>JBBGZY010001921.1:1265625-2531251 GCA_037952925.1 Lithobates clamitans | reverse complement strand
ATGTAAGGGGGCTGAGTGCTGACTCTGATGTAAGGGGGCTCAGTGTGGACTCTGATGTTAAAGGGGGCTCAGTGGGAATCTGATGTAAGGGGGCTCAGTGCGGACTCTGATGTAAAGGGGCTCAGTGTGGACTCTGATGTAAGGGGCTCGGTGCGGACTCTGATGTAAAGGGGCTCAGGTGCGGACTCTGATGTAAGGGGGGCTGAGTGCGACTCTGATGTAAGGGGCTGAGTGCGGACTCCTGATGTAAGGGGGCTCAGCGTGGACTCCTGATGTAAGGGGGCTCAGCGTGGACTCTGATGTAAGGGGGCTCAGTGCGGACTCTGATGTAAGGGGGGCTCAGTGTGACTCTGATGTAAGGGGCTCAGTGCGGACTCTGATGTAAGGGGCTCAGTGCTGACTCTGATGTAAGGGGGCTCAGTGCGGACTCTGATGTAAGGGGGCTCAGTGCGGACTCTGATGTAAAGGGGCTCAGTGCGGACTCTGATGTAAGGGGGCTTGAGTGCGGACTCTGATGTAAGGGGGCTGAGTGCGGACTCTGATGTAAGGGGGCTCAGTGCGGACCTCTGATGTAAGGGGCTCAGTGCGGACTCTGATGTAAGGGGGCTCAGCGTGGACTCTGATGTAAGGGGGCTCAGCGTGGACTCTGATGTAAGGGGCTCAGTGCGGACTCCGATGTAAGGGGGCTCAGTGCGGGACTCTGATGTAAGGGGGCTCAGTGCGGACTCTGATGTAAGGGGCTCAGGTGCGGACTCTGATGTAAGGGGGCTCAGTGCGGACTCTGAGTAAGGGGGCTCAGTGCGGACTCTGATGTAAGGGCTCAGTGCGGACTCTGATGTAAAGGGGCTCAGTGCGGACTCTGATGTAAGGGGCTCAGTGCGGATTCTGATGTAAAGGGGCTCAGTGCGGACTCTGATGTAAGGGGGCTCAGTGCGGACTCTGATGTAAGGGGGCTCAGGTGCGGACTCTGATGTAAGGGGCTCAGTGCGGAATCTGATGTAAGGGGGCTCAGTGCGGACTCTGATGTAAGGGGCTCAGCGTGGACTCTGATGTAAGGGGGCTCAGCGTGGACTCTGATGTAAGGGGGCTCAGTGCGGACTCTGATTAAGGGGGCTCAGTGCGGACTCCGATTGTAAAAGGGCTCAGTGCGGACTCTGATGTAAAGGGGCTCAGTGCGGACTCTGATGTAAGGGGGCTCAGTGCGGAATCTGATGTAAGGGGGCTCAGTGCGGACTCTGATGTAAGGGGGCTCAGCGTGGGACTCTGATGTAAGGGGGCTCAGCGTGGACTCTGATGTAAGGGGGCTCAGCGTGGACTCTGATGTAAGGGGGCTCAGTGCGGACTCTGATGTAAGGGGGCTCAGTGCGGAATCTGATGTAAGGGGGCTGAGTGTGGACTCTGAGGTAAGGGGGCTCAGTGTGGACTCTGATGTAAGGGGGCTCAGTGCGGACTCTGATGTAAGGGGGCTCAGTGCGGACTCTGATGTAAGGGGGCTCAGTGTGGACTCTGAGGTAAGGGGGCTCAGTGTGGACTCTGATGTAAGGGGGCTCAGTGCGGACTCTGATGTAAGGGGGCTGAGTGTGGACTCTGATGTTAAGGGGGCTCAGTGCGGACTCTGATGTAAGGGGGCTCAGTGTGGACTCTGATGTAAGGGGGCACAGTGTGGACTCTGATGTAAGGGGGCTCAGTGTGGACTCTGAGGTAAGGGGGCTCAGTGCGGACTCTGATGTAAGGGGGCTCAGTGTGGACTCTGATGTAAGGGGGCTCAGTGCGGAATCTGATGTAAGGGGCTCAGTGCGGACTCTGATGTAAGGGGGCTCAGTGCGGGACTCTGATGTAAGGGGGCTCAGTGCGGACTCTGATGTAAGACACCACTGTGCGGACTCTGATGTAAGGGGGCTCAGTGCGGACTCTGATGTAAGGGGGCTCAGTGTGGACTCTGAGGTAAGGGGGCTCAGTGCGGACTCTGATGTAAGGGGGCTCAGTGTGGACTCTGATGTAAGGGGGCTGAGTGCGGACTCTGATGTAAGGGGGCTCAGTGTGGACTCTGATGTAAGGGGGCTCAGTGCGGAATCTGATGTAAGGGGGCTCAGTGCGGACTCTGATGTAAAGGGGCTCAGTGTGGACTCTGATGTAAGGGGGCTCATTGCGGACTCTGATGTAAAGGGGCTCAGTGCGGACTCTGATGTAAGGGGGCTGAGTGCGGACTCTGATGTAAGGGGGCTGAGTGCGGACTCTGATGTAAGGGGGCTGAGTGCGGACTCTGATGTAAGGGGGCTCAGTGCGGAATCTGATGTAAGGGGCTCAGTGCGGACTCTGATGTAAGGGGGCTCAGCGTGGACTCTGATGTAAGGGGGCTCAGCGTGGACTCTGATGTAAGGGGGCTCAGTGCGGACTCTGATGTAAGGGGGCTCAGTGCGGACTCTGATGTAAGGGGGCTCAGTGCGGACTCCGATGTAAAGGGGCTCAGTGCGGACTCTGATGTAAAGGGGCTCAGTGCGGACTCTGATGTAAGGGGGCTCAGTGCGGACTCTGATGTAAAGGGGCTCAGTGCGGACTCTGATGTAAGGGGGCTGAGTGCGGACTCTGATGTAAGGGGGCTGAGTGCGGACTCTGATGTAAGGGGGCTCAGTGCGGAATCTGATGTAAGGGGGCTCAGTGCGGACTCTGATGTAAGGGGGCTCATCGTGGACTCTGATGTAAGGGGGCTCAGCGTGGACTCTGATGTAAGGGGGCTCAGTGCGGACTCTGATGTAAGGGGGCTGAGTGCGGACTCTGATGTAAGGGGGCTCAGTGTGGACTCTGATGTAAGGGGGCTCAGTGCGGAATCTGATGTAAGGGGGCTCAGTGCGGACTCCTGATGTAAGGGGGCTGAGTGCGGACTCTGATGTAAAGGGGCTCAGTGTGGACTCTGATGTAAGGGGGCTCAGTGCGGACTCTGATGTAAAGGGGCTCAGTGCGGAATCTGATGTAAAGGGGCTCAGTGCGGACTCTGATGTAAGGGGGCTGAGTGCGGACTCTGATGTAAGGGGGCTCAGTGCGGAATCTGATGTAAGGGGGCTCAGTGCGGACTCTGATGTAAGGGGGCTCAGTGTGGACTCTGATGTAAGGGGGCTGAGTGCGGACTCTGATGTAAGGGGGCTCAGTGCGGAATCTGATGTAAGGGGGCTCAGTGCGGACTCTGATGTAAGGGGGCTCAGTGTGGACTCTGATGGTAAGGGGGCTGAGTGCGGACTCTGATGTAAGGGGGCTCAGTGCGGAATCTGATGTAAGGGGGCTCAGTGTGGACTCTGATGTAAAGGGGCTCAGTGTGGACTCTGATGTAAGGGGGCTGAGTGCGGACTCTGATGTAAGGGGGCTGAGTGCGGACTCTGATGTAAGGGGGCTGAGTGCGGACTCTGATGTAAGGGGGCTCAGTGCGGAATCTGATGTAAGGGGGCTCAGTGTGGACTCTGATGTAAGGGGGCTCAGTGCGGACTCTGATGTAAAGGGGCTCAGTGCGGACTCTGATGTAAGGGGGCTCAGTGCGGACTCTGATGTAAGGGGGCTGAGTGCGGACTCTGATGTAAGGGGGCTCAGTGTGGACTCTGATGTAAGGGGGCTCAGTGCGGACTCTGATGTAAAGGGGCTCAGTGCGGACTCTGATGTAAGGGGGCTCAGTGCGGACTCTGATGTAAAGGGGCTCAGTGCGGACTCTGATGTAAGGGGGCTGAGTGCGGACTCTGATGTAAGGGGGCTGAGTGCGGACTCTGATGTAAGGGGGCTCAGTGTGGACTCTGATGTAAGGGGGCTGAGTGCGGAATCTGATGTAAGGGGGCTCAGTGTGGACTCTGATGTAAGGGGGCTCAGTGTGGACTCTGATGTAAGGGGGCTGAGTGCGGACTCTGATGTAAGGGGGCTCAGTGCGGAATCTGATGTAAGGGGGCTCAGTGCGGACTCTGATGTAAGGGGGCTGAGTGCGGACTCTGATGTAAAGGGGCTCAGTGCGGACTCTGATGTAAGGGGGCTGAGTGCGGACTCTGATGTAAGGGGGCTCAGTGCGGAATCTGATGTAAGGGGGCTCAGTGCGGACTCTGATGTAAGGGGGCTCAGTGTGGACTCTGATGTAAAGGGGCTCAGTGTGGACTCTGATGTAAGGGGGCTCAGTGCGGACTCTGATGTAAAGGGGCTCAGTGCGGACTCTGATGTAAGGGGGCTGAGTGCGGACTCTGATGTAAGGGGGCTGAGTGCGGACTCTGATGTAAGGGGGCTGAGTGCGGACTCTGATGTAAGGGGGCTGAGTGCGGACTCTGATGTAAGGGGGCTCAGTGCGGAATCTGATGTAAGGGGGCTCAGTGCGGACTCTGATGTAAGGGGGCTCAGTGTGGACTCTGATGTAAGGGGGCTGAGTGCGGACTCTGATGTAAGGGGGCTCAGTGCGGACTCTGATGTAAGGGGGCTCAGTGCGGACTCTGATGTAAAGGGGCTCAGTGCGGACTCTGATGTAAGGGGGCTGAGTGCGGACTCTGATGTAAGGGGGCTGAGTGCGGACTCTGATGTAAGGGGGCTGAGTGCGGACTCTGATGTAAGGGGGCTCAGTGCGGAATCTGATGTAAGGGGGCTCAGTGCGGACTCTGATGTAAGGGGGCTCAGTGTGGACTCTGATGTAAGGGGGCTGAGTGCGGACTCTGATGTAAGGGGGCTCAGTGCGGACTCTGATGTAAGGGGGCTCAGTGCGGACTCTGATGTAAAGGGGCTCAGTGCGGACTCTGATGTAAGGGGGCTGAGTGCGGACTCTGATGTAAGGGGGCTGAGTGCACACTCTGATGTAAGGGGGCTCAGTGCGGAATCTGATGTAAGGGGGCTCAGTGCGGACTCTGATGTAAGGGGGCTCAGTGCGGACTCTGATGTAAGGGGGCTCAGTGTGGACTCTGATGTAAGGGGGCTCAGTGCGGAATCTGATGTAAGGGGGCTCAGTGCGGACTCTGATGTAAGGGGGCTCAGTGCGGACTCTGATGTAAGGGGGCTCAGTGCGGACTCTGATGTAAGGGGGCTCAGTGCGGACTCTGATGTAAGGGGGCTCAGTGCGGACTCTGATGTAAGGGGGCTCAGTGTGGACTCTGAGGTAAGGGGGCTCAGTGCGGACTCTGATGTAAGGGGGCTCAGTGTGGACTCTGATGTAAGGGGGCTGAGTGCGGACTCTGATGTAAGGGGGCTCAGTGTGGACTCTGATGTAAGGGGGCTCAGTGCGGAATCTGATGTAAGGGGGCTCAGTGCGGACTCTGATGTAAAGGGGCTCAGTGTGGACTCTGATGTAAGGGGGCTCAGTGCGGACTCTGATGTAAGGGGGCTCAGTGCGGACTCTGATGTAAGGGGGCTCAGTGCGGACTCTGAGGTAAGGGGGCTCAGTGCGGACTCTGATGTAAGGGGGCTCAGTGCGGACTCTGATGTAAGGGGGCTGAGTGCGGACTCTGATGTAAGGGGGCTCAGTGCGGACTCTGATGTAAGGGGGCTCAGTGCGGACTCCGATGTAAAGGGGCTCAGTGCGGACTCTGATGTAAAGGGGCTCAGTGCGGACTCTGATGTAAGGGGGCTCAGTGCGGACTCTGATGTAAAGGGGCTCAGTGCGGACTCTGATGTAAGGGGGCTGAGTGCGGACTCTGATGTAAGGGGGCTGAGTGCGGACTCTGATGTAAGGGGGCTCAGTGCGGAATCTGATGTAAGGGGGCTCAGTGCGGACTCTGATGTAAGGGGGCTCAGCGTGGACTCTGATGTAAGGGGGCTCAGCGTGGACTCTGATGTAAGGGGGCTCAGTGCGGACTCTGATGTAAGGGGGCTCAGTGCGGACTCCGATGTAAAGGGGCTCAGTGCGGACTCTGATGTAAAGGGGCTCAGTGCGGACTCTGATGTAAGGGGGCTCAGTGCGGAATCTGATGTAAGGGGGCTCAGTGCGGACTCTGATGTAAGGGGGCTCAGCGTGGACTCTGATGTAAGGGGGCTCAGCGTGGACTCTGATGTAAGGGGGCTCAGCGTGGACTCTGATGTAAGGGGGCTCAGCGCGGACTCTGATGTAAGGGGGCTCAGTGCGGACTCTGATGTAAGGGGGCTCAGTGCGGAATCTGATGTAAGGGGGCTCAGTGCGGACTCTGATGTAAGGGGGCTGAGTGTGGACTCTGAGGTAAGGGGGCTCAGTGTGGACTCTGATGTAAGGGGGCTCAGTGCGGACTCTGATGTAAGGGGGCTCAGTGCGGACTCTGATGTAAGGGGGCTCAGTGTGGACTCTGAGGTAAGGGGGCTCAGTGTGGACTCTGATGTAAGGGGGCTCAGTGCGGACTCTGATGTAAGGGGGCTGAGTGTGGACTCTGATGTAAGGGGGCTCAGTGCGGACTCTGATGTAAGGGGGCTCAGTGTGGACTCTGATGTAAGGGGGCACAGTGTGGACTCTGATGTAAGGGGGCTGAGTGCGGACTCTGATGTAAGGGGGCTCAGTGTGGACTCTGAGGTAAGGGGGCTCAGTGTGGACTCTGATGTAAGGGGGCTGAGTGCGGACTCTGAGGTAAGGGGGCTCAGTGTGGACTCTGATGTAAGGGGGCTCAGTGCGGACTCTGATGTAAAGGGGCTCAGTGTGGACTCTGAGGTAAGGGGGCTCAGTGCGGAATCTGATGTAAGGGGGCTCAGTGTGGACTCTGATGTAAGGGGGCTCAGTGCGGAATCTGATGTAAGGGGGCTCAGTGCGGAATCTGATGTAAGGGGGCTCAGTGCGGAATCTGATGTAAGGGGGCTCAGTGCGGAATCTGATGTAAGGGGGCTCAGTGCGGAATCTGATGTAAGGGGGGAAACCATTACAGTGCAGTTCCTCTTTATATTTATATCAGTGTTACTGCACATTGCAGTGTGGAGGACCGATACACCCCCCCCCCCCCCGGCCCAATGGAAAAATTGGCTGCTCAGTCTAAAATGCCCGGGCCTATTTTTTGTCCCAGTCCGGGCCTGCGCGCAAGTGTCACACTGTGACAGCACTGAAAGCTGAAAATTGGCCTGGGCAGGAAGGGGGTAAAAGTGCCCGGTATTAACATGGTTAACTTAATCTTTTCTCTGAGCTAATTTCTTACATTTCCCTTATGAATTTACTTCTCTGCACTCTTTCCAGATCCACAGCATCCATTTTTCATGCTAGTGGCCAGAATAGGACTGCATATTCAAGATGAGGTCTTACTAATGCTTTTTTGTGTGAACTTTATTACAGGTCTCTCTCTTGAGCCCATGACTCTTTTAATATGAGAAAGTAATGTACTCCATTTACAAGCTGCAGATTGGCATTATGCCATCCAATTGTAAAATGCGTGGTCAACCTCAGACTACATAACAGTTAGTAAAAATGTTTGCACCACTTACATACTTTTTTTTGGTATCTGGCCAGGCCAGCAGATACATAGACATCACACATATTACTAATAATACTGTATGATTTAGGCCCCATGCACACTGGGCATTGAGTCCGCATGAGGCTCCAGCTATTGGGTGCAGGTCGAAAGTACAGGTGCATCATCTATTACCACTTCCGGCAGCCTTTCAAACTTTATAAGAGGCTAGCAGTTGCTGAGGATGGACAGGGTTGGACAGTGCACCTAGCAGTATGTAAGTTTAGGGCAGGAACTAATGTCAGAATGCTGCTTCTGGGAATTCATCATTGGGTGCATGCCCTAAACGTTAGTAGCACTCAGTCCACAAGAGGAACAGTTGGCACCCAGAATAAATTCAAAAAGCTGTCTTACTTTTATTGAATTACAACAGTAAAAACAGCCAACGCGTTTCGGCCGTTAGGCATGGCTGTTTTTACCGCTATAATTCAACAAAAAGAAGACCACTTTTTAAATGTGTCAACTATTCCTCTTGAGGATTATGCACTGTAGAGGCATCGGAAGCCTCAAAATCTGAACACCGGGTTGGAGCTGTCAATTAAGAAGGTGATAGCGCTGTTACACCTGTTTCCACTCGGTGCACTGTCCAACCCCATCCAGCCCAACAGCTGTCAATGTCTCATAGAGTTTGACAGGTTGCTAGATAAGGGGGTGGGTGGCGCACCTGTACCGTTACTCTGCACCTAGTTGCCAGTGCATCATGCACCAGGGCTAAAAGCACATATGCACTGAAACACTTTAGGTATTTTTAAAGGATATTTGCAGCTTCAGGTCAGGTTTAATTTTTTATAGTCAATGGTTTTGTCATTTTTCATGTCTATTAGAATCATGTCTGCATGAATAATACAGCGTATATTTGTCAGAAACTGGTCTCCTACGTTAATTAGGTTTTAGATGAATTGCAGTAAACATTTAAATTTATTTTATTAAGGTAACATGGTTATTCACTGTGAAAGAGAAGTATTTTCCGTTCATGAGCTTTGCCTTTTGCTTTACCCATGTTGGTGTAGTTTGCCCCATCTTAAAGTGGACTTGTGGTACAACAAGCCTACCCTCTAAACCCATGCCTCCACTGTACAGCTAGGGCCTCCTAAAACAGGGTACAGTGGCAGTCTAGTGGAGGACGGCATGAAACAATCCAGATGTAGTAAATTTCAGCAGCACACCTTCTTTGCATTATTTAAAAAATTTGATTAATCCGGTATAAAAACTTAAAAAAACACGACAGGGTCCCTATATCACAGAAGACTATAACCATCTTGTCTTGATAAGAGAATCTAAACATTTCTGAAACAGTTATACGTACAACCAAAATTTCTTATTTTAGTTTGGATAAAATGGGAAAGGGTTTAGACCCAGTGGCGGCCCCCTAATCCATGCGCCTGGCCTCTAATCTACATGCAGGGCGCCTGACGCATGGATTTATGGATTTCAATGGGTCTTTTTTTTTTTAAGCACACGATTAGAGCCTGATGCTTTAGTTAGCTTCAAAAAAGGGTGAGCTCGGTTGTGCATGCGTGGCGCAAAACTGGATGGACACTAGTCACAGAAGCTCTGAGGGAAGCGGAGACTTAAACCTGTTGCCCGGGCAAGAGAGCACCAAATTCAAGCACTTTGTTCCTCAGTACCCCCGAGGGATCAGCCAGTGCATGCCGAACTCCAGGAGCAGTAAGAAGAAGACTGCCCAGCGGCCCCTAACAAATTACCCGCTCCGAGTACAGGAACAAGTAGCGATGACCAAAGATGGCGCCCAGCCAACGTAGGCACACAAGGTCTCTCCTGCTCCAGCGGCCTCACAGTCTACGACCCTGGACCACAGAGAGTACACTTCTCATCTCACTAAGGCCGATCTGGAGGATAGCCTCTCCACAATGTATGACAAATTGGCACTCGAGTTCCAAGCAGAGCTGCACAAATCTACCAGCACTCTGACACAGGAGATAGCTGCTCTGGGAGGCTGCACAGACATGCTAGAAATGAAGAAATGATGAGCTTCATCTAGCCTATGAGGATCTATGCAAAGATCATGAGGCACTCTCAGATACTGTCCTCCAACTGCAAACCCACCTCGAGGACTTAGATACCCATAATATAAGAAATAATATCAGAGTGAGGGGGGTCCCTGAGACAGTGGTAGATCTGCAAGCAGCAGTGAAGACCATATTTCACTCTCTGCTCCCTGAACACGCGTCTTAAAGACTTTTTAGTCAAGGAGATAATACGGGCCTCTCACAACACTCCCATAATCAGGCATGAGGGACCACAATACAAATCTACCCAGATATCTCCCCAGCGACCCCGGATAAGAGACGACAGATGAAAGAAGTCACAGCGGTCCTGCAATCCGCCAGGATTAGGTAACGATGGGGCTCCCCCTTCATGCTTTCGGTACCGCATAATGGTACTACATACACGGTACTCAACCTATCTGAGGGCAAGGACTTGCTTGTCAAGTTGGACCTATTCCATCACTCCATCGCCACAGAGGAATAGGAGAAATCGGCAAAGATCCAGGAACAGGGAGGCTTGATCCTGGACAGCAGACGGAGTTCCTCTACCAACATGCATTTGTTCCCCACAGTTGAAAAGCGGCAATATGCACCTAATATGACTTCAACAAGTCAGACACTCTAGCTAAGTCTCTTCTCACCCTCCTGTTTAGCCCCCTACTCACAGCAGCTTCTCATACCATTGTCCCCCCCCCCCCCTTTGTTTAATAGGGGGCTTTCGATTAACTGTTCTCCCTGACACACTGACTGTCAGAGTTGACCATTGGGAGATGAAGCGCTGGCTGAGTATTAAAGAAACAGTAATGAAGTTGCACACCAGATGGTACCTGACCCCCAGGAAGGTACACCAGTTCTACCTGACAGTTCCAGACAACTGCTTTAGGGGTTGCCAAGTCACAGGCTCGTTTCTCCATACCTTTTGGAGCTGCCCAGCCCTCCAACCGTTATGGCAGAAGGCCGCCTCTAAAGTAGCCCAAATAACAGGTTCATTTGTCACAATGACGTTACCAATGTGCCTTCTCTTTGCACCAATTCCTGAGGTCACGTCGCCATCCCAAATATTAGCCCATACACTATTCTGTGCGGTCCTATGGGCTATAGCACTGAATTTGCGGACTCCTACAATGCTGTGGCCGCAGGTATTGTAGAGACTGGAAACAATTAGATTAATGGAACGAGTGCATCATACTATTATAGATACTATGCATATATTTGACAGCAAATGGATTCACTGGGAACCATATGGTGGTTGAGTGGAATGTGGGGGGGGGGGGGGTACATTCAGCAATCTTCCCAATTGCACGGGTTCTTAGCCTGTTATGGTACATGGCATATCTAAGATTTTTCTTCCTTTTTTTTTTTTTATTCTCTCTTTTTCACTTCTACTCCTCATTCGTTTCATTCTCATTCTTGTTATAGCGGAGAATGAGCCCAACAAGTTACATAGATGATACTTAGCTATTAAGAGGTTATGGTTTCAATATAAGTTCCAAAAGTCAGAGATACAAGCGTTCTAGATACAATTACCCTTTCTGAGTATGTGAATTAAACTACTATATATTTTTTGGCTGAAGAGACAGGATTCAACCTAAATTTTTTTTTTGTTGGAAATTTAGAACACCGTAAAACCTTTAATGTATGAATATATAGAACTATGTCTATGTTCATAGTTTTATACCTGATAATCTCTGTATGCGGAATTACTTTGTTATGCTTTTGATACCTCAATAAAAGCGTTTGTATTAAAAAAAAAGGGTGAGCTCGGGGCACTATTGTCTTCCTGATTCTCCTCCAATCAGGAGGCTGGTCCTAAGACCCGATTGGCCAGGGAGTCTTAGGACTCCCGGCCAATCGGGTCTCAGGACCCACTTCCTGTTCGGCCTGGAGGAGAAGCAATGGCCCCGGAGTGAGGAGTAGCAGCCCTACCATCTGCTTCTCAAGGTAAGGAGGCCTCTGATCGCCGCCTTCCCATCCATCTCCCGTTGGGGGGTAATCGCCGACTTCCTGTCTGTCTCCCGCGGGGGGGCAATTGCTGCCTTCCTGTCCGTCTCCTGCCTCCAAAATATTGAGCACCAGCCACCACTGGTTAGACCCCTTCATCAAGTTTTTATTGCTGTCTGTGTCCCCATTGGGAAGATTCGCCTTCTCTATTTGTCCTAGTGAGCATTATCATTGGGTTAGAAAGTGATTGAAATCCAGATTTTAAAGTTCTAACCAGCCCAGGAGATAGGGACACCTCACCTCTGGTGACATGGGGTGGGCAACTACATGGCAAATGAGGTTCAATGTAGAAAAATATAAAATAATGCATTTGGGTGGCAAAAATATGAATGCAATCTATACACTGGGGAAAGAACCTCTGGGTGAATCTAGGATGGAAAAGGACCTTGGGGGGTCCTAGTAGATGATAGGCTCAGCAATGGCATGCAATGCCAAGCTGCTGTTAACAAAGCAAACAGAATATTGGCATTAAAAAGAGGATTAATTCCAGAGATAAAATGATAATTCTCCCTCTCTACAAGACTCTGGTCCGGCTGCACCTAGAGTATGCTGTCCAGTTCTGGGCACCAGTCCTCAGGAAGGATGTACTGGAAATGGAGCGAGTACAAAGAAGGGCAACAAGGCTAATAAAGGGTCTTGAGGTTATTAGTTATGAGGAAAGGTTGCGAGCACTGAACTTATTCTCTCTGGAGAAGAGACGCTTGAGAGGAGATATGATTTCAATATACAAATACCGTACAGGTGACCCCACAATAGGGATAAAACTTTTTTGCGGAAGGGAGTTTAACAAGACTCTTGGCCACTCATTAAAATTAGAAGAAAAGAGGTTTAACCTTAAACTACGTAGAGGGTTCTTTACTGTAAGAGCGACAAGGATGTGGAATTCCCTTCCATAGGCGGTGGTCTCAGCGGGGGGCATCAATAGTTTCAAAAAACTGTTAGATAAGCACCTGAACGACCGCAACATACAGGGATATACAATGTAATACTGACATATAGTCACACACATGGGTTGGACTTGATGGACTTGTGTCTTTTTTCGACCTCACCTACTATGTAACTATGTAACTATGTAACTAAGAGGAGGTTTTCTTCACTTTTTTTTTTTACGGGAATTTCTTCTTACTTCCTGTTGCATCTTTGAGGCAAGAAATAAAAGGTAAAACTCCCCAAGAGGAAGGATACAGCACAAAAATAAACTGACAGGGGTTTTAACTGTATTGTATATCCTGTACAAAACTTTAAAAAAAAACAATTTTTTTGACTATACATACATTTTATGGGTATATTTAAAGAACAGTGACTGTGATTTTCACCAAACATTCACTGCATGTATATCAATCACTGTAATTTAAAATGCATGCACCAGGAGGATTCACATGCAGTGATTTTTGAATGTCTCATTCATTGCTTTATAAATCTAACTCTTTAAAGCAGAGCTCTAGGTATATATAAAAGACAAAAAATAATTCAGCTTGGTAATCAATAATACAGGCAGTCCCCGAATTACGAACGGGTTAGGGACTGCCTGTTTTTTCTTAAGCCGGATTTGTTCGTAAGTCGGAAGCGCATGCGCAGAACGTCAGAGACGTCGTTTTCCAATGTTTTCTGCTGTTTCCAATGTAGTTTTCCGATGTTTTCCGCTGTTTCCGATGTTTTCCAATGTGCCCGCCGACGCCGCCTCCCGTTCGTAAGTAGGAGTCATTCGCAAGTCGGAGGTTCGTAACTCGGGGACCTCCTGTACATAACTAAAATGATGTCTTTTTTTAGGCAAGAAATACCTGAATTTATTTATTACAGGTATTAATATACCACGACAATTTACATAGTGTTTTACATACATATAGTACATTCACATTGGTCCATGCCCTCAAGGAGCTTACAATCTAATGTCCCTAACTCACATTAATACTAAGGCCAATTTACCTACCGCTGCTGACATCCTGGACTATGGAGAGGATGATTCATACATAGATACTGCTGCTGCTAAATTACAGGCGTTCCTTCTTGTGGATTTATATGAGTGCATTGTAAGAGCAATACAAGCAATAGTTATTTTTTGACAATCCTATAAAAGCTTACTTGAGAAATTTCATTTCATGTTGTGAATGCTGTCTGTCTGTTGACCATCTCTTTCCTGGATTCCCTGCATGCTTTGCAGTTTCATCTCTGCTGTTTACGTTCAATCTCTAAGGACTACATATCCCATGGTATCTTGCTGCCTGCTAGCAGATATTCCTGTACTGACTATGCCTCCTGAAACTCCTCCTCTCAGCACCTCTGAAGGCGGCAGGCTCTGGGAAATGACACAGCAGTGCCTACTCACAGGACATAGTGAATAGGTGTCAGTATTCAGGGAAGTAAATGTGTGGGGATCTTCACAAAGTACATTTACAAACGTCAGTGTTGTTCAGATTAAAAGGAGAAGGCGAGAAATAAATTAAATACATTGTAGAAATCAGTATAGATAGTTAGATTATGACCATAGATACTAATAGAGTTAGATTTTTGACTATAGATAACCTTTAAGTAAGATGAATACAATTACTTAAAGTGGAAGTAAACCCTCCAAAAATTTTCAGCCAAGGAAGCTGCCATCTTGGCCTCTGTTTAATCTGCAAATGCCATGATGCTGCACATGTGATCACTTTTGACAGCAGCCATTGGATGGTTTGACAGTTTGGTTGGGAGCACAAGCAAATGTGACAGCTAGCATTTCCGGCATGCCGGGAATGTTAACAGTTTTTTGAAACTATCAAATCGATGGTTTTATTTCCGCTTTAAATGATAAGCGTACTTACTTAGCCACCTTGCCTACCTAGCCCTCCTGACCTGAACTTATACCACTCGCAGTTGCTTTTTTATGTCGGCATCACTGCAGGAAACAAGCAGTGATGGCAGTGGTGGATAGAAGCGGTAGTGGTACATTTGCACATTGGAGGATGCCTACTGTACTATGGAAAGAGGTGGGGTGGGGAAGGAGGGGGGTTGTTTTAATTCAGAAATGCTTAAATTAAATTTTGCTTATTTTTAAGTAAATATGAAATAGTTCACATGAATATTTCATATTCTGTTTTTTGCAAGCAGCAGCTGGTGTGCTTCTAATAAGGGAATGGGCTTCTGTGGTCCTCAAAAAAGCATCTGTTCTGTAAAAAAAAGAAAGTATGAAGCTGAATGGTGGAAAGGAGAAGTGTACAGCCAGGGCCAGGACAAGGGGTGGGCAGAAGGGACACCCACCCTGGGCGCAGAGACGCTATGTGGAAAGGGGGCACTGACAGTCAATGAGTGCTCCAGCAACCTGGAGCAACCTGAACTACAATGTTCTATAACCTCCTCCAGCAGTTTCCATTTGGTACCGGACTACAGAAACAACCAAGCGAAGCCTCCTCTTTTCTGCTTACTGTGTGTGTGGGGGGGGATGCGGCCAGCCTAGGAGATCCCGTCCGCCCACCAGCAAGTGGGAAATGTGTGCTAAGGTAAGCTCAGCTGGTGGTATTTGACAGGATGGATTATTATTACTGCTGCTCCCTTTTGAACACCAGAGCACAGAAAGGAAGAGAATGGGACTAAAGAAGACTGGAATTGAAGGAGGGGTTAACAGCCGTGACCACCAATGCAAGGGATGGGGGGGTTACATTCATTGCCACTGATCACCAATGCAGATGGGGGGTGGGGGGTTAACATTCACTGCCACTGCCCCCCCCCGTTGGTGGTCAGTGGCAGTGAATGTTAACCCCCCATCCCCCACCAGCATTAGTGGTCAGTGATTGTTAACTCCCCCCTCCAAATATTTTAACCTAACACCCCCTCTTTATGCATTTCTGGTCATGGCAGTTAAAATTAACCCCCTCCCCCACACTGGTTGTTGGAGGAGGTTAATAATACTGACACGGATGCTGGGAGTTAATGATGCGTGCACCTACACCTGTGCTGGGGGTTACTATTGTATGCAATGATAACTGTGCTGGGGGTTATTAATGTGTCCACTGACTTCATTGCTGGGGGTTATTTTAGCATCTGGGGAGAAGGGTGGCGCAATTTGGCATCTTCGCCCTAGGCACTGGTTGACCTTGTCCCACCACCACATACAGCTCCTCCTCTCTCCTGGCAGACAAGGGACCATTTGGGATAGTTAGTTTGCACAGGTCATCAACAGGCATGTAAGCTGTGGTGAGCTTTCATATTAAAAAGCCAAGCATGCTTAACACACTGAAAATCAGAGACATGCTCTGTATTATTTCTGTTGAATAAAACAGTTTAACACCTTCCCACCTGGCCTATAACAAAATGACAGCGCGGCGATCGGTGGTGTGGTGAGTGGCTGGGACACACCGCATCTCCGATCATGGTAAAGAGTCCATGACAGTGATGGCGAACCTTGGCACCCCAGATCTTTTGGAACTACATTTCCCAAGATGCTCATGCACTCTGCAGTGTAGTTGAGCATCATGGTAAATGTAGTTCCAAAAGATCTGGGGTGCCAAGGTTCACCATCACTGGTCTATGACGTAGGCTCTTTACCATGTGATCAGCTGTGTCCAATCACAGCTGATCACAGTGTAAATAGGAAGTGACGGTTATCGCCATTCCTCTATTCATGCTGACAGCGCATGAGTAGAAGAGAGCTGATAAGCGGCTCTGCTGACAGGGGGGGGTTTGCACTGATAATCAGTGCATTGATTAGCAGTTCAGCCCCATCAGCGATGGCTGCCAGTGCCCACCAGTGATGCCAATCAGTGCCCACCAGTGATGCCAATCAGTGCCCACCAGTGGTGCCAATCAGTGTCCTTCAGGGATGCCAATCAGTGCCCATCAGTGCTGCCTTTCAATGCCCATCTGTGATGCCTGTCAGTGCCTCCTCATCCGTGCCACCTATCAGTGCCATCAATCAGTGCCCATCAGTGCTGCTTATCAGTGCCCATCAGTGCCACCTATCAGTGCCCATCAAGGGTGCCCATCAGTGCCACCTATCAGTGCCCATCAAGGCTGCCCATCAGTGCCACCTATCAGTGCCCGCCAGTTCCGCCAATCAGTGCTGCATATTTGTGCCTACTCATCAGTGTCCATCAGTGCCACCTCATCAGTGTCACCTATCAGTGCCCATCAAGGCTGCCCATCAGTGCTGCATATCAGTTTCCATCAGTGCTGCATATCATTGCTGCATATCAGTGCCCATCAGTGCTGCATATCAGTGCTGCATACTTTTGCCTCCTCATCAGTGCCCGTCAGTGCAGCCTCATTAGCGCACATCAGTGAAGGAGAAAAATTACTTAATTAAATAATTTGGTAACGGAAACTAAGAAAATTATTGGACTTTTTTCATTTGTTTATCAAAAAATAAAAAACTCAGTGGTGATTAAATACCACCAAAAGAAAGCTCTAACTGTCTAAAAAAAAATTATAAAAATGTTGTTTGCGTACAGCGTTGCATGACTGCGCAATTGTCATGCAAATTGTGACAGTGCTGAAAATTGGCCTGGGAAGGAAGGGGGTGAAAGTGCCTGGTAATGAAATGGTTAAATGTAAACAAAAAAAGTATAGGGAAAGAAAGAAAGAAAGAAAGAAAGAAAGAAAGAAAGAAAGAAAGAAAGAAAGAAAGAAAGAAAGAAAGAAAGAAAGAAAGAAAGAAAGAAAGAAAGTAGCCCATGGGAGGCGTCTCTGATTTTCTTTTTTTATTAATTTAATGGATAATAAGGTGGATAGTTATAAAGAATCACTGTACATAACAAAGCCATTTCCCTTTCTTCATGTCTCTTTCTTTAAAATGAGAACCTGCTTAAGCCTGCAAGAAATCCAGATGGTTTTTCACAGTCATATAACCTGCTAAATACCTAAATGCCACTTTCGTTAAACCACTCAATACTTCTTCAGCAGACTAACACTGTAGTCATCAAACTGCACTCAGTGTTATGATCCAGCAATCCAGGAACATCTAAAAGTAATTTCTTGTGGCATGGTTTCTGCAGAGATTGCTGAACTGAAACTGTCATTGTAGTATGGGAAATCTAAGTTTAGCAGAGGTAACTCAAAACTAACTTTGCCTTTATGAGCTTTACAATATAAGATTACAAAAAGAAGAACTGGACGCTCTAAAGAGAACCTGGGAAGATGGAAATGTTGATTGCTGACTTGTTTTTAAAGCACTCAAGATACAGTACTTGACACAACTGTCGGGTCAAAATGCCCTGGGTTCAGTTCTGTGAACTTCAAAGAAGTTTGAATGTCGAACCCTACTGAAATCAATGGTAGTTGAATCTGTCAAATTAAAAGAGATGTATGGGATTTTTTTTCTTGCGTGAATCATGCTTACGCAGGTGGATGCAGCATCGGTGCAATGCTGCATCTTTCCCCCGCCGGCTCTAACACTGAGAATCGAGTGATCAAAGACTGTGATCCTCAGAAGAAGTGACCACGAATCTTTGTCATCACCCAGTTTGTTTGTTTTTTTTTTTTGTGGCTAACTGCCAAGCCATTTCCCATTTTAAAGCTCACCAAAAATGCAGTTGTATTTTAATACATTAGGTGACAAATAATCATTTTAAGTTTTTGAGCGAGAGAGAGAGAGAGCACAACAAAAGTTGTTTTCATTTCAACATAATGTTTCTCACAAAGAGCCACTTCCTCTGTAATTTCATCTTGAGCTATTGAGGTCCATAAAACAGGCTTTTTAAATTAGGGTGTAAAAAGAAACAGAACAACAAGTTAAAACTTATTTTAAAGCTCCAACTGCTGATTTCCTATGAAAATTTCAAATTTTCATATGCAATATTTATTTTTTACCTGGATAAAATAAAATAAAATATTTAAAAAAATGTAAGCCCTAAAATATAAAAAAAAACAATTTTTTTCTAACCATATAACAAGAAAATGTGTACTAAGCCATTATGCATTTTTTAAATAAGCCAGAAATGGCAGCAGCTGTGTTTCTGTCTTCACAGGATCACTTTAATTTCTTTGCTGTTTTAGGCTAATGCTTGCAGATTTCTGACCTTATGCTGGTCAATTTGGATAGCTGCATGGCAAGGTGATTGCTTTCATTTCAGACATGCTCTCTTTAATTCAGACAGACACATTTTCACTCCTGGTCAATCAAATCCAATAAGAATTCCATTTACAGATTTAGTAGTTCGCTCCACATGTATGATGACATCAGACCAGTCTAGTTATGAAAAACCAACTTGGTTAACCCTATACAGATAATTCTGTAGGCTGAAGAGATAATGTACATTGTACAAAGTGCAATAACCCATAGAAAGTCAGAATTCATCTTTCAGTTATCTGAATTTACTAAAGCCGGCTTCATGCCTTTGTGTTATCACACTATGCATGCGTTAGTGTGTTGTGGTGCCGTTACGTCTGCATTCCATGCACATTTCTCAACATTTCATCCCTTTTAAGTGAACAACCCCAATTCCAAAAATGTTGTAACGTTGTATAAAATCTACATAAAAACAGAATGCAATGATTTGCAAATCTCATAAACCCATATTTTATAGACTATATAAAATAGAAAACATGTCAAATGTTTAAACTGAGAAAATGTACCATTTTAAGAAAAAAATAAGGTTATTTTGAAATTTATGGCAGCAACACATCTCAAAAAAGTTGGAACAGGGCCATGTTCACCACGGTGTAGAATTCCCTCTTCTTTTAACAACAATCTGTAAACGTCTGGGAACTGAGGAGACCAGTTGCTGGAGTTTGGGGAGAGGAGCGTTGTCCCATTCTTGGCTGATATAGGATTCTAACTGCTCAACAGTCCTGGGTCTTCTTTGTTTTATTTTTTCTTTCAAGATGCGCCAAATATTTTGAATTGTTGAAAGGTCTAGACTGCAGGCAGGCCAGTTAAGCACTCAGACTCTTCTACTACAAACCCATGCTGTTGTCATAGATGCAGTGCGTAGTTTAGCATTGTCCTGTTGAAATATGCAAGGCCTGTCCTCCAAACCTTTGACTCCCTAAAAGTGAAATACTCCCTCCTCAACTTTTACTTGTTCCGATACCTCCAGGTGTGCTATGTGTTTCATTTACCATTCCGAAATTAACCAGTCTCTAATTTCGAGGGTTGAATGCCTACTGTGGGAGGAATCTCTAGAGAAACCTCTTGCTATTATATATAAAGCCCTTCAACACTCCATACATGAAGGTCTTGACAAGCTTTTGTCTTGCTGGCGAGAAGAGTTGCTGGAGCTAGACTTCAAGGATTGGGAGGATATTTGGGAGTACCCCATGCAACAATTGATCTCGGCCAGAGATAGATTGATCAATTTAAAATTCTGCATAGAGTTTCTTTTACACCCCAAAAGCTGCACAGGATCTTTCTCTCCTATTCATCCAAATGCTGGCATTGTCCGGAAGACTCTGCCACGCTTTTACACGTGTTTTGGGACTGTCCATTCATCAGGCCATTTTGGTCAGATATCTCTAACTCTATCCGATCAATACTCCTTGCAATTAATGTATGTATGCTGGGTCTGGTCCATTTATTAGCTACTACCAGAGCCATGAGAACCTTAATAAGGCTGTTATTATTTTACGCTCCCAAGACTATACTCCTTGGATTCCTTGAACTCCCTCAAGCCTCTACCTTGGATTTCTAGAAGTCCACAGTTAACAAAATGATGCCATTATATAAATTTACCTACGAGTCTAGAGGATGCCCTACCAAATTCTCCAAGGTGTGGGACCTCTGGACAGAATTCAAGGATACTGTCGCTGCCACTACAATACCCCCCTAGCTGACAACAGTTTATTTCTCCTTAACTGTATTTGGATATCCCAATACTCTGTGGAACAGAGTTTTCCTATTCTTCCTTTTACTGACCACTAGTGATGTAGAATACGGTTGCCTTTGGGCATTGGTTGCCAGGACACTCATGCTATGTGTTTAGTAGTAAGTAGTGTTGTTGCTTTTGTCTCCCTAAGCCTGAGTATAAGTTTTGTTTTGTATTTTTTATCTTTAAAACTCAATTAAAAGAATAAATATATATATATACATACAAGGCCTTCCCTGAAAAAAGGTGCAGTCTGGGTAGGAGCATATGCTGTTCTAAAACCTAAAAAAAAATTATTACATCTTACTTTACATACAATACATAATAAATACATTATTTACCACACCATAAGGGCTCTCCTGCCTGCCTCCCTATTTATCTTTCTTGTGGTTCCACCTGGAGTGATTTACCCCAGATACCACTTCATACGACACAGAACAGTTTAAATAATTAGTGAAGATAAGTAAACATCTCAAAACCCTCTATGACTATAATTCAACTGATCTATGACTTTAATGTTTTGCATTGGATTTTTACACCATGAGCTTTAATAAGATTAAACAATTTTTAAATCTAGATTCTAGAAATGATCTTTTTTTTTAAACTTACATTGGTCAGACTTGATTACACCTTCTTCTTCATAACCCCCATTCAGAGGGCCTCTGGGGATGTAGATATTCACTGTAGTAGCCTGTGCTATATACAGTCAGAGCTGGTTTCTTCTGGGTGCTGCTCAAGCAACTTGCCTTCTGTACACTGAGCACAGGGGGTTGCTCTACTCAGCATCTATACCATTCAGAAAGTGTCTTGTTCCTTGTCTCTTTCTGCCTGGACCAATGAGAGAATGCTTTGTATTCATTTATGAAAAGTATGAAGCATAGGCTACTACATTGAATGTCTGCATCCCCAATGGCCCTCATTTGAACTATGAATGCTTAGATAACCAATCTGGACCAAGTTAAGTTTAAAAAATAATTCATGGAGTTCAGCTTTAAACTATTTTTCTGTGCTTCCTAATAGGTTCCTTCACATGTCTTTCTTTCGATCTAAAAACATGACTTCAAATGTCTTGTGTGTGTTTTGTGTAAGGGTTGTACTATTTTTAATAAATTCCTTTTTTATATTTTTGTGATTTCTGTAGCAAACAGTGGGCTGTAGTCGCCCTAACAGTATATCAACAGGAGTGATCTGATTGTGTTTTGTCTGTCACGTGTTGTTTAAGCTTGCTCCAGCAGAGTGTGCTGTAAAGGTATCATTCTATGTTATGAATGTTTGATGGCTATTCAATGGGCTTGGAGGCCTGGTGATGCGTGTTGGGAGAGATGTTAAATGTTTTTTGGACACTTCCTATTCTATCTCTTCACTCATGGGATTTCGCCCTACTAGGATATCACCATAAGAATATCTGTCTCTCTCTTCCAGGACTTGAAAGCAGGGATCCCCCCTCCTGAGGGGCATTCTTTCAGATACTATTCGCTGAAGCCAAAAGTGTGTGTTTGAAAGCAGTGTTTCATAACCTTTTTTCAGTCAAGGAACCCATAAAAACTTTGCACAATCTTGAGGCACCTCATTCTAAAATTGATAAAAAAAACTAAACTAATAGGTTTACATAATGCAGCAGCATTCACACACATAGTACACCCAACATTAGAAGTGATTTATTTTTACAAAGCAATATTCCTTTGCACACTGCCACTGACTAGTACTCCAGTGTTTCTCTTCTCCCTCAGTTTCTCTCCCTTACACAGCTAACCTGACCCCAGTGCTGATGGAGAGGGGTGAGGGAGGGGCAAACAAGGATGCTGTACAGGCGCTTGACGTCCTCCTTATCAACCAACGCCATGCCAACTGGACTGCATGGTGCCCGGGGTTGTAACCTGCACAATGAAAACCTGTGGCTTTATGTAACAAAAATGAATGTGCCTGCTGGCCTGTACACAATGTTTGGGTAATTTTAGGCATTTTGAAGAAAACAGAGGTTAAAAAAAGCTGGTCTAGAGGAAACAAACTGTGACTGTCCCCACATATGAACATGTGGTGAGTAACTGGTTGGGTGGGAAGTATGCATAAGAACCTATCCATGTTCTGTTGCGTTAGAATATAAAGGCTGAGATGTCACCTAAGCTTCATTTGCCAAGGAGTCAAAGCTCTGCATGGGTGAAGCCGGCATAGACTGTGTTAAGAAGGAATCAAGAGAGACCTTAAGAGATATTTACAAGAGATTAAGGCCTGATGTTTTGAGATCAACCATGTTTGGTTGAGGATATTCTGATACACACCTTACCCTACTTTCCATATTGTCCTATACCATAAAAAGTTTATTTTCTAAACTTACTAAAAACTGCATCTTTTGTACACCCTGAGTAAACAACGCCTGAGATTGAATGTTCCTGTGATATTGTTCTCATGTAAAAGTGCTTAGGACATTTGTAAAGTCAATCATCTGGAAGTCAATATTAACGGAAGATCAGTATCAATAGCCTTACATGTTCCCATACTGCAGGAGAAATGTGTGTCCCCCTAAAGGCATAGAAGTCAACTATATTTTGATCATCTACATTTATTAGCATCATATTTTTTGCAGATAGACTGACTTTGAAAAGGAAGGGAATCCCTGGAATCCATAAAGTGTCATAAAATGTCATGTCGCATCTCAGCACCACAAATGTCAGTGTTTGTGACAAATTAACGTGCCTGTACCATGTACCTGTTAGGAAGAGATACATAAATTTGTCGTAGAAGACGGCTGGCACTGAGGCCGGAGTATCCATACCAGGCATTTCATCTTCAGCGTAGCTCAGGCTCAGCGTTATTGTTCTCCCTCCTCGATCACTGTGCCCATTCACCAATGGATTTGATCAGGTTTTCACATGACAGGTGAATCCATGGATACAAATGTACATCATGCCATGAGACATTGAGAGAGGGGTAATAATTTAAAGTTGATGTAGATGCTATCATAGCCATGGTGAATAGCCTATCACTGTACGTTGCAATTAATACAGATGGTTAATAACCTTTCAGTGGCTAGGCTAACAGCTGGTTAACAGCTGCAAAGTAAAGGATGACTGTCTGGCTTATAGGGTGATTGATGTTGATTCTGCCTGTGGGGGGAACTGGGCTGAGAGCAGGGGAGCATATACCCCTAGGCCAGTATTAATAAGATATATAGGGCTGATGGCATCACTTCTAAGACTACATTACCGCTGAGATACATCACTACTGAAATTTTTATCAGAATGGGACCTGTAGTGCATGGCACATGCTGGGCAATGTATAGCTACCTGCTGTCCATTCAAACCTACTGTACATCTGGAAGAGGGATGTTTTTCAACATCAACTTTGTGATTTTGAGTTGTAATGTGACCAAATGCCAAGAGCACCCAAAGAAGTACAGTGCCTTAAAAAAGTATTCATACCCCTTGAAATTCTCCACATTTTGTCATGTTACAACCAAAAACCTAAATTTATTTTATTGGGATTTTATGTGATAGACCAACACAAAGTGGCACATAATTGTGAAGTGGAAGGAAAATGATAAATGGTTTTCAAACATTTTTTACAGGGTTAGGTTATAAAAAATATCCCAAGCTTTGAACATCTCATGGAGCACTGTTCAATCCATCATCCAAAAATATAAAGAGTATGGCACAACTGCAAACCTACCAAGACATGGCTTTCCACCTAAACTGACAGGACAAGCAAGGAGAGTATTAATCAGAGAAGCAGCCAAAAGGCCCATGGTAACTCAGAGATCCACAGCTCAGGTGGGAGAAATCTGGCCTTTATGGAAGAGTGGCAAAAAGAAATCCATTGTTGAAAGAAAGCCATAAGAAGTCCCGTTTGCAGTTTGCGAGAAGCCACGTGGGGGACACAGCAAACATGTGGAAGAAGGTGCTCTGGTCAGGAGAGACCAAAATTTAACTTTTTGGCCTAAAAGCAAAATGCTATGTGTGGCAGAAAACTAGCACTGCACATCACCCTAAACACACCATCCCCACCGTGAAACATAGTGGTGGCAGTATTATGTTGTGAGGATGCTTTTCTTCAGCAGGGACAGGGAAGCTGGTCAGAGTTGATGGGAAGATGGATGGAGCCAAATACAGGGCAATCTTAGAAGAAAACCTATTTGAGTCTGCAAAGGACTTGAGACTGGGGCGGAGGTTCACATTCCAGCAGGACAACAACCCTAAACATACAGCCAAAGCTAAAATAGAATGGTTTAGTTCAAAGCATATTCTTGTGCTAGAATGGCCCAGCCAAAAGCCAAGGCCTAAATCCGATAGAGAATCTGTGGCAAGACAAATTGCTGTTCACAGACGCTCTCCATCCAATCTGACAGCGCTTGTGCTATTTTGCAAAGAAGAATGTGCAAAGATTTCACTCTCTATATGTGCAAAGCTGGTAGAGACATACACAAAAAGATTTGCAGCTGTAATTTCAGCGAAAGGTGGTTCTACAAAGTATTGACTCGGGGGAGGGGGGGCGGAATACAAATGCACGCCACACTTTTCACAGATTTATTTGTAAAATATTTAGAAAACCATTTATCATTTTCACTTCACAATTATGTGCCACTTTGTGTTGGTCTATCACATAAAATCCCAATAAAATACATTTACATTTTTGGTTGTAACATGACAAAATGTAGAAAATTTCAAGGGGTATAAATACATTTTTAAGGCACTGTAGATGCTGGAAAATATGTAAGGTGTGTCCAATAAACCACATCCTTTAGGAGCAACAACTTGGTATTACTTAAATATAATGCTACTAGAGAATTACTCTTCTGGGTTGATTTTGAAGCAGTGAATATTGATCCCCATGCTATTGATAATTTGCTTTGGCTCCAATCACAGGACGAGGGGACACTCACAAATCCCATCACATCATATTATAACCGGTGTTTGCTTCCCCTACTACCTTTCGCCATTGGGCCTACCTACAATTAACAAGACCACATCATCTAGTCACCTCCACCATAGATGGTTTCAGCACTGTAGGAACATAATTTATTACCGAGCTCTGAGGTAATTTAATACCTCTAGGTTAGGCACTTGCTGCCTGCTAACTAGGTCAAATGGCCCCTCCCCTAGCCTATGTTAGTCTATGGACAGCTGATCTGAACTTGACACTGGAGAGTGAGGATTGGACTAATTTTTGGCAAGCCACCTATAAATCATCTCCGGAGACTGCTTATAAAATATTATCCAGATAGTACCTTGTTCCAACAGCAATAGCTAAGTATGTTCCTAGTTACCCTTCAACATGTTTTCGTGGTTGTGGAGAACTGGGTGCCTATCTTCATATTTGGTGGACTTGCCTACTGGTGCTGTGTTTTTGGATCAAAATTTTCTAAATCATCTCCCAGTTATTTAATATTACTATTCAACTGGACCCTCAGGTTGCCCTCTTGAACAATAGCCCACCAGAATTGACTAAGGCCCATTTAAACTCCTGCTCCAAATCACTGCAGCTGCTAAGCAAATAATTGCCAGTCTTGGAAGACCTAACTAAGTACACAAAATGTTGGCATCCGTGGGTAGATAAGTTCCTGCTCCCTGTGCTCTGGTTGATGCTGCTGCCTGGACGACTCCTGAGACATTACTTACCCCTCTCCTTTCTAGTTTCTTGTGCTTTTTTGCTTCAAACTTTGGTTGTTCTTTCTTCTACTACCTATCTTGGGCCTTTCCTGGGGGATCATTTCTTTCCACCTTCTTGATTCTCTTGACCTTCCACATCTGATGTAAACATATTGTTTTGATTTACCCCAATTGTTAAACTCAGGGAATATCTATCCTGGCATTAATACAAATGGTTATTGAGCGGTTGCTTGTTTTACTCTGCGATCGTTATTCACTGACCTTCCCTGCATGAAGGCAAGGAATATTTCATTATCACCTTGTAGACTCCCTCTTTTTTGTATGTAAATCCTTCAAAGAAACCTTTGAACAGGAGAAACCACTAGTCAACGTGCCTATCAACCAGTACAGCACGATTGCACACTTTCTGTAGTACTTTATTTAGCCTACGGTAATCTGCCCCTAATTAGAAAGAGTTAGCTGGTTATGCTTGACTTTCAGGACAAAGTTTCACAAATCTCCACTGATGCTGTCACGACCAAGGTGAAGGGTCTATCACTGCACATTGTAGATAATGCAGCAGAAGAGCTAGACTCCCCTGGTCAGGCTTGTTAAGAGCTGAGAAACACAGGGTGGCTCCCTGGGTTTTAGGGTGAGGTGATGTGATTGCTGCCATAGTACCAGTGAATGGACTATTACTATATATTGCAAATGTACAGCGATAGAACTTTTGATATACCCCATGGATATCCATCATCACTCTTTGGGCTAAGGGGATTGATTTTTCCCTCCTCCATTTTTTTCCAACAGTGCATGAGGAGGTTTCCCGATACAGCAAATTTCACAGTTCACACAGTTCTAGCATTAACATAGTGATTTTTTATTAATTTATGAACAATAGTAATATTTACAGGTAGATTACCCAGACATTCCCTGAAGTTGTTTCAAAGTTGCTTCAAGTCGCATCAAGTCGCCTGGCAAAGTCACACTGTAAGTCACGTGACTTTCAGGTCACAGCAGTGTGAACCAAGCCTTAATTGGTTTACATATGTGTTTTGGAGTGAACGCCTCTATTTTACTCCTAGAGAAGTTTAACACGTTGAGTTTTGGGTCTCACAGATTATTCTACCATGTGCTTTTTTAGTTGAACAAATAAGTTAATGGGTTGATATGATGAGAGCATGTTACACATCGTGGGATGCTAGCCAGGACATGTTGATGTATTAAGAATTTTATTGAATGTTTTCAATATTTTACTACTTTGTAAAGAAAATGTAGGCTTCTACCATTAATAGCCACATTCTTCTCTTGTTTATATATAATGTTTTGTTCAATTACCTGCCGTATGATGATGTACATACTTTTTGCAATAGTTTAAGATTTAGCCCATATACTCATTATTCATTTTAATTACAGGATACAGGTATACAGAAATGTGGACTTCAACAAAATGGTAGCCATCTACACATAGACACCCACTCCCTGTTAAATAAATGTAATGCGATGGGTAAAAGATGGCTTCAGCTCCTGTTCTCTACCTGTAGAGAACTCTTCAGGCACATTTTACCTTTTTGGGGGCCTCCAGAACTAAGCCCTGAATAAGGCACGTGTCCGAGGAGTTCTCTACAGGTGGAGAACAGGAGCTGAAGCCATCTTTTACCCATCTCATTACATTTATGCAACAGGGAGTCGGTGTCTATATGTAGATGGCCGCCATTTTGTTGAAGTCTACTGGAGCTTGACAAGTCGATTCTGTCTGTCTTGCACCACACTGATCTAACTGACACAGGTTTGGAGGGACATTTGAGCTGTACTATTTTCATTGTTTTGGGCTACATATTTACAGAAATGTGGTTACTGATCACAGTTCACACTTGCATTTCTTATCAGACTAAAGTCCTTATGAATGGAATAAAGACCCAAGTCTTTATGAATGGAGAGTGTTGCTGCACCCAAAATGTGTTGGCTGTTTTCATGAGATCAAATTATATATAATAAAAGAATCTTGGACTCTTTTCACATTCTGGTTCGGTGCCCGTTTCTGTATACCTATATTTTGATGGAGTTTGACTGAGAGCTGCCTTAACAGAGCCAGTGAGCGTATTTAAAACCTTTCTTGCACCTGATCATTTAAATAAGCTTTGCAATCCCACTACCTCTCAATTATGTCTTTCGGGAACTGCAGGGTGACTACCTAGATGGTAGAGTGAGTTGACATGGCTTCAAAACTATTTAAAATGCTGTTTGCTATAATGCTATTTAAAATGCTATAGTTAACCAGCAGACAAAGTATTGCTTTACTGTATCTCCACAGTCTCCAAGTATGCCCGCAAAGTATTGATTTAAAAACAGAACAGCTAATAAACGTATAAAAAGGATGCTTGATTTAAAGGCTGAGATCCAGTGAAATGCTATAAAAAGAACATGTGGAGAAAGGACAATACCAACCTGGCTGGCAAATGGCCTTTCTGCCTGTTTCAAAGACTCCTTTGTGCATTGGTTAACCGTAGCGTTTTTAGGTTGAATTTGAATATTTATGAAAAGACTGCAGAGAACTTTGAAACAATTCGATTTTAATGAGACTGATTAAAAATTATGTTTTAAGGAGTGCCATGTGTTCTCTGGATAATGAAGAAAAATGAGAGGGATAACATAATTCATGCCCCAGCTCTTCCGATTGATGAATCCGGTGTCGGGGAAATAGACAAGTTTATTTTTATGTCAGGGAAATAAAGTACATTTTATTTTTGAAAAAGAAATGTCTTGAGTAGTAAAAAAAATAATTTGCACTCCAAGTAAGAAACATAGGAGAACTTTTACTGCAGTTGCCCTTTGTTCCTTGCCTTTTCCGCTTTAATGTCATCAATTTCTTTAATATTAAGATGAGGGGGGTGAAACTGCTAATGCTGCAGTTTAGAGAACTAACAGATCTAGTTACCATATCAGAGAAGCTCATTTTAAAAACAAATGACCAACAATGCATTTTTCTTAGAGAGTAGAAGCCATTTAGAGAAAGAAATTTTACATTTTTTAAAATACCAATTTTGAAAGTTTTTCCCCCCACTCCCACCCTTCCCAACCCCACCCCCACCCTTCCCAACCCCACCCCATCTACTGGAAGTGAACACATGTGCCCAGTAAGGAGGAGTGGATTAGGAAAGTGAATGGGATCATGGAAGATGAGGATAGGATGGCAACACGTATGGACAGACGTGATCGTTTCTCCAGTATTTGGGTGGAATTACTTCTTTGACCCTAAAAACCAAAACCATGTAGTGCAAGGGCCTGCCTGATTGCATACAAATTGAAACTCTTAAAGTTTGACCTCATATTACATGGTTTTTGTAAGTGTGGTTCTTTTATTTTTTTTATGGCATCCTGTGCAGGGTATACAGTTGTGCTCATAAAATAACATACCATGGCAGATATTATAATTTCTTGGACCAAAAATGGGACCCACCTCCCCTGATTGTGGACAGGGTGCTGCTAGCCCAGTAGCATATATGAAAGAAAACAAAATACTCCCAAGGGCCTATAGGCAGCTTGCAAGTAATAAATATACTTGTTTTGTATAAAAATGTTATTTTGTTTTCAATTGATATAAAAAAAAATCATCAACAAAAACAGCAATATCAAAAGGAGGTAAATGCCACTGTTAAGGATAACCCCACCACGTTTCAATCATAATTTTGTATTCAATCTTCTTCAGGGGGATATAGACATCTATTGAAGTAGCCGCAGAATATCGGTAAATGACCTTGCTGGACACAGGACTCGTTTAAGGGAGTTTTATTCCACTTTGGCCAAAGTGGACACCTGACCCGACTCTCGTCTAGATGCCAAGTGTGTCAATTACAGCTTACACAGTGTACATATAAATTCAGTATATTGCGTCACAAGCGAATTTTTCCGTTATAAAAACATTTAACCTTTCAAAAGTCAACCTACGTTTTAGATACAAGACAAGTTCTGCAAAACATATATTTTAAACCTTATGCAAAACTTCCGTTTTTCTGCAGTTTGCAGTTTTCCCTTTGCGATTCCCTTTTCTGTCTCACTAATCAGCACAGCATAACAGGTGTCTGAGATGGGAAGGGGAAGTAAGTGAGTTCAGTGTCTCACCGCAGCCTGTCACAAGTAGTTTCAACATGAAATGTAAGGAAAAATGATTCTTAGCTGAAATTCTAAATCAGTCTTACTACGCACATAACTATGGCCACATAAACTGACCCTTGTTTGCCACTTCACTATAACATACCAATACATAATATTAATAATATCATCATCATCGTTTAGAAAAGATAACCTGTATATACAGGAATCCGAAATATCGAAAGGTCCTACTTTTGAAGTGTGGCCAGAGCAGAAATACAAAACATCACACCAGGATGTTCTCACGGTGGTCAGCCATCCAAGGAGTGGCCAGGGAGTCCAGTTCTATCTGCAAGAGGTCACACTTCATTAGGCATGGTTGGAGGGAGACACAGGCATGCATACAGCGTATATAGTATCTAAAAATGGATTTCCTACAGCTATTTGACTAGTTTTAAGGTGTCTATTATATTAGTTAAAATCATATAGATTTTGCAAAGGGAGTATATCTCCTAGATTTAATACATCACCTGGAGGATATAAATTTCCAACAAGTGTGTACATGTATCTATGTTCTTCCTTATAGGGGTTTATGGTGTAATGTTTAATGTATTGTTCAATGTCTGTCATATTGGACATCTATTATGCATAATTTTGTGTATACCAGAGCTCTTGTTGTTGTCCCCCTTTTTTCATTTGTCCCCTTCCCCTCCCTCCCCTCCTTTTGATATTGCTGTTTTTATTGATGATTTTTTATATCAATTGAAAATAAAATAATATTTTTATATAAAACAAGTACATTTATTACTTGCAAGCTGCGTATAGGCCCTTGGGAGGATATCATGATATCTTGGCCATTTTTCAGAGAATATGAATGATAGCACAAAAACTTTTCTTTCACTCATGGTTAGTGCTTGGCTGAAGCCATTTATTATCACTCAACTGTGTTTACTCTTTTTAAATCATAATGGCAACAGAAACTACCCAAATGACCCTGATCAAAAGTTTACATACCCTGGTGATTTTGGCCTGATAACATGCACACAAGTTGACAAAAAAGGGTTTGAATGGCTATTAAAAGGTAACCATCCTCGTCCGTGCTTGTAATTAGAGTGTGTGTATAAAAAGTCAATGAGTTCTGGACTCCTGACAGACCCTTGCATCTTTTTTTCCAGTGCTGCACTGATGTTTCTGGATTCTGAGTCATGGGGAAAGCAAAAGAATTGTCAAAGGGTGTGCGGGAAAAGGTAGTTGAACTGTATAAAACAGGAAAGGGATATAAAAAGATATCCAAGGAATTAAGAATGGCAATCAGCAGTGTTCAAGCTGTAATCAAGAAGTGTAAAATGAGGGGTTCTGTTGAAACCAAACCACGGTCAGGTAGATCAACTAAAATTTCAGCCACAACTGCCAGGAAAATTGTTTGGGATGCAAAGAAAAACCCACAAATAACCAGGGTCGTCTTTAAGGCAGGGAAAAAGGGGCAGCTGCCCTGGGCCCTGTCATTGTTGTGGAGACCAAAGCAGCTGCCTCATACTTGCAAACTATCCTGGTGTAGATTCCCCTGTCCCTTAAAGTTTTAGTCCTGTGCTGTGTCCCGATATCTCGGCGTGAAGTGCTGCTACTAATCCTGCACAGTTCTGCCCTATTATTGTGTATAGATGACTCACCTACAGACCCTGTGTTTTATATATAAATAACCAGCATTGATATGTAAATAAAGGCAGCATTCATATGTATATCATACCGCCCTGAGGTCATATCCACCATCACCTATACTGAATGCTGCCCACTGGGGAGGTAAAGGGGCATGCTTGAAAGTCCTGCCTGCAACTGTGGTCATTAGGCCTAACATTCGCCTGTTCTGCAAAGGTAAACAAATTGGTGGGGGGAGGGTAGTTTGGGGTGTGCAGAGGTAGGCAGAGAAAGAATTACAGTTTGGGTGCACAGGTAAGCAAGGAGGGGTTGTATGGAGGTAAGGAAGGTGGGTTCAAAGATGAGCAGAGGAGGCAGGTAGAGTCAAAGTAACGTGAAAGGCAGCCCATTCATTTCAATGTCAAAGGCCAGTGTGAATGTCCCCCTTACATTGGTGGTCAGTGTAAATCCCTCCTTACATTGGTGGTTTCTGTGAATGATTCTATTACATTAGTGGTCGGTGTAAACCCCTATTTTATTGGTGGCCAGCATTGAAGCTACTCTTTATATTGGTAGTCGGTAAAAAAATCAGCATTGCCATTGATCACACCCTCCCCTCCCCCCAGCACTGCCTCTGATCCCAGGAGTTCTAGGAGCCCTAGGAGTTTTCTGTCTATTAATGGGTTCCCTCACCTCCCCAGTCCATGGTGTGCAGGCAGTGAGGAGATAATGTCCTGTAACCTCTAGCAACCAATCAGTGAGCAGTAATGATGTGCAGTAACCTCTAGCAACCAATCAACAAGCAGAAATCATGTGCTGTAACCTCTAGCAACTAATCAGTGAGCCGTAATGTGCTGTAACCTCTAGCAACCAGTCAGTAAGCGGTAATGATATGCTGTAACCTCTGGCAACCAATCACAATCGCTGTCTGATCTGATTCAGTAAACTGATTTTGAGTCTAGCTGCTATTTATTGTGTATATATATCGGAGCAGGTGGAGAGCGAAATTGCACTGGGGGGGGGCCAAAAAAAATGTTTGCCCGGGGTCCAATCAATATTAAAGATGGCCCTGCAAATAACTTCAGGTGAAATACAGGACTCTCTGAAAACATGTGGTGTGGCTGTTTCAAGATGCACAATAAGGAGGCACTTGAAGAAAGATGGGCTGCATGGTCGAGTCACCAGATGAAAGCCATTATTACGCAAATGCCACAAAGTATCCCGATTTTAATATGCCAAACAGCACAGAGACGAGCCTCAAACCTTCTGGCACAAAGTCATTTGGAGTGATGAGACCAAAATTTAGCTTTTTGGCCACAACCATAAACGCTTCATTTGGAGAATCAACAAGGCCTTTTTTGTGTGGGCTCTCTTCCTACAGATGGACAACCCTTATCCTCATGTCATGATGCTTTCATGCCCTGTGGTACCCTAGATGGTTGCCTGACACCCAGTGAACCCAGGATCACACTGATGCCCTGTACACACGGTCGGATTTTCCGATGGACAATGTCCGATCGGAGCGTGTTGTCGGAAATTCCGGCCGTGTGTGGGCGCCATCGGACATTTTCTATCGGATTTTCCGACACACAAAGTTGGAGAGCAGGAGATAAAATTTTCCGACAACAAAATCCGATCGCGTCAATTCCGACCGTGTGTGGCCTGTTCCGACGCACAAAGTGCCACGCATGCTCAGAAGAAATTCAGAGACGGGACAGCTCGTTCTGGTAAACTTAGCGTTCGCAATGGATACAGCACTTTCATCACGCTGCAATGTTCAAAATGGTTTAATACAGCGCACTCTCTTCTTCTTTATAATGTGACAAGAATTAAGTAGTTTTGCTGCTCATATTCACACACACTTCTCACAAAGTTTTATTTGTGTTTTTTTAGTGGGATTCCCTGAATATATTGTTATTAGTTGTCACATCTGACATTTTTTTTTTTTTTTTTTTTGTATTTTCAGCCTTTTTTTTTCTTTAATGTTTGGATTTTTTCCAAGGCTGATCTTTGTTCAATGTTATTTTTATTTTTACTCCAGAATATTTTTGGGTGTGTTTTGTGTGTCAAGTTACCCCAACACCATTGATATCTTTTATTATTTAATCTCAAGGAGATTGTTTGTTGTTGGTGTCCCTTGTTCATTTCACATTGTATATTTGAAATGTACCTGAATCCTCACAAACCAACTGTCCTTTTTGAAGTAAAACACATAGGAGAGTATAATTCAAAACAAAAATCCTTTATTAAGGGATCAGAACCAAACAAAGAGGAAGGCAACACTGGATCAACAGCAGAAATTAGCGAAGCCTGGGACCCCCAGGGCAGACATCAATTCTTCAACATCAAAATTGATGGCCTGAGGAGTCCATATGTAAGGGAGGGCAGTCTGGTCCGGGATTCGCAGAGATCTGGAAAGCAGCAGATGACATCTATGTTCCCAGGCTGTGGTACCACAAGAGGCTGCATTTTTTGGCCGACCAGACTGAACCCAGGGCAATCACTGTCTGGTCTTCTTTCCACGCTTCCTTCCGGGCTGTGGCTGTGCAGTTGGAGATGTGGCAGGAGGAGGAGTAGGACCTGGAGGAGGAGGAGGACTGGGGGGACCTGGAGGAGGACTGGGGGGACCTGGAGGAGAGGGAGGAGGAGGAGGAGGACCTGCAGGAGGAGGAGGAGGACCAACGCGAAGGTGTGTCTGAGGTGTAATTTGGCCCCTCATACCTTTCTCCAGAGCCTCCGATATGAGGGCCTCACACATGACTTTTTGGCCCTCCTCCATCCTCTGCATTTTATATGCAATGAAGGCAGCAATGTTCTCCTCCATGGTGTGGGGTGCTCCCAGGACCTCTGTAGCCCTCCAAAAGAATCCTATAGCAGCCTCCTCTAGGACACTCCTCCTACTGCCACTTTCTCTTTTCAGGGGGGTGGAGGGACCTGCAGATCAGCCAGCCGGCTCGGCCCGGCCACCTCCTGGCTGAGACTTCCCTGTGTATGAAAAAGGGACATGGTTTTAGTTTTTGCTTCATCAATCACAATCCTAAATTACTACTCCCAACTAACATCTAGTTAACATCATTGATTGTACAAGCAGAAATATTTAGAGGAATGCTATACCTGGCTCAATCTGGGCTCCTCCACATGTGGCCTGGAAGGCCCAGGTTGGGCGTCAGAAGCCTCAGCCGGGGGGGAAGGAAGCGTGGAAGGAAGACTGGAGAGGGATGGCCTGGGTTCAGTCTGGCCTGCCAGAAAGTGCAGCCTGTCATAGTACCACATCCTGGGGACATAGATGTCATCTGCTGCTCCGGATCTCTGTGAATCCAGGACTTTCTTGCGCTCCCTTAGATATGTGCTCCTCAGGCAACCAATTAATATTTTTAAATAGGTGATGTCTGCCGTGGGGATCACCTGCTTCACAATTTCACACAATTGCTCCAGTGCTGCCTTCCTCTTTGCTTGGTTCTTGAAATGGGGGTGGGTAATCTCCCACAGACAGGGCAGCTCCCTTAGCATATCTATGAATACTGACATGAAGTCATTATCTTTGAGTAGCATATCCATGTTCACTGCAAGACACAACACAAGACAAAGCCTAATGTCAGACAAAACTCTCCTAATCTTGTTACAATATAGGCCTCAATCTAGAAGCAGTATAGGCACAAGTTTGTCTCTTACCTTCGTTCTTACGATCGGCGCGTCCAATGCTCCTTCCTCCGCTCACAGATCGTACGTAATACGCACGCGTGTTACGCTTTATACACACTGCGCATGCGTGTAACTCCGCCCGCCCCTGACGTTCTTTCTAGTCTATTCCCCGCCGCTTTTCGTTCGGCGCAGTGGGTGAAGAGCATGATGGCGGATTTAGAGCAGGTGTGTGCTAATTATAGCAACGAGGAGGAGGAGGAGGAAAGCCCGGGTCCAGGCACGTCCCGATCCAGAAGGAGACGTTTTAAAGCCACAAATATGTCCTTTGGGGAGATGTTGGAGATGGTCGACATCATGAGGAAGTCCGACTATGACGGAAAATATGGGCCTTACCCCAACCCCAACATCCGAAAGGCAAAAATCATTGCTAAAGTGATCAAAAGCCTTCACAGGAATTTCGGGGTACGAAGATCTAAAGATCAGCTCAGGAAGCGGTGGTCGGACCTGAAGTTGAGAGAGCCAGAGCAGTACCGAAAGATCCGGAGAGTGCTGCAAAAAAATAAGTCGTTGTGCTGTGTTCCTATTCTTTCTGTCTTTATTCCGTTTGTTCTGCTCCATATGCTTTTATTAATTGTAACGTTTAAAAGGGCAACTTTAATGTTCATGGGCCCATTATTCGTTCGTATCAAACATTTTTCTTTCGGCCTCTAGAACACCATTGTTTAGGCCTTATGCATTTTCACACATTTTTTTGGGCCTACTTGGATGCCAAATATTTTTTTGTGTAGATGGGTTTGTTACTAGAATGAAATGCCAACTAGATTGTGTGTAAGGAGAGGACACTGAGCAGCTGTTTTCACATCTGGACACTGGAGCACTAGTGTGGGACCCCAGAACATCATTTTTATTAGGGGGGGCACACAGGTGCTCCAGTGTATACTATAGGGGGGGCTTCATCTGTGAAGCTTGTACCAAACAGGTAAAGTATTGCAGCTTGACAAAGGGCAATAAAAAATATACATCTTGGAACTCGGCTAAAATAGACAATTGTACCCCACTTCCAAGCAATGTTTCCTATTTCTACTTCTGCCATCAAATATCTGTGTGCTAATTATACCATTTTTGTTTTACATAGGGGAGAAAAGACTCGGAGGACACCCCTCATCCCAGGAGAACACAGACCCCCCCACCTCTGGAAGAAGGTGAAATACCCCAAACCCAAGAAGAAGAGCAGGAGGAAGAAGAAGATGTGGTGGAGATTGGCACCACAACAGGTGAGTGTCTGCGACCACAGCCTCAGGTAAAAGAGATGGATGGTGGCAGATTTTTGAGACCTTTTTTTTTGTTCTTTATCTCTTTTTAGGTGATCGTGATGTGAGGGATAGAGAACGCTTTACTTCTGAAAGTGCCCAGATCCTGATCGGGGAGACCATGGGGTGTAATGCCGAACTGCAAAACATCCAGCAAAAAATCAATGATGTGATTAAAAAAAATAATAACATCATTGATGTTTTGGGGCGAATTTAAACCTCACAAAATCACTTGTTTTATTGTGGTTCAATCTTTTAAAAATTTTTTCAATGTTTTGAAAAGCCAAATTTGGAGGATGCACACAGTGTGCCAACATGTGCTATCTGCCATCACGGGAGATCAATGGACGCGTTTTGGAGGTGCAACCCCTTCCTCAATTATAAAGTCGCGGTGAGGAAGGGCTTGCTCCCCCAAAACACGTCCCTTGATCCCCCCTGATGGCAGATAGCACATGTTGACATTCGTAAATTGGTGTGCATCTTCCAGGGGTGATTTCCCCCCATCTGAACGCTATATCAAACCCAGTTCCTAAATACTGATGTCTGATATAGCCTTCAGGTTTTACCTAATGTGAACTTTGTAAGTTCAAGTTTTTTGGCTTTCTTGTTGGTTTTACACAGGCCTGTTTTATCTGAAATGGATATTTCGATTTTTGATAATGCTACTGCAAAAATTGTTATACAACAAACATGTTGGTTTGTTTTAAAAACTTTTGGTAAATGCACATGTGATTGTGCAGGTATAAAAAAGTGGCTTACTCAAGAATGTGTGCATCATTGTCTCAACACTACAACACTTTTGGGGTGATGTAATTGCTGTTTTATGCAAAAATGGGGGTTATTTCCTAAGGGCAAATCCACTTTGCACTACAAGTGCAGGTTCAGTGCAGTTGCAGGTGCACTTGGAGTGAAATGTGTTTTTGCATTTAGGAAATACCAGCCAACAGTGCTTTGTATAATAAGGTTACACCAGTGGTTCTCAACTCCTGTCCTCAGGGCCCACTAACAGGCCAGGTTTGCAAGATAACTGAAATACATCACAGGTGATATCATTTGCTGCTCAGTGATTTCAGTATTCTAGTCTGCATCTCCCCAAAGTAATACATAAAACCTGGCCTGTTGTGGGTCCTGAGGACTGGAGTTGAGAACCACTGGGTTACACAATCACGACATTTTCTGGACTCCACACATTTCTGTCAGGGTCAGCTAAAACAAACACAAGCAGTAAATGTCCACAAAGAATTTCTTTTTTTTTTTTTATTTGAAAAAGGCTTCACATATTGTCTGGCATATTGATGGCCCCCTTACCCGCAAAGAACTCCAGGTATCGTAACCGGACATCACGGGCACTCAGGGAGGGCAAGCCAGGACGGCCACTTTCAAGCGCCGTCAGTGTTGTTGGATGTATTATTCCGGCCTCAGGCCCAACTGAGCCAGCATAGTTGGCAGAATGTTTTCTTAAAAAATTATGGAGAACACAGCACACCAGTATTATATGGTTCAGTTTATACTCCGCCATATGGATGGGTGTTAGAAATAGTCGGAACCGGCTGGCCAGGATTCCAAATGTGTTCTCCACCACTCTTCGGGCTCTGGCCAGCCGGTAATTAAAAACCCTCTGTTCCGGGGTGAGGGTCCTCAGGTGGTCCCCCAGCGCAAACGCTTCATCAGCAACAAACACAAATGGGAGACCTTCCACATTGTTCTCTGGAGTTGGCAAGTCCAAGCTGCCATTCTGGAGATGCCTGTAGAACTCCGTCTGGGCGATCACTCCACCATCGGACATCCGGCCATTCTTCCCCACGTCCACATACAAGAAGTCGTAATTAGCCGACACCACCGACAACATCACTATACTATTAAACTCTTTGTAATTATAATAGTATGACCCCGAGTTGGGTGGTGGGACGATGTGAACGTGTTTCCCATCAATTGCCCCTCCGCAGTTAGGAAAGTCTCACCGCTGGGCAAAGTGGGAGGCCACAGTCTGCCATTCCTGTGGCGTGGAAGGAAACGGTTGAGGAAAAAACAATAAACATTACTATTTTTTCACAGAAACATGGCAAGCAGATTATACACAAACATTATGGGGCAACCTCCAGATAGCATTTATTAAGGGGAATTTAACAAGGCCAAAGTATAAGGTACACCTATCATATTCCCCCTCCCCCCCTCTCATGGGCCATTTCTAACATTATAGGGGGGGGAACTCTTGGACAGGTAACCCTCTTCACTTCATTGAGAGATGAATGCCTAAATACAGGGTATTACTTGGAACAGCCCCTCCTTAGTTACACTATTGGCAGCCCAATGGACAGGTAAGAAGTGTCATAATACAAAGATATATATACACACTGTACACATTTGAGGACATTTGGACATTCTGCTCTTACAAAAACTTTAAACAGTACCATTGGAAAGTATACAGGCAGGCCCTTGCACTACATGCTTTGGGGAATTCATCCATAAATCTGAGCACTAAAGAGATGGGTATAGTGTGTATGGGTTTGGCAAAGTCAGCAGATAGATGATTGAGGATAGAGAATTGGGATCAGCTGACTTAGCAGTTGGGGGGAGGGAGGGTTACTAAAAATTATTTGGGGACACCACAAAAAAAAGCCTCTGCCACTCTGCCTGAATTTAAATCAAAAATAACATTACCAAACATTTTAGGGGGTGTTTGGGGTAAAGCACTACTATGGAGCTGATAAAATACATTGTTAAGTGACTACATGAGGTGAATATAGGGGCAGGAGACACCATGCTGGGGAGGTTATTGAAGGGCAAATATGTATGAAGGACCGAAAATAATAATTACATAAAAATCCAGCATGCATGAGGACAAAGTTGACATTCACAGCATATTACAATCATGGTAATTAGGGAATGAGGAGAGAAATAAAATATATTATCAAACATTCAATACAATAAAATGGGATATAAAAGGATAAAAATCTTACCTTCATATACTCCTTCTGCAGGACCTGGATGATGGCAGAACGGGTCTCTGGGATAATGATCCCCAGAGCCTGGGGGGAGATGCCTGTCGAGAACTTTAAGTCCTGCAGACTTCTCCCTGTGGCCAAATACCGCAGGGTAGCGACCAACCTCTGCTCCGGAGTGATGGCTTGCCTCATGCAGGTATCCTGCCTGCTAATATAGGGGGTCAGCGAAGCCAACAAACGGTGAAACACGGGGTCCATCATCCTGAGAAAGTTCCTGAAATCATCAGGATTATTCTCACAGATCTCACGGAGCAAAGGCATATGAGAGAACTGGTCACGCTGAAGCAACCAATTCTTGGTCCATGAACTCCTCCCCACCCTGTTCATGGACTGGACTTGTGTCAAGGTCAGGACCCCAACACCAAGCCCCCGCACAGCACGAACTCTACGAGGAGTACGCATAAGAAACATGGCTAGAAAACGGTTGGCTGCTCAGAACGAAGTAACAGAACGCACTGAAGAACAGCAAGGCCTGTGAAGAGCGACCTGAAAACCAGTAACGAACGAACAAGAATACAATGACTAAGTCACGCGGAACTTGCTTGCACGCACTGAAGAGCAGATACAAACCCACAAGCACAAACTGAACGGCAGAAAACGATCTGAAAGCCACGAGTCTGAAAAAGCGCGAATCGTCTCTCACCAAACTTTTACTAACACGAGATTAGCAAAAGGAGCCCAAAGGGTGCCGCGCTTGGTTCTGAACCGGCCTTTTCTAGTCTCGTCGTACGTGGTGTACGTGACCGCGTGGTTGCCGATCGGAAATTCCGACAACTTTGTGCGACCGTGTGTAGGCAAAACAAGTTTGAGCCAACATCCGTCGGAAAAAATCCTAGGATTTTGTTGTCGGAATGTCCGAACAAAGTCCGACCGTGTGTACGTCCTATTACTATGGAGGTTAAATATTGATACCTTTTATGTTAATGGTATTGTCCTTTTTTTCTACCTTTGTTGTCCTTTGCTGCGCGATGAAAGTCGCTTTACTTTATTTTACCTCTTAATGGAAAATGTTTTCTAAATAAATAAAGATTACATAAAAAAATCCCCCCAGCAGGGCTTTAAAACAAAAAAGCAGTTCTGGCTGCAATACTCACCTCCTCTCTGGCGCTGCCCCCTCCAACAATTCCTTTTAATCACTAGATGCTCTCAGTCTTGCAAATTCCAAGTTATTCTCAGCATCATTTAACCCAGAAGAGCTAGGATATTATGTGAGTGCAAGAAACCATAGAACCACGCCTCTGATGGAGCATTAACAAGGCACCCTGAACGCCCAGTGTAATTATGCAGAGAGTGATGATGATGTCATTGAGGATTGCCCACTGCTTGAGAGGATTCAAGAGGACCCTGTGAGTCACATGACTGGCCTGCCGGGAGGAGAGGGAGGTGATTGGGGGTAGGAAAAAGCCTGACGTTGGGCTTAGCTATGATAAACAGAAGAGATCACTTTTTTGGTTGTTGGAGTTACTATCCTTTACACCTTGCTGCCTAACATATGTATATAAACATCCTGGGCAGCCAGTCGTATTACCAGGATCATAGCTGCAGCCATGATCCTGTTACAATTTTTTTAGTAAAAGTGATTTGGCAGCTTTACAGACACCCAGTCAGTTTACAGAGCTGCATATCCCTTCCCTCTCTTCCACCACTGTTTCCGGGCTCTCCTGTTCCACCAGGACACCCGGGACCACTGTAAGAAGTCCAATCAGATGCCTACAGAGGAGATAGAGGAACACCTGTCCCCGATCTCCCCTGTGATGAACAAAGTCTCAGTAAAGAGGATTTTGTCACTTCCAGTTTCAGAGCTGTCTGTACCAGCCAGGGAAGCAACTGAGCCGACAGATCTGTGTTTGATCAGCTACCTTGGAGGGCAGCGGAGGCATCAGGGGTCTCATACCCCCCTGGATATCTTCATAAAGAATACTTGTCACTGCCCAAAACTATTACAAAGGGCTTGTTCACCCATTGCGATAGCAATAAAGTTAAATGAAAACAAAAAGTGTTGAAAAAATGAAAATAAAATAAATAAAAAAATAATAAAAACATTAAAACCACCCCTGCCCCTCATGCGCAAATGCAAATGCGTACATAGGTCTGGCATGCGTATATAAATGGTGATTGCACCACATATGAGGTATTGCTGCGAATGTCAGAGTGAGAGCAATAATTTCTAGCTCCATAGCTCATGTTTAACTCTAAACTGATAACCTGTAAAGGGTTTAAAAGCGTCACCTAGGGACAATTTAGAGTACCCTAGTTTGTCTTCATTTGACAGGTGTGCATAATTTTATATTTTGACACGTTTGGTATCTTTTTCCTTAACAGAAATTCATATTTTATATTTTACCAAAAAGTTGGGCATTGTGTTTGTGTACGCTGAAATTAATTTAAGTGTATTTTGTTCTGTGTATAAATATTTGTGACATTATAAAAAAAAAAATGTTAGAATTACTTTAAGAGGGAAAAAGAGAGAGATGACCTTTTTGTCTAATATCAATATTTTTTTTATTTTTGTAGAATACATTTTTGCTGAAAACTGTATCAGATGCTGAAATAAGTAGTATTTTCTTTACTTCAACCTCATGTCTGTTGGAATAGAAAACGTTTCTTTATATAGCAGGAATAACTATTGAAGATAATAACATAAACTAGATGGACAGTATTTCCTGCCCACCAGTAAATCAGCAGTTTTTTTAATGGCCAGTAGTACAAACAAATATTCTGATTGCCTGTTGGAATTTAAGTGACACTCTGCAAAAACATTCCGTCTCTAGAATAGTACAGTTTAATTTGTAATGAAAGAATTACAGAAATGAGAGATTCACAAATATTTTATTCCTAGCAGCAACATAAGTGTGTTATATTTTTCTTCGCCAATACTCAAGTTATTGTGTTGACTGAGGTGATAGTTTCAGAATTCTATTTTTTTGTCTCTATGCTGTAATACAGTATTGACTGAGAATGCTACTGTGCCATTCCAATAAAAGTAGAATTGAATTGTTTTGATTTGTGTTAGACGAACTTTGAGATAGAAATACAGCAGTAATGTACAAAACATTGATTTTTTTTTCTTCCCCATTGGCATTAATTGTTCTCCATTTATTTTTTATTTTTTTTTTTAGTAGTAATAGTAGTAGAGGAAATGTGTTAGAGATTGCATGTCTGAATTACACTGCGAGAACAACATTTTTTTCATTGTGGCTCAATACATGTGTGTTTTTCTTAGGTATACCAAGGCTAAATTTTGAGATGATGCCATTAATTTTTCTAGAAATAATAATATTGATTTCACATTTTTCTTGAATTTTCCAACAAACTTACAGAGATTCAAAAGACTGCTAATGTTCAACATGATACAATAAAGGCATTAAATACATGACTATGTATGATTTAATTATTGGAGGACATGAAAACCCTCTTAGTTATTAACAATTAGTCATAGGCGTGCGCAGGGGGTGTGCCGGGTGTGCCTGGGCACACCCTAATCACCTTGTGTGGCGCAGATTTTCCCTGCTGATAGTTTACCAAAGCCCCTAAACAGGGCTCCTAAAAGGAATTGTAAAAAAAAAATTAAAAAAAATAAAATAAAAACCTACTGACACCATGCACTGCCCTACTGAAACCAACCTCTGCCCTACTGACAAGTCCCCTGCTCTACCAACACTGTCCATGTTTTATTACATTTGAGGTGCACACCCTAATGCAATAGGCTGCGCACACCTATGCAATTAGTGGACAATCCAAGGAAACACTACTCTTAAAAGAGAAATGTGGGCAAAACTTTGTTGGCCACACTTCTCTTTTGGCTCACAGGAGTGCACTTGCTTCTGCTTCTCCTGTGACCCACAGTAGGCTAAAGCCCGCTGACAGCTGGTGTCATACAGCCGCTCAAAGCTCTAGAAGGATCCCGAATATATTGTTGGCCTCCATCCAGCTGCCTAATTGACAGCTGACTCTGGCTCCAAAAGCCGAAGCTAGATGCGCCCGCCTCCTCTCACACTGCAGCATGGAGGTGAGTATGTATATTTTTTAAGTACCCCAAACGTCTCCTTTAAGTGCACTCATCCTCCCCGTCAAGCTGAAATCAGACCCCAGGTGTTTGCCCTCAAGTGCGGCTTTGCTCCTTAACCACTTGAGCCCCGGACCATTATGCTGCCTAAGGACCAGAGGTCTTTTTCCAATTTGGCACTGCGTCGCTTTAACTGCTAATTGCGCGGTCATGCAATGCTGTACCCAAACGAAATTTGCGTCCTTTTCTTCCCACAAATAGAGCTTTCTTTTGATGGTATTTGATCACCTCTGCGGTTTTTATTTTTTGCGCTATAAACGGAAAAAGACCGAAAATTTTGAAAAAAAATGATATTTTCTACTTTTTGTTATAAAAAAAATCCAATAAACTAAATTTTAGTCATACATTTAGGCCAAAATGTATTCGGCCACATGTCTTTGGTAAAAAAAATGTCAATAAGCGTATATTTATTGGTTTGCGCAAAAGTTATAGCGTCTACAAACTAGGGTACATTTTCTGGAATTTACACAGCTTTTAGTTTATGACTGCCTATGTCATTTCTTGAGGTGCTAAAATGGCAGGGCAGTACAAAACCCCCCCAAATGACCCCATTTTGGAAAGTAGACACCCCAAGGAAATTGCTGAGAGGCATGTTGAACCCATTGAATATTTATTTTTTTTGTCCCAAGTGATTGAAAAATGACAAAAAAAAAAAAAAAAAAAAATATTTACAAAAAGTCGTCACTAAATGATATATTGCTCACACAGGCCATGGGCCTATGTGGAATTGCACCCCAAAATACATTTAGCTGCTTCTCCTGAGTACGGGGATACCACATGTGTGGGACTTTTTGGGAGCCTAGCCGCGTACGGGGCCCCGAAAACCAAGCACCGCCTTCAGGATTTCTAAGGGTGTAAATTTTTGCTTTCACTCTTCACTGCCTATCACAGTTTCGGAGGCCATGGAATGCCCAGGTGGCACAAAACCCCCCAAAATGACCCCATTTTGGAAAGTAGACACCCCAAGCTATTTGCTGAGAGGCATATTGAGTCCATGGAATATTTTATATTTTGACACAAGTTGCGGGAAAGTGACACTTTTTATTTTTTTTTTTTTTTTTTTTTCATAAAGTTGTCACTAAATGATATATTGCTCACACAGGCCATGGGCATATGTGGAATTGCACCCCAAAATACATTTAGCTGCTTCTCCTGAGTATGGGGATACCACATGTGTGGGACTTTTTGGGAGCCTAGCTGCGTACGGGACCCCGAAAACCAATCACTGCCTTCAGGATTTCTAAGGGTGAAAATTTTTGATTTCACTCTTTACTGCCTATCACAGTTTCGGAGGCCATGGAATGCCCAGGCGGCACAAAACCCCCCCAAATGACCCCATTTTGGAAAGTAGACACCCCAAGCTATTTGCTGAGAGGCATGGTGAGTATTTTGCAGCTCTCATTTGTTTTTGAAAATGAAGAAAGACAAGAAAAAAAATTTTTTTTTTTCTTTTTTCAATTTTCAAAACTTTGTGACAAAAAGTGAGGTCTGCAAAATACTCACTATACCTCTCAGCAAATAGCTTGGGGTGTCTACTTTCCAAAATGGGGTCATTTGGGGGGGTTTTGTGCCACCTGGGCATTCCATGGCCTCCGAAACTGTGATAGGCAGTGAAGAGTGAAATCAAAAATTCACGCCCTTAGAAAGCCTGAAGGCGGTGCTTGGTTTTCGGGGTCCCGTACGCGGCTAGGCTCCCAAAAAGTCTCACACATGTGGTATCCCCGTACTCAGGAGAAGCAGCAGAATGTATTTTGGGGTGTAATTTCATATATTCTCATGGCATGTTTGAGCAATATATCATTTAGTGACAACTTTGTGCAAAAAAAAAAAAAAAAAAAAAAAAATTTGTCTCTTTCCCGCAACTTGTGTCGCAATATAAAATATTCCATGGACTCGACATGCCTCTCAGCAAATAGCTTGGGGTGTCTACTTTCCAAAATGGGGTCATTTGGGGGGGTTTTGAACTGTCCTGGCATTTTATGCACAACATTTAGAAGCTTATGTCACACATCACCCACTCTTCTAACCACTTGAAGACAAAGCCCTTTCTGACACTTATTGTTTACATGAAAAAGTTTTTTTTTTTTTTGCAAAAAAATTACTTTGAACCCCCAAACATTATATATTTTTTTAAAGCAAATGCCCTACAGATTAAAATGGTGGGTGTTTCATTTTTTTTTTTCACACAGTAATTGCGCAGCGATTTTTCAAACGCATTTTTTGGGGAAAAAACACACTTTTTTTAATTTTAATGCACTAAAACACGCTATATTGCCCAAATGTTTGATGAAATAAAAAAGATGATCTTAGGCCGAGTACATGGATACCAAACATGACATGCTTTAAAATTGCGCACAAACGTGCAGTGGCAACAAAATAAATACATGTTTAAAAGCCTTCAAAAGCCTTTACAGGTTACCACTTTAGATTTACAGAGGAGGTCTACTGGAAAAATTACTGCACTCGATCTGGCCTTCGCGGTGATACCTCACATGCATGGTGCAATTGCTGTTTACGTTTGACGACAGACCGCCGCTTGCGTTCGCCTTAGCGCGAGAGCAGGGGGCGACAGGGGTGTTTTTTTTTTTTTTTTTTTTTTTTCTTTATTATTTTTTTGCTTTTTTAATCTTACTTTTAAACTGTTCCTTTCATATTTTTTTTTTTAATCATTTTTATTGTTATCTCGGGGAATGTAAATATCCCCTATGATAGCAATAGGTAGTGACAGGTACTCTTTTTTGAAAAAATTGTGGTCTATTAGACCCTAGATCTCTCCTCTGCCCTCAAAGCATCTGACCACACCAAGATCGGTGTGATAAAATGCTTCCCCAATTTCCCAATGGCGCTATTTACATCCGGCGAAATCTAAGTCATGAAATACTCGTAGCTTCCGGTTTCTTAGGCCATAGAGATGTTTGGAGCCACTCTGGTCTCTGATCAGCTCTATGGTCAGCTGGCTGAATCACCGGCTGCATTCTCAGGTTCCCTGTTGAGACAGGAGATCCAGAGAAAAACACGGAAGACGGTGGGGGGGGGGGGGGCATTCCCTCCCACGGCTTGTAAAAGCAGTCTAGAGGCTAATTAGCCGCTAGGATTGCTTTTACATGAAAGCCGACCGCTGGCTGAAAAGAATGATACCAAGATGATACCTAAACCTGCAGGCATCATTCTGGTATAACCACTCAAAGTCGTGAATGGCGTACCTGAAGACAAAAAAATGGTTAACAATGGTTAACAATAAAGCACAGTAAAGTGTAAATAATTACACACCTGAAAAACAAACATGATAAAACATAATAACAATAACAATAACAATAACAATCAATAACAATAACAATAACAATAAAACATTGCAGAATAGAATACAGTAAAAAAGAGCAGAACAATAGAGAGAGAGAATAGAGAGAGAGAGAACAATAAAACAACAACTATTTTTTTTATTTCATATTTTTTTTTTTTTTTTACACTTTTTTTGTAACTAACTTTTATAACGGTAACCGGTTCCAGGTTCGGGTCTCTCAAAATGCGATGGCATCTTGGGAGACCCTGTGAAAGTGTGCCTAGTCTGTGCAATGCTGTACCCTACGCTAATACTCAACTAGTGAATGGTAGCGTTCAAAACATTCACCAATGCAAAGACCAGGATTGTCAGGACAGGAGGGACAATAATAGCGGGTGTCACGCCTATATCCGCGCTTGCTGCAGACACAACCTTTTTTTGGGGGGGTTTGTTGGGTAGGGGTACTCGGGAGGACATAAAAATGCCTCTCATGCAGCCGACTGCATTTGGTTGGGGATGTGAATGGGGGAAGTACGGGCGCTGCAGAAGCGGTGGGTTCCCAATTAGGATTGGCGAATGCAGCAGGAAGGGCATTATGGGCACGACGGGCCTGTGTTTGTCTTTTTGGTGGCAGCGGGACACTACTTGTGCTTGCCACCTCACCAGCTTGAACTGCACTTATGGGACTCGCCACGTCACCAAGTGTTACTGCAGTGCTGGTTTGACTACGACCGGGGTGTACTAGGACGCTGGTGCTTGCCAGTTCACCAAAACGCTACAAAAAAACTGTTAGCGATCGCAGGGATCAGGCCTGACTCTGCGAACGCTGCAGTTATGCGTTTAGTGCCTTGTAAGTGACAGTGATCGATTGATACTGCACTTGGGTGGGCTGGGCCGGGCCGGGCGGAGGGGCAAAACGCAGGTGCTAGCAGGTATCTGGGCTGATCCCGCTAACACTGCGTTTTTGGGAACCCTAAACTGCTGGTGACGCTAGTATAGATCTGATCGGATCAGATATTGATCCGTTCAGATACTATACCACTAAGGGAGGTGTATGCTGCGTGCGTGGGTGTTAGTGGTACTGGCGCTAATCTGACGCTGCCTGGGGCTGGTGCTTACCAGTTCACCAAAATGCTACAAAAAAAACTGTTAGCGATCGCAGGGATCAGGCCTGACTCTGTGAACGCTGCAGTTATGCGTTTAGTGTTTTGTAAGTGACAGTGATCGATCGATACTGCACTTGGGTGGGCTGGGCTGGGCCGGGCGGAGGGGCAAAACGCAGGTGCTAGCAGGTATCTGGGCTGATTCCGCTAACACTGCGTTTTTGGGAACCCTAAACTGCTGGTGACGCTAGTATAGATCTGATCGGATCAGATATTGATGCGTTCAGATACTATACCACTAAGGGAGGCGTATGCTGCGTGCGTGGGTGTTAGCGGTACTGGTGCTAATCTGACGCCTGGGGCTGGTGCTTGCCAGTTCACCAAAATGCTACCAAAAAAACTGTTAGCAATCGCAGGGATCAGGCCTGACTCTGCGAACGCTGCAGTTATGCGTTTAGTGCCTTGTAAGTGACAGTGATCGATCGATACTGCACTTGGGTGGGCTGGGCTGGGCTGGGCGGAGGGGCAAAACGCAGGTGCTAGCAGGTATCTGGGCTGATCCCGCTAACACTGCGTTTTTGGGAACCCTAAACTGCTGGGGACGCTAGTATAGATCTGATCGGATCAGATATTGATCCGTTCAGATACTATACCACTAAGGGAGGCGTATGCTGCGTGCGTGGGTGTTCGCGGTACTGGCGCTAATCTGACGCTGCCTGGGGCGACGCATATCACCGCCGGGCGATCGGGGGGCTAAACCTTTATTCGGTAATAAACGGCGGGTGCCCTGACACTATAAAAAATAAACGAACTAACCAGCGTCACCCGTAACGGTTATACGGTGATCAGTGGTGAAAGGGTTAACTAGGGGGCAATCAAGGGGTTAAAACATTTATTAGGTAGTATATGGGGGTCCCTGACGCTATAAAACACTGACGGCGAACCTAAATATTTACCTCACTAACTAGCGTCACCAGCGACACTAATACAGCGATCAGAAAAATGATCGCTTAGCGACACTGGTGACAGGGGGTGATCAAGGGGTTAAAACTTTATTAGGGGGGGTTAGGGGGGTACCCTAGACCTAAAGGGGGGTAATACTAACTGTGCCAACACAGTAACTGTCACAAACTGACAGCTAGCAGTAATCAGGAAAAAAAAAAAAATAAAAAAAAAAAAACTGCTGGTGTCAGTTTGTGACAGGGGGGGGGGGGGGTGATTGGGGGGGGATCGGGGGGCGATCGGGGGGGGGACCGGGGTGTTTTGTGTGCCTGGCATGTTCTACTGTGTGTGTGTAGTGTTGTGCACTCACATACTTGTCGTCTCTCCTCGGGCCGGAACGGAAAATACCGACCCGAGGGGAGATGACATCACTTCCTTTGCTGCTGTTTAGCATACAGCAGCAAAGGAGCGTTTTCATTGGCCGGCGGCGATCGCGAGGGGGGGGCCACGAACGGATGGTCTCCCCCTCATCACCGATCGCCGCTGGACATAGGACGACCGCCTCGGGCACCGGGGGGGGGTCCGATCGGACCCCCCACCCGCGGAAGGCAAATCACGTACCCTGTACGTGATTTTGCCTGTCCGTGCCACTTTGCCGACGTACATCGGCGTGAGGCGGTCGTCAAGTGGTTAAAGGCACTTTCACACTGAGGTGTGGGGGAGTCGGCGGTAAAACGCTGCTAGTTTTAGCTGCGCTTTACCATCGTTTTAGAGGCACTTTTCGGCCACTAGCGGGCCACTTTTGATCCCCACTAGCAGCCGAATAAAGAGTTAAAAGAGCCTGCAAAGCGGCGCTTTGTAGGCGGTTCAGTGGCACTGCCCATTGATTTCAATGGGCAGAGGCGCTTGTGGAGCAGTGTATACACCACTCCTAAAGGGCCTCAAAGATGCTGCTTGCAGGGGGTTTTTTAACGTCCCGTAAGTGCACCGCCCCAGTGTAAAAGCACTCGGGCTTTAACACTGGAGTAACAGGAGAGGTGCTTACACAGATGCTATTTTTAGCGCTATAGCGTCTGTAAAGTGCCTGAGTGTGAAAATAGCCTAAGCAAACTCATCCAAAAACTGACAGGCTGCACACTGAATATGTCACCGCAGTAAAAACTTTATTGAAAAGACTTGGTAGCTGTCACTTCATCCGCTGTAGAAGCTGCTTCACCTTAACACAGTTCACCCAAAATGGGCTTATTTGTGTTGACAAAAGCAATGTCCACAAGGAGATCCTTATGCACATACACTATGATCTTACACTGTATTACCAAAAGTATTGTGACACCTGCCTTTACACACACATGAACTTTAATGGCATCCCAGTCTTAGTCCATAGGGTTCAATATTGAGTTGGCCCACCCTTTCCAGCTCTAACAGCTTCAACTCTTCTGGGAAGACTGTCCACAAGGTTTAGGAGTGTGTCTATGGGAATGTTTGATCATTCTTCCAGAAGCGCATTCATGAGGTCAGGCACTGATGTTGGACAAGAAGGTCTGGTTCGCAGTCTCCGCTCTAATTCATCCCAAAGGTGTTCTCTCAGGTTGAGGTCTGTGCAGGCCAGTCAAGTTCCTCCACCCCAAACTCAAGGTCTTTATGAACCTTACTTTGTGTACAGGTCCAAATAATTTGCTGGAGGGGGGATTATGGCGTGGAGTTGTTTTTCAGGGGTTGAGCTTGGCCCCTTAGGTCCAGTGAAGGGAACTCTTAAGGCTTCAGCATACCAAGACATTTTGGACAATTTCATGCTCCCAACTTTCTGGGAACAGTTTGGGGATGGTCCCTTCCTGTTCTAACATGACTGCACACCAGTGTACAAACAAGGTCCATAAAGACATGGATGAATGGGTTTGGGGTGGAGGAACTTGATTGGCCTGCACCTGAACTCAACCCGATAGAACACCTTTGGGATTAATTAGAGTGGAGACTGCGAGCTAGGCCTTCTCGTCCATCATCAGTGCCTGACCACATAAATGCGCTTCTGAAAGAATGGTCAAACATTCCCATAGACACACTCCTAAACCTTGTGGACAGCCTTCCCAGAAGAGTTGAAGCTGTTATAGCTGCAAAGGGTGGGCCAACTCAATATTGAACCCTACGGACTAAGACTGGGATGCCATTAAAGTTCATGTGTGTATAAAGTCTGGTGTCCCAATACTTTTGGTAATATAGGGTATATGTTAATAGCATTTAGGTGAATTCAGTCAGAGATTCAGAGTACTGTGTTGGTAACATTCAACATGCTTCGATCAAGGCATTAAATACATGACTATGTATGATTTCAAGAAAAAAAATATAAAAACCAGACTGAAGCTCAACCTCAATATATAAATGTCTAATGTATCCCTAAGTAGATATATGTATGAGAGACCCAGCAAATGGCCTGACACGTGTAATGAATAAAGAAAACGAACTTTATTAAACACCTATAACTTAGAACATAAAAAAACCCCACTATCTAGCTAGCAAAATCTTTATTGGCCAATTATTAAAAACCCAACCATAGCAGTTGCTGGGTAAATAATATGTAAGCCCCCCCCTCCAAATAAAGGGACAAAATTATGCCGATCAAAATATTAATAAATATATATACACCTCAGTAGGGGGCATAGTCTGCGTGAACTAAATCACATCAAATGAAGTCTCTCCTCCATATTAATATTCAAAATTATATAACTATATGTGGCTAAGTATCATTCAGAGTTCATGGAAAAATCCTTTAACTGAATAAAGTGTAGGATCAACCCACATATGAACGGTGTAGATGCAGGGCCAGATTAAGAGCATCATGGGCCTGGTGCTGAGGACTTCGTGGGCCTTTTTATGGAAACAAAATGAAAATGCAAACAATTTTTCGCTAAAACAAATTAAATCTACTCTCACCAGTAATATCAGCCATGCAGCCTCTGAGCAGCAGCAACACCACCAATACCACCTGCTATGCGGTCTCTCACCAGCAGCAACATAGGGAGACCACATTTCCAAACTGTCATTTAGGGACAACCCCCTCTTCCCAAAAAAAGATGAGGGTGGGGGATGTAGTCTCGGTGTTGGCAGGGAAATCGGCAGTGGAGGTGATTTGTCAGGCAAATGGCTGGTGTTAGTACTTAAAATCAATCATCCTGACACCATGCTTGATATGGTGTCAGGATGATCAAATTCCATTATTCCAGTTACTACATTGTAATATATAGTGAAATAGTTCAACTCACCATCATGCAGAATCAGTGGGAACCTGAGCTTGTCACTTGCCACCAGATGCAGCTTGTCACTTGCCACCCATAGCCTGCCACCAAATGTAGCGTATCACTTTCCACAGTTGCCTGCCGCTAGATGCAGCATGTCACTTGCCACCAGCAGCCTGCCACCAGATACAGTGTGCCACTTGCAACCAGATACAGTGTGCCACTTGCTACCCACAGCCTGCCACAGATACAGTGTGCTACTTGCCACTAGCAGCCTGCCAACAGATACAGCGTGCCACTTGCCACCACCAGCCTGCCACCAGATACAGTTGGCCACTTGCCACCAGCAGCATGCCACCAGATACAGTGGGCCACTTGCCACCAGCAGCCTTTCACCAGATACAGTGCGCCACTTGCCAACCACAGCCTGTCACCAGATACAGTGTGCCACTTGCTACCGACAGCCTGCCACCAGATACAGTGTGTCACTTGCCACCAGCAGCCTGTCACCAGATACATTGTGCCACTTGCCACCAGATACAGTGTGCCACTTGCCACCAGCAGCCTGCCACCAGATACAGTGTTTCACATGCTACCACCAGCCTGTCACCATATACATTGTGCCACTTGCCACCAGATACAGTGTGCCACTTGCCACCAGCAGCCTGCCACCAGATAGTGTGCCACTTGCCACCAGCACCCTGCCACCAGATACAGTGTGCCACTTGCTACCCACAGCCTGCCACAGATACAGTGTGCTACTTGCCACTAGCAGCCTGCCAACAGATACAGCGTGCCACTTGCCACCACCAGCCTGCCACCATATACAGTTGGCCACTTGCCACCAGCAGCATGCCACCAGATACAGTGTGCCTCTTGCTACCCACAGCCTGCCACAGATACAGTGTGCTACTTGCCACTAGCAGCCTGCCAACAGATACAGCGTGCCACTTGCCACCACCAGCCTGCCACCATATACAGTTGGCCACTTGCCACCAGCAGCATGCCACCAGATACAGTGGGCCACTTGCCACCAGCAGCCTTTCACCAGATACAGTGCGCCACTTGCCAACCACAGCCTGTCACCAGATACAGTGTGCCACTTGCTACCGACAGCCTGCCACCAGATACAGTGTGTCACTTGCCACCAGCAGCCTGTCACCAGATACATTGTGCCACTTGCCACCAGATACAGTGTGCCACTTGCCACCAGCAGCCTGCCACCAGATACAGTGTTTCACATGCTACCACCAGCCTGTCACCATATACATTGTGCCACTTGCCACCAGATACAGTGTGCCACTTGCCACCAGCAGCCTGCCACCAGATAGTGTGCCACTTGCCACCAGCACCCTGCCACCAGATACAGTGTGCCACTTGCCACCAGCAGCCTGCCACCAGATACAGTGCCACTTGCCACCAGCAGCCTGCCACCAGATACAGTGTGCCACTTGCCACCAGCAGCCTGCCACCAGATACAGTGTGCCACTTGCCACCAGCAGCCTGCCACCAGATAGTGTGCCACTTGGCACTAGCAGCCTGCCACCAGATACAGTGTGCCACTTGTCACCTGCAGCCTGCCACCAGATACAGTGTGCCACTTGTCACCTGCAGCCTGCCACCAGATACAGTGTGCCACTTGCCACCAGCAGCCTGTCACCAGATACAGCGTGTCACTTGGCACTAGCAGCCTGCCACCAGATACAGTGTGCCACTTGTCACCTGCAGCCTGCCACCAGATACAGTGTGCCACTTGCCACCAGCAACCTTTCACCAGATACAGTGTGCCACTTGCTACCAGCAGCTTGCCACCAGATAGTGTGCCACTTGCCACCAGGTACAGTGTGCCACTTGCCACCAGCAGCCTTTCACCAGATACAGTGTGCCACTTGCTACCGGCAGCCTGCCACCAGATACAGTGTGCCACTTGCCACCAGATACAGTGTGCTACTTGCCACCAGCACCCTGCCACCAGATACAGTGTGCCACTTGCCACCTTCCATCAGATACAGTGTGCCACTTGCCAACCACAGCCTGCCACCAGATACAGTGTGCCACTTGCCACCAGATACAGTGTCACTTGCCACCAGCAGCCTTCCACCAGATACAGTGTGCCACTTGCCACCAGCAGCCTGCCACCAGATACAGTGTGCCACTTGCCACTAGCAGCCTGCCACCAGATACAGTGTGCCACTTGTCACCAGCAGCCTGACCCCAGATACAGCGTGTCACTTGCCACCAGCAGCCTGCCACTCCCTCCAGGACTCTTCCAGGATGGATAGAAGGGACAGGGCCTGCATAGTCAAACAAATCCCTGAAGCCCCCACCCCTCCTAATCTGGGATGGTATGGTTGTGTGTAAAATGAATGCCAGGATTATTGATCAGACCAAGTTCTATAGAGGGTTGTGTGTACAGCCTTTGGGCTCATACTGGTGTGCTGCAGTTTGGGCGCACTGCTTGTGTATCTGCAGTTTTAGCTGCAGACCTATTGCTTTATATCAGGTTGCTTATTTTTGCCGCATTTTCTGACAGTGCGCCAAAGATAAAATGCAGCACGCAGGAATTTTGGTGCGCTTTCAGAAAAAACATGCAACCTAACAGAAATCAATAGGACTGTGGGTAAAACGCAGGAAAACTGCGGATACACCAGCAATGGCCAAAACACAGCAAAGCAGTGTGAACCCACCTAAAAGCACAAGGAGCCGAATCTACATATTGGCTGCAGTTATAACAGCCATTGCTGAAGATAAAGGTAAAAGAGGGGGAGAGAAGGGAGATAAGAGTCCAGTCACTGAGCTCACACTTGGATGGTTGGAAGCTCATCACTCAGATATGTGTTCACCTTCTATCTGCCGGCTGCAGTTGCTCTGTTCACCGCTCCTTCACTGCACACAGAGAGAGGGCAGGGGGAAGGCAGAGCCATTTGTGTAGGGGGGGAACTGTGCACTGTGACACTAATAACCACAGTGAGCCAACACAGATGCAGCCAGACACCCCTACATTTACACACAGCTTCTCCTGTCCCATAGATGGAGAAACTGGGCTTATACTGCTGGCTGGTAGGGCCGATTTTAAGGCAGGGGCCTGGAGCTGCAGCTCCATCAGCCCCTATGTTAATCCGGCCTTGTGTAGATGAGCTAGTGCATGTGGGTAGATATCATTCAGAGTCCATGAAGGCATACTTTAGCCACTTCAGCTCCAGAAGGTTTTACCCCCTTAATGACCAGGCCATTTTTTGTGATATGGCACTGCGTTACTTTAACTGACAATAGAGCTTTCTTTTGGTGGTATTTGATCACCTCTGCAGTTTTTATTTTAAAGACAGACAATTTTGAAAAATAAAACAATATTTCTTACTTTCTGCTATAAAACACATCCAATAAAAAATCTATTTTTTCTTCATCAGTTTAGGCTAATTTGTATTCTGCTACATATTTTTGGTTAAAAAAATCCCAAAAAGCATATATTGATTTGTTTGTGCAAAAGTTATAGCGTCTAAAAACTATGGGATAGATTTATGGACTTTTAATTTTTTTAAATGTTTTTACTAGTAATGGCGGCGATCAGTGATTTTTAGTGGTACTGCGACATTGCAGCGAACAAATCTGACACTAAATGACACTTTTTGGGGACCCCAATACAGTAATCAGTGCTAAAAAAAAAAATGCACTGAGACTGTATAAATGACACTGGCAGGGAAGGGGTTAGCATCAGAGGCAATCAAAGGGTTAACTGTGTTCCCTGGGTGTGCTTTCTTACTGTGTGGGGGATGGACTGACTTAAGAAAGAGACACATCTGTGTTCCTGATTAGCAGGAATCACAGATCTCTCTCTCCTTCGCTGACAGAACGAGGGTCTGCCTTGTTTACATATGCCGACCGCCATTCTGTCTCTCCAGCAAACTATTGGTGGGTCCCGGTGGCCATCACAGTTCTGGACCCCTTTACATTACACAGCCCCACACCTCTGGACCTCTTTACATTACAGAGACCTCGTACATCTGAACCCCTTTACACAGCCCCCCTGCATATTACACAGCCCCCCTACCCAGCTCCCCTGCATAATACACAGCCCCCCTCATGCACACGCGTGGAATAGCGACAAACTACGGTACCTAAAAATCTCCATAGTCGAAGCTTTAGAAATCTCTACAGGCTACCAGTTTAGAGTTACAGAGGTTGGTCTTGTGCTAGAATTATTGCTCTCACTCTAACGATTGTGGCGATACCTCACATGTGTGGTTTGAACACTGTTTACATTTGCAGTTGTGACTTACGTATGCGTTCCCTTCTGCGCGTGAGCATGGAGGGACTGGGCGCTTTCAATTTTATTCAATTTTTTATTTTATTTTATTTTATTTTATTTTTTATTTTTTTACAGTGCCTCTTTAAAAATAAAATCTGATCACTTTTATTGCTGTCAGAAGGAATGTAAACATCCCTTGTGACAGTAATAGGCAGTGACAGGTACTCTTTATGGAGGGATCAGGGGTCTATAAGACCCCAAATCCCTCCTTTGCACTTAACGGTATTCAAAACGCCAAGTTTGGCTCTTTTGAATACTGATATTTTTTTTAAATTTGCCGCCTTTAAGTCTTCTGTAAACCAGAAGTCATATCATGACATTGCTTCTGAGTTAATAGATCCAAGACCCAAATGAAGCGGCTTCGTTCAGGTCTCTGGCAGGCCAGTGTTCATGCCGGCTGGTCACTCGGGCCTTCCGGTGGGACGGGTGGGACGGGAGAGCCCCGGCAAGCTGCGAAAGGCGGCGGGAGGTAGGGCATCATTTTAGCCGCATTGGTTGTTATCCCAAGAAAGCTGAATGGGGTTAAAACGTCCGCGGGCCGGGTGCACATGAATTCATCACGTGCACTGACAGGCCGGACATTTAGCGGCAGCGGGCCGGGTGGGGCAGTAGGTTGCCGACCCAGCTCTAGACCATCATATTGAGACCATAGCTTCTAGGGTTATAAAAGAACAAACATCCTATAAGAAAATTCAAAAATAAAATCATTGAGATATTGGGGGAAGTACCATGGTCCATAATGAGCTCTGTAGAAAGGAAAATAGAAGAACAGAGAAAAAAAACGAGAAAAAAAAAAACTGAGAAAAACAGAGAAGAAACTAGAATTCTGATTTTTACAGCCTAGTATCTTTGGATCACATGCAATGCAAGGATAAATCAATCACCTAACATTCCTAACAGAGTCATTTCACTCCAGTCCTTGCTGTGAAGCTCTGTAATTTACAGACCGTTAACCACTAAAAGATATCAGGATACGTGAAGAATTTGTGACAGCAAGAATGGATAATTAAAGCCTAAGTTTAGAAAAAAAAAAAAATCAGCACAAGAGATGTTACTTACAGTCAGTAGGACATGTTCCTTGTGTTGCTGTCTCCTCTATTAGTTGAAATCTTCAATCGTTTCCTACCCACCCACTCCCACTACCATAATCTTACAGTTTCAATGGGGTTAATAGAGCAGATGGAGCTGTGACACTTATCAAGAGTGCCCAAATGTCCACCCTTTCTGCCCAACTCCTCTATTCATAGAAACAGTAACTACAGTTCCTATGAATGATACATGATCTATGAATGAAGATGGTGGACTTTTCAATTAGCCACCAGTCCTCCATTCATAGATCATATTTCATTTATAGGAGCTGTAGTACGGCTTCTGTGAATAAAAGAGCTCTGCAGAAAGGATGGGCATAGGTGGGCACACTTGATGAGTGCCTGCCACAGCTCCATTAGAGAGGGGGGTCAATGGAGGATGATTTCCGCTTATAGAGGAGACAGCAGCACAAGAGACACATCCTTCTGATTGCACGTTGCATCCCGTGTGTTGAGTAGCACTGCAAATGTACGGAGGTTTGTATATTATAAAGAATAATAAGTAAGCACTCTAAGCAGTACTATGATGTGTTCAGCTTCGTGAATGTGAATCATGGACAGAACAGGAGGACAAAGGATGTGTTACTATAAGTAAAATGTAATATACAGTTGACAGTGTGGGAAAATAATGTCATAAAAACTCAAAGTGCAATACAATAAAGTAATCTATAGTTGTACAGTCAAGTCTAGACTTGCCAACTGCCATTTTTCTTTCCAGTGAAATCACCACAGTGGTCAACAAGAGCATTGTTATTGGTTTATGGAATGGCATGTAGTTGAGCTCATCCACAAAATCAGGGAATGTCATATCCCACATACAATGTCAATCTAAATCAGAAAAGGGCATAGAAAAGGCTTTTGTGGCTAAAAGGGATGGTCTGGATGTTCGATTCGAGCGTAAGTTTGAGTCGAACATGGGGGGGGGCAGGATCTGGGGGCCCCCTTGTTAAAGGGGGCTTCCAGATTCTGATAAGCCACCCCACTGCAGACCCCGACGACCAATGGCCCGGGTTGTCGTAAAGAGGCTCTTGTCCCCATCAACATGGGGACAAGGTGCTTTGGGGGCACCCTCCCCATGTTGAGGGCAAGCAGCCTGGTATGGTTCAGGAGGGGGGGCGCTCGCCTGTACCCCCCCTTTCCTGGCCTGCCAGGTTGCTTGCTTGGTTAGGGGTCTGGTATGGATTTTGGGGGGGGACCCCACGCCAATTTTTTTTTTTTAATTTTGGCGTGGAGTTCCACTTAAAATCCATACCAGAACCGAAGGGCCTGGTACGGACGGGGGGGCTGGACCACACGTCATTTATTTTCCTTGATTTTTTATCTATATTGCCGGAGCCAACAATACATTACAGCCACGAGTAAGTTTAAATTAAATTTTTTCCCTTTAGAAATGTAATTTTGCTGCGGCTCTGTTCTACACATGCGCCACTTTACAAGCAGACTAAGGGGACCCCACAGGCACAATATTTAAGGAAATCTTTCATTTTTATTGTTTCACTTTAAGCATTATTAACTACTTGTACGTCGGCTGTTTGAAGTGGATAGCTGCCAGATAGCTGACATAACCCCGGTATCTTCTTCAACAGCGGGCAGTCCACTTTCAGATAAAAGTGGTCTCAGCGGCAGAAAAGCCGCAAGATCACTTTTATCAGGGTGGGAGAGGCCCCCCGCCACGCTCCAGTGGTCTCCGACGCTTACTGGAGCTGACAGTAGTGGTGGAGATGCTCGGGTCCTCTTCCCTCACAGGCTGGATGCAAGAGGCCCCCCTGCAGTCCCCTCCAAAAGCCCCTATCCTGGCTGGGTCTGTCACAAAGATCTCATGCACATGGATGGTTTTGAGACTTAAAATATGCTCTAACATAAAATCCAGGCATATTTTCAGGCCCAGGAAATTGCAGCTGGTGCATATAGATGTACTCTGATGCTTTCTTGCATCGTCGTAAACATGTGCATGCTAATAGGACATATTCACCAAATACAACATTTTTGAGTTTAGGGAATAAATCATACAAACATGCAAGTAATTGCATACATTTTTTGGTGTCCTCTCTTAGGCGTGATGTTTAAAGGTGGAGTACATTTCATTTTTTAGCCTTATTACATTCTCAACGAATGTGGTGAAACCAACCAAACTGAAATGGGGAATATTCTTTCCTCAATAAATATAGAAAAGTCTTCTTTCGCCCCTCTCCCTTCTTCCCAAACCTCCTGGATAAGACACCCTAAAACTGAAACCAATTCACTGCTATCAGAAAATCCATCCTTAAAATATTATCTTCTTTTAATTAAAATACATCTTCCAAAATGCAAATGTAAGAATAATTTACCAGTAGGCCAATGCAAATACATGATTGACAGTGATCTTCATGAATTTATTTGTATATTGCGAGCCACAGGTGACCTTCAGAAACATAAAGCCCTCCAGCTATTGTATAACAATGCATCTCCACAGGATTAATCCACCCAGTGTTTAGCGTTTCCACCTCCAGGTGATGGGAGTTTGCTAAATCAAAAGCAAGTGCTCATTTCTCTGGAATATTGTTCATATAATCACAGGATTGGATAACTGTTTAAAATGATATTCTACTGAGCAAACATAATGTGATTGGTGACTAACTTGCCATTTTTTTAACGCTAAATTAATCTTAAAAGTATATTTATTTTACTCATCGGTAAATGTATTCAATTTGTTTGCAAATAAAGTCTTGCTGCAGCAACCTACCAAGGTGTTGAAATATAAGTCCAACCAAAACCTTTATTTTTATTATTGAGTTTTGGATAGAGTTGGGTTTTATTGGTATTTGACAATCAATTAACTGCTTGCTGCCCGCCCACAGACATCAGTGTCTTTTATCACCAGATTTTAAGTCCTAAGTATTTAGATCCCTTGCTGTGACACTCATATATTTAACTCGGGTGCTGTCTATTTCTTCTGATCATCCTTGAGCTGGTTCTACACCTTCATTTGAGTTCAGCTGTGTTTGATTATACTGATTTGACTTGATTAGGAAAGCCACACACATGTCTATATAAGACCTTACAGCTCACAGTGCATGTCAGAGCAAATGAGAATCATGAGGTCAAAGGAACTGCCTGAAGAGCTCAGAGACAGAATTGTGGCAAGGCACAGATCTGGCCAAGGTTACAAAAAAATTCTGCTGCACTTAAGGTTCCTAAGAGCACAGTGGCCTCCATAATCCTTAAATGGAAGACGTTTGGGACGACCAGAACCCTTTCTAGAGCCGGCCGTCCAGCCAAACTGAGCTATCGGGGGAGAAGAGCACAGACAGTGCTTAGCTCACCTCCAATAATTGACCTCACAGATAGGTCAAAGAACGCAGTTTACCCACTCATACGGGCTGATGTAAATGGAGGTAATTACCGGCCAGGTCCACATATATCAGAAGGAAAAGGTCATCACGGGAACCATGAAAAGAATAAATAAAACACGCACTTTAATAATAAAATTTGCACTTACAAACTCCACATTTTGTGTGAAGCATGATTAGAGCCACCTCGCAGCTTGTGTAACAAAAAAACATACGATGGCAGCGGGTGACGTCAGCGGAACGTGGCTCCTCCTCCCATACGCGTTACACCCTACGGGACTTCGTCAGGGCGCGGCGGGGCCACGAGCGTCACCCAGATATTTATAGAGAAGAGTAGTCAAGGAAACAATGACACTACCCAACCAGCGCTTGCGCAGCTCACAATCACTGTGGTCCTGGAAACCGGAACCAAACAGTACACCGCAGCAGAGGAAGGGGGTCATGAGTGTTTAAAAAACAAAACAAAAATGATTATACACATGGTGTCAGTGCAGCTGTAACACCAATTAACAAAGAAAGCCAGTATAGACTAGAAGACAATATAGGCTAAAAGATCTTTCTTTAAGACAGCTTTTAAAGAAACTCTTTTAAAAACTTTCTTTTGGAAAACGTTTTCACCCGTGGCCATCAGACGCAAAAAACATATATCAAAAATATATGATAAAAAATGTATCCACACATTATTAAAAATCTAAATAAATACTAAACAGTGCATAAAAAATGGAAAAATATAATAATGGAGAAAAAATATGTTAATAATACTGGAAAAAAAGAGGGAGATGAAAAGATTATAAAATTAAAAATACACATAGGAACATATAGAACTAGTAATCAACTCTCTGAAATAAAACAATTGAGGTCAAATTCGACATTTAATCCTAGGGGCCGGAGAACTTTGGTCTCAAAAATCCAAAAAAAATTCCCCCCCCCTATCCCCCCTCTAATGTCTACCAACTTTTTCTATCCCCCAGAATTTTAAACATCTGGGGCCCCTGTCATGGTGATGACGAGAAGATAGTGATTATCGCTAGCGGCTACAGAAGCCGCTAGAGATAATTGCAAGAGAATCGGGCAGGCTGTTTTTTCCCAAGTTGATCAATCAGTCAACTTGGTACATTCAGCCTGCCTATTAACGGTTCAAATCTCGTCCGGTTCCTGCTGAACCGACCGAGATTCGAACCATGTATGGCTGGCCCTAGTGCAATCTCTCAAGAGATACAGTCAACATTAGCATTAGGAGGTGTTAAATTAAATTGCTGCTAACATGTACATGTAGAGGAGGCCCTTATGTGCAGGTTAATGACCATCCGTAGTGCGTAGACAATAACATCACTCCCAATCCTACATTGGAACCAAGCAGTAATAGCCATCTCATAGTCAGCAGTCTTAGAGGTTGAGCAGTCAATGCTGGCAAGTATCCTAGCATAGCGCAGTCAGATAATTAGTTAAGCTGTCACAAATGAGATGTCTTCTAACTGACTTTCACATTAAAGTACCTAAATTGTAGATATAGTTATTACTAGCAGGGTCTCCCTGTGCCTGGAAAGTAATTTCAAGCTTTCCTTTGTGTTAAAAAGGTTGAGAAGGGCCCAGTAAACCATTGATAGAGGATCCCAGCCCTTCGTAGACCAATGTGAGAATGGGAACACAATATATCTCCCCACCTGTTCTATTTATCTCTTATTTATTGGCCAAACAAAATGTACATTAATATCTGTGTGTTTTCATGAACCTTAAAGAGCTATTAAACCCAAAAGCAAACTTTTTTATATTATACTGTATGTGGGCAGGTTGAAATAGTTAATTAGGTGCCGTCCCGGCCGGGAGGGTAGGAGTTATTGCCTTTCCCAGATTTTAGGTCTTTTGGCAGGTTCTTCTCTGGGATGGTGGATGTAGTTGGGGAGTACAGGGCTTCTCTCTAACGAGAGTCCCCGAGACAAGGTCCCCCCTTGCAAAAGAGAGATCAAGTACCCGTAAGGGAAAGAGAGATAGAGAACAATACCTGTGAGGAACAGAACGATCCCACTCATTACTGCCTGGATGTAAAGTTATCAGTCACCTGGGGTTTGCCCTGAAGACACCAGCACTGGAGCATACCTTCAAAGGATTTGCATCTGTATGAGAGTGCCTTTGCAAGACTGAAATTACTGGACTACATCTTGCAGGTATGATGGGGCAGTACAAGTCTGTAGTTATGAGTAGGGACGTAGGAATAACCTTGCATATGTATATTGGACTGTGGAATGTTCAATTTTTGCACTTTTCTAAATAAAACATTGAAACTTTGTCCTTGCCTGTTCTGAAGTTACTGAAAGAGGTATCACAAGTAACTGGCACACACATAGTTTATCAAGTGGATCTTAACACACTGGGGTATGAAGGTATTCGTGTGAAGTAGAGTAAGGCGAAGACATAAGTGGTTGCCAAGAGTAAAGGAGGCGTAGCAAGCAGCCTGTTGATGGCGTGTACCTGCTATAGGTGGCACGACCTCTAGCAACGAGGGAGATGTTGTCGGCACTTCTTTTGCCAGAGGTCTGTCTCTCATAGAAACAGAAGCAGATTCGCCTCGCAGAGGTTCCCCATACTGTACAGAGGTACAGGGGTTCAAAAATTAAGATAACTGCACGTGTGGATCCCGCGCAGAGTGCACAGCAGGGCACACTCTGCTACTGGTGAGTAGAACATATGCACTTGCTGTATGATGATTGGCCAAAGCATGCAATTGAATCTGCATGCTTTGGCCAATCACAGCGCGCTCTGCTGAAAGAGCCATAATTGGCCAAAGGCAGGCTGCCTTTGGCCAATCATGGCTCAGGGGGCTAAGTCCATGCCCCACACTATATAAGGCTGCTGCTTACACAGCGGCCGTATAGTGTAATGAATGAAGAGAGATTAGGCAGCTTAGTTAGTGGCGTGCAGGCAGTGTATTTGATATATATATATATATATATATATATATATATATATACAGTCTAATATATATATATATATATATATATATATATATATATATACACTCTGCATTTAACATACATTAGATATTCAGTGTAGAATCTATATTCAGTCAGTACAGGCAGTGTGTTTTATATATATGTGTGTATATATACAGCCTCGTATATACTCTGAATTTAGTGTAGATTAGATATTCGGTGTAGAATCTATATTCAGGCAGTGTAGTATATATAATATAGTGTATTGAAGTAGTTAAGGGGAACCCTGCGCCAAAATTTTTTTTTAAATGGCGTGGGGGTCCCCCCAAAATTCATATTAGACCCTTATCCGAGCATGCAACTTGGCAGGCCACAGAAAAAGGGGGGGGCGAGAGAGCACCCCCCCTCCTGAACTGTACCAGGCCACATGCCCTCAACATGGGGAGGGTGCTTTGGGGTTCCCCCAAAGCACCTTGTCCCTATGTTGATGGGGACAAGGGCCTCATCCTCCACAACCCTTGGCCGGTGGTTGTGGGGGTCTGAGGGCAGGGGGCTTATCGGAATCTGAAAGCCCCCTTTAATAAGGGGGCCCCCAGATCCCGCCCCCCTATGTGAATGGGTATGGGGTACATTGTTCCCCTACCCATTCACCATAAAAAGTGTCAATAAAGTAAAAATGACAGGAGACAGTTTTGGACAATTCCTTTATTAAAAAAGTGTCCTGCGATGTCCATCTCTCTTCAATCACGGCGCTGACAGTCCTGAAAAAAAAATGAAAATACAGAAGAACGTTTTTCGATAGGAATTGAGTCCGTCGGAAAGATTTGAAACATGTTCTATTTTTAAGGTCCGTCAGATTTTTGGACAGAAAAGGTCCGATGAAGCCTACACATGATCGGAATGTCCGACGGATTCGTTCCATCGGACCTTTTCTCCTGGAAAGTCCGGTCGTGTGTACGCGGCATTAGAAATGTCATTTTGCTATTTCATTTTTATTGTTTCACTTTAAGCATTATTAAAATCACTGCTCCTGAAAAAAACGTCAGTTTTTAAAACTTTTTTTTGCATTTATACCTGACCCCTGGGGCAGTACCCAGGTCCCCATACACTTTTTATGGCAATAACTTGCATATAAGCTTTTAAACTGAGCAGTTTTGATTTTTCACGTTCGTGTCCTATAGACTGTCCCATAAACGTTGTTCGCATTTTCGCAGAAAAATGTTTGGTCTGTTCTCATGTTCTGGTGTGAACCGAACTGGGGGGTGTTCGGCTCATCCCTACTGGACAGGTGGATATGGACATTGGCTCAGCTTGTCCCTTCTAAATGCAGATTACAGAGAAGGTATGCATTTGTCACATGGAACCAAGAGTTAACTAGGGAACAGTTACAGTGTCACGGTGTCAGTGTGCATGGTGTACGTTCATCTCTAAGAGCAGAGGTCTACCTTAAGGTTGAGTATTCCCCCACAGCAGCTACAGCCTTGTCCAAGGGCTTTGATAAAGATGACACAAAGCAAAGGTACCCCATGTGTAGTAAAGTGACATGTACAAGCTGCCTAGCGTAGCTCAGAAGAACTCACCCCGGTGTAGGCCCCTCATGCAACCCTTGCTTTGTGCCCAACCAGGAGGGAAACATGGAGGACATGACAAACAACCACCACCTACAGATGTAGCTTACCAATTTCGTTTGGTGACCTGGCGTAAACATATTGTTTTTCAACAGAACAAGCTCTCCTGCAAATGTAGCAGTTTAGAGTGTTGAGACAAATCATTAAGCCTCCGTTCACACGGGTGCAACATCGGTGCAACACACCAGACCAATCCGTCGGAGTTTGAATTTGTTTTTCAAAGTAGTTCCTGCATTACTTTTTGCAAGTGCAACAGGTGCGACTTGCATATACATCTGTACATGAAGTCACACAGATGTCTTCCAAGTCACACCTGAAGTAGCAGGATTTCAATGTCGCGATCAGTGTGACCTGGGTGTTACTACTGACAGGGGTGCTTATAGTGATCAGCTTTTATTTATTCCTGTAAAAACCTTATCCCAAAAGAAAACTACCTTTATCTGCCTTATACCAAAAATGCCGTGTGAGTTGGAGTTTGGCTTAAATTCTTTAGTGTATCCATATCTGCTTGTACATCTAATACTTCCCCCAGATTAACAATGCTGCTGTCCAAAGGTGTCCATCTGCTCCTTCATCCAGAGTGGAGGCTCTCTAAGGCTGGATTCACACCTAGGCATTTTTAGTGCTTTTTGCATGTTGCAGATTTGCACTACAGTCCATTTAACATGGTGTCCTATGGAACATGTTCTGTAGTTGGAAATCTGCAAAATGCAAAAAGCACTAAAACTGCATAGGTGTGAATCCAACCTAACACAGGAGGTGTGTTACTGGCCAAATCACTAAGTGAAAAAAAAGAAAGAATGCAGCCACCACATCTATGAGCTGGTAAATTGCATTATACTATATTTTTGGTTTTGGATTTAATACCGCTTTAAAAGAGATGTATGGGGGTTTTTTTTTGTTTTTTTTTATTTTAAGAATCAAACTTACAAAGGTCCGATGCTGCATCTGTCCCCCGACGCCTTTAACACTGAGAACCGAGTGATCAAACACCACCGAACAGAGAGCTGGTGACTGTCAATCTGTCCGCTGTCTGAGTCTGGCCGTACTTCTCCTTTAAATTATTTACAGTCCTAATGCCGTGCACACACGGGCGGACTTTTCAAACGGAATGGTCTGACGGGACGAATCCAACCATGTTTGGGCTTCATCGGACCTGCAGCGGACTTTTTCGGGCGAAAATCAGACGGACTTTAGATTTGAAACATGTTTCAAATCTTTCCGACGGACTCGAGTCCGGTCGAAAAATCCTCTCGTCTGTATGCTAGTCCGACGGACGAAAACCGACGCTAGGGCAGCTATTGGCTACCGGCTATCAACTTCCTTATTTTAGTCTAGTCGTACTTCATCACATACAAATCCGTCGGACTTTGGTGTGATCGTGTGTAGGCAAGTCCGTTCATTCGAAAGTCTGTTGGAAGTCTGTCAAAAGTCCGTTGAAAGTCTGTCGGAAAGACAGTCGGACCTTTGATGCCGAAAAGTCCACCCGTGTGCACACGGTATTACATTTTATTTTCAGTTTATGATAGATTAGGACATTTTTAAAACTCCCAGTACTTTTTTTTTTTCTTGCTGTCTACGTCTCGTTGGGGAGCTGGGTGCTATGGGCCAAATAATATTGGAGCTTCTTCTATGCTTCTGCCTGGAATGTAGGAAAACATTCATTCTTATGCCGCGTACACACAGTTGGAATTTCCGACAACAAATGTTTGATGTGAGCTTGTTGTCGGAAATTCCGACCGCGTGTAGGCTCCATCGGAATTTCCGACAACAAAAATTTGAGAGCTGGTTCTCAAATTTTCCAACAACAAAATCCATTGTCGGAAATTCTGATCGTGTGTACACAATTCCGACGCACAAAATTCCACGCATGCTTGGAATCAAGCAGAAGAGCCACACTGGCTATTGAACTTCATTTTTCTCGGCTCGTTGCGTTACCGCGTTCTTGAAGTTCAGAATTTCCGACATCATTTGTGCGACCGTGTGTATGCAAGACAAGTTTGAGCCAACATCTGTCAGAAATAAATCCAGGATTTTGTTGTCGGAATGTCCCGTCGTGTGTACGCGACATAAGTGTTTTTTCGGGGACTAAAGTTGGACAACCATGCCTTATTGCTTTTGGTGAAATGATATTTGGGTGGTTGATAGACAATTATGCAGTTCTTTGTTCTTGGCACAATGATGATACAGTAAGCTTTTAGTTCTGGCGATCCTGTTTGAAAGCCTCATTATTCACCACTACCCTGGACTGCTCTCCTTCACCCCTATAAAAGTCATGTCCAAAAATGTATTTTTTTTTTTCTCATTATATTCCAGATTGAATGAAATATGAGAAAACTGCTGGCACAAGAGCAGCAGGACATCAAAGTTAAACACATCTTAGAGGTCACTGCAAGAAAAAGGTATGTTATCACTTGAACTCTGCCTTTTGTATTTCTCCAGAGATTGTTTCTACATCACATTTAACTGTGTCACACCTTATAAACTATTTCTTGTTACTACGACCTTCCATAATTCATTTACAGCAGACACTGTGAGTAGGACACATGCGACATACAAACTGCTAGCTTCTGGTGGTGTCATGCAGAACTTGCCAGCTGAATTAAAAGTGACCACAAAGGTCAAGGGTTTTATTTCACTGGGTATCAGACCCAGATCGCTTGCACTGTCTAAAACAAATGTAAAAATATGGGAAGTCATGATTATGTAGCGCCCTCCTAGATAGGTTGCTGGAAATGTCAGGTAAATGTATTTTTTTGGGGCTCCTCTGCAGTCAGTGGAGCAATGTGTGATTATTTTGGGCTGTTCTAGGTTTCATTGGCTGCAGGATCAACTGCTTCCCCTTGCCTTCTAGTGGATTCTAGAATTTAGTGTGCTGGAAAGGGCAGATCCACAGCCTGAATATTTATGTAGTTTCTTGGCTAATCCCTGGGGGAGGAAGCCCAGCAGGTGGTTGGGGGTGTGCAAAAATAGTCTGAGGCCTGGAGCAGCAAGGTTCTTGTCCAGGAGGAAAAGTTCCCAGCCTAAAGGGCTGCTGCCCTTTTAGGCAGTACAGCTGAAATTTCACAAGTGCTCATCGAGGTCCCAGCTGGGAGGTCTGTTCTGGTGGATCTTGCTGGAACTGATTAAGGGATTTTCACTGAAGATCTCATCTGGAGAGTTCACAGGAGAAATGCCTGGCTTATACTGGAAGGAGGAATTCAAATGTCCAAGGACATTTGTGAGTACAGACCTAGGGGGGCAGATGCTGCATCCACCTAGGTAAGTATTATTCTGGGAAAAAAATCCAATACATCTCTTTTAACTATATGTTAGGTCATGATACAATAATGCAATTTCTTTATGGAAAGGGTTTGCGTTTACTGTAATCTTTCCTATGGATCCTGCCAGCAATAGCTACCCCCAGGGGCTTTCTGTTATAGGGTAACAGTGCTTACACATAGGGGGAGATTTACTAAAAACTGAAGCCCAGAGAATCTGGTGCAGCTATTTATAGAATCCAAGCAGCTTCTAAATTCAGCTTGTTCAATGAATAAGGTTCCTTTCACACTTGTGATTTGGGACACTCAAAGTCGCAGGACATGTGAAATTCCATGTATCTCTAAGAGAGAAGCATAAAAGGTTCCTGCACTATTTTGAATCAATGCCAGAGAATGTAAAAGTCTTAACCACTTGCCGACTGCCTTCCGCAAGGCGGCGCAAACCGACGTACCTGTACGTCAGTCTGTGCATGTGGTACTGCAGGCATGCGTGTGCAATCGCGATAAAGAGAGGTAGAATGGGGATCTAGCTATGTACACAAGGTGTATCCCAGTTCTGACAGGGGATGAGAGAGAGATCAGCTGTTCCTAGTGTTCAGGAACAGCGATCTCTCTTTACTCCTAGTCAGTCCACTCCACCCACAGTTAGAAAGCACCTCCATAGGACACACTTAACCCCTTGATCGCCCCTGGTGTTAACCCCTACCCTGCCAATGCCATTTATACAGTGATCAGTGCATTTTTATAGCAATCTATAGTAACTGTCACAATCCCGCTTAAAAGCGCTGATCGCCGCCATCACTAGTAAAAACAATTTTAAAAGTCCCTAAACCTTTTCCTTATTTTCTAGACGCTACAACTTCCGCTACAACTATTTTTATATATTTTTTTGAATATGTATTATAACAGAAAGTAACAAATATTGTTTTTTTTTTTTCAGAATTGCCAGTCTGGTTTTTTTATAGCACAAAAAATAAAATGATCAAATACCACCAACAGAAAGCTCTATTTGTGGGAAAAAAAGGACATCAATTTTGTTTGGGTACAACTTTGCACATCCGCGCAATTGTCAGTTAAAACGACGCAGTGCCGTATTGCAAAAAATGGCCTTGTCATTAAGGGGGCAAATCCTTCTGGGGCTGAAGGAGTTAATAAAGTCACTTCAAAGTCATATTAAAGTTGGACTCCAAAGTTGCACTGAAAATTGTGCAACTTTGGAGTCAGCGTGTGAAAGGTTCATAATGCACCAAAAAGCACTAATGCATTATGTTTGGATAGTGGGGTACACCACAATGCATGGTAGTGCATTATTATAAGTTGCAGTGTGCTGCAAGGCAGGTGCACTGGGGTGCCAGTCACTATAATTGACACTGGATCGCACCAATGACCTAACATGTGTTCCCATGCATTCCAGTGATGGGTGTGTTACTGCAAAGGCTGTTGTAATTGGGCACTAAACCGACATGAGGACACCTGCATGTTCTGCCTTAGCCTCAAGAAAGAAAGCTAACACAAATAGTTTTAAAGTTTAGGGTAGCGAACAGCTTGAGGGATCCAAGGACAAAGTGCCCCCACCCTAGAACTGACATACTCAGGTAGCAATTGGAGATGGACGCTCCACAGTAGCTGGATGTTCTGGAGAAGCTGCATGCTATTAGGCTCCTGCCCAGCTGCCCGCATGATGGTTCTGACAGTGGAAGTACACTCACCTGGCTGCAAATCATTGCCCACCTACCTCTCAGGTGTGACCTGTCTAAGCTGCTGAGGGAGGAAATCTGGGCAGCTTCTCTTCCCTGGGCATGTCCAAGAACCCAGGAAGTTGGGGAAATAGAGTTAAAGGGGCCTTCTCCTGTACCTGGGCATGCTGAGGGTTTATTTCTACTTTAATTGGCCAAAATATCCATCAGTTTATAAAAGGCTGCAGAGGTCACAACTTTCAAGGCTTTCTGGGACCCACAATTTCACAACAGTTGACTCCACTAAAAGGAGTCAACATTTGAGGTTTTGTTAGTGATTCAGCGACTTTGCATGACCTCAATATTTCTTGGAAGAGCAGGAATCATAGGAAAGTTGCAATAATTAATAGTTCTCAGTATAGCACCGAACACTCTGACACAGTCATTAGTGTTCTGGGACAAAAAGGGAAGGTACGTATCTGTTTTCTAACAAAGGCTCATACTTATGTTTTTTGTTAAGGTCATATTTTTTTTGTTATTGGGGTGACATTCGGGGGGCAATCAAAGATTTGTGTGTTGTAAGAAACTGGTGATTCTGGCATGTACCATCTTAACAAAACAAATAGTTCTGTTTCAGATATATAAGAATGAAATAGAAACTAGCAAAGTTACTAAATTAACAAATGGATCACAACACTTTTTAATGAAAAAAATATTGCTGCAGATCCCTTCCAGATTGCACCAGGAATGCAGAATGTAAACTGTAACCTGGCAGAAAAGCCACATAACTTTTTCAGCCTGGCACAGCATGCATATAGGTAGGGAAAACACACAAAGAGTTACCAGTCTTCCTCTTCCCTCTTGGCAAAGAAAACAAAGCATATCACTCCTAGTTAACAAAGGGGCTTGAGCTCCCTTTGTTACTAAGGAGGAGTAGTTGCCCCTGTGACAAACCCAACCAGGACAGCGGCTTTTGGAGGGGACTACAGGGTAGCCTCTTGCCTACTGACTATGGGCCCTGGCATCTGAGGGAGCTACCAGCATTCAGGAAGATGTCCTGTTAAATAATGCAAGATGACATGTTATTACCACATTTAACAGTCAAGGAAGCCATGATGGTCTCTGCCAACTTGAAACTCAGTGAGAAGATTAATGTGAAAAGACAGCTGGTTAAAAAGATTTGGACAGCCCTGGGTCTTCTTGAATACTGGTGCTGGACTGTGTGGGGGTGGACTCCCTGATTAATCAAGGCTTGTTCAGGTGACTAGTTGTTAATTAGCTTACTGTTAATTAGATCACTGTTAGCTGTTGATTAAATTACTGTTTATGTTAGCTGTTCATTAGATGTACAGTACTGTTAGATGTATGGATGATATTACTGTTTGCAATTTGCATTGTTGAGGATAATGTGATCAAGCTCTTATCTGATTTACTGTGATATTGTCAGGGCTGGGCTCAGTCCTACCTTCTCAAAGCTGGCCTCTCAGCTGTCAAATAATTGCCAGTTCCTTTCTCTCCACAGTGACTCACCTGTTGATCATATCCTGCTCGTCAGTCCTGCCTACTTAAGCCATCCAGCCCAGAGGATCTCTGCCTTCGCCTTGGTCACATCTCTAGATACGCTCTCCTGTGTTCCTGTTAAAGACTTTCTTAGCTGACATTCCTTCTGGCTCCAGATTCTGTTTGCTGTTCTACTATGCTCATCTCTGGCTCCCTGACCTTTTGGCTTGTCTGATTATGCGTTCCGGTTCCTGTACCCCACCCTTCAGGGGGTGTCAATGCGTAAAGGAAGCTGTGAGGTGCACATCCATCGCACTGTACTGCCCAAGTCCAGACAGACAAAGGCCCGAGCCTGTGAGGATGTAGCAGCTGGGAGCTGCAGGAGAAACAGTCAAGCTGACAAAAATCAGTAAATTCATCCTAAAAGAAGAACCCCCTTTGGAAGAAAGAGGAGTAAGATTGGGGTATCCAGCTAATAAGCACTCACTGCTATACGGCAAAATCTTCCGCTGAATATCCAAGGCAACTTAAAGACCAGAGATATTGGAGGATCCAAATGTTCCCGCAGAGGGCTTTTCCTGCCTGACTGTATGACCCCGCTCTTCAGGGGGTCCACCTTCTCTGGTAAGAGTCATCATATACAGAGCTGTACACCTGAGTTGTCTCTCATTTTTGGCACTGAAGCACAAAGTTCACCATCCGGACTCTGATACCTACTGTGGATCACATCATTCACATTTACAAGTTTATTCATTATAATTTAAGGGAAGACACGTATTATTGCATTACTTCCTTTATGGACACTTTTTTGACTAATTTATTGTCATATATTTTTGATTTCATTTGTTGCTATTGTTGATTTTATTATCTATTTATATGTTTATCACTTGATTGAATTGAGGATGCACCTCTGATCTGGAATTTATTCCAGGTCTTTGTATGTCATTTATTATTTTTTTGCACAAGGAAGAATTAATTTAGCGCAACTTTTTTATACACTGGTTCCTGTACTCTGGCTATGTTTTGACTACGTTTACCCTGTTTACCTATTTATTATTATTATTAGTGTGATTTAACTGTACTTCTGTCTCAGTCTGATTCATGGTTTCTGACAGTAGGTGAAGGCCATGAATTCAGAAGATGCAGTCAATCCACTTGTTGGTAATATTTTTTCCAGATTGGATGAGCAGGATCACCGCATGGATCAGTTTGCCATGGCGTTACAAATGCTCCTGAGTCGCACGGCTCACCTGGAATCTCTCACTGTGGCTGCTCCGGTACAACCTGTGTTGCAGGCCGTCCCTGCTGCTGCTCCAGTCTCTGTGCAGGCACCAGCCTTGAGTGTTACCTCTATAAGATGTATGTCTGGTTCTGCTCTGCTTCCTCAGCGATTTGGGGGCGATCCAGTCCAATGCAGAGAGTTTCTCAACCAGGTTGAGATGTACTTTGAGATGCTGCCCCAGACGTTTTCTACGGACAGAAGCAAAGTAGGTTTTGTGATATCTTTGCTTCCTAAGAGAGCCTTGGCCTGCCAAACCCTCTATGGGAGATGCAAAAACCTGTTGTCTTAAGTTCACCTACAGTTTGTGGCATCTTTTGAAAAGGTATTTGACGCACGCTCCACTTCTGCTGCCAAGTTATTCATGTCAATCAAACAGAGTACAAGAACTGCTGCCTATTACGCCATCAAATTCCGTACTCTGGCAGCAGAGGTTGCTTGGAACAATGAGGCCTTCGTGGCTACTTTTTCTCATGGTCTCTCGGATACCATCAAGGATGAGATAGCAGCCCGAGATATACCCACTGAGCTGGAGAAGTTGATCACGTTTGCCATCCTCATTGACTCCAGACTCAGAGAAAGACTTCCTTTTAAGGAGTGCTTGTGGAAGCTTCCTGTACATTTGTCTCCGAACTTTGCAGTCCCACCCTTGCCTCCCTCACCTCCCATGCCTCCTGTTACTGAGCTGCTCTGTGAAGATGAACCCATGCACTCAGGCTTGACGCATCTCTCTGCGGATGAGATAACCCTTAGGAGGAGGGAGAGATTATGCCTCTATTGTGGACAGGCAGGTCACTTTTTGAAGTCTTGTCCTACCCATTCAGGGAACGCCCAAACCTTGAGGTCCTGTCATGGACAGACCTTAGGTGGCGTTGTTACGTCACCAGTTATCCAGAGGGATTAGCCCCTGGTTTCAGTTACCCCTACTTGGGCTGAGTTGTCTGTCGAGATACAGGCTCTAATCGACTCAGGGGCTGCAGGCCTGTTCATTGATGCTGCCTTTGTATCAAAGCACTCGATTCCGCTGCAGCTGCATGACACTTCACATGCCATTGAGGCTCTTGATGGGAGACCTCTACAGCCTGCCCATGTGACTCATGACACTGTTCCGTTGTCCATGGCCGTAGGGGCTCTTCACCATGAGATAAACCAATTCCAAGTTATTTCCTCACCTAAGTTTCCGCTGGTTATTAGTTATCCTTGGTTACAGAGGCACAACCCCTCTTTTGATTGGCTCCATGCTGAGGTTCTCTCCAGGTCGCCACAATGCTTTAAGACATGCTTCCAGAAGGTAGCCAAGGTCCTGGGCACCTCTTCACTCTCCTCCCTGCCGGAGGAGTACCGCGATTTTAGCAGTGTTTTTGACAAAGGTCAAGCTGATAGTTTGCCTCCACACTATCGTATTATTGCGCAATTGACCTTCAACCTGGTGCCATACCCCCACGTGTTTACCCTTTGTCGGTCTTGGAGGATAGGGCCATGAAGGAGTATGTTGCAGACGCACTTTCTCGAGGATTAAGCAACAAATCCTCGTCTCCTGCTGGTGCTGGTTTCTTCTTTGTGAAGAAGAAGAGTGGTGAACTGAGACCTTGTATTGATTATAGGGATCTCAATCGTTTCAAGATTAAGAATGCCTATCCGATTCTGTTGATTACAGAGTTATTTGACCGCCTCAAGGGAGCAACGGTTATCGCAAAGCTTGATTTGAGAGAGGCATACAATCTCGTGAAGAATAAGGAGGGCGACGAGTGGAAAACTGCGTTTAATACCATAACAGGCCATTATGAGTACCTCGTAATATCTTTTGGCCTTTGTAACACCCGGCAGTTTTCCTGGAATTTATTAACAATGTCCTCCGAGATTTGTTGCAGTTATGTGTGGTGGTTTATCTCAACGATATCCTCATATTTTCCAAGTCCCTGGAGAGCCACCACACATATGTCTGTCGTCTGCTTCAGAAACTAAGAGAGAACAATCTCTATTGTAAATTGGAGAAGTGCGAATTGCATCGTGAACAGGTTAAATTCCTGGGTTATGTATTTTCCACTGCTGGTTTTTCGATGGACCCAGAGAAACATTTTCAGCAGCCCTACAGTGGCCCCGACCCATGGGTTTACATCCTCTGCAGCGTTTTCTTGGCTTTGCCAACTATTATCGGAAGTTTATTCCTAACTTCTTGTCTCTGGCCAAGCCCTCGACTGATATGACCAGAAAGGACGGTAACCCACAGAGTTGGTCTCCGGAGTCCATTAAGGCCTTTGAGAGTCTCAAGGCTGCCTTTGTTTCTGCTCCTATGTTGGCACATCCTGATCCTACTTTACCTTTTATCCTTGAGGCTGATGCTTCTGAGACTGTAGTTGGAGCCCTTCTGTCTCAATGTCCTAACTCTGAGAGTGCTATGCACCTTTGTAGCTACTTTTCCAAGAAACTGTCACCTGCGGAGTGCAATTACGAGACTGGGGACAGAGAGCTGTTAGTGATCATTTTAGCCCTGAAAGAATGGAGACATCTCCTCAAAGATACCACTGTGACGGTTCTCATTCTTACTGACCATAAGAATCTCACATTCTTGTCTGAGGCTAAATGCTTCTCTCCCAGAAGGGCGCAATTGGCTCTTTTCTTGTTTGGTTTCAATTACATTGTCTCATTCTTACCCGGTACTAAGAATGTAAGGGCTGACGCTTTGTCACAACAATTTTCCTCCACTTCCAAGATGGAGTCAGTTCTGGTTTCTGTGATTCCTCCTGATCGTATTCTGGTTACAGTTCGCACCAGTCTCACTTCTCCTTTGGGTGAAAAAATTCTTGCCGCTCAGGTTCATGCTCCTCCTGAGAAACCTTCTGACCGCTGCTTTGTTATTACAAACAATGTTATTATTACAATCTCCATACTGCTATGCTCCAGACTTACCATTCTCCCAAGGCTGCTGGCCACCCTGGGAAGAATCAACTCTTTTGGGCCATCTCCCAACAATTCTGGTGGCCTAGTCTACGTGCTGATGTAACCGCCTTCGTAGTTGCCTGTTCCGTGTGTGCTCAGAGTAAGACTCCATGACACCTTCCAGTGGGCCTCCTACAACCCATACCCAATGGTGAGAGGCCCTGGACCTACCTGTCTATGGATTTCATTATGCAGTTACCCAACTCCCAGGGCAACACAGTTATCCTTATGGTGGTTGACCAGTTCTCGAAAATGTCCCATTGTATATACTTCTAAGGAACTGGCTTCCATTTTTGCTCGGGAGATCTTTTGCTTACATGGGCTACCCAAGGTGATTGTCTCGGACAGGGGTAGTCAGTTTGTGTCCCGATTGTGGCGAGCCTTTTGTGAACAGTTGGGAATTCAGCTTGCTTCCTCCTCTAATAGGGCCGCAGAATGAGCCAATCAGTCCTTGGAGCAATTCCTACGTTGATATATTTCTGACCATCATAACCACTGGTCAGACCTCTTACCGTGGACAGAGTTTGCTCACAATAGTGCCTTGAATTCTGCTTCCAGATTGTCCCAGTTCTATGGTTTCCAACACTCCATGTTGCCTGACTCGTTTGTTCCGCAGAGTATTCCTGCGTTAGAGGAGCATCTCCGTGGTCTTCGTTTCACTTGGGCACAAGTCCAGGAGGCTCTGCGACATGCTATGATAGGTACAGACTCCATGCTGACCACAGACGCCTGTCCGCGCCTTCCTACCAGGTTGGGGACAGAGTCTGGCTGTCATCTCACAACCTCCGACTTCGTGTTCCCTCTCTGAAGTTCGCACCTCGGTTTATTGGGCCTTTCCGTATTCTTTGCAGGATTAACCCAGTGGCTTACGCATTAGACCTTCCTTCTAATATGCGTATCTTGAATGTACTTCACGTCACCTTATTAAAACCTTTGGTCTGCAACCGCTTTACCACCTGGATGGAGCCTAATAGTGTTGTCCTGAAGCACTGATTGACCACAATGAGCAGTGAAAGTTCCTCTTCTACACTGAAAAGGGGCTTAACACCTGGTCTGACTTGGAGTTAAATCCAGGGGATTTAACACCAAGTTTACACTGGTTTTAAGACTCTTCTGAGCTAACACGGGTTATTAAACAGGTACATTCCTATACTAACACTGTAGATATCACAGAGACAACACCGTAAGGTGATGAGAGGTGATATTTGGTTCTTACCTTAGTTAACACGGTTTATTAAATACCTCTTAGGAATTTACCACCCTGATTCACTGTGATAAGGCTTAACACAACTTAACACCAGTTTAACACAGGTTATTAAACATACACCTTTGTGCGGTATATATTTTGTATGAGTTTACAATAAAGTCAGTTCCCGTTTGTACCTAAGCTAGTGCCATCTAATTCTTGGGTGCAATTCTCAGCTATAATACCTGGTTCCTGGTTCCAGAGTGGAGGAAGCTGTATACTGGCGGAGGCACCAAAGCGGGAAGCCAGGCAGTCTGTCACAGCCCCTTTTTATGAATTTATTAGAGTGGCACTGGCTTTATGCTTGTGCCACTCTTTGCTAATTCCTACAATTATGTTTATTTTAGAAGATAAAGAAATATATGCATATTGTAATAACCCTTCAGCATCTATTCTTACGCTAATTGCTCTAAACTGAATGCCCTTTGCGGCACCTTATTTAACCAGTTGCCTCCCCCCCCCCACAGTACTTTTACTGCGAGCGGACGGCAGCTGCAGGCACATGCGCACTGGTGGACATAGCAGGTCAGTACAGTCATAGCATAGCACATTATTGTGTGTAGGAGCAAAAAAGTCATGAATGGCTTCCATTCATGACTGTTTTGCTTACTATTGTGATTGGCCCACAGCTATCACATGGTACCTGGGCCAATCACAACAACCTGTACCATGTGATTAGCTGTTGACAATCACAGATCACAAAGATACAGCCATTCATGACAGATAAAACTACTCTCTCTAATGAGAGTATGTAAAAAAAAAAAACCTTAACCACTTCAACCTTCATTTTTTTTGTCCCAAGTGATTGAATAATGACAAAAAAAAAAAAAACTACAAAAAGTTGTCACTAAATGATATATTACTCACACAGGCCGTGGGCATATGTGGAATTGCACCCCAAAATACATTTAGCTGCTTTTCCCGAGTATGGGGATACCACATGTGTGGGACTTTTTGGGAGCCTAGCCGCGTACGGGGCCCCGAAAACCAAGCACCGCCTTCAGGATTCCTAAGGGCGTACATTTTTTATTTCACTCCTCACTACCTATCACAGTTTTGAAGGCCATAAAATGCCCAGATGGCCCATCCCCCCCCCAAATGACCCCATTTTGGAAAGTAGACACCCCAAGCTATTTGCTGAGAGACATGTTGAGTCCATGCAAATATAATAAAAGTGTACACTGCGCTAAATTGAAAAAATATATGGTGCGGAGCAGCTACTTACAAGGTGACAACAACCAAAGAAACATGTGAAAATGAAATAAAAAGTAGCGCATAAATGGTGCCAAAAGTCTTCAATCAAGAAAACAAAAAATCAAGTCTTCAATCAAGAAAAAAAACAAAAAAAAAACAAATGTCCACAAATAATAAACAGAACAGTGAAAAAAACTTGTAAGTCTCTCAACATAGGTGAATAAAATCCTGTCGGTGAGTGGGAAACAAATGACATGGAATGTCCCACTGAAAACCATGCGTGGATGCAGGGAGACAGAAGTTAAAACGCAGGTGAATCAACAAATCATCCCCAAGTTGTATCTCTCAACAACATGCGACTTGGTAAAGGTGGTGTGTAAGAAACTCTTACCAGATATGATGGACTCCCTTGTCAGCGACAGGGAGTCACTCGAGCGGGTTGCCTCTCAGGGCCAGTGAACGGACATCACAGCTCTGCGAACCTTCTGGGTCAAACTCTGCGCGGATCTCCCGGGGTCGCCCGGTGGGTCCTCCCAAAGGATGGCCAAGGTGCTGATCAGAGGGAACAATGCTTCACGTACAAAGGCTGGAGTGAAGGCTGGTTGAATCTCTCAGTAAGTATGTGGAGAAAAAATAAACAAGCTCCACATAGTGTAGATGAGCAAAAATAGGATTTTTATTGCTAAAAACGCCAGGTAACAATAAAATTAGATCACAGAGTATAAAATCAAAAATGGGCAACAAGGAGGATGCTGGAAGCGCCCGAAGCTTTTCGATCAATGGATCGTCTACTGGGGCATGCGCATGCCCCAGTAGACGATCCATTGATCGAAAAGCTTCGGGCGCTTCCAGCATCCTCCTTGTTGCCCATTTTTGATTTTATACTCTGTGATCACATTTTATTGTTACCTGGCGTTTTTAGCAATAAAAATCCTATTTTTGCTCATCTACACTATGTGGAGCTTGTTTATTTTTTCTCCACATACTTACTGAGAGATTCAACCAGCCTTCACTCCAGCCTTTGTACGTGACGCATTGTTCCCTCTGATCAGCACCTTGGCCATCCTTTGGGAGGACCCACCTGGCGACCCCGGGAGATCCGCGCAGAGTTTGACCCAGAAGGTTCGCAGAGCTGTGATGTCCGTTCACTGGCCCTGAGAGGCAACCTGCTCGAGTGACTCCCTGTCGCTGACAAGGGAGTCCATCATATCTGGTAAGAGTTTCTTACACAACTTTGTGAAAAAAGTGAGGTCTGCAAAATACTCACTATACCTCTCAGCAAATAGCTTGGGGTGTCTACTTTCCAAAATAGGGTCATTTGGGGGGGTTTGTGCCACCTGGGCATTCCATGGCCTCCGAAAACTGTGATAGGCAGTGAAGAGTGAAATCAAAAATTTACGCCCTTAGAAAGCCTGAAGGCGGTGCTTGGTTTTCGGGGTCCCGTACGCGGCTAGGCTCCCAAAAAGTCTCACACATGTGGTATCCACGTACTCAGGAGAAGCAACACAATGTATTTTGGGGTGTAATTTCACATATTCCCATGGCATGTTTGAGCAATATATAATTTAGACAACTTTGTGCAAAAAAAAATTTGTCTTTTTTCCGCAACTTGTGTCACAATATAAAATATACCATGGACTCGACATGCCTCTCAGCAAATAGCTTGGGGTGTCTACTTTCCAAAATGGGGTCATTTGGGGGGGTTTGAAACTATCCTTTTATGCACAACATTTAGAAGCTTATGTCACACATCACCCACTCTTCTAACCACTTGAAGACAAAGCCCTTTCTGACACTTTTTGTTTACATGAAAACATTTTTTTTTTTTTGCAAGAAAATTACTTTGAACCCCCAAACATTATATTTTTTTAAAGCAAATGCCCTACAGATTAAAATGGTGAGTGTTTCATTTTTTTTTTCACACAGTATTTGCGCAGCGATTTTTAAAACGCATTTTTTTGGGAAAAAACACACTTTTTTAAATTTTAATGCACTAAAACATACTATATTGCCCAAATGTTTGATTAAATAAAAAAGATGATCTTAGGCCGAGTACATGGATACCAAACATGACATGCTTTAAAATTGCGCACAAACGTGCAGTGGCGACAAACTAAATACATTTTTAAAAGCCTTTAAAAGCCTTTACAGGTTACCACTTTAGATTTACAGAGGAGGTCTACTGCTAAAATTACTGCCCTCGATCTGACGTTTGCAGTGACACCTCACATGCATGGTGCAATTGCTGTTTACATTTGACGCCAGACCGACGCTTGCGTTCGCCTTTGCGCGAGAGCAGGGGGGGACAGGGGGGCTTTTTTTTTTCTTTATTATTTTATTGCTTTTTTATCTTATTTTTAAACTGTTCCTTTCATTTTTTTTTTAATCAATTTTATTTTTATCTCAGGGAATGTAAATATCCCCTATGACAGCAATAGGTAGTGACAGGTACTCTTTTTTGAAAAAAAAATGGGGTCTATTAGAACCTAGATCTCTCCTCTGCCCTCAAAGCATCTGACCACACCAAGATCGGTGTGATAAAATGCTTTCCCAATATCCCAATGGCGCTGTTTACATCCGGCGAAATCTAAGTCATGAAATGCTCGTAGCTTCCGGTTTCTTAGGCCATAGAGATGATTGGAGCCATTCTGGTCTCTGATCAGCTCTATGGTCAGCTGGCTGAATCACCGGCTGCATTCTCGGGTTCCCTGTTGGGACAGGAGAGCCAGAGAAAAACACGGAAGACGGAGGGGGGGGCATTCCCTCCCATTGCTTGTAAAAGCAGTCTAGAGACTAATTAGCCACTAGCATTGATTTTACATGAAAGCCGACCGCTAGCTGAAAAGAATGATACCAAGATGATACCTAAACCTGCAGGCATCATTCTGGTATAACCACTCAAAGTCCAGCAACATACCAGTACGTTGCTGGTCCTTGTTGGGCATATATTGTAAACTTTTTTTTCATGCAGCCTGTGGGCTGAACAAAAAAAGATATTGATCGGTGGGTATGCCCACCATTAGAATACCTCCCTTCATCCACCCACTTCTAATGATTGGCATACATGCACCGTTTATATATGCCGAAGCATGGGGGCATCCTCCCACAAAAGGTAGGAGCAAATCGCTCCTGCACCCACTGCTGCCCCCACGCTTCGGCATATAGTGTCAGGTCCATAAATATTGGGACATAGACACAATTCTAATCTTTTTGGCTCTATACACCACCACAATGGATTTGTAATGAAACGAACAAGATGTGCTTTAACTGCAGACTTTCAGCTTTAATTTGAGGGTATTTACATCCAAATCAGGTGAACGGTGTAGGAATTACAACAGTTTGTATATGTGCCCCCCACTTTTTAAGGGACCAGAAGTAATGGGACAATTGGCTGCTCAGCTGTTCCATGGCCAGGTGTGTGTTATTCCCTCATTATCCCATTTACAAGGAGCAGATAAATGGTCCAGAGTTCATTTCAAGTGTGCTATTTGCATTTGGAATCTGTAGCTGTCAACTCTCAATATGCGATCCAAAAAGCTGTTACTATCAGTGAAGCAAGCTATCATTAGGCTGAAAAAACAAAACAAACCCATCAGAGAGCTAGCAAAGACATTAGGTGTGGCCAAATCAACTGTTTGAAACATCCTTAAAAAGAAAGAACGCACCGGTGAGCTCAGCAACACCAAAAAACCCAGAAGACAACTTAAAACAACTGTGGTGGATGACCGAAGAATTCTTTCCTTGGTGAAGAAAACACCCTTCACAACAGTTAGCCAGGTCAAAAACTCTCTCCAGGAGGTAGGTGTATGTGTCAAAGTCAACAATCAAGAGAAGACTTCACCAGAGTGAATACAGAGGGTTCACCACAAGATGTAAACCATTGGTGAGCCTCAAAAAAAGGAAGGCCAGATTAGAGTTTGCCAAACAACATCTAAAAAAGCCTTCACAGTTCTGGAACAACATCCTATGGACAGATGAGACCAAGATCAACTTGTACCAGATTGATGGGAAGAGAAGAGTATGGAGAAGGAAAGGAACTGCTCATGATCCAAACCATACCACCTCATCAGGGAAGCATGGTGGTGGTAGTGTCATGGCGTGGGCATGTATAGCTGCTAATGGAACTGGTTCTCTTGTATATATTGATGATGTGACTGCTGACAAAAGCAGCAGGATGAATTCTGAAGTGTTTCGGGCAATATTATCTATATATTATATATATATATATATATTTGAACAGAAAAAGCCCACATATCTTGCTGTTATGCCTTCTTTGTTGTAGCTCTAGAGATTTCATGTTATAATTAGTCTATATAGGATGGGAGTAGAGCTATCAGCATGGTCACCCATGTAAGGAAAAAGAATGCAACATGACTAAGAACTCCATTCTGTAAAGGAAACAAAAAATCGGAAATCGAACGGGCTGTAGAACTAAGCAATAAGTAAATACAGTACATATTCTGCATTGATTGATGGATTGATAAATGAATGATGGATAAATGAATGAATGAATGAATGAATGAATGAATGAATGAATGAATATACAAAGCAAGAATTGTGTGTCTTTTGAACATGCTATAAATGAGTAGTGAGGTTATAAATGAATGGAGCCTGTTGTAAATCTTTATGTCATTATGCCTTTCCAAGCTCTATTTAGTCTAACTACCTAATCTTACTACCAAGACACTTATCATTATATGGTGAAATGGATTCAGGAAATTAATAGAAACTCCCAGCTGCAAGATTGAGACTTCAGAATGTTCAGAAATCAATGATGTTTTGCAAATGCCTACAGAATCATTAAATTATAAATCCCTTACTAAAGGAATCCTTAAATACTCATAAGTATGACTAAATGTATTCATGGCAAGCTAACTAACTAAAAACTTTTATTCTTATACGGTCTTCATACATAGGATAATATTGGGTACAAATAGGTGAGAAGCCCATCACAGTGAGTTACTGCAACTTTTCTAGGCTAGAAAATAGGATAATTTCATAGCAGGTGCCATAGGAATCTTAAAGTGGTTGTAAACCTCAGACATGAAATATGAACAAAGCATATCCTTCTATAGTATGTACTTATCTCAATTAATAGCACATTTCTGTCTGTCTGTCCTCAGCTCTGTTCCTGTGTGCTGTGTGTGAAGGAAGTGTGCCCCTTCCCTCCAATCAGCTCTCAGAGCTCTCCTCACTGAGCACTGCAGAGTGTAATTTCAGCTCTCCGCCCCCTTTTTTTTCTGACTGCTCACACAAGCTTTATCAATTCTGGACTTTTAACAATGAATAAAAGACTGCAGATTAATAGGTACAATTTATATAGGAGGATTTGTTTTATCTTTGTGAATCACCTGATGCCAGTCACTTTATTGGGTGTACGGTATGTAAGGGTTTACAACCATATGGTTTACAACCATTCCTCCATCTCAATATACTGCCAACTCCCAATTTAAAAAAACAAACAAACATTGTACCTAAAGGAGAAGTGCTGGATTGTATAAAAAACAAACAAACAAACAAACATACATATTTAGCTACCTTATGCATTATGCGTCCAATGCTGGAGCTGTCCCTGCCTCTAAGCCCAAGAATTGAGCGATCAGGTGACCACTGATCGCTCAGTGCTCAGGTCCGTTCTCAGCACAGAGCAGTGACTGGCCGACTGTCTGGCCCTCTGGAGCACCGGGCTGTGGAGGGGGTGGGAGCAGCTGGCTCAGTCTTTCAGTGGCGTGCTAAGAGGCTAAGCTAGCTGACAGTCAGAAATCTGAGTGGATCCCAAATTATTGTCAGGATCCTCTCAGAGACCACAGCAGGTCTGTGACTTCACCTGACAGCGGGCTTTAGCCTACTGTTGGCTGATTCTGAGTCACAATAGCGCATAAATAAGGTCATTTCTGTAACCCACAAGAAAAGCATGGCCAAACAAACTTTGAAGCAATCACTTAGTCGCAGATTTGAAGCAAGCAAGCAAGCCGCCGCGTCCTCAACAACACATGACTCATGAGCTGAAATGTAAACAAAACAATGCCAGCAATAGAAAATTCTCCAAAAAAACAGCGTGGCCCCCCCAATCGATACGAGGCCCATACAGGTCTGGTATGGATTCTAAGGGGAACCCCACGTCAAAAATGTAAAAAAAAAAAATGGTGTGGGGCACCAAATATACACCAGACCCTTATCTGAACATGCAGCCTGGCAGGCCAGGAAAGGGGGGACGAGCGAATACCCCCCCCCTCCTGAACCATACCAGGCCACATGCCCTCAATATGGGGGGCAAGGGCCCCATGCCTGGACTGTAGTTGTGGGGGTCTACAGGCGGGGGGCTTATCAGAATCTGGAACCCGAAAGGGGCCCTAAGATCCTGCCCCTCCCCCCACATATGTGAATGAGTATGGGGTACATAGTACCCTACCCATTCACCAAAAAGGTGTAAAAATTGAACAAAAGACAGTACGCAAGTTTTTGAAAGTTCCTTTATTAAAAAATAAAAAACAATGTTCCCCGATGTAGATCCATCATCATTTACGCTGCCCGCCGCACCCAAGAAACCCTCCGGCCTAACCAGGGCATGCTGGGGCGACTGTGTTTTTTTTTTGTTTTGACTTTTCGGGGTCCGGCAGTTGCGGCGGGTGGCGTGATTGATGATGGATCTACTTCAGGGGGGAGATTGTTTTTTTATTTTTTAATAAAGAAATTGTCAAAACCTTGTGTACTGTCTTTATTCACTTTTTACACATTTTTGGTGAATGGGTAGGGGTACTATGTGAATAGTTATGTACTCCATAGCTATTTACATGGGGGGTCCGCAGACCCCCACAAGCACAGTCCAGGGTTGTGGGGAAGAGGCCCTTGTCCCCATCAACATGCCCCCCATGTTGAGGGCATGTGGCCTGGTATGGTTCAGAAGGAGGGGGTGCTCACGCGCCCCCCCTTTCCTGGCCTGCCGAGCTGCATGCTCGGATAAGGTTCTGGTATGCATTTTGGGGGGGCCCACGCTGTTTTTTTTTTTGGCATATGGTTCCCCGTAGAATCCATACTAGACCCTAAGGGCCTTGTAAGGATGGGGGGGACCCCGTGCTGTTTTTTCTATAGCTGGAACTTTCTATTGCCGGAATTTTTTGTTTACATTTCAGCTGTCAGAGGGAAAGCCCGCTGACGGCTGATGAGTCATCGGTCTTTAAGGACGCGGCGGCTGGCTTACTGGCCTGCTGCTTTACATCCAACTATTTTTCACACAGAATTTGAATCAGTCAATTGTTTTTCGACTGAACCGAATTTGAATCCATCATAAAATTTGGATCTGAATTTGAATCTTTCAGAAAACCACAAATCCGTCCGAATTTGTATTTGGACCGAAATTAATTGCACGTGTCTAGTCAGAACTCCTTACCTGCATACTTGTTCCACTACAGTGAATCAGAGTATTAAAGCCAGTGTATCAGCATCGCAACCAGACAGCCAGCGTTTTTTTTTAAGAAGAAACTATCGTAATATTTTCTCACGCAGGTTTGCTTTAAACAAGCTGATAATGAGTTTTGGATAGTTGGACTGTCTTTATAGCAGATTGACACAGTTGTCTAAAATATATAAATATTATCTTATATTATATTATCAGATGCTAAATGTGAATACTGCATAAATACACCCATGGGCATATATTGCTGCCTCCAAAAAAAGCACTTTCTCTATGACTGTACTTAAAATAATAAGCTTACGGTTTGTTTGTTGTTCTGAGAATGACTCCCATTCATCATCAGCCGTCTTCTATATACATACACTTATGTATCTCCTATCAGCTGACAGCAACACTCTTCCGGCGCAGGCACAAATGTGATTATATATAAACCTGTCATTTGCATGTATAAATATAATTAATCTTTTGCTCTGATGTGCAGATTGACTTGCATGAGAAAAAGGGCTGACAACTGTTTGTAATACTTCTCTTCACATTAGAATGAAACATTCCTAATGAAGAGTAAATCTCTGCTTCCACTGCCTTGTCACACTATGACATCATTATGGGTACATTGGGATGGCATTGTCATACTGGCTGCAATTGAAGCATTGCACATGTAGATCAGCAGCATGGTGTGGGCTGCATATTTTTAAACAGTATGCAAAGGCACCAACGGGATTTGTATGATGGGACCCATCTGGCCTTAGAACTCAAAAGCGTTGCACTGCCTACAGCTATTGTAGCTCTGACACTTTTGGACTTGGGCTGGTTCGCACCAGAACGCAGTGCAAAAAAAGGTGCGTTCTGTTCAAATGCACTGCCCTTGTGATCTGAATTTGCGTGCCAATGTATTGCTAACAGCACCCCAATTGCAGATCACATACGCAGTGAATTTGCGAACACCAAATCGCATCACGCCGCAATCAAATGATGGGGTTCCAGATTCACACCATGTAGGAAATGCATGAGAATGCCACACATTCCTGTGTGATCCCGGTGTGAACTGCGCCTCAAAGGACAACTCTACCATAAAATATAATATTCTGGTTATTGCCTTTTATATACAGACCAAGCTGCACAGATAAAATGACAATTACAGGGCGTAACAGCACAATCCTGTGACTGCTGTGTCCAGTGAACACAAAGGATTACAGCGCTTTGGCGTTCGGCCGCTCACAGCCAGGGTATCATGTGATTGGTCATAGCTATCAAATGATTATATGTAAGCAAAACAGGCATGAATGACTTCCATTCATGACTGCTTGTTTATTGATTAGTGGTTCCAAATTAATAATAACTACTGCAGTAGGAAACAGACACAAAAGATACACTCGGCATCATTCCAAATAACTGTTCTGTTTTATTTGACGCAATGGAAGGTTTTTATACACAGGATTACGCAGGTATCACATTAATATTACAATTGTATAGGGGCGTAACATAGGCAGGCTAATTCTAATCAGGATTTGAATAATGTAAACATGTAATGAAAACATTATTATGCCCCATACACACGGTCGGATTTTCCGATGGAAAATGTCCGATCGGAGCGTGTTGTCGGAAATTCCGACCGTGTGTGGGCTCCATCGGACATTTTCCATCAGATTTTCCGACACACAAAGTTTGAGAGCAGGATATAAAATTTTCCGACAACAAAATCCGTTGTCGGAAATTCCGATCGTGTGTACACAAATCTGACGGACAAAGTGCCACGCATGCTCAGAATAAATAAAGAGATGAAAGCTGTTGGCCACTGCCCCGTTTATAGTCCCGACGTACGTGTTTTACGTCACCGCGTTTAGAACGATCTGATTTTCCGACAACTTTGTGTGACCGTGTGTATGCAAGACAAGTTTTAGCCAACATCCGTCGGAAAAAATCCTAGGATTTTGTTGTCGGAATGTCCGAACAAAGTGCGACCGTGTGTACGAGGCATTAGTGTCCTGTGCACAGTGAGTGCAGTGTGCAATACGTACAAAATAGAATACAATTATATACAGAAGTTACAAATTTCCTTTACACTTGCTTACTACTGTGATGCTGTGATTGGCCCATGGCTATCACATGGTACCTGGGCCAATTACAGCACCCTGTACCATGTGATTAGCTGTAGCCAATCACAGATCAATATAGTAAACAAACTGTCATGAATGAAAGCCATTCAAGACAGCTAAAACTATTGCTTATAACAGTGATCATCACTGTTATAAATAATATTAGTATAAAAAAAAATTGTGACATCTTCAGAAAACTCAATCAACATACATACATAAATCCGTGAATAAATAAGTTGATAAATATTACTTCTGAGTATCCATAAATATCACATGCTAGTAAGGTGACTGATGCAATAAATATTATAATATAATATAGTTGTATAGTGGTAGATATATAGTCCCAGTGAAGACAATTTGTGCCAAAGGTGCAAAAAATGAAAGTGAAGGTGCTCTACTTCTTGCACAATCAAACACTGAAAATGACTTATAATATGTGTGACACCTCAGTGCTCACAGGCCTCTCACCTTACTGCTGTAACGTAACAGCATTAAATAAATATGTGCAAGAAGTAGAGCACCTTCACTTTCATTTTTTGCACCTTTGGCACAAATTGTCATCACTGGGACTATACAGTGTATATGCCACTTATATTATATTATAATATTTATTGCATCAGTCACCTTACTAGCATGTGATATTTATGGACACTCAGAAGTAATATTTATCAACTTATTTATTCATGGATTTATGTATTTATGTCGATTGAGCTATTTATTGTTTAGTTTACACGTTATTGTGGACAGCGCAACATCATCTTTATTCATACACTTATGCCCTGTACACACAACCGGTTTTGCCATCGGAATAAACTCTGATGGTTTTTACGACTGAGTTCCGATGGAATTCCGCTCAAGTTGTCTTGCATACACACGGTCACACCAAATTCCGACCGTCCAGAACACGGTGACATACAACACGTACGATGGGACTAGAAAACGGAAGTTCAATAGCCAGTAGCCAATAGCTTCCGCCTCGTACTTGCTTCAGAGCATGCGTCGGAACAGCATACAGACGAGCGGTTTTTCCGATAATAATTTGTTCCGAACATGTTCTCTATCTAAGTCCGTCTGAATTTTCAACAGAAAGAGTCCAATGGGGCATACACACGGTCGGAATATACGATGAAAAGCTCCCATCGGACTCTTTCTGTCCAAAATTTTGCTCGTGCGTACGCGACATTAGAGCCACGGATTTTGCTTTTCGGTGTTTGCGGCAGTCTTATTCACTTTTATTATTGTTTTGATAGCGCAGGAGTACTATACACCAACTTACTTACTATAAATACCTTGGACTGTCTACGTTCCAAAAAGGGGTCATTTGGAGGATATTTGTACTATCCTGGTGTTTTTGGGGCTAAATAAATGAGATAGGCCGTCATTACATCCGGACTCATCAATATTTTGTATATATATATATATATATATATATATATATATATATATATATATATATATATATATATATATATATATATACATATACATACACACCATAGTCTGTAAACTCTGTAACTTTCACACAGACTAAATAATAAACACTGATTTGGGTTATTTTTACCAAAAGGAATGTAGCAGACTGCATTTCTGCCTAATTGTATGAAGAAAGATTATTGGCTTGCAAAATTTTAACAGGAACTTAGAAAAACTTTTTTTTTTCAAAATTGTTTGTATTTTTTCATTTATATAGCAAGAAATAAAAAAAATCAGTGGTGATTAAATACCACCAAAAGAAAACTTATTTAAAAACAAAAATTATATAAATTTATTTTGCTTAGTGTTGCATAACCGAGTAATTGTCAGTTAAAGTAGCACAGTACTGCATAGCGGTAGTGGTTAATGTAGGTACTGCACAGTACAACATAGTGGTTAATGTAGGCTACATGAATACATTATGGTAATATGAAATTTTAATGATTTATTTTACATCTATTTAATAGCTGTTTTATATCCTGAAATTTCAAAGATTCTCGGTGTGGACAATCTTTTGCATTAATTATTTGAACAGTGTACTGCAAGGCATGGAAGATATTACACTTCCTAGAAGTGTAATCTTCTAGTTTGATAAATAAAGGCATGTCATGTCAATGGACAGGATGAAAGCAACAACTGTATTCATATAGTTGTTATGTATGTTGAAACTTTTATAAAGGAAGCTTTGGCTAATGATCCCCTGTTGTGCATACATCCTAATTAAGCACAGTTAATTGTAGATAGCATAGTGCTGGTAAACAACCTATTTTCTTGATTTCATTTTTTTAAACTCATTTAATGCTGGGAAGTATGACACCTTGTTATACAATACTCAACGTTAGCTATTGGGGTAAGCTCCTGCCTACCTGCCTTTTACACCTCTCATTAAGTCTAGGTTCACATCTATGCGGCTGCGATTGTTGCATTTTTTAAGGCATGTTTTGCAGTGCGTTTTTTTAAGCCCTTGTTTTTTATTTGTTTTTGCATGCAGTTTTCATGCATCTTGCGTTATACGCTTTTTTTTATTTTCACTTTAAACACACTGTAAACACACTGTACATTGCTGGTTGCTAAGGAGTGGGCCCGCTGACAGCTGAATGTTAAAACAAAATTGCCGGCAAAAAAATAATTGTGAAAAAATGGCGTGGGGTTCACCCCCAAGGTCCATACCAGGCTCTTATCCAAGCATGCAGCCCAGCAGGTCAGGAAAGGGAGGGGAGGAGCGAGCGCCAACCCCCCCCCTCCTGGACCAATACCCACATGCCCTCATGATGAAGACAAGGGCCTCTGCCCCACAACCCTGGTCGGGGGTCTGCGGGCAGGGGGCTCATCGGAATCTAGAAGCCTACTTTCAGAAAGGGGGCCCCCAGATCCTGCCCCCCCATGTGAATGAGTGTGGGGTACATTGTACCCCTACCCATTCACCCCAAAAAGCAGTGAAGTGTTAAAAAAAACAAGAGACGGTTTTTGACAAGTCCTAATAAAAATGAGAACTGTCCCCCGTCATAGCTCCAACGTGTCTTCTTTCTTCAGTACCGATAGTTTCTTCTCCCTCCGGTGCAGTCTTCTCCCGCTGGTTCCGTCTTCTAATTGTGCTGTCTTCTCCTTGTGCCATCTTCTCCTTGTGCCGTCTTCTCCTTGTGCCGTCTTCTCCTTGTGCCGTCTTCTCCTTGTGCCGTCTTCTCCTTGTGCCGTCTTCTCCTTGTGCCGTCTTCTCCTTGAGCCGTCTTCTCCTTGTGCCGTCTTCTCCTTGTGCCGTCTTCTCCTTGTGCCGTCTTCTCCTTGTGCCGTCTTCTCCTTGTGCCGTCTTCTCCTTGAGCTGTCTTCTCCTTGAGCCGTCTTCTTCCTCGCCGCCGCTTACCCGCTAAAAACAAAAAAAGACAATCTTCTAACGCTGTCTTCCTTCTTTGTGTTGTCTCCCGCTGTCTGCCATTTCTTTTATAGCCATGGGACGTGGACATCCGATGAAGTCACCTGGGCCACTTCCCCACAACCCTGGCTGGTCTGGTATGGAAGGGGGGACCCCATGGCATTTTTTTAAAATGGCAATTTGTTTTTGTTTTTTACATTCAGCTGTCAGCAGGGAATCCCGCTCACAGCTGATGACTCATCGGTTGTTAAGGATGTGGCGGCCAGCTTCCCAGCCTGTTCCTTGGCAACCAGCTATATACAGTGTTTAAAGGGAAAAATAAAAACCACGCAAAACACATCAAAAATTGCATCACAAACACAACACTTGCATTTCTGGTGTGATTCTATTAAGATCTATTACACGCAAAAGTCCCCCACCCTTTCCAAAAAGGCACCGGCTGCAAAATGCATAGATGTAAACATGTACCATAGGAAACCATGTTAAATGGACTGTAGTGCGTTTCTGCAAACTGCAAAACGCACTAAAAAATGCATAGGTTTGAACCTAGGGTTAGTAAGGAAGGACTCCCATCATGGCTGTGAACCTATAGTAAGCTCAGAAGTATGGAGGACACAGTCACTACTTGACAGTCAGGAATTGAGGTAGACATTTGCATCATAGATCGCCATTTCTTGTTGGGCTCCTGAGTTATTCAGGTAAACGCCACACATCTAGGTTCCTGAATTGCATTTATACTGCCAGGTTCACAGATTAAAGGCTTAGTTCACCTTTTTTGTTTTTCCTAAATTCCACCTTCCTTGTGTATAGCATTAAAGTGATAAGTTTTTTTTTTTTTTAATAAAAAAACAAACATTTAATGTCACACTTACTTGCTCTGTGAAACGGTTTTGCACAGAGCAACCCAGATCCTCCTCTTCTTGGGTTCCCACACCGGCACTCCTGGCTCCTCCCCCTTGATCAGTGCCCCCAAGTGCCGCTTGCTATAGGGGCACTGGCGAGTGCTCAATCCTGATCCCAGCACTATGCATTCATATGACATATAGAGCTGTGGCTGGGCCCCGCCCCCCGCGCTCTCCTCATTGGTTCATTGGCTATGATTGAGACACAGGAAAGAGTACATCAGCTGACTTCATTAGCAGACACCCTGCACCTGCCCTCCCGCCCCCTCCAGGAGATCCCTCCCACCCACCTCTGTGCACTGCACACGTACAATCATTTTCAAGGAACAACATTCCCACTGAATACACAGCCTTAAGCCTAGTACACACGGGCCGAATGTCAGGCGACATCAGCTGGTTCAATAAAAAACGGCCGACATTCGGCCAATGTGTATGTCAGCCGGTCTGCTGGAAAATCAGCAGCCGATCGGCTTCCGATCAACTCTGCTAGCCAATGGCTGAGAGCGCTGAATGGAGTGTTCTGACGGGGGGGCCATCCCTCACAACACAATAGCACAGCAGGGGAGAGCGCTGTACTAACATCAGATTGTTAGAACAGCAGGTCCAACCAGAGCTGTCAGTTTTTTGTTTTTTTTAACCCAGCGGGTTTCAACTGACTGGAGCTGTCAGGTTTTTTTAACAGATGTACTAACAATCCGATGTTAGTACAGCGATCTGCCCTGCTGTGCTATTGTGTTCTGACATTACATGTTAAAGACACTCCAAGCGTGGGTAGCAGGCATGCATTTGCCGTGCAACAAACGCACTGCAAACGCACTTAATTAGTTCAGTAGAAAACATACCACGCTCTGCTCCAAAAAAAGTTCTGGAGTTTCTTTGGGGTGATTGTCACGCGTAGGGCAGCCCATTCAAGTGAATACTCTGCCCTATGCTTGATGAGCAAAAAGATCCCAAACGCCCAAAAACACATGCAGGAATGTGAGTTCCCGCTATGTGGTGATGTGAACAGGGACTGACAACTGAGTGTATACTCTGTCCTCCTATGTACTTGTACAGAAATTGTACAATCAGATTGCATAGTGTATGGCCATCTTTATGCATTTACCCTAATGCCACGTACACACGAGTGGACTTTACGGCAGACTTTGCCTGGCGCACGAGATTTGGTCGGACAATTCAATCGTGTGTGGGCTCCAGCGGACTTTGTTTTCTCAAAAGTTGGACGGACTTAGATTTGAAATATGTTTTAAATTAATCCGTCGAAATTGAGTCCGGTCGAAAAGTCCGCCGTCTGTATGCTAGTTCGACGGACATAAAGCCACGCTAGGGCAGCTATTGGCTACTGGCTATGAACTTCCTTGTTTTAGTCCGGTCCTACGTCATCACGTACGAATTCGACGGACTTTGGTGGATTGTGTGTAGGCAAGTCCGTTCATTCAGAAAGTCCGTCGTAAAGTACGTCGAAAAGTCCGCTGGGCAAAGTCTGCCGTAAAGTCCGCTCGTGTGTACGCGGCATTAGATCTTTTTTTTTTTATATCAAATCATTTTTTTTTCTGTTAATAAACATTCCATACAAGAATATGACAAAGAAGAAAAGAAACAAGGAAGAAAGGAAAAAAATAAATTAAAAATGCAACCACATCTCAAACATTATAGGGAGAATTCCCCCTAAAAGAAGGAAAAGGAAAAAAAATCACCTTGCGATATCAATTCAGTCACATACTTTTACAAAGAAAAAAGAAAAAAAAAACTAACAAGACAAACAAAGCTAACACCTGAGATTGAGAAGTTATACCAATCAGTACATAATATTGCACGGAAACCTAGACATTTGCTACACACTGATTTTGTCAACCCCGGTTATCTACATTGAACATCCCTTCTCTCTCATTTCTCCTCTCCTCTTCCATCCCTCTCCCCTTCCTCTCTACTGAATGAGCCATCATATAATGGATTATTAGGGTCCAGCCAGTGAGACCATATTTTTTTAAAATTTTTTGGGGTATTGCTCTGTGTTTATAAGTTAACTTTTCTTTTTTTAATATATAATTAAGTTTCTCACCCCATTGTTTGAGATGGAGGAGCTGGCTAGATCCATTTTTGTAAAATAAGTTTACATGCTAAATATAGGGACCTAATCCATGGTACACAGCTCTACTGATAATTCTCCATCAGGAACTATCCCCAGTAGTGCCAATTTTGGAGTTCCTATCATTTCTGTCGAGCATAGTGAATTTAAAGTTAGGAACACCCTTTCCCAATATCGATGAAGTTTTGGGCATCGTCAAAGCATATGAATAAATGATCCATTAGATAAAGAGCAGCGAGGGCATAGTGGTGTTGTATATTTTCCCCAGGCATAGAGCTTTTGTGGGGTGTAGTGAGCCCTATGTAGAATAAAACCTGAGTCAGCCTCTGAGACGGCGAGAGAGATATCTCCGGTTAAGCCTCCATCGCCCGTATCCAATCCTCCTCATTCAAATCTTCTATATACCTTTGCCTGGACGGAGGGGCCTGGACGGAGCTGTCAGCAGAGAGAGAGAAGGAGTCTTTTCGTTACACACGCTACACCGCACGCCACACCGGGAGATTATCCGTTTTATGCTTGATATGGTTGGTGCACTCATGCACCCACAATATGTGAGTACCCCAGACAGGGGAGCTAATTATTTTATTAAATGCTTTATACCTACATATTGCGCTATGGAGTTTTTTTCTCTTGCATAAACCATCTCCATTTGAGAACATTGGAAGTTTGCACAGCTGGTTCCTAATGAGCACAGGAGTGGCTCCAAGGCTTTGTTTGGCATAGTTTAATCGCTGTGTCACACACAGGAAGGTGAGCATATACACCTGTGGGGGCGGCTGGAAGACACTACAGCATGTTTCTTGGTGGCACATTTTGGAAGATAGAATATGTGAAAATCACCCAATTTTGGGACTAATTTATTCGGGCACTTTTATATCATTGGATATTCACGCTTTTGGACTTTATTTATTCACCATTTGTTATACCCTCCAGTATTTATTTTGTTATTTCAATTGATATGTCACTTTGTTTGATCATTCACATTCTCTGTTTATATAGTATTGTGCACTTTATATTTTATTTCAACACTCAGGTTGCTTATGTTTATTAATACTGCACTTTGAGTGTAGTGATTTTTTTCTAGCGCAGACACATTATTTTTTATTTTTTATTTTTAATACTATACACGAATATGGAACGTGATTGAGTGTTTGCAGCTGGGCTCCACTGTTCACTTATTACTCTATAGGCATTTGTCCATAAGTGGCTCGCAAGGTTTTTAGCTATTATTCAATGGATAAAACTATTTACCTATCTTTCTGTGCTCTCTACAGTTTGTAGAATAAGGTAGAGGTCTCCTAATAATCCTCGTTTTGTACAAAGTACTGAGGTTGCCTTTGCTAATAACTTAGAGGGGTTATATTGTAATTAAAATTTTGAGGACTGAGTTTGTAGTGCATGGCGTATTTTAAGGTATTGATAGAAATGATTGTTTGATAACTGATAACGATCTTTTAATATATTAAAAGGCAATAAGATATCCCCTTCATATAACTGATATAAAAATATTAAGCCAGCTTTCTAGTATTTCTGGCAGTTTATTTAGTTCACCTAGAGTCTAGACAGTAGTTATCCCATATAGCCATGTGTCTTGTATAACCCTTTTGCTGAGTAACAGTTTGTGCTGCTTCCCATAACCTATGGGTTAGATGAAAGGTAGGAAACTCTCTCTTGTTGTAAAAATGATGAGCGACTATTAGTTGTACTAAAAGGGATATTTTAAATTGGGATATTATAATCTGTATAGGAGCATGCATGTCTATCTCCTCCCAACCATACCAATGTTGCAGTTGTGCTGCAATAAAATATAATCTTGCGTTAGGGATCGCAATTCCCCCTCTATCCTTCCCATGTTGCAATATTTCAAGTCTAATTCTGGGTTTTCCATATTTCCATATGAGGTCCCTGAAAACGGTATCGATAGTTCTAAATAACCGTAGTGTCAGCCATATCGGGCAGTTGTGTCTTACATATAACATTTGAGGCATCCACACCATCTTCACCAGATTCGCTCTCCCTATCATAGCCACCTCAATACTGGGCACTTTCGACCCCCTCCTTCCCAGACCAATTTTCAGCTTTCAGCGCTCTCACACTTTCAATGACAATTGCGCGGTCATGCTACGCTGTACCCAAATTAAATGTGGGAATGTGGGACTTTAAATGAGGCAATTGACTTATGGAGGTAGAGTATATAATAATCATTTTTTATTTGTAACAATAGTAAAAAAGTATTTTCATATGTATACATGCACAATGGCATAAACATAATAGATACATATACATTAGCTTGGCAGCACATAAAAGATAGTAAATGTTGATAAATATAATACAAGGTGTTTCATATTAGCAGGCATTAGTACATCATATGCAAAAGAGCTGCTATAAGATAGGTACACATACACATTGATAATTGCATAGTACTCAATGAATTTTAGATGTATAAAAAGTATATATGGGCCAGTGAATAAGTAATGAGCCAGACTTGTCTGAGCACCCCATGGAAACTCGACACGTTTCATGGCTATATGCCATTCATCAGGAGTTGGGTACAGAAGTAAATTGTAAATATAAATAATTATGTAATATTAGTAAATGTGTTCTGCCCCTTTAAAGGGAGAAAAGTCCTCATGGGGAGAAAGAGATCTATACTCACAGGTCGGCTAAAGCACTGTGCTTGACTAGCATCAAGGAGGATGGAGCAAGGAACCCCACCCCAGCCAAGAAAACCTCCACATAGCATGCCCGATTGCTGCAACACATTCCACATGTGTGGGAATGATTAAAAGTATGGTGTTCTGAAAAAAAATGTATAAAAATGAGAAAAATATGTGTAAAAACAGTGAAAAAAGTAAAAAAGTGAGAAAATGTGAAAAGTGAAAAAACATGATGAGTGTTTAAGAGAAAAAAAATGATATGTGTATATTTTAATGAGTGTTGTGTATGTATAAAAATACACACATACACCGTAGTAAGTGGGTATGTTGCATGAGTCAAAAGAAAAAAAGAAAAAAAAAGAAGAAAAGAAAAGGCTTTGAAGCACAAGGTTGCCCATGCGCCTCAAATTTGCCGAGGCTTTAGAAGCAGACTCCCTGATTTTCAAATAGGAAAGCCCAGCTCTATCTCTGCACTTCTACACTACCTCTTGGACTCATGGAGCAGTGTGTGTGCAATCTGGTTTGCTACAGTTAAAGATTATGGGCAACACATGCTTTTCACATAGTAGTTAATCACTAGTACCGGCCTTGCACTCAACACCTGCTGGTTGTAATAAATTTGAGATATGTCATGTTCATATGTCATGTTTCAAGAAGAAAAAATATTTGAACATACAGTGGAACCTTGGTAAACGAGTAACGTGGTTAACGAGCGTTTTGAAAGGCAAGCAATTTTTTTTTTTAAATCCTGACTTGGTTTGCGAGTGTTGTCTTGCATTTGGCCAGAGGTGCGGGGGCGCCAGTTACACTCAGAACGGTTTGGAGCCGTTAGGAAATACTCGGAATCACTTGGAAATACTCGGAAACACTCAGAAATATTCAGAAACACTCGGAAATACTCCGTTCCTGAGTGTTTCCAAGTTCAGACAAGCTGTCCCCGAGTATTTCTGAGGCTGTTCGGCGCCACCCCCCACCTCTGGCCACAAGCGGTATTGCATGCAATAGAAGTCAATGCGGAACTAATTATCTGCGTTTCCATTGACTTCTGTGGGGAAACTCGATTTGATATGCGAGTGCTTTGGATTACAAGCATTTTCCTGGAACGGATTATGCTCATAATCCAAGGTCCACTGTAATAAATAAGTGGGGCTTTGGTGAAATATTAGGGGTCTAAAAAGACGACCCCTGATGGCTCACTTTTGAGACAGAGAAAGGGACTGAGGACAAAGATTCCCCAGTCCCTTTTTCTGCAGCCAAGCAGCAGGGGGAATCTGCTCAGAACAGGGTGATTAGGGTATGCCCAGGCATACCTGGCACACCCTGTACACATGCCTATGTACAAAACACTCTTAGCAACACTATTCCATGGCCAAGTGCATTTCAGTGTTCCACTCCCAGGATTATTTTCCATATGTTGGAGAATATGATGAAGTGCAGAGGTGGTATAGGGTTTTTTTATTAGCACTTGTATCTGTGGAATTGGTAGAGTTTACTGTATGTATTGATAGTATACTTGACTCAGTAGTCATACACAATGCAGAAGGTGTATACGCTGAGTGTTATATGAAAATTTTATTAGGGTTGGGTTGGTTATGGCTGAGCAGCCCTCAGGGGCTCATACCAGTCACACATACATTTTACACCAGAAATTGCAGCTAATGCAATAGTTGTCAAATGTGTCTACCATCATATAAAGGTTTTGTAGCACTTATCCCCACAGGAGCCGCTGGTGATGGTGGAAATTAGACCACCAGCAACTTGGTGGTAGATTATTTGAATGTATTGAACCAATGCCGTTATACCATGCATAAATCAATCAACAGGCAAGTAATCAGATTTAAAGTAATTGTAAAGGTTAGGTTTTTTTTTATATATATAACAAACATGTCATACTTACCTGCTCTGTGCAAGGGTTTTGTACAGAGGGGCCAGGATCTTAATCTTCTTTGGGTCCCCAGGTGGCACTCCTGGCCCCACCTCTTCATTAGGTGTCCACATAGAGGGCCAATTTCCAAGGGGGCACATGTGCAGGTGGCTCTCAAGTCCTGCTGCTGCGTCCATTGACACAGACAGCAGGACTCGGCCCCGCCCCCCCCCCCGACTCCCATGTCACTGGATTTAATGCCAATGGCTCCTGCTGCTATTAATCTATCCAATGAGAACCCAAGACAGCGGCTGGAGCCCATTGGCTTGTCCTCGACGCTGGTACAACCGGGTTCAGGTAAGAAAAAAGGGGGCTTTAGGGGCTGCTGCAGCACAGAAGGTATGCATTAAGGTGAAAACCACGAGACTTTACAACACCTTTAAAGATGATATACGAAATACTGTAAATGAGTACTAACTTATAAGATGGCAATACATTTAGCTGTAACAATATTAGCCCAAACTATAACTGTTGTAAGCAGGGTTAAAGAATTGGCATTAACTAATCCAAGAAAATTCAGGTCTTCATGAGCACACCATGTATGCAGCCCCCATTTGCGGGTGGCCCTATGCGTTCTTAATGAAGGGGTGCCACTGGAGGTGATTGGAAAATAGCACCTGGCACCTAGATGTTGGTGTTGGCCAGCATTTGTTGGAGCCCTTCTGCAGTGGATGTGTTAGTGTTGAGATCCCGGTACACAGGGATCAGATTGACATCACCTGGTGGCAGTGGCGTCTCTAGGGGGTGGCTTTTGGGGCTATAGCCCCGAATCTCAGGACCATAGCCCCGAGTTTCTGCAGGGGTCCCCAAGGGGAGGGGAGGTTCTCTGGGGACTCTGATGCATGGGGGAGGCTCTCTGAGGACCCTGATTTAAGAGGGAGGCTCTCTGGGAACCCTGATGCAAGGGGAGGCTCTCTGGAAACCCTGATGCAAGGGGGAGGCTCTCTGGGAACCCTGATGCAAGGGGGAGGCTCTCTGGGGATATACACACACACGTATATTATATACATGTGTATACCCGCCCAAGCGTATGACTTTCTTTACTACGTTGCTATGGGCTCTAGCCCCAGATCTTTTGTAGACCTAGCAACGCCCCTGCCTGGTGGTTTGCAGTCTTCTGAAGTTAGGTCCCAATGGCTCAGCCTCAGCTCTGGTGGCACACAGTTCTCGCCTCCTCTTGAGTGCAGAGAATCATGGGTATTGTAGTTCAGAGCCCATCTACCATCATTCACTTGCATTGTACTGCACTCCTTTAAGAACTACAGTTCCCAATAGCCATTGAGGCAAGTCCACATCCTCTCCCCTTGCTGCTAATTAGTCTCGCTGCTGCCAGGAGGGATGAGTGGGGAAATCCACATAGCCCACAGTGCAGTGTGGTGAGGGATCTTCACAGCACAGTCAGTGAGAAGAGAAGTTGGCTGAACACACAAAACCGGCTCTGTTACTGCACAGTGGGGCAGAAAAAAATGCAACAGTCCATTATCATAACAGCTCCTCTAATGCTACAAAGTGAGTTAACCTTTATAAAATAACATTATATAAAGTGTGGCAGAAAATTGCTAGTTAAATAAATCATGCACGGTACTATATTGAGCGTAGAACGTGTAAAATGTTTATAAAAGAATAATCCTAAAAAGGAAATGTAGGCAATCACAGCATTATCAGGTAAAATTTTACACGTAAGTATAGGCTATAAAAGACAATCATGTTAATTTGCTATTTAACTATGTACAGTGCCTTGCAAGAGTATTCACCCCCTTGGCATTTTTCGTGTTTTGTTGCCTCACAACCTGGTATTAACATGGATTGTTTGAGGATTTGCATCATTTAATTTACAGAACATGAAGATTTTTTTTTCTTTTTATTGTGAAGCAAACAACAGGACAAAATAACAGAAAAAGTCAATGTGCATAACTATTCACCCCCTTAAAGTCAATACTTTGTAGAGCCACCTATCACAGCTCCAAGTCACTTTGGATAAGTCTCTATGAGCTTGCCACATCTTACCACTGGGATTTTTGCCCATTCCCCCTTGCAAAACTGCTCCAGCTCCTTCAAGTTGGATGGTTTGCGCTTGTGAACAGCAATCTTTAAATCAGATCACAGATTTTCTATTGGATTGAGCTCTGGGCTTTGACTAGGCCATTCCAACACATTTCCATGTTTCCCCTTAAACCACTCAAGTGTTGCTTTAGCAGTGTGTTTGGGGGTCATTGTCCTGCTGGAAGGTGAACCTCCATCCTGGTCTCGAATCACACACAGAGTGGTACAGGTTTTGCTCAAGAATAACCCTGTATTTAGCACTATCCATCTTTCCCTCGACTCTGACCAGTTTCCCAGTCCCGATTGCTGAAAAACATCCCCACAGCATGATGCTGCCACCACCATGTTTCACTGTGGGGATGGTGTTCTTTGGGTGATGTGTTGGGATTGCGCCAGACATAGTGTTTTCTTTGATGGCCAAAAAGTTACATTTTAGTCTCATCAGACAAGAGCACCTTCCTCTTTACATTTTGAGAGGCTCCCACATGCCTTTTTGCAAACGCAAAACGTGCCATTTTGTTTTTTGCTAAAAGTAAAGGCTTTCTTCTGGCCACTCTGTTATTATGCCCAACTCTATGGAGCCTACGGCTTATTGTCGTCCTATGTACAAATACTCCAGTCTCTGCTGTGGAACTCTGCAGCTCCTCCAGGGTTAACTTAGGTCTCTGTGCTGCCTCTCTGATTAATGCCCTCCTTGCCCGGTCCTTGAGTTTTTGTGTGCGGCCATCTCTTGATGGGTTTGCTGTTGTGCCATGTTCTTTCCATTTGGTTATGATAGATTTGATGGTGTTCCTAGGGATCAATAAAGATTTGGATATTTTTTTTATAGCCTAACCCTGACTTGTACGTCTCAACAACATTTCCCCTTGCTTGTTTGGAGAGTTCCTTGGTCTTCATGGCAGTGTTTGGTTAGTGGTGCGTCTTGCTTAGGTGTTGCAGCCTCTGGGGCCTTTCAAAAAGGTGTGTAAATGTAATGACAGATCATGTGACAGATCATGTGACACTTAGATTGCACACAGGAGGACATCATTTCACTAATTATGTGGCTTCTGAAGGTAATTGGTTGCACCAGAGGTTTTTATGGGCTTCATAACAAAGGGGGCGAATAAGTATATATTTTTCTAATTTTACTTCACCAACTTTGATTATTGTGTTCTGATCCATCACATATAATTCAGTTTAAAAAAATTAACTAAAGGCTGTAATGTAACAAAATAGGTAAAAAGCCAAGGGGGGTGAATACTTTTGCAAGTCACTGTAACTATGTGGTTCTGGCCAGCTCAGTAGATTGCTTTAGGAAAGGCCTCGATTCTTTCCTAAATGCACACAATATAACTAGGTACTAACATTTATAGGTAAAGTTGATCCAGGGAAAATCTGATTGCCTCTTGGGGGATCAGGAAGGAATTTTTTCCCCCTGCTGTAGCAAATTGGATCCTGCTTTGCTGGGGTTTTTCACCTTCCTCTGGATCAACTGTGGGTATAGGATTGGGTATATGGGACTGTTTAATATTTTTTATTTATTTTTATGGTTGAACTAGATAGACTTGTGTCTTTTTTCAACCTGACTAACTATGTATAGCGAGTTTTTATGACTGTCACACCAGTAAAAACACAAAACTATACTATGTTCCATACTATACTATACTTTGTTCCAAGCGAAGGTGTTTCTAATATATAATGTATGTAAATGAGTACACCCCTCACATTTTTGTAAATATTTTATTATATCTTTTCATGTGACAGCACTGAAGAAATGACACTTTGCTACAATGTAAAGTAGTGAGTGTACAGCTTGTATAACAGTGTAAATTTGCTGTCCCCTCAAAATAATTTAACACAGCCATTAATGTCTAAACCGCTGGTAACAAAATTGAGTATACCTCTAAGTGAAAATGTTCAAATTGGGACCAAAGTGTCAATATTTTGTGTGGCCACCATTTTTTTCCAGCACTCCCTTAACCCTCTTGGCCAGAGTTCACCAGAGCTTCACAGGTTGCGACTAGAGTCCTCTTCCACTTCTCCATGTCAACATCAGGGAGCTGGTGGATGTTAGAGACCTTGTGCTCCTCCACCTTCCGTTTGAGGATGCCCCACAGATGCTCAACAGGGTTTAGGTCTGGAGATATGTTTGGCCAGTCCATCACCTTTACCCTCAGCTTCTTTAGTAAGGCAGTGGTCATCTTGGAGGTGTGTTTGAGGTCATTATTATGTTGGAATACTGCCCTTCGGCCCAGTCTCCGAAGGGAGGGGATCATGCTCTGCTTCAGTATGTCACAGTACATTTTTGCATTCATGGTGGTGGCAAGCATATTCATGTGTTAGAATGGCCCAGTCAAAGTCCAGACCTAAATCCAATTGAGAATCTGTGGCAAGACTTGAAAATTGGTGTTAACAGACACTCTCCATCCAATCTGACAGAGCTTGAGCTATTTGGAAAGAAGAATGGGCAAAAATGTCACTCTCTAGATGTGCAAAGCTGGTAGAGACATCCCCAAAAAGACTTTGAGCTGCAATTGCAGTGAAAGGTGGTTCTACAAAGTAATGACTCAGGGGGGCTGAATACAAATGCACACCACACTTTTCACATATTTATTTGTAAAAAAAAATTGAAAAGCATTTATCATTTTCCTTCCACTTCACAGTTATGTGCCACTTTGTGTTAGTCTATCACCTAAAATCGCAATAAAATACAATTACGTTTGTGGTTGTAACATGCCAAAATGTGGAAAATTTCAAGTATGAATACTTTTTCAAGGCACTGTTACATAGTTAGTCAGGTTAAAAAAAAAAGACACAAGTCTTTTTACTTCAACCAAAAAAAAAACAACATACAATCCCATATACACAATCCTATACCCACAATTGATCCAGAAGGCTAAAAAAAACATATCAAAGCATGATCCAATTTGCTATAGCAGGGGAAACAATTCCTTCCTAATACCCCGAGAGGCAATCGGATATTCCCTGTATTTACTTTACTTATAAAGGTTAGTACCCAGTTATATTGTGTACACCTGGGAAATAAAACATGGCCTTTTTTAAAAGCAGTCAACTGGGCTGGCCAGAACCACCTCCGGAGGGAGTCTATTCCACATTTTCATAGCTCTTACTGTGAAGAAACCTTTCCGTATTTGGACATGAAATCTCTTTTCCTCTAGACGTAAAGAGTGCCCCCTTGTCCTCTGATGACCTTAACGTGAATAACTCAACACCAAGTTCACTATATGGACCCCTTATGTATTTGTACATGTTGATCATATCCCCTCTTAATCTCTTCTTCTCATGAGAGAATAAATTCAGTTCCTCTAATCTTTCTTCATAGCTGAGCTCCTCAATGCCTCTTATCAGTTTGGTTGCCCTTCTCTGTACTTTCTCCAGTTCAACGATATAATAGGCAAATCAAAATGACAGACAGTAATTGATGGTAATAGTGGTGGAGGGATCCATCTCAGGGGAGAGGAGCAGGATGTAGGAGACCCTGCAAATACAGAAAAACACCTGTTTTGGGCTTCTAGGTTTCAATAACTCAGTTATCTGCTTTATCATACTGGAGTCCCCCCTAAAGAAAGGGAAAGGCATCCCTACCTGGGGGATTCCCCAATTCCTCCCAATTGCCATCCCATCCCGTCCCCCTTAATGAACAATTCATTAAGGCTGGGTTCACACCACAGCACAGAGCGGCTCACAGTAGGGGTCCGGTGCGTCCCAATTCACCGTTTCAGGTCCGATTTCAGCCTGAATTTTTGGCTGAATTCGGACCTGAAACAGACCAGAAGACGCACAGGACTCCTGTGTAATTAGCACTGGAGCCACTCCGGAGATGTGTGAACAGGTACCATAGAGAGCCGGCCTGACGTGCGGATTGGATACGGAGGAAGCCGCATCTAATTCGCAATAGTGTGAACCCAGCCTGACACAGCCTATTGGGGAAATTTTGACATGACACTGTTGTGGTAGGGATTACTTCCACTCTTATCTGTGTTTCTTAAATTAAAACGTGTATTCTGTTAACATGAACTAACATTGCTTACAAGAATGGTATAATTCTTGTAACATAGAAATGCGACAGCAGAAAAAAGACCAAGTGGTCCATTGCGTCTGCCCTTTTTTTGTTTGTTTTTTTTACATTTATACATTTGTTTTTAATATACACAACTTTTTTTCGTAATTTATACATGTTTTTTTATTAATTTTTTGGTAACGTAATCTATTTTGTTATAAGTATGTTTGAATCCACTTACTGTTGTCTGACTCACTACTTCTGCTGGAAGTCTCTTCTAAGCATGAACTACCCTTTTGTGGCAGGAAGTCAGAAGAAACTACTGGTTGTGTCCAGAATGGAAGATATATTTGTCCCAGATTAAGGCTGGGTTCACACTATTGGCAATTGTGCCAATTCGCATTTCAGGAGATTGTGACTGAGATTGTGCGTCTCTATAGAGCCGGTTCACACATCTCAGGAGTGGCTCCGGAGCAAAATGCACAGGAGTCCTGTGCTTCTTCTGGTCCATTTCAGGTTCGAATTCAGACAAACATTTGGTGATCAGGGACACACCGAACCCCTGCTGTGAGCCGCTTCATGCGGCAGTGTGAACCCAGCCTCAAGCAATATACAGTATCTTACAAAAGTGAGTACACCCTTCACATTTCATGTGACAACACTGAAGAAATTACATTTTGCTACAATGTAAAGTAGTGAGTGTACAGCTTTTACAACGGTGTAAATTTGCTGTCCCCTCAAAATAACTCAATAACTCAATAACTCACAGCCATTAATGTCTAAGCCGCTGGCAACAAAAGTGAGTACACCCCTAAGTGAAAATGTCCAAATTGGGCCCAATTAGCCATTTTCCCTCCCCGGTGTCATGTGACTCGTTAGTGTTACAAGGTCTCAGGTGTGAATGGTGTGAATGGGGAGCAGGTGTGTTAAATTTGGTGTTATCACCCTCACTCTCTCATATTGATCACTGGAAGTTCATCATGGCACCTCATGGCAAAGAACTCTCTGAGGATCTGAAAAAAAGAATTGTTGCTCTATGTAAAGCTGGCCTAGGCTATAAGAAGATTGCCAAGACCCTGAAACTGAGCTACAGCACGGTGGCCAAGACCATACAGCAGTTTAACAGGACAGGTTCCACTCAGAACAGACCTCGCCATGGTCAACCAAAAAAGTTGAGTGCACGTGCTCAGAGTCATATCCAGAGGTTGTCTTTGCGGAATAGCCGTATGAGTGCTGCCAGCATTGCTGCAGAGGTTGAAGGGGTGGGGGGTCAGCCTGTCAGTGCTCAGACCATACGCCGCTGACCTTTTAAGAGTTCTAAAAGCTGGGTGGCGGAAGCGGGCATTTGGGTCATGTGACTGCTGTGATTGGTTGTCATAGTGGTCACATGATTGAAAAGCTCCCGAACGCAAGTATGCATTGAGAGCTTACTGATCCCTGCCATGGGGATCATCTTCTAAAGATGATGCACAAGAAAGCCTGCAAACAGTTTGCTGAAGACAAGCAGACTAAGGACATGGATTACTGGAACCATGTCCTGTGGTCTGATGAGACCAAGATAAACGTATTTGGTTCAGATGGAGTCAAGCGTGTGTGGCGGCAACCAGGTGAGGAGTACAAAGATAAGTGTGTCTTGCCTACAGTCAAGCATGGTGGTGGGAGTGTCATGGTCTGGGGCTGCATGAGTGCTGCCGGCACTGGGGAGTTACAGTTCATTGAGGGAACCATGAATGCCAACATGTACTGTGACATACTGAAGCCGAGCATGAGCCCCTCCCTTCAGAGACTGGGCCGCAGGGCAGTATTCCAACATGATAACGATCCCAAACACGCCTCCAAGATGATGAACTGGCCAAGCATGTCTCCAGACGTAAACCTTATTGAGCATCTGTGGGGCATCCTCAAACGGAAGATGGAGGAGCGCAAAGTCTCTAACATCCACCAGCTCTGTGATGTCATCATGGAGGAGTGGAAGAGGACTCCAGTGGCAATCTATGAAGCTCTGGTGGACTCCATGCCCAAGAGGGTTAAAGCAGTGCTGCAAAATAATGGTGGGCATACAAAATATTGACACTTTGGGCTCAATTTGGACATTTTCACTTAGGGGTGTACTGACGTTTGTTGCCAGCGGTTTAGACATTAATGGCTGTGTGTTGCGTTATTTTGAAGGGACAGCAAATTTACCCTGTTATACAAGCTGTACACTCACTACTTTACATTGTAGCAAAGTGTGATTTCTTCAGTGTTGTCACAGATAGAATAAAATATTTACAAAAATGTGAGGGGTGTATTCACTTTCGTGAGATACTGTACATACATAGAGGTTAATGAGCTCAGCTGAAGCAGATCTGAGCACTCTGGGCTCTATAAATCTAGGCTCATTAGGGTTGTTTCACACGGGCTGTCCGATCAGACGGATCGGACCTTCCAGTCTCCCCTCTGGTGTGGCGGATGTCAGCGGACACATGTCCTATTTTCCATCATCATCAGTGTCCTTCAGTGCCGCCTCATCAGTACCTGTCAGTGAAGGAGGAAACGTACTTGTTTACAAAATTTTATAACAGAAACGAAGAAAAACTTTTTTTTTTTCAAAACTTTCGGTCTTTTTTTATTTGTTTATTAAAAAATAAAAAGCTCTCATTGTGGGGAAAAAAAATATAAAAAAATTCATATGGGTACAGTGTTGCATGGCTGCACAATTCAAAATTCAACAGCGCTGGGAGCTGAAAATTGGCCTGGGCAGGAAGGGGGGGGGGGGGGGAGTGGCCGGTACTGAAGTGGTTAAGGATATACAGAGCCGCATTACTTTGTGACTTCAGCTTAATAAAGCAAATCATTTGCTTTGACTTGCATGGACAAGTTTGTTGTAATTCAACCCCTAGTCCTACTTGAGCCAAGGCTCTTTTTCAGAAAATCTGTACGGACTCTTCAAAATAAAATATCTATAAAGTAAGAGAAAAACTAATGGAAGAAAGCACTTGCTGCATAGAAATAGATAATACAGGTCATTCATTGTCCAATTTAACTATTTAAAAAAAATGTTTTATTTTTTTTTTGCTTGCTTGGAGAATCCCTTTAAATGTACATCAAAGTCACAGCCGTCCCTGCATTGCTTCCCATATTGATGTTCAGAATCGGAGAAAGTGTCTGCCAAATCTGATCCACACTTTTCAAATGTGTACAAAAGGCACAGATGTGCTTTCCCTGCTAGTGTATAATTTCTCTTCAATAGACAGTGTTTATGTTGATAGAGACATTTCATGCCAACAACCCATTTTTTGGCTACAAACGCAATATTACACACTTATCAGTCAAATACCTGGGAGGCAGAGAGGTTCCAGAATGATCAAAGAGCTGTGCAAGCCAAATCTAAAATTATTCCAAGCGATAAACTGCAGGATGTTTTTTTAATTGTACCTTTTTGGTGACCAAAAATGACCTTTATCTGACCACAGAATCAAAGGTTAAAATTTTGAGGCAGTGTAGTACAAGCTGTACAGATGCACTAAGCTGAGCTACGTCTTCCCTTGCCAATATTTACAGAGATGGCTGCCAACTAGTCAGCTACTAAACAAATTTCTGGTGTATAATCAGTGAAGAAAAACTCTGCTCTACCCTGTCCCCCGAGACCTGGTTATCCCCCAATTGGGTGTAACAATCTATCCTCTTGCACAGTGTAAACAAAAAAAAAAGAAAGACCGGGTTGTCAATCATAATCTTTCCATCCTATGATGGTTAAGTGTGCTCTCTGCATTACCGAGAATCACCTTGCAAGAGGGCCCTGGAAGTCACACGACCAGTCTGCATATACACTATGTTACCAAAAGTATTTGTACGCCTGCCTTTAATGGCATCTCAGTCTTACTCTGTAGGGTTCAGTATTGAGTTGGCCCACACTTTGCAGTTATAACAGCTTCAACTCTTCTGAGAAGGCTGTCCACAAAGTTTAGAAGTGTGTCTATGGGAATGTTTGACCATTCTTCCAGAAGCGCATTTGTGAGGTCAGACACTGGTTTGGACAAGAAGGCCTGGCTTGCAGTCTCCGCTCCTAATTAATCCCAAAGGTGTTCTATCGAGTTGAGGTCAGGACTCGGTGCCGGCCAGTCAAGTTCCTCCACCCCAAACCGGCGTCTTTATGGACCTTGCTTTATGCACTGGTCAAGATCATTTGGTGGAGGGGGATTATGGTGTGGGGTAGTTTTCAGTGGTTGGGTTTGGCCCCTTAGTTCCATTGAAGGGAGCTCTTAAGGCGTCAGCATACCAAGACATTTTGGACAATTTCATGCTCCCAACTTTGTGGGAACAGTTTGGGGATGGTCCCTTCCTGTTCCAACATGACTGTATTGCGTTCTGTCCAACATCAGTGCCTGACCTCATAATTGCGCTTCTGGAAGAATGGTCAAACATTTCCATAGACACACTCCTAAACCTAAGCTGTCCCAGAAGAGTTGAAGCTGTTATAGCTGCAAAGGGTGAGCCAACTCAATATTGAACCCTACGGAGTTCATGTCCGTATAAAGGCAGGTGCTTTTGGTAATATAGTGTATAGGTGATTGTAAAGTCTTGGGGTTTTTTTTCTATTAAAATAACAAACATGTTATACTTACCTTCTCTGTGCAGTGGTTTTGCACAGAGCAGCCCATATCCTCCTCTTCTTGGGTCCCTGGCTGAAGCTCCTGTCCCCTCCCTCCTGTTGAGTGCCCCCAAAGCAAGCAGCTTCCTTTGGTGGCACCTGAGCCAAGCTGCAGCTCTGTGTATCCATTCCGACATGGAGTTGCAGTTTGGCCCCACCCCCTCACTCTCCTGATTGGCTGAGTTTGATTGACAGCAGCGAGAGCCAATGGCGGTGCTGCTGTGTCTCAGCCAATCAGGAGTGAGAGTCCTGGATGGCCGAGGCACTCGTGGACATCGATGGGGCTCAGGTAAGTATTAGGGGGGGCTGTTGCACACGGAAGGCTTTTTATCCTAATGCACAGAATGCATTAATATAAAAAAAAACTTCTGCCTTTACAAGCCCTTTAACCACTTACAGACCGGAAGATTTGGCTGCTTAATGACCAGGCCATTTTTGCAATACGGCGCTGCATCGCTTTAACTGACAATTGCGCAGTCGTGCGAGGTTGTACCCAAACAAAATTGATGTCTTTTTTTCCCCACAAATAGAGATTTCTTTTGGTGGTATTTGATCACCACTGTGGTTTTTATGTTTTGCGCTATAAAAAAAAAATGAGCGAAAATTTTGGGAAAAAAACTATTTTTGACTTTTTGCTATAATAAATATCCCCAAAATGTTTTTAAAAAATCAAATTTCTTTTTCAGTTTAAGGCGATATGTATTCAACATATTTTTGGTAAAAATCCCAAAAAGCGTATATTGATTGGTTTGCGCAAAAGTTATAGCGTCTACAAACTATGGAAAAGATTTATGCCATTTTTATGGCATTTTTATTATTATTATTTTTTTACTAGCAATGGTAGTAATCTGTGATTTTTAGCTGTACTGCGACATTGCGGTGGACAGATTGGACACTTTTGACACATTTTTTGGACCAGTGACATTTATACAGCAATCACTGCTATAAAAATGCACTGATTACTGTGTAAATGTCACTGGCAGGTAAGGGGTTAACACTAGGGGGTGATGAAGGGGTTAAATATGTGTTCCCTAGGTGTGTTCCAACTGTGAGGGGATTGGACTGACTGGGGGAGGAGACATATCAATGTTCCTACTTAGTAGGAACAAACGATATGACTCCTCTCCCCTCCCCTCCCTCTCCCCTTAAACACACAAATCCCTGTTTCTGCTCTCGAGAATGCAATCGCACGTGGCTGGCGGCGAACGCACCCGCCGGCAACGCGCATCGGGTTCTACGCCTACTATAGCCCTTAAAGGTACAGACATACCCATACGGCGATTCTCGGGAACGAACCACTTTGCTGCCGTATATCGGCGTGAGCCGGTTGGCAAGTGATTAAAGTTGTTGGTTAAAGGCTGAAGGTTTTTTTCACTTCACTAATGCATTCTATTCATTAAGGCAAAAAACTTTTGGCATGCAGCTCCCCCAGCCCCTTCCCCTTATACTTGCCTGAGTCCAAACTCAGTCCAGCACTGTACCTGAGAGCAGTGGGTCTCTCGGCTCTCCTCATTGGCTCAGAGACAGCAGCGGGAGCCATTGGCTCCCACTGCTGTCAATCGCAGCCTGTGAGAAAGGGAGTTAGGGGTGGGGCCAACCTGGCTAGGGAGTGAGTTCTTACGAACCCACAAACTTGCTATGGTGGGCACTTTGCATTCAGTGTGGAGGGAGCCAGAAGGGCCAGCAGGGGACCCGAAAAGAGGAGGATTAAGGATGCTCTGTGCAAAACCATTGCACAGGGCAGGTAGGTATAGCATGTTTGTTATTTAAATAAAAAAAAGAACCTTTAAAACCACTATAAAAAATGTACTGCAAGTATAGAAAAGCAAAAATGACATGCTGGGGGGCATCCATGGGGCTAGGGGGCATTTGGAGGAAGAGGCTCTTTTTGCCCTCCTCTGGGTGAACTGTGGCTATAGGATTCTGTATGCAGAGATTTTCTACTCTATGTTTTTTTTCTTTTACTTGAACTAGACGATCTTTTTTTTTCAGCCTGACTAACTTGTGTATAAAAAAACAAAATCTATTTTTTAGTATGCTTGGTATTATACCTCATTGTATAACAATTTCCTTGAGCAAATCATTCTTTTGTGAATTTGTTTGCAAAGATTCCTAATTGGTGATTTAACATTGTCAGTGTGCCTTGTGCACCCCTTTAGTTGGTCATTGGGCTGCCTGTCAGGTCTGACATAGAGGCTGGCCAACGGTCAACTGAAGGAGCTGGCATTGCAGACTGACAACATTGCTGCTATTGGCAAAGAAGTGGCTTAGTGTTGTCAGCTTGCAACAGGAAGTTTTGATAATGGCAGAGGATACCCAGGCATGAAACTTTGCAACAGATTAAAAAAAAAACTTAAGAAAATTGTATAACGTGAGGCATGATGCCAAACATACTGCAACATTCAGGGTTTACATACACTTTCATGTAATAAATATAGAGTTTTTTAGGTTAGCTACTAGTTTGAAATCGTAATTCACATTGATCAGGCATTTTACACCAAGTTGTTCTGTTTTACATGTATACCTAAAAAAAAAAAAAACTAAAAGAAAAGAAAAAGAGAAGATTAAAAATTCACTTTAAAAAGTACACCTCCAATAAAAATTGTATGCTATGTTTGGAAATTGTTAGAACCCCTGTCATGTCTTACTACCATCTGTATCTCTGTTGTAGATGTAGGTGTGTACACAGTGGTAAATGACAGCCCACTAACTCCCTCCCTCCTCCATGCCAACTATCCAGCTATATGCCATGGGGGCAGGATATTACATGTAAGTTATTGGTGGTTTCACCTCCTTAGTTTTATAAGACACAGGCTGGAGTGGTGTGACACGACCAGTGACTGTCAGAAATCCACCCACAACATGTTATTTCCACAAAATAATTAAGATTTGGTTTCAAAATATATATTTGTATGACAATACATTTGTATGACATATTTGTATGACAAAAAGCATTTTATTGATATTAATGGAGGCACAGTGGTGTAGTAAATAGCACTTTCGCCTAGCAGTAAGGCCCCTTTCACACTGGGGCGGGGGCGGCGTCGGCGGTAAAGCGCCGCTATTGTAAGCGGCGCTTTACCGTCGGTATTCGCCCGCTAGTGGGGTGGTTTTACCCCCTGCTAGCAACCGAGAAAGGGTTAAAAACCACCGCAAAGTGCCTCTGCAGAGGCGCTTTGCCTGCAGTATAACCGCGCTGTCCCATTGATTTCAATGGGTAGGAGCGGTGAAGGAGCGGTATACACTCCGCTCCTTCACCGCTCCGAAGATGCTGCTAGCAGGACTTTTTTTCCCGTCCTGCTAGCGCACCGTTTCAGTGTGAAAGCCCCGAGGGCTTTCACACTGGAGACAAATCAGCGGCACTTTCGGGTCGGTTTGCCGGTGCTATTATTAGCGCAATAGCGCCTGCAAACCGCCCCAGTGTGAAAGGGCCCTAAGAAGGGTCACTGGTTCAAATCCCAACCACGACACTACCTGCCTGGAGTTTGCATGTTCTCCCTGTGCCTGCGTGGGTTTCCTCCGGGTACTCCGGTTTCCTCCCACACTCCAAAGACATGCTGGTAGGTTAATTGGGTCCTGTCTAAATTGTCCCTAGTATGTATGAATGTGAGTTAGGGAACCTTAGATTGTAAGCTCCTTGAGGGTAGGGACTGATGTGAATGTACAATGTATATGTAAAGTGCTGCGTAAATTGACGGCGCTATATATGTAACTGAAATAAATAAATATGAATTATTTATTTTTAATCCGTATTCCAAAGGCTGTTTGGAATAGAAGCTCCTCCTGCTTATGTTTTCCTGCAGACAGGCTGGGAAAGAGCTGGGTCATGCTGTATATCGATTAGGAAAAAGGTACTTTTTTTTTTTTTTAATTAAAATAATTACAGTGCCATCATTCACAAACAGAAATAGAAGGGACAATGTAATTTAAACAGTGTGTGTTTTGATTTTATTTTAAGTGCGTCCGTGTGAATGAGGACTAAGAGTAATAAACACTCAAATTGGAATTCTACCCTCAATGTAACTAATCTTAGAAATGCCCCCCCCCCCCCTCTCCTAACACCTATGCTGACTAACCTGTGTAAGAGATGTATACTGTATACTTATCTATTTTCAATTCACTGCGGTCCAGTAACAAGTTCACCTGTGTCAGCCAGCAGTGGCTGCAGGGGAGAGGAGTGAGTGCTCAACAATGGCTGTGAATGCCTGGAAGTGGTAATGTCACCCATAGGCTCCCATCTCCCAGCCACTGTCAGCAATCTCCTCTCTCCCCTGCAGCCTCCACTGGCTGAAACATGGAAGCCGGATCACATGACTGGACCAGAGCAGTCTGAAAATACATAATTATATGCATCTCACTTACACAGGTTAGTCAGCATAGGTGTTAGGGGGGTGGAGGGAACATTTTTAAGACTAGTTATGTTTTGGCTGTAATTCTGCTTTAATAAGCAGACTAAACAGCTTAAAGCCCAACTCTGGGCTATTTTTTTAAACTGTCCTAATGGAGGATTAAAAAAAAAACTGGCCATAACTCTTTAGTTCAGAGCTGTCACCTTTATTGTACCTGTTACATAGTTAGGTTGAGAAACGACGCAAATCCATCCAGTTCAACCCATAAAAGGAAAAAAAAAAATATGTCATACAATCCTATATACACAATCCTATACCCACAGTTAATCCGGAGGAAGGCAAAAAAAGCCCAGCAAAACATGATCCAATTTGCTCCAGCAGAGTTAAAAAATCCTCCGATACAGAAAAAGAAAATGACTCCTGCGCACAATTGGTCAACCAGATGGATGAAAAAACGACACAGGCCTTGCTGCCCTCAAGGATGGGGAATCCTAGCAGACAAAGAAATAAAAGGAGAGAGGGGCGCACCAGCCATGTGCATTATCTTTTGTAAAACATTGATTGAATAAAATGATAAAAGAAATTACTCACAAGCAGTAGTAAAATCAGGTGCCGTAAAACTCGAGCATCAACTAACAGCAAGTGGTTATAATGATGAGCGAGGCCTTCCAAAGGTCTTAGAGGAACATATAGGCATCACTACCCGCTAACGCGTTTCGAAGGGCACGTCCCTTCTTCATCAGAGCTCGGCAGTCAGATGCTCGAGTTTTACGGCACCTGATTTTACTACTGCTTGTGAGTAATTTCTTTTATCATTTTATTCAATAAATGTTTTACAAAAGATAATGCACATGGCTGGTGCGCCCCTCTCTCCTTTTATTTCTTTGTCTGCTAGGAAAAAAATCCTTCCTGATCCCCAAAGAGGTAACGGCACAGTCACTGAAGCAACAGCACATACGTGCCGTTGCTTCAGTTTGTGTCAGTGCGCATGTGCCGATGACGTCGGCACATGCAAATACAGGGGATATCTCCTAAACCGTGCAGGTTTAGAAGATATCCTGGGTAGCTACAGGTAAGCCTTATTATAGCAAAAAGTGGTTTGTAAGGGTTTACAACCACTTTAAAGTGAATAACTCAACACCAAGTTCACTACATGGACAACTTATGTATTAGTAAATGTTGATCATATCCTCCCTTAGTCTCCTCTTTTCAAGAGAGAATAAATTCAGTTCCTCTCATTTTTTCTCATAGCTAAACTCTTCCATGCCTCTTATCAGTTTGGTTGCCCTTCTCTGCACTTTCTCCAGTTCCCCAATATCCTTTTTGAGAACTGGTGCCCAAAACTGAACTGCATATTCTAGATGAGGTCTTACTAATGATTTGTACAGGAGCAAAATGATATCTCTCTCTCTGGATATCTCTCTCTCTGGAGTCCATACCTCTCTTAATACAAGAAAGGATGTTGCTCGCTTTGGAAACCGCAGTTTGGCATTGCATGTATGTACTCCCCCTAGTATGTATGGTACATGCATACTCTTAGTCCCCAAGTGCATAACTTTACATTTATCAACCTTAAACCTCATTTGTTACATAGTTGCCCAATTAAACAGTGCATTGAGGTCAGCTTGTAAATTGGAGACATCCTGTAAGGACGTTATTCCACTGCATTGCTTGGTGTCATTTGCAAAGACTGAAATGGTATGTTTAATCCCAAACCCAATATTATTTTTAAAGATATTAAAAAGTAAGGGTCCCAATACTGAACCTTGGGGGGCACCACTTATGATCCTAGACCATTCAGAGTATGAATCATTAACCATTACTCTCTGAACACAGTCTTTCCATTCAAAACTTTTTTAATTGAACAATATACACATATAATTTATACATGCATGGTAATTTGTGGCTATACAACGTTCACACGTATATAAAAAGAAAAAGAAAAGGGGTATAACAATATGCATTAATCCCATAACATAAATGACCATTATGTAGAAACGGTGCTTATAAGGGATACAGTTTGTGCAGAGTCAGTGTGGTACAACGGTCTTATCTGGTAGTTTTCCATCTCAAAAGAGGTTATGGTATTAGATCAGTACACATGTCAGATTTCGAGAGCCACCTGTCCCAGATTTTTTCCTATTTTGCAGGGCAACCCCTGTTTTTATATACAATTTTTTTACAAGGTAGGGCACTATTCACATCTGCCTTCCAATTAGTCAGAGTAGGGGGAGATGGCCTCATCCATCGTCTGGCCAGGGTTTTCCTGGCCGAAAATAAGGTTTCGTGGAGGAATATAGGTATGTTTATCAATGTCTTGGTCTGGGAATATCCCCAGTACACAGGGCCTTGGGTCCAAGGTGAGTGGGGAACCCATGGTGTCGTGAAGAAAGTCCACCACCTGCTTCCAAAATCTCTGTATCAGAGGGCATGCCCAGATAGGATGGAAGAAAGTGCCTGGTTCTGTGAGACAGAGGTGGAAGTTAGAGGGGCTGTCTCTTCTGTATCTAGCAATCCTGAGGGGAGTGAGATAAGCTTGTACAAGATAAAGATTTGGGACAGTCTATCCGATAGTTTAGGGGTCACTGCTTTGCAGGTATCTAATGCCTCAGTCCATTCTTCGTCTTCCATCTGATCCACCTCCCCCTCCCAGCGAGACTTGAGGCCGTAGGCAATTTTAGTGGATGTCGGTGTGATAAGCATATTATAGAAAGTGGAGATCAATTTTTGTGGGTCTGTACCCTTGACCACCGCCATAAGGGCATTGAAAGTTGGCTGTGGGGGGGACTGGGGGAACTGAGACTGTACGGCATGGCGGACCTGGAGAAACCGGAAAAACAAAGTTTGGGAGTGTGAATTCAGTGTGCAGAACATCAAAATGTTTCAGTGCTCCATTCAAGAACAGGTGATGCAGGTAAAATATACCCCTAGATCCCCAAACTCCCGGGTCAGGGACTTGTAGCAGGTGTGGTAGAGTTTTATTATGCCAGATCGGGGTATAGTCATTGATGAGGGGAATCCCTAGTTTGTTCATGGCGATGTCCCAAATGCATATGTATTGATAGAGCAAAGTCTTACTGTCCCCCTTGTGTTCAGTGCCAACCGCCCCCCACCGCTATTGAGCAGAGGGGGTCTGAGGTGTGTTGCCTCTTGTTCAGACACAGTAGAGTGTAGAATCTTTCCCTGTCTGTTTTGTCAATGTGATACAGTTGGGACAGCTGGGAGGTGATATAGTAACAACAGAGTTCTGGTACAGCCGTACCACCCAAGTCAGTGGGATTTTGTAGAATTCGCCAGGCCAATTTATATCTGGAGGATCCCCAAACTAATGTTTTAAGAAGAGTTTCCATAATCTTAAAATGCTGCAAGGGCAGATAGATCGGGGTGTGCCAAAGGACATACAATATCTTGGGTAATAGCACCATTTTTATTAGGTTGATGCGCCCCAGACACCAAGTGGCAAGCGGGCCCAGGTCTGTCTTTAAGCCAGTTTCTCCACCATAATATGTCCTTAGTCCTCAATGTTGGATTATGGTCAGCATCACCCAACTTGATAGATTGAGGGCAGACAGAGAGTGCAGGCTGTCATAGCCCCACACTTAACTGGGCATCATCACGAGCCCTATACTATCAGTGTACAGATACAGAGACTAGCACTGATGTGATTATCTGCATGGGTGAAGGGGATGTTCAAGGGGTGGGGTGGGTTTTTTGAGGGGGAGAAGCACAGAGTTGGTCTGTAACCAAAGCAACAGTAGCCATAAACCTGCTGAAGGCAGAGGGAACAAAACTACATAAAGCCAGCTATAGATGGTGCAATTATCTTTTCTGCAACCACGGGTTGCAGGAAAAAATTCACTTGGAATCCCTCCTGTGGAGCTATTGTGTTCTCCCAGGAAGGGGGGGGGAGTAGTCACCCCTGCTGGGAGAACACAGTATTTATTTAACGCTGGCAAAAATTTAATAAAAAATCCGACATGTTGGTTGTAGATCCAGCATGTGGCATGATGGATCAACTTGGGTACAATCAACCTGCCCATAGACAGTCCCTGCTGAACCGGACAAAATTCAAACCATGAGATCGCTGTTAAACAATTAGAGTAAAACAAATAAAATAAGTATAATAATGATTGCAATATGTACAGCTATACAAACCAAGTTCAGGGAGAACACAGGGGTTAACGACAAAACTGTTGCTCCTTGCCTGATCTATTCTGTTGAAATTAGCACAAATAACCACAGAAAATGTGCAGTAATTAAAGTCAAAATGATCTGTTACCATAACAACAGAGGCTTTAAAATACAGGTGGAGAGAGGAATATTTATATTTTAGGAGGATAACGAGAGTCCCTGCTTCAAGTAACCTGATAGAAACATGCATTAGCGGCTAAGAACTGTCTGACCCGTCTTAATATTCTGAAAGAGAATCACTGGCCACAAGACCAACTGCCATGACTACGGCCTTAAAATCTGCATTCGGAGGATGAATGATGGACATTACATGGAGACTAAGCATTGTATGATGCACTCTATATAATTTAGTACATTTAGAAGATTGGTGGATAATTGCTGGTATAGATAATATCGCTGTTTGATCCTATTCTATTCTTTTTAAGAGATAGCCCTGATATGATAGACTTTAACGGTACCAGTAAGGTACATATAAACAAAATATTACTTAATAGCTTTATTACAAAGAGTTAAAAAATATTTTACAAAAATAAAACCATTTGAAAAATACTCGGTTATCAGTGGATTAGAGATCTCTAATATTACAAATGTCAAGAGGTTGACACATTTCACATCTTTGCTTCTTCAGGACCTTATATTCTTGACTTAGAACAGAGATCCTGTTCAAAAACAGAGAGAGACACATAAGTATTGTTTACATTCAGATTAGTTAGGAGCGTAACAGAATTTGTTTCAAAATATCATCCGTTTAGATGGAAAAAATAGCATATATAGGGACTCACATCTATGAGGAACCCGCAAAAAATGATGACGTGCCAGGTGTTGTAAGAGAGCGATCCGACAACCAGGATCTTAAAGCAATAAGTTGATCAGTATAAGTAAAGTAATATCATTAGAGAATCATATGATTTATTCTGAAAGTGCAAATAAACGTGAAATCAATTGGACATGGGTTGGTGAGCTGGCCATAATAATAAAATACTCATCGGGGATCCCATCCTGAGGAAATATCTCAGTGGCTATCCGCAGATCACATACAAAAAATGTCGATCTCTCAAGGATCGACTGGTCCATAGCCATTTTCAGGAATCCCCAATGACCAGTGAACAAAGCATGGGTATGCACAAATGTGGTGCATGTTAATACCGCAATTTGATTTTGGAAGGAGCATCATTTACATAATATTAAATATCACATCAATTGTTTCACATCTTTCACTGCCAACCCCAAAGCATAGTTTGGGGTTGAGAAAGTGGGAAAGCTGTGTTACCTAACTACAGTAAAGAAAAAACAGGTCACCTGTCTAGATGTGCCGTGTGGTAAGGCTGTGTAAATTTCAGGACTGGATGGAGAGAAAAAAACAATCTTTTTACAGATAACAAATACAGTTGTGCTCATAAGTTTACATACCCTGGCAGAATTTATGATTTCTTGGCCATTTTCCAGAGAATTGGAATAATAACACAAAAACTTTTCTTTCACTTATGGTTAGTCTCTGGCTGAAGAAATGTAATATGAATCAACTCTGTTTACTCTTTTTCAATCATAATGGCAACAGAAACTAAGCAAATGACGCTGATCAAAAGTTTACATACCCTGGTGATTTTGGTCTGATAACATGCACACAAGTTGACACAAAGGGCTTTGAATGGCTATTAAAGGTAACCATCCTCACCTGTGATCAGTTTGCTTGTAATTAGTGTGTGTGTATGAAAGGTCAATGCGTTTCTGGACTCCTGACAGACCCTTGCATCTTTCATCCAGTGTTGCACTGATGTTTCTGGATTCTTAGTCATGGAGAAAGCAAAAGAATTGTCAAAGGATCTGCGGGAAAAGGTAGTTTAACTGTATAAAATAGGAAAGGGATATAAAAAGATATCCAAAGAATTGAGACTGCCAATCAGCAGTGTTCAAACTCTAATCAAGAAGTGCAAAATGAAGGTTTCTGTTGAAACCAAACCATGGTCGGGTAGACCAACTAAAATTTCAGCCACAACTGCCAAGAAAATTGTTCTGGATGCAAAGGTAAACCCAAAAATAACTTCAGGCAAAATACAGGACTCTCTGAAAACATGGTGTGGCTGTTTCAAGATATGGTGTGGCTGTTTCAAGATGCACAATAAGGATGCACTTGCAGAAAGATGGGCTGCATGGTCGAGTCGCCAGAAGAAAGCCATTACTAAGCTAATGCCACAAAGTATCCCACTTACAATACACCAAACAGCACAGAGACAAGCCTCAAACCTTCTGGCACAAAGTCATTTGGAGTGATGAGACCAAAATTTAGCTTTTTGGCCACAACCATAAACGCTTCATTTGGAGAGGAGTCAACAAGGCCTATGATGAAAGATACACCATTCCTACTGTGAAACACGGAGGTGGATCGCTGATGTTTTGGGGATGTGTGAGCCACAAAGGCACAGGAAATTTGGTCAAAACTGATGAAAAGATTAATGCAGTATGTTATCGAAAAATACTGGGGAAACATATAATCAATAAAAACTTTATGAAACAAAAAAAAAGAAACATTTGCATTCATCAACCAGGAAGCTGTGCATGGGATGTACTTAGACATTCCAACATGACAATGACCCAAAACACAAGGCCAAGTTGACCTGTCATTGGCTACAGCAGAATAAAGTGAAGGTTCTGGAGTGGCCATCTCAGTCTCCTGACCTCAGTATCATTGAGCCACTCTGGGGAGATCTCAAACGTGCAGTTCATGCAAGACAGCCCAAGAATTTACAGGAACTGGAGGCTTTTTGCCAAGAGGAATGGGCAGCTTTACCATCTGAGAAGATCAAGAGCCTCATCCACAAATACCACAAAAGACTTCAAGCTGTCATTGATGTTTAAGGGGGCAATACACGGTATTAGAAACTACAGGATGTAAACTTTTGATCAGGGTCATTTGGGTAGTCTCTGTTGCCATTATGATTTAAAAAAAGAGTAAACACAGTTGATTGATAATAAATGGCTTCAGCCACTAACCATAAGTGAAAGAAAAGTTTTTGTGTTATCATTCATATTCTCTGAAAAATGGCCAAGAAATTATAAATTCTGCCAGGGTATGTATATAATGTAGCTGTGGAAAATTATGTGATACATGGATTAGGCTGAATATATTACTCAATTTTAGATATTATAATTCAGCAATTTATATCTACAGGTGTTCCTTTAGATAATGTAGATATGTCAATCAACATCTGATGTGATCACCACATATGGCAAGCAAAGCGTTAATCGATTCTTGTCAATCCTAAGTGCCTCCTGACCTAGTGAAAGGGATCTTGGGAAAACTAATTTGCGTTTTGAAGACCTCTCAGGGATCCTTGTTAATGATTATGCTAATTAACGCAGGATCGAGGATGACGGTTATATGAAGGGATGATTTGCAAAAATCATATTTTTCCGGCGAGGTTATTATGAGACTCATTAAGCAGAGAACAGAACATTAGACAGAGCAACTCTGTCCCGAGCACAGGCTCTCTAATTATTTGCTAAACGGACTAATGAAATTGTGAAGAAATTAAAGCAATTCGTGGCAGAGTGGGTGGGGGGGGGAGCATACCAAGCTTGATACCTCCTTGACATCACACTTTAATTTGATTCCAAACAAATATCATTCTAAAAGGCAGTTTGTATCTTGTATCATGCATGGTAGCTCAGGGGTTGAGATGCATTTCAAACAGCATGCATTACCAACTGAGGTTGTCAATATACATTTAGCATTGTAGCTTTATAATACCTACATCCATAGCTCCCAATTGTCCCCGATTTAACCATTTAAGGACCGGAAGATTTTCTCCCTCAATGACCAGGCCATTTTTTGCGATATGGCACTGCGTTGTTTTAACTGACAATTGCGTGGTTGTGTGACGCTGTACCCAAACAAAATTTACATCCTTTTTTCCCCACAAATAGAGCTTTCTTTTGGTGGTATTTGATCACCTTTGCGGTTTTTATTTTTTGCGCTATAAACAAAAAAGTCCGACAATTTCGAAAAAAAAACAGTATTTTTTTACTTTTTGCTATAATAAATAAAAAAAAGTAAAAAAATGAATTTCTTCCTCAGTTTAGGCTAATATGTATTCTGTACATATTTTTGGTAAAAAAAATCACAATTAGCGTACATTGATTGGTTTGCGCAAAAGTTATCATGTCTACAAAATAGGGGATAGATTTATGGCATTTTTATTTATTTAATTTTTTTTACTAGTAATGATCTACAATTTTTAGCGGGACTGTCACATTACGGTGGACAGATCAGACAACTTTGACACTTTTTTGGAACCAGTGACATTTATACAGCGATCAGTGCTATAAAAATGCACTGATTACTGTATAAATGACACTGGCGGGGAAGGGGTTAACACCAGGGGTGATCAAAGGCATAAATGTTCCCTAGGGAGGCGCTTTCTAACTGTGGGGGGAGGGGACAGACGGGGTAAAGAGAGATCGCTGTTTCTAATCACTAGGAACAGACAATCTCACTCTACTCCCCTGACAGAACGGGGATCTGTTTGTTTACACACCCCATTCTGCCTCTCTGTGGAGTGATCACGGGTGGGACCCAGCAGACATTGTGTCCACCGGACCTGCTGATTGGCTCCCCTGCTAGCGTATGGGCACACGCGCGCGCCTCTGGTGGCGTGCGCCCACAGATCGCCGTGCACGCATTCGACTTACAATAACGGCAATTTGCGCAGGAGAGCCAACCTGCCGCAGTACAACTGTGGCGGTTGGTCGTTAAGTAGTTAAAGGGACTGTCCCTCATTCAGAACAAAGTCCCTCTGTCCCTCTTTCCTCCTCATCTGTCCCTCATTTTGGTCTGATCTATATAGTTGTATATACAATGCACTAATCTATATCAAAAAGTATTTCCCAGTGGTAATCCTTTCATCCAATTTCTAAATGGCTGCATTTGTAAATTCCAAAATCCAATATAAAGGGATGGCAGTGGTAAAAAAGCACTTGTGGGTTTAACCTATAATTTTTTTGTACAATTCTCCCTTAAGAGGGATTCGGCAGGGGGTGTTTCCTATGTCTACATACTTTTGCTAATAGGTGTCCCTCGTTTCCATCTCAGAAAGTATGGCGGTATGCCTAAATCATACCTCTGGTTGTAGGAAGTGGGCAGAAAGCTCTTGATGGTGGTAATGAAGGACTTGTCTCACACAAAGAATCCCTTAATGTAAAACCTCTACCCTCCCCCAGCACCCCCGTAAAAGGTCTTATACTCGTCTCTCTACGCTATGTGACCCATAGGGAGCAGCACAGATGCCACTGAAAACCCTCCAGCTGGTTCTTTGCTTTTGAACACGCATGGAGAAAACCCAATATATTCCAATGGAGAGGTCATCTACAATGTGTCCCAACAGTATGTAGGACCATGTTACTGCTCTTTCTGAGGATAGGGTTAGTTTCTCCAGCTCCACACTAGAGGTGCTCACTTCCTGTGTGGCTAGGAGTATAAATAGCTAGGAGGGATGGGGTTGAGAGGAAGAAATGTAAAGAGTAAATCAATGAAAGAGGAGAGTGTACCGTAGCCCTTGTGGGAGCGTCAGGGTCTACTGTTTTGCAATCATGTGAATTACTGGAATCGTCCTTCCTCTCCAGGGAGGGGTGTTGCCTATGTTCCACATAGTGCGTAGCCAGAAAACTGGTAAACTCTATTAAGGAGTGCTATATATATATATATATCAACATATACAAACCCTAGAGCATAGCTCTGTACTGTACAGAACCAGTAATGACAGATGGAGCTATAAAGTAAGGAATTTTGCATGTTATGTTGAATTGCACCATTTATGATGGACTGTTTTGTTGCTGGTTGCACAACTGAAACAAGTTCTAAGAGGAAGCAATTGGCTCCTCATTTCCTTGATGCATCATGAACTATACCTGGAAAACAAGACATAAGTGTACAGACTGGCTCAGTTGGGGGCTGATGGTAGTTGGATGAAGGTGGGCCAGCCCAGCAGTGGTGACAGTTTCCCTGTTAGGACCTTGCTCTGGGAAATCCATATACCTCATGCATTGCAGCCAAATGTGTAGCACAGCCTCCTGGTGGACCCAACCTGGAACCATAGCAATGGGTTTCTTACAACTCAGTTGTGAAAGTAAAGTGTTAGCCTCGTTACAAAGGTCTAGTAGACTGCAGAGTGTGCAGAGCATAGCCCATGGGTTTCCAACCAGCCATACACCAACTAAATTCATAATGGCATTTAGCATGGGACATTGCTTATCACCTGTCACTAGGGAACGGTACAGTTAGGCAACCTCTTTATGGAAATAAACAATGTTTTCTCAGAGCATATGCAGAAGAAGCAAGGGACCTGCCAGAGAGTTTGTAGTAATGGCTGTGCGGGAGAGGCGGGTTGATGATGTCATGATCTCTGCCTTCAGAGGAAGCTTTATATTCTATGAATATTCAATAAAGCTTCATTCATAGAATATAAAGCTTCAGGTGAATGGCTAAGCAGCCCTCAACCGTCATTTTTTTTGTTTCCAGGAGCATGACAGGAAGTCCCACCGCTGGAACAAAGCGCTGTATACAGGTAATACAGCGCATCCAGGAAACACTCATGTTAATGCAGTAAATAGTTTTTGCCAGCATGGCCTAAACAAACTTTTTAAAGGAACATTAAACGTGGAGATAGGCTCTAAGTAAAAGTAAAATTAAAAATATTTTTAGATATTTTTTTCCCACAGCATTGTACCATGTAAAATATGATGTACACACATATTCTAGACCAGAGGTCTAAAACTGGCAGCCCTCCAGCTGTTGAAAAACTACAAGTCCCACCATGCCTCTGCCTGTGGGAGTCATGCTTGTAACGGTCAGCCTTGCAATGCCTCTTGGGACTTGTAGTTTTGCAACAGCTGGAGGGCCGCCAGTTTTAGACCCCTGCTCTAGACGTATAAATTATTGAAAATGTAAAAGCTATCCTACCCTGGCATACAACCACATTCACTGTTACTCATGATAAGTACTTCAGTTCTATTTAACCCTCCCTCCTCCTCCTCTCTCCCTTCTGCATATAATTTACATCAACATTGCCTATAGCTTTTTTAAGGCATTCTGTGACTTGAATGGTTAGGTAGCAAGAACTTATGCCGCCATTTTCTTTAGGCAAAACATGCTCTTTACATCATGTTCTGAAATTAGCCTCAATGGATTTAGCTGACAGCAATCAGGGCTCCTTAAAGTTTTAATTTGATATGATGGAATTGGAATTTCTTGATTTGGAATGCTAATTTTTTTCCAGAATTCAGAATAGATAGATGTAATTAAGTAGAATTAAGAAAAAGAGGTAATTTAATGTAATATACAGTGTGGCATGCAAAATGAGGTTGCCTTTTGGTGACTAAACAAGCTTAAAGCAGACCCTGCAGTAAAATACAAAGATTTGTTTATGCTGTCAGGGATCCCTTTAAAAAATCACATAATGTTAGTTGTTCCAAAATATACCTGTAAAGAAAAACTTTGATTTTTTTTTTCTTGCCTTGCCCCTGTCTTCCACCTGCACACCTAGGCAAGGATGACCTCACATTCCTGCTGATTAGATCTCAACTGTACTCTTGCAATGGCCTAGAGCAGGGGCCTCCAAACTTTTCAGTTTGGAGTAGCCAAATCATATACTTTATAAACATTTATGGACCAAAAATATAAGTTTTGTAAAAATTTCCACCTCTCATATCCCTTACATCCATGAATGTCCACCAGAGTCCTGCCTTACATCGATGAGTAACCATCAGATTCTTTGCTTACATCCATGTGTGCCCAGTAGAGTCCTCTACATCTTTCGACCATGTGTGCCCAGCACATGCGTGACCTTACATCCATGAGTTTCCAACAGAGCCCCCCTTACCTTTTTGGTGGCAGAGTAGCAGGGTGGGAGTTAGGAGGCAACAGAGCAGCTCTGGAAGAAGTCTGGTCCTCCCCTGAATGGTACATGTCATTGGTGACTAGGATGCCTGGGGAATCTGAACTGAGGGCTTGGGGAGGGTCACAGGTCGCTGGTTGGTAGTGGATGTGTAGGTCTCCATATTAGATTGCACAGAATGGCAAATCCACTGCCAGCCAGGATAGTTTCATGGACAATTGCTGTTGCCTCATAAAATCTTGTAGGCCGGATGTGGCCCTCAGGCTATAGTTTGGAGACCCTTATACTAGAGTGTCTTCTGGCAAGATTTTGCCAGATGAATAAGCCTAACATGTTTCGAAAGTTTTCAGCTTTAAACATTTTAGTTAATCAGTAAAAGGTTATTGCTTAAAGCCCAACTCCAGCCAAAATGTTGTTTTGGATGGATTGGGGAAGGGTTAGAGCCCCTGTATGGCATAGGGGACATTTCCCCTCATTTCTTGTCTGGGCAAGAATAATAGGCAATGTCTCCAAAAGCATTTAGTAGCATGGGGTAAGTTGGAATGTTTTACAGTGTTCTTATTTTTCGTCAATGCCTTCTTTCCCAGTGACTGCACCCCTCTTTACACCACTACCATCGCTTCCTGTGTGGGCATGCCACGAAATGCTTTAAACATAGGTTCACTTACAGTCTAACCCAGCTTTTCAGCAAACCTTGAGGACAGGAAAGCATAAGTAGGTCCTCTCAATGTGAAATGTCGGTTGGTTTTTTACCCAGTGTTGCATGTGGAGTACCCGTTTTACCTGCTTCATCCCTACTGCTCCTACAAAACCAAAATCTAGACTCAACAGCTCTTCCCCAATATACTGAGAGTTCCTCTGATACTAAACACACACTGCTTAATTTACTTTGTCACTTCTTTTTCTGTATGTGGATGATGAAACATTTCAGTAGGTTTTTCCTAATTGATATATAGATGTCACACGACCCAGATCTTTCCCAGCCTGTCTAGGGAAACATAAGCAGGAGGAGCTTCTAGTCCTCTGCTGCTGGTCATATTTTTGAAAATAAAATAAAAAACAGTCTTTGGAATACAGAATAAAAATAAATAAATAATAGCAATGAACTGTTTTAAATTGTTATACAAATATATATTTAAAATCAAATTCTGATTCTTTTGTGGAAATACCATGGTGTGGGTGGATTTCTACCGGTCACTGGCTGTGTCACGCCCCTCCAGCCTGTGTCTTAGAATAAGAGGGAGGTGAAGCCACCATTAATCTACATGTACTATCCCAACCCTATTGTGTTTAGCTGGTTAGAGGGCATGGAAGAGGCAAGGAGGGAGTGGGCTGTCATTTACACCAACATGTGTGATTCTATAGTCACATGGGCTGCTTAGATGTGATAGGGAGGAAATGCTCAGCATAGAATCTCACTGAAAACTGAGCATGTGCAGAGTTGTCAATATAGCTGCAAAATCCCTAGCTGAATTGGGGACATGAACAGAAGGTAATGACTGAGTGAGTATGAACAGCATGTAATACACCATTTATTGATAGTTTTTTATGATGTGAGTTTAGTGATACTTTAAACAACCATTCAGGTGCAAAAATTTGGAAGTAAAGTGGTAGCCAGGGAACCTACCTACACTTTTTTCTGGCCAAGCCTAATAAGACACGAATCCCTATTTCCCTGTCTATCCACTAATGACCTTTATCTAACAAAATGCATTTTGCCAAACTTTCATTCTTCAATGAGAAATCCAGGTTTCCATAAACCTAACCATATTGATAAGTCTGCCAATGTTACTTTTTCCAGCCCTGCCTTCCTTTCTAATATTTGCTATCTTTAAATGATGATATACCACTAAATGTATGGTGGCAAATATGACTGAATCCAGGCAAGGGAATGTACCTGGATTCACAATTTGTTTTAATATACCGTATGTTCCAATGAATGTTATCACCATGAGGTCAGCAGTTGAAGCAGCCACCTCAGGGGACCTATGACTCTCGGCTCCAGAGTCATCCCTAAAGTAATTAAAGCTATATAATTGTGGTAAATCCAAACTTGTCATAAGTCAGGCTGCACGGTATTATTCATTTAAGACTGAGTTTTTGAATTTTTGAATAAGCCCAGCTGAGATAGGTTCTCTTTAGATAAGCCTGACTGTCAAGGGTAGGAAATATATTCAGGTTTTAGCACAAGCGCGAGATAAAGAATTATGGGCCACATTCTGCAGGCCTGCGTGACATTACTTTTACCAATCTCATATTGTTAATTTCTTCATGTCACCTTGTCTGTGATTCTTATCCTACAGTAGTGGAGCGAAGACCGGGCAAGAGAGAAGGCTCATTTGTACCTCATTTTAATCCCTGTCATTCTGTCACCTTGCAGAATGGGAGTCAGTTTTCCTAGTGACTGCTCTCCGACACTGATGTGGTCACAAATTAGCGGCATTTGTAGTTAGGGTAATGGAAATTGAGCGTTGTTCCCCCTCTGCTCCCCTCTGGGTTTTTCCCTTGTCTTACTTCTCTGCTCTGCACGTTTGATGGTGCTGCAGGAAAGGTTAGGCAGCGCTATGGGGGCCAGGCAGCTCTGCATAACAAACGTGACATACACAGGGTGCCAAAGGCATATGAACTATGCAAGGTAGAGGTGAAAGAACTGTGCATTTTCTAGAGATCAGAGTATATATAGATCTGCCTTCCCTGTTATATCACAAGCCATTACTGTATTTGGACAAATTAGTTCACTGATTTATCTTTTGCACCCAAATCCTTCTATGTCTTTTTTTTCTCCGCAATTGTTCATGTTTTGGATACGATTAGCAAAAGTGTGTCCACTCTGAGCTCCACACATATTCACTGAGAGAGGGCTTCCTGAAGACTTGTTGACTTACTTCATCAATGAGTGTTTCATTTCCAAGGCAGGTGTTAGTTGAATTGGTGAACGTGAGACAATTATTAGGCTATGTTCACACTGATCCGACACGAAAGTCATACGACTCCTGATCCGACTTTGCCCTGCGACTTCATGTCCGATTCCATGCTACTTCAAAGAATGGGATCCGACTTTGATCCGACCATACCAGGCCTTTTGAGTCTTGAGTGGGAACCCTACGTCAAAATTTTTTTTTTAAATGCGGCGTGGGGTCCCCCCCCAAGACAACACCAGACTCAAAGGGCCTGGTATGGATCTGGGGAGGAGGACCTCACACCATTTTTTTTTTTTTTTTTTGTCGTGGGGTTCCTCCTCTCCCCTTCAAGATCCTCAGAGCACAAATTGTATGCCACAAGTCAGATTAGTTAAGATGATGATCCTGACTTCCATTCAGATCAATGGGCTGAAATTTTGCCGGAGTCGGACCAAAGGTAGTCTAGGAAGCATTTTCAAAGTTGGACCGACACAAATTGGACCAGTTAAAACAGCTCTCATAGGAAACCATTCATTCTGACATGTCATGCAGTCGCTCTCGGAGCTCATGTTGGACCAGTGTGAACCGGTCCTTAGTCCTAACTTTTTTACTACTTTCGTTTTTCTATATGAGAGACACCAAGGAACACTGCAGTGGGTGTATTTGGGGCAGTAGTAGGATAGGTTTGTACAGGGCAAGGATGTAGAACTGTGCCCCCCTCCACTGCTGCTAATATATGCTGTAGAATGGGTTTACTGCCCTGTGCTCATTCTCTTCCCCCTTGCTCTGGCTGCCCATGGTTGGCATGGAATGTGCATTGCACATTATTGGCCAACCGCTTGCTTTCTAACAACTAGAGAGTAGCTGCATATGCAGCACGGCATGTTTTCATGTCAGCTGTGGGTGGATGAGGTGGACACTAGGCATGTTGGACCACAGTTTGACAGCAGTGGATGTCAGAGCAGTTGTAAAAATGCAGTGCATTTGTTGCCAGCCACTGATCTGAAGCGTGCATGAGGTGAGTAGGTGCCCCCCTACTGTTGCTCCCAGGGCAGCTGTCCCTTATATCCACCCCTTGTCCTAGCCCTGATTTGGGGACACCTTTTCTACATTACAAAGAGTTAAGCAAAAGGTGTTCCCAGGTGGTCAGGTTACAGACAAAAGGGATCAGATTGACTAGGGATCTTCAATAATGTCTGGATGATCAACTGGAAAAGAGCACAGTGACTCTCAGGAGAATCTAATGTTACTTTTCAATTCTGACTGGAGTAAAGAAAAAACCTGCCATGATAAAGAAAATGAACTACTAGTCCAATGACAGAAGTGAGGGTCGCATACAGTGCTTTTTTTTCTCAGAGATCAGGTGCAGCCCCCCCCCCTTCTGAATCACCTCCTTGGTTCCACCCCCTACTCACCTCCCAGTACCATCCCTTTTAGAGATTACAGAACCAAGTAGTATTTTGCAGTAATGTAAAGTAATGTGTCAAAAATTTGCAACAAAGTAAAACCCTTGCAGCCAGCAACAATAGACCCCCCGCCCCCCCCAGCAATAATAGATGCCTTGCAACAAAATACCACCCAGCAACAAAAGACCCCCCTCAGCAAAAATAGATCCACCTAAGCAATAATAGACCTCTGCTGGCAATTTGGATCTCCCAGCAGCCAACATCAATAGACCCTCCATCAACCAGGACAATAAACCCCTCCCTCAGTGGATCCCCCACCAGCAACAATAGACCTCCCCAGAAACAATAGACCCCCTTGCAGCAATATATCCCCCCTATCGACAATAGATTCTCCAGCAGCAAACATCAATAGACCCTCCAGCATACCCCAGCACCCCATGCCATTATATATATCTAGTGCCGGAGGTTCCAGAAACTGCTTCCCCCACATTCCTGCTGAAAAAAAGCCCTGGTTGCATATATGCCTGTAATTGGACTGGGTTTCTTCCTTTGGGGTTGCGTAAATCAAGTGCTTTTTAACCTCTGTGCAAGTGGGGTCAAAACCCCCCCCATTTACATTTAGCTAGCCATACACTAGTAGAATTTCGCTCTACATTTTTCCTTTTTTTTAAGAAAGTTAAATTTTGCATTCGTTAGCGATGTTCATTTTTTGATGGCAGTGTTGAGAAAATTCCAAGGAGCAGGATGGAAAATTTTTCTCCAACTAATTTCTAACAGCAAATGTGGCTATGGTTTGGGAAGTTCCATCCATCCCAAAATCTAAAGCAAACATTCATTTAAAATGGTTTTGAACAACATTCATCCAATTAGCGAATGTACTGGGCATTTTCCTACGAATGTTCGTTCGTGAATCTACTAGTGTAAGGCCAGTTGACTCTCATCTATTGATGGTGATGGTGATCACATGGGACCTGAATGAAGGGTGCACAGTGGCCCTGCATTTGAATATACCTTGTTACTGTTTTATGGAACTTTCTAATCATTATTTAACTTTAAATTTCGTGCAATATAGTAGACCTGAACTCAATAATTTGGAGGGGTGTCCACATACTTTTGGCACTTACAATGCTTACAATCACCTCTCTGCTATTATAGCAAGCTATCTGCCACCGAAAAATATCATTCTTTCATTAATTCTCTAATATGTATTGTTATCTCATTCATTAGCTTCTTTTTTGTACACACCTCTATCTCCGGCAATACTTTCTCTGTATTACATACTTCCTTATCTCCGCAATTCTGAGCTATCTCCCTAGCTGTCATCTATGTAATATATACAGTTATCTCCTACAGAGCTACTGTGCCTGTAATATAAACAGATATTTTTCTCTATCACTTATATAGTAATCTCCAACTCTACTTGTCTGCTTGTAATATGGCATTATCTTCCAGTCTGCTCCGCTCGCTAGAATACATAGCCCTGCAATTTTCCATAAGTTAGGTTTATAGTATACATGAATGCTTCCACCTTTGCCACTATTACTGTGGCAGGACCAACCAATTATTTGTACATTGGGGCTGTTTTCCTTCTGTATAAATGTGTTGTTTGCTACAGGAATATCGAAGCGGGCTGACGCTCAAATGTTGGCAAAGGACAAAGTTCCTTAGAAGGATAAATAAAAAGTAATAAAAGAAATTGTTTTGACCCTTTTTGGAGAAAATTATGCACCAGGCTAACCTCAGTCCTGACCACACGTCTGAAGGCTTAGGCATGACTGATGAGGTGCAATAAGCCCAGGTCCCATTCAAACTTACCATGACCACTTAGCATACCAAAACCACATACAACCATTAACGTTGGAAAGGGCAAGGCCACAGCTTTATTTAACTCAAACATAACATTTAAATATTTAAACCGTGCCAGTCACAGTTGCACTGTGAGCACTCAACTTCAAATGTAAAAGGGAGATGAAGGAGGGGCCTGTCCTTACCATAAGTGCCGGACCGGCCGTCTATCTCCCAATTACCATCAGGGCATAAAAAAGGTTCCATATTTGCTGGCAAGGTCACCAAAACCGCAGCACGCTGTGACATACCATCATAATAGGGCGGGAGGGTGGGCAGCTCTTCCATGCTTTCGTCTGAAAAGGACCATAATCACCTGGGGTGCCAAACTCCTGAGCTCAGGCCCAACCCCTGTTCCTTCTTGTATCAATCCCGAGTGAGCCAAAATTCACCTTAACTCCTCCCTGGCCATGCCCCCATCAGTCAGGGCTCTCTTTCCCGAGGGGCTCAAGAGGCCTTCAGTGTGATCTCTGCCAAAGAAGAAGATCAGAGTTCAGACTGGCTTATGCTTGCCCTCACCCTCAGCTATGGTTACATGACCAAGTTTCTAGAGCAGCCTTTCTCAAAAAAATGTTACCAGTGGAACCTTCTAAATAATTTTCAGGTCTCAGGGAACCTTTGCTAAAACCAATTCATTGGTGGCCAATGGGAAGAACGCCTCGTTCCATGGTGCTTGGTGCCATGCAGCTGGCCATGTCCAGGGCCGTCTTTAGAGCAGGGCAAACGGGGCTCTTGCCCTGGACCCAATCTTTGTTGAATTGGGGAATTGGGGCCCCGATGACGGCTTTGCAGAGCGCACAGAGGACACGGGAGGCTGTATTCCTGCGCTAGCCAGCTGAGAGGGGGCAGGGCCAGGAGCTCCACTGAAGCTTTGACCCCGGCCACATGCAGCCTGTATATTCGGAACAGAGTGTTTGTAGTGAGAGCCAGTGATCGGAGTGGGAGCATCAGTGGAGCTCCCGGCCCCACCCACTCTATACTGGCTGGTGAATACAGAGGCCCGGGGGCGGGGCCGGGAGCTCCACTGACACTCCCACTCCGATCACTGGCTCTCACTACGGACGCTCTGTTCCCGAGTATACAGGCTGCATGGGGGCAGGATCAGAGCGTCAGTGGAGCTCCCGGCCCCACCCACTCTATACTGGTTGGTGAATACAGAGGCCCGGGGGCGGGGCCGGGAGCTCCACTGACGCTCCCACTCCGGTCACTGGCTCTAACTACAGATGCTCTGTTCCCGAGTATTCAGGCTGCACGTGGGCGGGGTCAGAGCGTCAGTGGAGCTCCCAGCCCTGCCCCCCTCTGCTGGCTAGCGCGGGAATACAGCCTCCCGTGTCCTCTGTGCACTCTGCAAAGCCGTCATCGGGGCCCCAATTCACGGGTGACGCGGGCCCCACAACAAAGCGTCAGTGGAGCTCCCGGCTGTTGTAGTGAGAGCAGAAAGTGGAAGCCCCGCCCACAGACCTGAATGCGTGTAGTGAGTTCGGCTGGCCAGGTATGTCCTTACACCCATAAAATGCCTGACTGCTTAAACCCTGAGCTGTGTTATTCAACTGTAAAGATGTGCATTATAAAATCTGGGTCATCTCTAAGGTCAAAACACAAAAAACAAACAGATGAAGAGTGGCGCTACCCCCCTACAGTGGGGCTTGAGGTAGGTGACCACACCCCCTATAATATAATAAAAAAGATCCTAAATCACAGTAGTTGAAAGTGGATTACCAATGTTCAATAATAGTAGTCACACAAAAACATCAATTGTGATAGTAATTCCTAATGTGATAAAAATAACCTAAAAGTGTTGAACACAATATAACATTACCTTAACATAAAGTGACATTTAAATTATTACAAGTAACTCCCCGTGAACAGTGAGAAAAACCGGTATTGTAATACCAGAACCATAGACCAATTAATCATAAAAATAGGAGAAAATATAAAATACACAGATCATGTGCAAAATATGCGATGGAAAAATATGGAATAAAACATGTGAAATGAAAAAATATACAATAAAAAGTAAGTCCACATCTGTTTAGAATGATGAAAAACAAATATATTGCATATGTGTGGGTTTTAGTTTTGATTAAATGTTTTAAAAAACGGTATCACGCTATTTGGAGCATTTCTTCCTTTATATGTGGAGTCATTTTCTCAAAGAAAAGTATTCGGCACACTTAACAGTGGATATCGGTGGTCGCATGATAACCCCCGTGATAGTGGGTTGAGGTGTTTTGCCGGCCATACACGAGAGTGTGAGGCCTTATCAGCTGGTGAGTGAGCAATTCACAGGGGAGTGGAATCACGGCATTGAGGTGTGGTGTACACAGTGCAACGGCATTTGCAGATTGAAGACACTTGCACTTTATGAACTTTTTTCTTCACCATTCAATATATTTGTTGTCTCTGTGGCGGATTCGCCGCAAGATCACTTTTATCGGCGGCGGAGGCCCTCTCCCGCCGCCAATAAAAGTGATCTTGCGGCGAATCCGCCGCAGAGACCACTTTTATCTTAAACCGGACCGCCCGCTGAAGACGAGAATAACAACGATATCCTCCTTCAAAGTACCGACGTATAACGATTGTGGGCGGTCCGGAAGTGGTTAAAGCGTTACATATGGATAGTAAAATTTACGTAGCTTGACGCCGTTGCACGGGCGTGCGCGATTTTAAAGCATGACATGTTTAGTATCTATTTACCTGCCGTAACTTCATCTTTTATATTTTACAAAAAAATGGCTTATGTATTGTGTTTTTTTTGCATTCAAATTTTAAAAAAAAATTTTTTCCCCAAAAAATTGTGTTTAAAAAACTGCTGCGCAAATACCGTGTGACCTAAAAAATTGCAAGATTGTAAGCTCTAACGAGCAGGGCCCTCTGATCCCTCCTGTATTGATTTGTATTGTAAGTGTACTGTCTGCCCTCATGTTGTAAAGCGCTGCGCAAACTGTTGGCGCTATATAAATCCTGTATAATAATAATAATAATAAAATCCACCAATTTATTCTCTAGGGCCCCTGCTTTAAAAAAATGTGTAATATTTGGGCGTTCTAAGTCATTTTCTATCAAAAAATACTGATTATTACATGTAAACAAAAAGCGCCAGAAAAGGCCCAGACTGGAAGTAGTTAAAGCGTAACTCCACTTTTGTTGAGGAAAAAAACATTCCCCTCTGGGTGATCTATGTACATTATAAGGAATTTAACAAACTTTGTTGCAGATTTCTACCTTTCGTTATTCTGAAGGTATTACTGTTTGTTCCTCTGTGCCCAGTGAGTTTATTGGGAGTGGTTTTATACTTATCAACCAGCAGCTGCAGCTGTAGGGCTCTAATGAGGAAAACGGCAGGGTCTGCATCCCTTTGGAACGTGATTTCCTATTGGGAGTATCTTGCCAAAGATGAAATTTTTGTTGCAGGGGATGCCTGACATCTGACTTGTACCTTAGTGCAGACTTCTGGGGAATTATAACTATCAACCAGCAGCTGCAGCTGTAGGGCTCTAATGAGGAAAACGACAGGGTCTGCATCCCTTTGGAACGTGATTTCCTATTGGGAGTATCTTGCCAAAGATGAAATTTTTGTTGCAGGGGATGCCTGACATCTGACTTGTACCTTAGTGCAGACTTCTGGGGAATTATAACTATCAACCAGCAGCTGCAGCTGTAGGGCTCTAATGAGGAAAACGGCAGGGTCTGCATCCCTTTGAAATGTGATTTCCTATTGGGAGTATCTTGCCAAAGATGACATTTTTGTTGCAGGGGATGCCTGATATCTGACTGGTATCTTAGTGCAGACTTCTGGGGAAAACAGTGAGCCAATCACACAAGCAGGAAATGATGTTTCTGGGGTGTGTTCAGTACACATTCTCTGTACAGAACACCTCCAGGTAGCCATGTTGCTTTGCATTTACAGAAAATGACAGCGGCTGCAGATTGAAAAGGAAAGGTAAATTTTAATAACATTCAATTACAATATGACTTGTGTCATTATTGTATATGCTAAATTTTTATTTTTTATATGTTTTTTTTTTTTTTTTCCTGTGAAAGTGGAGTTACCCTTTAAGGTTAAACAATTCTATGGATGTCCTACCCTGTTTCCCCCGAAAATAAGACCTAGCGTGATTGTCGGTGATGGCTGCAATATAAGCCCTACCCCCCAAATAAGCCCTAGTTAAAGTCCTTGTAGGTCTTATTTTCAGGGTAGGGCTTATTTTCGGGGAAACAGGGTAGGGCTTATTTGGGGGGTAGGGCTTATATTGCAGCCATCACTGACAATCACGCTAGGTCTTATTTTCGGGGAAACAGGGTAGTAAGGATGACGAATGTTTCTCATTCAGTTTTTAAAAAATATGCAAAGTGCAAAAATTAGCAATTCGCAGGAGAAAAAACCTGTTTCCTTTTTTAAACATAGGATTTTTAATATGTTTCTTGCTGTACAGCTAATTTCTGTTTTTCTTTCTGTGTATTGTATTAACAGTATCCTCAGATATCCTCTCTGTAATGCTTGCATTTCTCTTTTTTTTCCATTTTTCTTTTAATCATTTTCAAAGTAATCTCTCATTGTGCCATTGCTTTGTATCGCACACACACAGCTATCTCAGGCTTGGCTCTGTTCTGCTTATCCTCTTCGGTCCGCTATCACGTTGTTCTTTCCCAGTCTACATATACTCATTTCCTTATTGTTTTCTTTCTTCCTCGCCCTTCTATTCATAAATACGTCTCATCCTGCAGATATTGATATTTTATTTGGGCGCATTGTATTATTGCTCCGGCTCTCTGGCCTGTCTGGGCCTCGGAACCTCTATACCTGCTGTACCAGGTTGTAAGAGGATATTTGTAGCCGTTCTTCTGAAGCTGTTACCTCTCACTGCGCACTTAGAGGGTTTTATCGACTCTTATCGACACAGCCATAAATAAAACACAATAAGGGAGGACTGCTTTCGCACAGACACATCTCCCTCTGCTGGACACAGGGAAAATTGTCGCCTGCTTTTCATCGACTTTAATTAATTTGCTTTGCGTTAGCGGGCTGATGCTGCAGTCGTAGACCCCATAGGACTATATTAAAGAAGCACAAATGCCACATGTTTGCAATTCATCATCATTTTTATGTTTTGATAAAGAATGAAAATTATCTGAACAATTGTATCGTTACTTATTGTAATTTTCTTTTATTAGTATCTATACATGGCAGCATATATCTAGTACATTCCTCCACCTTGTTTTATGTTTTATGCATGCTGCAGATGCGCCACTTTACAGTCACAATAAGGGGACCCCCCAGGCACTATATTTGAAGGAATATTTCATTTTTTATTGTTGCACTTTAAAGCATAATTAACCATTTCAGCCCCGGAAGGATTTACCCACTTCCCGAAAAGGCCATTTTTTGCGATACGGCACTGCGTCGCTTTAACCACTTGCCGACCGCCGCATGTACATATACGCCAGCAGAATGGCACGGCTGCGCAAAATGGGCGTACCTGTACGTCCCTTTGAATTTGCCTCTCGTGTGGACGCGTGCACGCCGGTGGCCCTGCCGCGAGCTCGGTAAATAGGATCGCGGGTCCCGCGGACTCGACGTCCGCGTGGATACCCGCGATCGTCTCACGGAGCTGAAGAACGGGGAGATGCTGATGTAAACAAGCATCTGCCCCGTTCTGCCTAGTGACACTGTCACTGATCGAAGCTCCCTTTGATCAGGAGCGGTGATCAGTGATGTGTCACTCATAGCCACGTGCCCTAACAGTTAGAATCACTCCCTAGGACACACTTAACCCCTTCCTAGCCAGCTAGTGGTTAACCCCTTCACTGCCAGTGTCATTTTTACAGTTTTCAGTGCAATTTTATAGCACTGATCGCTGTAAAAATGACAATGGTCCCAAAAATGTGTCAAAATTGTCCGATGTGTCTGCCATAATGTCGCAGTCACGATAAAAATCTCAGATCGCCGCCATTACTAGTAAAAAAAAAATAATTAATAAAAATGCCATAAAAACTAACCCCTATTTTGTAGACGCTATAACTTTTGCGCAAACCAATCAATAAACGCTTATTGCAATTTTTTTTACAAAAAATATGTAGAAGAATACGTATCGGCCTAAACTGAGGAAAAAAAATGGGTTTTTTTTTTAATATATTTTTTGGGGATATTTATTATAGTAAAAAATAAAAAATAATGCGTTTTTTTCAAAATTGTCGCTCTATTTTTGTTTATAGCGCAAAAAATAAAAAACGCAGAGGTGATCAAATACCACCAAAAGAAAGCTCTATTTGTGGGGAAAAAAAGGACATCAATTTTGTTTGGGAGCCACGTCGCACGACCGCGCAACTGTCAGTTAAAGCAACGCAGTGCCGAATCGCAAAAAGTGCTCTGGTCTTTGGCCAGCCAAATGGTCCGGGGCTGAAGTGGTTAACTGACAATTGCACAGTCGTGCGACATTATACCCAAACTAAATTGATGTCCTTTTTTTCCAACAAATAAAGCTTTCTTCGGTGGTATTTGATCACCTCTGCTGTATTTTTTGCGCTATAAACAAAAAAATAGCGACAATTTTGAGAAAAAAACCTATATTTTTTACTTTTTGCTATAATAAATATCCAAAAAAAAAAATGAAAAAAAAAATAATTTCTTCCTCAGTTTAGGCCGATATGTATTCTTCTAAATATTTTTGGTTAAAAAATTCCCAATTAGCGTATATTGATTGGTTTGCGCAAAAGTTATCACGTCTACAAAATAGGGGATAGATTTATGGCATTTTTATTAAATGTTTTTATTTTTCCTAGTAATGGCGGTGATCTGCGATTTCTAGCGGGACTGCGACATTGCGGCGGACAGATCAGACACTTTTGACACTTTTTTGGGACCAGTGACATTTATACAGCGATCAGTAAAAATGCACGGATTACTGTATAAATGACACTGGCAGGGAAGGGGTTAACACTAGGGGGTGATCAAGGGGTTAAATGTTTCCTAGGGAGGTGTTTCTAACTGTGGAGGGGAGTGTACTGACAGGGAGTAAAGAGAGATCACTGTTCCTGATCACTAGGAACAGACAATCTCACGCTACTCCCCTGACAGAGCGGGGATCTGTTTGTTTACACTGGCAGATCCCCGTTCTGTCTCTCTGTGAAGCGATCATAGATTGTCTTCCCCACTAGCCAATAGGCACGCACGCGCACACTTCCAGCGGAGGACACGCGCGCACAGATCGCAGTATACGCGCCCGACGTAGAATGACGCTGATTCGCGCAGGAGAGACAACCGGTCGCAGTGCAACTGCGGCGGCTGATCGGGAAGCTATTTATACCACTGCTCCTCAAAAAACGATCCTTTTAAAAAAAAAACCTCAGCATTGATACATGTCCCCCAAGGCAGTACCCGGACCCCCATACCCCTTTATTGTCAATTACTTGCATATAAGCCTTTAAGATGGGCACTTTTGATTTTTCCCGTTCGGCTACCAAAAACTTCAGTGGGATTCGCCGTTTGGGTTAGAACATTTCCCCTGTTTTGGGAGTTATGCTGCGAACCAAACATGACGGTGTTTGGCCCATGTCTGCTTGTTAAGTCTAATGCCCCGTACACACGGTCGGACTTTGTTCGAACATTCTGACAACAAAATCCTAGGATTTTTTCCGACGAATGTTGGCTCAAACTTGTCTTGCATACACACGGTCACACAAAGTTGTCGGAAAATCCGATCGTTCTGAGCGCGGTGACGTAAAACACGTACGTCGGGACTATAAACGGGGCAGTGGCCAATAGCTTTCATCTCTTTATTTATTCTGAGCATGTGTGGCACTTTGTCCGTCAGATTTGTGTACACACGATCGGAATTTCCGACAACGGATTTTGTTGTCGGAAAATTTTATCTCCTGCTCTCCAACTTTGTTTGTCGGAAAATCCGATGGAAAATGTCCGATGGAGCCCACACACGGTCGGAATTTCCGACAACACGCTCCGATCGGACATTTTCCATCGGAAAATCCGACCGTGTGTACGGGGCATAAGGGTAGAGGATTTGGGCACTCACCTCTTATCTCCAACGCTCCAGGTAGTTGGTGGCTCCTGCATTGTACTTGATCATGTCAGTGTGCGGAACTGCATTGTGAGTGCAGATCGCTCTTCGGCGAGCATTAGACAGGCAGTGAGGAGGCATTTTATCACCTCCTCCCCTAGATCCCCCACACTAGCGCGCCACAACCACATGCATTGCAGGCAGTTGCAGCGCACTTGCAGAGCGGCCCGTTCACCCACAGAAAATGAGAGGAGGTTTAATTCTTGCTGCAGCTGCAATACTTTGCATGTGTGCACTCCCAGCCGCTAAAGGGGTACCAGTTGGGGGACAGTAAAAACATGGCTAAACTGTGAGATTTTACTGCCCCAACCTCATATGTGAACAAACCCTTACAGTTTTTTCCACCAGCCCTACACTCAAAGCACTTCTTCACCCTAGAAACAAAAAAATAAAAGTCAGCAGCTACAAATACTGTAGCTGCTGACTTTTAATAATAGGACACTTACCTCTCCAGGGATCCAGAGTGGTCCTCACCTGAGTCGGCTCTTTGACCACCTTCAGGTCCAGCTTTACTTTGGAAAGCTGGCTGTGACTGCTTGTGACTTCACAGCCAGATTCCCACTGCGCATGCGTGAGCGGTGCAGCTTTTTATGAGCACGCAGCTTTCTGGGACCTGTGATGTTTCTCAGAAGGCTGTGGGGGAAGGAGGGAAGGGGTTGAACTTCTGTCGCGGTGATCCAACTGGAAGTGGGAGCAGGTACCTGTCAAAACCAGGTGAGGCATTATTCCTTCCACTGACACCAGTGATGGAGCATTATTCCTTCTACTGACACCAGCAATGGAGTATTATTCCTTCCACTGACACCAGCAATGGAGTATTATTCCTTCTACTGACACCAGCAATGGAGTATTATTCCTTCTACTGACACCAGCAATGGAGTATTATTCCTTCTACTGACACCAGCAATGGAGTATTATTCCTTCTACTGACACCAGCAATGGAGTATTATTCCTTCCACTGACACCAGTGATGGAGCATTATTCCTTATACTGACACCAGTGATGGAGCATTATTCCTTCTACTGACACCAGTGATGGAGTATTATTCCTTCTACTGACACCAGCAATGGAGTATTATTCCTTCCACTGACACCAGCAATGGAGTATTATTCCTTCTACTGACACCAGCAATGGAGTATTATTCCTTCTACTGACACCAGCAATGGAGTATTATTCCTTCTACTGACACCAGCAATGGAGTATTATTCCTTCTACTGACACCAGCAATGGAGTATTATTCCTTCCACTGACACCAGTGATGGAGCATTATTCCTTATACTGACACCAGTGATGGAGCATTATTCCTTCTACTGACACCAGTGATGGAGCATTATTCCTTCTACTGACACCAGCAATGGAGTATTATTCCTTCCACTGACACCAGTGATGGACCATTATTCCTTCCACTGACACCAGTAATGGACCATTATTTCTTCTACTGACACCAGCAATGGAGTATTATTCCTTCCACTGACACCAGTGATGGACCATTATTCCTTCCACTGACACCAGTGATGAAGCATTATTCCTTCTACTGACACCAGCAATGGAGTATTATTCCTTCTACTGACACCAGTGATGGACCATTATTCATTCCTTCCACTGACACCAGTGATGGACCATTATTCCTTCTACTGACACCAGCAATGGAGCATTATTCCTTCCACTGACACCAGTGATGGACCATTATTCCTTCCACTGACACCAGTGATGGACCATTATTCATTCCTTCCACTGACACCAGTGATGGACCATTATTCCTTCCACTGACACCAGTGATGGACCATTATTCCTTCCACTGACACTAATAATGGGGTATCTTCCACTGACACCATTGATGGGGCACTTTTCCTCCCATCAAGATAAACAATTGGGCCCTATTCCTTCAACTGAAAACAACATAAGGGATAATATTCCTCCCACGAATACCAATGATATTCCTCCTCTTAATGACCTTAAACGGTATGTAATTTTTCACTGCGCTGAACTGCACTCCAATGGTGTTAACTATGCCCATAGGATTACCTTGATTTTAGGCTGTCTGTGCAGTTGGAGTGCAGTTCAAAATGCATCCAAATGCATCCAAATGCAGCCAACTGCGTTCGGTGTAAAAGGGCCCTTACAGGTCTCCTCCCCATCCCCTCAATGTCACTGGACAGTGAAATGAGAAGACTGAGGAGCTCATCTCTTTGTCACTCTGCTCTCTCATTCCATCAGCATGCTCCGTGCACTGCAGTACAACTGACTGTTTTCTTGTGCTGCTTCTCCCTCCCATGGTGGGAGCTTTGCTATACAGGAATTTTTAAGAGGCTGATACAAGTTAAATTCTGGTACTTACAATGCTTGCATTCAAAGTTACATTCAATGATGTTTTAACCACTTGCCGACCAGCCGCCGCAGTTGTACTGCGGCAGAATGGCGCGGCTGGGCGAAACAACGTTATGTAACGTCGCCACGCCCTGTGGCTACTAGGGGCGCGCATGCGAGCCCCCTGCTCGTCCACGGAGCTGATGCGATCACCGCCGGGCTCCCGCGATCGCTCGGGGGCACACGAAATTCCGGGATCTGTGTGTGTAAACACACAGTTTCCGTTTCTTTGAGGGGAGAACTGACAGATCATCTGTTCAAACAGAGTATGAACAACGATCTATCTCTTCCCCTACACAGTCCCCTCCCCCCTTCAGTTAGAACGCACACTAGGGAACACATTAACCACTTGATTGCCCCCTAGTGGTTAACCCCTTCACTGCCAGTGACATTTTTACAGTAATCAATGCATTTTTATAGCACTGTAAAAATGCCAATGGTCCCAAAAATGGGTCAAAATTGTCTGACGTGTCTGCCATAATGTCGCAGTCCCGATAAAAATCGCAGATCGCCGCCATTACTAGTAAAAAAAAAAAAAAAAAAAATTATAAAAATGCCATAAAACTATCCCCTATTTTGTAGACGTTATAACTTTTGCGCAAATCAATCAATATACTATTAAAATCTAAAAACACCCTATGGATGACTAGTGGCGCTATATTCCTAATAATTAGAGTGGGGTGAACAGTCAATTCACTCAATATACTATGCTTATTGCGATTTTTTTTTTTTTTTTTTTACCAAAAATATGTAGAAGAATACATATCGGCCTAAACTGAGGAAAAAATAGTTTTTTTATATATTTTTGGGGGATATTTATTATAGCAAAAAGTAAAAAATATTGCGTTTTTTTTTTTCAAAATTGTCGCTCTTTTTTTTTTTTATAGCGCAAAAAATAAAAACCGCAGAGGTGATCAAATACCACCAAAAGAAGGTTCTATTTGTGGGAAAAAAAGGACGTCAATTTTGTTTGGGTGCAATGTCGCATGACTGCGCAATTGTCAGTTAAAGCGATGCAGTGCCGAATCGCAAAAAGTGCTCTGGTCAGGAAGGGGGTAAAATCTTCCGGGGCTGAAGCGGTTAATGAATAGAGAACTGCTTATATCTGCCTAGTGTTCTAACTTAGATTCTATAAAAGTTCTAGTGTACATGATCTTGTATGTTAACTGACAATTCTTCCTTGACAATACTTCTCTCCATTAATGGAGGGCCGAACATATTGTTAGTCCTGATAAAGTGACATTTTTAGTGCTTCCAACTCTTGCCATCAAGACAGGTACTTGTCCTTATCCCAGAAGTTATTTGCATAATGATCCATTGAGGTCAAGGCACTGATAAAATTTTATATACCTGACAAAACTAATGCTTGATATTACTCCATTTTTTTTTTTTTTCTTTTTTTTTTTCCTTTCCAGAAAAAAAAAAAACACCCTTTTTACTGATATATTTATTTTGTGTGTTATGCCATGCTGTACAACATTATATTATGTGTTCTACCGGAATACAAAAACCATCAAACTGTCAGAAGCAAATAGGACAGACAGCTCATACATTCAATATTCAGGCCAAACTCGAACTAATTGGAGTACAAAGGCCATCTTTACGCATGGGATTATAAGAAAAGGTTTGGCTCGTCTTTCTTAGAAATCGGGACTGGTGTATTCCAATGCAGCAGATAACGGGTTAGTTCAAAGTGGCTGTATACTGAATATAAGATGTGATTAGCAAAATCTTCTTATGTCAGCAAATGATGATGAAGCAGAAAGGGCTAATTTCCACTTATCCTCCAAACAGCTGTCCATAAACACATTTATCCCTCGCAGGGACTGCAGACAGACCACACTGTGCCCCATATTTCATATGCAAGATTTAAACAGCTATTAAGTGCTACCAGCCAAGTATTAAAAGGAGTGATGGGGCATTGCAACCATAAGCTTTCTCCTAGTGGGGTATCTGTTAGCTTTCAGTTATGGTCTGGCTTTAGGCTTATGGGACAAGGGCTGCAGATGTAACAGTTGCTGAACTTCTGAGGGACCCTTTAAGCAAACCTAGAGTTTGCCCATTTGGGGAAAAGCAAAAGGTTTGCTTCAATCCCCACTCTTCCTAGCACATGCTTACCTTTACTTTGCTCTCCTGCCACTAGGGTTGCCACCTCATCCCTTTAAACCTGAACACATATGAATTACACCATACCTCCCAACTTTCTGAGATGGGAATGAGGGACATCTATTAGCAAAAGTATGTAGGCATAGGACACACCCCCTGCAACGCCCCCTTAACCCCTTCAGATCCGCACTATAGCCGAATGACAGCTACGGATCTACTTTGCCGGGAGGCCATCAATAGATGACCTCCCCTTTGCACACTCCCCGCATGCCCCCTGCAAGGTGCGCGTGGCGCGCGTTGTGATCCCCGAGTCAATGAGACTCAGGTGATCACAGATCGGAGTAAGTGGTCGATCCCGGCCCCTTACCACGTGATCAGCTGTCAGCCAATTACAGCTGATCACGTGATGTAAACAGAAGATTGGTAATTGTTTTTTTTTTCCTTTTCGCGCTGACAGCGTGAGGAGAAAAAAAAGCCGATCACCGGCTTCTTTTGAAGGGACATTGGTCCCGAAGAGGAAGAGGCGAGGCTGCCTCTTCTATGCCCACCAGTATCGCCTGCCAGTGCCACCTGCCAGTGACCACAGTGCCATGAATCAGTGCCCACAGTGCAACAAATCAGTGCCCACCAGTACATAGCAGTGCAAGCAATCAGTGCCACCTATCAATGCCCACGAGTGCCACCTATCAATACCCACCAGTGGTGCCAATTAGTGCCTCATCAGTGCCACCTAGCAGTGCTGCCTATCAGTGTCACCTACCAGTGCCGATCAGTGCCCATCAGTGCCCATCACTGCGACCCATCAGTGCCCATCAGTGCCACCCATCAGTGCCAGCTATCAGTGACACCTATCAGTGCCACCTATTAGTGCCCATCAGTGCCGCCCATCAGTGCCACACTGCTGAGGCAAGGTGGGGACAGAAACTAGGGGGTTGCCGCAGCTGCATGGGGAAAGCAAAAGAATTGCGGGAAAAAGTAGTTGAACTGTATAAAACAGGAAAGGGATCTAAAAAGATATCCAAGTAATTAAGAATGCCAATCAGCAATGTTCAAACTCTAATCAAGAAGTGGAAAATGAGGGTTTCTGTTAAAACCAAACCACGGTCAGGTAGACCAACTAAAATTTCAGCCACAACTGCCAGGAAAATTGTTTGGGATGCAAAAAAAACCCCACAAATAACTTCAGGTGAAATACAGAACTCTCTGAAAACATGTGGTGTGGCTGTTTCAAGATGCACAATAAGGAGGCACTTGAAAAAAGATGGGCTGCATGGTCGAGTCGCCAGAAAAAAGCCATTACTATGCAAATGCTACAAAGTATCCCGCTTACAATAACGCCAAACAGCACAGAGACAAGCCTCAAACCTTCTGGCACAAAGTCATTTAGAGTGATGAGACCAAAATTCAGCTTTTTGACCACAACCATAAACGCTACATTTGGAGAGGAGTCAACAAGGCCTATGATGAAAGGTACACCATTCCTACTGTGAAACACGGAGGTGGATCACTGATGTTTTGGGGATGTGTGAGCCACAAAGGCACAGGAAATTTGGTCAAAACTGTTGGCAAGATGAATGCAGTATGTTATCAAAAAATACTGGAGGAACATTTGCATTCATCAGCCAGGAAGCTGCTCATGGGACGTACTTGGACATTCCAACATGACAATCATCCAAAACACAAGGCCAAGTCAACCTGTCATTGGCTACAGCAGAATAAAGTGAAGGTTATGGAGTGCCATCTCAGTCTCCTGACCTCAATATCATTGAGCCACTGCAAACGTGCAGTTCATACAAGACAGCCCAAGAATGTACAGGAACTGGAGGCTTTTTGTCAAAAGGAATGGGCAGCTTTACCATCTGAGAAGATAAAGAGTCTCATCCACAAATACCACAAAAGACTTCAAGCTGTCATTGATGTTAAAGGTGGCAATACACGGTATTAAGAACTGGGGTATGTAATCTTTTGATCAGGGTCATTTCGGTAGTTTCTGTCACCTTTATTTAATATGAGTAAACACGGTTGATAATAAATGGCTTCAGCCAAACACTAACCAATCATAAATTCTGTCAGGGTATGTAAACTTATGAGCACAACTGTAGGTATTGGAATTTCCTTTCAAATTTGGCTGTTAGTGAACGTAACAAATACGAATTTATCCGAAGTTATGAATTATCTGAAATAACGAAAGCCGTATCTAAACGAATGGAACGTAACTAAAATAATAAATAATAAAAAGTTTTTATTATCATTATTATTGTTATTTAATATTATTAATTTGATCCGTTCCATTTGTTTAGATACGGCATTCGTAATTTTGGATAAATTCGTATTTGTTACGTTCACTAACAGCCAAATGTGAAAGGAAATTCAAATACATATAATTTAATAGTTATTATTAGTTAGTTAGTTAGTTATTATTTCGAGTTTTCAGATTTTCGTTCCTTCAAATTTTCGTATTTTCTTTCTTATTTTAGAATTTTCGTATTTTCAAATTCACGAAATTTAGAATTTTTGAATTTATGGATTTGTAATTTTACAAAATTTTGAACTGACAAATTTACAAATTGCGATCATTACGAATGACCCTAAAAAAAGAAAAAAAAAAACAAAATGAATAAAAAGAAAAGGAACACATTTTTCAGCAGTCCACATGTCTACATTATATCCTTCAGCTGTTCTGGGACTCTCCCTCCTCGTTGGCTGTGAGCCAATGAGGAGAGAACCGGGGGGGCGGGGCTGAGTCACAGCTCTATGTGTATTATGGACGCATAAAGCTGCGGCTTGGGACCAAGCGCACAGCGGTGCAGGGCAAGCATCTTTCTCTGAAGGTACCGCTCAAGGAGGAGGAGCCAGGAGCACCAGTGGGGGGCCCAGAAAGAAGAGGCTGCTCTGTGCAAAACCACTACACAGAGCAGGAAAGTATAAAATGTTTGTTATCAAAAAACAAAAACAAAAATGAAGCTTTAATACCACTTTAAGGGCCGTTAGCTGAAATATATTACACGTTAATGTTAGCCTTACCTACTTTATTTACAGACACATAGGGGTCTATTTCTAAAAGAAATAGCTGAACAAATGTCAGAACATTCGCACAGCCATTGTGAATAATCCCCGTAATGTGTCTAATATGTTTATTTCCTATGATCATCACCTCCAGCTAGTGGACATAATGCAGTATTTTCCTGAAATACCAGAATTAGAAAAATACCTTCTTATGGCCACTGGATGGACCTGGCAATCATAGGAAATAAACCTACTGGGTAAATTAGGGGAATTATTTGTGACTGCTGTTCGAATTCTTGAGACTTTTTTTTTAAAATAAACCCCATACTGTATAACTGGTCTGTGGATTGCTTAACCACATCTCGCCCAGCACATAGCAAAATGATGGGCGGGTGGTGGTTTTATTATCCTGACTGGGCATCATATGCTGCCCGGCAGGATAAGTCGGGCATGCAGCCTGATAATATCGTAACCTGGAAGTGTCGGTTATTAGCTTTTCCTCTATTCCCGCTGACAAGGTGCGAGTAGAGGAGAGCCGATAAGCGGCTTTCCTAACAGGGGTGGCCTCTGCTGATAATGAGCGCATTGATTATCAGTGCAGACCCATCAAGGATGCCCACAAGTACCCACCAGGGATGCCAATTAGTGCCCACCAGGGATGCCAATCAGTGCCCATCAGTAATGTCTGTCTGTGCCTCCTCATTAGTGCTGCCTATCAGTGCCCATCAGTGCTTCATATCAGTGTCTCATCATCAGTGCGCATCAGTGCTGCATATCAGTGCCTCATCATCAGTGCCCATCAGTGCCACCTCATCAGTGCTGTCCCATCAGTGCCCGTCAGTGAAGGAGAAAACTTACTTATTTACAAAAATCTATAACAGAAACAAAGAAAAACTTTTATTTTTCACAATTTTTGGTCTTTTTTTGTTTGTTTTGCAAAAAATAAAAAACACAGTGGTGATTAAATACCACCAAAACAAATCTCTATTTGTGTGAAAAAAATGATAAAAACGTCATATGGGCACAGCGCTGCAAGACCACGCAATTGTCATTCAAATAAGACGGCCTGGACAGGAAGGGGGTGAAAGTGCCTGGTATTGAAATGGTTAAAATGTATGTAAAGAAAAATGTATGTAAAAAAATTATTTAAAAAAAAACATATTTGGTGCATCAGGGCAAAACGTGTACATTTCTCCATGTTTTGTCTCCTGGCGCCGATCTTGGATAAAATGTAGACAAATGTAGACGAATTTGTTAGTATTCGTACATTCGAATCAATTCGAACATCTGAATAGCTGAAAGAACCAAAATACGAAAATCATGAAATTACGAATAAGCAAAATAACAAACATGCGAAAATACGAACTTACGAACGGACAAACTAACGAAAATACGAAACTACGGGGGGGGGTCAGCCTGTCAGTGCTCAGACCATATGCCACACACTGCATCAAATTGGTCTGCATGGCTGTCGTCCCAGAAGGAAGCTTATTTGGTTCAGATGGTGTCAAGCGTGTGTGGCGGCAACCAGGTGAGGAGAACAAAGATAAGTGTGTCTTGCCTACAGTCAAGCATGGTGGTGGGAATGTCATGGTCTGGGGCCGCATGAGTGCTGCCGGCACTGGGGAGCTACAGTTCATTGAGTTCATACTGAAGCAGAGAATGATCCAATCCTTTCAGAGACTGGGCCGCAGGGCAGTATTCCAACATGATAACGAACCCAAACACACCTCCAAGATGACCACTGCCTTACTAAAGAAGCTGAGGGTAAAGGTGATGGACTGGCCAAGCATGTCTCCAGACCTAAATCCTATTGAGCATCTGTGGGACATCCTCAAATGGAAGGTGGAGGAGCGCAAGGTCTCTAACATCCACCAGCTCAGTGATGTCGTCATGGAGGAGTGGAAGAGGACACCAGTGGCAACCTGTGAAGCTCTGGTGAACTCCATGCCCAAGAGGGTTAAGGCAGTGCTGGAAAATAATGGTGGCCATACAAAATATTTACACTTTGGGCCCAATTTGGACATTTTCACTTAGGGGTGTACTCACTTTTGCCAGTGGTTTAGACATTACTGGCTGTGTGTTGAGTTATTTTGAGGGGACAGGAAATTTACACTGTTATACAAGCTGTACACTCACTACTTTACATTGTAGCAAAGTGTCATTTCTTCAGTGTTGTCACATGAAAAGATAAAATAAAATACAAAAATCTGAAGGGTGTACTCACTTTTGTGAGATACTGTGTATATATATATATAAAAATGTAGGGGGGCTTTTTATTTTATTAACCGCTTCAGCCCCGGAAGAATTTACCCCCTTCCTATACAGAGCACTTTTTGCGATTCGGCACTGCGTCGCTTTAACTGACAATTGTGCGACGATGCACCCAAACAAAATTGACGTCCTTTTTTTCCCACAAATAGAGCTTTCTTTTGGTGGTATTTGATCATCTCTGCGGTTTTTATTTTTTGCACTATAAACAAAAAAATAGTGACAATTTTGAAAAAAAAGCATTATTTTTTACTTTTTGCTATAATATATATATCACCAAAAAATAATTAAAAAAACATTTTTTTCCCTCAGTTTAGGCCGATACATATTCTTCTACATATTTTTGGTAAAAAAAAAAATCACAATAAGCGATTATTGATTGGTTTGCGCAAAAGTTATAGCGTTTACAAAATAGGGGTTATTTTTATAGCATTTTTATTAATAATTTTTTTATTTTACTAGTAATGGCGGTGATCAGCGATTTTTATTGTGAATGCGACATTATGGCGGACACATCGGACATTTTTGATACATATTTGGGACCATTGTCATTTATACAGCAATCAGTGCTATAAAAATGCACTGATTCCTGTGTAAATGACACTGGCAGTGAAGGGGTTAACCACTAGGGGGCAGGGAGGGGTTAAATCAGTACTAGGGAGTGATTTCTAACTGTAGGGGGGATGGGCTAGCTGTGGCATGTCAATGATCTCTGCTCCCGATGACAGGGAGCAGAGATCAGTGACACTGTCACTAGGCTGAACGGGGAGATGCTGTTTACATCAGCATCTCCCCGTTCGTCCTCTCCGTGAGGTGATCGCGGGTATCCCCGCTGCGATCGAGTCCGCTGACATAGAAACGTATGTCTAATAGCAGCCAACACAACACTAATGCCCTGTACACACGGTCGGATTTTCCGATGGAAAATGTGTGATAGGACTTTGTTGTCGGAAATTCCGACCGTGTGTGGGCTCCATCACACATTTTCCATAGGAATTTCCGACAAACAAAGTTTGAGAGCAGGCTATAAAATTTTCCGACAACAAAATCCGTTGTCGGAAATTCCGATCGTGTGTACACAAATCCGACGGACAAAGTGCCACACATGCTCAGAATAAATAAAGAGACGACAGCTATTGGCTACTGACCCGTTTATAGTCCCGAAGTACGTGTTTTACGTCACCACGTTCAGAACGATCGGATTTTCCGACAACTTTGTGTAACCGTGTGTATGCAAGACTAATTTGAGCCAACATCCGTCGGAAAAAATCCATGGATTTTGTTGTTGGAATGTCCGATCAATGTCCGACCGTGTGTACGGGGCATAGGACAAGTGTATACCACGAAATATGTGAAAAATAAAAAATTTGTGCAGCTCTCAAAAATGTTACAAATTCATAAGTACAACCTAATAAATAATGTGAATTGACCACAAGGTTTAATGAAAACAGTGAAAAGTGATGTGAAATTCACACTCAAACTAAAGTCTGTGTTCCATCATATAGAGGTTTTTAAACCGTGAATGCAACAGTCCATGGATAAGAAACTTTATAGCCAAAAAGAGGATTCCACATGCCATCTGTGCTGGAGTGAAGACACAGACAATAAAAGCACCACGGTTAGTGAGGAGGCTTACCAGAATAAGGAGACTCAAATGGGCATATGCTCAATGAGTCAACAAGGCATGTGGTGTAAACACCAATACACAAGACCTCCACATCCAGGCTCCAGTTCAGGATGGAGGATGGTCCAATTGGTCAGGAGATATCCTCAGATGTAGCCAACTTGTCAGACCAAATCTCTCAAGTGTTCAAAATAGCGCAACCAGATCTGAAAACGTTAAAGTGGAATTCGCAGACATTAGAGGGAAGACTGCAAGTCCTTTTTGTTGCTGTTCTGAACAAACTGAACAAAGAGGATTTGGTTACAAAACACAGAGTTCGTTTGATATATGGACTAGAAAACTTCTTGTTGTATTATTTTTGTCAGTCACAGGATTATATATATCACATTTATTTATTTTCTTATTCAATTTCACAAACTGACTTTAATATTATGGTTTATCAAAATCTCACGGTATAATAGGATTGCATTCAAAATTAGCAAGCGCTGTTTAGTCACAGAATTTATTCAGTGTGTTTATCATCTATTGGAATTCACGTACTCATTTGATTCAAGTTCTGATTTTTAAGCATCCTGTAGCCCCATCTTCTTTAATCCAATATTCTGATATTCATGAAAGAAAATATTTTGTGTAATGATAAGAAGATAATTTTAATGAGAAATGTTTGTATAATTTGATATTTGCAAATGTTTATAAATGTTTGTGTTTTCATCCATAGCATCAACTTCATGCAGCACTGGGCGAAACATGTAGAGCAGAAGTGGTTGGATTGTTGTATGAAACACATGTTGATGTGACAAATTTTTACTATTTTAAACTGTTATAAAATAAAACATTATTAAGTTTTATCTATTTGTGATAAAGTTGTTCTCTCTTTTTTGGCACCTTTAAAGTCACGCTTTTTGTGTCCCCAAGTTTGTAACTATTTGGGATGCGGTGCCTATTTTGGCCTTTCACTGCCCAAATCCTTGTATGTATATATATATATATATATATATATATATAATGTTGGGGGGGTTCTAAGTAATTTTCTAGCAAAAAATACTGATTCAAATTTTTCAACAATTACATTTTTCAGGCCCACCTAGACATTCTGCTGACTGGGGGAATACACCTACAGCCAGCATAAATTTGCCTACTCTTTGACTTGTTGGCTTTAGGTGTACTGAAGCAGAGAGGGCACACTGTGGCTCTCTGTTTCTCCACCCCCAGCCTCGGTGTACCATTTGCAGAGCTAATGTAATAATAGGGCTAGGCAATCAACTGGAGCAAAAGCGGAGAAGGGCGGCACAAGACAGTTGGTCTATGGAGGCCAGACGTATAAATTAAGCTCTATCTACACTTGTATTGTCAAAACAACCATAGCGGCCATGACCAAAAGGGGAAGTGACTTATCACTAAAGATGACTGTATTTCAAATGCTCTCTTTGGTGGCACTGAGAATAAGAATTCTCCTTTGTGTAAGTGAAATTTAATCTTGCTCTAATCACTGCATAATCGGAGGCTGTTATTAGATTTGTATTCTGCTCTGCTTACATGTGTCAGAAGGATATGATCAAAGCACGTGTGGCATGTAGACAAGGGCAGTGCCAACATCAATTTATGTGTACCTTGATGACAAGTGCAAACCCAGTCCTGCTTTACCGAGATCAATCTAAACATAATATCAGCCATATACAATGCAAAAAAGGACACTTTCTTATATTTCGACAAAATTATGTTAGAATTCCAATTTACTTTTGGATATTAAGAGATATTAAGAGAGCTACACGTACAATATGTAAGTCAATATCGTTGTTCAATGGTGCCTCAAATATTTAAACTATGAGAAAGTGCCGGCATTGCTCCTAACAACCAGTCTGATCCAAGTTGCCATATTTGAAGTGCGTGTAAGAAAATAAAACCAAGAATGTGATTGGATATTCTCAAGTTAGACTTCGCTTGAAAGCCATTTTTAAGTTTTAAATAATACCATTTATTGATCCTTTGCACAATCATTGCGTGCTAAGTTTAGACACAGCAGCATCTTTTCTAGCCCTTCAAATATGGCATTTACACCTCACCGATATACTATACCTCCTTCCTGCATCCCTTGAGAAAAGTTTTGGTCTGTTGCCTTCACATAATACCTGTGAGCAGTGCCAAGAGTGCAAATCTTGCTTCTCTCCAAGTAGCAGAGAAGGGGTTACAGAGCAGAGCAGATGTGCAGCATTTGTAAACTATCTGGTTTCGTGCCAGGGATGCACCGGAGGGGCCAAGAGATCGAAAATTACCACCTGCCGCTGGAACCTCAGTTTATATATTAGAAGATAATAAACAGAGCATCCCTCTTGGAGAATACAGAGCCAGCTGCACTGGAATCAGATATATGGAGTGAGAATATAGTGTACAAGAGAGAGAAATGGGAATATAAATATGATTGGAGATGAAGGATATATACAGCCAGGATGAGTCAGAAAAGATCCAGGGTTACACTCATTACTGGTCTTGTGAAAGAATAAAAAACAGAAATGGTTCTCCTCAAATCCATCTGAAACTTTTTACTTTAGGCTTTGATAGAGTTGAGTTGGGTAGATCCTCTGTTTGTGTTTTTGCTGCTGTCAGTGTCCATGTTGAAGGACACTGAAGCCATAACTGTGAACCGAGTTTCCTTTTTCCCATCTCTTAATATTACCCTTTGGAGAAACCACAAGGGAACCAGTGACACAGTCACAAGACCATGGTGGATTCTGGCTCAGTTTGGGCCCGCCTTCCTCTCCCGCAGCCTTATGGGACACTTCACAGGTCCCAGAAAACTGCGGCCCATTCACAAAGTGCAGTGTGCTTTGCATATGCCCAGAAGGAAATCGGTTGTGAAGCCGCAAGGCTTCACTGCAGCTCTCCCTTAGTCAAGATGGCCAGCACCAGATAGCCGATCAAAAAATAGTCTCACGTGAGGACACCACTGGATGCCTGGACAGGTATGTGCCCTAATATTAAAAGTCAGCAGATACAGTATTTGTAGCTGCTGACTTTTAATTTTTCTGGTGGGAGCCTGGAGCTCCTCTTTAAGGTATGCTATATTCAAGTAAGCATTTGGCATTTTTCGCAGTGGAGTAGGGAATGGCCAGGGAGGGATCACTTCGATACAGTTGGCCAGCTTAAACATGTATTGCAATACATGTAAACCAAGCACTTCTGTTTTAATGCAAAATTATTCTAGAAATATGTAAATGTGCATAGTAGTGTGCAGAGGGTCAATTTAGTATTTTTTTTTTTAATAACCCCGACAAGGCCACAAACTGGACATTACAGGTAAAGACCTTAATGAGTACCTACTCTTCTCAACTCTTTAAAAACCTTAAGGCTGGGTTCACACCTAAGAAGGATACGCCGCACAGCAGGGCTCCGGTGCATCCTGGTTCACCATTTCAGGTCCGATTTCAGCCCGAACTTTGGGCTGAATTTGGACCTGAAACGGACCAAAAAAGGCACGCGTTTTTCCTGCAAAATGCACCGGACCTGCTGCGGAGATATGTGAACCGGCTCCATAGAGAGCCAGTCACATTCTCCTGCTATGCGAATTGAATGTGGGGAAAGCCGCATCCAATTCGCTCCCTGCATCCAATTTGCATAGGTGTGAACCCTGCCTAAAGGTTTTAATCGAATTTGGATGGGCAAATGGGCAGGAGGTGATGGGCAAACTTTCTAATGGGAACATACAGTAGACAATGTTAAAGGCTTATTAGAATTTGTAATCCTCCCCCACTTAAACAGGTCTTAAACCAGGAAACCCATTCACACCTTCACCATGAGGAATATCAGTATTTCCAAACTTAACCGCTTCCCGACCGCCTCATGCAGATATACTGCGGCAGAAGGGTACATACAGGCAGATTAATGCACCTTTACATTGCCCTTTAAGAGGCGGCTTTCGGGCCTCCATAACCGTGATCGCGGGTCCCACGGACCCGATGTCCGTGGGGATACCCATGATCATCTCATGGTGAGGAAGAACGGGGAGATACTAATGTAAACAAGCATCTCCCCGTGCTGCCTAATGACACTCTCGCTGATCACCGCTTCCTGTAATTGGGAGCGGTGATCAGTGTAGTGTCACACACAGCCCCCCCCCAGTTAGAATCACTACCTAGGACACAATTAACCCCTACAGCGCCACCTAGTGGTTAACCCCTTCACTGCCAGTGACATTTTTACACTAACCAATGCAATTTTTCAGCATCGATCGCTGTATTAATGCCAATGGCCCCAAAAATGTGTCAAAATTGTCCGATGTGTCCGCCATAAGGTCGCCGTCACAATAAAAATCGCTGATCACCGCCATAACTAATAAAAAAAATTATCAATAAAAATGCCATAAAACTATCCCCTATTTTGTAGATGATATAACTTTTGCGCAAACCAATCAATAAACGCTTATTGATTATTATTTTTTTTACCAAAAATATGTAGAAGAATACATATCGACCTAAACTGAGAAAAAAAATGGTTTTTTTTATATATTTTTTGGGGATATTTATTATAGCAAAAAGTAAAAAATAATGTGTTTTTTTTCAATATTGTCGCTATTTTTTTGTTTATAGCGCAAAAAATTTAAACCGCAGAGGTGATCAAATACCACCAAAAGAAAGCTCTATTTGTGGGAAAAAAAGCACGTCAATTTTGTTTGGGAGCCACGTCGCACGACCGCGCAATTGTCAGTTAAAGCGACGCAGTGCCGAATCGCAAAAAGTGCTCTGGTCTTTGGCCAGTCAAATGGTCCGGGGCTTAAAGTGGTTAAAGTTGAACTGAAATAAAAAATACTATTTACAGTCCGACGCCTACAAGGTCCCTTACTGGCACTAGCATCTTCTCCTGCTTCTTACGGGTTCCAATCTTCGGCCACCTTGATTGGACAGCACAGGATGACATAAATTCTGTGCATGCACAGGTGTGTAGTCATCCCTGCACACAGGCACCATGCCGGAATGTAAACTGAGCTGCCCAGTTGTAAGTGCAATGTAATGTAGGTTCTACAGAGGATTGCATAGCTCCCAACTGTCCCTGATTTGGAACAAAGTCCCTCTGTCCCTCTTTCGTCATTATTTGTCCCTCATTTCAGTCTGATCTATATAGTTGTGTATAAAATGCACTTTTTATCTTCAAAAAAAGTGTTTCCCAGCGCTAAACCTTTCATCCAGTTTCTAAATGGCTGCATTTGTACATTTAAAAAGCCACTGAAGGGCATTGATAGGTGGCACTGAAGGGCACTAATAGGTGGCACTGATAGGTGGCACTGATGGGCACTGCTGGGTGGCAGTGATGGGCACTGATGGGTGGCAGTGATGGGCACTGATCGGCACTGGTAGGTGACACTGATAGGCAGCACTGCTAGGTGGCATTGATCGATGGCACTTGTGGGCACTGACAGGTGGCACTGATTGCTGGCACTTACGTACTGTGGGCACTGATTGGTGGGCACTGTGGGCACTGATTTGTGCCACCGGCAGGCGGTACTGGTGGGCACATAACTGGCTGATCCTCTTGGGGACCGATGTCCTTGCAAACAGAAGCCGGTGGTCGTCTTTTTTTCTCCTCGAGCTGTCAGTGTGAGAAGAAAAAAAAAAACGATTACCGATCCTCTGTTTACATCACATGATCAGCTGTCATTGGTTGACAGCTGATCACATAGTAAGGATTGGCCCTTTACTCAGATCTGTCATCACCCGAGGCTCATTGACTCGGGTGATCACAGCGCGCACCGCACGCCCCTGCAAAGGGGAGGACGTCAAAGCAAAGCAGATCCTGTTGTCGTCATTCGGCTATAGCGCGGATCTGAAGGAGTTAAATAGGTCTCAGTGCAAAAAAAAAAGGATTTTTATTGGAAAGACGGACATTTCAAAAGTCTGTAAAGGAGTAAGACTTTACTTTTATTTCACTGCCCTGCTTTAAAAGATCACCTTCGCCTGAAACTGTGTTGTTCCACTTTAAGCGTTTAATAATTTCCCTGCCGCCGATAGGTGAGTTAAATTGATTTGAAGCCTATCTTTAAACTACAACTCGTCATCTCTTTAATGGCTGTATTTCATTACTGAACTAAATTCCCATAATGTTCAGCCACACAGCGATGATACTGATTCATGTAATCCCGGACGGTGTCTAAGTAAAGTGGTGCCTTTTAAGTCAGCGGTGTCCTTATCATATCATCTTTGTGGTCTTGTTTACAAGGTGTATTCACTGCGAGCACAGATTTTAGCGGCACAGCTGCCAGATGTCGTAAATAATTCACAGACCCGGCCACGGACTCCCAAGATGGAACATTACCCACTGAGCACATTAGACCGTGCGCTGTATCTGGCTGTATCAGTGCACATATTGAACACGCTGTACTGACAGCACTCTGTTTTACAGTTACTGGCTAGGAGAGTCAACTCAGGGAACTAGACATGAGACCCAGTGATATCAGCGTTACAATACACGATACATTAGATTTACAAGATGGAGACAGACTTGAGAGATTCTCGCTTTATACAGTGCCTTGAAAAGGTATTCATACCCCTTGAAATTTTCCACATTTTGTCAACCAAAAACGTAAATGTATTTTATTGGGATTTTATGTGACAGACCAACACAAAGTGACACATAATTGTGAAGTAGAAGGAAAATGATAAAAGGTTTTCACATTTTTCTTACAAATAAATATCTAAAAAGTGTGGCGTGCATTTGTATTCAGCCCCCTTTATTCTGATACCCCTAACTAAAATCTAGTGGAACCAATTGCCTTCAGAAGTCACCTAATTAGTAAATATAGTCCACCTGTGTGTAATTTAATTTCAGTATAAATACAGCTGTTCTGTGAAGCCCTCAGACATTCGTTAGAGAAACTTAGTGAACAAACAGCATCATGAAGGGTATCATGAAGCATCATGAAGGCCAAGGAACACACCAGACAGGTCAGGGATAAAGTTGTGGAGAAGTTTAAAGCAGGGTTAGGTTATAAAACAAATATCCCAAGCTTTGAACATCTCACGGAGCACTGTTCAATCCATTATCCAAAAATGGAAAGAGTAGAGCACAAAGACATGCTGGTAGGTTATTTTGGCTTCTGTCCAAAATTGGCCTTGGTATATGTGTGTGTGAGTTGGGGACCTTGGATTGTGGGCTCCTTGAGGGTAGGGACCAATGTGAGTATGTGTGGAGTTGACTGCACTATATAGGTACCTTAAATAAATAATAATAATAGATTAGCATCTTAATGAGACACAATGTACAGGGATAGGGACAATTGTAGACACTCACTCAGGTTGAACTGGATGGACTGGTGTCTTTATTCAACCTTACCAACTATGTAACTATGCAACTATGTAACAACTGCAAACCTACCAAGACATGGCCATCCACCTAAACTGACAGACCGGGCAAGGAGAGCATTAATCACAGAAGCTACCAAGAGGCCTATGGTAACATTGGAGGAGCTGCAGAGATCCACAGCTCAGGTGGGAGAATCTGTCCACAGGACAACTATTAGTCGTGCACTCCACAAATCTGACCTTTATGGAAGAGTGGCAAGAAGAAAGCCATTGTTAAAAGAAAGAAAGCCATAAGAAGTCCCATTTGTAGTTTAGGAGAAGCCATGTGGAGGACACAGCAAACATGTGGAAGAAGGTGCTCTGGTCAGATAAGACCAAAATTGAATTTTTTGGCCTAAAAGCAAAACACTTTGTGTGGTGGAAAACTAATACTGCACATCACCCTGAACACACCATCCCCACCGTGAAACATGGTGGTGGCAGCATCATGTTGTAGGGATGCTTTTCTTCAGCAGGGACAGGGAAGCTGGTCAGAGTTGATGGGAAGATGGATATAGCCAAATACAGGGCAATCTTGGAAGAAAACCTGTTAAAGTCTGCAAAAGAGTTAAAACTGGGGTGGAGGTTCACCTCTTAGCAGGACAATGACCTTAAACATACAGCCAGAGCTACAATGGAATGGCTTCAATCAAAGCATATTCATGTGTTAGAATCGCCCAGTCAAAGTCCAGACCTAAATCCAATTGAGAATCTGTGGCAAGATTTGAAAATTTCTATTCACAGACGCTCTCCATCCAATCTGACAGAGCTTGAGCTATTTTGCAAAGAAGAATGGGCAAAAATGTTACTCTCTAAATGTGCAAAGCTGGTAGAGACATCCCCAAAAAGACTTGCAGCTGTAATTGCAGTGAAAGGTGGTTCTACTGACTCAGGGGGGCTGAATACAAATGCACGCCACACTTTTCATATATTAGTTTGTAAAAAATTTTGAAAGCCATTTAACTTCCACTTCACACTTATGTGCCACTTTGTGTTGGTCTATAATATAAAATCCCAATAAAATACATTTACATTTTTGGTTGTAACGTGACAAAATGTGGGAAATTTCAAGGGGTATGAATACTTTTTCAAGGCACTGTATGTAGCATTTATGAAACCAGTCCAGCAAATGTGGTTCATCTTCTGCTAGAGGTGAATATTCTTTTATTGGAAGGCCAACATTTTTGTGGTAACAACTTAAAATGTAAGCTGTCAACAATTCTTAATGTAGAATTATAGGCAAAACATTCTTTCATTTTGGATAGAGTAAGGGAGGGTTATAACCATTGTTTGTGTATGTGTTTTTTTTTTTTTTTCATCTGTGTCTTATCGGGGAGATTTCCCTTTACGTTCTGTCCAATAGCCAAAGCAGGAAGTGAGAGGAAGTCCCTGCAAATTAAGTCAATCCCTAATGCCCCATACACACGGTCGGACATTGATCGGACATTCCGACAACAAAATCCATGGATTTTTTCCGACGGATGTTGACTCAAACTTGTCTTGCATACACACGGTCGCACAAAGTTGACGGAAAATCCGATCATTCTGAACGCGGTGACGTAAAACACGTACGTCGGGACTATAAACGGGGCAGTAGCCAATAGCTTTCCTCTCTTAAGTTATTCTGAGCATGTGTGGCACTGTGTGCGCCGGATTTGTGTACACACGATCGGAATTTCCGACAACGGATTTTGTTGTCGGAAAATTTCATAGCAAGCTCTCAAACTTTGTGTGTCGGAAATTCCGATGGAAAATGTGTGATGGAGCCCACACACGGTCAGAATTTTCGACAACAAGGTCCTATCACACATTTTCCGTTGGAAAATCCGACCGTGTGTACGGGGCATTAGGGCTCCCTGGGTGCATTACTCTCCACTACTAATGGGGAAATTGCATATTTCATATTTCCTTATTCCCCATTATTATTATTGGCTCTCAATATCTAATAAAGAATTCTAAACCTGGCTAATGGGCCATACAAGACATAAGAATGCCTCTAATAGGGCGTACACACGGTCGGACTTTGTTCAGACATTCCGACAACAAAATCCTAGGATTTTTTCCGACAGATGTTGGCTCAAACTTGTTTTGTCTACACACGGTCGCACAAAGTTGTCGGAAAATCCGATAATTCTGAACGCGGTGACGTAAAACACGTACTTCGGGACTATAAACGGGGCAGTAGCCAATAGCTTTCATCTCTTTATTTATTCTGAGCATGCGTGGCACTTTGTCCGTCGGATTTGTGTACACACGATCGGAATTTCCGACAACGGATTTTGTTGTCGGGAAATTTTGTCTCCTGCTCTCCAACTTTGTGTGTCGGAAAATCCGATGGAAAATGTCCGATGGAGCCCACACACGGTCGGAATTTCCGACAACATGCTCCGATCGGACATTTTCCATCGGAAAATCCGACCGTGTGTACGGGGCATTAGCCTTGGCTAAGGGATTATACAGGACAAAGCCTGGTTACTTTAGTTGACTCACCTGATAGGGATGTGAGTGTAAACTGACTAAATTGACAGTCCAGCCCACTCCTTTCAGGCCAGTGGAGGATGGGTTGACCACTCCCCTATATAACACACAGCTTTTAACACTAGTCTGGTCTTCAGAGCTTGCAATCATGCATGTGTCTGTGATCAACTGTGACGCGCTGCTTACGCAGATAGGACTCCATGGCGAAACAGCATCTTTAGTTACGAAACCCAGGACCCTGGTCTCCCACAGAACATGGAAATGCAATAGTTTTAGTAAGTATAAACAGCTAAATACCTTTTCTCATCAGCAGTTAGAGCTGTCTTGTGACTTCTATCAGTGTCTGGTTAAAGCTTGTAGGAGGAGTTTTTATTCTCCTCTAATTGTCCTATGAGGATGCAGGACCCCTGAACCTCTATCTAGACAGTGCTGATTGGCCCTGTGCTGATCACATGCACTCTCCCAAGAAAAAAAAAATCTCTAGCAATGCACACCAAACTGAGCATCTGCAGCTTGTCCCCTAGCCTCTGTTCTATCAGGATAATGAAGGCCTCTTGAGCCCCCTAGGGAAAGAGAGCCTTGACTGATGGGGGCATGGCTAGGTGTGTAACAAGGGGAACGATTGGTTGGGACATTGGGATGGGATGGTCCTGAGCTCAGGAAATCGTGTGCCCCAGGGAATTCTGGGTCTTTCGGAAGAGTCGTTGGAAGAGCTGCCCACCCTCCCGCCCCCTTTTTTTCCTACGTTTGGTATGTCACAGCTTACTGCGGTTTTCTTGACCTTGCCAGCAGTTAAAGTTGCTGTACTGGGCTATGCCCTTGATGGAAAATTGGAAATAGGCTGTCTGTCCAGCACTTATGGTAAGGACAGGCCCCACTTCCCGCTTTTGGTTAAGTGCTCACAGTTTGACTGTGACTGGTACTGGTTAAATATGTTCACATGTTATGTGTTGGAATTTAATAAAGCTGTGGCCTTGCCCTTTCCAACTTAATGGTTGTAAGTGTCTTATTTAATGGAGTGAAGGGCAAGGGTGGTGGGGGATTTTATCCCTTGGTGTTAAGTTAAGTGGGACCTAAGCCCATTGCGCCTCAGCAGTCAAGATTAGGGACTGTTAATGAAGGGGAGGAACAGAGAAGAAGATCAAACAGCCTTTTTACACAATGCAGAAAATTAACCCCTTAGGTTTCACGGTGAGTATAACAAGCTTTAATGCATATACAGACTGATTTTACTGTTGTGGGATAGTAACACTTTAAGTATCCTTGTCATATTTTCTTTATCTTTAATTTCTTTTAATAAATGTTATACTTGTCTATATTTGTGTGATCTCTCTTTTCAATTATCGAATACAACCCCAAAAAATGGAAACTATCACGTGACCATCATACAAAAAATACAAAGCACATTGCTATGCTATTGACATGAGTTTCCATCGACTTCGATAGAAAATGCATTGGGGGGGAAAACACTTGTGAATTCAGCCTTGCAGGCCAATAGGAACATTTTAGAGATAGCAAGGGTGGGGCCAGGGTTCGGCATTCCCAGGATTTTAAAAAACTTGCAGATTACTTCAGCCAGTAATTCACAGCCCAGTGCTGGAGCCTGCTCATTACTTTTAGGCCTTGTGCATACAGGCATTAAGAACAGATGGCTCAGACTTTTGTACTGCCCCTGACTGTCACTGATGCTTCATCCACTCCACCAAAGGCCTAACATAGCTTTCCCAGGGGATTCAAACACACCCCACAGCTGCAACGCTTTGCTTTGTGGCTGTGGCAGGTTTAACCTAGCTTGTCAAGTTTGACAGGCGGCACCGCCTGTCAAACATACCCATTAAAGTCAATAGGACCATGCTGCAACCTCGAGCCACATGCTTGGTTCAATGCAAAAACCCCGTCTAGGAGTATTGCCTCCTGAAGGCCTGGAAGCCGCTGCTCTACCACTTTTTTGAAAAGCAATCCCCTGTGGATTGCTTTATAGTGGGACGGTAGAGACTGCCACCAGTGTGAACCTAGTGTAGTGCTTACCCCCAAAGAGGCCACTGAAAACAGACAAGTTCTCCCACAGTAGTACAGAGGCTGCCAGTCACACAAGCTCCCAATGTCACCTAACAATCAGGAACCAATGTGCATGGTTACTGATCATGTGATCTCAGCTATAAAACAGAATCCCATGAGGTTTATTCTTTCACATGCTAGCTGCAGCTGTTCCTGTATACACCTTCAGTATGCAGATCCACCGCAGTCCCCCTAATACTTACCTAAGCCCAATTATGAATCAGCAATGTGCACGAGAGCGGCTACTCTCCCAAGTCTCTGCCTCCTCATTGGCTGAGAGACAGCAGTGAAAGCCATTGGCTCCCGCTGCTGTCAATCACAGCCAGCGAGGAGGGAGTGGGGGGTGGGGCCAAACGGTGCTCTGTGTGTCTTATGGACACACAGAGCTGGGTTTGGGAGTGAGCATGCACGAGCAAGCCGGGGGCACTCGGAGAACAGGAGGTACCAGGAGCCAGGAGGGGGACCTGAGAAAAGGAGGATCAGAGCTGCTCTGTGCAAAATCATTGCACAGAGCAAGTAAGTATAACATGTTTGGTATTTATTTATTTTTTATTATTTTAACCTTTAATGTCACTTTAAAGCTGTATTCCAGGCAAACCGCTAGATACATAGATGATATACTGTACATACAGTAAATGAGAGCTATTTTATGTGCCTATGGATTTATATTTTTGTTCATTCAATCCTGAGATTTACACAGTTTGCTACACAGCAGAGATCTAATAGGGGGCCTGATGCTTCCCTGCTGCAGTTTCACTTTCACTTAGGCCCCTTTCACACGGTCCGACCGTTCAGGTCCGTCTGTCAGTTTTGACGGCGGACCTGAACGGGCGCTCCATGTTAATGTTAGCCTATGGAGCGACGGATGTCAGTGGAGACATGTCCGCTGACATCCGACCCGGTCCGATCCGCTAAAAGCAGACGGATGGCCCTACGTCCAGATCCGTCGCTGTCCGTTTTCGTCCGATCTCTCCATAGGCAGCAGCGGCGCTCGACAAGCCCCTCCCCGCTCAGTGAGCAGAGAGGGACCTGTCATCCACCGGATCAGTGGAGATCAACGGAGAGATCTCTCGCTGAGCCGGCGGACCGAGGCGGGCTCCGTGGAAGCGGAGTCCGCCTCGTGTGAAAGGGGCCTTACAGGTCTTCTTCACTCTGTGACTGGACAATGAAAGGAGAAGCAGCACACCCATGAGTTAATTTCTGTCACTCTGTTCTCTCTTCCTATCAGCCTGCTCCTTGAACTGCAGCACATCTGACTGGCTCCTTGTGCTGCTTCATCCACTCCATCTCTGAGCTCTGCTGTATAGGTACTGCAAAAGGCTGATACCAAGTCAAACTCAGGTACTTACACTGCTTGCTTTTAAAATAATGCATTAAGGCCAATTTCACACTGGAAGAGGCACTTTACCGGCGCCATTTTTAGCCCAAAAATGCCTGTAAACCACCTTAGTGTGAAAGTGGCCTTAATCATGTGCTAATAATTAGAGCTGCAATAATTTGTGTCTTTTACATCTGCCTAGAGTTTCGTTAATTTATATCTCTGGCTCAAAGATTCCATAACTATTCCAACTGAGGGAAACATGGAAAACATGACCAGTTGGGAATGTGTAAGGACTGAGAAGCACTGGTTTAGGTTACTTAGCCTATGGCCTTTGCAATTATAGTAGAGCTCCACCCAAAAGGCGAAGCTCCACTTTCCTCCCCCCCCCCCTCCACTGCCACATATGGCACCTTTTTGGGGGGAAGTGGGTACCTGGTCTTGACAGGTACCCGCTCCCACTTCAGGCTCACTTCGCCGTGGCAAAGTGAGCCCAAAGTTTGGCCCCCTCCTCCCCCCTCAGCACCTGAGAGCCGATTCAAGAACTTACCTAGACAGGTAAGTTCCCTAATGGTAAAAGTCAGCAGCTACAGTATTCATATTTTTAATTTTTTTTTATATTTAATTCTTTTGGGGGGGGGGGCAAAAACCCCTCTTTAACCACTTGCCAACCAGCTGCTGCAATTTTACTGCAGCAGAATGGCACGGCTGGGCGAAACTACATTATGTTACGTCACTTCGCCCTGTGGCCACTAGGGGCGCACACGCGTTGCTCGCCCCCCGAGACAACGTGAGTGCCCGGCGGCCGCGATGACCGCCGGGCTCCCGCAATTGCTTGTGACACACTGAGAACCGGGATCTGTGTGTGTAAACAAAGAGATCCCGGTTCTCTGAGGGGAGAAGAGACCGATCGTCTGTTCATACAAAGTATGGACAGCGATCTGTCATCACCCCTAGACAGTCCCATCCCCCCTTCAGTTAGAACACAGCGAGGGAACACAGTTAACCCCTTGATCGCCCCCTAGTGTTTAATCCCTTCCCTGCCAGTGACATTTTTACAGTAATCAGTGCATTTTTATAGCACCGATCGCTGTATTAATGCCAATGGTCCCAAAAATTTGTAAAAAGTGTCCGATGTGTCTGCCATAATGTCGCGGTCCCGATAAAAATCACAGATCGCCACCATTACTAGTAAAAAAAAATAATAATAAAAATGCTATAAATCTATCCTGTGTTTTGTAGACGCTATAACTTTTGCGCAAGCCAATCAATATACGCCTATTGCGATTTTTATTACCAAAAATATGTAGAAGAATACATATCGGCCTAAACTGAGAAAAAATTAGCTTTTTTTTAAAAAAAAAATGGGGATATTTATTATAGCAAAAAGTACAAAATATTGTGTTTTTTTCAAAATTGTCACTCTTTTTTTTGTTTATAGCGCAAAAAATAAAAAAACCACAGAGATGATAAAATACCACCAAAAGAAAGCTCTATTTGTGGGAAGAAAGGACGTCAATTTTGTTTGGGTGCAGCGCTGCACGACCGCGCAATTGTCAGTTAAAACGGCGCAGTGCCAAATCGCAAAAAATGCCCTGGTCATTCAGCAGCCAAATCTTCCGGGGCTGAAGCGGTTAAGCAACTTTTATTTATTGGTAGACTAGAAGGACACGGGGAGGGGCTTTGATTATCTTGAATTTTGTGTTATTAATAAATTCACCCTATGAATCTATATATGTGTATATATTCTAAAAATAGTATGCATGACATCTACTGTACATAGCCTTGATTCCTGACAGTTACGTTTCCTTTTTTTTTTTTTTCTGGTCTTACGAAAATAACCCCCTGACGAAGGCCAAAAAAAAAAAAGTCTTTATGAGGACAAATTAAATGTTAGCGTTGTATTCATCTCACCTCCTACAGACCTGTCACCTCGCTGGGGACAGCTATCATTAAACAGCCTTCCTACTTCCCGACAGCTTCTAATGTCAGCAAAAAATACCCCGAGAACTTCATTAAACCTTCTGACCTGCCTCCTGCTCTGAATGTGCATGTGTAACGAAGCAGCCATATTTAATGATCGGTGACCGCTAAGGGTATACAGAAAGCTTTAACTCCATTGTTGCCCGAGGATCAAGAATGTCTGATACGGCTATGGTTAAAAGGATACTAACTGGGTCATTAACATCTTTTCCTTACTGTGATGGAAAGGCATAACAAGTCATACTGATCTTAAATGACAAGCAGCAAAGTCAGTGACAAATGTACTAGCGGAGGTGGATTTGCAGACTTTGAGAAGCTTTGTCTTCGGTTTGAATATTAGATGACAACTGAAAGTTCCAAAAATGGTGACACGCGTAAAATGTATTGAAACAGTGTCGTTTGCTAAAGCCTAATAACATATACATTTTTTGTTTCTTTCTTTTTTGTTTATTTCTTTGTTTTTATCTTTGATGCCATTGGCACAGGTCCATTTCACACACAGGCAGCAAAAGGGCAGTAAATATAGGCGGCTGATCTGCTTTTTTTCTTTTTACTGCCCCTGACCGCCCATCTGCATCCTAATGCCCCGTACACACGGTCGGACTTTGTTCGGACATTCCGACAACAAAATCCTAGGATTTTTTCCGAAGGATGTTGGCTCAAACTTGTTTTGTCTACACACAGTCGCACAAAGTTGTCGGAAAATCCGATCGTTCTAAACGCGATGACGTAAAACACGTACGTCGGGACTATAAACGGGGCAGTGGCCAATAGCTTTCATCTCTTTATTTATTCTGAGCATGCATGGCACTTTGTCCGTCGGATTTGTGTACACACGATCGGAATTTCCGACAACGGATTTTGTTGTCGGAAAATTTTATCTCCTGCTCTCCAACTTTGTGTGTCGGAAAATCCGATGGAAAATGTCCGATGGAGCCCACACACGGTCGGAATTTCCGACAACACGCTCCGATCGGACATTTTCCATCGGAAAATCCGACCGTGTGTACGGGGCATAACACTGCAGCTAGATAGTGTGCCGTGGACACAATGCAATGCTTTGTTTAAAAGAGAAGTATGGGATTTGTTTTGTTTTTTTTAGAATCATACTTACTTAGGTGGATGCAGCGACGGTCCGATGCTGCATCTGTCCCCCACCGCCTCTAACACTGAGAACCGAGCGATCAAACACCGCAGATCGCTCGGTTCTCATAGCTTTATGAGCAGAGAGCTGCGGACTATCAGTCACCGCTCTCTGCTCTTCCCTCCTCTTTGCTCACTGGAGCGCTGGGCTGTGGAGGGGGCAGGAGCGGCCAGCTCAGGCTCTCATCGAGAGCTGGGTGCCGATTAGCCAAAGAGAATAGTAATGTGGCGTACATAGTGCCCCCTCACTCTCCTATGGGGCCCTGTTTTGAGACACATTCCTGTCTGAATATTGTGTCAACATGATTCAACATGATTCAACATGATTCAAAACCCGAAATGTCCAGGTGAATCCCGGACAGGTGGCAACCCTTGTGCCAATTTAGGCATGTGGACAGATCTCGACTCTATGGTCGTGATGACGCCCAAGCCTGGACCGACTCTGTGACGTCATCAGAGAGCGGACTTCAGCCTGCTCTCTGCTGAAAATGGGTCAAAGGACTGCGAAACAAACTGCACTCCTGTGATCCAGAGGAGAAGTACAGCCAAACAAGCTTCTCCTTTAACCGCTTCAGATCCGGCAATGACCAGGCCATTTTTTTTTCGATACGGCATTGCGTTACGTTAACTGACAATTGCGCGAAAGTGCGACGCTGGACCCAAATAAAATGTTTATTTTCTCCACAAATAGAACTTTCTTTAGGTGGTATTTGATCACCTCTGCGGTTTTTATTTTTTTTGCATGTAGCGGTTGGTTGCTACGTGTTACAACATCCACACATTTCACCCTGCTGCCAGACATCCATTAGACGCACTCCTTTAGTCAATGAACAGTCTCTTGCTTGTTTTTGTTATTTTATCAGGAGATTGAACTTGGTTGGGGAAAAAGAACACGGGTTGCCCATAGGATGAGTTAGTGCTTTGAAGAATATAGTAACTGTGTCACACTTCTCTGAAGAACAAGATGGCTGACCCTAAACTTGACAGACCCTTTAAATCAGAACCAGTGCCGGCTGGTTCTCAACATTTTTTGGGGGGGGGGGCGCAAACAAACTGAAAAATTCTGAAAAAAACCCCCATCAATTGCAGCCTCACTGTACCATCAATCGCAGCCACTGTGCCATCAAACGCAGCCACTGTGCCCATCAATTGCTGCCACTGTGCCATCAAACGTAGCCACTTTGCCCATCAAACGCAGCCACTGTGCCCATCAAACGCAGTCACTGTGCCCATCAGTTGCCGCCATTGTACCATCAAACGCAGCCACTGTGCCCATCAATTGCCGCCACTGTGCCATCAAACGCAGCCCCTCTACCATCAAATGCAGCCACTGTGCCATCAAACGCAGCCACTGTGCCCATCAATTGCTGCCACTGTGCCATCAAACGTAGCCACTTTGCCCATCAAACGCCGCCACTGTGCCATCAAACGCAGCCACTGTGCCCATCAAATGCAGCCACTGTGCCATCAAACGCACCCACTGTGCCCATCAATTGCCGCCACTGTGCCATCAAACGCAGCCACTCTACCATCAAATGCAGCCACTGTGCCATCAAATGCAGCCACTGTGCACATCAATTGCCGCCACTGTACCATCAAACACAGCCACTGTACCATCAAACACAGCCACTGTACCATCAAACACAGTCACTGTGCCATCAAACGCAGCCACTGCAATGCAAGCCTGTGTAAGGACACTTGTGATTAATGAGGGGTGTGGCTGTTACTCAGCTATGCCAGCACAGAGCACTGGAATGTCAATGTAGTATTTATTTAACAATCAACAAAAGCGTGAGCCAGACAGATGCATTCCAACAATTGCTCCCTAGTCTGCGCTTTCAAAATTTGGTGGCAATAATCCCTGTCTTCTGTTATTAGTAGCGAAAAATACAAAACCTCCTCAAAATGTATCTTGCAGCAATTAACAAGTGTTCAGACCTAATTGCCAGGTGCAGCCGATCTGATTGTATGGTTTCAGTGTTATGTCACGGATACCACATGCAGGCATCCAGCAGGGGTGATCAGATTAGTTGGCTGCACTTAAAAGAATCAGGACCAGATGAATAAGTGAAAACATATATTTATTAAAGATAATGATGCACTTGAAAACCGACACCAGTAAACCATAAACAAGTAAGTGAAAAGTAAATGAACACAGCAAACCTAATATAACACCCAACTAACTATCTAACTAACTATATACAAGTGAAGGGAACACACATAAGCAAAACAAGACAGGAACAAGTGATAAGGGGAACAGGAAGCCAAGTAATGGGAGCGTGAGGACAGTAAAGGGAGCAGGAAGCAGGTTCCAAGGACCGGTCTCTGGATCAGGATTCAGGACAAGAGACAGGAACAGGTCAGGCTCAGGCAGGGACACAGCTTGCAGGGAAAATACTGAAGCACTGGTCCTAGCTGCAAGGCGGGCTTATATAACCCCAGCAGTCCTATCAGGTGCAGCCTAACGACCAGTGTGGTCCATCTGCTAGGAAACACTCGCTGGTGGCCAGCAGAACTACACCCTTTGGCTTTCAACAAAACAGTGCCACCAGCAGGTGACTTAAACAAGGACACAGGTCCTGACACATATATCATATGAAAAAAGTATGGAATTATACAATGCACCCAAACAGATATATTTGATAGTGTGTTTTCCAAGAGGTCCGACACGTTTCGACCAGTGTGGTCTTCCTCAGGGAATTGCCCTTGGGTAGCACATCAAAAGAATTCTATAGCTCGTAACATAAGTCAATGCAGTAGGTTAGTCATGCCGGAGGTCATCCAGGGCGGTGAAGAGGCAGAGGAGATATGCAGAGGGAAAGAGAACAGTGTCAGCCCATGTATCCCAAGCACAAAGGATACCATATGGCCAAAAAGATGGAAGTAGATAAACACAATTGGAGTTACTGAGTATATAACATCAAATCCCAGACAGGACTCCACTTAGCATCCCTGCACCTCCACTCAGCATCTGCCTCTTCACCGTCCTCAATGACCTCTGGCATCGCTAACCTACTGCATTGACTTATGTTACGAGCTATAGAATTCTTTTGATCTGTTTCGAAACGCGTCTGAACCACTTGGAAAACGTACTTCAATATATCTGTTTGGGTGCATTGTATTATTCTGTACTTTTTTTATATGATACATGTCATGCATTTTTTAATGTTGAGTCATTTCCTCTACTCATCTGTAGAGGGGAGATTTTAGATTTTTCTAAATAAATACCTGTTTTTATGTCAGTTTATGTCAGTTGTGTGTATATACTGAATTATCCACCCCTTGGGTATCACAAAGCACGGTGCTCCTCACTATTCCCCATTTCCCTTCTGGATTGTGCCGTAACATTCAGCATAACAGCAGAAAGTGAAAGTAAACTGATTGTAAAGAGGAACATGTCTCCTTTTCCATGTTTCTGTACTCCAGCACTTGGCTACATCTGCTTAACCCAGCAGGAAATATTCCAATTTAATTTCTGAATGATGCCAACATACAAGATAAAGTCCCAAAGCAGACCTCTTTCTTTCAGATCTTTATGATTGTCTTTGGCCTGGCGTTCTCTGCCTACTTTTGGTTCTGACGTTATAGCCAGGCCTTGATATAATCTGAGGTTCCAGGTGGCCCTTTCTTAGTGTGCATTCTCTATATGTTCCTATGAAAAATCCATAAGCCTCGCAATGAGACCATAATAGTGGTGTCACCTGCCCCCCAGTGGATGCTTCATAGGAATATATGAAAAATACACAGTACGGCGAGAAACCTAGAAGTGTCAATATTTTACATGTCAAATATGTATTTATTTTAAATTCAATATATTGGGCTATAATCAATTGAGGAATTTTGATGATGGAGTCTGTAATTAGGTTGGCCGGGCAGTAGGAGCCTGAAAAATGTGCAGAAATTTAAATTTATGAGTCATAATTTTTTAGTGCAGTGCTCATATTTTAGTGTGAACCCTTAAAGAGGTTGTAAACCTCCATTTTCAAGTTGAACCTATAGGTAAGCCTATAATAAGGCTTACCTATAGGTACAGTAAATATCTCCTAAACATGCGCCGTTTAGGAGATATTTACTGTGTACTGTGCTGATGACGTCATCGGCGCATGCGCTCCGGTGCAAATGCGCGGGAGTGACGTCACGCGACTCTGGCCAGTCACAGAGCCGGCCCCAGAAGGAAGAGGGGTGAACATGGATGCGGGGACAGTGCTGGCTTTGTTTGCAAGTAAGTGCCACATAATGTGCTAGTATGCGATGCCCAACTCTAGGCTGAAAGAAAACCCTTGCAGTGCCCCCTCCCTCTCACACAGCACTGCAATGGTTAAATGATTGTTTTATGTAGGGGAAGTTGATACGGTGGCACTTCTTACTCACATTTGCTCCAGTGCTGTCCTTTTCTCCCTCCGGCCCACTGGTCTGTGGGTGGTCCCTTAATTTCATCTTGTACAATGCAAGTAGGGTTGCCACCTCATCGCTTTAAACCTACATATGAAACACATATGAATTACACAGATTCTGAGTCTAATTTAATGCAGATAATGCACTAAGTGAGTTTAATTTCCACCTTAATCAGCCACGGAACCTGTGTAAACAATATGTGTTGGGGTTTAAAGGGATGAGGTGGCAACTCTAATTGCAAGACTACTACTCCTGTATTGTATGTAGAGGATGCAGGAGTGTGACCATGGCTGGAGTATCCTATAGAAGCTAAGGAGAAAAGCTTCTAGGTCTGGCCACACCATGGTAAAGACCCTTCTAGAGCAAGGAATAAGGTAAGTGATACACCTTATTCCTCTACCCCTAGACAAAAACTAGCATTTAACCCACGCAGTTGAGGTGGAGGGGGGGTTGGGGGGAAAAAATAAGGCATACAGGAAGCAAGATAAAGGCTTATGGTAACCTGTTAGAACAAGAAACTGCCATTACTGACATGTCTTTGAAGGTACAAGCTGAGCAACTGTCACTTTCATCAATTCTTAGTGAGTTACTGACATTGGACAAGTAAGCAGTCAGAGATGTGCCAGGTCACCAGATTTCCATACTTGTTCCAGCAAATAAACAGTAGTGAAGCTTTCTCTTTTCAAGCTCAAATAAATTCACAGCAATAAATATGCAGTCAGATAGACACGATCCTAACATCCTCCACTTTGCTGTTATAACAGTTGTGCATGATGTCTATATGGCTATGCATTCCAGGATTCCAGCAGGCTTCAGAATGAATCCCAGGGCTCTCAGCAATCAGCACTCAGTAGCAGACCCGGTCTGATATGCCCCCTTTCTTCCTCTGCTATGCAAGCCTGTGTAAGGACACTTGTAATTGATGAGGGGCGTGGCTGTTACTCAGCTATGCCAGCACAGAGCACTGGAGTGTGAATGTAGTAAGAAATATTTTCCATTGGAAAAAAAAGTTTATTTTAGGCATTTCCAAGAAAAATATCAATCACAAACCATACCATGGGTGCTAAAAGCCTATAAAGCAGGGGTCGGCGGCCTGCACCCAGCCCGCCACCGCTAAATGTCCAGCCCGTCAGTGCCCGTGATTAATACACGGGCACCCGGCCCGCGGACATTTAAACAGCAGGTGATTGGTTGCCAGGCGATCCTAGCAACCAATCCACCAGCCTGTTAATGTGAAAAGTTAACTTCAGCAGTTCCTGTCCCCATCCAGACCTGTGATGCCGATCTGTGCTCTGCTGTACACCTGTGTAAGGTAGGAGAGTTCTGCCTACACAGTGTGTGTGTGTGTGTGTGTGTGTGTGTATGGGGGGTGGGGTGCAGGGCACAGAGGACACTGCTTTGGGGCACAGGAAACTTGCTATGGGGGGAGGGGGGCAAAGGACACTATGTGAGTGATGTGAAGGGGGACAGAGGACACGTTTCTTTAGGGGTACAGGGTGGACTTTATTAGGGACCCCTTCACCCCTGAGGACAGGGACCCCATCTCCCCTGGGGACAAGGAACCCTTCTCACCTGGAGACAAGGACCCCTTCTCACCTGGGGACAGGGACCCCATCTCCCCCTGGGGACAGGGACCCCTTCTCACCTGGGGACAAGGAACCCTTCTCACCTGGAGACAAGGACCCCTTCTCACCTGGGGACAGGGACCCCTTCTCACCTGGGGACAGGGATCCCATCACCCCTGCGGAAAGGGACTTCTTCTAACCTGGAGACCGGAACCCCATCTCTACTGAGGACAGGGACCCCATATACCCTGGGGACAGGGACCCCTTCTCCCCCCGGGGACAGGGACCTCTTTCACCTGGGGACAGGGACCCCATCTCCCCTGGGGCGAGCGACCCCTTCTCACTTGGGGACAGGGACCCCATCACCCCCGGGGACAGGGCCTCCATCTCCCCTAAGGGCAGGAACCCCATTTTCCCTAGAGGCAGGAACCCCATCTCCAGACCATGCTGGCTGGCAGGGCTGGCACCATCCACCCTTAGGTGCCAGGATAGAGGAGGGGGCAGTAAAACCCGAATCCGCGGGCCAACATGCTCCCTCAGGGTGAACTGGCTTTGTATTAGTGAAGCACCTTAAAGTGAGGTAAACCTGTACTGTTATTATTACTGTGTTAGGATTATTATTATCTTCATTTATTAGCAGGTGAATGTGGCCCTCCATGCATTTACATACAATGAATCCGGCCTTTAAGTGGAAAAAGATTGCTGATTCCTGAAGGGATAACAAAGTTAGGCGGCTTTAACAGCAACTGCGACTTCTAAATTTCTGCTTTGGTAGGCCCCTTTTAAATTTTTTTATTGTTTTATTGTGTTAGAATGATAATAAAGGTAGCGTTACAGTTTACTTACTTACTTTCTCAGTAATTACAGTCTTTCTCTTACAGGGTCTGAAAATTGTTCCACCTATCGTGAGGAAGACGCAAGCTGTGCAGAATTTTGAAGAGCAGATAAAGCGAGATACTCTGCAGATCAAGGTGTCTGGAAATAACATTAGCACTATAGGTGTTATAAAGCTCTTTATTATCTGCATGTCTGCATATACACACTGATCAACTGTGGTAATCCTAGGATTTACTGTAATCCCAAAAAGGAGGAGGTAGCCGCTGCTGTCTGTACCGGTGTGGTGTCTTCATATGAAGGAGAAGCATTACGTGTATGTGGGGGAGGAAGGGTGGAACAGCAGTTCAATGCTGGCCAATGGTGCTGTGGATGAATATCATAGCTTAGTTTATCAGAAAAGTGGGGGGACATGAAGTTGTCGCTGTATCAACCTTATAATTACTTATAGTTAAGTGATATGTTTATGAACTAGGTTAAAAACCTATTTACGGGCTCGTTCACACGTGCTGATTATAAAGAAAGAAGCAACACTCATTAACCACTTGCCGACCAGCCGTCATCATTATACTGCGGCTAGGGTTGCCACCTCATCCCTTTAATCCAGGCAGGTCAGCTCTCCTGCGCAAACCGCCGTAGGTGTAGGTCGGTCCTTGCACAGGAGACAGCGGGCTCGCGCCCGCCTGCCGAGCGCCGCGTTAGCAGTATACAGAGGCAGAACAGGGAACTGCCTATGTAAACAAGGCGATTCCCCGTTCTGCCAGATGACGTCAGAGATCTTATGTTCCCAGTGATCAGGAACAGCGATCTCTGTCATGTCCCTGGTCGCCCATCCCCCCTATACAGTTAGAACACACCCAGGGAACACGCTTAACCCCTTGATCACTCCCTAGTGTTAAACCCTTCCCTGCTAGTGACATTTTTACATTGATCAGTGCATTTTTATAGCACTGATCAATGTAATAATGTCACTGGTCCCCAAAAAGTGTCATTTGGGGTCAGATTTGTCCACCGCAATTTTGCAGTCCCGCTAAAAATCGCAGATCGCCGTCATTACCAGTAAAAAAAAATTAAAAAACAATAAAAGTCCCTAAATCTATCCTATAGTTTGTAGATGCGATAACTTTTGCGCAAACCAATCAATATACGCCTATTGCGATTTATATATATCGGCCTAAACTGATGAATACATTAGATATTTATTTTATTTTTTTGGATATTATAGCAGAAAGTAAAAAAAAATTTTATTTTTTTTTTAAATTGTCCTTTTTTTGTTTATAGCACAAAAAATAAAACCAGAGGTGATCAAATACCACCAAAAGAAAGCTCTATTTGTGGGAAAAAAAGTCGTTAATTTTGTTTGTGTACAGCATCGCACGACCGCGCAACTGTCAGTTAAAGCGACACTGTGCCGTATAGCAAAAAATGGCCTGGTCATTAAAGAAAAACCTGGAAGAAGATTGATTTCTTTGCAGGGCTTCCCCAGATTTTGCACTCTCCAGCTTTAGTAACTCAACCCAATGAAGTCTATTTCTGATTCATATGATACCCCGTTAATATCATGTATCTAATGTACAGTTATGAGGACAGTTTATGTATCCTGAAATAAGGCTAAAAAAATAGTGCTGGTTTTAACCACTTCAGCCCCGGAAGGATTTACCCCCTTCCTGACCAGAGCACTTTTTACAATTCGGCACTGCGTCGCTTTAACTGCTAATTGCGCGGTCATGCAATGCTGTACCCAAACGAAATTTGCGTCCTTTTCTTCCCACAAATAGAGCTTTCTTTTGATGGTATTTGATCACCTCTGCCGTTTTTATTTTTTGCGCTATACACGGAAAAAGACCGCAAATTTTGAAAAAAAATGATATTTTCTACTTTTTGTTCTAAAAAAAATCCAATAAACTCAATTTTAGTCATACATTTAGGCCAAAATGTATTCGGCCACATGTCTTTGGTAAAAAAAATGTCAATAAGTGTATATTTATTGGTTTGCGCAAAAGTTATAGCGTCTACAAACTAGGGTACATTTTCTGGAATTTACACAGCCTTTAATTTATGACTGCCTATGTCGATTCTTGAGGTGCTAAAATGGCAGGGCAGTACAAAACCCCCACAAATGACCCCATTTTGGAAAGTAGACACCCCAAGGAATTTGCTGAGAGGCATGTTGAGCCCATTGAATATTCATTTTTTTTGTCCCAAGTGATTGAATAATGACAAAAAAAAAAAAAAAAAAAAAAAAATTACAAAAAGTTGTCACTAAATGATATATTGCTCACACAGGCCATGGGCATATGTGGAATTGCACCCCAAAATACATTTAGCTGCTTCTCCTGAGTACGGGGATACCACATGTGTGGGACTTTTTGGGAGCCTAGCCGCGTACGGGGCCCCGAAAACCAAGCACCGCCTTCAGGATTTCTAAGGGCGTACATTTTTGATTTTACTCCTCACTACCTATCACGGTTTTGAAGGCCATAAAATGCCCAGATGACATAAACCCCCCCCAAATGACCCCATTTTGGAAAGTAGACACCCCAAGCTATTTGCTTTGAGGCATGTTGAGTCCATGGAATGTTTTATATTTTGACACAAGTTGCGGGAAAGTGACAATTTTTTTTTTTTTTTTTTTTCTTTGCACAAAGTTGTCACTAAATGATATATTGCTCACACAGGCCATGGGCATATGTGGAATTGCACCCCAAAATACATTTAGCTGCTTCTCCTGAGTACGGGGATACCACATGTGTGGGACTTTTTAGGAGCCTAGCCGCGTACGGGACCCCGAAAACCAAGCACCGCCTTCAGGATTTCTAAGGGCGTACATTTTTGATTTTACTCCTCACTGCCTATCACAGTTTCGGAGGCCATGGAATGCCCAGGTGGCACAAACCCCCCCAAAATGACCCCATTTTGGAAAGTAGACACCCCAAGCTATTTGCTGAGAGGCATGGTGAGTATTTTGCAGCTCTCATTTGTTTTTGAAAATAAAAAAAGACGAGAAAAAAAAATTTTTTTTTTCTTTTTTCAATTTTCAAAACTTTGTGACAAAAAGTGAGGTCTGCAAAATACTCACTATACCTCTCATCAAATAGCTTGGGGTGTCTACTTTCCAAAATGGGGTCATTTGGGGGGTTTTTTTGCCACCTGGGCATTCCATGGCCCCCGAAACTGTGAAAGGCGGTGAAGAGTGAAATCAAAAATTTACGGCCTTAGAAAGCCTGAAGGCGGTGCTTGGTTTTCGGGGTCCCGTACGCGGCTAGGCTCCCAAAAAGTCTCACACATGTGGTATCCCCGTACTCAGGAGAAGCAGCAGAATGTATTTTGGGGTGTAATTTCACATATTCCCATGGCATGTTTGAGCAATATATCATTTAGTGACAACTTTGCGCAAAAAAAAATAAAAAAAATAAAAAATTGTCTCTTTCCCGCAACTTGTGTCACAATATAAATTATTCCATGGACTCAACATGACTCTCAGCAAATAGCTTGGGGTGTCTACTTTCCAAAATGGGGTCATTTGGGGGGGTTTTGTACTGTCCTGGCATTTTATGCACAACATTTCGAAGCTTATGTCACACATCACCCACTCTTCTAACCACTTGAAGACAAAGCCCTTTCTGACACTTATTGTTTACATAAAAAAAATAATTTTTTTTTGCAAGAAAATTACTTTGAACCCCCAAACATTATATATTTTTTTTAAAGCAAATGCCCTACAGATTAAAATGGTGGGTGTTTCATTTTTTTTTTTCACACAGTATTTGCGCAGCGATTTTTCAAACGCATTTTTTGGGGAAAAAACACACTTTTTTACATTTTAATGCACTAAAACACACTATATTGCCCAAATGTTTGATGAAATAAAAAAGATGATCTTAGGCCGAGTACATAGATACCAAACATGACATGCTTTAAAATTGCGCACAAACGTGCAGTGGCGACAAACTAAATACATTTTTAAAAGCCTTTAAAAGCCTTTACAGGTTACCACTTTAGATTTACAGAGGAGGTCTACTGCTAAAATTACTGCCCTCGATCTGACCTTCGCGGCGATACCTCACATGCATGGTGCAATTGCTGTTTACATTTGACGCCAGACCAACGCTTGCGTTCACCTTAGCGCGAGAGCAGGGGGGACAGGGGTGCTTTTTTTTTTTTTTTTTTTTTTTTTTCTTTATTATTATTATTTTTTTATCTTATTTTTAAACTGTTCCTTTCATTTTTTTTTTTTTTAAATAATTTTTATTGTTATCTCAGGGAATGTAAATATCCCCTATGATAGCAATAGGTAGTGACAGGTACTCTTTTTTGCAAAAATTGGGGTCTATTAGACCCTAGATTTCTCCTCTGCCCTCAAAGCATCTGATCACACCAAGATCGGTGTGATAAAATGCTTTCCCAATTTCCCAATGGCGCTGTTTACATCCGGCGAAATCTACGTCATAAAATGCTCGTAGCTTCCGGTTTCTTAGGTCATAGAGATGTTTGGAGCCACTCTGGTCTCTGATCAGCTCTATGGTCAGCTGGCTGAATCACCGGCTGCATTTTCAGGTTCCCTGTTGAGACAGGAGAGCCAGAGAAAAACACGGAAGATGTTGGGGGGGGGGGCATTCCCTCCCACTGCTAGTAAAAGCAGTCTAGAGGCTAATTAGCCACTAGGATTGCTTTTACATGAAAGCCGACCGCTGGCTGAAAAGAATGATACCAAGATGATACCTAAACCTGCAGGCATCATTCTGGTATAACCACTCAAAGTCGTGAATGGCATACCTGAAGACAAAAAAATGGTTAACAATAAAGCACAGTAAACAGTAAGGTATAAAAAATTGCATACCTGAAAAGCAAACATGATAAAACATAATAACAATAAAACATTGCAGAATAGAATACAGTAAAAAAGAGCAGAACAATAGAGAGAGAATAGAGAGAGAGAGAACAATAAAACGACAACTATTTTTATTTTATATTTTTGTTTGTGTTTTTTTTTTTTTTACACTTTTTTTTGTAACTAACTATAATAACTGTAACCGGTTCCAGGTTCGGGTCTCTCAAAATGCGATGGCATCTCGGGAGACCCTGTGAAAGTGTGCCTAGTCTGTGCAGTGCTGTACCCTACGCTAATACTCAACTAGTGAATGGTAGCGTTCAAAACATTCACCAATGCAAAGACCAGGATTGTCAGGACAGGAGGGACAATAATAGCGGGTGTCACGCCTATATCCGCGCTTGCTGCAGACACGACATCTTTTTTGGGGGGGTTCGCTGGGTAGGGGTACTCGGGAGGACATAAAGAAAATGCCTCTCATGCAGCCGACTGCATTTGGTTGGGGATGTGAATGGGGGAAGTACGGGCGCTGCAGAAGCGGTGGGTTCCCAATTAGGATTGGCGAATGCAGCAGGAAGGGCACTATGGGCACGACGGGCCTGTGTTTGTCTTTTTGGTGGCAGCGGGACACTACTTGTGCTTGCCACCTCACCAGCTTGAACTGCACTTATGGGACTCGCCACGTCACCAAGTGTTACTGCAGTGCTGGTTTGACTACGACCGGGGTGTACTAGGCCTCTGGTGCTTGCCAGTTCACCAAGACGCTACAAAAAAAACTGTTAGCGATCGCAGGGATCAGGCCTGACTCTGCGAACGCTGCAGTTATGCGTTTAGAGTTTTGTAAGTGACAGTGATCGATCGATACTGCACTTGGGTGGGCTGGGCCGGGCCGGGCGGAGGGGCAAAACGCAGGTGCTAGCAGGTATCTGGGCTGATCCCGCTAACACTGCGTTTTTGGGAACCCCAAACTGCTGGGGACGCTAGTATAGATCTGATCGGATCAGATATTGATCTGTTCAGATACTATACCACTAAGGGAGGTGTACGCTGCGTGCGTGGGTGTTAGCGGTACTGGCGCTAACCTGACGCTGCCTGGGGCTGGTGCTTGCCAGTTCACCAAAATGCTACCAAAAAAACTGTTAGCGATCGCAGGGATCAGGCCTGACTCTGCGAACGCTGCAGTTATGCGTTTAGTGTTTTGTAAGTGACAGTGATCGATCGATACTGCACTTGGGTGGGCTGGGCTGGGCCGGGCGGCGGGGCAAAACGCAGGTGCTAGCAGGTATCTGGGCTGATCCCGCTAACACTGCGTTTTTGGGAACCCTAAACTGCTGGGGACGCTAGTATAGATCTGATCCGATCAGATACTATACCACTAAGGGAGGTGTATGGTGCGTGTACGGTGCGTGCGTGGGTGTTCGCGGTACTGGCGCTAATCTGACGCTGCCTGGGGCAACGCATATCACCGCCGGGCGATCAGGGGGCTAAACCTTTATTCGGTAATAAACGGCGGGTGCCCTGACACTATAAAAAATAAACTAACTAACCAGCGTCACCCGTAACAGTTATACGGTGATCAGTGGTGAAAGGGTTAACTAGGGGGCAATCAAGGGGTTAAAACATTTATTAGATAGTATATGGGGGTCCCTGTCGCTATAAAACACTGACGGCGAACCTAAATATTTACGTTCCTAACTAGCGTCACCAGTGACACTAATACAGCGATCAGAAAAATGATCGCTTAGCGACACTGGCGACAGGGGGTGATCAAGGGGTTAAAACTTTATTAGGGGGGGTACTGGCGCTAATCTGACGCTGCCTGGGGCGACGCATATCACCGCCGGGCGATCAGGGGGCTAAACCTTTATTCGGTAATAAACGGCGGGTGCCCTGACACTATAAAAAATAAACTAACTAACCAGCGTCAACCGTAACGGTTATACGGTGATCAGTGGTGAAAGGGTTAACTAGGGGGCAATCAAGGGGTTAAAACATTTATTAGATAGTATATGGGGGTCCCTGTCGCTATAAAACACTGACGGCGAACCTAAATATTTACGTCCCTAACTACCGTCACCAGCGACACTAATACAGCGATCAGAAAAATGATCGCTTAGCGACACTGGTGAGGGGGGGTGATCAAGGGGTTAAAACTTTATTAGGGGGGGTAAGGGGGGTACCCTAGACCTACAGGGGGGTTACAGTAACTGTCCTAACACTGCTAACTGTCACAAACTGACACTATGCAGTAATCAGGAAAAAAAAAAAAAAAAAAACCTGCTTGGTGTCAGTTTGTGACAGGGGGGGGGGGTGATTGGGGGGGGATCGGGGGGCGATCGGGGGGGGGGGATCGGGGGTGTAATGTATGCCTGGCATGTTCTACTGTGTGTGTTTGTGTTGTGCACTTACTTACATGTCATCTCTCCTCGGCGCTGGAACGGAAACTGACAGCCGAGGAGAGATGACATCACATCCTCTGCCTCTGTGTACTATACAGAGGCAGGGGATGTTTGTCAGTGGCTGGGAGCGATCGCGAGGGGGGGGGCCACGATCGGATGGCCTCCCCCTCGTCTGTAATCGCTCCCAACCAAATGCCGACCGCAGCTGGCACAGGGGGGGGGTCCGATCGGACCCCCCACCCGCGGGAAGGCAATCACGTACTAGGTACGTGATTTTGCCTGCCCGTGCCGCTCTGCTCACGTATATAGGCGTGAGGCGGTCGGCAAGTGGTTAATGGACTGGGTAGTGTCTTTTACACTCCCAGATTTTTTAGATTTTTGATATATGGTCAATAAATGTGTTTTATATTTTTTGTGGGGTTTTTTTTTAGTTATTTGTAATTTTTTGTTTGCGTATGCTTGACGACCTAATTTTTGGATACAAACTGGTCTTTGTATGTTTTGGAGGTGATCAACACATCAAAATAGGAGAAAATAAAGAGTCACCAACAGGGGCGGACTGACCATTGAGCCACTCGGGCACTGCCCGAGGGCCCTGGGCCACTAGGGGGCCCCATCAGGGTTGCCAGCCTCAGTAAAACCAGTGACAGTATGTATAAATCTGTGTTTTTTTTACATCTGCCTGTGTATACTGTGTGTACATGTATGTGTATACTGTGTGATTGTATACTGTGTGTGTGTATACTGTGTGGCCCCATAATCTCTGATTGCCTGGGGGCCCCACAATCTCCTATTGCCCGGGGGCCCCATGAGTTATCATTCCGCCCCTGGTCACCAAGCACCTCTCATCACAAGTGTCCTCACCAGGGCAGCTGATAAGGCAGTACAGCCAGCCCCCCTGTACTGGGCCCAGGCCATATCAGTTCAAAAGGGGGGCCTGGGATCCTGCTGAGCAGGAGAGCCGGCTGTACTGTCCTATTGCAGACACCAATCTTCTTTTGCCCGCCCCCTGCAGCGCTGCCAGCTTCTCCTCCTCTTTCTACCTCTGGCTGCACTGCAGGGGGATTGGTCCTAGCACATGTGCCCCTTCCACCTGCTGTTGTAGGCCGCCCGTATGCCCTTCCCCCCACAGTGCTACTGGTTTCCCTCCTCCCCTCTCCCACCGGCAGTTGCTACGGTCACACAGGGGGATGTTTCCAGGATAGAGAGCAGGGGAAGGAGGCTGGTAAATATGTAATTTACTGGCCCCTTTCTTTCCCGAATGAATACGGTGAGCAATCAGTACCAATCTCTCCTGCGTTTATCACTGAAGCATAGTAAACTGTGTTTATTATGCTTCAGTTTGTGAATGAACAGGACGCCTCAGGGTGCTTCCTATTCGTTCATCTGTGCAGCTAAGGCTGTAGAAAAAGGGACTGATAAATCTATATCTTCAGTCACCTTCGGCTGGAGGAGGCCCTGTCAGGTAGGCTGTATTGGGGCCCTATGAATTCTAACAGTAGCACTGGTCCTCACACAGACTTTTATTGAATATAAGACTTCCTGCTGTAACAGAAATGTGAAGGCAAGATTTAAAAAATTGAGGAGGTTACTAACATGTTTGACTGACTGAATATGTATTACTGTGACTTCACTAGGACTTTAAAAAAAATCATTTTTAGGGGTATGTTGAGGTTAGGAGATCAAATTTAGATCTAGAAAAAGGTTAAATGTTAGGGTAAGTTAGGGTAAAGTGAATGCGTACTCGATCCATGCAGGGCGAAAAAAAGTTCACTTTAAAGCTGTTCTATCACTTTCACAACCAAAATAAAAAGCTTCTGACGAGTAAAACCTACACATACCTGCAGCCACTTTTGGTGCACCAAATGCTGGGCCATTCTAATCAGACAAAACTTCTCTGCTTCCTAGGTATAGTTCCAAAAGTTTGTAAACCCACTTCTGCCTCCATTCCTATTGGCCATGGAGTCAACCCATCATAGTGATGAGCCAATAGAAATGTATATATGGTTGGGGCTTATTTGTATTATTATTTCAAGCCAGCAGGTGGATCTCTAGTCTCCTTTTTGCATGTTTTCCAGATTATTCCTAAAGCTATTTTTCCTTATAATACCAGCACATCATGAGTCTTCTTCTTTGGCACTATTACCTGAGGAAGTCACTGTAGGCTAAAGGAGGGGCTACTTTGTGCCCTGAAATGTCACTATTGTTTTATGTAATTGATTAAATGATCCCATTCTGTAGACTTGTGATGTGCTGGTGATATCATAAGAAAAATATGTAACAGTACCAAGACACCAACTGGTTTTGGCCTTAAAACTGTGTAGCCTGCCCTTCTTGCTTCAATCGTTGAGATATATACAGTGTATACTGCGTGATTATATATATATATATATATATATATATATATATATATATATATATATATACTGTGTGTGTTTATGTATGTGTGTGTATATATATAAAGCTGAACTCTGAGCACAAAAAATGTAATCGAAATATAATCCTCAATAACCATAAGACCCCTTTCACACTGAGGCGCTTTGCAGGCGCTATAGCGTTAAAAATAGCGCCTGAAAAGCGTCCTGAAACAGCGGCTCCGTTCACTCCAGTGTGAAAGTCCGAGGGCTTTCACACTGGAGCGGTGCACTGGCAGGGCGTCAGAAACAGTCCTGCCAGCAGCTTCTTTGGAGTGCATTAGGAGCGGTGAACTCGCCGCTCCTAAAGCGCCCCTGCCCATTGAAATCAATGGGCGGCTCAGTGTGAAAGGGCTCTAAAGGATATAACCCCACTTTGTGTGCACCAAATCCCTTTGCTAAACTACTTATTACAATTTTTTTTGTAAAAATAGCAGTGGCATCATCACTGTGCAGTAAACAGCCTGTGAAGAGAGCAGAACTGTGGGAGGGACCCAGCAGTCCCAAATACTACAGGCCATCTGCAGAAAACCCCAGAGGAGGGGGGAACAAGTCCATTCACCCTACGCAAGGTGAGAGAGCAGCAGTGAGCGATCTTTATTATCGGAGCTCTTGCACAAAGGGAAAGGTTCACACTGGATTACTGCATGGATCTGAAAGAAATACACAAAGCACATGACTCAAAGGGGTTGGCTTACTGAAGAGTGCAAAATCTGGTGCATCTTTGCATAGAAACCAATCTATGTCAAAGCTTAATTGAACAAGCTGAAGTTAGAAGATGATTGGCTACCATGCAGAGCTGCACCAGAGTTTTCAATCTCCAGTTTTACTAAATCCACCCCAAAGTATGTTGCTTACAGGACTCAATAGCTCAAGCTCCAATTTACACACAAGTCAATGAGTCTGAGTAGGTGCTCCTTGCCTGTCATACTGTTTATAAAGCTTAAATTTTTGATCATTGTTTACATAAATAGTAACAAAAAAATTATCCATCAATTTAAAGCCCAACTTCAGGCTATTCTGTTTCTTAATATGGTCCCCCAGCCAGTTACAAAAAAAAAAAGTATTGGCATCAACTAGCTCTAATACTCACTTTCAGTCTGGAGCTGATGTCCCCAAAAGATGTCCTTAGTCTTCTGAGATTAATTAGGCCGGGTTTACACTGGTGCGACACAATCCGACTTTGCCCTGCGACTTGAAGCCGACATACGTTCGACTTTCAAGGAACAGGGATCCGACTTGGATCCCCGCCAATACCAGGCACTGTGTTTGGTATGAATCTTGAGGGGGAACTCTGTGCCAAATTTTAAATAAGAAATAAGCATGGGTTCTCCCTCCAAGAGCATACCAGGCCCTTGGGTCTGGTATGGATTTTAAGGGAAACCCCCTTCACCGGAAAAACGGTGTGGGGGTCCCCCCCAAATCCATACTAGACCCTTATCCGAGCACGCAGCCTGTCCGGTCAGGAAAAGGGGTGGGGACGCCCCCCTCTCCTGAACCATACCAGGCCACATGCCCTCAACATGGGGGGGTGGGTGCTTTGGGGCAGGGGGGCGCCCTGCGGCCCCCCACCCCAAAGATCCTTGTCCCCATGTTGATGAGGACAAGGGCCTCTTCCCGACAACCCTGGCCATTGGTTGTCTTGGTCTGCTGGCAGGGGGGCTTATCGGAATCCGGGAGCCCCCTTTCACAAGGGGGCCCCCAGATCCTTGCCCCCCACCCTATGTGAACGAGTATGGGGTACATCGTACCCCTACCCATTCACCTAGGAAAAGAAGTGTCAATAAAAAAATACAGTAGACAGATTTTTAAAGTAATTTATTAGGCAGCTCCGGGGGTCTTCTTCTGACTTCGGGGGTCTCTTCCTTCTTCTCCGCGCTCTCCAGCCTCTTCTCCATGCTCTCCAGTTCTTCTTGCGCTCTTCGGTATCTTCTGCTGGGCTCCTCCGCTATCTTCTGCTCTTTTGCCCACTCTTTTGCTAGCGGGGCCCGGTCTTCTCTGTCGTCTTCTTCCCTCTTCTCTTCTTCCGATGTTGACACAACGCTTTCTCCCGCTGTAATGCGGTGTGCAACGACTTATATAGGCATGGGGCGTGGTCACCGGCTGATGTCATAGAAGATAGCGGAGGAGCCCGGCAGAAGATACCGGAGAGAGGGAGAAGAACCAGAGAGCGCGGAGAAGAGCGCGGAGAAGAGGCCGGAGAGCGCGGAGAAGAAGGAAGAGACCCCCGAAGTCGGAAGAAGACCCCCGAAGCTGCTTAATAAATTAATTTAAAAACCTGTCTAGTGTGTTTTTTTATTGACACTTTTTTCCCTAGGTGAACGGGTAGGGGTACGATGTACCCCATACTCGTTCACATAGGGTGGGGGGCTGGGATCTGGGGGCCCCCTTGTGAAAGGGGGCTCCCGGATTCTGATAAGCCCCCCGCCCGCAGACCCCGACATCCAACGGCCAGGGTTGTCGGGAAGAGGCATCAACATGGGGACAAGGTGCTTTGGGGTGGGGGGCCGCAGGGCGCCCCCTGCCCCAAAGCACCCACCCCCCATGTTGAGGGTATGCAGCTTGGTACGGTTCAGGAGGGGGGAGCGCTCTCTCGTTCCCACCCCTTTTCCTGACTGGCCGGGCTGCGTGCTCGAATAAGGGTCTGGTATGGATTTGGGGGGAACCCCCACGCTGTTTTTTCGGCGTAGGGGGTTCCCCTTAAAATCCATACCAGATTCAAGGGCCTAGTATGCTCTTGGAGGGGGAACCCATGCTGGTTTTTTATTTAAAATTTGGCGCGGCGTTCAAGATCTCAAGATCATCTGAGCACAAGTTGCATGTCAAAGTCGGAACATGCAAGACGGCGATCCGACTTTGATCCGACTTCAGTGTTAGTCAATGGGCTGTAGTGGGAAGTAGGATCAAAGTTGGACCAAAGTAGTACAGGGAGCATTTTCAAAGTTGGACCGACTTGTGTCGGACCAGTTAAGCCGGCTCCCATAGGGAAACATTTTCACACGTCATGCGACATGAACTCCCAATGTCGGAGCGTTTGTCGCACCTGTGTGAACCCGGCCTTACAACCATTATCACTTAACCCAGAATCAGGAGCATCACCATGGTGTCCTTCATTCCCTGTATAATGACAGAGAGAGTAGCAATGAAGTTACCACATTGGCACCACTCTCTGCATCTGAAGGACTTCCCATAGCTGGAAGAAGACTCAAGAGGAACCAGCATGTCACATGACCAGCCTAAAGACTTTGGAAAATGATACGTTTATAGAAGAACACCATATGATACAACGAATAGGACTCTAGGGAGGAGGTGTGAGATCCACTAATGTTGGGGCATTACCTTGACTTGGGTTTTGAGAAATGTATAAACTTTAAAAAAATAAATAAAATTGAAACACAACTTTCCCTTTAAAATGAATCGTCTGTTGCTTTCATTGCTTTCATTACCACTACCTAATATTACTGCAAGTAGTGTGAAAATTAAACCTTCCTGGCTGCACTGCTGTTTCCAAAGCTCACTGGCTGTGTATGCATGTTACAGTGTGTTAGTGTATGGTATGAAAGAATTAAGTGCGTAAGAGAGGAGTGCCACAACTGCCACATGAAATCTGCCTGTATTGTGTGTACATGTCAGACTATATTACTGTGTGAGATTGTTGGGCACAGTGGCTGACTTGTGCTTTGTACACATCACATGCCGCAACTGCATACATATCATGCAATGTTACTAAGTGCGATTGGTAGACTACTGCTGCCTGTTCTGCAGTATACAAACTGTATAGGCATATGCATGCAACATACAATCTGGAGGAGCAAACTGAGCTTATCACTGAGGGAGAAGGACCTGGGTATCTTCTGTAGATTGCAAACTGAATAAAAATATGCAAAGCTAGAAATGTTCTTGTGTTTAAGGGAATTTATATAGTAGCTCTAGATCAGAGGTCTCCAAATTATGGCCTGTGGCCCACTACGAGATTTTATCTTCCTTGCAGCTAGGGTTAGTGGCTTATCCTGAGACCTTGATGTAAGGGAGGACTGTAATGGGGACCCTGATGTAAGGGGGCTCTGGTGTTAAGGGGGACTGCGGTGTGAAGAGGGGACTTTTGTTGTTAAAGGGGGATGTCAGATGTGATGGAGAAACTTCAGATGTGATTGACGGGCTTCTGATGTGAAAGGGAGGCTCTGATATGAAAGGGGGTTCTAATGTGAAGGGGGGACTTCTGTTGTAAAAAGGGGGACTATGATGTGTAGAGGGGGCCTTGGCATGAAGGGGAATATCAAATGTGAAAGGGGGATTTCATATGTGATGCGGAGCTTCTAATGTGAATGTGAAACTCTGATGTAAAGGGGGGCTCTAATGTGGACCTTGATGTAAGGGAGTCTGTAACAGGGACACCGATGTAAGGGGGACTCTGATGTGAAGGGGGGTCAGTTGGTCTAGGGACCCTAATGTAAGGGGGAACTCCGATGGGGACCCTGATGTAAGGGGGACTCTCTGATGTAAGGGACCTCTGGTGTAAATTGAGGACTTCTAATGTAAGGGGGGACTCTTATGTAAAGACGGGGACTTCAGATGTGATGGGGTGGACTCTGATGTGAAGGAAGGACTTCCAATTTGATGGGGAAAAAGAATTGGTGGTGCATGTGTCCCTAATAGATAAGGCACCTCATCCCAGCAATGAAATTGAGCAAAAATGAAAGGCCGAGTATAAGGGATTATTGCGGTGCCAAAGATACAACAATACAAAATTATAAAAATTATTACATTTATTACAATAGATTAAAATTACAATTCATAAGGGGTACAAAAAATAACGGAGCATAGGCAAATTAGTACAACCAATAGATGGAAGTAGTTGAGGTATCCCTACTAGTTTCGTCAAGACATTGGCTTTCTCAGGGGATAGGATATGACATAGAATGGTTGTAGTTGTACAGGGAGAAAAGATCTTTTATTAATATGACAAAATTTAAATAACAAATAACACTGTGCATATCACTGAGCGACTGTACAAAAAGACTAGACAAGTGCAGTCTCCCCCATGCAATTGAACCCTCCCAGTTGGAAAACTGTCCCAAGTATTGTTGTATCTTTGGCACCGCAATAATCCCTTATACTCGGCCTTTCATTTTTGCTCAACTTCTAATTTGATGTTGGGGGGCTTCTAATGTGGGGGACTCTGATGTGATCGGGAGGCTTCTGATTATAAGGGGAGATATCAGATGAGAAGTCATTCATTTACAATTTTTTTATTCATGTATAAAACTGTTTGTTTTTTTCAGACCGTGAATATTTGTAAAATACAAAGTGACCCACATACTGAAAAGTTTGGGACCCCTGCTCTAGATCAAAGACTGGATGGGCAATTTGCTCATCATTCACCTTTTATCATGTAGCTTTATCATGTTTTGTCGCTTGTTCAAAAATGTTTTTTTCACTCTTTAGGCCCCCAACTGAGTTTACCCCTCTTTCACTGACACCGCTAAACACGCTCACACTGCTAATGACTCTGAACAGACAATGTAATTCAGTGAATCAAGCAAGATCTTTAAAAGGAAGGCAAGGTTTTGAAAATAATTTAACATTACACTTTGATGAGTATAACATGTACAAAGTTTACTTAAACAATACTCTCTACACTGTAAGCATTCAACTTCAATGGTAATTCTAGTAAACCTGAGGTTGGTATACAGTGGGGAAATAATTATTTGATCCCCTGCAGATTTTGTATGTTTGCCCACTTACAAATAATATATAATTGTTATCATAGGTGTATTTTAAATGATAAAGACAGAATATCAACCAAAAATCCAGAAAAAACACATGATATAAATGGTATACGGTAAATTTAGTTGCAGTTCAGTGAGTAAATTAAGTATTTAATCCCCTACCAACCAATAAAACGTCTGGCTCCCACAAACTGGCTATAGTATGTGCTCCTGTGGTACACAGATTAGCCCTGTCAATTTATTAAAGGTGCTCCTATAGACAACTCGTTATTTGTATAAAAGACACCTGTTCACAGAATCTCTTTCTTCCATTCAAACCTCACTATCATGGGCAAGACCAAAGAGCTGTCAAAGGACGTTGGGGACAAGATTGTAGACCTGCACAAGGCTTGCTGGAATGGGCTACAAAACCATCATCAAGAAGCTTGGTGAGGAGACAACCGTTGGAGTGATTATTCGCAAATGGAAGAAATACAAAATAACCATCAATCGCCCTCGGTCTGGAGCTCCATGGGGTAAGGATGATTATGAGAAAAGTGAGGGATCAGCCCAGAACTACATGGGAGGAGCTTGTGAATGATCTTGAGGCAGTTGGGATCACTGTCACCAAACAAACCATTGGTAACACAATACACCGCCATGGATTGAAATCATGCAGCGCCAGCATGGCCCCCTCCTCAAGTGGGCACATGTACAGGCCCATCTGAAGTTTGCCAATGAGCATCTAAATGATTCAGAGAAGGGTTGGGAGAAAGTGCTGTGGTCAGATCAGACCAAAATTAAGCTCTTTGGCATTAACTCCGTGTTTGGAGGAAGAAAAATGCTGACTATGACCCTAAGAACACCATCCCTACAATCAAGCATGGAGGTGGAAACATTATGCTTTGGGGTTGTTTCTCTGCTAAAGGTAAGGCCAACTTTGCCCCATTGAGAGGCCAATGGATGGGGCCATGTGTGGTAAAATTTTGGATGAGAACCTTCTTCCCTCAGCCAGAACACTGAAGATTGGTCCTGGATGAGTCTTCATGACAATGACCCAAAACATACCACCAAGGTAACAAAGGCGTGGCTCAAGAAAAAGCACAGTAAGAAAAAAAGGGGGAAAAAATGACTTTTAAAGTGGAGTTCCACCCACTTTTACAACTCTTCAGCATTCCTCACTAAACTGTGCACTGTAAACAAATTGGATATTTTTTTATTTTTTTTCTCAGCACCTACTGTATATCTGCTGTATTCATTTTTCACTTCCTCCTCCCTGGCCGCGGCCCATCGCATCATTTCCTGCTTGCAATGCCTTCTGGAAAGGGGCAAACTACTGCTATAAACTAACAAAACAGACCTTAGTTTACAGATTAACTTTACTAGAATACATTAAGCTTGTGTATTATAGGGGTATTTTTATTTAAAAAGTATAATTTCGGCTGGAACACCACTTTAAGGTAGCTACTAGTGTCCAAAGTTGAATGAAATGCTCAACAATATATAAATATAAAAATTCTAATTTTTTTATAAAACATTAAATTTGACAAGAAACTGTAAGCATCATATAATATGTGCTAACACAACATTCTCTCTCCCATGTATGCTAAGGAATAGTGTAAGTGGTTTATAAAGAGTAGCCTAAGCAAAATGGCCCACAGTACAAACATGAGTCGACTGTATCTGTATGGTGGTTATCCATAGATGTGGTTATTGTGTTATCACCAAATGGATCATGCGTTTCGCCAACGGCTTCTTCAGGGGATCCTGATTGGCACAAGGTTAGAACAAAGACCAGGGAATATCTATTCCATATAATGGGAGGAGGGAGAGGGGCGAGCAGCCAAACTGAGAGGAGGAAGGATGTGCAATGGAAGACAGCCAAAAATCAGGAGCCTGACCAGGGCAAGGCCTTTGTATTTATATGTCCCACATCAAAGGTTGCAATAATTATAGTTCAAAGGACTGGTCAGTTTAAATCCAAATAATGAGACAGCAATTTCAGAGAGTTCAAAAGTCGCTCGGTGCCTTTTGTATAAGGCTCCAAAACATACTGCTGCCGATCCCAGCTAGAAGCGATCCCTGTCAGGGAAACTAGCAGAGCCGTCCTCCTGAAGAGAAGCCAATTCATCCTCAAACGGGAGAGAGCTGTAAGTCAAGTATTCAAGGTTTTCCAGGATGAAGTCAGGGATCATCCTCTCCAAACTTTATCAAACAACACCACCACAGATGCTTACGTCAACAAATGGGGCCACAAGGAGTCCATCCTTTCAGAAGTTGGCCAAAGACTTTTTGTCCTGGGCAGAGATGAACCTTGCTTTCTATATCAACCAGGCATCTTGAGGGGAACTCAAGATGAGCGGTTCATAAATGCGCAGATCTTTTACATCCTGGAAGATCATTAGGCACAGCCGGAGGTGGATCTTTTTGCCTCTCAGAAGAATGAAAAGACAATTTTTTTTTTCCCCTCAGTCTGAAGAATTTGGCAGTTGCAGTGGATCGTGAGCATCTTATAGGTGGTCCTGGAAGATGAATGGGGTAAAATTGAAGTTCGACTTACCAGTAACTCTACTTCCAGTAGTCTTCTAGGACACCTAGATTATGTTGCTCCTTTTCTAGTTTCATCCTTTCGGGTTCTGAGGAGATTGTGTGGAGGACCTACTTTTACCCTTGACCTGGCAACAGGATTCGTATCCTGCTGGGAGGAGCGCTGTGTCATAGGCTGTCCTATGACTTCTGGAAATCGTGTCACCAGTGAGTAACTCCATTTATTTTAAATAAATAAATAAATAAATAAATATATATATATATATATATATATATATATATATATATATATATATATATATATATATATTTTTAGAAATAATATACAATACAATATAGTAGCTCCTGCCGTGTTTTTACAAAAGGACAGGAAGGGAGGTGATAGAATTTTGAGATTAAAACATAGAAAAGTCTAGTGGATCAATCTAATACCTTACATTCTTATGGTTTGAACAAAGACTATGATTAGAGTTGGGGGAACAGTTCAAGCTGAGCAAAAGTTTGGCCCGAACATCGCCTGTTTGGAGAACATGCGAATTTGCAGGACGCTCGGTGGGATGTTTGCCCCACACAGTGCATTCTAGGGCCCTATATGAATAAAGCAATGCACCTGACGGCTGGTCAGGTGCAAGGCTTTGTCCAGTCAGGGCACAAAGCACAGACAGAGCCATGATTGGACAAAGTCATGATGACTTTGCCCAATCATGGTTCAGTGCTCATATTCCCACCTCACACTATAAAAGGTTCCTTCCCACAGGAACCTTTTGCAGTATGTTGTTGGAGTGGAGATAGATAGGGCCCTGTTTGCTACTAGTGAGTTAGTGTATTTTTGTGACTCTGAGTGTGAAGTGTCAGTGTAGTGTTAGTGTAGTGCGAGTATAGTGTGAGTATAGTGTAGTGTCAGTGTAGTCTGAGTATAGTGTAGTATAGTGTGATTGACAGTAGAGATAGCCAATGGAAGAGACCTGGGAGAGCCACTGTTCTTGTACACGCTGGATCGTGATGGGGCTGAAAGGGCTGCTAGAATGCATGAAGTTAAAAAAACCTTGAGCCTTTGCAACCAATTTAACCCTCTCTCCCTGTGAGTTGTGGAAGCAAAAAAACCTTTGAAAACCTTAAACTTACTGGTAACCAATGTTTCTCAATCCCCTATTACTAGCGAGGACTTAGCTCTGTGGTATGCCAGCCCACCCTGCCACTGGGGGTCCTTTATATATCTCCATAAGTCAGGGAGGTGCTATATCAGTATAGGTAGAGCCTGGTAGACTGAATAAGCCTCTTGCTTCTTCTAAGTCTGTGACTCTTCAACAGCAAGAACTCAAGAACCATAATTTCTGGCTATTCCTGTCAGTCTGGGATTTTTGGGTATTCATAACCATATTTCCATCACATTTTCTATGTGACCATCATTAGGTTCCCCTAATGATGGTCACAGCAGCTGTGCAATTCTTATTAATAAGATCCCTAAAAGATACAAGAACAACCTGTGACTTGTTGGGCAGCACAGTGGCTAAATGGTTAGCATTTCCACCTAGCAGCCCTAGGGCTGCTGGTTCAAATCCCAACCATGGCACTACCTGCACAGAGTTTGCATGTTCTCCCTGTGCTTGCATGAGTTTCCTCCAAAGACATGCTGGTGGGTTAATTGGCTCTAGTATTTGCAGGGCTTTTTTTGTCAGAAAATAGGTACAGGAACTCAACCAACGTTTCGGGGGGCTGGGGAAGGGAGGTTCCTGCAGAGTTCAGAAGTGCGCTACTTGCAGAGTTTTGGGGGTGTTTTACCTACATAGTGCCGAGTTCAGGTGTGCGCTACACATAGAGCCAAATTCAGGGGTGCGCAGCATATAGAGTGCCGAGTTCATTGGTGCGCTGAATATAGAGTGCCAAGTTCAGGGGTGCACTGCATACAGAATGCCGAGTTAAGCCTTATTCCACAACTGCTCACCTCTGCATCTCCCATCCACATCTCACTTTCTACCCTCTTCAGCTCTGACCTCTGCATGCAACCTCCCCTCCTTCTTAAAAGCTCCACCATCTTTCACATGTCTTATTTTTGTTGCTGTATTAAACTGAAGCACCCAGTCGGCTCTAGTACCTCCCCGCACACTGTAGGTGGCACCTCTCCCCTCGCTTGCAGATCATCTAGTGGGGGTGTCAGCATCCACAATGAACCCCCGTCACTTGCATCTCCCTTGATCCCATCCTGCACTCTGCAGATCTATTGGAGACAAGCTATCACTGGTAAACATAGAAGCCTGACTTCTGTGTTTACCAGTAATAGTGGTGAGCAGGGAGCAGAGGGTCTGAGCCAGAGGTAGTGGAACTGAGTTCCACCAAATTCCAGCTGAAAAAAAGCCCTGAGGATATGAGTTAGGGAACTTAGATTGTAAGCTCTCTGAGGGCAGGGACTAATGTGAACATTCAATATATATGTAAAAGCACTGTGTAAATGATAGCACAATGTAAGTACCTATAATACATACATTTATCTCTCTGGCATCTATCAGAACTGATATATCAGTTCTAGATGGACTGTCCCTTTAATTTAATACCACCACCATGCATTCATTTGTTCTATGTTCACTAGTACCCTACTAGTGGTCTACTGAGGGCTATTTGTTGATTTGCTTCTCTGCAAAGCCATCAGGCAAGCCATATAAGAGCTGTCTCAGTGTTTACGCCAGTGAAATTCACAGTAATCCCAATGGAATGTCTAATCATTATATGTTTAAGATGATATAAAATTAAACGGCATTCTTTTGCTTTATATTATTACAGGCAGTAAAGTGAGTACCTACAGGCCATTGTTAGATATTGCTTCTTAATGACTTTAGTAGGAAATATGAAAAAGTGTTTTGTAGATTTAACGGCAAAGTGTTTTGTATTAAACATTTAAATGTAAAATTAATTTTTTTCAGTCTTTTTACTGTTTTTAATTCCTGTGTTATACTTTACCTTGTTTTTTAAGAGTTTTAGATGACAGTAAATAGCTGGCCCCTTAGTGCAGTGATGGGCACCCTGGGAGATTTTGGTGCCCCTAAACGCAGCCTTCTACTTTCCGTTAGGGCTGTACACATGATTAATTATGCATTTGCTAATCAGCAAAAGAAATAAGGAAAGAGAATTGTTCAGATTCTATTAGTGATTAACCTGCATTTGAGAATGAACTACTTTAAAGTGTGTTTATTATTTAAATTCACACTTCAGATGAATTAACAGCAGTACCAAAAGCATTATTGGTATGGGTAAAACAAAATTTGATCCGAATAATTGCTCAATCACATTACCTCAAGTCTTGGAAGCATTAAACCCCATGATCTCTGACTACCCAGAACCCTGTCTGCTCTATTGTGATCCAGCAAAATGGCTGGGTTGTGGGGTGTGAAATATCAGAATCCCCATTCTGTCCCCAAAAGATGATTGGTGGTGGCACTCAGGATCCAACTAGATGCAGGATTCTGTGAAAGATCTAATTCTATCCAAATCTTTATGAAAAATGCTGCAGGTGAATTGTAAACAGACGGCTCTTTTTTTCAGCAGGGACAGGGAAGCGGGACAGAGTTGATGGAAGATGGATGGAGCCAAATACAGGGCAATCTTAAAAGAAAACCTGTTAGAGTCTGTAAAAGACTTGAGACTGAGGCGGAGGATCACCTTCCAGCAGGACGACTCTCAACATACAGCCAAAGTTACAGTGGAATAGTTTAAATCAAAGCATGCGAAAATTTCAAGGGTTATGAATACTTTTTTTAAGACACCGTAGGGATTTATGCAGATAGCAAAAGCATTTAACAATCTCATTTAGATACATTACATTTGCGTACAGTTATAAACTTTTATACAATTGCTATGAAGGCAAACATATTTCACATTATAGAAGCACCCAAACTTTTACCAACTTTGCAAGGGGGTCCATGATGCATAGTTAAGCCCCAAGATCATTGCAAGGTGTAGGAGATATTCCAATGATTCTGAAAATCCATAGCAACTGGTCTCCAACTGTTCACTGTTCAGAAGAAACAGAATTAATCCTTCCACAGATGGCATCACAAAATATTGGGAGCTTGGCGATCTCTTCTCCATCATTTACATGCCTGCCATAATTTCCTTTATCTTCACACTGGTGTGCCCGTCTTAGAAATTTTATACTGCTTTCAAGCTTGAGGTACAAAGTAAAGTACTTGACATCGAGAGTTTCCAGTGGTGAAGTATTTATTATGTATTTAGATTGCATCAAAATAGAATAACCTCTTATAATTAACTCAAGTCACTGAGATGGTACTTCTATACAAAATCCCAACTTGATCTTGAAGGTTTATTTCTTAGTATGGCTTGTAATAGATACACACTTTTACCCCATAGAGGAAAATGTTTTTCCAATCTTAATTTAAGCACTAGGTTTAAACATAGCTCGATAACAGATTAAAAAGAACGATAAAACAAACATAAAGGCAGCGCTACATAGCAAAACACAGTCCAATTAATCTAGGTGTACTGTCATACAATAGTGCATCCATATATAAAGTCAAATATGAGCTGCAAGATGTCAGAACTTCCGCCTTCACTCTTCACCTTCCAGTGAAGGTGGAAGTTCCAACTTCGTACCAGCGACCCTAATGCCGCGTACACACGGTCGGACTTTTCAGCTACAAAAGTCCAACGGACGCTGACGGACTAAAGCTGGCTGGTAATCCGATCGTGTGTGGGCTTCTCCGGACTTTCAACGTACTTTTTTAGCCTCAAATCCGACGTACTTTAGATTTGAAACATGCTTCAAATCTTTACGTCGTAACTACGACGGACCCCGAAATCCGCTCGTCTGTGTGCTAGTCCGATGGACAAAAAGCCACGCTAGGGCAGCTATTGGCTACTGGCTATCAACTTCCTTATTTTAGTCCGGTGTACGTCATCACGTACGAATCTGTCGGACTTTTGTGTGGTCGCGTGTAGGCAAGTCCGTTCGTTAGAAAGTCTGCAACAAGTCCGCCGCAAGTCCGCCGCAAGTCCGCCGAAAGTCTGTCGGACCGGCTGTCGGACTTTTGTAGATGAAAAGTCCGACCGTGTGTACGCGGCATGAGAGTTAGCTCAGTAGCGTGTGATTCACCCTCCCGGTTGCAACAGGATCTGGGAAGAAAATCCTCCATAGAGAGCCTTCAAAGTAAAATTCTGGTGTTTATGCTTTTTATCCAGTTATTTCTGATAAGAGTTTGATTCAAAGGGGGTTTTTCTTATCCCCCATTTTTTCACGTGTGTAGGTGTTGGTGACAGCTTTCCATCCCAGTGTGGGAGTCAAACACCGTTTAGACTTTTCTATACATATATTGTGGAGCTGATATAGCATACATTTGCAGCTCATGTTTGACTTTATATATGCATGCACTATTGTATGACAGTACACCTGGATTAATTGGACTGTGTTGCACTATTGTATGATAGCACACCTGGAATAATCAGACTGTTTTTTCTATGTAGCGCTGCCTTTATGTTTGTTTTATTTTATCACATAAACTTGCCATTGGTAGGTGTGTGTGTGGTAGCTGCTTCAGACCTAATTAGTCATAAGATTATCCCATTAAGGGAGTTTTGAATTCTTTCACCTATCCCACAAGCGCTTGATTTTGTAGGAAGGGGCTCGATCATTTGTTTGTTAGATTAAAAAAAAAAAAAAAAAAGGTATTTTCTACTTTATCTATTCCTCTTAAGTGGGTGATGTTCTTGATTGCCAAGCAACCACTTAGCACATTGGAAGATCACTGCATGGCAATGGAACAGGGGTGGGCTGGGAACCTTTAACTTGGGGAGCTAATACAAGCAAGAGGCTCTTTCATGGTAGAGACAAATTTCAGTGGGCTGATCTGACACACTTTCCTATCATGCATCATCAACTTCCTTCACAGCTCTCAGGAATTATTCACATGACATTTCAGAGTCACAATAGAAATCGATGGTGGAAGACTTACCTGTTGCTGTGTATAGTAGGGTAACTATTGTATATAATGACCACCATGTGTCATTGGTGGTGAGTCCTTTTCTGGTCAGTGTCTGAATAGTGAAGCATCTTCACTCAGGAACCTGTCCAACATATCTTACTCTTACTGGCTTGAGGGCAAATCCTCCTCTGCCCCCCCCCCCCCCCCCGCCCGGTCCTTTCATGTTCAGGACCAAATGACATTTGTTCTAATATGATCAGGTCCATGGGATGGGATAGACCATGTGATTATATGCTAGCATAATCGTTTATTTATACATGTAGTGCCTCTGCCCTGAGCTAGATAAATGTGGTATATAGCTCTGCTATAGCCAGCTGAGCTGAAATTCAATTTATCAGATCTGTTCAAGCTTTCCTAACCTGGTGGATGATTGCTCCTGCCTGCTGCTGGAAGAATGCTCCAGCAAAAGCATGAGAGGGTCAGTCATTGGATTAGGAAAAGTCCCTAGCCAATCCTTGGGAGGCTAACCCAGAAGGTGTGGTTGGGGAGAAGATACACATGTTGGTGGATCTGATCAGTCTCTCTCTTCTCCTGAGGCTTTTTCCTGGGAGAGGGCCTATATGTGTGTGTGTTTGTTCCAAAGAACTACTGCTACTAGGCTGTCACGTACCTGGTAGGAGACTGAAATGACGAGGTTGGCCTCTCTTGTATCTCCAGCCCAGGTCCCACTGAGAGTGGAACAGATGGTGGTGAGGGACAGGAGGAACACGAGTGCCTGTAAGTGTTGATTGCAGAGCTTGTGGTAGGAATTGTAGACTTGGTGATTCAGGCAGAGCATCAGGTCAGGAACTGGGATGATACTGGATAGAGCAGCTGAGGTTTAAAGGGAACTCCAACAGGCTTGTAGGTTCTGGATGCGTGTCTTGCCAGGACTTCTCTTAGTCTGGAGACAGAAGCACACTGGAGCTGGGATGAAGGGCAGCCAGCACAGGCACTCGGAAGAAGCATTGAGCCAGGCAGGAAACAGAAGCGAAGTCAACAGGATAGCCAGATTCAGCAGCGAGCGGGCAGCAGGGTACCAAGACATTAGACAGTAGCAAGGTCAGGAGTAACCTGGGATCACGAACCAATAATCCGCCAAAGCCAGGTCAATGGGAAGCCAGGTCAGCAACAGATAGCAAGCAGGATTCAAGCAGGGTATCAGGAAACAGCGGAAGACCAGTCAGCATTGTGCAGGAAACAGGGCATCCTTTAAATAGGCTGTCTGGCGCCATTAAGACTGTGGACGTGCTCCCACGAGTGTGCGCAATCCTTCGCGCATGCGCATTGGCTCAGATGGGAATCTGCGGTCGCTGGTGAGTGTGCGCACGTGTGTGTACCCGATGTATTACAGTCATTCTCTTACATAGGCCGCAGCAGGTGCCATGGGCTAGGGGACTGAAAGATGCTACCTGCAGAAGCTGGGCTGGAGAAGGAAACATTCACCGAAGAGTGTTGCAGGGGAGATGGACAGGAGATGCTGCCTGGACATTGTGAATATGACCTTTTGCCCATAGCTCTTGGTACTAAAGTGTTTCCGAGGGCTAGACATGTTTTGCTTTGTGTCTTTTACAGATTCTTTGCAGTAAATTCAAGGAAGCATAAAAACCTCTGAACTATATTAATGTATATTTGTTTACTAAACAAAGATGTTGCACATACAGTTATAGAGAAAACAGTTCATGGAATACAAAATATCACAAAATGTGCATACAATTTACACGTGCACAAACTGTCTATCCTTCCCAACAAATTAGCATGGATAATGTATGCAAGAGGGATACACTTAAAGTTGCTTAAAATGGGTTGTAGATTTAGTGTAATCCCCAGGTTACATTCCTATTTTCTGTCTCTTTTTATGATGGAGCCATCAGGATGTCTCCAGACTGCTCCTTGCTTTTTTGGAGTCCTGCAAAACCACTGGTCCTTTGTGTCTGCAGCACATGGCTGTGTTTAAGTTCTCCTTCCAACCCCCCTACTTCCTGTAGCACCTCTTCCTGTCCTAAGCTCATGAACCAGTCCAATGAGTTCATTAGCTTGACGATGGGAAGCCTAGCTTCTAAAAACAATACACAGTCTTAAAAATGTTATTCCATAGTTACAGTGCCTTGAAAAAGTATTCATACCCCTTGAAATGTTCCACATTTTGTCATGTTACAACCAAAAATGTAAATGTATTTTATTGGGATACACATTTTTCAGATATTTATCTGTTAAAAAAATGAAAACCATTTATCATTTTCCTTTCACTTCACAATTATATGCCCCATTTTTGTTGGTCTATCACATAAAATACCAATAAATGACATTTAAGTTTTTGGTTGTAATATGACAAAATGTGGAAAATTTCAGTGGGTATGAATTCTTTTTCAAGGCACTGTAGGTAACCAATCAGTACTGGGCCTCCTCTGCCTCTGGGTCCAACAGAAATTGCATTTTCTGTTTTGTTCAGTTTTACCCTCTTGATTTGACTTTGACTGCTCTCCTAGTGTCTCAGATTTACTGGCTGTGCCCTCTTTACTTAGCTTTACTCATTATTTTTATGACTGCTTCTATAAAGCCTCGTACACACGCTTAGATTTTCGGACGACCGAACATCCATTTTTTGTGGCATGCTAGTCTCATGTCGAAAGTGAAGAGGTTACTCAAAAATACGAAAATTTTCCTATGACAGAATACAACATCAGAAGTGACATATTGTGTTGAATAGTTTTGTATGTATTCTTTCGTTTCTGAGCATGCGTAGTCTTGCCCTTATGATTTTTTTTGTACGAAAGCCGTACTAATGAAACGAAAATGGGACGTTGAGTTCACATCCGACAAAAATGTTATAGTCTACTAGGGATGAGCCGAACATCCCCCTGTTCGGTTCGCACCAGAACTTGCTAACAGGCAAAAAATTTGTTTGAACACGCGAACACCGTTAAAGTCTATGGGACACAAACATGAATAATCAAAAGTGCTAATTTTAAAGGCTTATATGCAAGTTATTGTCATAAAAAGTGTTTAGGGACCCGGGTCCTGCCCCAGGGAACATGGATCAATGCAAAAAAAAGTTTTAAAAACGGCCATTTTTTCGGGAGCAGTGATTTTAATAATGCTTAAAGTGAAACAATAAAAGTGTAATATCCCTTTAAATTTCGTACCTGGGGGGTGTCTATAGTATGCCTGTAAAGGGGCGCATGTTTCCCGTGTTTAGAACAGTCTGACAGCAAAATGACATTTCAAATGAAAAAAGTCATTTAAAAGTACTCGCGGCTATTAATGAATTGCCCGTCCGACAATACACATAAAAGTTTATTGATAAAAACGGCATGGGAATTCCCCACAGGGAAACCCCGAACCAAAATTAAAAAAAAAAAATGACGTGAGGCCCTTCAGGTCTGGTATGGATTTTAAGGGGAACCCCGCGCCAAAACTTAAAAAAATGGCATGGGGTCCCCTCAAAAAATCCATACAAGGCCCTTATCCGAGCACGCAACCTGGCAGGCCGCAGGAAAAGAGGGGGGGACGAGAGAGCACCCCCCTTCCTGAACCGTACCAGGCCACATGCCCTCAACATTGGGAGGGTGCTTTGGGGTAGCCCCCCAAAACACCTTGTCCCCATGTTGATGGGGACAAGGGCCTCATCCCCACAACCCTTGCCCGGTGGTTGTGGGGGTCTGCGGGCGGGGGGCTTATCGGAATCTGGAAGCCCCCTTTAACAGGAGGACCCCCAGATCCCGGCCCTCCCCCCTGTGTGAAATGGTAAGGGGGTACTTGTACCCCTACCATTTCACAAAAAAACTGTCAAAAATGTTAAAAATGACAAGAGACAGTTTTTGACAATTCCTTTATTTAAATGCTTTTTCTTTCTTCTATCTTCTATCTTCTATCTTCTTTCTTCTATCTTCTATCTTCCTTAGGTTTCTTCCTCCATCTTCTTCTTCTTCTGAAGAACCAACCGGAGAAGAGGAACCGGAGGGACCCCTGAAGTTGGAAGAAGACTCCCGAAGCCGGAGGAAGACCCCCCCGGAGCTGTCTAATAAATTATTTTCAAAACCTGTGTAGTGTGTTTTATTATTGACACTTTTTCCCTAGGTAAGTGGGTAGGGGTACCATGTACCCCATACTCATTCTCATAGGGTGGGGGGCCGGGATCTGAGGGCCCTCTTATTAAAGGGGGCTCCCGGATTCCGATAAGCCCCCCGCCCGCAGACCCCGACAACCAACGACCAGGGTTGTCGGGAAGAGGCCCTTGTCCTCATCAACATTGGGACAAGGTGCTTTGGGGTGGGGGGGCACCGCAGGGTGCCCCCTCCCCAAAGCACCCACCCCCATGTTAAGGGCATGTGGCCTGGTACGGTTCAGGAGGGGGGCGCTCGCTCGTCCCCACCCGCTTTCCTGACCGGCCAGGCTGCGTGCTCGGATCGGGGTCTGATATGGACTTTAGGGGGGACCGTTTTTTAGGCGTAGGGGGTACCCCTTAAAACCCATACCAGACCTAAGGGCCTGGTATGCCCCGCGATGGGGCTCGCAAGGTGTCAATCTCGCCGCTTTTATTTAAAAGCGGCGAGATTGACTTCCTTTTCTAGTCCCGTCGTACCCGAGTCATGTTCAAAATGAACGGACTTGTCCGTGTGTGGGCAAGTCTGTTCATTCTGAAAGAACGCTGTAACTCCGGCGAAAGTCCGTCGGAAAGACGGGCGGACTTAGCCTGCCGGAAAGTCCGGTTGTGTGGAGGCAAGTCCATCCGTTCAGAAATTCCGGCGGTAGTCCGCCGGAAAGTCCGGCGGGAAGAATGTCGGAACAAGTATGCCATAAAGTCAGATCGTGTGTACACGGCATAAGGGTCCGAAAATCGGCAGACAGCTCGTCGTACTAATTTTTCCATTCGATTTTTTGTATCGTGTGTACAGGCCTTTAGGTTTAATAGTGCTGGAATAAGGCTTTTTCTTTAAGCTGTCCTCTTGGATTTTTGTATGTGTCTTTTGGAATCGTGTATTCTAAACCCTCTGTCTTGCATTTTTCTCAAGACCTACAATAAAAGGTAAAAAGACCCTTAAGCCTCGTACACATGATCAGATTTTCCGCAGACAACACCTCAGACTTTTATCTGAAGTTGTGTGCCTGGATTTTGTCTTGCATACAAACGGCAAGGAATTGTCGGCCAACAAACACAAACGTAGTGACGTACTACGTGGTTTTTCAGATCTTTAGCGCCACCCTTTGAGCTCCTTCTGCTAATTTTGTTTTAAAACCTGCCATCCAACATTGGTCGATGGAGCGCACAAACGTTCGGATTTTCTGCCAACAGCCTGTCATCACACATTTCCCTTCAGAAAATCCGATCGTGTGTATGCAGCTTTAGACTGAGCCTAAGTTTGTCCGTGTGCTTCTGCGACTGAATACGGGGCGGGCAGCTTCTGAACAGGTAAGAGAGATACAGTTTATTTCCAGCTGCCCCTTCGGACTTAGCACTACATAAAGTACTCGCTTATGCCCCGTACACACGGTCGTATTTTCCGACGGAAAATGTGTGATAGGACCTTGTTGTCGGAAATTCCGACCGTGTGTAGGCTCCATCACACATTTTCCATCGGATTTTCCGACACACAAAGTTTGAGAGCAGGCTATAAAATTTTCCGACAACAAAATCCGTTGTCGGAATTTCCGATCGTGTGTACACAAATCCGATGCACAAAGTGCCACGCATGCTCAGAATAAATAAAGAGATGAAAGCTATTGGCTACTGTCCCGTTTATAGTCCCGACGTACGTGTTTTACGTCACCGCGTTCAGAATAATCGGATTTTCCGACAACTTTGTGTGACCGTGTGTATGCAAGTATGAGCCAACATCCGTCAGAAAAAATCCTAGGACTTTGTTGTCGGAATGTCCGATCAATGTCCGACCGTGTGTACGGGGCATAAGACCAAAAAGAAGGACAACTGTGAAGGACAGAGAGACAGAGATTCTCGGTTCCAAAAAAGAGATAGTCCATTTAAATAAGGGAAAGTTGGGTTATGCATTATCATCTAGTGTGGTGCGGTGCGTATTTTGAGCCTTTTACAGCCTTGATTGTGGCTGTTTTGTAGCTTGTGTATCGATTATTGCTGTATTTTCAAGGCATTAGATGGATCAAAAGTGTGTGGCAAATCAGCAGCACCTAAAGCTCAAGTTCGGGTATTTTTTTAGATTTTAATTAGAGTAGGGAAGAAATAGAACCTTCGTCAAACAGAAACTGCTGTGTTCCAATTGGGGAGGTTTCTTTTCAGTTCTTGTCTCTTTCTCTAGTCCTGTTTGTGTCATGAGCTTGCCCGTCTTCTTCCACCTCTCACACCTTTCTATTTGGCTATCACTACAATGAGCAGCTTTATGCCGCGTACACACGACCGGTTTGGCTGTCGGAATTAACTTCAGAAGGTTTCTCTGACGGTACTCCGACGGAATTCCATTCAAGCGGTTTTGCATACACACGGTCAAACCAAAGTCCGACCGTCAAGAACGTGGTGACGTACAACACGTACGATGGGACTAGAAAAAGGAAGTTCAATAGCCAGTAGCCAATAGCTTCCGTCTCGTACTTGCTTCAGATCATGCGTCCTTTTTGGTCCGTCGGAACAGCATACAGACGAGCGTTTTTTCTGATAGGAATTGGTTCCGTCGGAAATATTTAGAACATGTTCTATTTCTAGGTCCGTCAGAATTTTCGAAAAAAAAGTCCGATGAGGCATACACATGATCGGAATATACGATGAAAAGCTTCTGTCTGACTTTTTCTGTCGGACGTTCCGCTCGTGTGTACGCGGCTTTATTGATCATTAGAATGGAGTAGAATGTGGAACTTAATGGGTCAGCTCTTGACACTAACAAGAAATTTGCATATTTCAAAACCTCAGGATTTCAGTCACCAGAGTATGCAGAGGAAGGATAAGTGCAGACATTTTAAGACATTATAGCACTGCAACCTGTTCAGTAAAATTGCTTTTTTATAGGTTTACTTTAAAAACTTCAATACAGGACACTTTTACCCCCTTCCTGCCCAGGTCAATTTTCAGCTTTCAGTGCTGTCACCATTTGAATGACAATTGTGCGGTTATACACTGTACCCAAATTAAATCTTTATCATTTTGTTCACACAAATAGAACTTTCTTTTGGTGGTATTTAATCACCGATGGGATTTTAATTGTTTGCTAAAAAAAACGAAAAAAGACCGACAATTTTGAAAAAATAAAAAGTTTTTCTTCGTTTCTTTTAGAAAATGATATAAATAAGTAGTAAAAAACTGTTTTTATTATACACAAATATACAAAAGTCAACAAACAAATATATTAAAAAGAGGGAGGCGTTGCTATATGCAGCAAAGCCATAGCTCTCTCTCTCTCTCTCGCATATAGCAACGCCTCCCTCTTTTTAATATATTTGTTTGTTGACTTTTGTATATTTGTGTATAATAAAAACTGTTTTTTACTATATTTTATGACTGGTGCCTACAAAGTCCATTTGTCCACTCTCCTGGGGTTAGTTTTGAATATTTCTAGATTTAGGACGTTGGCACTGCTCTACTTATTAAGTCTCCACAGCCTATCCTGTGGTCAGACTTGGTATTTTTGTCCATGTTTAGTTTGATATAAATAAGTAATCTTTCTCCTTCACTGATGTGCGCTCATGAGGCTACAGTGATTAGCACTGATAGGTGGCACTGATGGACACTGATAGGTGGCACTTATGGGCAATGATCGGCAGCACTGATGAGCAGGCCTTGATGGGCACTGAAAGGCAGCACTGACTGGCATCACTGATGGGCACTGAAAGGCAGCACTGACTGGCATCACTGATGGGCACTGATAGGTGGCACTGCTGGGCACTGATAGGCAGCACTTATGGGCAATGATCGGCAGCACTGATGAGCAGGCACTGAAAGGCAGCACTGACTGGCATCACTGATGGGCACTGATTAGCACCACTGATGGGCACTGTCTGGCATCACTGGTGGGCACTGTTGGGGCTGCACTGATAATCAGTGCCCTGATTATCTGTACAGGTCTCCCCTGTGAGGAAATGATGCTGATTGGCTCACCTCTCCTTACACGCTGTCAATGTGAGGTGAGGAGAGCCGATAACCGGCATTTCCTTGTTTACATGTGCATAGCTCCCAACTGTCCCTGATTTGGAACAAAATCTCTCTGTCCCTCTTTCCCCATCATTTGTCCCTCATTTTGGTCTACTCTATATTTCTATAAGTGTTTCCCAGTGCTAAACCCTTAATCTAATTTCTAAATTGCTGCATTTGTAAATTTCAAAAGCCAGTATAGAGGAATAGTAGTGGTAAAAAAAAAAAAAAAAAAAGCTGTAATGAGTTTAACTAATCAGTTTTTGTTTAATATTCCTTTAAGGAGGCGTGTCCTATGCCTACATAATTTTGCTAATTAGTGTCCCTCGTTCCCATCTCAGAAAGTTGGGAGGTATGCATATGATCAACTGTGATTGGACACAGCTGGTCACATGGGTAAAGAGCCTTGTCGTCGGACATATGATGTCATCTGACATCCTCACAGAACGAGAAAGCCACCCCGCCACCATCATTAGTCTATATGGCGGGCGGAAGGTGGTTAAAGTTCAATTGAACTTTTACTTTAAATCAGCTAAATACATTTCAGATGCATGAAAACAAAAAGTGTTTAAAGTAGTACAAGTAATGTTCTTCAGTAAGCAGTCACCACCTGTTCCCTGCCATCATCCTGCAGAGAAAGACCCCTGATCTCTATGGGAAAAGCTATAGTCTCTCTGCAGAGATCTTAAAGTGGTTGTATACCTGCACAGAAAAAAAATTAAATTAATGAAAAAACAAAACCTGTAAGACAAAGGCATATTGAGCTAGTATGCAGCGCATACTAGCTCGTTATGAAATACTCACCTTAGAACGAGGCGTCGGCATCTGATCCTGGTCCACGACGAGGGAGCTGACATTTTGCCCTTGGCGTTTCTTCCGGGTTCGCAGCTCCAGCCACTCACAGCGTCGGGCAGACTCTTGCACGCAGGAGTCTTCTTCCCGGCCGGACCTTCAGCCGGGCCTTCACAGCGCATGCGCCACTGACATCAGCGGCTGTATGCAAAGTGATTATCTCCTAAACCGTACAGGTTTAGGAGATATTCATTTTACCTACAGGTAAGCCTTATTATAAGCTTACTTGTAGGTACAAATGTAACATAAGGGTATACAACCGCTTTAAACACCCCCTGCTGCATCAGAGCTAGAGCTCTTCAATCAGCAGGGAGCATGAGTTTGCTGATTAGAGAGCTCCAGCTCTGGCCCAGTAGGGGGCGTGTTAGAGCTCTGCAGAAAAGAACACTTCCATCATGCAAAAATTAGGGGTCTCTCTGCAACGTGCTGGCAATGGAAAGGCCTTTCTACTGAGGTTGTAGCTGCTTTCTAGAGAAAACAAGCTGTAAGAATTTGCACCTTTTTTTATCCACCTGAGATGTATTTAGCTGATTTTAACTGAAAGATCACTAGACTACGCTGCACTACATAGTTGATGGAACATCTCAAGGAGAGTACAATCAGAATGGAGTATATTGTGTGATCAGCCTTAGGTCTTGTTCACGCTGAGACAATGGATCTAAATGCTTGCACTGAGCTAAAGAGATTGGCACACACATCGTTGAAGGGATGGGGGTGTCTCAAATGCTTTTTGCAGAGGTTAGGCCTTGACTTATTATCTATTGATTCTCATAGAGCGCTTTATTCATGGGAGGAATGCTATCCAAAAACACACAATGCACTGGATGCTTTTCTACATCAATACAGAGTGAACAAAAGCCATAAAGCACAATTGCAAGCAGATATAATTCAGTTATGTTATAAAAATGTTTTTTAAATAGTAATCATTTCAGTAGTTATTTTTTTATTCTAGGACTCAAATCACTACAAAACCTGGTAAATATATGACAAAATATTATGTTACTTGTAAAGATATTGGCTAATGAATTTCACAGGCTTAAAAAAATCAATGCATCTTCAAAAACATTTTTGTGATACAATATGTCCATGGATGAGGAGTAAATAACCAACAAATGGTACAGGTATATTGCTCCACAAAACAAATGTCCAAGGTACTTACTTCTCATTGCCCAGATTTCTCTTTGGTTAACATTTTCATAGTGATAATATAGGTTAGTTTTTTTTTTATATATATATATATAAAAATAACAAACATATTAAACTTCTCTTCTTCTCGGGTCACCTGCTGGTGCTCCTGGCCCCTCCCCCTTGACCAGTGCCCCAATAGCAAGTCGCAAGTCGCTTGCTATGGGGCCACCAGTGTATGCTCGCTCCCAAACCCTGCTCTATGCATCCATAAGACACATAGAATGGTGGCTCGGCCCTGCCCCCATTTTCTCCTCATTGGCTCACAGGTTGTGATTGACAGCAGTGGGAGCCTATGGCTTCTGCTGCTGTCTCAGCCAATGGGGAGAGAGAGACCCAAGGCTCCTATGCACATCGCTAGATCAAGAGGGGGCTCAGGTGATTAATAGGGGGGTAGGTGAGGGGAGCAGCACGCAGAGGGTTAAAAAAAGGAAAAAAACTTCAGCCTTTACAGCCACTTTAAGCTCTCCTCCTGGACAAGAACCAGGTAGCTCCAGGCCCCAAACTATTTATGCACCCCCCCCCCCATTCACTTTCTGGGCACCCTTCCCCGGGGATTGGCTGAGACCACATAAATATTCAGGTTGCTGATTTGCTTTTTCAGGCCACTACATTCTAGAATCCTTAAAGTGAAACAGATGCCCAGGGGACTTTTTGAGAGTTATGCCAAAAAATTGAACCATGATATATAAAAAGTTTTACATCTTTATTGTTTACATTTAACATTAACATTTCAGAAGTAAGCTACGGGCCAGCCCTTCAAATTTCCACTGGCCTGCCCGCATTATATGAGTGGAAATAAGCAGGGCCGTCTTTAATATTGACTGGACCCTGCGCAAATATTTTCTTGGGCCCCCTCTTCTATGCAATTTCACTCTCCACCAGCTCTGAGGCATACAATAAATAGCAGCTAGACTCAAAATCAGTTTACTGAATCATGTCAGGCAGCGATTGCGATTGTTTCCCGGAGGTTACAGTGTATCATTACCGCTTACTGACTGGCTGCTAGAGGTTACAGCACAAATTATGGCTCACTGTTTATTTTCTAAAGGGTTACAGCACATGACTTCTGCTTGTTGATTGGTTGCTAGAGAATACTGTACATCAATACTGCTCACTAATTGGTTGCTAGAGGTTACTGCAAATTATTACTGCTCACTGATTGGTTCCTAGAGATTACTGCATATCCTTACCGCTCAATGATTGGTTGCAAGAGGTTAGTGCACAGCATTACTGCTCACTGATTGCTAAAGGTTACAGCACATCATCTCCTCACTGCCTGCACACCATGAACTGGGGAGGTAAGGGGACCATTAATTGTTAATGACACCCTCATGCATCGGCTGTGATGTGTGTATTCACATTCACCAAAATTCAGGTTACTTTGGCACCATGTTTTTTTGAAGAAGGGTTCCACCTCCAATTTGCTTACCTTTGCAGAAAAGGCTGATGTTAGGCTGAATGACCACATGAATGCTGCCTCTATTTACATATCAATACAGCGGTCCCTGACTTTTTACATATTAATGCCGGCGCTATTTACTTATCAATGATGGTTATTTACATATAAACACAAGGTCTGCAGGTGAGTCATCTGTACATGGCAATAGAGCAGAGCTGGGCAGCAGCAACAGAACTTTACACTGAGATATCAGGACACAGCACGGGACTAAAACTTCAAGGCATAAGTGAATTTAAACTGGAATAGTTGGCAAGTATGAGGCAGCTTTTTTGGACCCCACAACAATCATGGGGCCCAGGGCAGCTGCCCCCTTTGCCCTGCCTTAAAAATGGCCCTGGAAACAAGCTACCCAAACCTGCCACTATACCACCCTAAACTACCCAAACCTGCCACTATACCGCCCTAAACTTCCCAAGTCTGCCACTATACCACCCTATACTACCCAAACCTGCCACTATACTACCCTTTACTACCCAAACCTGCCAATATACTACCCAAACCTGCCACTATAATGCTCTATACTACCTGAACCTGCCACTATACCAAAATATACTACCCAAAACTGCCACTATACTACCCAAACCTGCTACTATACTACCCAAACCTGCAAAACAGTGCCTATAGTAGCCAATCATATTTTATCCTTATTTTATTTATCACAGTCAGGTCAATGAAATAAGCTTTATGTTAATATTGCTAAAGTTGTTGTTGATATTTATTTTTGTAACCTAATTCTGCATAAAACATTTAACAGTGTCAATTCATAAAATAATTTACAAGGGTATATTTAGGGGTGGAATTAGGGGCGGAGCAGGATAGGGGTTTAGTGGGACAACTGGTGGCGAGTAACTCTTCAGGCCTGGCTAGTAGCTCAGGACTTGAAATTTTGAGCCTTACTATAGGCTATAGATAAACCATCATTAAAAAAGTATTGATGTATATTGCAATATAGCAACCTGTAATTTACTGAACAGCACAGATATATGAAATAAACCAGACACTGATATATATTCTCTTGGCGTGTTTCGTAAAACAAGGTTCACTTCTTCAGGAGTAATACAATTCAAGTTGATAGACAACATCTATGGAGAAACCATGTCATTAAAACATGTAATACATGTAATATTGAGAGAAGTGTACCCAAACAGGGAACACAATAACTGTACACAGCTCAAATATACAGAGCTCACTTCCCAATATATACAAGTGGTTATACTCACACACCAATCACCAAATCAAGGTGGGACTGGGATCATCTCTCACCAGATGGCAGGCGCCATGGAAGGGCACCACTGGAACAGTTTTTCCCAGGAGCTGTGGGTGGAACAGACCGCCAAATAGAGGGTAAGGCTACCAAAACCCTCAGATCCTTCTCTGCCATTGATTCCCCCAGTTGTACTCTCCCTAGTATGTATGATGCATGCATATTCCTAGCCCCCAAGTGCTTAACTTTACATTTATCAACATTAAACCTTATTTGCCACCTAGTTGTCCAATAAAACAGTGCATTAAGGTTGGCTTGTAAATTGGAGACATCCTGTAAGGACGTTGTTCCACTGCATAGCTTGGTGTCATCTGCAAAGACCAAACTGGCACTTTTAATCCCAGACCCTATATCATTTATAAAGGTATTAAAGAGTAAGGGCCCCAACACTGAACCTTGGGATACACCACTGATAACCTTAGACCATTCAGAGTAAGAATCATTAACCACTACTCTCTGAAGTCTATATTTTAGCCAGTTTTCTTTCCATTTACAAACTGATCTTTCTAAGCCTGTAGACTTTACCTTACTCATTAGCCATGTGTGGGGAACTGTGTCAAACGCTTTTTCAAAATCCAAGTATACTGTCCAAAGCCACCCCTATGTCCAAGGTTTTTCTTACCTCCTCATAAAAAGAAATCAGGTTTGCTTGACGACTTCTGTGTTTCATGAACCCATGCTGCCCGTTGCTTAAATTATTTTTTTTCCAGCAAGAACTCATCTATGTGGTCTTTTATTAAACTCTCCAGTATCTTCCCAACTATGAAAGTTAAACTAACAGTTCTATAGTTACTTGGTAAAGACTTTGATCCTTTTTTAACCACTTGACGACCGCCTCACGCCGATGTACGTCGGCAAGGTGGCACGGACAGGCAAAATCACGTACATGTACGTGATTTGCCTTCCGCGGGTGGGGGGTCCGATCGGACCCCCCCCCGGTGCCCGAGGTGGTCGTCTTTTGTCCAGCGGCGATCAGAGGTGAGGGGGAGACCATCCGTTCGTGGCCCCCCCTCACGATCGCCGCCGGCCAATCGAATCATTCCTTTGCTGCTGTATGCTAAACAGCAGCAAAGGAAATGATGTCATCTCTCCTCGGCTCGGTAATTTCCGTTCCGGCCCAAGGAGAGACGACATGTGAGTGAGTGCACCAACACACACACACACACAGTAGAACATGCCAGGCACACAAAACACCCCGATCCCCCCCCGATCAACCCCCCCCCCCCTGTCACAAACTGACACCAAGCAGTTTTTTTTTTCTTTCTGATTACTGCATAGTGTCAGTTTGTGACAGTTACAGTGTTGGGACAGTTAGTATTACCCCCCTTTAGGTCTAGGGTACCCCCCTGACCCCCCCTAATAAAGTTTTACCCCCTTGATCACCCCCTGTCACCAGTGTCGCTAAGCGATCATTTTTCTGATCGCTGTATTAGTGTCGCTGGTGACGCTAGTTAGGGACGTAAATATTTAGGTTCGCCGTCAGCGTTTTATAGCGTCAGGGACCCCCATATACTACCGAATAAATATTTTAACCCCTTGATGGCCCCCTAGTTAACCCTTTCACCACTGATCACCGTATAACCGTTACGGGTGACGCTGGTTAGTTCGTTAATTTTTTATAGTGTCAGGGCACCCGCCGTTTATTACCGAATAAAGGTTTGGCCCCCTGATCGCCCGGCGGTGATATGCGTCGCCCCAGGCAGCGTCAGATTAGCGCCAGTACCGCTAACACCCACGCACGCAGCATGCGCCTCCCTTAGTGGTATAGTATCTGAACGGATCAATATCTGGTCCGATCAGATCTATACTAGCGTCCCCAGCAGTTTAGGGTTCCCAAAAACTCAGTGTTAGCGGGATCAGCCCAGATACCTGCTAGCACCTGCATTTTGCCCCTCCGCCCAGCCCACCCAAGTGCAGTATCGATCGATCACTGTCACTTACAAAACACTAAACGCATAACTGCAACGTTCGCAGAGTCAGGCCTGATCCCTGCGATCGCTAACATTTTTTTTGGTAGTATTTTGGTGAACTGGCAAGCACCAGCCCCAGGCAGCGTCAGGTTAGCGCCAGTAGCACTAACACCCACGCACGCAGCATACGCCTCCCTTAGTGGTATAGTATCTGTACGGATCAATATCTGATCCGATCAGATCTATACTAGCGTCCCCAGCAGTTTAGGGTTCCCAAAAACGCAGTGTTAGCGGAATCAGCCCAGATACCTGCTAGCACCTGCGTTTTGCCCCTCCGCCCGGCCCAGCCCAGCCCACCCAAGTGCAGTATCGATCGATCACTGACACTTACAAAACACTAAATGCATAACTGCAGCGTTCGCAGAGTCAGGCCTGATCCCTGCGATCGCTAACAGTTTTTTTGGTAGCGTTTTGGTGAACTGGCAAGCACCAGCGGCGTAGAACACCCCGGTCGTAGTCAAACCAGCACTGCAGTAACACTTGGTGACGTGGCGAGTCCCATAAGTGCAGTTCAAGCTGGTGAGGTGGCAAGCACAAGTAGTGTCCCGCTGCCACCAAAAAGACAAACACAGGCCCGTCGTGCCCATAATGCCCTTCCTGCTGCATTCGCCAATCCTAATTGGGAACCCACCGCTTCTGCAGCGCCCGTACTTCCCCCATTCACATCCCCAACCAAATGCAGTCGGCTGCATGAGAGGCATTTTCTTTATGTCCTCCCGAGTACCCCTACCCAGCGAACCCCCCCAAAAAAGATGTTGTGTCTGCAGCAAGCGCGGATATAGGCGTGACACCCGCTATTATTGTCCCTCCTGTCCTGACAATCCTGGTCTTTGCATTGGTGAATGTTTTGAACGCTACCATACACTAGTTGAGTATTAGCGTAGGGTACAGCATTGCACAGACTAGGCACACTTTCACAGGGTCTCCCAAGATGCCATCGCATTTTCAGAGACCCGAATCTGGAACTGGTTACAGTTATAAAAGTTAGTTACAAAAAAAGTGTAAAAAAAAATATATATATATAAAATATATATATATATATAAAATAAAAAAAAATAGTTGTCGTTTTATTGTTCTCTCTCTCTCTATTCTCTCTATTGTTCTGCTCTTATTTACTGTATTCTATTCTGCAATGTTTTATTGTTATTATGTTTTATCATGTTTGCTTTTCAGGTATGCAATTTTTTATACTTTACCGTTTACTGTGCTTTATTGTTAACCTTTTTTTTGTCTTCAGGTACGCCATTCACAACTTTGAGTGGTTATACCAGAATGATGCCTGCAGGTTTAGGTATCATCTTGGTATCATTCTTTTCAGCCAGCGGTCGGCTTTCATGTAAAAGCAATCCTAGCGGCTAATTAGCCTCTAGACTGCTTTTACAAGCCGTGGGAGGGAATGCCCCCCACCGTCTTCCGTGTTTTTCTCTGGCTCTCCTGTCTCAACAGGGAACCTGAAAATGCAGCCAGTGATTCAGCCAGCTGACCATAGAGCTGATCAGAGACCAGAGTGGCTCCAAACATCTCTATGGCCTAAGAAACCGGAAGCTACGAGCATTTTATGACTTAGAATTCGCCGGATGTAAATAGCGCCATTGGGAAATTGGGGAAGCATTTTATCACACCGATCTTGGTGTGGTCAGATGCTTTGAGGGCAGAGGAGAGATCTAGGGTCTAATAGACCCCAATTTTTTCAAAAAAGAGTACCTGTCACTACCTATTGCTATCATAGGGGATATTTACATTCCCCGAGATAACAATAAAAATGATTAGAAAAAAAAAAATGAAAGGAACAGCTTAAAAATAAGGTAAAAAAGCAAAAAAATAATAAAGAAAAAAAAAAAGCACCCCTGTCGCCCCCTGCTCTCGCGCTAAGGCGAACGCAAGCGGCGGTCTGTCGTCAAACGTAAACAGCAATTGCACCATGCATGTGAGGTATCACCGCGATGGTTAGATCGAGGGCAGTAATTTTTGCAGTAGACCTCCTCTGTAAATCTAAAGTGGTAACCTGTAAAGGCTTTTAAAGGCTTTTAAAAATGTATTTATTTTGTTGCCACTGCACGTTTGTGCGCAATTGTAAAGCATGTCATGTTTGGTATCCATGTACTTGGCCTAAGATCATCTTTTTTATTTCATCAAACATTTGGGCAATATAGTGTGTTTTAGTGCATTAAAATTTAAAAAAGTGTGTTTTTTCCCCAAAAAATGCGTTTGAAAAATCGCAAATACTGTGTGAAAAAAAAATGAAACACCCACCATTTTAATCTGTAGGGCATTTGCTTTAAAAAATATATATAATGTTTGGGGGTTCAAAGTAATTTTCTTGCAAAAAAAAAAAAAACTTTTTCATGTAAACAATAAGTGTCAGAAAGGGCTTTGTCTTCAAGTGGTTAGAAGAGTGGGTGATGTGTGACATAAGCTTCTAAATGTTGTGCATAAAATGCCAGGACAGTTCAAAACCCCCCCAAATGACCCCATTTTGGAAAGTAGACACCCCAAGCTATTTGCTGAGAGGCATGTCGAGTCCATGGAATATTTTATATTGCGACACAAGTTGCGGGAAAGAGACAAATTTTTTTTTTTTTTGCACAAAATTGTCACTAAATGATATATTGCTCAAACATGCCATGGGAATATGTGAAATTACACCCCAAAATACATTCTGCTGCTTCTCCTGAGTACGGGGATACCACATGTGTGAGACTTTTTGGGAGCCTAGCCGCGTACGGAACCCCGAAAACCAAGCACCGCCTTCAGGCTTTCTAAGGGCGTGAATTTTTGATTTCACTCTTGACTGCCTATCACAGTTTCGGAGGCCATGGAATGCCCAGGTGGCACAAAACCCCCCCAAATGACCCCATTTTGGAAAGTAGACACCCAAAGCTATTTGCTGAGAGGTATAGTGAGTATTTTGCAGACCTCACTTTTTGTCACAAAGTTTTGAAAATTGAAAAAAGAAAAAAAAAAAAGTTTTTTCTTGTCTTTCTTCATTTTCAAAAACAAATGAGAGCTGCAAAATACTCACCATGCCTCTCAGCAAATAGCTTGGGGTGTCTACTTTCCAAAACAGGGTCATTTGGGGTGGTTTTGTGCCACCTGGGCATTCCATGGCCTCCGAAACTGTGATAGGCAGTGAAGAGTGAAATCAAAAATTTTCACCCTTAGAAATCCTGAAGGCGGTGATTGGTTTTCGGGGTCCCGTGCACGGCTAGGCTCCCAAAAAGTCCCACACATGTGGTATCCCCGTACTCAGGAGAAGTAGCTAAATGTATTTTGGGGTGCAATTCCACATATGCCCATGGCCTGTGTGAGCAATATATCATTTAGTGACAACTTTGTGCAAAAAAAAAAAAATGTGTCACTTTCCCGCAACTTGTGTCAAAATATAAAATATTCCATGGACTCAATATGCCTCTCAGCAAATAGCTTGGGGTGTCTACTTTCCAAAATGGGGTCATTTGGGGGGGTTTTGTGCCATCTGGGCATTCCATGGCCTCCGAAACTGTGATAGGCAGTGAAGAGTGAAATCTTAAATTTACACCCTTAGAAATCCTGAAGGCGGTGATTGGTTTTCGGGGGCCCTGTACGCGGCTAGGCTCCCAAAAAGTCCCATACATGTGGTATCCCCATACTCAGGAGAAGCAGCAGAATGTATTTTGGGGTGCAATTCCACATAGGCCCATGGCCTGTGTGAGCAATATATCATTTAGTGACAACTTTTTGTAAATATTTTTTTTTGTCATTATTCAATCACTTGGGACAAAAAAAAATAAATATTCAATGGGTTCAACATGCCTCTCAGCAATTTCCTTGGGGTGTCTACTTTCCAAAATGGGGTCATTTGGGGGGGTTTTGTACTGCCCTGCCATTTTAGCACCTCAAGAAATGACATAGGCAGTCATAAACTAAAAGCTGTGTAAATTACAGAAAATGTACCCTAGTTTGTAGACGCTATAACTTTTGCGCAAACCAATAAATATACGCTTATTGACATTTTTTTTACCAAAGACATGTGGCCGAATACATTTTGGCCTAAATGTATGACTAAAATTGAGTTTATTGGATTTTTTTATAACAAAAAGTAGAAAATATCATTTTTTTTCAAAATTTTCGGTCTTTTTCCGTTTATAGCGCAAAAAATAAAAACAGCAGAGGTGATCAAATACCATCAAAAGAAAGCTCTATTTGTGGGAAGAAAAGGACGCAAATTTCGTTTGGGTACAGCATTGCATGACCGCGCAATTAGCAGTTAAAGCGACGCAGTGCCAAATTGGAAAAAGACCTCTGGTCCTTAGGCAGCTTAATGGTCCGGGGCTCAAGTGGTTAAATATGGGCACCACATTGGCCCTACGCCAATCCAGTGTTACTATTCCAGTCATTAAAGAGTCCCTAAAAATTAGAAACAATTGATGAAGTAAGGTTCTAGGATACTCCAGAAGGCAAGGGGAAACAATCAAACCTGCAACCAGTGGAGCCCAGAACAGCCCAAAGCAATCACAAGTTGCTCCATGGATTATAGAGGAGCCCAAAAGAACTAAATATACCTAACTTTCCTAGCCTCTATCTAGGAGGGTGCTACATAATACATAAAGAAACAAATAATCTTGAATAGATTTATTTTGCCCAGACACATAAAAGAAAGTAAAAGCAACACAAACTTTTTTTGTTTGAATTGGTTAACCACCAGTGCTATATTTACTTGGGAGTACAGTTATGTGTAGAGTCTTCTTAGATCATGACACTGAAGTATTTTTAATGCTAGAGTTAGCCCTTTACACGTTTCAATCATAAATGATCTGGGAGAGACAGGGTTAAAACTTGGGCAAAGTGAGGCACTCTGGGATGGAGGCAAGATAGGCCTGTGGAGCAAGCAGGGGGCAATGAAAGCTCTCCGCAGGCTATATAAATGATCCATGTCTGTTACTCTGCTGACAGTATGAATATTGTGAGGGGGGATCGGGGAGGTGTATAAACATACACAATATACAGCTGTCACACTGTAGGAGAAGGGACCGTGTCATCAGAGATGGAGCTGGAGGAGGGAGAGGAGAGGGGAGGTTAAAGGGCAGAAGAATGAGATGAGAAAGAATAGCATAGACCGAGGTGTGAGGAAAGTTGTCAGGCAATACGGTGGAGCATGTGAGAGAACCCAAGAGAGGAAAGGGAAGAATGAGAATTCTACAAGACCGTGCCTGGAAGAAGGAGTGAATTGCATGTCAGAAGAAGATGGAAGGGGGGCAATGTGTTACTCACTCTTCATAGTCTCTAACACTGATGCTTTTCTTTGTGTTCTGCACACCTGAATGAAATTGCAATGGAACCATTATTAAAGGCAGCAGCAAAGCTAAAATACCGGTTTTGCCCATTGCAACAAAGCAGGTGTTAATGAGCAAGCCCAACAACAACGCATAAATAGATAGGCAACTTTTGGATAGAATGGGGAAGCTTCAGAACTTCTTTCAGGTTTTCACAGCTGGGGAGATTTCCACTCTTTCCCTGTCTTGGTGACGCATCGGGAAACAAAACAAAATATCCTCTCACTTCCAACAGGAACAAAGAGAACCCTAAGGATGGTTCACACACATTTTTAAAGTGCTGTTCCCTGAACCCCAAGCTGCTGTGTTCGTCATTGTTATTTAGTTCTCAATTGTGTTAAGTATTGTTTGCTGCTAACAGGATTTTTTAGCCAAGAAATGCCACCCATTATAATGATGAGCCAAAAGGAACATGCGCGAGGCATCAATGGGCAAGCCAGCAACCAAATAAAAAAAAAAATGCTATGAGTTCTGCAAATTACTTTTAGTTAGGGATTAGGGGCTACAAAGAGCAACTTAAAGTACAGTAACCTCCTGGCGCACTGCAGGTTGGAGCCACTTCACTGCCCTTGAATTTTTTTTTTTTTTTAAATAACAGACCTATACAGAGTTTTTTGCACAAAGTAGCTCCGATCCCCATCTTCTGTGGTTAGGAAGGGAATGGCCAGCACTCAGGGTGACATCCAAAAAATAGTATTGCTTTATTGAAAAGATAAACAAAAAAGAAGCGCCTCTAAGTGCAATATTAAAAATCTTTTAATATCTCAAAAGGGATTAGGAAACACTTACAGGATGGATGATGAGAGGAATCCATCATATGTATATTGAAGGTGATCCGGCATCATGTGGACCCAGTGTATATCAAGGGTTCCCAGAGAAGTCACTATGCAGCAGAAGAACGTCCCAGCAGGGCCAGTAGGAAGACACCACAGCTCTGGAGGCACCAATGGAGCGGCCGTGCTGTCAGAATCAGCATTGGACATGAATCCCGGAAGTGACATCAGCAGAAGGGGACCTACAACCAGCGTGGACCACAAACAGGAAGTGCTGGGACGTTCTTCTGCTGCATAGTGACTTCTCTGGGAACCCTTGATATACACTGGGACCACATGATGCCGTATCACATTCACTATACATATGATGCATTCTTCTCATCATCCATCCTCTAGGTGTTCTTAATCTCTTTTGAGATAATAAAAGTTTTTTAATATTGCACTTAGAGGCGCCTCTTTTTTGTTTATCTTGTTTCTAGAGTTTGCTGTCTCTTTCGAGTGCTGCCCTAGGTGCACTGAAGACTCTTCATTATCTGAACCTCTTCACCTCCAATAAAGACAATATTCTGCTTAGTCTTGTTACTCAGAGCGCTCTTACACAATATTTTATCTGGATCTTTATTAAAAAGACATGTACAATGCTGTAAAAACCTCTTACGCGTTTCGGACCTTAGTCCTTAGTCATGGCTCAGCCATGACTAAGGATTAACATCCGAAATACATAGGCTGCTTTTACAGTGTTGTACATGTCTTTTCAATAAAGGAATACTATTTTTTGGATGTCATCCTGAGTGCCTGCCATCCCTTTCCTTATTCTGGTACGTGGGAGGTGTCAGCAGCCTCGAGGTCTCAGTACCAGGCAGAACTGTTATGTGGGAAGGTTACAGCGCCTACACACCTGTTTTCCTCTTCTGGGGTTCCCCAGCTGCTTGCTGTGGGGGTACTCGGGCAGGCTCACTCCTGAGCCGGCTGTATGTCCATAGACACACAGACCCCTTGCTCCCTTGTCACTGCCTGTGGTCGACAGCAGGGGGAGCCAATGGGGGGGGGGGGAGAGCTGCATGTAGAAGGTTATTTACTCTAATGCATAGAATACATTAAGGTAACCTTTAGCTTTTACAACCACTGATGGGGGTACTTTAAATTGCTTATAACGCATGAATACCTTTCAGCTCTGTGAGACAGTGGAAGAGAGCTGAGGTTTATAGTTCACATACAATAAAATTTGGTGTCTGCCTGTGCTGAGTTTTGATGGCCACCATGATAAACCTAAAACTACAGTATCCATTTCATTTACATAATCCATTTAAAAAAATGCAGGAAACGTAGTAGTCACTTAAATAAAAGTAAAAAGATCACCTAAAAAGTTTTTAAAAAATGTAAATAGCGGGTAATAAAATACTACTCTAATAACTAGTAATGAAAGGGAACATACAATATGGGATATTAAATAAAAAATAACTTACATCTAAGTGCCATCAGGATAAAAATGATCAACACTGGGACTGGTTAACTACAAAGTTAACCTATTACACACCCAAACAGCTACCATTACGTGTATAATTATGACTTTTAAGCTCTTGGTGCTGGCGCCTCCCAGCCCTTTAAGAGGTTTAGGATGCCGGGAGGAGGGGTGGGCCAATCACAGCCCCTGTCGTTTCAGCCAATCAGGTGACAAACCGGAGCAACTGATTGGCAGAGAGGCAGTTCAGTGTTAGGAAAGCGAATATTCATTCGCCTTTCTAACACACCTGGGGGGTCACCGTTTTTTACATCTATTAGATCCTATGGCTCTAATCAGGTGCTTCAAGAACACCCCCCGCCACTGTAATTCAGGTGCCCGGCCCCCGAGAAGGGGTCGGGCGCCTGCATAGGGGGTGGCAGCGGCGGCCATAGATAGATTTATACAATGCATAAATCTATCCTTTGGTCATAGAGGGGGTGGCTGGAGAGAGGGGGTGGCGCCCGTGCGCCCTTATGGACGCACTGCCACTGAGCTGAATACTAAAATTTATAGGTAAAATTGATCCAGGGAATATCTGATTGCCTCTCGGGGGATCAGGAAGGAATTTTTTCTCCTTCTGGAGCAAGTTGGATCATGATTTGCTGGGGTTTTTTGCCTTCCTCTGGATCAACTGTGGGTATAGGTTTGTGTATATGGGATTGTATGATTTTTATTTAATTTTTTTTTCCCCTTTATTGATTGAACTGGATAGACTTGTGCCTTTTTTCAACCAGACTAACTATGTAACTATGTAACTTTATTATGCTTGATCAACAATAGTGGTGGAGAGTTCAAGCCTTTCCATCCCACCTCCTGTTCTTGGCCTATAATTCAAACTATGACTGTGTAGTCCTGGCTGGCGGTTCCTTTTACCCTCACGGCTTGAGCATTCTTGCAAACTGTGTCCCTCGATTGGCCATTTGATTGACAGACTGGACGCTGAAGGATAGACTGCTGAAAGGCTAGAGAGAAGGTTTGGCAGCTAGGGCAGCTCCCTAAGCGAAGCAGGGGAGTACAGTGTTCTGTGTGCGAAGAAAAGTGTGAAACACCTAGACGCAAGCCAGAGGTAGGTGCGGGCTGTGGAAGGGGTCCCAGTGTATTGTGGGCTGCCTCCTACTTGACCTTCCCCCAGAAGTGTGCCAGCATCACAGAGACCATCATACAGTGCAGCCTACTCCTAATCAGCCTTCATCTGGTTGGAAGGGCAAATGGCATCTAGCAGTCGTCGGAGAGGCGAGTGGCTTTTTGGCCATCCTTCTGCTTATTGAATCTTGCTTGCACTTGCTGGGACAATACTGCCGCTGGCAGTGCTATATTTAAAAGGGAACACATCATTGATTTACTTCTTGTTATAGGGACCAGGGGCGGACTGACCATTGAGCCACTCGGGCACTGCCCGAGGGCCCTGGGCCACTAGGGGGCCCCATCAGGGTTGCCAGCCTCATCAAAACCAGGGACAGTATGTATAAATCTGTGGTTTTTTTACATCTGTCTGTGTATACTGTGTGTACATGTATGTGTATACTGTGTGATTGTATACTGTGTGTGTGTATACTGTGTGGCCCCATAATCTCTGATTGCCTGGGGGCCCCATGAGTTATCAGTCCGCCCCTGATAGGGACACTTTAAGAAGATAACCTTTTTACCCTGTGAATTACAAATTCCTTCCATTGAAGGCTGAGCACTCCACCAGAGTTTAAAGGGCCCCGACTCCAGAAGGCATTGTTGCAAATTTACCTACTGGCCAGTGGTCAATTAGGGTCTAAAAGTAGTAGTTATACCCCATAGTTAGCTGCATCCATTTACTCCTATTCTTGACAATTGATTACACTGATTATTGTCATTTACTGCTTGTAGCATCGCCCTGCACTTGCTCAGTACATTTTAGGCAAGGCCTGTTACTGGTGATAAAGAAAGCAAACATCCACACAATTCTCTTTGCTGTCTTATCACATTGGTCAATCCTGTTCATCACCTGTTCTTCAAGGCTTATTGCGAGTTCTAATAACGTCTATTTATCGCCATTGATCTGTTGGTGTGTTGTTGGTGCTATCTTCGGGGCAAGTCATCACTGGAAACAGTAGGAGCTTCCATCTCTGTTAGGCATGTAACCAATTGTGTCTACTGATTTATTTAATATGGCAAACGTAATTAACTAAACTAACATCAAATATTTTCAAAAGGAATGATCCAGAAGTGTACTTAAGGAATAATATATATCTATACAGAGTTAGTCCAATGTAACTTATGCAAAGATCTTTAAATTTTAATATCTTCTTAAATCTGAACTCTAGGTAGATGTAAAAGACACAAAAAAAAACAGCAATGTATTCATTACTAAACATTAGTAACCTGTATGGTTGAATATACTACCAAAGAGGCAGATAACCACCCACATATGTGCCTTTGTTGGCTGCCTCTTGCTTGTAACCTAGAAGCGTTGTGTAATTGGCAAAAATTATAATTTTGAATGTGATGTTATATATAAAAAATATGCATATATTAATTATGTATGTTTTTTTCAGTCAGGCTATTCTTCTTTGCCTCTAAGAACAATCCTGAAGAAGCTATTGATGTGAAACGCGTTGACCTCTTGGGATATGTTTAAAGTCATTGTAAAAGATCACCTTATAAAACAACCCATTCAGTTTAAAATAGAAATGAAAGGCAAAACATTTTTGCATAGATTAAAATAAAAAATAAAAAATTATAAATACCCTTTTCCCTTTTTTATAGGTCATTGTGTTCCCTCTGTTCTCAGCTGCAAAAGAGCTGACGGAGGAGAAGCAACAGTGCACTGAGCTTCCCAGTGACAGGCTGTGCAGGGGGGGGGGGGGGGGGGCATGTCAGGACAAATCTAATCGTTGGAGGAGAGGGCACAGCTAGAAAACTGACCATGGTGTGTTCTCCTGCTTAGTGTGGTCAGGTTTTACAAGGAAAGCAGAGGGAGTGGCAGGAACGCAGGATTTCACATAAAGGAAGCGATACAAAGAGAACAGGATACTTTCTCATACAAGTACATGGTACAGCAGGCACATATTAGGAATATAAAGTTTTGGGGTAACAAACAGTTTAAGGCAAAGATATATTTGAATAGCGCAAGTGGTTATCATTGCTTTGACGGGATTAGAATTCCACATTGTGTTTTTTTAAACTGTAAATTTTAATTTTGTAATAAAAATCTTTGTAGTTATTTTTTATACATATGTGTCTGTCCTCTCTTGTACCACTAAAGTCCAATATATTTGGGTTTTGAGGTTGTAGAAATAAGTGATGTGGTCAGTGGCGGCTGGTGTTTTTTTCTTGGGGGGGCGGCAAACAATCAGGGGGCTGGACGCATGGATAGAGGGGGGCAGTGCCCGTGCGCCCCTAATTGACAGGCCGCCATTTGCCTTAGTTTAAACATATCATTAATAAACGATTAAATGTGCATACACAGGCACAAGAACTGAGCACTAGTGCAAAAGCCAAAGGGTTGGAATTAACATATAGTAATAAATGACATAAAAGAAAATGCGTTCAGTCCTTGAAAAAAGTTCATATAAAAACTGATAGGCATGAAGTTCACATGATGGCAATGTAATCATTCTCTCTTCCAAGCTGGATCTGGGGAGGTTCCCACCAGCAAATGATGTAATAACAAAACAAAAAAAAGAGAGAGAAAAGCATGATACCTAAGTGTAGCATTTATTAAAAATTCAATGAAGAAACAATTAATATTACACTCACATGTAAAATGTATTAAAAAGCATAGCCATAAGTCTCCAGCAGATGGCAGCCTTCCGGGTGGTTGATGGTGAGACAGCAAACCCCTCTGGGTGGATGTGATATGGGGTACTTGGAGCCAGGAAGTCAGTCAAGCCTTAAGGAAGGGGTGCCCCGCCCTAAAATGCGTAGCCATTTCCATTTACGTGACGCATGACATCATCATAGCCACCAGGTGGCCGATAGTGAGACAGCAAGCTCCTCCAGGTGGATGTGATATGAGGTACTTTGAGCCAGGAAGTCAGCTACGCCTTGAGAAAGGGGTGCCCCCCTAAAATGCGTAGCCATTTCCATTTACCATACGTGACGGATGACATCATAACAGCCACCAGGTGGTTGATGGTGAGACAGCAAGCTCCTTCTGGTAGATGTGATATGATGTACTTGGAGCCAGGAAGTCAGCCAAGCCTTGAGAAAGGGGTGCCCCTTCCTAAAATGTGTAGCTATTTCCATTTACCTGACAGATTATATCATTACAGCCACCAGGTGGCTGATGATGAGACAGCAAGCTCCGCCAGGTGGATGTGATATGAGGTACTTGGAGCCAGGAAGCCAGCCAAGCCTTGAGAAAGGGGGGCCCCACCATGAAACACGTAGTACTAGTCACATCCATTTACATGATGTATGACATCATCACAGCCACCAGGTTGGCTTGTTACACTTCCTTGCTGTCCACTGTGGTTATCATCTATGTGATATACAGATAAAGCTTGCTGCTCCTGCTGCTTCTTCCTGGTGTTCCTTGGCTCCAGGAGCCTCACATTACATCCACCCAGAGAGGCTTGCTGTCTCACCATAGACCACCTGGAATGCTGCCACCTGCTGGAGATTTATGGATATGCTTTTTAATACATTTTACATCTGGCAGCAATAATAATAGTTTCTTTATTGCTTTTTTAAAATAAATGTTACACTTAGGTAGTGGTGATTTTTTCTCTCTCTCTTTTCTTTTTGCTATTACACAATTAGTTGTTCTGCAGTGCAAGGAGCTTACTGATAGGAGGAGAGGGCAGAGTGACACAGAGAGGAGCTCGTGGGTTGGCTGCTTTTCCTTGCACTGTTTAGTCACAAAGAAAAAAACAAGCCTTCTGACCTACTGTGGGCATAGGGTAGTGTATATGGAAGTTTTGTGTGTGTGTGTGTGTTTTTTCTGTCTTGGTTGAATTGGATGGACTTTTTTCAACCAGATTAACTATGACCTGCCAAACAAAGATGTACTGTGTTAACAGAGCTGTGTAAATTCTAGAACTGGATAGACAGACATTCTAATTTTTTGGTAGGTAAAATAGCTCCCAGATATGTATTTCCTCAGTGCATTTAGCTGTTTGCCCAAAGTTCACCTTTAACCGCTTGCCGACCAGTGCACGACGATATACGTCGGCACAATAGCACGGCTGCGCAAATGGGCGTACAGATACGTCCCCTTTAAGACACGGCATTGTGGGGGCGCGCGCCGCGTGCTCCATCACCGTGCCCGCGGGACTTGCGGACTCGATGTCCGCCAGTGTCCCACGATCGTGTCACGGAGCGGCAGAATGGGGAGATACCTATGTAAACAAGGCATTTCCCCATTCTGCCTAGTGACATGACAGAGATCTACTGCTCCCTGTCATCTGGACCAGTGATCGCTGTCATGTCCTAGGTAGCCCATCCCCCCCACAGTTAGAATCACACCCTAGGACACACTTAACCCCTTGATCGCCCCCCCTAGTGTTTAACCCCTTCCCTGCCAGTGTCATTTATACAGCAATCAATGCATTTTTATAGCACTGATCGCTGTATAAATGACAATGGTCCCAAAATAGTGTCAAAAGTGTTCGATGTGTCCGCCATAATGTCGTAGTCATGATAAAAATCGCAGATCGCCGCCAGTACTTATAAAAAAAAAAATTAATAAAAATGCCATAAATCTATCCCCTATTTTGTAGACGCTATAACTTTTGCGCAAACCAATCAATAAACGCTTATTGCGATTTTTTTTACCAAAAATATGTAGAAGAATACGTATCGGCCTAAACTGAGTTAAAAATTGTTTTTTTATATATTTTTTGGGGATATTTATTATAGCAAAAAGTAAAAAATATTGCTTTTTTTTCAAAAGTGTCGCTCTTTTTTTGTTTATAGCGCAAAAAATAAAAACCGCAGAGGTGATCAAATACCACCAAAAGAAAGCTCTATTTGTGGGGAAAAAAAGACGTCAATTTTGTTTGGGTGCAACGTAGCTCGACCATGCAATTGTCAGTTAAAGCATCGCAGTGCCGTATCGCAAAAAGTGCTCTGGTCAGGAAGGGGGTAAATTCTTCCGGGGCTGAAGTGGTTAAAGCAGTTGCTACATTTCCATTCACTACAGTAGCTATTGCTCACCCAATCGTTGTCCCCGAACAGTATCTGTCTTCATCTTATCTCTCTGCATACATACGCCAGTTATAAGGCTGCTTTATAGAAACATAGCTTTTATGTTACGTAATAATTGGCCATGTCAGAATAAAAAAATAGGGAGATAGCTATGATTGAAACAGAAAAAAATCTATTTCTGCACACTTCCAGAGTGGGCAAGAAGTATATGAATTGAAATGTGAAAAATGTAATAAAAAAAAAGGAAGGCGCTGATCATTTCTGAAATAAATAAACATTTGCTTTACTTCAAAGTTGTTAAGTGAGAAAAATGCTGCCATATAACAAATTTCCCAAAAGCTCATTTTAGTCCCTGCTCACAACTCCACTGTTGGTAGGTGGCTAGCGTGACAACAACTTTCATTTCAGTGAATCAGGTGCCGCCTAATGACAATATATTAACCACACTGAATCTTCCAAAAGTGTCTGCAGCTGACAGGCAAAGACAATACACAAACCACCACAGCGCACCACAAGTCCCAGCTTCAGTATCCAGAATCAATGGCACCAAAAAATTCCATCCAGGTCACAAGGGAACAAAGAATAAAGGCCCGTACACGCGTTTTGTTTTTCGGACGTCAATTGTGTTACGATGACCGATCGTCCGCAAATCTTACCGTTAGTATCTTGCTTTCAACAGCCGATTGAAAAAAGCTGGATGTGCAGACTATAACATTTTTGTCGGATGTGAACACAACATGGTTTTTGTACGAAAAAAATCATAAGAGAAAGACTACGCATGCTCAGAAACAAAAGAATACATACAAATAGGGTTTTTTTTTCAGAGAATAAGTGCAGGAACTCCCCTTTCAGAGTTACCCCTTGTCTCCGCCCCCTACCCACCCCCGAGTACTATCCCTTGGTTCCAGCCCCCCTATCCACCTCCCAGCACCACCCCAGAATAAAGAACTAAGTAACATTTGTGGTGCTGTTTTTTGTATGGAATTTTGTCAATGATAACAAGAAAAGCAGTAAAACAGATCCCCTGCAGGCAGCAACAATAGACCCCCTTATTAACAAAAAAAATCCCCCCAGCAACAATAGACTGCGTGCAACAATATATCCCCCTCAGCAACAACAAATCTCCCCGCAGCCAGAATCAATAGACGCTCCAATAGCCAGCAACAATAGGCCCATCCCTAAACAGTAGATCCCTCCTAGCAACAACTGACCCCCCCCCAGCAACAATAGATATCCCACACCGGAAACAATAGACCTCCCCAGCAACAATAAGCCCACTGCAAAAATAGGTCCTCTCCCACAACAATGGATCCCCCAGCAGCCAGTATCAACAGACCCTGCAGAACACCCCAACACCCCGTGCCATTACATACATTCAATTCTGGAAGTGCTGGAACTGCGTTCCCCCACATTCCTGCTGAAAACACGTTACGTCACTTCTGACGTTGTATTCTGTCAAACGAAAATTCCTGTATTGTTAGTAACCTGTTCACTTTCAACATAAGACTAGTGTGCCACAAAAAACGGAAGTTCTGTCGTCCGAAAATCAAAGCGTATGTACGAGGCTTTTTGGATCAATAGCAGTGGTGGCTGGTGTTCAATATTTTGGGTTCGGACAGCAAACGAACACCACCATCGCGCCCCACCCCACTATTTTTTTAAGCCAATTAGAGCCTCAGGCTCTAATCATGTGCTTAAAAAAAAACACTGAAATCCATGTTTCCGGCGCCCGGCATGTAGATTAGGGGCCGAGCGCATGGATTGGGGGGGCTGCGCCCCTGCACCCCATATTGATGGGCCACTGAGTAATAGAATCCTGCAGCTTCCACAAAGGGATCAAGGAAGCCTGATTTCGTGTCTGTCCTGGTGCCCTCTGTTTCCCATGCCGGTCTACCAGTTTTTAACTGTAATGCCCCGTACACACGATCGGACTTTCCGACAATAAAACCGTGGATTTTTGTCCGAAGGTTGTTGGCTCCAACTTGTCTTGCATACACACGGTCACACAATTGTTGGCCAACAATTACGAACGTAGTGACGTACAAGACGTACGTGATATCTCCATTACGAACGCTAGTTATATCTCCGGCTCGTACTTGTGTACACAAGATTGGAAAGTCCAACAACAAACATGTTGGTGGAAAATTTGAGAACCTTCTAGCCAACATTTCTTGGCGGAAAGTCCGCCAACAAATGTCTGATGGAGCATACACACGGTCGGACTTTCTACCAACAAGCTCACATCCAACATTTGTTGTTGGAAAATCCGAACGTGTGTACGGAGCATAAGACTAAGTTCCTACTGGCATTGAAAGCAGGCGTTTGGGGAGCGTTTTCAATGCTCCTCAAACGCCTATGCAAATGATACAATGGACACAGTGCTGTTCATATTATCAAAACATGAAGCATTAGCGTTGCACTGCTTTGCTTCAAAATGAAAGCCTCATGTCCAGGAGTTTCAACACCTCCCATTCAAGTCTATGGTAACACTCCATGAACGCACTGCCAGGTGTTTGTGGTGTGGTGGCAGCTTGTAAAAAATAGTTTTAAAGGAGGAATATACTGTAATGCACCACAATGCCCTGTAATGATAGAGGAGAGCATAGAGTGTCCTGCAGTCACTTACTTCTATGCACCTCCTGTTTGTTCTGCTTGAAGATGGCCAACATGAACTTCTGAGGGCAGGTGCATAAGTCATGACGTTATCTTCGCTTAGCTGGAGCCAGCACCAGCGGCGTTTGTTTGGATTTAATACATGCTAACAAGAGATTCAATTTACCAACAGGAGGAGTATTCCAATGGTCCCAGTCTGATTTGGATTACCGCTGACACCCCCTGATCGGATGATCCATTGTTATATCATTGTGCCATGCAGACCTCCTATAATTTGGGGTCAGCGCTTCTGGTAAACGGCTGGTTATACCTAGGTGGTGGGCTCATGGATCACATTCAGATATAGCTAACACGTGTGAACACTCTCCTTTGTGCACATTGGACTGGATATATTCTGAATACATCTGTGTATTGGATGTACTGTATTGTGTCACTTTATATTTATCTATTTAATTTACAGTGCCTTGAAAAAGTATTCATACCCCTTGAAATTTTCCACATTTTGTCATGTTACAACCAAAACCGTAAATGTATTTTATTGGAATTTTATGTGATAGACCAACACAAAGTGGTACATAATTGTGAAGTGGGAGGAAAATGATAAATGGTTTTCAAATTGTTTTACAAATAAATATGTGAAAAGTGTGGCGTGCATTTGTATTCAGCCCCCTGAGTTTGTAGAACCACCTTTCCCTGCAATTGCAGCTGCATTTCTTTTTGGGGATGTCTCTATCAGCTTTGCACATCTAGAGAGTGACATTTGTTACCATTCTTCCTTGCGAAAATAGCTCAAGCTCTGAAAGACTGTATGAAGAGGGTCTGCAAACAGCAATTTTCAAGCCTTGCCACAGATTCTAAATTGGATTGAGGTCTGAACTTTGACTGGGCCATAACACATGAATATGCTTTGATCTAAACCATTCCATTGTAGCTCTAGCTGTATGTTTAGGATACTTAGTCTCAAGTCTTTTGTATACTCTAACAGGCTTTCTTCTAAGATTGCCCTGTATTTGGCTCCATCCATCTTCGGCTGTCCCGGGTCTCTCTCTCTCCTCATTGGCTGAGACAGCAGCGGGAGCCATTGGCTGATGCGTCAACCCCCCAAGCAGATGCCTTGCTGGTTATAGGAAGGGTAATTATTTAGCAGAGATATCTGCCAGATAAGCTCTTGTCCATCAAGTGGTATCGGGCAGATACTGTGCAAGCATGCTCCACCTCCACAAACTCCATCTCCCATCATGTATAATGTGATGATGTCATATACAGAGCTGCGCATAATTGAGTACACCCCAACAGATTTGTCAGAAAACCTTTACTTTACTTTCAGAATCAATATTTTCTATGGGACTCGATACTACAAAATAAAAAAGTATTTTTCCTAAAAAATTCATTTAAGACCATGTTGCTAAAATGAATACACCCCAATTAAAGTCGTAGGAGCAAAGTTAAATTTTAGACATCAAAATCCTAATTAACATGAGTTCAACTACAGGTGAGTCTAATTATTCATTAAATGGGTGTCCAGCAGACATTTGATTATAAAATGGTGTTACTTAACAAAGAAAACCCCTTCCCATTTCATACTGTCATCAATGGCACCACATAGAAGAGAAATGTCACAAGGCCTGAGAAGGAAAATAATTTACAAGATGATCAGCAAAGCTTTACTTATAGTCAGAATACTTTAGCAAAAGTGATACAAAAATGTAACAAAGATGGAACTGCAACCATTTCACAGAGATGTCCAGGTCACCCACAGAAGTTAACACCCAAACATGAGCGTCTTCTGATGAGAAGTTTACTGCAGTTAGCTAAAGAAGTAAAAAGCCTAACTGGGGTCATTGTTTCCCGTGACACAATATGGTGTACACTGCAGAGGAATGGCATGCATGGGTGTCGTCCGCCAAGTAAGCCTTTCCTAAAGCCCATGCACAAAAAAGCCTGCCTTGAGACCAAGATAAATGATTTTGGAACTGATGGCTTCAAAACTGTACGGCGTCACAAAGGTGAGGAGTACAAACAAAAATGCATGGTTCCCTTCAGAGAAACAAGGTGGTGGCAGTGTAAATCTGTGGGGCTGCATGAGTGCAACTGGTGTCCGGGAGCTGCATTTTATTGATGGTATCATGAATTCACAGATGTACTGCTTTATATTTGAAGAGAAGATGCTACCATCATTCCGTGCACTTGGCCACCATGCACTTTTCCAACCACACAATGATCCAAAACACACATATAAGGCCACTGTTGCATTTCTGAAGAAGAACAGGGTGAAAGTGATTCAGTGGCCAAGTATGTCTCCTGATCTGAACACAATTGAACACCTATGTCAGTGATGGCGAACTTTGGCACCCCAGATGTTTTGGAACTACATTTCCCATGATGCTCAACTACACTGCAGAGTGCAAGAGCATTATGGGAAATGTAGTTCCAAAACATCTGGGGCGCCAAGGTTCACCATCACTGACCTATGTGGTATTCTGAAGGCAAGTTGAGCATCACTCTCCATCCAGCATCCAGACTCTAAAAGAGGTTGTTCTTGAAGAATGGAAAAAAATAGCTGTTGCAATATGTCGCCAACTTGTTCATTCCATGCCTAGAAGACTTGGTGCTGTCCTTACAAATCACGGAGGTCATACAAAATCATAGATGTAGTCGTTTTTGTTGTGGGATGTATTCATTTTTGCATCAACTACTTTGAGTATAACTGGAGATTTTGTATTCTAAGTTATATTATTAACCTTACTTTCATGTAATGAGCTAAACAAATGTTCTATAAAACTCAGTTTTGTCAAAATTTACGAAATTGTTCTTGTGTTCATTAAAATATAGATTAAAATCTTACTTTTCAAAAGGGGTGTACTCATTTATGCTGAGCACTGAATGCGTTGTTAAGTAAACTGGTGGGTGTGTCTTTGACAGCCTGGGCATTGTCATAGGCATGAGCAACCACTGGGTGTCAGGGAAAGAGGATACTTTCTATGCAGAAAGGTTATTATGCAGAGATTAACGGGGGTACTGGATCAAGAGTTCTCTATTACTACAAGTGGAACTTATTGGATCGATTACAGTTGTTTCTAGTGTACTTGGAATTCAGCTTTAATTATACTTACCCTATGGTCCCAAACCTCTCCTTTTCCCTTTGGCTTTTCCTTTTCACTTCCCTTTGTTTAGAATAAATGGTGCAAATTAGTTACGTTCACGTGCATTGCTTTAAGCACCATACAAATCCCATAGTCCTCAGTCCACCTTGGGAGCGAGTGTGAAGATGCAATACGACATGGAGTTGAGTTATTAGCATATAACAAGATGGAGTCAGATGGAAGATATCTCAGTGTGAAATGAATGTGAACTACAAGTGAACTATGTCCTACTTCTTCTTGTGTTCTGAGTTCCTTTTCCTTTTTAAAGTTCTGTCTATACAATATAGGAAAGAAAAGATATTTCGGATGTCTGCAAATGTAGGCTCATGATTGTAACTATTGTATTTGATATGTGGGATGGTGGTCAGAAGCAGGTGGATATAGGAAAGGAAGGTCTGCGTTGGTTAAGGTTTTTCTTTTATATTATGGGTTTTCTTAATGGCATTTTGGCTGATAAATGAGACTTTAATTAACATGTAAACGTCATTTATTATTTTATATGCCACAATGTTATCTTAGATAATCAGAGTTTCCCCCTTCCAACTGGATATGTGCTGGAGACAAAGAATAATGTAATGTAACAGACACTATATAAAAACTGTGTGTTTCTTCTTGGAACTTGTCACTCTGCCATTGATGGTTTGTGATCTAGTATATTCCTTATGGTTTATAATTACTGCGCTATCCTCAAAAAATAATGACACCAAATAAGTGATAAGTTATGAAGAGGTAAGTAAAACCTTGGACAGAAGGGTGGCTGTGGACGTAGTATACTTGGATTTTGCAAAAGCGTTCGACACAGTTCCCCACACACAGCTCATGTGTAAGGTAAAGTCTACAGGCTTGGAAATATCAGTTTGTAAATGGATTGAAAACTGGCTAAAAGACAGAATTCACAGAGTAGTGGTTAATGATTCTTACTCTGAATGGTCTAAGGTTATCAGTGGTGTACCCCAAGGTTCAGTGCTGGGACCCTTACTTTTTAACATCTTTATAAATGATATAGGGTCTGGGATTAAAAGTAACATTTCTGTCTTTGCAGATGACACCAAGCTATGCAGTGCAATAACGTCCTTACAGGATGTCTCCAATTTACAAGCCGACCTCAATGCTCTGTCTAATTGGGCGACTATGTGGCAGATGAGGTTTAATGTTGAGAAATGTAAAGTTATGCACTTGGGGGCTAAGAATATGCATGCATCTTACATGCTAGGGGGAGTACAACTGGGGAAATCCGTGGTGGAGAATTATCTGGGGGTTTTGGTAGATCACAAGCTCAATAATAACATGCAATGCCAAGCTGCGGTTTCCAAAGCGAGCAAAGTCCTTTCTTGTATTAAGAGAGGTATGGACTCCAGAGAGAAAGATATCATTTTGCCCCTGTTCAAATCATTAGTAAGACCTTATCTGGAATATGCAGTTCAGTTTTGGGCACCAGTTCTCAAAAAGGATATCGGGGAACTGGAGAAAGTGCAGAGAAGAGCAACCAAACTGATAAGAGGCATGGAGGAGCTCAGCTATGAGGAAAAATTAGAGGAACTGAATTTATTCTCTCTTGAGAAGAAGAGAATAAGGGGGGATATGATCAACATGTTCAAATATATAAGGGGTCCATATAGTGAACTTGGTGTTGAGTTCTTCTCTGTACGGTCAACCCAGAGGACACGGGGGCACTCTTTATGTCTAGAGGAAAAGAGATTTCATCCAAATACGGAAAGGTTTCTTCACAGTAAGAGCTGTGAAAATGTGGAATAGACTCCCACCAGAGGTGGTTCTGGCCAGCTCAGTAGATTGCTTTAAGAAAGGCCTGGATTCTTTCCTAAATGTACATAATATAACTGGGTACTAACATTTATAGGTAAAGTTGATCCAGGGAAAATCTGATTGCCTCTTGGGGGATCAGGAAGGAATTTTTTCCCCTGCTGTAGAAAATTGGAGCATGCTCTGCTGGGGTTTTTTGCCTTCCTCTGGATCAACTGAGGGCATAAAATTGGGTATATTGGATTGTACGATATTTTTTATTTTTTTTATTTATTGTTTTTAAGGTTGAACTGGATGGACTTGTGTCTTTTTTCAACCTGACTAACTATGTAACTATGTAAGTGATTGAAAACAAAATTAATAAATGTAAACGGCTGCGACTTTGCTGCACGATACACACATCAATAAACAATTTTCAAATATCAAGCTGCTCTGTAAACTAAAAAAGTGACAAATATAATGCTATGACCTTATACAGATGAAAGAGTGAAATAAATAAAATTGACCAAATAATAAAAGATTAATAGTCCATTCAAATTGATAGTCGATCTCCTCTGTGCAAATATCATAGGACGACGTCAGGTGTGACTAAACGCGTAGGGAGGAGAGACGTGCTGACGTCACCGCGATACACGGAAGTCCCAGAATCACGGGCTGTTACACAGAGCCGGTCGGCTTTGTTTTTACTCTGCATATGATGTTTTTACATAAATGTAAGTGCAATACCTCTTATCTTTCTTTTTAAAAGAAACACCTTATGGTTTTACACTATGGAAGCCCTTTTTCTTTCCTGGGAAACATCTGTTATAACCTCCTGATTGAGTCACATACTCCTGCAAAGGCGCTGGGATCTGGACCGTGTGCAATCAAAGGCCCGGGCTGGGTATCAAGCCACAGGCGCATATGATCCATCCAAGAGATCCATAGGAGCTGGTAAGCGGCTGTTCGTGTGGAGGTGGAAGGCAAACCCTTTTCTCTTATCACCTTTCTTGGGTTTTGTGTGTGATATTTGCACAGAGGAAATCAACTATCATTTTGAATGGACTATTAATCTTTTATTATTTGATAAATTTTATTTATTTCACTCTTTCATCTGTATAAGGTCATAGCATTATATTTGTCACTTTTTTAGTTTACAGCGCGGCTTGATATTTGAAAATAGTATATACTGCTATTGCTCAGTAAACCATATACAGATAAGCAAATTCTTTGTTGATGTATTTTATTCAAAAAGCTCTACTTTTCATAAGCAAGAGGGTGGCTACATTCCTACATACACCATGGGAGGGACCATGGAGAATGAACGTAGTCACCCTCTAACAGAAAGTCAGATCACAGCAGCAAAAAATAGATAAAAATAAATAAATAAATAAATAAATAAGGATTTTAGAGGAGGCTTAACAACTTGCCCTCTGGAAAATTTACCCCCTTCATGACCAGGCCATTTTTTGCGATACGGCACTGCATTACTACTGAAAATTGCGCGGTCATGCAATGCTGTATCCAAATAAAATGTATGTCCTTTTTCCCCACAAATAGTACTTTATTTTGGTGGTATTTGATCACCTCTGCAGTTTTTTTTTTTGTGCTATAAACATAAAAAAAACAACAATTAAAAAAAAACTCAATATTTCTTACTTTCTATTAAACATATCCAATAAAAAAATTTAAAAAATCGAATTTCTTCATCAATTTAGGCCAATATAGGTTCTGCTACATGTCTGCTACATGTTTTTGCTAAAAGAAAAAAAAATCCCAATAGGCGTATAATGATTGGTTTTGGCAAGTTATAGTGTCTACAAACTATGGGATTTATATCGATTTATGTTTATAGATTTATGGAATTTAAATTGTCTTTTTTTTTTTTTTTTTACTAGTAATGACGGCAATCAACAACTTATAGCTGGACTTTTGCGGCGGACAAATCGGACCCTAATGCCGCGTACACACGGGCGGACTTTTCGACCGGACTGGTCCAACGGAACAAATCCGTCGGACAATCGGACCGTGTGTGGGCTTCATCAGACCTTCAGCAGACTTTTTGTGTCGAAAATTAGACGGACTTTAGATATGGAACGTGTTTCAAATCTTTCCGACGGACTTGAGTCCGGTCGAAAATCCGTTCATCTGTATGCTAGTCCGACGGACAAAAAAAGACGCAAGGGCAGCTATTGGCTACTGGCTATGAACTTCCTTATTTTAGTCCCTTTGTACGTCATCACGTTCATACCGTTCGTTAGTCCGTTCGTGTGTGGGCAAGTCCGGTCGTCCGACAGTCCGTCGTAACTCCGTTGAAAGTCAGTCGGAAAGACTGTCGGACGTTTGATGCTGAAAAGTTCTCCCGTGTGTACACGGCTTTAGTGACACTTTTTGGGGACCAGTGACACTAATACAGTGATCAGTGCTAAAAATATGCACTGTCCCTGTACTAATGACCCTGGAAGGGAAGGGGTTAACATCAGGGGCGATCAAAGGGTTAAATGTGTTCCTAGGGAGTGCTTGCTAACTGTGTGGGATGTGCTCTTACTGTGGGAAGGCAGAGATCCGTGTTCCTGCTTAGCAGAAACACAGGACCACTACCTTCCCTTCTCACAGAGCAGCAATCTGCCTTGTTTACATAGGCAGACCGCCGTTCTGTCTCTCTTGGGAACGATCGGCGGGTCCTGGAAGGCCTCGTGTCCGCCGGACCCGCTGATTGTCTCACGCTGTGCCCAATTACAACGGGAGCGGGTCGCCTAGAAGTGCAGGATCGCGTACAGGTACGTGATCCTGTGCAGAGGAGCCGCTTTGCCGCTGTATATATATATATATATATATATATATATATATATATATATATATATTATATATATATATATATATATATATATATATATATATATATATATATATATATATATATAGTATACAGTCAGCAAGCGGTTAAAGCAATAGAAGGTAAGATTTTGAGTTAAGGATACATACTTGAATAGATTTTTTTTATAAACCAGGGTTCACTTTAAGACAGTAGGATAACATTAGGTGATATTACAACAAAAAACATATATTTGCCTTAAACACTCGATTTCCAAGCATATAGGAATTCAGAGTGGGTTCTGTGTTTATTAGCAGCACTACAAGCTCTGATGGAAAACAGCTTTTTTTGTCATCACACGTCCTGTCCATAAGAGGGACTGACAAGCATAGATTACTGAAGCTGTATGCATTCTAAACACATGTCAAAACAATAACACGTTTGTCACAGAGGCACAGTTGGAGCAAAATTCCAGGTAAATAGCTAAATCTAAACTTGAACAAAAAAAAAATCTATGAAAGCTACAAATCCTTTGGAAGTAACATCACCAACATACTCGATATTAGCAAAAGTATTGGGACACCCGCCTTTACAGGCACATGAACTTTAATGGCATCCAAGTCTTAGTCTGTAGGGTTCAATATTGAGTTGGCCCACCCTTTGCAGCTATAACAGCTTCAACTCTTCTGGGAAGGCCGTCCACAAGGTTTAGGAGTGTGCCTATGGGAATGTTTGACCATTTTTCCAGAAGCACATTCGTGAGGTCAGGCACTGATGTTGAAGGAGAAGGCCTGGCTCGCAGTCTCCACTAATTCATTCCAAAGGTGTTCTATCGGGTTGAGGTCAGGACTTTGTGCAGACCAGTCAAGTTCCTCCACCCCAAACTCGCTCATCCATGTCTTTATAGACCTTGCTTTGTGCACTGGGGGGATTATGGTGTGGGGTTGTTTTTCAGGGGTTGGTCTTGGCCCCTTAGTTCCAGTAAAGGGAACTATTAAGGCGTCAGCATACCAAGACATTTTGGACAATTTCATGCTCCCAACTTTGTGGGAACAGTTTGGGGATGGCCCCTTTCTGTTCCAACATGACTGTGTATCAGTGCACAAAGCAAGGTCCATAAAGACATGGATGAGCAAGTTTGGGGTGGAGGAACTTGACTGGCCTGCACAGAGTCCTGACCTCAACCCCATAGAACGCTGGTCTAAAGACTCTGGACACTGCTTGCAACCTACAAGACCAGTTAAAAAATATAGTCAGTCAAGTCAGCCAGCCAACCTGCCAGTGAAGATAACTGACCGAGGGACGCATCATCTGTGTCTGCTTGCTTTGCCTTATAAACTCCGGCAAATAAGTTCCTGTCTCCGTAGTGTTTGTACCTCTTTTTCTGCCACAAAAAAAAAAAAAAAATACCAAACATGATAATATCCCTTACTCCACTCTGCCCCACGGCTTTTTTTCCACCGTTAGCAAAATTTTTTCACGTACCACCAAAAGTACTGCCACGTACGCCCTGTTGGGAAGCACTGCCTTAGAGGAATATGTAGGCTGCAATTGATGGCCTCTTGAAGTTTCCTGTCTATCATTAAGAAAAAAAAGATGAGGGTGGGGAAGTGGGGCAGTTGCTGAAGCTGACCATACACTTATTCCTTCCATTGTCAGGGGTAATGAAGCAATTAAGAATTAAAATTAGATTTATTGATACAAGAACATTTACGCAACAGAGCACTCAACTAGTGCAGTTGTGGGCGATATGTGGGATTTGGGCCTGTCTATCATTGTTTCCTAGCTGTCATGCTTCATTAGTTTCTGAGTAAGTGACTCTGCGCAAGTATGTAGATCAGGAGCTCTGATTTCATTTACAAAATACAGTACTTATCCAGATCAGTGACCCGGAAAGTGCTGAAACCAGAGAAAGCCAGATAACAAGCATTTTCAGAAAATAAGTCAGCAGTGGCAGCCTTCATATTATTACAGTACAGGTTTCCTTTAACCAATTGCCATCCATATTACTTACCTATACAGCGGCAAGGTGGCACTGCTGCGCTGGATCATGTACCTAGTACGTGATCCGACACTTCCGGGTCTGGGGTGTGCATGCCCGCCGCCGTCGATCCACTTCCGCTATGATTATACACAGTGGGAGCTGATCTGCGGGTATCGATGTCCCCCGGCACCCGCCAATCCTTCAGCACAGAGGCAGATCGCCGTTCTGTAGGAAAGGCATGGATCCTGTGTTCCTACAAAGCAGAGATATGGATCCATGCCTTCCCCTAGTAAAAGCACCTTCCACACAGTGCACAAACACACTAGCTAGGCACACAGTTTACCCTTTGATCGCCCCTGATGTTTAACCCCTTCCCAGCCAGTGTCATTAGTACAGTGAAAGAGCACATTTTTAGCACTGATCACTATATTAATGTCACTGGTCCCCAATAAGTGTCAAAAGTGTCAGTTAGTGTTCAACTGTCCACCGCAATATCGCAGTCCCGCTATAAGTCGCTGATTGCCACCATTACTAGTAAAATTAATTAATTAATTAATTAATTAAACTATTCCATAGTTTGTAGACGCTATAACTTTTGCGCAAACCAATCAATATACGCTTATTGGGATTTTTTTACCAAAAATTTGTAGCGGAATAAATACTGGCACAAATGAAGAAATTAGATTTTTTACATTTTTTATATTGGATATGTTTTATAGCAGAAAGTAAAAAATATAGGTTTTTTTTTTTTCAAAATTATCAGTCTTTTTTTGTTTATAGCACAAAGAATAAAGTAGGAAAAAATTAGAATCGCGCTACCCATATAATTCATAACATATATGAACCACCAATTACTCAAATAATGTGAGAAAATCCTGTGTATAGTATCCCAATGAGTGAAAAATTGTAATGACAATCGAAAATGAATTAAAAAATCGTGCCCCTGGACGACGTAAGTTATTACAAAACGCGTGGGGCGGAGCGATGCGCTGACGTCACCTCGTGCTCCATTCGCTTACCCAGAAGGACAGGTTGTCTGTTTGTGTGCCGGCCGGCACATCAGACTTTAGGCTCTGTTTTAACTGCAGCATTGTAAGTGTGATACTTTCTTTTAATCAATAAATATTTGTAAGGTTTTACACCATATGGAGCGCTACTATATTTTATGTAACACGTATATCCGTATGATGGTCTGATTGGTTGTTAGGTGGTTGCCAAGAACCCGTGATTGTGCCTGCTGTGTTTTGGAGCCAAGCTGTGATTCACTTTTTGCATTCCTTGATCCTCTGTCATGGGGGATCACGGTGATTCGGTAAGAGTTTATTCCCGCTGCTTTGGTGGTGGATTCAACAAGGTTTCCTGTTTATAGAGTTTTGAAGACGTCTTTTTCACCATTATATGGACGTTTATTTCACAGTGCACTGGGGTTTATTCACATTGTTCTAAAATTATTTTTTTTTTTTAGTTTGAATTAGTTTTTTTGTGTACACTTTATAGATTATATGTGGTTTTTTTCCATATTCACGAACATTTATGTGTATTTTTTATTTGATTCATAATTTGTGGACACAATTTTTTGGATCACAACAATTAGTTCAATATCTATTTTTTTATTAATTTTCGATTCTCATTACAATTTTTCACTCATTGGGATAATATACACAGGATTTTCTCACATTATTTGAGTAATAGGTTGTTGTTTATATGTTATCCTTGATTCTATATATTCAGAATTATATGGGTAGCACGATTCAAATTTTTTCCCGGTTTCTGTTTTCGTATTAATGCTATACGTGAGAATTTCAGCTCCCGATTGAATGGTGGGAATTTATTTTTTTTTAGCCATTATTTAGTTTTTCTTAGCGCAGTTTCTTTTATCCTTTTTACAAAGAATAAAGTAGTAAAATACCACCAAAAAAAAAGCTCTATTTGTGTTAAAAAAAAAGGGCATACATTTTATTATGAGTACGGCATCGCACAACCGCGCAATTGTCAGTTAACGTAACGCAGTGCCGTATCGCAAAAAATGGCTTGGTCATAAAGGGGGGTAAATCTTCCGGAGGTCAAGCGGTCAAATAGACGGAAAAGAAAACATCCTCTTTCCCAATTCTCATCACTGTATTGATAAAAGTGGAGACTGCAATAAAAATGATTCCCCATCGCTGTATTAATACAGGGTGAAGCCAAGCGGAGCAAACTTCTGTTTTTTTTTTTGTTTTTTTTCATTTGTCACAGAAATAGTAATAAAATGCCTGAGAAATATCTCTTCACCCTCCATGGACCAGGCAATATTTCTGCCCAAGGTTTTTTGATGAAAAAGCAAGCACCACGCTGGCTCTTTTGGACTTTTTAATAACAGAGCGGAAGAAGCAATGAGTTGTAGTAACCCATGACAACCAATCTGCTTCCTGTAGATAAGAATGGGCAGACTCATAGGAAATGATTTCTGATTGGTTGCCGTGGGGTGCTGCGCTTCACTGCTCCCTTTGTTGTTATAATGTAAGCTCATAAATGAAAAGAGCCTCAATATGAGTCACATCTTGAAGGCATGCATTGATCTCATCCCTCCTGACTTTCAAAGATGACAAAATGTGACACCTTTTAGCACAAAGTATGTAGGGAAAGGACCAGTGGCGGCTGGTACTCTATATTTTGGGGGCCGGCGCCCGCTGGAAAGGACATTGTTATACAATGAAGTATTAGGCATATGACACACTTGCCTTTTTGAAAAATTCCATAATTTACTTTTCACTGTCTTTTCAAAAAAACGCATGTAATAATTTAAAGGTTGGATTAAAGGTTTAGTGTACTATAGCATATTTAGTAACGCACAGTATATACTCAGCGGCCACTTTCATTAGGAAAGTAGAATGCATAGAATGCATTAAGGTGAAAAAACATGAGGATTCACAACCCCTTTAAAGTTAAATCATTTTTACTAGGGCTGCAGAAATTAACGATTAATTCCTCGATTAATCGTTAATTTTTTTGATCGATCAAAATTTTTTTGATCGGTACTCACCTCTCCGCCGACTTCCGGGTCTTCAGGGAGTTCCGTCGGAGACTGTTCACTGTCCAGGCTGTCCGGTGACGTCACGGACATCGACGTCACCGGACTCCTCCCCCCTTCCCCAAGTGCCTCCGCCTGCTAACGAAGGGTAGGGGGGAGGAGTCCGGTGACGTCGATGTCTGTGAGGTCACCGGACTCCTCCCCCTTCCCCAAGTGCCACCCTCTGCTAACGAAGGGGGGAGGAGTCCGGTGACGTCTATGTCCGTGACGTCACCAGACTCCTTCCCCTTCCCCAAGTGCTACCGTCTGCTAATGAAGAGTAGGGGGGAGGAGTCCGGTGACGTCGATGTCCGTGACGTCACCGGACTCCTCCCCCTTCCCCAAGTGCCACCCTCTGCTAACGAAAGGAAGGGGGGAAGAGTCCGGTGACATCGATGTCCGCGCCGTCACCGGACAGCCTGGACAGTGATGGTAAATATGGATGTGGTTAACTGGGATCATTCATGATTGTATATAGTGTATACCACATTTACCGCTGACTAATGCAGAGTTGCAATGCAAGGAGATCAGCTAAAAGTAGTTGGATCTGTATGTGCGTTATAATTAATCAAAATTAGTCCATTAATCGATTTTAAAAAAATCGATTAATCGAACACGAAAATTTTAATCAGTAACAGCCCTAATTTTTACATAGGGTATCCTGTAACTATGGAATCTCCTGTAAAATACTGTTCTCTTTTCTTGTCCATAAGATTGTTTCAGTAGTATGGAAATGTCAATCCATGGAACAGAAGGCAACCTCAGTCTTACAAAGGGTAGTATCTTGACTCTCCATCCATGATATCATATTCAATCGATATATAGTAACACTTGATCACAACATGTAACAGAACTGACAGTCAAGTCTTGGTAAAAGATGGAGTAATGTTGAGGGTCCAGTAAGGATTGCTTTGAAATGTAACTTCATAGAAATATTGATTCCCAGACGGGGGGTCGAAACCTTATTTCACGCATCATACAGCACACTATGGGAATTTAATAAGGACGTTCAATATACAAGGGTTGACTCTTTACAGCTGACCTGTGCTTATAACCCGGGGGGAATGAACACAGAAACATTCAATTAAACCACTGAAAAAAATGCTTACAGGTCTCTTTGGCCAGGGTGATTTAAGGGCAATACGTCTTAAATATAGCAAAATTAGGTTGTCATCTTTTATTTTTGACAATGATGCTAAGGTACCTTACCTCCCCTCCACTTCTTTTCGGCATGTTAGTGTTTGTACATTTTCTTCACTTCACTGCAGAATCACAAGGCTTACAAGGTGTGACTAACCTCCGCAGAATTCATAATGCATCCCTGTTGGTAGGATGCCAAGTTGCCCAAACAAGTGCCAAGAGAAAAATGCTTAAGCTCAGTCAACTCAACTAGTAAGCATTTATGTGTGCTTATTCACGTAAATAGTGTGAAGTCATGAAGTGTAGTAACCCATAGCAAGATAGCCATATTATACCATGTCCAATGCAAAGGGAGAAGAGCAAATGCATTATAAATGATGCATCACACTTTTTTTTTTCAACTGTATTAAAATTTTACAAACCAGTGGGCCAAGATGCATTGTACTGCGCCATAATACACGGCACTGAAAAAAAAAGTAGTGATAGGACCCAAGGCATATTGCTTCGTCTATCCATTGGGACTACATTGGTGTAAACTGGTCCCTAACTTTATGATATTGTAGCCAGGTCATGTGGTGCTAAGGGTTTCTACACTATACATATTATCAATAGAGTTTAAGCGGCCTTAGTAAATTAGCCTGTTTTAAGCATCAGTATGGTACTATGGAGAATCTTGACTTCCAATAGACAATAAAAATAAAGGAACGTAGCCTGTTAATATTCCAAACCTTGGTATGGTACCCGTACCATGAAGAATCATTTTGCTTAAAGTACTCAATAAAAAAAAAAGGAACATAATCTGTTGATATTCCAAACCTTGTAGGTACTAAACCTTCTAAGCATGAATAATGTTTAATAATAATAAGACCCTATTATTCATATACAGACTTCAGTTCCCAAAGACCTAGAAAGGCGTCTGTTCCAAGTGTAGCACCCCTTTACCCCTGAGCAGGTGGCTTAGAGGGCACGGTTTTCTGAATCTGGTCCTTGGTGTTTGGTGGGGCAAAAGATAAGTTGGACGCCAGTCACTTTAGCTTTTTACCTTTTATTTCCCATTTCCACAATAGGGGAGATGGTTTAGGGTTGCAGAATACCAGCACAAATAGCACAAATGTGGAGGACAGATATTCAGAAGTAGTAGTATGTAGGTGCAGTTTGTCCTTCATCCTGCAGGTGGGGCTGTGTTAATGTGCCACTTTGCAGATGGAGCAGAGGCTGGGAAGAACGTTGTAATACAAAAGAGAGAAGGACGGCGCCCTCTAAGTGCAGCATGTTGTTAAAAGTATTTATTTCAATGGATGAAAAACACTCACATTTAGGTAGTTAAAAAAACAGCATATAGGGTAATGTCATCTGCGTGTTCCCGGGGGATGTTGGTGTCACGGGCCAGTGGAGGGGATCCTGGGATGTGAATCCTGTGACCTGGGTGCTGGTAGTTGTTCCGGTGGTGCCATGGGTATTCGGAGAATCCGGGCAGCTAGGATGTTGGTCCTGGATCTTTCGTGGAGCACCGTGCTGTCTTGCGTGTGCACTTCCGGGAACGATGTGAGGCTGGCGGTGCTTCGCGTTCGGAGCATGCATGCTCCTTCATCAGGCTGTGCTGGTGGCCATATTGAGTGTTGGGACTTATAGCATAGGCGAGGGGAGGGGTGGAGAGGTGATTGGGTGAAGGGCGGGACTAAGTCTAATGAGAGGACGCGTAGGTAACCATGGGGACAAGGTGTACACAATAAGGAAGGGGAGTGAGGGGGGACGGGGAGGCGAGAGAGGAACGTTGTTCCTCTGCAAACTCTGTACAGTTTAACAGGGAAGCAGTGGTTCAACTGGACACTGCAACACTGGGTGACCTTTGGTGGGCATCTTTAGTATGGGCAGTGGTATTATATACCAATGTCCTGGTGAATTTTCTAGAGTAGCCAAGTGGCTAGGTTAGGGAAAGGAACCCTGCTTACTAAGGAAAGTGAATTATATCAGGGAAAGTTTCCTGTTGGAGGAGGGACAGATTAGAGAAGCGTTCCTCAACTAAGGTTCCCCCATAGGGTGCTAGGGGTTCTTTGCGCACTGAGAAATTTCTGCCTCTCAGATAAGTTCCCACTGATATCATTGATCCTTTTAGCTATCTGTAAGTGGGAATTCTTCCCAATCACAAGTGTATGGAGTCTTCCCAGTGACCATAACACTAATGTATCATGAGTTGTAGATATAGTAATTTTTAGCAGGGGTTCCCTGAGATTGGACGGTCTTTTCAAGGGATCCTCTGTGTTGAAAAGTTTGAGAAAGGCTGGATTAGGGACACAGCTGTCTGCTCTGTCATCCTATGGTCTCCAGTTCTGTGACATAGGACTTGCACCACTCTTCTAAGCGCCGCTTGCACTGCCAACCTGTCTAACAGCCACCCCCTAGACAGATGCTGCTCTTGTAATATAAGCCATACCAACGTGCCAACTAAACTACCTGATCCCGCCCACAGGTAGCAGCCTCTTGCTAAATGCTGGAAGTACAGGAACCAACAGATCTATGACGTATAATGCCGTGTACACACGGACGGACTTTTCGGCATCAAAGGTCCGACGGACTTTTGACGGACTTCCGACGGACTTTCGAAAGAGCGGACTTGCCTACACACGATCACACCAAAGTCCAACAGATTCGTACTTGATGACGTAAGACCAGACTAAAATAAGGAAGTTGATAGCCAGTAGCCAATAGCTGCCCTAGCGTCGGTTTTCGTTCTGTCGGACTAGCATACAGACGAGTGGCTTTTTCAACCGGACTTGAGTCCGTCAGAAAGATTTAAAACATGTTCCAAATCTAAAGTCCGTCTGATTTTCGACAGAAAAAGTCCGCTGCAGGTCCGATGACGCCCACACACGGTTGGTTTGTCTGACTGATTCGTCCCGACGGACCAGTCCGGTCGAAAAGTCCACCCGTGTGTACACGGCATAAGAGTAGCCACAGTATTTTTTCTAATTGCAGTGAATAAGTTAGGCTTTTTGTCCCTTTTAGAAGCAGTCAAAAATACCTTGATCTGTGGCAATGAATCCTCCTTACAATGTTCAGATAGTAACTTCCACCCATCTCCTCTTTGACACTCCTTAGCAAGAAGATTCTTTGTGAACTCAGCTTTCTTTAGGAAATCATTCCAACATCAGCTCAAGTTGCTGGACCTCTAGCACATGATCCTGGCAGAGGCAAGGTCCAAGTAGCAATTCTTTATACAGTCATCCTCCAAGCAAGAGGCCCCAGGGAATAAAAGTTCTAGAAAGGTTTTTCCAAACATTTATCATCTCTCAAAGCCATATCGCTATATACAGCTCCCGAGAGACTGGCTGGGTCAGATAAATATGTTTAACCCAGGAACTTAACCCTTCTGCACTATGTATTGGAACCCACTCTCAGCAAAAGACAAAACCCGGCTTAGGGTAAACCTATAGAGCCCAGAAAAGGTAAATAACAGCTCATATCTGAGCTAGCTAGTTACAGTCCTGCCTCAACACACACCACATTTAGCTAGGGATTCAACCACATCGGACAGAGCCCATAAATAAAAAACACAGAAACTGACTTGAAGCCCAAACCTAGGCTTATTCTTTGTACCCCCAGTTCGTCCCCCCATTCTGGGATAATTTTTTGCTTGTTTCATTTAATAACTCTTCTCAGATATCTTCATATCTTCATGATGTGCAAGCTCCTCTCTTCTCTGACCATTGTCCAGCACTGGGCAGTTCACAACAATGCAGAGAGCAGGGCTATTCTCTGTGTCATTATATGTAACCGCGGGGTGCTATGATGATGTCCACAGAACCCTTCACTCGCTGGATTTCCTTACCTTTCTTGGTTGAATTATGCTGGACATCATTCAATCTGGAAATTTGAGGACATCTAGAAATAATGCAGGGCAAAGTAAGCCAAGAGAAATTCAATATTGTGGAGCTGTTTTTTTTTTTATTCTGTTGGGGGCTATTTAAACTTTATCAGACAACATGAACCTGTTAATTAGGCACTGAGACAGTACTGAGTTCAGTTTAAAGGTGCTTTTATGAGAGTCATATGTGCAGACTATAGAATGGTCATGTTGCAATGCCAGCAACTCCTCCATAGATGACAAAAAAGAGAAATTCCAGAAACAAAAATTATCTTATACACATTCTACCTATGTGTGATCTCCAACCCAAGAGCAGCTACAGTCACATTTTTACAGATACCAACAGTTCATTATCCAAAAAACTGTAAAAAATTATGTAAAAATACTGTAGTTTACTGTTCACTTGTATGTCTTTCATCTTATTATCATAGACATTAATTTTAGGACAATAGCAGTTTATGGCTTGTTCGGGCAGTTTTGGGATTGCGGGTTAAAATCCCATTAAGGGCACCATATGGAATTAAAAGAGATATATGGGGTTTTTTTCAGAATCATACTTACCTAGGTGGATGCAGCATTGGTCTGATGCTGCATCTGTACCCCACTGGCTCTAACACTGAGAACCGAGTGATCTAACACCACCGATCGCTTAGTTCTCAGGGCTTCGTGAGCAGAGAGCTGGTGACTGTCAACTCTGTCCAACCCCCCTTCCCCCCTCGTTCACTAGAGCGCTGGGCTGTGGAGGGTGCGGGACCGACCTGCCGGCTCAGGCTCTTAGTGGCTCGCTGAGAGGCTGAGCTGGATGGCAGTCCAGGCATGTGGGCAGATCCCGACTTCATTGTCGAGATCTTGTCCGAGCTCTGGGGGCTCTGTGATGTCAGCAGACAGTGGATTTCAGCCCGCTGTCTGCTAAAAAAGGAGTCACAGGAGTGCAGAACAAACTGCACTCCTGTGATCCAAAGGAGGAGTACAGCCAAACGTTTAGGTTTTGGATTTGTGCGGGGTTCTTCTTATTCCCCTAATTTCACCCCAAACACTTAATAAGATACTGGTAAGTTACTTGGCAAGGATCCATAGTGGCATACAATATGTACATGTCTCTAGGACTATGGTAGGGGAACAAGAGTGTAGTTTTCACAGGGATGAATATTAATAGTTCAACATTTTCTGCTAAACACATAGAAATGTCTTGATAGTAAACAACGAATCAAAAAAATTCATTTTTTTAATAATTATATTTTTCAAAATACAGAGAATTTTTCAAAATACAATACAATATCAAATTACATCATGAATTCAATTCTCAGTAAGAAAAAAAAAGTGTTACATAGCAAATCACAAGACATTTATTTCATATACAGTACATACAGAAAAGAAATAAAATTAAAAAAAAAACATATACATCCCGTCATCTCAGGGTATATCAATATTTTATGTGATCTTAACCTGTTGCCTGTATAACAATAATCTATGCAAAAAAAAAAAAACTGTAAAGAAAAAGGAAAAAAGGGGGGGGGGGGGGCGGTGGAGGTAAGGAAACACATCCCCATCTCACTATGCCATAGAATAGTCTTTTTGGTCTTATGTTCTAAAATCACCTGTTGTCAGCAGATCGTTTTCTGCTAAGCACATAGAAATGTCTTGATAGTATACAACGAATAAAAAAAAAAAAAAAAATTTTAATATTTATATTTTTATTGAAATTGAAGAAGAGATTTTTTTCAAAATACAATACATAATCAATTGTCATCATGAATTCAATTCTCAGTAAGAAAAAATAAAGTGTTACATAGCAAATCGCAAGACATATATTCCATATACATACAGAAAAAGAAAGAAAGAAAAAAAGCATATACATCCTTTCATCTCGGGGTATATCAATATGTGATTTTATCTACTGTATGTAGAATACATTAATCTGTTGCCTGTATAACAATAATCTATGCAAAAAAAAAAAAACTGGAAAGAAAAAAGAAAAAAAAAAAGGGGGGGGTAAGGAAACATATCCCCATTTCACTAGTCTGTTTTATGTTCAAAAATCACCTGTTGTGAAAGAATCGTATTTACACTCTTATGCCACGTACACACGATCAGAATTTCGGCCCGCAAAAGACCGGTGAGAGTTTTTCGTTGGAAAATGCGACCGTGTGTATGCTCCATCGGACTTTTGCTGGCCGAATTCCAGCCAGCAAAAGATTGAGAGCATGTTCTTAATTTTTCCGTCTGAAAAAGTTCCTATCTGAAAATGCGATCGTCTGTGGCAATTCCAACGCGCAAAATTCCTACGCATGCTCAGAAACAATTCGACGCATGCTCGGAAGCATTGAACTTCATTTTCACGGCTCGTCGTAGTGTTGTACGTCACCACGTTCTTGACGGTCATAATTTCAGCAAACTTTTGCGTGACCGTGTGAATGCAAGGCAAACTTGAGCGGAATCCCGTCGGAAAAGCCATCATATCTTTTTACAGCGAGAAGTCCGATCATGTGTACACGGCATTAGTTGCAATATTCTCACATTCCCCTACTCTTAAAAAGTTACTATAAACTAACTTCTCCCTACACGCTGGTTATTCACTTCCTTAGTAGGAATGAGATAATACATGTTCTCTACTTCTATAGGCCTTATTTACAGTTTGATCCCATTGGGGTAAATAGGGCAGCATCAATCAAATATTACAACAATCGAGAAACATGAATATAAACGCTGGTTTCTATCAGTTGTCTACTACTATAGAAAGCGTGATATCGACCATGAGAGCATAAGGAGTGTTTTGTTTTGTGTTCTTTATTTTTTCTCTGTATTCTCTTTAAAACAATAAAAATTTTGAAAAAAAAAATTCACCTGCTGTCAGCAGATCTCTGACTCTAGAAGTTGTACAAAAATGAATCCAAGGGCAACAGATTTCTAAAAATATAAAATAATTATCATATAAAGTAGCGGTTAACTCTTCCAATCTTTGTAGCTGTTGCATTTCATCTACCCATTCACCAAGAAATGGGGGAGAGGAAGATTCCAATGTCTACATAAAATTGATGTGGCAGTCATTATCAAGAATTGCACATCTTATTTATAGAACCCGGAAGGATTGATAGTAATGCAATTTGAGGAGAGCGAGTTATCTGAGCATCTAATGTGATTATATATCAAATATGGCTGATCAAAAGGATGTAATGCTAGGACATGTTCACCATAAGTGGAGTAGCGAACCTGGATGACTTAAAAAAAAAAAATTGATTTAATTAAAGATAATGGTGAGTTATCTATACAATGGTGCCAGTACACCACTTCTCATCCTTAAGGCATGCTCTACTCTTCCACACCTCAGACATCAGCTAGGTGCAAATGCAATGGGCAAATAACCCCTTCCTTCCTTCCTGAACTCTACAATGCCATCGTCTCTTGCCAGATTCCAAAGGCCTGCCTAGCTCATATGTATTCCAGGCAGCCGTTTGCCCATTTTAATCCCCGGAACATCCTTTCATATGCTAAAGATGTCATTCGTATGCTAATATCCAATTTACGTGAGGTAATTGTTTGAGTCTTATTGATTAGACATGTTTTGCTGGCTTCAGAGAAGGTTAATTTATGCATCCCTAAACACGAATGAACGAGGAGGAGCTCTTCTATGAAGCATCGAGGACTGGTGTGTGTCTCTGCAATGCATTGTGTACTTGACACCGGTGGCTGTGGGCAATGCCTAAGCTTCATCAAGGAAGTTAACAGGTGGCACTAGCGGCTGAACAAGGGAGAGAGATGCCAATCACCGTCACTTTCAGCTCTAATAAATATGTAGTGTCCTGCCAGTTTGGTCTCTTGTGTGTGTCCTTGTTTGACTTACCAGCACACAGCCTGAATGAATGGGAGCTTTAGGTGTCTTATTCATTTCTACAGATAGCTGCAGGATCATCACTAAGCTGCATTAAAGTATGAGTTGAGTTAAAGCTGAGTTATTGCAAGATCTAGATTATCTACAAAGCATACCTCCCAGCTTTTTGAGATGGGAATGAGGGACACATATCAGCAAAAGTATGTAGGCATAGGACACACCCCTTGCCACACCTCGTAAAGGAGAATTGTACAAAACTATAAGATTGGTTAAACCCACGAATGCTTTTTTACCACTACTATTCCTTTATATTGGCTTTTGGAATTTACAAATGCAGCAATTTAGAAATCAGATGAAAGGTTTAGCACTATAAAAAAACTTTTTGATAGATAAAAAGTGCATTTTATATACAATTATATAGATCAGACCAAAATGAGGGACAAATCAGGAGGAATGAGGGACAGAGGGACATTGCTCCAAATCAGGGACAGTTATGAGGTATGTACAAAGCAACCTAGACCTGGGGCTCTAGGAACACCTGAATCCAATGATTTGGAGGGGTGTTCCAATACTTTGGGCAATATAGTGTAGGTGTTTACAGGTATATTAACCACTTGAGGTCCGGGCCATAGCCGAATGACTGCTACAGCGCGGACCTCAATCTCCGGGAGGACGTCATAGGACGTCATCCCCTGTACACGCGCACCGCGCGCTCCCTGCAGGGCGCGCGGTGTGCGCGCTGTGATCATCGAGTCACGGAGACTCGGATGATCACAGATCCGAGTAAGGGGCCGGTCCCGGCCCCTTACCATGTGATCAGCTGTCAGCCAATGACAGCTGATCACATGATGTAAACAAGACTCGGTGATCGGTTTCGTTTTCTCCTCACGCTGAGAGCGTGAGGAGGAAAAAAAAGCCGATCACCGGCTTATGTGAAAGTGACATCGGTCCCGAAGAGAAAGGAGGCACAGATGCCTCATCTGTGCCTCCAAGTGCCATTTATTATTGCCACCTGCCAGTGCCCACAGTGCCCACAAGTGCCACCAACAATGCCCCACAAGTGCCACCAACAATGCCCCCAAGTGCCACCAACAATGCCCACAAGTGCCACCAACAATGCCCACAAGTGCCACCTATCAGTGCCACCTAGCAGTGCTGCCATCAATCAGTGCCCAACACTGCCACCCATCAGTGCCCATCACCGCCACCCATCAGTGCCCATCACTGCCACCTATCGGTGCCCATCAGTGCCGCCTCATCAGCGTACATCAACGAAGGAGAAAAATTACCTGTTTGCAAAAATTTATAACAAAATATAAAAAATATATAATTTTTTTTTTTTAAATTCTGTCTTTTTCAATTTTTTTAACAAAAAATAAAAAACGCAGAGGTGATCAAATACCATCAAAAGAAAGCTCTATTTGTGGGAAAAAAAGTATAAAAATTTCATTTGGGTACAGTGTTGTATGACCGCGCAATTGTCATTCAAAGTGCGACAGCGCTAAAAGCTGAAAATTGGTCTGGACAGGGAGGGGGTTTAAGTGCCCAGTAAGCAAGTGGTTAAAGGAGGAGGAGTGTTTACAGCCTGAAAAAAAAACACCAAAGGCGCGTTCAGGAGAGGAGCTAAAGAACAGAAAAAAAGCTGAATACGCCTAAATGTGTTTAAAGGCTTGATGTGCATTTGAGCGTTAATGCATTCCAATGGCCAGAATAAATTAACTAATTCAACACCGGTCACTTTCACCCTCTTTCTGCCCAGGCCAATTTTCAGCTTTCTGCGCTGTTGCACTTTGAATGACAATTGCGTGGTCATTCAACACTGTACCCATATGAATTTTTTATCAGTTTTTTTTAGACAGATAGAACTTTCTTTTTGGCAGTATTTAATCACCACTGGATTTAAATTTTTTTGTGCTGGATGCACGCCCCAGGGGCACATGGGTGGCATGGTTCTGGGACGACGTCCATGAACGCCCTCCCAGAAGGAGAGAGCCACGCTGTAGCCATCTTTCAACTATAGTGCGGGCATAAAGTGGTTATTATTTAATAGAATCCATGAACGCTCAAATGCTTGACGCGCTTAAACGCATCTTTTCTCCGGCCAGGAGCTCTGGCGTTCATAGCGGCTAAACAGATGGCCGGTGTGCATGAGGCCTAATGCCAGAGGCTCTAATGCCCAATTCATTTTTTGCAATTACTAATTAAAATGGTTGTAAACCACTGGACCTTTTTTTTTTTTTTACTTACCTGCAAGGTAATGTCATAATGTGCTAGTATGCACCGCATACTAGCATATTATGTGAAACTTACCTGAAAACAAAGCATTTCTGCGCTGGAGGCTGCTTCCATCTTAACCCGTCTTGCTTCCGTGTTCACGGACTCCGGCTCTGTGACTGGCCGGAGCCACGATGACGTCATTCCCACGCATGCCGGTGTTCACGACACATGTCACTTGCTGCATGTGCAGTAAATATCTCCTAAACGGTGCACATTTAGGAGATATTTACACTACCTATAGGTAAGCCTTATTATAGGCTTACCTATAGGTAAAAGCAAGAGATGGAAGTTTACTTCCTTTTTAAGCAAGAGGGGGCTGGACCTGACTCTGACTTGGCTTCTTCACTTAGACTCTGAGGCCTTTAGCCCGTGAATGGGCCATGTGTTCATGCGGCATGCTTGTCCCAATCTGACAGGCGTGCGGCTGTGGGTGAGCGGCTCAGAACGCAGACAGTGTACATTCAGAGTCGCTCACTTACACCTGCACGCCTGTCAAATTGAGACAAATGAAGGCCTCTTGACCCCCCCCAGGGAAAGAGAGCCTTGACTGATGGGGGCACGGCCAGGTGCCAGACAAAGAAGACGATTGGTGAAAACATGGGGATGGGATGGGCCTGAACTCAGGGAACGTGTGCCCCAGGGAATTCTGGGTCTTTCCGAAGAAGTGGATGGAAGAGCTGCCCACCCTCCCGCCCCTTTTATTCCTCAGTTATGGTATGTCACAGCTTTCTTAACCTTGCCAGCATTTAAAGTTGCTGTAATGGGCTATGCCCTTGATGAAAAAATTGGAAGTAGGCTGTCCGTCCAGCACTTATGGTAAGGGCAGGCCCCACTTCCCCCTTTTGGAATTGAGTGCTCACAGTTTGACTGTGACGCACTGATTTGAAAAGAGAGCAATTGTTTGTGATTTATATATTTATTTATATGAGGTAGAGACCATTAAGGTCATATATTTCCATCCCTGTCTTATTTGAATATACATCAATGGTATATTGCTTATATAGATACATTAGGACCACAATCAGCATAATAAGGTCAATAAGTTGTAGTGGTACTGTAACTCCTAGACATGTGCACACTGAAATATTTCGTTTCGGAATAAATTTATTTAGTTACTCCCGAAATTCGTTTTTATTTATTTCGTTTTTATTTATTGCATTCGTCCGAAAATCCAAATTAAGGTCGAATCTGTCATTGAAGGCTTATGATGTCTGTCGAATGTTCAAAGAAGATTCGACGGAGCAGCTAAACTGTACGACGCCGTATAGTTTACCTGCTCCGTTGAATCTTCTTAGAACTTTCAACAGACACCATTTCCATTATTGTAAATACTGTTTTGATATGTAAACAAATTATATGTATGTGTATATAGATGAATTATGGGTTTATACTATCAATATTAATTATTGTTCTTATCTTATTAATCATGGTCCTATTGCATCTTAATAAATTGATTTATACTTATACCATTGATAGTTGGTTGTCCCTTATGGGGCGTACACACGGTCTGACTTTTCGGCTACAAAAGTCCGACGGACGCCAACGGACCAAATCCAGCGGACAATCCGATCGTGTGTGGGCTTCCCCGGACTTTCAGCGGACTTTTCCAGTCGCAAATCTGACGGACTTTAGATTTGGAACATGCTTCAAATCTTTACATTGTAACTCCGCCGGACCCAGAAATCCGCTCGTCTGTATGCTAGTCGGACGGACAAAAAGGCACACAAGGGCAGCTATTGGCTACTGGCTATCAACTTCCTTATTTTAGTCCGGTGTACGTCATCACGTACGAATCCGTCGGACTTTTGTGTGATCATATGTAGGCAAGTCCGTTCGTAAGAAAGTCTGCCGCAAGTCCGCCAAAAGTCCGTCAAAAGTTTGTCGGACGGGCTGTCGGACTTTTGTAGCCGAAAAGTCCAACCGTGTGTACGCGGCATTAGACTGTGTACTTTATACATGCCTAGGTGTATCTAAGATCCTAACCAGGAGTTACAGTGCCACTATCACTTATTGACCTTATTATGCTGATTATGGTCCTAATGTATCTAAGAAGGAATATACCATTGATAGTTGGTTGTTCCCGAGACTGCATGCTTCGTATAAAGTCCCACCTGTTCCCATTGCCTTTCCCCTTTTATGTATATTCCAATGTGACTGGCACTGGTTAAACGTGTTCTCATGTTACATGTTGGAATTTAATAAAGCTGTGGCCTTTCCAACCTAATGGTTGTAAGCGTTTTATTTAATGGGGTAAAAGGGCAAGGGTGGTGGGGGGTTTGATCCCATTGTGTTACATTAATTTGTACCTAGGCCCGTTGCGCCTCAGCAGTCATGGCTGCTTGACCACAGCACCTAGCAGCTCAAGCCCCATAAACCCACATCCCATTCACGGACTATAGGCCTCAGCGCCTGTGTGAATGAGGTCTTTATGTACAACTTGGGCCCCAGGATCCAAGGGGCTCAACAAGGGACATAGGGGTCAAACTGGAGACCTACAGGCACTACAAAAAGCCCACACTTCATCACTATTGTCACCATAGAAAAAAAGTTATAGACCAGGTTGGGTTCATTTTAAAGTCATCTAAGAGACTGCAGGATAGGAATTATAGGGGATAAGGGGAAATGTGAACTTCTCATTTAACTGGAGCTGCCGGATGAATGGCATTGTAAACTGGCAGATGTTAGTATTTCAGAAAGTCGGGAAAATGAGGCATTTAAGCAAAGCTATTTTCTCCGTTTTAAATATAGCTCGTAAAAATGATAGCGGTCATTAACCCAGAAATATTGCTCTTATTAACCATTGGGGAGAGATGCGTTCCAGGAGCCCAGCTGTGCGGGCCACAGGTGTGACAGGAGGGGACACTGTGGGGAGCAGAGATAAGTGACAGCTCATGTTAAACACAGGAAAACGCCAGCACTTCATTTTGTACCAGCTCGCTGCTAACAGTCTATTTTCCGAATGGTTGAACAGAGGCCCTTCTCCTCCCAGCCCCCTCCTTGTATTGATAGAGAGGGGTGAGTGATAGATAGAGGACAAAGAAGAGAGATGGAGACAGACTCAGAGTGACAGCGGGAAAGATTGAGAAGGACAGAAAGCAATACAGACAGACACCTAGAAAGAAAGGTGACAATAGTAGGACAAAGATTTGATAACACACGTAAAAATAGATTCGTTAGATGGGCAGACAGGTAGCTAGTGGAATCTAGCTAGACAGATAGAGAGGCAGAAAGAGAGAAAGATGGATGGATCGATAGATGGATGAATGGATGGACAGAGGGGAGGGAATATGGCAGATAGTTAGAGATAACTAAACAGTAGAGGTCATTTCAGACATTAAAGCGGATCTTCACTGCATGTGAGCACCACAAACCAAAAACACTGTTTAGTTCTTTTTTAATATTCAAAGAAAACTCACCCATTCAACCATGTCTCCATGCTTTTTTTTGTTTAAAAATCATTTTGAAAAGCACCCCTCTTAGCATTTCTGGCCGTGGCCATTTTGAGTACGGGCAAATGATTAATGTAGCATTTACTTCCTAGAATCCATCTACCTTTAGCTCAAGCATGCATGAAGGAGAGTGTGCTTAGCTGAGAAAGCCCCTGCTCCTCTCCTGAAGACTCAAGGGATGTATAATATCATATGCCAAGCCCCTTCCCACCCAGCCTATAGCAGAACGGCTGGGCGGGGATTCCATTATCCTGACTGGGGGTCATATGGAGTCCAGAAGGTTAGGCCACTCGTGTGCCCCCGGGGGAGCACAACAGTCGTTGGTGCGGTGTGTCGCTCTGATACACCGCATCTCCGATCTTGGTAAAGAGCCTATGACGTAGCCTCTTTACCATGTGATCACCTCTGTCCAATCACAGCTGATCACATCGTAACCAAGAAGTGCCAGTTATTGGCTTTCCTCTATTAGTGTTTGACAGGGCGCGAGTAGAGGAGAGTCCATAAGTGGCTCTCCTAACAGGGGGGTCTGCGCTGATAATCAGTGCATTGATTATCAGTGCAGGCACTTCAGGGATGCCCGCCAGTGATGCCCAGCAGTGCCCCACCAGTGATGCCCAGCAGTGCCCGCCTGTGATGTCCATCAGTGCCCGCCTGTGCCCACCAGGTATGCCAAACAGTGCCCATCAGAGATGCCTAACAGTGCCGATCAGGCATGCCAATCAGTGACCATCAGTAATGCTTGTCTGTGCCTTCTCATCAGTGCTGCCTATCAGTGCCATCTATGAGTGCCCATCATTGCCCACCAGTGCCACCCATCAGTGCCGCCTATCAGTGCTCCATATTAGTGTCTCCTTATCAGTGCCAACTCATCAGTGCCTCCTCATCAGTACCCGTCAGTAAAGGAGAAAATTTACTTATTTACAAAATTTTATAACAGAAATGAAGAAAAACTTTTTTCCAAGTTTTCCGTATTTTTTAATTTGTAGCGCGAAAAATTAAAAAGCCAGTGGTGATCAAATACCACCAAAAGAAACCTCTATTTGTGTAAACAACATGATAAGAATTTCATATGTGTACAGTGTTGCATGACTGCACAATTCTCATTCAAAGTGTGACAGCTCTGAAAGCTAAAAATTGGCCTGGGCAGGAAGGGGGTAAAAGTGCCCGGCATTGAAGTGGCTAGGCAAGAAACCAGGAAATAACTGAAGAAATGTGTAGCACACCCCCGAAGGAGCCGCAAGTATACCGTGATCCCCCACCCTGCACAGCCAGGCACACCGAATTTCCACAGTCACTCCAGAGTGAGAGAACAGTCTGTGACTTTTTTTCTTTTTTTTTTTTTGGGAGGTTATGGGATGCCCACGTGACATCAGGGACAATGCCTAGTATATGTAGTCTCTATATACAGCTCCTCTTCTTCCTCCAGCGCACACTTGCTTGCAGAACCCAGCTATGTCACCCTGTTGTAATTTTGTATCAAAGGCATATTACAGGCAGAGACTCGCAGCCCCTATACTTGAAGTACAGATGGGGTAACACAGCTCACACTTTCCCAGCACTTCCTCCCTGTGGTCACTGCTCCCAGCACAACCTCTTCAGACCCTGCCAGCCCTCCTGGCTGGAGCCCCTTTCACTAGGCCTCCAGGATAACCTCTCCCACAGTCCTCCAGACTGACACTCACCAGTCCACCCGGCTGACTCCCAGGAGACCCCCCGGACTTGCTGACCTGCTCCTGCTGTCCTCTCGCTGTTCCCTTGTCTCCAAGAAGGGTTTCCTCCATGACTAGGGGGCTCCCTCAAGGGCCACCGACAGCCTCCTCAGCACTCCATTTCCATCTTCCACCCAAGTGCCCCTGCTGGCATGAATATTTATAAGGAGGCTTGCCCCCTGCCAGTCCTTTTACTAGGGATTGGCTGAGGTCCTCAGAAATATTCCTAACAGCCCCTCCTAGCTTCCACCCACTATGTCTAGAACATTCTCCAATGTGCCAGAGAACAGGGAGAGGCACCAGAAGAGCTGTCAGGATGAGTCATCCAGCCCCTGAGTCACTGATACCTTACCCAGACTCACAACCCAGACCTGGCTCTCAGCCAAGCCAATTTACCTACACTAACAACTAAACCTAAATCTAAACTAGCACACTAGCTAGAGGGTGCTACAAACGTAAAAAAAAAACAACATTTAAAAGAAGTAAGAATGATATACTTTATTATCTACAGTATCTCACAAAAGTGAATACACCCCTCACATTTTTGTAAATATTTTATTATATCTTTTCATGTGACAACACTGAAGAAATTACACTTTGCTACAATGTAAAGTAGTGAGTGTACAGCTTGTATAACAGTGTAAATTTGCTGTCCCCTCAAAATAACTCAACACACAGCCATTAATGTCTAAACCGCTGGCAACAAAAGTGAGTACACCCCTAAGTGAAAATGTCCAAATTGGGCCCAAAGTGTCAATATTTTTTTTGGCCACCATTATTTTCCAGCACTCCCTTAACCCTCTTGGACATGGAGTTCACCAGAGCTTCACGTGTTGCCACTGGAGTCCTCTTCCACTCCTCCATGACGACATCACGGAGCTGGTGGATGTTAGAGACCTTGCGCTCCTTCACCTTCCATTTGAGGATGCCCCACAGATGTTCAATAAGGTTTAGGTCTGGAGACATGCCTGGCCAGTCCATCACCCTCAGCTTCTTTAGCAAAGCAGTGGTTGTCTTGGAGGTGTGTTTGGGGTCATTATCATGTTGGAATACTGCACTGCGGCCCAGTCTCCAAAGGGAGGATATCATGCTCGGCTTCAGTATGTCACAGTACATTTTGGCATTCATGGTTCCCTCAATGAACTGTAGCTCCCCAGTACTCATGCAGCCCCACACCATGACGCTCCACCACCATGCTTGACTGTAGGCAAGACACACTTGTCTTTGTAAACCTCACCTGGTTGCCGCCACACAGGCTTGACACCATTTGAACTAAATACATTTATTTTGGTCTCATCAGACCACAGGACATGGTTCCAGTAGTCCATATCCTTAGTCTGCTTGTCTTCAGCAAACTGTTTGCGGGCTTTCTTGTGCATCGTCTTTAGAAGAGGCTTCCTTCTGGGACGACAGCCATGCAGACCAATTTAATGCAGTGTGCAGCGTATGGTCTGAGCTCTGACAGGCTGACCCCACACCCCTTCAACCTCTGCAGCAATGCTGGCAGCACTCATACGTCTATTTCCCAAAGACAACCTCTGGATATGACGCTGAGCATGTGCACTCAATTCTTTGGTTGACCATGGCGAGGCCTGTTCTGAGTGGAACCTGTCCTGTTAAACCGCTGTATGGTCTTGACCACCCTTCTGCAGCTCAGTTTTAGGATCTTGGCAATCTTCTTATAACCTAGGTCATCTTTATGTAGAGCAACAATTCTTTTTTTCAGATCCTCAGAGAGTTCTTTGCCATGAGGTGCCATGTTGAACTTCCAGTGACCAGTATGAGAGAGTGAAAGCGATAACAACAAATTTAACACACCTGCTCCCCATTCACACCTGAGACCTAGTAACACTAACGAGTTACATGACACTGGGGAGGGAAAATGGCTAATTGGGCCCAATTTGAACATTTTCACTTAGGGGTGTACTCACTTTTGTTGCCAGCGGTTTAGACATTAATGGCTGTGTGTTGAGTTATTTTGAGGGGACAGCAAATTTACACTGTTATACAAGCTGTACACTCACTACTTTACATTGTAGCAAAGTGTCATTTCTTCAGTGTTGTCACATGAAAAGTTATAATAAAATATTTCCAAAAATGTGAGGGGTGTACTCACTTTTATGAGATACTGTATTTACTATTGCTAGCGGCATTAGGAATTAAAAATAATCAATGTTGATTGGGAGAGAGAGGTTCCATTCTAACAGATAAAAATAGTTTTAGGTTATGATTGTCATGATGCTTCTACAAACAAGGCTACATTTACCATAATAGCACGAGTGAGCCAGTGTCTAGAACAGCAGGTTTAAAGTAGATCTAAACTCAATAACTAAGATATCATACAAGCTTTAAAGCCAAATTGAACCCTCAAAATTAAATCGGCTAAATGCATCAAAACAAAAGGCGTACAAAGTCTACATTTAATAAAAAAAAAAAAAAAAAAAAAAAAGCAACCACAGCCTGAGTAGTGAAGCCTGTGTCCTGCCAACACCCTCTTTAGAGTCAGATCTCTCCAATCAGCAGGGAACATGAGCTTTGAAGATTGCCGAGCTATAGGTCTGCATCAGCAGGGGGTGTGTCAGCCCTCCCCAATGAGATCACTGCTTCCACGTGATGAGCAAAGTTCCCGCTCTGCAGTGTTTTTATGCACCTGAAATGTATTTAAGACTACTTTCACACTGAGACGTTTTTCAGGCGCTAAAGGGTTAAAAATAGCGCCTGTAAAGCGACTGAAAAATGCCTCCCCTGCAGCCCCAGTGTGAGAGTCCAAGAGCTTTCACAATGGAGCGGTGCGCTTACAGGACGTTAGAAAAAGTCCTGCAAGAAACATCTTTCGGGCAGTGCAGAATAGGTGTATACAGCGCTCCTTTACCCCCGCTATCGGCCGAAAAGCACCATTATTACTGCGGTAACATGACATGTGAGTGTGACCGGCTCTCAATGGTTCCTCGGTCTGGATTGATAGAGACGCAGGGGCATCGGGAGGGGGGGCTAGGGGGGGCTGAAGCCCCGAATGCGTCCCCGAAAAGCCCCAAGTCTCAGGAAGGCACTGTCCAATTGTTAGCCCCGAGCGGGGACCGATCTGATCCGCCGAGTGCGACCGAGTGTGGCCGAGTGACATGGCAGGTTGCGCCTTCTGGAGCTATGATGGACACCCCACTGGTTCAATGCCGGGACATGTGACGTCCATCATAGGCACTGCAGGCTCCAGAAGGCTGGAATTACAATGCTGCTGCGCCACATCACTGAGATCCCCGCTCCCCGCTCGGAGAGATCAGGGCAGCGGAGGAGCGATCGGGTGAGATCTGCCAGTGACTGCCCAGATGATTGTGGATGAGGATAACCGGAAGAGGAGCCCGCTGGGGTGTGTTGATGACCTGAGCTGTGCTGGGGGTGGATGGAAGAGTGAAGAGCTCCAGATCTCAGTGTGTCCAATCATGGGCACCGGAGTGTGCAGCAGGAGGCAGAAGAGTCTTCTCCATACCGCCTTGTGCCTGCTGGCCATACTGGGACTGGGCGGCGGCTCTACTTTGTATAACTACATGCAGGACAAAGCCCGGTGCTCCAAGGTCCAGGCAATGAAATTCAAGCAGTCTCATCTCGTCCTCTGGCTGCCTGCTGTGACACATGATGGGCGCGCTGCACACCGCACACTACGGCTGAGGCTGAACTGAACTGCAGGACACCTGGACACATGAAGTCTGTCTCCTGGTCAGGTAGGTGAGGTCAGTGTATGTATGTTAGGTAGGTGTATGTATGTCAGGTAGGTCAGTGTATGTTAGGTAGGTGTATGTATGTTAGGTAGGTGTATGTATGTCAGGTAGGTCAGTGTATGATGTAGGTCAGGTAGGTGAGGTCAGTGTTTGTATGTTAGGTAGGTGTATGTATGTCAGGTAGGTCAGGGTATGTCAGGTAGGTGTATGTATGTCAGGTAGGTGAGGTCAGTGTATGTAGGTCAGGTAGGTGAGGTCAGTGTATGTATGTCAGTGTAATGGTCAGTGTGTCAGGTAGCTGAGTTTAGTGGTCAAAATTGATGGGCACTGGTAAGAGGCAGCAACCAGCAAGTGAGCTTACCCCCCGCCACACAACCCCACCGCCCAGCCAAAAAACCCCATGCCACGACCACCCTGGACCTCCCCCCCATGCCGGACTTCAGGCTGAAGCCCCTGGTCTTTTTGCCACCTAGCAATGCCCCTGATAGAGGGAGAGGGTCCTGTGTGGGTTTGGGTCCAGTTCAGGTGCATATTCGGGCAAAAATTTGGACCTGAATGACACCTGAACTGGTGAACCCACACCGGACCCCAGGCACGAACCCGTGGCTGCACATATGGGAACTCAGCCTCAAGGTTCTTGTTTATGCCCTTCCTGTTAAGGAGTATCAACATCTCCCAGTTGTGCTCCTCGTGTATGCAGATTATAAGCAGATGCGCCAAAACACAATGTATAGGTATGCTCCACCCTTGTCACTATTACATAGCTCCCAACTGTCCCTGATTTTGAGGGACTGTCCCTGATTTGGAGCAATGTCCCTCTGTCCCTCATTCCTCCTCATTTGTCACTCATTTTGGTCTGATCTATATAGTTGTATATAAAATGCACTTTTTATCTTTCAAAAAGTGTTTCCCAGTGCTAAACCTTTCCTACGATTTCTAAATTTCTCCATTTGTAAATTCTAAAAGCCAATATAAAGGAATAGTAGTGGTTAAAAAAAAAAAGCCATTGTGGATTTAATTAACCTTTTTTTTTTGGGTTAATTCTCCTTTAAGGGGGTGTGACAGGGGGCGTGTCCTATGCCTACAAACATTTGCTAGTAGGTGTCCCTCATTCCCATCTCAAAATGTTGGGAGGTGTGCTATTAGGTAACTGGTCCAAAGCAATGATGAGCATCCCATACTGGAGTCAGTGGCTGTAGATCGGAAGTGACTGAACGAGGCTGGAAGAAATCAACAGCGCTGACATACAAAAAAGTATGCATGAAAAGTAAAAACAATATTTTATGGGAAAAAAAACGTAGGGTTTAAATCTCCTTAAGCTGGTTATGCACGTGGCAATTTGACAGAGCAATTGAAATTTCGATTCAGAAACACAAAGTAATTGAAGAGAAATTGGTGGTTTCGGTTGACCACAAGGAAATTGGACTGAAATTTCCCCGTTCAAACACAGCTGAGAAATCTGATTGCATTCAGTCTTTTTTTTTTCTTTTCTTTTTTTTTTCCAATGAATTGAAATAAATCTGTAAATTGAATGCCCAATTTAGACTTCACAAATGACCACATTCTGGTGATTGATCAAACTCATAGGTGGCTGATTGCATGGTTTCTGGAGATTATTTGCGATCCTATGTGTGATTCCCAGTGGATGAAAAGTGGATGAAATTTACTTAAATTATAACATGCATAGCTAGTTGTAGAGATGGCGGCACCAAGCCCCATAAGTAACCTTTCCCTCTTATTGTGTCTCTCTGTAGGCCCGGCTCTGAGCAACTGCAGCTAAATTCATCAAGAGAACGGGGAGCATGTTAGCATGGGAGATTTATACTGTTTCTCCTGCGCGTTTCGTGCCATCTCATGGCCGGATTCCAAACTACTCTATTACATACCTCCCAACTTTTTGAGATGGGAATGAGGGACACCTATTAGCAAAAGTATGTAGGCATAGGACACACCCCCTGCCACACCCCCTTAAAGGAAAATTATACAAAAAAATGATTAGTTAAACCCACAAGTGCTTTTTTTTACCACTCCTATTCTTTTATACTAGCTTTGAAAATTTACAAATGTAGCAATTTAGAAATTATATGAAAAGTTTAGCACTGGGAAACACTTTGTGAAAGATAAATTATGCATTTTATATACAACTATATAGATCAGACCAAAATGAGGGACAAATGATGAGGAAAGCGGGACAGAGGGACTTTGTTCCAAATCAGGGACAGTCCCTCAAAATCAGGGACAGTTGGGAGCTATGCTATTGGACCACGTGGAAGGATTATGTCCTGTTCCTTGCTAGTGGTTCCTGTCCTTGGACAAAGTGGGACACCTTCAGTTTTCCTTCATTAACATACAATGCAGAAGCCAAGCTCCTAAGTCTTTAACCCTTTGTTAGGACAGACAGTGTTCCAATCATAGGTGTGTGCAGCCTATTGCATTAGAGTGTGCACCCCAAAGCTCAAACACACACTACTCACTACTACTCACATCACTCACCATGTTCATTCAGAAAGGGAAGGGGCTGAAAAAAACATATTTACCGACTCCTTCCCTCACTCATTCTAAAACATCTCCGCAGCCGGCAGGAGAGGAGAGGAGGGAAGCCAGAAGTGCTGCAGAGGGAAGGAGTGGGGAGCCAGGGCAGTTGGGGGAATCTGTGCAGCACAGGGTGTTTAGGGTGTGCCTGGGCACACCGGCACACCCTGTGCGCACGCCTATGGTTCCAATCTAGTTTACAACGGATAATGAAGACAGTGTAGAGAGGGTTAACTGTAACTCCCCAGCCCCATTCTTAACATTGCATATCAGAGGAAAACTTCAGTTTTGGAGTTTTTATAGAAGGGAAAGTAAAATGTAAGCAACGATTTTAAAATATTTTTTAACCACTTTAGCCCCGGAAGATTTGGCTGCTCAATGACCAGGGCATTTTTTGCAGTACGGCACAGTGTCGCTTTAACTGACAATTGCGCAGTCACGTGCCGCTGTACCCAAACAAAATTGACGTCCTTTTTTTTTCCCTAAATAGAGCTTTCTTTTGGTGGGATTTGATCATCTCTGCGGTTTTTATTTTTTGCGCGATAAACAAAACAGAGCGACAATTTTGAAAAAAAAAAACCACAATATTTTGTACTTTTTGCTACAATAAATATCCCCAATTAAAAAAAAAAAAAATGTTCTCAGTTTAGGCCGATATGTATTCTTCTACATATTTGTGATAATAAAAATCACAATAAGCGTATATTGATTGGTTTGTGCAAAAGTTATAGCGTCTACAAAATAGGGGATAGATTTATGCCATTTTTATTATTTTATATTGTTTTACTAGTAATGGCGGCGATCTGCGAATTTTGTAGTGACTGCGAAATTATGGCGGACACATCGGACACTTTTGACATATTTTTGGGACGACTGACAATTATACAGCGATCAGTGCTATAAAAATGTACTGATTACTGTATAAATGTCACTGGCAGAGAAGAGGTTAACACTAGGGGGCGATCGAGGGGTTAACTGTGTTCCTTGACTGTGTGTTCTAACTGTAGGGGGAGGGGACTGACTAGAGGGGATGACAGATCCTGGTTAATAGCTATTAGGAACTCACGATCTGTCTTTCCTCACAGAAAAGAACAGGGATTTGTGTGTCGGCCACGAGCATTGGCACCCCCGCAGTGCAGCGGGCACGTTCGCGTGTGCCTGCTATAACGCTTAAGAGAGCCGACGTATAGCTACGACGGCTCGCGGGAACGTGCCGACCTGCCGCAGTATAATGACGGTGGCTGGTCGGCAAGCGGTTAAGTTATGTTATGTGAATGAGAACATGTAATAAATATAAAGTAGATTGTACCTCAATGTGGCTTCAAAAGTGGAAATACAGTAAAATCTTGGATTGAGAGCATAATTTGTTCCGAAAAACATGCTTGTAATCCACAGCACTCGTATATCAAAGTGAATTTCCCCATAAAAAATAATGGAAACTCAGATGATTCATTCCACAACCATTTGTAACCATATTGCTTCACTTAGAGGCCCAAAAAACAAAGGTTATTGGTGCACTCCAGCTGGGGATGTTTCTGTTATAAAGTCCTAATCAGGTGACACAAAGAACAAAAAGAGCAGCGCCATCTAAGTGTACTGTAGTATGATCACAGTTTTCATGTTAAAAAAGTGGAATGACACACTTACAATGTTAAAAACAATATACAGCTTTAACCACTTACGGACCGCCCGTCATTGTTATACGTCGGTACTTTGAAGAGGGATATCGTTGTTATGGCAGTAGCTAGCTACCATAAACCCGGTATCCTCTTCTTCAGCAGGCGGTCCGCTTACAGATCAAAGTGGTCTCTGTGGCGGATTTGCCGCAAGATCCCTTTTATCAGTGGCGGGAGAGGGCCCCCCTCCGGAGCCCTCCGCCGCTTACCGGAGCCGTCGGTAGCGGCAGAGCCGATCGGAGCCTCTTCCATGTGTGGTATGCAGATGAGTGAGGGGAAGATGGCCCTCACCTGTCTCCACACCATTGCTGGGCGGAAGTGACATTTTGCCATAGCTCTTATAGAGACTTTTTTTTTTTTTTTAACTGACATTACATTTTTTTTTTATTGCATTTTAGTGTAAATATGAGATCTGAGGTCTTTTTGATCCCAGATCTCATATGTAAGAGGTCCTGTCATGCTTTTTTTTATTACAAGAGGTGTTTACATTCCTTGTAATAGCAATAAAAATGAATTTTTTTTTTTAAAGAACAGTGTAAAAATAAAAAATAAAAGGTAAAATAAATAAGAAAAAAAAATTAAAAATTTTAAACAGGCCTGTCCCGCCGAGCTCGTGTGCAGAAGCGAACGCATATGTGAGCAGCGCCCGCATATAAAAACAGTAGGGCTGTTACTGATTAAAATTTGCGTGTTCGATTAATCAATCTTTTTTAATTGATTAATCAACTAATTTCAATTAATTATAAGATACTATACTATAAGACACAGATCCAACTACTTTTAGCTGATTTAGCACCGTTGTTATGGCAATGGCCAAAGCCAAACATAGCGGGGCATGACTAGGACGTCACACGTCAAAAACTCAGCCTCACCGTGCCCATAATCTCAGCTTTACCGTGCCCATAATCGCAGCCTCACCGTGCCCATAATGCAGTCTCACCATGCCCATATTCGCAGCCTCACCGTGCCCATAATGCTGTCTCACCGTGCCCATAATCGCAGCCTCGCTGTACCTGTAATAGCAGCCTCACAGTGCCAAAAATGCTGTCTCACCGTGCCCATAATCACAGCCTCGCCGTGCCTATAATGGCAGTCTCACCGTGCCCATAATCGCAGCCTCACTGTAGTCAGTGCCTGTGCCTGGATTACACAGTCTGCGGGCATCTTCCGCTGTGTGTCCCGGAGCAGAGTGTGAAAACTTTGGCCACGCTGTGAGAAAAGTCCCGCCCTCCTCCTAGATCAGCTCGTGTGATAGACAGAACACTGCGTCTGTCACGCGAGCTGATCTAGGAGGAGGGCGGGACTTTTCTCACAGCGCAGGCAAAGTTTTCACACTCAGCTCGGAGACACACAGCGGGAGATGCCCGCAGACTATGTATGACATATAGTGGAGGAGGAGAAGGAGGGAGCGGAGCGCTGCGCTGCAGTCACAGCTTGGCCCAAAGCGGCCCCAGGGCAGGCAGCCTACCGATCAAAAAAATTTTGATCGATCAAAAAAATTAATGATTAATCGAGGAATGAATCGTTAATTTCCGCAGCTCTAAAAAAACAGTGTTCAAACCACACATATGAGGTATCACCATGATCATTAGAGCGAGAGCAATAATTATAGCCCTAGACCTCCTCTGTAACTCAAAACATGCAACCTGTAGAATTTTTTAAACGTTGCCTATGGAGATTTTTAAGGGTAAAAATTTGTCGCCATTCCACGAGCGGGCACAATTTTGAAGCGTGACATGTTGGGTATCAATTTACTCGGCGTAACATTTTTTTCACAATATAAAAATAAAATGGGTTACTTTTACTGTTGTCTTATTTTTTAATTCAAAAAAGTGTATTTTTTTACAAAAAAAGTGCGCTTGTAAGACCGCTGCGCAAATACGGTGTGACATAAAGTATTGCAACGGCCGCCATTTTATTCTCTACGGTGTTAGAAAAAATATATATAAGGTTTGGGGTTCTATGTAATTTTCTAGCAAAAAAAAAAAAAAGTTTTCAACTTGTAAACACCAAATCTGAGAAAGAGGCTCGGTCCTTAAGGGTGGTTAAGAAGTCTGGTGCCTCCCCGGAGTCTCAGGCCCTCACTTCCACCCCCCCTTAGACATTCCAAACCTTAGTATTGTGTTTATTAACTGTTTGTTTTATTTATCCGGTTGCCAACTTATCCGCTTCCACTCCTCAGGTCCTAATGGTAGATCTTGTTTCTTTGTATCCTAGGGTAGTAATTATTCTGTTTTGTGACATATTTCGGCCTAGGGTATGAAAATGTTTATTTTGTATGGCGAAGGCGTTATGACCCAGTCCGAAACCTTCGCTCAATCATTGTACTGTTGTCCTTTCCCATAAAATAAATAAAACAGATTTAAAAAAAAACAAGAAGTCTGGTGCTCATCCGTGTAAAGCCGCTGGTGTATACGTGGCCAGAGGCCCGGGGGTGTCACGTCACGTCGGCTCATCACATTTTGCTACCCGCTGGAGTGAGCATGTGCGACACCGCCATATGCGTTCCAACACTGTTGTAAGACCACTTTGCCACTGGGCCCCTCGCTGGCTCGTTTAGCTCGCCACACTTCGGGCACGACCTTGCTTCGCTCGGCATAATTATAATCTAACTGTATGTCCACTTGGATGGTGGGGCTTAAACCTGGACTCAGGGGTGTGGCCACAAAATTCTGCGCAAGCGCAGATCGCCACAGTGTTGGAACGCATATGGTGGCGTCGCGCATGCGCGGTCCAGCAGGACTGTAACTGTACACTTCAACTCTCTGGTGCACAATTTGCAGTCTGTGTGCTATGCTAGGGGATAAAATTGCTTCCTCTAACACCACTGGGAGTTATTATTAAGTCCACTGACACCAATTCTGGGGGCTTTATGTCGTCCACTAAAACTGATGTTTGTAATTATTATTGTGTCCACTGACACCAATGTTGGGGATTATTATTGCATCCACCGAAACAAATGCTGGGGGTTTTATTTTAGTGTGCATTGCGATACGCTGATAAAAATGCAGCAGATAAAAAATTGCTGCTTTTGCCTGGCCCTCTGGAAGTGTAGGTGACTACACTTGAGGCCCTCTAGAATTTAAAAGTTGACCACCACTGCTTTAAATGGTTAGTGAAAGTAGGGGGATAGCAGTCCTGTTTGGGAAAAAAAAAGGAGAAAACACATTCTCAGCTGCTGATCAGTGATGGGCTCGGGCATGCACACCACCAATCATAGGCAGTGAGGCATTTCCCGACCGGCAGCTGCACACGCTGCCTATGACTGGCGGTGTGCAGTGCCCGCTTCCTGGTGGGTTTGATCCGAACACGCACAAGCCCATTCTTACTGCGGATCCACATAACAGTACACAGAGGCTTTGGAACAGAGGCTTTTGGTGTAAAGGAAGCAATGCTAGCACATGATCTTGGTGCTTGGTGTCTTGTCAAGGCTGCACAAAGCTGAGCATGAGCACTGGGAACCATACAACATGTGCACTGAGAACCATACAACATGTGCACTGGATACCATACAACATGTGCACTGAGAACCATACAACATGTGCACTGAGAACCATACAACATGTGCACTGGATACCATACAACATGTGCACTGAGAACCATACAACATGTGCACTGGGAACCATACAACATGTGCACTGAGAACCATACAACATGTGCACTGGGAACCATACAACATGTGCACTGAGAACCATACAACATGTGCACTGAGAACCATACAACATGTGCACTGGGAACCATACAACATGTGCACTGAGAACCATACAACATGTGCACTGAGAACCATACAACATGTGCACTGAGAACCATACAACATGTGCACTGGGAACCATACAACATGTGCACTGAGAACCATACAACATGTGCACTGAGAACCATACAACATGTGCACTGGGAACCATACAACATGTGCACTGAGAACCATACAACATGTGCACTGAGAACCATACAACATGTGCACTGAGAACCATACAACATGTGCACTGAGAACCATACAACATGTGCACTGGGAACCATACAACATGTGCACTGGGAACCATACAACATGTGCACTGAGAACCATACAACATGTGCACTGAGAACCATACAACATGTGCACTGGGAACCATACAACATGTGCACTGTAAAGCTCGGTTCACATATATGCGAATTGGATGCATTTTTAACTGCATCCAATTCACATAACATGTGAATTAGACTGGTTTTCAATGGAGCCAGTTCACACATGTACAGGGCGGCCACAGTGCAGTGTGATTTTGGGTCCAGTTCAGGTGCTTTTTCACTGAAAAATTTGCACCTGAATCGCACCTGAACCGGTGAACAGGAAGCAATGCTAGCACATGATCTTGGTGCTTGGTGTCTTGTCAAGGCTGCACAAAGCTGAGCATGAGCACTGGGAACCATACAACATGTGCACTGGGAACCATACAACATGTGCACTGGGAACCATACAACATGTGCACTGGGAACCATACAACATGTGCACTGGGAACCATACAACATGTGCACTGAGAACCATACAACATGTGCACTGGGAACCATACAACATGTGCACTGGGAACCATACAACATGTGCACTGAGAACCATACAACATGTGCACTGGGAACCATACAACATGTGCACTGAGAACCATACAACATGTGCACTGGGAACCATACAACATGTGCACTGTAAAGCTCGGTTCACATATACGCGAATTGGATGCATTTTTAACTGCATCCAATTCACATAACATGTGAATTAGACTGGTTTTCAATGGAGCCAGTTCACACATGTGCAGGGTGGCCGCAGTGCAGTGTGATTTTGGGTCCAGTTCAGGTGCTTTTTCACTGGAAAATTTGCACCTGAATCGCACCTGAACCGGTAAACAGAACTGCACTGGACTGCCGCACTGAAACCAGGGCCACATATAGGTGAACCTAGCCTAACCTGGCAATTCCTTTGTGGAATTATGTGGGGAACAAGCTGTTGTTTACCAGTGTACACAGCTATCATTGTATCATTAAATGTCCCCTTTAAAAGCAATCACAAAGTGAAACAAAACCCCAAAAACATAAACATGAAAAATAAGAGCAAAGCCAAAAAGTCCAAAAATGTTATCAAAAGTCCACCAGTGACTCAAGGTGCTTTGAATGACATTCAAACAATATATAGTAGGTCAGGGGTGTCAAACTCAATTTTCATCATGGGCTGCATCAGCAGTATGGTTGTCCTTAAAGGGCGGTTGTATCTGGGGTGCACTTCGTACAGAGTGCAGCGTTCAGGATTACACTACGTACACAGTTTAGGAGTATGCTATGTACAGAGTGTAGAGTTTAGGAGTGTGCTATGTACAGAGTGCAGAGTTTAGGAGTGTGCTATGTACAGAGTGCAGAGTTTAGGAGTGTGCTATGTACAGAGTGCAGAGTTTAGGAGTGTGCTATGAACAGAGTGCAGAGTTTAGGAGTGTGCTATGTACAGAGTTCAGAATTTAGGAGTGTGCTATGTACAGAGTGCCAGATTTAGGGGTGCGCTATGCAGAGTGCCTCCACACAGAGACAGAACGGAGATCATACTAAGTATGAACAACAATTGGTCTCCTCACCCAGGCAGTCCCACCGCCCCACAGTTAGAATAACTCCCTAGGTAACACAGTTAACCCCTTGATCGCCCCCTACTATTAACCCCTTCCCTGCCAGTGACATTTACACAGTAATCAGTGCATTTTTATAGCACTGATCACTGTATAAATGCCAGTGGTCCCAAAAATGTGTCAAAAGTATCCGATCTGTCTGCCGCAATGTCGCAGTCCCGATAAAAATTGCTGATCACCGCCATTACTAGTAAAAAATAATAATAATAATAAAAACGCCATAAATCTTTCCCCTATTTTGTATACGCTATAACTTTTGCGCAAACCAATCAGTATACGCTTATTGCATTTTCTGTTACCAAAAATATGTAGAAGAATACATATTGGCCTAAACTGAGGAAAAAATTTGCTTTTTTAAAAAAAAATTGGGGGTATTTATACACCAAATTTAGGGATGGAGATGCATGGCCACCTGAATCTCATTTAGGGTCCTACAAACCCCCTTTCAGGCTTTATGATGTTGGTATACAATAAACAGGCCTCATCTGCAAAGGCTCACCACTAGCTGCAACAGGTTGAGGGCTAGGAATGCTAAAGGTCTTTTCTGCTGTTTTTTTGCCCATTGGTTAATCCTGAAAACTTTGGCATTGGACCCTACACCATAAACCCCTAAATCTACTGCAAGAAGTGGTAGTTGCACCTGCCATTATAACTATAGAATAGTAATTAAAGAACTTTAATCCTCCTTTTGGGGGCATCTAGGTACGTATAAGTTTGCCATCCAGAGCTCCGATACCATTAGGGAAATTGTAGTTCCTTTCCACATCTCTTCAGATGGCAGTGGCATAAACTTCATGCTTAACACATTCCAGATGACCTAACAGGCCCTACACACGGGCTGAATATTGGGCGGTATTAGCCTGTCTCTATTGACCTTCGGCCCATGTGTATGACCATGTGGTCAAGCAGGCTTAAAGCGCTTGTTACCCCAACACTTCATATTCCTGAGATTTACCTGCTGTACCATGTACTTGTATAAGAAAGTATCCTGTTCTCTTTGTATTGCTTCCTTTATGTGAAATCCCTGGTATTCCATCCCTCTGCTTTCCTATTAAAAACGGACCACACTAAGCAGGAGAGCACAGCGTGGTCAGTTCTCTAGCTATGCTGGGAACTCAGTGTACTCTCCTCCAAATGATCAGACTTGTCCTGACAGGCCCCTGCTGCACAACCATTCATTGGGAAGCTAAATGTGCAACTGCTTCTCCTCCCCCAGCTCTTATGTAGCTGAGAACAGAGGGAATGTGATCACTTAGAAAAAAAAGGGAAAAACGGTATTTTATAATGTTTTTTATTATCTATACAAAAATGTTTTGCCTTTCATTTATATTTTAAACCGAATGGGTTGTTTTACAAGGTGACTGTTTACAGTCACTTTAAGCCTGGCAATACCGCACAACTACCAGCTGCTATTTTGCAATACTGTATAAATATCTACTGGTCAGTTGCCTGAATATCAGTGCCTACCTATAGTTCCCACCTATAGGAACTGTCTTAGTATGTCATTGCTAACCTATAAACAATATACAAATGTGATGTGTTAGGGCTGTTAATCGTGTACTGCGTCTCCAGTGAGCTCAGCCAGGAAATATTGTTTTCAAGGCTTTCTGTCCCACTTTATTAAAGGCAGAACAACAGAATACAGCTGGATAAAACAAAAACTGTATCTGTCTTCATTTCAGGCTGCAAAGCAACAAAATGTAACTATTTTAAATGGGGGGGGGGATTCTTTTCTATACCCACTGTATATATTTGGTTTTGGGCTTATTACGACTTTAAAAGGGTTGTAAAGTCTCAAGGTTTTTCACCCTAATGCATTAGGGGTGAAAAACCTTCCGTGCTGTAGCTGCCTCCCAGAGTCCCATTTTTTCTTACCTGAACCCGACCGGTCCAGCGCCGAGCACAAGCCCAGTGGCTCCAGCTGCTTTCTCCGTCCTCATTGGATAGATTGATTACCGCAGGAGCCATTGGCTCCCGCTGCTGTCAATCAAATCCAGTGACACGGGAGCGGGGCCGAGTCCTGCTGTCTGTGTCAATGGACGCATTGGTGTCTTTGGGAGGAACTGTGCCCCATCATTGGTGTCATTGCACTCCAATGTTGATGTCATTGGGAGGAACTGTGCCCCATCTTTGGTATCATCCGTAGGAATTGTGCCCCTTCGTTGCTGTCATTGGGAGGAATCGTGCTCGTGTCAATGAATGAAATAATACCCCATGGGTTGGATAAAAGCAAGCAAAAGGCCGCATCCGGCCCCCCGGGCTGCAGTTTGGAGACCACTGCTCTAACCCTTCATGATGGGAGTCTGTGCAACACAAATGCACATCCAATGTGAGCATACAGGTTTATGTACATTCGTCTTAAACAGTAATTGAAAGATTAGGTCCTCCCACCCCTACAAAGTAGGAGGGAGGGAGCTGAGCTGTAACGTAATTCGCCGTGGCCTGGACTCCCGGAAGTGGGGACAGGATACCTGTCAAAGACAGGTAACCGCTCCCCCCCAAAAGGTCCCAAATGTGGCCCCAGAGGGAGGGGAGGAGACGAATGAGGGGAAGTTCCACTTTTGGGTTGAACTCCGCTTTAAGGTAGTCCAATCTTCTGCCCATCATGTCACACATATAGGCCTTTAATACCATGCTGTGCCTAGAATGAGCCAAGAAGAGTTATAATTCATGGGAATATCAGGCAATTACTTTATATATTTCCCATTTAAGATAAACAGGTTGGATAGGCAGACTAAACGGCCTCAAAGGTGACAGACCCATCAGAGCAACAGACAGACTTAAATATGCTGCAGACAAGCCAATGCGCTGCAAAATAGCCAGATAGATCCAAGTCTGTGCAGATAGAGTGTATCATTCTTTCTCTAGTATTCAAGCTGTGTAACACACTGTGCCCCCAATCCTATTACTCTGACTGCAAACACAGAGAAGCTGTCGTCACATTGATACCACACCGCCGATTTTCTTCTCGGCTGCAGGAAAATGACTCTATGTAATTCTTGGTCACACACAATGTGCGGAGCAGCAGAGCCTCAAATTACAAGCTCGCCACCTTTCAGAGGGGGAGAGAGCCGGCGGTGTGCAGGGGAATACAAATTGGAGAGCAGCCCCTGGCTGCGCGGGTGACAGAGACGATGTGTTTAATCCCCGCAGCAAAGTCTAATTAAAACACAATTAAGTTAAGCAGTGTGACAGCGGAGGAACACAGAATAATTGTATTATTAGTGTGGGGAGCTGATAACGTCACATCACACGGTTCCTATGTAGGGATGTCTTCCAACGTGGAGTGTCCTTTTTCGAAAATGAATGTTGATGATGGCAGAGCATGGCAAGAGCTGTGCTGTACAGTGAAACCACGAAGGGAACCAGTCACTACTGAGCTTATGCATGAATTCAAATGTTGTCTTCAATTGCTACAGACAGGGGCGTAACTAGAAATAGCAGGGCCCCATAGCAAAATGTTGTATGGGGCCCCCCTGCAAACAGCCCCCCCCCCCACAGCTGCCCTAGTGTCAATGCAGCGTGACCTGTGTCGCATACAGCGTGACCTGTGCCCAATGCAGCGTGACCTGTGCCCAATGCAGCGTGACCTGTGCCCAATACAGCGTGACCTGTGCCCCATACAGCGTGACCTGTGTCGCATACAGCGTGACCTGTGCCCAATGCAGCGTGACCTGTGCCCAATGCAGCGTGACCTGTGTCGCATACAGCGTGACCTGTGCCCCATACAGCGTGACCTGTGCCCAATACAGCCTGGTCTGCCTGTGCCCCATACAGCCCCACTTATGCAGAGGCAAAGGCAAGCCACCCGGATCAGCAGAGAGCGGGATTGCCCGCTGTAATAGCTTTCATTTGAATTTCCTGTCTTCCCGGGGCTCATCGTCACATAGCCCCACCTCTTGGCCCGACGCCTTTGATAACGTCACATGTCCCGCATTGGATCGGCGTTCTGTCTATCAAAGGCACCGGACCAAAAGGTGGAGCTATGTGACGTGAGCCCCGGGAACACTGGAAGTTCTAATGAAAGCTCTTACATCGGGCAATTCAGCTCTCTGCTGATGCGGACAGCTCGCCTCTTCCTTTCCTCTCTCTTCTCCTGGTGGCTGGGAGACTGTGCCAGCGGTGCTCTTATCCTCACTGGGCCCCACTCGGCTGCGGGCCCCATAGCGCCCGCATGGGGCGCTATGGTGGTAGTTACGCCCCTGGCTACAGATGTGTATACAGGACATCAAAAACACATATTCAAGGATTGACCAAGTCAAAAAGATTAGCAGACTTTGTGGGCACATAATGAGAGACAGAATCAGAGAGAGAAAAAGTATAAATTTTATTACAACATAGTTAAAAAACATATAAACAACATACAGACAACACCCTGTATGGACACAGTTACCAGTTACCCAATAATGCAGTTATAGAGGACTGGACCTACGGTACAAAGATTCATTTAATACTGTATCAAGGTAAAAGAAAAATTTCTGATCCAGTAATGCCTCCAAAAACGTGCTCGTCGATGCATTTCAGTAAAATATTAGCTTCCTCAGGACAGATACTGGGTAGGTGCTGGTAAACTTGTGCCTCAAGCCTTGAACCACAAGTTTACCAGCACCTACCCAGTATCTGTCCTGAGGAAGCTAATATTTTACTGAAACGTGTCAACGAGCAAGTTTTTGGAGGCATTACTGGATCAGAAATGTTTATTTTACCTTGATACAGTATTAAATTAATCTTTTTACCGTAGGTCCAGTCCTCTATAACTGCATTATTGGGTAACTGGTAACTGTGTCCATACAGGGTGTTGTTTATATGCTTTTCAACTATGTTGTAATAAAATGTATACTTTTTTACTGATTCTCTCTTTTATTATGTGTCCACAAAGTCCACTAATTTTTTTGACTTGGTCAATCCTTGAATATATATTTTGGATGTTGGCATGGTGAGGTTCTTCCCTACTGACATCAAAAACACATCTTTAACCTCTTCACGCCGGCGCCTCCCGCCCCTTTAAGAGGTTTAGGTTGCCTGGAGGCGGGGCGGGGCTTAAGACCACGTGACGTGACCCGTCATGTGATCTAAAAACTGCTTTCGATTAGGTACCGGCAACTGTGCCGGGAGCACACAGGGCATGCGCTCTCAGCACAGCTGTGTTAACCGCAATTCACACAAATATGCAGCCTCCCTGCACCAAGAACCAGATGCCAGCGCCAAGGGGTTAAAGAAGTTTGATTTTTTTTTTTTTCATCCTCTATATCAGGGGTTTCCAAACCTTCTAAAGAAAGGGACAGTTTACTGTCCTTCAGACGATAGAGGGGCCGGACTGTGCCCAGTGGGACAAAACAATGCTGGATCTTTGGTATTAGGGGGAGAAATAGTTGGTGTTATTGGGAGGAAAAGTGCCCCATTTTTGTTGTCAGTGGAAGGAATTATGCCTCACCGTTGGTGTCAGTGGAAGGAATAGCCCTCCACTCTTGGTGTCAGTGGCAGGAATAATGCCTCAAGGGCCAGATAAAGGTAAGCAAAGGGCTGCATCCGACCCCAGGGCCACAGTTTTGAAAACCACTGCTCTAAATGCCCCTCTATGTTAGCCTATGTGACCGTGCACACACAGGTGTTTCACAGAGGCCAAATGAAATAGACTGTATATTTTGGAACGTTTTAACATGTTACAACTAGGCCCGTAGGGTGAGCACAACTATGCAGAGCCACCTATAGACTCACAGACAGCGGTTCTGTAGCTTGAAACAATGCCCTCAGCTTCTTCAATGAGGAGAGGAAACGTGGCCTGGCCAGTCTGACCCAACTGGGAGGCTTCGGAGGTGGATATAGCGTGGTCCCTATGCCTACCAAGAGAAAGGGCATTCAGAGGACCAGGGCAAATGCCCAGTTTGCTCAAGGCCTAATTAGCTAGTAGTAGTCCCATTCCACATGCCAAATCCATCTTGGCCACCACAGGAATAATCAGTCCACAACATGGTTAAAACAATCTAAAAAAGAAGCTTCGAATTTTATACTCACCCAGTCACCAACACCATTTCCTGCAAACTCAACAATCCAGTGATACTGTGCTTCTCCTCTTCCAGGCTGACTCACGCCCAACATTATTCAACTTACTTCCTGTGAGCCCAGATAGTCAAAACTCCACTCATAGGCCTGGGTGGTCGAACTGTGAGCCCAGGTAGTCAAAATTCCACTAATAGGTCTGGACTCACAGGAGGAGGCTGCAGAGAGTAGGTACGTAGAGAGAGAAGCATGGACCCCTGTGGGGTTGATTTATTAAAGGCAAATAGACTGTGCATTTTCAGAGTGCAATTGCATTCTGCAAGTGCAGTTGCTCCAAAGCTTAGTATATGAGGTAAAGCTTCCCTTAGCAAAGAATACCCAATTACTTGCAAGGAAAATAAAAAAACTGAATTTTTGCTTGCACATGATTGGATGATGGAAGTTAGAAGAGCTTCTGTTCATTTACTAAGCTCTGGAGCAACTGCAATTTGCAAAGTGCACAGTCTATTTGCCTTTAGTAAATCAACCCCTGTGCATCCTGGTCTATGCACCCGTCCCTGCATACCTATCAAACTCGGCTGCGTGGGTGAGTCTGTACAGTCAATGTGTGTCCATTCATTTTATATAGGCTGCCTGCATGCAGCTCAATGCTAGCACAAGAATAAAAAATGGCTCTTCACACTGTAAAGCGATGAATGCCCGTGCAAATGAGCCCTTTTATTCTATAGACACAGAATATTGCCAGCTTGATGGCCTTCTATTGTACACAAACACATGTTTCTTGATAGCTGATAAAAATCAACTAAAACTCAACTTCAGGGTCTCTATTGTGATCTCTGAAGATGAATTATTTTACAGTACATACAACTAGAAAGGTCAGTAATGGCCTATTATAAAGCTCTTTTACTGCTTGTTAAAAGTATGCAAAAGTTGTAATTATTTTACAGAATTTATATATTGCCAACAGCTTGTGCATTGCATTTCAAAATAAGAGGGGAGACAGTACAGTTACAAAACTATGCAAGATAGGAGGGTTAGGAAAACCTGATGGGGAAAGCTTACAATTTAAAAGGAAGGGGTAAGCAATACAAAAGGTAATAACTGTGAGGGAATGAGATGATGGAGAAAGCAAAGCTGGCCATACATGGTTCTGTTTCTTTTCATTCTGCCAACAAGCTGAACGAAAAGAACTGAACCGACTCCCCCATCCACACATTTGAGGTAAGGAGACTCCTCGTTGTCAGAATACACAGATCAGCACTGCAGTCATTGGCTGCAGCTGCTGATCGATCGGCTTCTATTTGGCAGGGCAGTTGAACAGAAGCTGATTGGTAGTTTGACTTCTGTTCAGCTGCAGTGGCCACACACAGATGAAAATTCATCCGGCCACTGCAACCCTGGCTGAATTTCACTCCATCTATGGCCACCCTAAAAGTTCAGTTTTTAGGAAGAGGAGGAATAGGCTTTCTGGAGTAAATGAGTTTTCAGGGATCACCTAAAAGTGGAAAGAGTAGGAGGTAACTTCAAAGATTAGGGCAGGAAGTCCACAATATGGCCTCTTATTACGAAGGATTTAAAGAGGAGTATGTCTCCAAGGAGGAGCGTTAGTTTGGGTGATAATTTGAGATGGTGACGTCGCTCGGGGTAGAGTTGTGCATGGTTTTGTATGTTGTTGGTAATATTTAGAATTTTATTTGTTGGGCGAACAGAAGCTAGTAGAGGGACTGACAGAGAGGAGTGATGGGCACTGAACAGTTGATAGAGTGGATGAGTAGCAGCATTCAAGATAGACTGAAGGGGAGGATAGCCTGTTTAAGAGCAGGCCAACGAGTCGCGAGCTACAATAGTTGGGATGAGAGATAAACAGGAAGTGAATTACCAACTTAGTGGTATCATTGGTTAAGAAGAGGCATATTTTGGAAATATCATGGAGGTGAAGAAGACGAGATTTGGATAGACATTGGAGTTGGGACCAAAAGGAAAGGTTTGAGTCCAGGATTACATGAGGGAAATGACTGATAGTTGTGCTATAGATTTTGATGGCTCTGCAGCTTACGCATGTACTTGCAGATATGTGCAAAATAAACTCCTGTTTAAAACGCAAACTGTTCGACGGGATAATTTGGTTGTTTGCAGACTGGTTGGTGAGTTGAGCAGGGAATTTTCCTTGTGTTCCTTGTTTGAAGGGGGGGATTAATTCCCTTATATTCCACCCCCTTCCCCCTTTCTTGCCCATGCCCCAAGTTTCCTTTACAACTTCACCTCTTGCAAATTCTGATGTATATTTCTTTCATTAGGTTAATATCTGTTTGAAAAGTATCCTGTCTTTAGAAAAGAAATCATTGCAAATTGCCCTTTAGGGTAGTGAAATCTTTTCATTAAGAATATCTTCTCTTAGAACATGCACAGCAGGTACTGCATCTATTCTTGATGTCTTTTACTGCGTTATGAACCCTGCAATGTCCTGTATCATTCCATCCTTTAGTGTAACTGACGCTCCCTCCCTCCCTCCTCTGCGATATTCAAATTGGTTCAGTGACAAGCATTGAAGGTCTGCAGTGTTTCATTTACATACAGTATGTGCAATACACAGTTTAAATATGAACAGTTTGTATGCTTTATTGTCCAGATTGTGTCTTTTAAAATACCATAGCCATTTTCTGATGCCTAGTAGTTAAACACAAACAATATTGGATTTGGATTTATTCTTATTTTAATAGAGCTTTATGGGTTTTTCTAAGAGGCGGCACAGCAGAAAATGTCTTTCAGGCATGCTCTCATACTGAAAGCTTGAACAGTCACTGCTCTGATTCTTGAGCTATTGATCCCTGTAAACAACAGTTGGTAAAGTGAAACAAGAAAATGAATAAGAAACTATTAGCTCTCCATACTGACTGCCCATAGAAATGTTGCCACTTTCCCACGAAATCCTGATGGAGCTGTAGCCTGTTGCTATGGGTGACTGCTGCGAGGATAACGCCTTTGCCCCACGTTGGGCGCCAAATGTAGCCAAGTCCCAGGCCTCTCCAGGCCTAATGATGACCTCTAGAGTTAGTGACAGCTGACATCCTTCTGTGTAAAGTGGGTTAAGAGGCATGGTGGGTGTAATGCAAGGTAGATTAATGGGCGCCAGACACTTCTTGAATGCAAAGAGATGTATTGTCTCTTAAACAGAACTGTGGGAGAGAGGGTTAGGGACAGGACACCCTTTAGTAGTTGCAATGTTAATTTAGCAGACTCCGAGACTTCTATAGGTAGACAGCCACACAGGAAAAGGCATCCAGCAAGACACCACATCTGAATAGGACCGCTGTCTCCTATGGCAACAATCTTGAAACAGTTTCTAACAAATGTTGGAATTTATTCACTTCTTCTACAATCTCCTATTGTAGATCTTCACTCATCTGAGTTCCCAGTCTTTCACTAGACTTGCCGATCCACTGCCACTGGATCCCCTGAGCTCTTCCAATTTTCTCACTTAGTATCTTCCTCAAGCATCACCCCCATGTCCCTGGTGGGTCCCTAGCTTGGCACTCACAGATACTCCTCAAGCATCACCCCACTAGCCTGCTTGGTCCCTGGCTTGACACATGATATTGCTCTGCAAGTGTCACCTCCACTGGCTGGGTCCCTGGCTTGACATCTGCTGAAGTTTCTCAATTCTTCACCGCCCCCGGTTGGTGAGAATACTGCTCTGGTACTTGCTTCAGCTACTCACTGCGGCCCCTGGTAGTAAGGTGGATGGTCCCTTAGTGGCGTCAGCTTCCCCTTTACCTCCGACCACGACAGGTTCTCCGGCTGGCAGAACTGTCACTTCTGGTTGGACTGCAAACCGCAATCCCAACCATGCACTGCTCTCTTACTTCTGAATAGGGCCGCAGACAGCCTAGCAGACAGATATTCCTGGGATAGGCCTCAGGTTCTGGCCTAGCAGCCCGGGGCAGCACAACACACGTCCACCCAGACAGCCATCCAGGTGGCACCGAACCCAGATCACCTGACCTCACCCAAATAAATAGGCTCACCCAGCAGGCCAAGGGTCCCAAGAAAATCCCTGCCCATTGGCTGAGACACCTCATTCATTCCTAATCTGTCCTTGCAATGTCTTTGTCTTATCTAATGCCGCCAGATCCCCGGCCATCTATTGGCAGAAGTGAGAAGTGCAGCAATTCCAGAATTAGGGTGAAATCAACTGACCTCCTTTCAATTGGCCAAGGCAACTATCACTTGACAAATAAATTTACTAGCAACCCTGGCTACACATCAGGGTGCTACAGAAATATAACATTTAACACTTTATGTAATTTAGTTAGGGCTTGTGTAGACAAGTTCATCATTCTACATTTGACTCACGTTTGAAGAATATGGGTAGGGCTGAGTTTTCTCTACTGCATTTAAGTAACATGTACAGAGGTTTTGTCCCTATCCCATCAATCATATGACAGCATACTTGCCAGCAGTCCTGATTTTCCCAGGACAATCACAATTTTTGTACCCTCATCCCGATCTGAGGCTGTCCTGATCGAAATCCTGGGATTTTGCTTTTGTCCCTGCAATCAGGACTATTTTTGGCACCAAAAGCAGTTTATGGCTCCGAAAATATTAGCACCGCCGCCGCAAGATCTCTTTCCCCATGTGTTCAGTAGAGAGGGAAGGGGCCTCCGATCCGTGCAGCCAATCAGCATTTCTCTTCATTGTACAAGTAGACAATTCGCTTGTACACTGAAGCCGGTTAGCTGCACGGATCGGAGGCACCTCCCCTCTGCACTGAACATGAAGAGGGGAGGTGGCGTGCTGCCAACAAGAGGCAGACCCAAGGGACTCCACTGGGGACACCTGATGTATAGAGGGACTCCGCTGCCTGGGGACACCTGATGTAAGGAGGGACTACTCTGCATGGGGACACCTGATGTAAGGAGGGACTCCGCTTCCTGGGGACACCTGATGTAAGGAGGGACTCTGTTGTCTGGGGACACCTGATGTAAGGAGGGACTCCGCTGCCTGGGGACACCTGATGTAAAGTGGGACTCCGCTGGGGGCACCAGATGTATCAAGGGACTCCACTGCCTGGGGACACCTGATGTAAGTAGGGACTCCACTGCCTGGGGTCACCTGATGTAAGGAGGGACTCCGCTGGGAGCACCTGATGTAAGGAGGGACTCCGTTGGGGGCACCTGATGTAATGAGGGACTTCACTGGGGACACCTAATGGCATCTGGTGGCAGGTGATACACTCATATATACACATATATAAAGCCTTTGAATTTTTTTTTGCATCCATCTCCTTACTTGTGCCTGTCCACAACTGTTGACAGTGCCTTGCCAGCCATAGTTGATTCTTTGCTTCAGTTACACTACCAGAGACTGAAATGCTCCAGGAACACTCTTTTCATGCTGAGCTAATCAAAATGACCACAGCTGATCACAGATGAAAGTCAAATGGCTTTGTGTGCCATTGAGAAGGTGATTAGCTACACCTGATTGAGTTTACAAGTCATTTTTCAGAGGGGGGTGATCCTTTTTCCAACTTAGTGACTCTGTTTTTGAACTTTTATTATTTTATACAGCTGGATAAAACAAAAACTGTGTCTATCTTTATGTCACGCTGCAAAGCAACAAAATGTGATTATTTTAAAGGGAGGTGATTCTTTTCTGTACCCACTGTATATGTTCTCACCCTCCAAAGTATGTACCTAGGATGGATTATTGCTCGGGTTAGAAAAAAGCAACTGCTTTTTTGGACAACATGAATAGATTTTTTTTCTTTTGTGATTTTTTTCTACAAATCTGGCCCAAAAGGTTTGTATTACCTTTATTATATCCAATACCTCTATAAAAAAAAAAAAACATTTCACAGGTCTAATACGCTTCCAATAATAAGAGCTCTGTTGGATGACTCCAGCACTAGGAGTTAATACCTTTTAATAAAGCCTTTTGAGCCTCTAATGAAACTTTTTTTATTTGATTAAAAACGTGATTTCTCCTGTGTCGGGAGCAGAGTGGTGTTGCCCCTTATGAAAGAGTCCGCTGGAAAATTGGAAAATATTTCTGAATCAGCCATGAATGCAGAAGAGAGAATGAGAGGTGCGACTGAAGAACTGGTATAAATACATACAGACAAGGTCATTGAAAAGTTGCAGTATATCTTATGCCCATTTTAAGCCCTTAATATCTATTTCATCTGTGGTGCACACACAAAAGGCTCTTCAGCAGCAGATTGAATGTAATGAATAATTAGCAGGGGGGATTTAAAGTAACATTGCCAGTTTTTTAACCTTTATTTATTTTTATTTTTTTTAAATGTGTTGCTATTTTACCCTACATACATTTAACCTGCCTATTTTCAGAGTCTGTATATGTTATTGTGCAACCTTGTAGGGGCCAATTCACACTTGTGAGTTGCAGTAGTGGGCATTGTGACAGACCCAACCAGGAAAGGGGCTTTTGGAGAGCACTAGGGGCAAACCTCCTACCCAGTGATTATGGCCCATGGAAAGAGCAGATCATTCTACAATGATGGACAACAATGTGATGAACGATGAGAGCGAGGCTTGGATTAATTCTCTAAATAAGGACAATAAAGCTTCCCTTCTGGAGTAAATGCAAAGGTGTAATATTAATCTTTTACAGGTTATTGGTCAATAAAATAAAAAAAATTATGGTGGCCCTCCTGCAGACTGAGTTGCAGAGGCTCCTTCACTTGGGACAGAAATATTTATCAACAATAACCCTCAGGGAATCTATGAAGATAAATGAATTCCACCTTTTTCAGACTGCTGGAACATTGTATGAGTTTGTCTCTTAGACCAGTGGTCATCAACCCTGTCCTCAGGGCCCACTAATAGGCCAGGTTTTATGTATTACCTCGGGGAGATGCAGACTAGAATACTGCAATCACTGAGCAGGAAATGATATCACCTGTGATGTATTTTAGTTATCTTGCAAACCTGGCCTGTTGGTGGGCCCTGAGGACAGGGTTGATGACCACTGTCCTAGACTTTGTAGACTGTTGCTGGATAGTCTAAGGTTGGATGGGATCACTGTTTGTTATGTGTTTATTGTTAAGTAGGTCTCTCCCAGGTAGGGCTCGAATTGAGTCACCTATTGTTTCTGTCTGCTGTCTAATTTGGCTAAGCCCCGGTTCACACAGGGGCGGCACGACTTGCAGGCCGCCTCACCGAGGCGACCTGCACATGACTTCCACGGCGACTTGTAAAACAACTTCTGTATAGAAGTCTATGCAAGTCGCCCCCAAAGCAGTACAGGAATCTTTTTCTAAGTCGGAGCGACTTGCGTCGCTCCTATTAGAACGGTTCCATAGTACAGAACGGGAGGCGACTTGTCAGGCGGCTAGGTCGCCTGACAGGTCGCCCCTGTGTGAACCGGCACTTACTCTTGGAGGTTCCTATGATGTGATTAGCCTCCTGTCAACTCTACCTCATTATAAACCATTGTGGGATGTTTTGGCTAATATTTGCTTTTATAGTTCATGTGGTGACTGACCTACTTTTGAAGTGTATAAAAACCTGTATTTCTGTTCAATAAATAGCCATTCCTTTGGATCTACCTCAACATCTTGTCTGTGTATGATGCATGGGGTAAAAGGGCTGGCATTAGCTCTCGGTCTGCCGGAAGGGTTTGGAAAACAGGAGGCACTGTTTTGCGGAAGCACCTAAGCGGGGTGCCAAGCATTCTGTCACAGGCACACTGTGGTGCGTTGTCATGCCATTCATTTTGAATTGTAGCATAGCACACTTAAACAGTAGCAAACAACGCACCTACATTGGTGTGCTGTGCAAGAAAAAATAGGTCATGTCCATTTTTGACAGTGTTGTGGTGCGCTGACAATCTATTCAAAATGATTGAGCTCCTTTAAAGCAATGGACGTTCGTTAATGCACTATATTGCAGCACTGAATATGAATGGATACCTAGATCCTTTCAGAGATGTAATGTTCCTTTCACTTTTATGCATAGACAATAGGGCAGGATTTAAAGAGGTCCTACCTTTGTAGGCCTGCCTATACAAAAATGCAGAAAAATGGAAGAGATTACCTAATGCTATTTGCCACATTCAGCTTTTTATGTTATTGGTTTCCACCAAGTCACCAGCACAAAGAAAGACAGATATTAGAATTTGCTTGCTTTGTAGAACCTGTTTTTAAATTGTTTGGGATGTTTACTGCAGGTTGCATGCTATAGGGAGCATTATAAGAAGAGGTTCTTATCTTTTCTCTTGGCTACCAACTGTTTTGTAGTATGAGGCTTGAGTCAGAGGCTTTTATATTTGTTTACCATAGATTTGTCATGCTTTTATAATGCATTTCCGTTGATTTGTGTGAAAGAATAAAAGCACAACACAGACTGATCTTCAACTGAATTGAAGAGATTGTGACCTGGCCTTAAATAATGCCAAGGCAGAAATATGTACCTTGAGAAATATACTAAGCACAGCTTGCAAAATTAATCCTTACTACAATGAATGTGTGTGAAATCAAATAATAAAAAATAAAATAATAAAAAATGTGCTCAGTCTCAAATGAATATAGGTGTTCAGTCCAAAATATTTTTTTTTTTTTTTAAACAAGATTTTTATTGAGCATATTAACATGTTACATCACATTTTGTAAACAATGGGTCATTGTACATCTCATTAAACGATAACCTGTTACCTCTACACATATGGCTCATCCAGTTACACATGCTTTGTAGTTATTGCTTTCAATATGAAGACCATCTTTTACCTCAGTCAGCTTAATTGTTTAGCTCTTTTTTTTTTTTTTTTTTTTTTTTTTTTTTTTTTTTTTTTTTTTTATAATTATAATAAACAGCTCTTTATTTATATGCATATCATATTTTACTAGAAAACCGCTCAAAAGAAGAGCACCTGGGCAATCAACATAGATATTGAAACTTTGGCGTCAACCAGAGAGAAAACAGACTCTCAAAAGCCCTCTTCCATGTACAAACTCCCTCCCCTCCCTTCCCATCCCCCCTCATTATTTTTCTACCTCTAATGTTGTATGCATCCATTCTTTTAATACTCCACTGTCCACCCTCCTCATCACCTAAAGATTTTCTGCGCCACCGCTCTTCTCCTCTCCTACCGATAAGGTATTTTTGGATTCAGTCCACCTCCACCACACTTTCCTAAATTTTTTGGGGGCTTCTCTCGCTTCATATGTCATTTTATACATAAGTACATCATCATTTATTATTTTTATCCACATTCCCAGGTTGAGTTGTTCATCATGAATCCATCGTCGAGCGATCAGTTTTCTCACCCCAAAGTAGAGAAGTCTAAGGAATAATTTAGTATTTGTATTTATCTCTTCCTGATCAAAAATTCCCAACAGGCACCTCATGGGAGAGCATATGTTAGGAAGACCAAAGTGGTCAGATATGAACTCAGTCACCTGAGACCACAAAGGTCTTATCTTAGGGCAATCCCATACCATATGAAGGAAAGTTCCCTCCTCTCCCTTACATTTATGACATTCCGGATTATCTTTTTTGTGCATTTTAAATAGTCTAGTCGGAGTGTAGTACATTTGGTGTAGATATCTAAGCTGTATCATTCTATCCGTGGAGGAAATCACCGACACAAGATATGTATCGAGTACCTCCTGCCACAGTTCCTCAGTCAGTTCCGGAATGAAAGTCGTCCACCTACTTCTGGTCCTAGCGGTCAAGTCAGGTCCCCCCAATCTAATCTCCTTATAGTATCTAGATATACGCTTGGTCGGCTCGGGATCTATCAGGACTTTTTCCAGGGTTGTGTTTTGTACCTTTACCTCCCCTCTCCCGAACTGGGCTGTCGCTGCATGTTGCAATTGGGTATATCTGAACTGCCATGTCCTAGGTACACCAAACTGCTCCCTCAGTTGTGTGAAGGTTAATAGTCTACCATCCTGATAAATGTGATGTAAATATTTTATCCCAAATTTGGCCCATCCATGTCCATCTTCCAATTTGCAGAACTCTTGTAGAGATTTATTGTACCAGAGGGGACAATTAGGTGATAACCATAGCGGGTCATCCATTATTTTCTGCGCACAGAGATGGAACACCTTACCAGGTAGTGCCATAACTGATCCCATCTCTCTCCCTGGTATCTCTTTTCTAAACAAGATGTTCAGCAATGTCTCCTGAGATGTGGCAACAGCCGCCTCTAGTAGAGTAGTGGCATTAGGTATCTGTGGAAAACATCGCCAGTGCAAAAATGTCATTTGGGATGCAAAGAAATAGGATCTCATGTCCGGCATAGCCAGTCCCCCCCGGGTTGTTGGTAGTTTCAGGATTGCTAGGGATAACCTGGGTGCCTTGGTTCCCCACAAGAAATCAATCACAATGGAGTCTATGCGTTTAAAAGTTTTCACCAAGACATATACAGGTGAGTTCGATAGAACGTACAACAGCTTTGGCAGGACAATCATTTTAAATAGGTTTATACGACCCATCACTGTCAATGGCATATTCCTCCACCGTTGTACCTTCTCACGAAGAACCTCCACTACCGGTCTCAAGTTAAAATCTAAATATCCTGCAATGGGAAATTGAATCACCACTCCCAGATATTTAAAGGACTGGGATAATTGAATGGGGGATTCCGCCGGGACCCTCACTGTGTCATCTATAGCAAACAGGGATGATTTGCTCCAGTTGATACGGAACCCAGAGTAGTCTCCGAATTCCTGTATCAGCCGGAAGGCCGTGGATAATGAAGGGCCCGGGTCTTGGAGATACAAAAGCATGTCATCCGCATAAAGGGAGACTCGCTCCTCAATCCCCCCCACCCGAAGTCCATTCAGATGGGGAGTATCCCTTATTTTTGCCGCAAGTGGCTCTATGGCCAAAGCAAAAAGAAGGGGGGACAGTGGGCACCCCTGTCTGGTCCCCCGGAAAACAGAGAAGGGCTCGGATATGATACCATTCACCCTCACCCTGATCAGTGGGTCAGCGTACAACAGCCTCACCCAGGATATAAATATAGGCCCGAATCCCAATATCTCCAGGAGACCAAACAGATAGGCCCACTCGACCGAATCAAAGGCCTTCTTGGTGTCCAAGGAGGCCACTACCCTCTCCCCGGAATTTTCATGATCCGTCTGTAGGTTAATAAATAACCTTCTAACATTCATTTGTGCACAACGCCCTTGTATAAAGCCTGTCTGATCCGGGTTGACTAATTTTAACACCACCGACTGCAGTCTCCCCGCCAATACTTTTGCTAGTATCTTGGTGTCGACATTCATCAATGAGATGGGTCTATAGGATTCACATTCTTTAGGATCTTTACCCCCTTTATGTATCAGAACTACCAAGGCCTCTCTCATGGAGGGGGGAAGTTTCCCCTCCCGCCGTGCATTCAGGAACACTTGCAATAATCGGGGCGCCAGCCCACCCCTAAAAGTTTTATAGCACTCCGAGGGTATACCATCTAGTCCTGGAGATTTCCTAGGGGCAAAAGAAGCTATCGCCCCCGCCACCTCTTCCACAGATATGTCAGCCTCCAGCTCTGCACGATCTAAATTTGTTAACTTAGGGAGATCAATATCGCTTAGATAAGTTTTTAAGGTGTCCCCGCCCGGTGGGATACATGACTTATAGAGTTCGTTATAAAATTGAACAAAGACCTGTAGTATACCCTCGGAGTCACTCACCTCTACCCCACCCTTACCATAAATACTCGTTATACAGATGGGTGTGTATTCTGGTCGCGCCAGATATGCCAATAGTCTACTATTCTTATCCCCAAATTCAAAGATACGTCTACGTTGCGCAAGTCCAAGTTTGGTAGTCTGGTCAGTCAGTATTTCCTTGTATGCCCGTGTCTTATCCTGGAGAGTACACAAACCCTCTCTAGTTGGTCTCCTAACGTATTCTGCCTCAGCTAGAGATACCTCCCTTTCCCTGTCCATTATTGAAGATGCCAGTTGCTTCTTGAAGCTAGCCACCTCCGTCATGAACACCCCTCTTAGAGTAGCTTTGAATGCCTCCCACTTTATTAGTTCAGAGCCAACTTCCTTATTCTCCTTCCAGAATCGCTGAATAGTCTCATTACATTTAATTTTAATATATTCCTCCTGCAACCAGCTAGCTTCCATCCTCCAATGTCTGATACCTTGCCTCTGACCCAATATAATATCAACTAGTAGGGGTGAATGGTCCGAGTGCACTCTAGGTAAGTACCTCGCCCCAGCCACCAATTGCAGTCCCTCAGACTCAACTAATGCCATGTCTATCCTAGATAGTGTTTTATGTGTCTCAGAATAGCAAGAGTATTCCCTGATCTCTGGGTGTCTCGCTCGCCATGCATCATAGAAGCCATGTGTTGACATCCACTTTGCAAGCGGTGTTGGGGTTCTCGGCGGTGCATCCAACCTGTCCATTGTCGGATCCACCACCGCATTCAAATCCCCCAAGATAAAAATCCTCCCTTCCGCTATCTCAAAAGTCGCTTGAAGCACATCATCCAAATGAGACAGGGAGAAGGGAGGTGGGACATATAAGTTCACAAAGGTCATGAATCTGTTATGCACCTTTATCACGGTAACAACATATCTACCCTTGATATCCATTTTTATTGCATGAATACATATAGGTAGAGATTTAGCCACCAGCGTGGACACTCCCCTAGCAAATGAAGAGTAACTTGCATGATAAGCCCCAGCAATATGCGCCCTTTTTAAGGAGAGAGTCCTGGAGCCCTGCAGATGCGTCTCCTGCAACAGTATCAAATGCGGTTTATATTTTTTTAGATAATCAAAGACCAGTGATCTTTTAAATTTGGAGTTGAGACCTCTAACGTTCCAGGAGATCACCCTAAGGTTCACAGCCATAGTGGATAAAGCAAGAGTCTCCCCCCCTCCCCTTCCTTCCCACTCCCATCTGTCAGGCATGGCACCCCCCAGGGCTCCAGCACCCCCCCTCCCCATCCTGGTGAGCAGCAGCATAGAAGGCAGACAGTAGACAGCAAAAGTGAACTTAAAATCATGAGCATACATAAAGCATAATAATGTTTTTCCCCAATACTTCCCCCCTCCTCCCTCCTTGTTCCCCACCCCCCACCCTGTACCCGCCCCCAACTTGCAAGGCACTTCATTCCCAAAACCTTTAACCTAAAAGAGGTTATAACGGATGTGTGTATTCAAAAAAAACACACACAGGCTCCAGTATTGTGAGGAGTAAGTTCAGTTGTGGGAGAGAAAAAAAACCTCCCACAAAAATTAAAAAAACTCTGGAACACAAAAAAATAGAAGAAAATATAAGTAGATAAGGGGAAGAGGAAACTTCTTGTTCCACTCCTCAAGTCTCCGGTGAAAATAGAGAAAACTATAGAAAAAAAAGCTTTGTTTCCAAAAGGAGAAAAAGATCCCTGTAGATTCCTTCAGCGTCAAAAGTGTTCTTGAGCATTTGAAAGTCGCAGACATATACCTTCTGTAGTCTTCCGGATTGCTGGGTGTATAGAGACCCATCCAAGGGCCCCATTCAATGCTTTTCCACATCTTATAAATAGGGGTTGTGATGCAAAAGGGCGGTAAAAAAACAGCTCAACGTCCGCCGCATTACTTTCCTCTGACATCTCCTATCTCCCAACATCTTCATCTGTTATGTAGCAGGTTAAGGAGATCTTGGAGAGCCTCCTCTTCTCGGTCGTCCTCTCGCATCCAGCCAATCAGCAGCTTCGGTGGGGGTGGTAAAAAAATGTGTTTTTCCATTATCCACAATGCGTAGTTTTGCTGGGTATAGCATACTGTACATCAGGTTCAGTTCTCTGAGCCGTTTCTTTATCGGATAGAAGGAAGCTCTTTGCTTTTGCGTGGTGGCAGAAAAATCAGGATAAATAGATATCCGATAGTTGTGACACTTCAGCTCAGGGCCTGTCCTGGCTCCTTTTAGGATATTTTCTCTGTCTCTGAAGTGCAGAATCTTTGCTATCATGGGTCTGGGGATTGCTCCCTTAGGTGGTGGTTTACCTGGTACACGGTGTGCCCTCTCTATAGCAAACATAGCAGTGAAAGTTCCAGGGGCCATATTCACCTTCAGCCATTCCTCCAGGAATTCCTCCGGATGATTACCCTCCACTCCTTCAGGGAATCCCACCAGCCTTATGTTATTTCTTCTCATGCGGTCCTCCATGTCGGCCATTTTAAGAGTGTGCTCAGAGAGGGTCTTTTTTATGATTTGGTTATCAGTGGTCATAGGCCTGACAGTGTCCTCTAGAGCAGCAATGCGGTGGTCAGCAGCCTGTGCCTTTTCTCTAAGCTTCTGCATATCATGTTTCATATAGGAGAATTCCATTTGCAGTTCCCCAAAGTGATCTAGCAGCTTAGTCTGACATCCCTGTATGGCAGCCATTATTTGCTTAAGAGACGGTTCTCCTTCCTCCTCCAGGGCCCTGTCTGTATCATGTGTGGGTCCCCTATCCCTGTCCAGGGATCTCCCCCTGCGCACAGTGCGGTCCCTCTGTATTCTGGGACTCACCCGACCAGATGAAGCAGGCTGCGGTCTTTCAGTGTCCTCATGCTGCTGCTGAAGCGGCGGCCATTCCTCCTCCTCCTCTCTGTCCGGCGCCGCGGCGCCATCTTGAGAGCCCCAGGCATAGCGTGCCAGCCTCTCCCCCGGTGTTTTTGGCCACGGAGGCCCGTATTTCACCATCCCCTGATGCTCTCCGGAGGGTCCACAACTCATACCCCAGCAGTCCAGGACAAAAACGCCGACTTTAGCTCACAGGATTAGGTCAGGATGTGAAATCTACAGGGAGAGCTCCTCTCAAGACGTCCTCACATGCTGCGCGCCAGCTCCGCCCCCCCAGTCCAAAATATTATTAATCACCAATTCCTTAGAAAAAGTCCACCCTTAAAATAGTAAAGAAGTGCTTGAGCCTTAAAATCCGGAATAGTGCCCTCTGATAATGATAATGTCACCACATGCTCTAATGAAGGTCTGCACTCACTGGATGGTGTTGACCCCCTTTATAACAAGGGAGGTCAGCCTCGCTTTTTGGTCACCCAGGGACCAGGCTGTGCCTCCCAGCAGTTGCTTGATATCCTCTCCTCATTTGTATATGGGTCAGTGATCCAGTGGCTCCAGTATCAAAAGTTTCAATCGATGTATAAAAAGAGAGAAGAGGGAACCTCTCATAGTGTAAAAATGTACTGTTTTATTGTTAAAATGGTTTGCTTTATAAGCAAACAAGGTAAAAAACATACAATCTGTATGTACCCATTCTCTCTGATCATTCAGGAAGCCGCCAGGCATTCACATGCGTTCCATCTAAACCAGAAGTGACGCACCGAGAGTCCCTCTTGACGCGCTTCGTCATCACCTGACGTCCTCAGAAGCTTAATGTGTCCTCAGATACCTTGTAGTGCCTGAAAGTACCTGTTCATTTTCAAACCAAAGATGCATTGGTGGTCAATGTCCTTTTTATTGGTGGTGAATGTTATTGCCCTCTTTATTTTGTTGATAATTTAAGCCCCCTCTGCATTGGCGTTCAGTTGAAATGCTCCTTTTACATTGGTGGTGACTGTAAATGCCCAAATCAGTGGAATTTCCCCTTTATATCGGTGGTCAAATACACCATACATCCTTTATTTCAGTGGTCATTGTAAATGCTCCCTTTGGAGTTTGTGCTGCCAAGCTTTTGTTTGTGTCACCAGATTTGGCATTTTCATACATGTCTTTGGGATTGAAAACCAGGTCAGAAGGAAGTCAACTGCAGGTCACATACACCTGTCACAGAATTCTGAATGATTACAGAGACATCTCAAACTAATGTCAGATGCCAACACAAGCCTAAAGCCAGGGCCTTTATCTTGGTGGTCACTGGAAATACCCTCTTTACATTGTTGATCAGTAAGTGTCCCCTCTACAATGGTAGTCAGTCGAAATGCTACCTTTCTATTGAGGATCAGTAAATTCTGCTGCCGGTGACACCTGAATTGCTTGCTTTGCACATGTGGTGCCCTCTGAAAATCTACACATGTGATATCGTCTCCTCAGTGCCTCTTTCAGACCCTTAAGCTGTGGTTGCAGGGAAGTTACGGGCGTCCCCATTCAACCCCATGGGTCACATTCAATGGGTGTTTTTGCTCACCAAACACAACAGCGGGGATTATTTGGAGGGGGGGGGCGTAAAAACATGACACAATAGCACATTTTTACTGCCCTCAACCACACGTGTAAATGAGGCCTAACAGTCATAACTTAATTGCCAGTGGAAGAGCAATGCCATAGTTCCGTTCCGTTTCGTATTAAAATGAATTTGTAATTCGTAATTTGTGTCCGAAATTCGATTCGGATTTGCGCGAAATACGAATTTTCGTTAGGTTCGTATAATTTTCGTAACAATAACCAACGTTCGTTATGATCAATTTATCATTATGAGGGGCTCCCACTATCCCTGTGCTGACTTCCTGGGTTTTTAACGTTTCGTTTCGTTAACTTTTCGTAATAATAACGAAAGTTCGTTATGATAAATTTTTCATTATGAGGGGCTCCCACCATCCCTGTGCTGTGCTGACTTCCTGGGGTTTTTAACGTTTAGTTTCGTTAACTTTTCGTAACAATAACGAAAGTTCGTTATGATAAATTTATCATTATGAGGGGCTCCCACCATCCCTGTGCTGCGCTCATTATGAGGGGCTCCCACCATCCCTGTGCTGTGCTCATTATGAGGGGCTCCCACCATCCCTGTGCTGTGCTCATTATGAGGGGCTCCCACCATCCCTGTGCTGTGCTCATTATGAGGGGCTCCCACCATCCCTGTGCTGTGCTGACTTCCTGGGTTTTTAACTTTTAGTTACGTTACCTTTTCGTAACAATAACGAAAGTTCGTTATGATTAATTTATCCGAAGTTCGTAAACGAAATTTCGTATTTCGTACAAAATTCGTATGCATAAAAATTTGTATTTCGGATCCTTACAAATGTACACATTTTCGGAAATTCGTACGAATTTCCGATTCGTACGAAACTAATCGCACATATCTAGTACAAACCCACTTTAACGGGTCTCTGATACTGTTTGATCCTGCCTTTTTATTTTCTAACAGCCTTGGCAGAGCTGAGGGCATATTGTGGGGAGAAATGTTACGAAGTGATGATTTTTTTTTCAAATCATTAACACTAGTAAAACCGATCCAACATCCTTGTTGCAAGAAGAATTCTCTGAGGCAGAAGGTGCTATGAAGCCAACAAACTGAACATACTATCGCTAACAAATTCAAAGAGCTGCAGCCTTTGCGGGTGAGATCCCAACAGAGCTGGAGCTTCACAGAACAATAGTGGTAACAAAGCACTGGGAGGGGTGAATTATGTCACCTATTGTTTCTCATCTATTAGAAGGAAAATGTAACTGTGAATGCACTTCACATTTAATTCTGTTTTATAATATAGAGTTCACGTAGTTCACTCTTTTGATTATTTTTTTTATGTATTGTTCAGCAAAAGGATTCAAGATATTGAATTGTTATAACAGTATGCTTCAGAGAAGAAAACTAAATGTTTACCTTCAAAAGGAAGTCTGCACAAAAACTTTTTTTGTTTTTGCAGGATTCGGCAGGGATGGTCTACTCTGATTTACCAGGTAGGTCTTCGCTGAGAGATTAATGTGTACGTGAACCCTAACAATAAACCTTTTTAATTTTCTTCCTTTTGGTCTGCTAAAAATATACCATTGAAAGTGCTTTGTTAGATCAGTGCAAAAAAAAAAAATGTGATCACGCTATAAATCCAGCGCTGCCCTGTGTACTGTGCTGTCTGCTGTCTTTTTTTCAGTTAACATCATTCCCAGTTCCCTTTGTGATATCTTATTGAATGCTACTGATAGTAAAACTATAATGGTGTACCATTGTCCTATAAAATTTAGAAAAAAAACAAATGGCAGAGGGTCTGAGGCAACTATGGACATGAAATAAGTGTGTGGGAATCACCGGCGCAAAAAAAAAACAAAAAAAACCCTATTGTTCAAACAATACAAAAAAACATAAAAAACATATAAAGCCGCAGTCAAAAAATGAATTCCTCCAATAGGTGAAATAAAAATGGAAGTAAAAAATAGTGTTGACTGCGCTACCCCCCAATATCATAACATGAAATACACCACTTGTTCTAAGATAGTTAAAAAAAAAAAAAAACCCCTATTGTTCAAGCAATACAAAAAACATAAAAAACATATAAAGCCGGTTGCTGCAGTCAAAAAATGAATTCCTCCAATAAGTGAAATAAAATTGAAGTAAAAAATAGTGTTGACCCCCCAATATCATAACATGAAATACACCACTTGTTGTAAAATAGTTCATATAAGTGACATAAATAAAACAAGATATAAATATAGCCCAATGGTATATGATCACTATTACATACTCACACTCTTGATTACAACCATAAATCAAAAAATATACTTGAAAATAACACCATTTAAACTTCCAATACACTAGTCTACACATGGATTCACTGTTTCATTGGCACATTGCAAGGACCAGCAAAATTGGACAATATTATATAGAATTTAATACACAATATTGGAAGTTTAAATGGTGTTATTTTGAAGTATATTTTTTTATTTTTGCTTGTAATTAAGAGTGTGAGTATGTAATAGTGATCATATACCATTGGGCTATATTTATATCTTGTTTTATTTATGTCACTTATATGAACTATTTTAGAAAAAGTGGCGTATTTCACGTTATGATATTGGGGGTGGCCCAGCCAACACTATTTTTTTTACGTCTATGGACTCTCATGGTACGGTAAGGACTTACATACACATTTATATAAAAATGTATAATTTATTGAAACAGAAACATGATTAAAAAGTTCCTAACGAGAGAGAATATAAAATATACATATAAATTCATTCTCTGAACAAGAACTGAGCAGTTGGGCGTATATCCGTCCAGGGAAGGAATCGGAACGTCGTCCTAGGTCAGTTCAGACTCAACCTGTTTCGCGGTATGACCGCTTCTTCGGGAGTATATTTCCAGAGTCATTCTATACAATAATCTCTATAAGGATAAATATATAAATAATCAAGCTTATAGACAATCGAAAATACAGACAATATTGATTGTAGAGATTGGAACATATATGGACACTACTCAAATCTGCCGTAGAGGTGAACACGTTCAACAATCTAAACAATACTAAAAATAATATGTCATATACATAATTCCAACCCATAACTACATCGCCATATAGAATGGACAAAAATCTTTGATCATCTCAACCCGAAACACACGTTTGGCTAATTTTTATTCCTAAAGTGCATAAGGATCTACCTATTATCTCTGGTAACTAATCTCTTACCGAAAAAGCCAGTAGATACGTTGATTCGGTGTTGATGCCGCTTGTGATTTGTCTTCCATCCTACATCAGGGACACCTCTGATCTCCTGCGACATATTGAGGGGACCCATGCTCCCCCGGGTGCCCTGCCCGTGGCAGTGGATATAGAGGCTTTGTACTCTAGCATCCCACAGGAGTGGGGCATCCGGGTGATCGGGTCTTTTCTTATGGAGCAGGACAGGACCACCTGGCCACATAATCGCTTCATCTTGCAATTGCTTCGATTTATATTGACACATAATTATTTTACCTTTATGGGTCAGATGTATCTACAAAAACAAGGAGTCGCGATGGGCACTTGTTGTGCTCCATCTTATGCAAACTTATATTTGGGTGGTTGGGAAAGATGGATATTTTCATATGAGCAATTTGACAGGTGGTTGAATAAAGTTCTTTATTGGTTTCATTATATTGATGACCTGTTCATCATCTGGACGAGATCCAGGGATGGACTTCGATCCTTTCTGGATATCTTGAATACCAATGATTTTAATTTGAAATTTACCCATACTTTTAGTTCTAGCAGGATTACTTTTCTTGATCTCACCATCATGATCAATGATAGGGGTGACTTGACTATTGACCTGTACCGCAAACCGAGTTCTGGGAATACTATTGTACATGCGTCTAGTGCACATCCTGCGCCCCTTATTCGCAGTATACCGTATGCTCAATATCTTCGTCTACGCAGAAATTGTTCGACAAATTATGATTTTATTATTTTTAATCATGTTTCTATTTGAATAAATTATACATTTTTTTATAAATGTGTATGTAAGTTCTTACCGTACCATGAGAGTCCATAGTTTCCTCAGACCCTCTGCCAGTTGTTTTTTCCAGTTCTCTCTGTGGACTACAGACCCCCCCCCCCCCATGTTATGGCGAGGAAGAGTCTTGCTTTCTATGGCTTGTTAAAAAAAAAGTTTGTTTTCATTTTTTTATACAGACCTGAGTGTGGATGGCAAACATTCATGTTTACTGCATTTTTCAGAATTTGCCCAAGGAGGAGTTATCCTGGCACCGGGCATACACTATATTGCTAAAAGTATTGGGACGCCTGCCTTTACATGCACATGAACTTTATTGGCATCCCAGTCTTCAATATTGTGTTGGCCCACCCTTTGCAGCTATAACAGCTTTAACTCTATTGGGAAGGCTGTCCACAAGGATTAGAAGTGTGTCTATGGGAATGTTTGACCATTCTTCCAGAAGGGCATTTGTGAGGTCAGGCACTGATGTGGACGAGAAGGCCTGGCTCGCTGTCTCTGCTGTAATTCATCCCAAAGGTGTTTTATCGGGTTGAGGTCAGGACAAAGTTGGGAGCATGAAATTGCCCAACATGTCTTGGTATGCTGATACCTTAAGAATTTCTTTCACTGGAACTAAGGGGTGAAGCCCAAACCCTGAAGAATAACCCCACGCCATAATCCCCCTTCCAGTTTATTATTAGGAAGGGTGGCCTAAATCTTTTAGCAATATAGTGTGGATGAGCAAGTTTGGGGTGAAGGACCTTGACTGGCCTGCACAGAGTCGTGACCTCAACCCAATAGAACACCTTTGGGATGATATAGAGTGGAGACTGTGAGCCAGGCTTTCTCACCCACATCAGTACCTGACCTCACAAATGCGCTTCTGGAAAAATGATACGATGATACGATCGTATGATCATATCCGTGATATCGGGTCAACAGGTTATCAATGATGTAAAGACCCCCAAGTACCCTTGGCTTGCTGTCCAAATGTTGAATTCTGAGACTACTGAGAACTTTTTTTTCTTCTTGGAAATATTTCATATTTCTTTTTATGCAAATGTTTTAGACATTCCTTTGTATTTTTTCTGGAAAGTAACTAATAAAAATGATTGTTAATGAAAATTTGATGGAGGTTCTAAACCTTCCCCACTGTATTAAAAAAAAAACGGGGCATTGATATTTTCTTATATCTCATCTAGCTGCTACCAAGACAAATTCAAGTACTTCCACTGCTTGCATTAAAAAATGCGTTGAGCTGTGGTTCACACCGGTGTGACTCATCGTGCTACTAGACAGTTTAAAGTCACATGACAAGTGTTTGCGGAGCCGTTCAAATCGCCGCAACTCAAGTCGCAGTGATTTTGAAAAAGGTTCCCGCACTATTTCTGTGCAAATTCATGTGCAACTTGCATTGAAATCTGTGTAAATGAGGTGGTACAGATGTCAGCAAACCGCACAAGAAATGGAACCGATCGGCGGCTTTGAAATCGCATTGAAGTAGCGCGATTTCGAAGCCGTACTGGTGTAATCCAGGGCTGCATTTATCTGTGTATTTTTATGTGACCAGAGTTCAGCTTTAAATTAATACTAAATACAGTAATATGTTTTGTGTCACGTATGTCCTGTGTTTTAAAATTAATTTATTCCTTAACGACATCAATAACGACATTATTTTTACTTTCTTTTAATTTGAACAAACTTGCTTTATATTCGTATTGCTGAAGCAGTTAAAAGATTTATTTTAAGGGAATATATGGTTTCATAAATATACATATAACACATTAGCTGTATAGTTATTAACAGGGATGAAATAAGACAGATGACTATCAAGTTCAATCTCTCAGAACTCCTGCAGCTCTGGTGAAGGGAAGACAACTGTGCAAATGTTGCCAATTCGCAGAGAAAAAAGATTCCTTCATGACCACCAAGGTCAGGCAGCTTTAAATACCTGGATCAGCATATTTCTCCCTTAGCCTTCAGAAATTATAACTCTGAATATTGTTAGTAGCAAGAAAATGATCCAATCCTGTTTGAAATTACATACATTTCTGTTTTCGCCATTACTACCTAATGTGGTGAAACAATCCACAGTTTAACAACTTTAACTGTAAAGAGCCCCTTCCTAAACTGCTGTAAAATTCTATATTTCATGAGCAACTGATGTCATTGGTATAGTCCTACACAGAGGAAAAAAATCTTGTATATTCCATGCACAACTAGGGTTGCCACCTGTCCAGGATTCACCCGGACAGTTTGGGTTCTGAATCATGTGTCCAGGTTTCAGTCCACCTGAATCCCGGACACATTATCTAGACCAGGCTGTGGCTCCCCAAGTAACCAAGATAGTCATACACAAATCTGTTGCCTCTGCGGGCGTCTGTTTGGGGGCAGGTTTGGCATCACTGAAGGGTGGGGTGGTGATGTCAGCAAAAGCAATTTAGCCACACCCACTGGCACGCTCTGTGCGCTACATTACTACAGTTCTACACCGATGAAAAAATCTTCGATACCCCATGCAGGGGTGTTTCTGCTGCTTTCGCCTTGGGCGGCATTTTTCAGGGGGGCGGCACTGCCCCCACCCAGGCGACGCCCTACAACCAAATTTCGGCTACGGCGCGGATGTCTAGTTCTAGGAGGGTGTCTATTGGCACTATCCCAGAACTGCGCCTGCTGCGTTACACACCCGGTGCAATCTATGATTGTTGTGTCCTTCGGACACAGCTGATGACAGATTGGGGTAAAGAGCCAATTACAGCAGATCTTTACCACATGATTAGTTGTGTCCAATCACAGCTGATCACAATCTAAACACACTTGCTGGATATCGGCATTCCTTTCCTCATGCTGTCACAGCATGAGGAGAGGAGAGAGCCGGTAACCTGGCATGTGTAAAAGGGGACATCTACATTCATAATCAGGGCACTGATCACCAGTGTCCTGATTATCAGTGCAGCCCCAACAATGCCCATCAGTGCTGCCAATCAGTGCCAGTCAGTGCTGCCTATCAGTGCCAATCAGTGCTGCCTATCAGTGCCAATCAGTGCTGCCAATCAGTTCCCATCAGTGCTGCCAATCAGTTCCCATCAGTGCTGCTAATCACTGCTGCCAATCAGTGCCCATCAGTGCTGCCTATCAGTGCCCATCAGTGCTGCCAATCGTGCCTTCTCATCAGTGCCCATCAGTGCCACATATCAGTGCAGCTTCATCACTGCCTCCTCATCAGTGCTCACCAGTGCTGCCTCATCCTCTGCCCTGCTGACTCCTTCCTATGTCCCACTGACCCCATCCTCTGCTCCACTGACCACATATGTGGCACTTGGATGAATCATGTCTCATGGTCTAATGAGAAAGCCACAGCTGTTCACTGTGAACATCTGCAGCTTCCTCATCAGACCCTGAGCCAAGAACGGTATACTGCGGATGGGGTGGGACAAATTCAGATGGGTGGCGGGGCGCCGGATTTTAGTCTTGCTTAGAGCAGCACAAAACCAAACTACACTGCTGACACGATTGATCTCCCTGGCCCTTTGTATAGTCCTACATTGATGAAAAAAAACTTCTATATTCCATGCACACGTGATGCCCCTTGGTTCTTTGCATTGTTCCACACTAATGAAAAAAATCTTCTATATTCAATGCACAAATAATGTCCCCTAGTCCTAGTAAACTTCAAAACAGATGAAAACATTTTTCTATATTCTATGCGCAATTGATGATCCTGGTTCTTTCTACAACCCTAAACTAATGAACTATATTCTATTCTATATTTCTACAACCCTATTCTAATGAATGTCTATATTCTATTCCCAACTGATATTTTATGCTGGGCTTTTGTACAATGCAGAGCCAAAAAACTATGTGCGTGTCACCGGCGCAAAACCAAACCTTAATTTCTTATATTAAATACTAAATATTGGGTATGCTGCACTCAAAAAAAAAAAAAAAAACCCTCACTTAGATGGGTAAAAATATTAGTGGATATATGTGAATGCGCTGCCCCCTTATTATATCACCACCTGTGTTACTTAACAACTACCAATCATAAATGTTACATGTGCATATATTTTAAATTCAAATCAATAAATCATATATATAACAAAAAAAGTCCTTCAAATATGTTGCAAAAATCTTGTATCCTTTAAAGTGACTGGCGTGCTCCTATGTTACTTCAATTTTCATATGTGACTGAGTGGGACCCTCCACCATTCAGATTGGCCACTCACCAGATACTTCACTAGGGGTACGCCTTTGGTTCATTTAGGGATAACCATTCCACTCCGGTACCACTTCTCACCAGTTTACAACTTGTGCTCTAATACTCCTCATAGGAAAGCATAGCGGCCTCCACGCTCGGCTTGCACTCCAAGCCTCGTTCCCGTTTTCGTCCGGTCACGTGAAGCTCATTCTGATGACGCATTTGATGATGCGAAACGAGTAGAGGCTGCTGGGAGAATTTTACGCATCACGTGACCGGACGAAAACGGGAACGAGGCTTGGAGTGCAAGCCGAGCGTGGAGGCCGCTTACAGTTATCAGGCGAACCATGCTATTAGATACCCGTCCGTAACTGCTGGATAAGCTTCGTGCCGGCAAAAGGGCACCTTTAAATGTGAGTGATTTTAACCTTTGATATACTTTTAAAAATAAACAGTTTAAACATATTGCGCTATGATCGCCTTCTGTTCCTATGCTTTCCTATGAGGAGTATTAGAACACAAGTTGTAAACTGGTGAGAAGTGGTACCGGAGTGGAATGGTTATCCCTAAATGAACCAAAGGCGTACCCCTAGTGAAGTATCTGGTGAGTGGCCAATCTGAATGGTGGAGGGTCCCACTCAGTCACATATGAAAATTGAAGCAACATAGGAGCACGCCAGTCACTTTAAAGGATACAAGATTTTTGCAACATATTTGAAGGACTTTTTTTGTTATATATATGATTTATTGATTTGAATTTAAAATATATGCACATGTAACATTTATGATTGGTAGTTGTTAAGTAACACAGGTGGTGATATAATAAGGGGGCAGCGCATTCACATATATCCACTAATAGAGCCAAAAAACTGATGGAAAATTTTCCTTTCTTCCATGCCTGAGGTTTGTTGGTCCTTTGTACAGTCCTAAACGAATAAAAAAGTATTCTATATAATATTCCATGAAGTCTCTGGTTCTTGGTATGATCCTAAACTAAAAAAATGGGAAAAATTTTTTTTCCCATGAAAACAGATGTCCCCTGGTCATTTGTATTGTCTAATGCTCTGTACACACGGTCGGACATTGATCGGACATTCCAACAACAAAATCCTAGGATTTTTTTCAGACGGATGTTGGCTCAAACTTGTCTTGCATACACACGGTCACACAAAGTTATCAGAAAATCCGATCATTCTGAACGCGGTGACGTAAAAAACGTAGGTCGGGACTATAAATGGCGCAGTAGCCAATAGCTTTCATCTCTTTATTTATTCTGAGCATGCGTGGCACTTTGTGCGTCGGATTTGTGTACACACGATCGGAAATTCCGACAACGGATTTTGTTGTCGTAAAATTTTATAGCCTGCTCTCATACTTTGTGTGTCGGAAAATCCGATGGAAAAAGTCCGATGGAGCCCACACACGGTCTGAATTTCCTACAACACGCCCTGATCGCACATTTTCCGTCGGAAAATCCGACCGTGTGTACGGGGCATAACAATGATGGAAATATCTTCTTTTTTTTATGCACAATTGGTGTCTTCTGGTCCTCTGTATAGTCCTAATCTGATCGACAAATATTCTAATCTATGCACAACTAATGGTTTCTTGTGCTGTCTCCTCTATCAATTTCATGACCAGAGGTCCTTGAAGCCTAGATGCCAGGGTTGCCAGCAACCCGCAACTTTTTTTGGAAAATGTACTGACAGAGCACATTTATTACTGACAGAACCCCTATTAGAAACTAAAACAATCGATATTTAAACAGTATAAACACAGTCTGTAAACACTGACAATACCCATTACACTTAATTGGCCTGGTTTACATTTAATAAGTCAACACAGCATAACAAATTATCAGCCATCCTGCTGGGATACAGTTAAAAAAATAGTTCTGTTATGCATGCCAAAGAGAACAATGGACATGACCAGATTGTGTGAACATAGCAGCTGCTTGCGTGAGTACACATTACCATGGCCTTGATGCTTAGCTTCATAGCGGGGCAATTTTAACTCAATGTGTTCAGTTTTACAGGCAGCATCGCCTGTCAGACTTTCCCGTTAAGCTCACTGGGGCTGCACAGCAGCCAAATGCTTGACTTGCGGTTGTGACACACTATTTCAATGCAAAATTCCCATTCGGCTGGGAAACAAAGCACATTTAGGAGGCAGCAGTATCACCTCCTGCACTAACAGTGGGAGGGTCTTAAAGGGGCATTAAATACAGGGTTCCATATGAATACTATAAGTAGCGATGAGGCAGTGCGTCGCCCGTTCCCATGACGACGTCTACTAGGACGAAACGTACGTCGGATGGTTGACACACTGACGTCATCGTTATCATCTCGTTTGGAACGGGTGTATGCAGGCCGGCCGGCTGTTTTATCGTTGTTCATGCTTTTATTCCTGATGATGATGTAAGTGCAATATTCCTTTATTAAAACATTTATCTACCAGTTTACACTATGGAGAATTTATTTTCTATCCCCCTGGGTCCTCCTTGCTGAATGCGTTGATCCGCTGGACGGAGGGTTCCTGCTTGTCTTTCCCCTTGTGAGGAGGTCGAATGTGCTGTCCCCATTGAGTGGATATCCATATACAAGCTGGTTATAGCTTGCCTTTTGGTAAGCGTGCATTTTTATAGGTGGTGGATTTTTCACCGGGTGCAATTTGATTATTTCTGATTAATCACCAGTGGACATTTATTTGGCCTTGGGGATTCACCCTTTTTGGTCATTGATATTTATTTCCACAATCTATGTTATCACAGTTAATTGGGGTTATTCGTCACTGGATATCGATTTGGTTTTGGGACTTTGTTTATTTAATGTCATCTAATTGTATAATTTATGTCAAATATTGATTGATTTTTTTATGAATACGTGTGTTCTGTTTGATTTTGTACTTTTTATACATCCCTTTGCTTTCAGTATTTTATTAATTCAATCTTGTAGCGCGGTTCCTTTATATCATTTTCGTTTTGATTAAATACAGGGAGTTTGCATTAAATACAGACTGCAGGGTTCAAGTGTGCGCTAGATACACAGTGCCGGATTCAGGGGTGTGCTGCATACAGAGTGCAGGATTCAGGAGAGTGCTGCATACAGAGTGCAGGTTTCAGGGGTGTGCTGCATAAAGAGTGCAGGATTCAGGGGTGTGCTGCATACAGATTGCAGGATTCAGAGGTGTGCTGCATACAGATTGCAGGATTCAGGGGTGTACTGCATAAAGAGTGCAGGATTCAGGAGAGTGCTGCATAAAGAGTGCAGGTTTCAGGGGTGTGCTGCATACAGATTGCAGGATTCAGGGGTGTGCTGCATACAGAGTGCAGGATTCAGGAGAGCGCTGCATACAGAGTGCAGGATTCAGGAGAGCGCTGCATACAGAATGCAGGGTTCAGGGGTGCGCTGCATACAGAGTGCAGGGTTCAGGTGTGCACTACATACAGAGTGCAGGGTTCAGGTGTGCACTACATACAGAGTGCAGGGTTCAGGTGTGCACTACATACAGAGTGCAGGGTTCAGGTGTGCACTACATACAGAGTGCAGGGTTCAAGTGTGCGCTACATACAGAGTGCAGGTTTCAGTGGTGTACTGCATACAGAATGCTGGATCCAGGGGTGCACTGCATACAAAGTGCGAGGTTCAGGGGGGCACTACATAGAGTGCAGATTTCAGGGGTGCTCTGCATACAGAGGGCAGAGTTCAGGGGGGTGCTGCGTACAGAATGCAGGGTTCAGGGGTGCAATGCGTATAGAGTGCAGAGTACAGAGATGCCCCCTTTCACCCTGAAATCCCTCTCCTAGACAGTACCTAATAGAGAACAGCGGCTGTAGAATAACAGGAAGCGTTACTCAGGAGGAGAGATTAGTGTAGCTGCGGGGCATGTGGGGCCGTGGGCACAGACTTCAGGAGCTCTAGCAAGGTCCTGGGTGGAGCTGTAGCAAGGTCCCGAGCCTCCAGAAGCCTAATGGCAACCTCAAGAGTTAGGGAGAGCTGACATCCTTCCTTGTAGAGTGGGTTAACAGGCATGGTGGGTGTTATGCAAGATGAAATGATGGGTGCCAGTTACTTTTTGAATGCGAACAAGAGATTTATTGTCTCTTAACAAGAACTGTGGGAGAGCGGGTTAGGGTCAGGACACCCTTGAGTAGATGCAATGATAATTGACAAACTCAGAGACTTCTATAGGTAGACAGCTATACAGGGAAAAGCCTCCAGCCGGATGCCACGTCTGTAATGGTAGGGCCTCCATCTCCTATGGCAGCTGAACTTGTAAAATTCACTAAAGGTATTTGCACATAACTCTTGGTAACACAGAATACAGTGGGACAAAAAAAGTATTTAGTCAACCACCAATTGTGCAAGTCCTCCCACTTAAAAAGATGAGAGGCCTGTAATTGTCATCATAGGTTTACATCAACTATGAGAGACAAAATGTGGAAACAAATCCAGACAATCACATTGTCTGATTTTTGAAAGAATTTATTTGCAAATTATGGTGGAAAATAAGTATTTGGTCACCTACAAACAAGCAAGATTTCTGGCTCTCACAGACCTGTATCTTCTTCTTTAAGAGGCTCCTCTGTCCTCCACTCATTACCTGTATTAATGGAACCTGTTTGAACTTGTTATCAGTATAAAAGACACCTGTCCACAACCTCAAACAGTCACACTCCAAACTCCACTATGAAGGATGAGCTCCGGCGTGTTTGCATGCTGCACGTGCCAGGAAGTCAGCAATGCGCTGCGCTAAACACAGGCAGTGAGACATTTCAGGGTCTCTGCAGCTGCAGATCGGCAAATGTCTCACTGCTTGTGATTAGCGCAGTGCAGTGCCGAGTTCCTGGCAGGCTCGGCACGTGCAGCATGCAAACACGCCAGAGCTTATCCTTATCCACTATGGTGAAGACCAAAGAGCTGTCGAAGGACACCATAAAAAAATTGTAAACCTGCACCAGGCTGGGAAGACTGAATCTACAATAGGCAAGCAGCTTGGTGTGAAGAAATCAACTGTGGGAGCAATAATTAGAAAATGGGAGACATACAAGACCACTGATAATCTCCCTTGATCTGGGGCTCCACGCAAGATCTCACCCCGTGGGGTCAAAATGATCACAAGAACGGTGAGCAAAAATCCCACAACCACACAGGGGCACCTAGTGAATGACCTGCAGAGAGCTGGGACCAACGTAACAAAGGCTACCATCAGTAACACACTACGCCGCCAGGGACTCAGATCCTGCAGTGCCAGATGTGTCCCCCTGCTTAAGCCAGTACATGTCGGAGGTTTGCTAGAGAGCATTTGGATGATCCAGAAGAAGATTGGGAGAATGTCATATGGACAGATGAAACAAAAGTAGAACTGTTTGGTAGAAACACAACTCATTGTGTTTGGAGGAGAGAGAATGCTGAGTTGCAACCAAAGAACACCATACCTACTGTGAAGCATGGGGGTGGCAACATCATGCTTTGGGGCTGTTTCTCTGCAAAGGGAACAGGAAGACTGATCCGTGTACATGAAAGAATGAATGCGGCCATGTATCGTGAAATTTTGAGTGCAAACCTCCTCGCATCAGCAAGGGCATTGAAGATGAAACGTGGCTGGGTCTTTCAGCATGACAATGATCCCAAACACACTGCCCGGGCAATGAAGGCGTGGCTTCGTAAGAAGCATTTCAAGGTCCTGGAGTGGCCTAGCCAGTCTCCAGATCTCAACCCCATAGAAAACCTTTGGAGGGAGTTGAAAGTCCGTGTTGCCCAGCGACAGCACCAAAATATCACTGCTCTAAAGGAGATCTGCATGGAGGAATGGGCCAACATACCAGTAACAATGTGTGACAACCTTGTGAAGACTTACAGAAAACGTTTGACCTCTGTCATTGCCAACAAAGGATATATAACAAAGTATTGAGATGAACTTTTGATATTGACAAAATACTTATATTCCACCATAATTTGCAAATAAATTCTTTCCAAATCAGACAATGTGATTGTCTGGATTTGTTTCCACATTTTGTCTCTCATAGTTGAGGTATACCTATGATGACAATTACAGGCCTCTCTCATCTTTTTAAGTGGAAGAACTTACACAATTGGTGACTGACTAAATACTTTTTTGCCCCACTGTAGTTCTTCTCTCATCTCACAGTATCCCACTGTAGATCTTCACTCACTGAGCTCCCAGTCTCTCACTAGACTTCCAGATGCAATTGTCACTGAATCTCCTGAGCTCTTCCACAGCTATCTCACTGTATACTCCTCCTTTACCTCCGACCACAACTGGTTCCCCTTCCGGCTGAACCTCCGCAATTCGGTTGGACTTCAATCCTGCAGTCCCAACCCTATGCTGCTTCTCCTGCTCCTGGAAAGGCCTCAGGCAGCCTAGCAGCCAGGTGTCCTCGGGATAGGCCTCAGGCTCCTGGTCAAGCAGCCCGGGGTGACATAACACACGTCCACCCAGACAGCTGTCCAGGTTGCACAGAATCCTGATCACCTGACTCCAACCCAATAAATAGGCTCTCCCAGCAGGCCAAGGGACTAAAGAAACCCCTGCCAATTGGCTGAGAGACGCCCATCCATTTATAATTTGACCTTGCTTAGGCCTTGTCAATCTGATGTCACCAGCTACAGTGCCACCTAGTGACAGAGGAGAAAAGGCAAACTAAATTTGTTAGCAACCCTGCCTAAATACCAGGGTGCTTCACCTATATGTATGCAGAGAGGCGGCAGGCAGAGCACAGTGGAGATCACTCCGCAGGCAGAACTAGAGGAGTAGGATCCTTCTCTGCTTCCCAGGCTTCAGCCTGCTTCTATTTAAAAATAATCCCAACTGGCTCCAAACTCTGCCTGGATAAGTATCTGCTGGTGCTGCATCAAGCTGTCAAGGGGTTCTTTCTTACACTTGACGAGCTGATACTAACCTGTCTGAAAAAAAGGACTGATTTTTACTGACAGTTGTAAAAATCACTGCTGTCCCTTCTTGTGCAGTGTGACCCGTCTTGTCTCTACCCACCTGTAGTTTTCTGCAAGCAGCCCAGCCTATAGTGGATGGATCTACTGGGCCCACAGCTCTGCTCCCTGCACAGTCTATGAACTGCACGGTGATAATCCCTGGGTTTTCAAAGGCATTTGGTACCCGCTAAGTAGTTTCAGAGTGAATATTTAGAGCCTCTTGCCAGAACCGAATGATGTCATCGCGGCTCCGGCCACTCACAGCCGGAGCCCGTGAACCTGGAAGAAAGACCGGGGTAAGATGTCAGCCTTCTCATCAGTAACAGTGCGCCACTGGAAGGGCTTCGTTCTAAGGTAAGTATTTCATGATGTCCCAGCATTCTACCACATTATGCCATTGTCTTACAGGTGTTTTTTTTTTTTTTTTTTTATTCTGCAGCGTTTTACTACTGCTTTAATGTGTATCCAAGCCAGGATTTTTAAAAACGAATTTTGGCCATATTGGGGATGGGTTACCCTGTCAAATTGTTTTTGCTGCCTTTGTCCATATTGGGGAGATTCACCCTCTCTATTTGTCCTGGTGGCTATAGTCACTGGGAATGAAAGTTAGGGCAATTCCACCAGAAAAGCAATCGAGGGGACACCTGTTGTGGTAATCAGTCAATCAGACAATCAGTGGTGGCCTGTCCATTAGACATGTGCGGTTCGTTTCGTACGAATCGAAAATTCGTACGAATTTACGAAAATTTGTTAATTTGGAAGCATCCGAAATACGAATTTCTATGCTTCCGAATTGTATAGGAAATACGAAATTTCGTTGACGAATCGGATCCAAATTCCGTTACAACGGAAACGTGACTGGTGTTTTGTTGACCAATCAGAGGTTTTCTTCTGCTGCTGAGTGAGGGTTGGGAAAATGACCTTTTTTAATATGGAAGTGGGAGACTGGTACTGGTAGTCGATGGGAGATTCAGAATCGGACAAAATAGGAATGTTTGTTAATATTGTTTTATTATTGTAATAATATTTACGATTATTCGTTATGATGAAATTAAAAACCCAGGAAGTCATCACAGCACAGGGATGGTGAGAGCCCCTCATAATGAGCACAGCACAGGGATGGTGGGGGCCCCTCATAATGAGCACAGCACAGGGATGGTGGGAGCCCCTCATAATGAGCACAGCACAGGGATGGTGGGAGCCCCTCATAATGAGCACAGCACAGGGATTGTGGGGGCCCCTCATAATGAGCACAGCACAGGGATGGTGAGAGCCCCTCATAATGAGCACAGCACAGGGATGGTGGGAGCCCCTCATAATGAGCACAGCACAGGGATGGTGGGAGCCCCTCATAATGAGCACAGCACAGGGATGGTGAGAGCCCCTCATAATGAGCACAGCACAGGGATGGTGGGGGCCCCTCATAATGAGCACAGCACAGGGATGGTGAGAGCCCCTCATAATGAGCACAGCACAGGGATGGTGGGAGCCCCTCATAATGAGCACAGCACAGGGATGGTGGGAGCCCCTCATAATGAGCATAATGAGTCTGACGACTGCCATATTGAGAAAGGTATTTTTTGCTTTTTAAATTCATCATAACGAACGTTTGTAATTGTTACAAAAATAATAAATGGGCGGCACAGTGGTGTAGTGGATAGCACTCTCACCTACCAGTAAAAAGGGTTGCCGGTTCGTATCCCAACCACCACACTACCTGCCTGGAGTTTGCATGTTCTCCCTGTGCCTGTGTGGGTACTCCGGTTTCCTCCCACACTCCAAAGACATGCTGGTAGGTTAATTGGCTTCTGTCTAAATTGGCCCTAGTATATGAATGTGAGTTGGGGACCTTAGATTGTAAGCCCCTTGAGGGTAGGGACTGATGTGAATGTACAATGTATATCTAAAGCGCTGCGTAAATTAAAAGCACTATATAAGTACCTTAAATAATAATAATATAGTGAAATCCCAATAACATGCAAGGAAAAAAAAGCATTTTTGCTTGCACATGATTGGATGACAGAAATCAGCAGGCACATCATTCAGTAAGCTTAAAAAGTGCAACTTCCCCTACAAAGTGTACTGTCTATTTGCCTTTAGTAAACCAAGCACACTAAGTATATTAGTACATGTGTCTGTATTTTGATGATGCATTTCACCACTTGCCGACCGCCGCACGCCGATGTACGTCCCTACTTTGGGGATGGATAACGTTGTTATGGCAGCAGCTAGCTGCTGACATGTTGCGTGACATGTTGGATATCACTTTACTCGGCGTAACATTATCTTTCACAATATAAAAAAAAATTGGGCTAACTTTACTGCTGTCTTATTTTTTAATTAAAAAAAAGTTGATTTTTTTTTTTTTTAAATGTGCGCTTGTAAGACCGCTGCGCAAATACGGTGTGACAGAAAGTATTGCAACGACCACCATTTTATTCTATAGGATGTTAGAAAAAAAAAAGTATAATGTTTGGGGGTTCTAAGTAATTTTTTAGCAAAAAAAAAAGTTTTTAACTTGTAAACAGCACATCTAAAAAAAAGAGGCTCGGTCCTTAAGTGGTTAAGCAGGGATGGTGAACTCTATAACAGGTAGTTACTGTGCCTGCTCTGTCATAGTTATTTCCCTATATACACTTCTTTCCAAGTTGAAAATTGGCCATTATTTTGTTCCAATATAGTGTGGCCATCAGAAGATTCAGTCATTTTCTATTCAGCCTGTGCATCAAGCAGTGGACAGAGAGGTTAAGTTTAATACAGCTCTCAGACCTAGGTAATAGCAATGATCTATGATGTGATATTACTGCCCTCCTCATTCAGCTGCTAATGCCTCTTCCTATACAATTTAGTATCCGGCTGCTTTTCCCTCCTGCTTTGCTGCTCTGCTTGCTTAGCTCTAAGTCATGAGAAATAATGGCTCCCTGGACCCTTCCTTCTGTAGCAGTTGACATTATAGAGCCATTAATTCTGAATTCTGGAGTTTTATGACCCAAGTGTAATACTGTGTACATTCTATACATTAGACTGCGCTTGTAGCGCTCTTTCCCTGTGTCCATACTTCCATGAACAAAAAAGCTTAATCACAATGGCTACAATCTATCCTGCCTACTTTTATATTAGACAATAGAGTCATTCTGCAAGGAAGTATAGCCGGTATGTATGGGTCTTGGAAGAGAGGGCATGGCAGAAAATATAAAGCTTTATGGGAACATGAATCTGCCAGTGAAATCTACAGTTCCTTAAAAAAGTATTCATACCCCTTGAAATTTTCCACATTTTGTCATTATACAACCAAAAATGTAAATGTATTTTATTGGGATTTTATGTGATAGACCAGTGATGGCGAACCTTGGCACTCCAGATGTTTTGGAACTACATTTCCCATGATGCTCAGGCACTCTGCAGTGTAGATGAGCATCATGGGAAATGTAGTTCCAAAACATCTGAGGTGCCAAGGTTCGCCATCACTGGGATAGACCAACACAAAGTGGCACATAATTGTGAAGTGGAAGGAAAATGATAAATGGCTTTCACAATTTTTTTACAAATAAATATGTGAAAAGTGTGGCGTGCATTTGTATTCAGCCCCCCTGAGTCAATACTTTGTAGACATGTGCGCCGTCAATAAATTTGTTTCGTTTCGTATTAGAATTTATTCGTATTTCGTCATTCGTGTCCGAAATTATGTACGAAATACAAATTTTTGTTAGGTTCGTTAACTTTTCGTAACAAATTTGGTACGAATGTTCATTATGGTGAATTTATCATTATGAGGGGCTCCCACCATCCCTGTGCTGTGCTGACTTCCTGGGTTTGTACCCCTGCTGTGCTTTTTATGAGGGGCTCCCACCATCCCTGTGCTGTGCTGACTTCCTGCGTTTGTACCCCTGCTGTGCTTTTTATGAGGGGCTCCCACCATCCCTGTGCTGTGATAACTTCCTGAGTTTGTACCCCTGCTGCACTCATTATGAGGGGCTCCCATTATCCCTGTGCTGTGCTCATTATGAGGGGCTCCCATTATCCCTGTGCTGTGCTCGTTATGAGGGGCTCCCACCATCCCTGTGCTGTGTTTATTATGTATGAGGGGCTCCCACCATCCCTGTGCTGTGCTCATTATGAGGGGCTCCCACCATCCCTGTGCTGTGCTCATTATGAGGGGCTCCCACCATCCCTGCACTGTGGTCATTATGAGAGGCTCCCACCATCCCTGTGCTGTGCTCATTATGAGGGGCTCCCACCATCCCCGTGCTGTGTTCATTATGAGGGGCTCCCACCATCCCTGTGCTGTGTTCATTATGAGGGGCTCCCACCATCCCCGTGCTGTGTTCATTATGAGGGGCTCCCACCATCCCTGTGCTGTGCTCATTATGAGGGGCTCCCACCATCCCTGCACTGTGGTCATTATGAGAGGCTCCCACCATCCCTGTGCTGTGCTCATTATGAGGGGCTCCCACCATCCCCGTGCTGTGTTCATTATGAGGGGCTCCCACCATCCCTGTGCTGTGTTCATTATGAGGGGCTCCCACCATCCCCGTGCTGTGTTCATTATGAGGGGCTCCCACCATCCCTGTGCTGTGTTCATTATGAGGGGTTCCAACCATCCCTGTGCTGTGCTCATTATGAGGGGCTCCCACCATCCCTGTGCTGTGCTCATTATGAGGGGCTCCCACCATCCCTGTGCTGTGTTCATTATGAGGGGCTCCCACCATCCCTGTGCTGTGTTCATTATGAGGGGTTCCAACCATCCCTGTGCTGTGCTCATTATGAGGGGCTCCCACCATCCCTGTGCTGTGCTCATTATGAGGGGCTCCCACCATCCCTGTGCTGTGTTCATTATGAGGGGCTCCCACCATCCCTGTGCTGTGTTCATTATGAGGGGTTCCAACCATCCCTGTGCTGTGCTCATTATGAGGGGCTCCCACCATCCCTGTGCTGTGCTCATTATGTATGAGGGGCTCCCACCATCCCTGTGCTGTGTTCATTATGTATGAGGGGCTCCCATTATCCCTGTGCTGTGCTCGTTATGAGGGGCTCCCACCATCCCTGTGCTGTGCTCGTTATGAGGGGCTCCCACCATCCCTGTGCTGTGTTTATTATGTATGAGGGGCTCCCACCATCCCCGTGCTGTGCTCGTTATGAGGGGCTCCCACCATCCCTGTGCTGTGTTTATTATGTATGAGGGCCCCCCACCATCCCTGTGCTGCGCTCATTATGAGGGGCTCCCACCATCCCTGTGCTGTGCTCATTATGAGGGGCTCCCACCATCCCTGTGCTGTGCTCATTATGAGGGGCTCCCACCATCCCTGTGCTGTGCTCATTATGAGGGGCTCCCACCATCCCTGTGCTGTGCTCATTATGAGGGGCTCCCACTATCCCTGCGCTGTGCTCATTATGAGGGGCTCCCACCATCCCTGTGCTGTGTTCATTATGAGGGGCTCCCACCATCCCTGTGCTGTGTTCATTATGAGGGGCTCCCACCATCCCTGTGCTGTGCTCATTATGAGGGGCCCCCACCATCCCTGTGCTGTGCTCATTATGAGGGGCCCCCACCATCCCTGTGCTGTGCTCATTATGAGGGGCTCCCACCATCCCTGTGCTGTGCTCATTATGAGGGGCCCCCACCATCCCTGTGCTGTGCTCATTATGAGGGGCCCCCACCATCCCTGTGCTGTGCTCATTATGAGGGGCTCCCACCATCCCTGTGCTGTGCTCATTATGAGGGGCTCCCGCCATCCCCCTGCTGTGCTCATTATGAGGGGCTCCCACCATCCCTGTGCTGTGCCCATTATGAGGGGCTCCCACCATCCCTGTGCTGTGCTCATTATGAGGGGCTCCCACCATCCCTGTGCTGTGCCCATTATGAGGGGCCCCCACCATCCCTGTGCTGTGCTCATTATGAGGGGCCCCCACCATCCCTGTGCTGTGCTCATTATGAGGGGCCCCCACCATCCCTGTGCTGTGCTCATTATGAGGGGCTCCCACCATCCCTGTGCTGTGCTCATTATGAGGGGCTCCCGCCATCCCCCTGCTGTGCTCATTATGAGGGGCTCCCACCATCCCTGTGCTGTGCCCATTATGAGGGGCTCCCACCATCCCTGTGCTGTGCTCATTATGAGGGGCTCCCACCATCCCTGTGCTGTGCCCATTATGAGGGGCCCCCACCATCCCTGTGCTGTGCTCATTATGAGGGGCTCCCACCATCCCTGCGCTGTGATGACTTCCTGGGTTTTTGACTTCATCATAACGAATAATCGTAATTATTATGACAATAATAAAACAATATTAACGAACATTCTTATTTTGTCTGATTCTGAATCTCCCATCGACTACCAGTACCAGTCTCCCACTCCCATATTAAAAAAGGTCATTTTCCCAACCCTCACTCAGCAGCAGAAGAAAACCTCTGATTGGTCAACAAAACTTTTTAACTTGTAGGTTCGTAACAATTACGAATGTTCGTTATGATGAATTTATCATTATGAGGGGCTCCCACCATCCCTGTGCTGCGCTGACTTCCTGGGTTTTTAACTTTTAGGTTTGTTAACTTTTCGTAACCATTACGAATGTTCGTTAGGAATTTGGATCCGAAATTCGTAAACAAAATTTCGTACAAAATTCGGAAGCATAGCAATTTGTATTTCGGATCCTCCTCATGCACACAGACGTTTTTACAGCTGCTTTTTTGAGCGTTTTTTGCAGCTTAAAAAGGTCTGTCTATGTTAGTCTATGGCTTCATGCCCAATCTAGGCGTTTTTGAGCTGTAAAAAAAACAAAGGACCAGTGGGTTCTGAGAGACGTTTTTCAGCTGTAAAAACGCTCTAACGCTGATAAACGCTCAAAAACGTCATTCACCAACGGTTTTTAACGTTTTTGATCCATCGAAAAAAAAAAATTTTTTGAAAAAAAAAACACTAAAAAAAGCTAAAGCGGAAAAACGCTAAAAACGCTAATAAACGCTAAAAAACACTATTGCAAAAACATTGAAAAAAGCTGAAAAAAGTTTAAAAAAATCACTGCAAAGATACTGGCGTTTTCATAACGTTATTTTAACATCCTGTGTGCATGAGGCCTAATTGGTTAAACTGAGTTCTTCTACACACCACAGTTTATTCCTTTGATACGTAGAAACATTGTATCTCTTTGCTTCATTTATCAGCAATGTTTTCAGACTTGGCAGACTGCCCAGATAGGAGAGCCTCAAGTCACTCAGACAGGGAGACTTTAGGCGACTTGCATTGACTTCTATTACAGAAGTCATTTGCAAGTCGCACTGAAGTCGGGATGTGCGGGGGTCGCGCTGAGTCGCCCCACAAGTCGGATCGTCCCTGTGTAAACCGGCTAGTGCATAAATTCATCAGCCTAATTTGCAGCACAATTGGCCAATGCCGATTAATTTAAAAAAATGACAAAAATCGACCGATATATCGGCCAGCCCATATATTGATCGACCTCTAGCTCAGTGTATATGGCCCATAGCTCCGAGAGAGATGACCAGGTTCTTATTTTTCTTCAACTGCACATAGGGGTGCTGGATTTTAGAAAAAAATATCTCAAATCCCAAAGGACGCCAGTTGTGGGGAAACGCATCGGGCGGAGTTATTGTGCGACGTCTTCTCTTATTGGTGTGTCAGCTGGCTTCCGCGACCATGCGTTTGAATTTCATGTATTGATGTTTTTATTCACCTCAATGTAAGTGCAATACTTTTTATAATAAAAAATGATTTGAATGTACTGCACCATGAGGCTTCTCCCTGCTTATACTTTATATACACTCACCGGCCACTTTATTAGGTACACCTGTTTAATTGCTTGGTAACACAAATTGCTAATCAGCCAATCACATGGCAGTAACTCAATAAATTTAGGCATCTAGACATGGTGAAGACGACTTGCTGAAGTTCCAACCGAGCATCAGAATAGGGAAGAAAGAGGATTTAAGTAACTTTGAACGTGGCATGGGTGTTGGTGCCAGACGGGCTGGTCTGCATATTTCAAAAACTGCTGATCTACTGGGATTTTCATGCACAATCATCTCTCGAGTTTACAGAGAATGGTTCGAAAGAGAGAAATTATCCAGTGAGTGGCTGTTGTGTGGACTAAAATGCCTTCTTGATGTCAGAGGTCAGAGTAGAATGGGCAGACTGGTTCAAGATGATAGAAAGGCAACAGTAACTCAAATAACCACTCGTTATAACCAAGGTATGCAGAATACCATCTCTGAATGCACAACACATCGAACCTTGAAGCAAATGGGCTACAGCAGCAGAAGACCACGCCGGGTGCCACTCCTGTCAGCTAAGAACAGAACACTGAGGCTACAATCTGCACAGGATCACCAAAATTGGACAATAGAAGATTGGAAAAAACGTTGCCTGGTCTGATGAGTCTCGATTTCAGCTGCAACATTCAGATATTTGGATCAGAATTTGATGTAAACAACATGAAAGCATGGATCCATCCCGCCTTGTATCAATGGTTCAGGCTGGTGGTGGTGGTGTAATGGTGTGGAGGATATTTTCTTGGCACACTTTGGGTCCCTTAGTACCAATTGAGCATCATTTAAACCCCACGTCCTCCCTGAGTATTGTTGCGGACCATGTCCATCCCTTTATGACTACAGTGTCCCCATCTTCTGATGGCTCCTTCCAGCAGGATAATGCTCCATGTCACAAAGCTCCAATCATCTCACCACTGGTTTCTTGAACATGACAATGAGGTCACTGTACTCCAATGGCCTCCACAGTCACCAGATCTCATCCAATAGAGCACCTTTGGGATGTGGTGGAATGGGAAATCCACATCATGGATGTGCAGCCGACAAATCTGCAGCAACTGTGTGATGCTCTCATGTCACTATGGACTAAAATCTCTGAGGAATGTTTCCAACACCTTGGTGAATCTATGCCATGAAGAATGAAGGCAGTTCTGAAGGCAAAAAGAGGCCACAGATGGGCATCACTGATCTGGCAGGCATTCATAATGGGCACTGACTAGCACCATTTTTGGGCACTGATTGGCATATATTGGGTACACTGTGGCATTCCTGGTGGCCATAGGGGACATACCTGGCCATCCACATGTTGGGGGCTTCCCTGGTGGTCCTGGCGGCATCCCTGGTGGTCCAGTGTGGGTATCCACGGGGGGGCTGCTCTGACAAACAATCAGCACAGACCCCCCCCGTCAGGAGAGCGGCCGATCGGCTCTCCTCTACTCACGTCTGTCAGATGCGAGTCAGGAAAAGCCGATAAACGTTTACATTGTGATTCAGCTGTGATTGGACACGGCTGATCACGTGGTAAAGAGCCTCCGTCTTTACCGAGATCGGTGTAGCGGTTTGTCGGACTGACACACCACACCGCCGATCACCGAGATGCACGCCCCCACGGGTGCGTGCCGGTAGTTATCCTGCTGGACGTCATATGACGCCCCAGTCAAGATAACTGAACCACCGCCCGCCCGTCATTCTGCTATAGGCTGGGCGGGAAGTGGTTAAACTTTTTTTACATTTCTTCAGGTACATCCTGGTTTCTACATACCTCCCAATATTTTGAGATGGGAACGAGGGACACCTACCAGCAAACGTATGTAGGCATAAGACACGCCCCCTGCCACACCCCCTTAAAGGAGAATTAACCAAAAAAAAAGTTAATTAAATCCACAAGGGCTTTTTTTTACCACTACTATTCCTTTATATTGGCTTTTAAAACTTACAAATGGAGAAATTTAGAAATCAGATGAAAGGTTTAGCTCTGGGAAACACTTTTTGAAAGATAAAAAGTGCATTTTATATACAATTATATGGATCAGACCAAAATGAGCGACAAATGAGGAGGAATGAGGGACAGAGGGACAGTGCTCCAAATCAGGGACAGTCCCTCGAAATCAGGGACAGTTGGGAGCTATGGTTTCTAGGCTTAGGCAAATGATGTCATACATCCCAGGAGTCTTCAGGAGGGAAGGAGGGGTTTTCCCAACTAAGCGCACCCTTCTGCCTGGATGCCTGAGCTACGAGCAGATGGATTCCAGGAAGTAAATGCTACATTAACCATCTGCCCTTACTCATGCAAAGTTGTTTCATGCTGCTGTCAGTCTTTCACACATTTTTGGATAACTGTGGAGTGTTACCACATGAGCAATGAACGAAAAACCAGCCCAGCACCTATTTTATGCAGCGCAGATGCCATGTGCTGTGGTGCAATGCAATTCGTATCCATTGCAAGTTACACAATAATGTGAAAGCAGCCCAAAGCTGGCCGAATACCAGCAGAATTTTGCTCAAACAATTGTACCGCAATTAAAAAAAAAAAACATTCGTCAGAGCATTTGATAATACCATTATGGACTTGGCAAATTCCGTATGAAAACCTTGACATTTTTTGTTTAGTTTCCACGCTAACAATTATAATTCTGTGTTTGATTTCAGGATGCATATCCGCCATACAATAAGTATTATTTAAAAAAAAAAAAAAAAAAACAGTTAAAGTTTTGATGGATTGAAAACAATTGTCAGTTTGACCCTGTTGACTATTACAACATCGAACAAGCAATTTCTTTCAAACGAACTTCCACTGGTGAATAGGCGGCTCAGGAGCTTACTGATAGGACAAGGCAGCACTGTGATTACTTTATCAGTGTGATGATACTTCTTTGCAAAGCTGTAGGTGGTTCAGCCCTCGTTCACATTGGAGCGACTTGCCCTGCGATTTGACAGGTCAAATCGCATGACAAGTCGCACAATATTGCTGGTAATCGCACTGTTCAAATCGGTGTGATGCCGACTTTGCGGTGTCGCATTGATTTGAAAAAGTAGTTCCTGCACTACTTTTGGCGATTTCGGGTGACGCTTGCATGAAGCCGCACAGATGTCTTCCAAATCGCACTGACATACCACTTTGAAATCATGCGACTTCAGATGAAGTCGCACGATTTCAAAGCCGCAGTCAGTGTCCTGTCACTAGGAAGAATGCAGAAATGCTTGTTTATATCAGCATTTCCTCGTTCCCCGGGCCTTTTGGCTGGGACCAGAGGAATTTTTTGTTCCTGGCCGGAGGGCCTGGTCATTGTTTTACACAATGGCCACTTCTTTCACTCTCCTCTCCACTATCGCTTCCCCCACTTTTTATTTATTTTGATTGGAACCTGTGTTGTCACGTCTTGTTTTTCACGTTTGTCCCACTGTGTGACGAGTAAGGATGCGGGTCCTCGGGCCAGCCCTGAAAGTCTTGGGAAGGGGTGGACATGGCCTTCTGGCTTCGTCCGCCCTAACTCATGGGGTCTCCCTTCGGGGGAGCCCCACCTAGTACTTGGGTGGGTTCTGTTTCGGCAGACCCTCCAGAGAACGGGGTCTGTCTGGTTTCGGCCAGATAGACCACAGTAAAGTTCCTTTGTCGCCGTCTGGAGCCTAACGCCCCGGGGGATCAGGAAATTGGCACGTCTGTGTACCCACTTTTTTGTGACCACTCTTTATGTGTGTGCACATTTTTTATGCACCGTGAAGGTGAAGTTTTTTGGGTGTGTTTTGCACACCATAGGCTTTCGATAGAAGAAGAAGTGACAGGACACTGATCACCGCTCCCTGTAATCGGGGGCGGTGATCAGTGTCGTGTCACTCATAGCCCCCCCCACAGTTAGAATACATCCCTAGGACACACTTAACCCCTGCAGCACCCCCTACTGGCTAACCCCTTCACTGCCAGTCACATTTACACAATAATCAGTGCATTTTTAATTGCATTGATCTCTGTATAAATGTGAATGGTCCCAAAATAGAGCCAGATCGCCGCCATTACTAGTAAAAAAAAAAAATTATTAATAAAAATGCCATAAAACTATCACCTGTTTTGTAGACGCTATAACTTTTGCGCAAACCAATCAATAAATGCTTATTGAAATTTTTTTTACCAAAAATATGTAGAAGAATACGTATCGGCCTAAACTGAGGAAAAAACCAAGTTAGACTTACCGGTAACTTGTTTTCCAGAAGTCTTACAGGACAGCACCTGAGAGATAGTGACTCCTCCCACCGGACCATAGGAAACACCTTCTTCCTCCAGACTTTAAAGAGAGGCACCTCCCTACCATACCTCAGTTGTAGTAGTGAAAACCTCCGGCCCCGGCTGGAACACATAAACACATACGTTGGTCACAGCATAATATATTAAATACAATAGGGCGGGATGTTGCTGTCCTGAAAGACTTCTGGAAAACAAGTTACCGGTAAGTCTAACTTGGTTTTTCCAAAGGCGTCTTTCAGGACAGCACCTGAGAGGATAACAGAGACTTACCCCCTTAGGGCGGGACAACAGCTTGCAGGGCCTTTCTGCCAAATGCCTGATCATTAGCAGATGCGAGGTCCAGCCCGTAATGTTTCACGAATGTGACCATGTTGCCGCCTTGCAAATTTGTTCAGGGGTGGCACCAGCTCTCTCTGCCCAGGTGGCCGCTAGTACTCTTGTTGAGTGTGCAGAAATTCCTGCTGGTGGAGACACACCTGCATGCGAATAAGCCTCTGAAATGGATAGTTTAAGCCACCTTGCTAAAGAAACCTTAGAAGCCTGGCAACCTTTCCTGTTGCCCGAAAATAGCACAAACAGTGAATCTGAACGTCTAAAGAGCTTTGTTCTTTCCAAGTAACATAACAAAGTCCGTCTGACATCCATGTGGAAACAAGTCTCCTTCTCCCCTGCTGGGTTAGGGCAGAAGGTTGGAAGTACAATGTCCTGAACACGATTCTGTACTGAAGCTACCTTTGGTAAGAATTTCTGATCTGTCCTAAGTATCACCCTATCTGGAAAAATAGACAAATAGGGTTCCTTAATTGATAAAGCGTTAAGCTCACTGATCCTGCGTGCAGAGACCATGGCAATCAGAAACACAGACTTAAAAGTGAGATATCTGAGTGGCGATTCTTCCAAAGGTTCAAAGGGACTCTTTGTTAGAGACTGAAGGACTATCGACAAAACTCATTTGGGAAAAAACTTAAGCGGTGCTGGTCTGGATCTCGTAAGAGATCTAAAGAATCTGGTTACCAACGGATTCGAGGCCACAGATTTTTCTAAGAACACTGCTAGCGCAGCAACCTGTACCTTCAAAGTACTAACTGCAAGCCCCTTGTCAGCTCCAACCTGTAAAAACTCCAGAATAGTAACAAGACTCCCTGGGTCCTGGGCAGATAAATTACACCATGTATTATAAACCTTCCAGACCTTGGAATAAATGTCCCTAGTCACCTTTTTCCTACTTGATAATAGTGTTGAAATCAACCGGTTGGAAAAGCCCTTGCTTTTTAGAAGCTGCTCTTCAGATACCAGGCTGGGAACGCCAAAGTGGCTACCTCTGGATGATTTACGGGACCTTGTAATAGTAAATCGTGCCTGAGGGGCAGATGCCAAAGTGGCTACCTCTGGATGATTTACGGGACCTTGTAATAGTAAATCGTGCCTGAGGGGCAGATGCCAATAAGGCTTGACCGCCATTCTCAGAACGGTTGAAAACCAGGCCCTTCTTGGCCAAAAGGGCAGGATTAGGATGACTGGTACCATTTCCTTCTGAATTTTTCTTAATATTAAGGGAATTAACTGGATGGAATTTCCATGGATACGCCAAAGCATCTAACCCTAGTGACCCGTCATGATTGTTTAGGGGAAAAAAATTGCGGAACCAGGGCGTTCTCCTTTGAGGCGAACAGGTTCACCTCTGGCAGCCCCCATTTTTCGGCAATCATAGCGAAAACTTCTGTGTTCAGTGTTCTGCTTCCTGAATGGGGTTCCTGCTCAGGAAATCCACCACCCTGTTCAGAGACCCCTTTAGGTGGACTGCTGATAGAGACAGCAAGTGTACTTCTGCCCACCGAATGTTCATGGTTAGTACTTGCAGCGATTTGCTCCTTGTACCTCCCTGCCTGTTTATATAAGCCATGGCCGTGGCATTGTCTGTTAGTATTTGAACATGCTGACCTTGAAGACCCTGAGCAAATGATTTCAGAGCCAAGTCGATCGCCTTGAGCTCTCTCCAGTTTGAGGACCTTGTCGCCTCTTTCCTGGACCTGCTTCCCTGAGTGAAACCCTTTCCTAGGTGGGCCCCCCAACCCCAGGAACTGGCATCGGTTGTCAGGGCCCAGACTAACCCCTCCGATAGGATATCCTGCCTCTTCCATCACCATAGTGACCTCTTCACCTGGGTTGGAATTTTTACCTCTGATTCTATGGATTCCAAATTGTGATCCCAAGCTCTCAGAAGAAAAGCCTGCAGATGTCTGAAGTGTAGCCTTTCCCACTGAACAGCCGGCATTGACGAAGTCAGAACACCCAAAGCTGACATGACCCGCCTTACCGTCAGCTGCTGGTTGGTCTGCAGCTGGATTTTTTCCTTCTTCTCTGAAGGAAGAAAGATCCTCTGATCTACAGAATTTATTATATACCCTAGAAACCGAATCTCCTGAGATGGGTCCAGGGAAGATTTTTGGAGATTTAGAATCCATCCGAGAGACTCCAGATGGCTGCATGCTCTGCCTAAATTGCTCCACAATTCCTCTCTTGAGGGGGCGAAAAATAGCAGATCGTCAAAATAAGGAATTACTGCGATTCCTTGAAGACAAAGCGGAGCTAGGGCCTCTGCCATCACCTTGGTGTGCGGATGATAGCCCGAAGGGTAAGGCTCTGAGTTGTAGATGCTGAATTCTGCCTTCCATCCTTACCGCCAACCTGAGAAACCTCTGGGACTGTAACGAGATTGGAATATGCAGGTATGCATCTTTTAAATCCACTGACGCCATGAAGCAACCTGGAGTCAGTAGATTTTTGGCAGTGAAAATTGAGTCCATCTTGAACTTTCTGTATTTGATGGCTATGCTTAGCGGCTTTAGATTGAGAATCAATCGAAATCTTCCTGTTGATTTTTTTACCAGGAAGACATGCGAATAGAACCCCTCCTGCTGGGATTACTACACCTTGCCATATCAGTTCCTCGAGAGAGGACTTCATGGCCAGGGCACTTATTGGATCTCGAGGGGTATTTGTTATCAGAAACCTTCTTGGGGGGCTTCTGGAAAACTCAAGAGTATAGCCCTGCAAGAGAGTGGTCAGAATAAACTGATTTGAAGTTATACCTGACCACTGCGAAAGATACTCTCGTAATCTTCCGCCTACCCACAGGTAAGAGTCATTGCAATTTCTCGGCCTGTGAAGGAGGACGGAGGAGAATTCCTCCTTTACCCTTCGCTTTTTATGCGGACCAATTTTTTTTCTCCTCCCCTGAAACTTACTGTCCTGCTCTTGAGCTTTTTGAGGTAGAAAAAGACGTTTTGGGGCCTGCTTTTTCTTTTTGGCCGGAAAGGACTTCTTTTTATTGGCAGTTCTGTCTAGGATATTATCTAGATCAGGGCCAAAAAGAAGGTCATCTGAAAAGGAAATACCACAAAGCTTGCTCGTTGAAGCTGTATCACCTGGCCAGGTTTTTAGCCATAAAGCTCTTCTTGCAGCATTTGTCAAAGCTGCAGACCTAGCTGACATTTTGATTGCTTCAGCCGAAGCATCCGCAATATAAGCAACTGCCGAGATCAGGGTAGGAAAGGAATGTAAGATCTCCTGCTTGGGGGAACCTGCCACTATATGTGATCTAAGTTGGTTCATCCAGTATTCCAGATTCCTGGCTACACATGTTGTGGCCATTGCTGGCTTTAAATTGCTCATGATTGATTGCCATGATCTCTTGAGCAAAAGATCCATGTATTTGTCCATTGGATCCTTCAGAACCCCCATGTCTTCAAAAGACAGGTCTGTGGATCTTGAGACCTGGGAAAATGCAGCATCCAACCTGGGCACCTTATTCCACACCGCAGAAGGGTCCTCCTCAAAAGGGAAGCGCCTTTTGTGGGCTCTGGAAAAAAGGGTTTTCTTTCTGGATCTTGCCATTCCTTAGCAATGGCGTCAGAAATGACCGAATGGACCGGAAATGTTCGGCCCTTAGGTTCATTTAATCCTGCATACATGCGGTCATGAAGAGATAATTCCTTCTTTTCCTCACTTAAGCCAAGCGTAACATGAATAGCTTTAAGGAGCCTGTCTACCTCCTCAAGGGATAGCTTAAATTTGGAAGGACCCACCTCAGCTTCCTCACCCTCCTCTTCTGAATCTTTAACGGAAGGAGCAGGGGCTTGCTCTTCCCTGGTTGAGGGGTCTTCAGGTAAAGCTTCCACCACCAGGATAGAAAGGGAACCCTGGGAAGCCTCAGAAGTGGATGGCTGACTAGCAGCTGGATTAACTAAAGAATCACGAAAGGTTTGAATCGTGGCATATAGTTCCTTCTTTACAGAGGCAACCAGATCATCACAAACCGAGGCTGATTCCTCCCTGACTAAAGAAGTGATGCAAGCACTGCACAGGGCTTTTTTCCAATTCTCTCCCATTTTGGCCCTGCAAGAAGGACATCTCTTTTTTGGGACAGAGCTTTTAGCCAGTGAGAGAAAAAACAAAAAAGAGAAAAAACACCAAAAGAAAGCTCTATTTGTGGGGAAAAAAGGACGTCAATTTTGTTTGGGAACCCCATCGCACGACCGCGCAATTGTCAGTTAAAGCAACGCAGTGCCGAATCGCAAAAAACGCTCTGTTCTTTGGCCAGCCAAATGGTCCGGGGCTGAAGTGGTTAAGGAGAAGTACAGCCAAAGCTTGTTTGGCCATACCTGTCCTGTGGATGATAGGAGTGCAGTTTGTTTTGCACTCCTGTAACCGTTGTCAGCTGACGTCACAGAGCCGGTCCAGGCTCAGCTCTGGCAAGATCGCGACAATAAAGTTGACAATAGAGTCGGTGACTGACAGCCAGCAGCTCCCTGCTCAGGGAGCACTGAGAACTGAGCGTTTGGTGGTGTTTGATCGCTCCGTTCTCAGTGTTAGAGATCCGGCAGGGGAGATGTGCAACATTGCACCGATTCTGCATCCACCTAGGCAAGTATGATTCTAAAAAAAAAAAGCCACACTTCTTTTAAACAACATTACAAATCCCATGTCAAACAATTCAAACACTTTTAGCCTCAGAAGTGTGCACAGCCTATCACATTAGGGTGCACACCCCAAGGCTCAAACACACATGCCTTTCTCTGCAACCTCAGCTGCACTGGACAAGGAATGAATGAGAAGTGCTCTGTGCTGAGTGGCTTCCTGTTCATTCACAAACCGAAGCATAGTAAACACAATTTACTATGCTTCCGTTTACTATGCTTCAGTTATGAATGAACACAGTGAGTGTGTTCATTTAGAAAAGGAAGGGGTCTATAAATTACGTATTTTCTAGCCCCTTCCCCCACTCTCCATCCTGAAACATCCCTCACAGCAGCTGAGGGGGGAGAGGAGGGAACCCAGCAGTACTGTGTGGCCGGGGGAAAACAAAGGGGGAAGCCTGGGCAGTAGGGGGAATTGGCACTGCATGTAGTGATTAGGGCAGTGGCAGCCCGTAATGCAGGGAGCAGGGGCGTTGCCCCCCTATCCATGCATCTGGCCCCCTTATCTATATGCGGGGCGCCGGACGCATGGATTCCAATGGGTTTTTTTTTTTTTAAGCACGTCATTAGAGCCAGAGGCTCATATGGGCTTCAAAAAAAAGGTGGGCTGGGGACGCAGAGCACTGCACCCAGATCCCACCCAGTTGTGTGACAATAACGCATGAATATTCGCTATGGTTTTCCTGATTCTCCTTCCGGCCAATCAGGAAGCGGGTCCTGAGACCTGTCACCCGATTGGCCGAAAGGAGAAGCAATCCGATTGGCATAGGAGTAGGGAGCCGCGGCGATGCCGAGGAGGAGGAGACACACAGTTACACAGTTACTAAGGTTGAATAAAGACACCAGTCCATCCAGTTCAACCTGAGTGAGTACCCACAATTGTCCCAATCCCCGCACATTGCGTCCCATCAAGATGCCCATCCACTATATTATTATTTATTTATTTTTTTAAAATATATTTAAGGTACCCATGTAGTGCCATCAATCTATGCAGAGCTCCACACACACCCACACCGGGCCCCACCCCCAAGGGGTCTGCAATCCAAGGTCCCCAACTCACACCCATAAACCAGGGCCAATTTTTTGGACAGAAGCCAATAAACCTACCAGCATGTCTTTGGAGAGACGCTTGGGAAGCCGCCGCCCAGGGGAAGCTCTGCCTGCGACCTAGATGAATTAAGTGTAGCCAAACATAGGTGTGAGCAGGGGGGTGTGCCAGGCGTGGGGGGGGGCGTCTATTGGCATGAATAACCTAATAGGGTTTTAAAGTTGAGTGCCAGGCAAATAGGCCAAGCATAGGTGTGCCAGGTGTGGGGGGGGGGGGGGCGTCTATTGGCAAACAATGCACCAACACAATGGCAAACAATCCACCCCCCGGATTGTTTGCCATTGTGTTGGTGCATTGTTTGCCAATAGACCCCCCCCCCCCCTCCCACGCCTGGCACACCTTTGCTTGGCCTATTTGCCTGGCACTCAACTTTAAAACCCCATTGGGTGAATTATTCATTTACAGGCAACTCACATACAGATGGCAGTCCCCCACAGTCCTTTCTCCATTGGAAGAAGTTTATTTGTAGGTGCGTCACACATGGCACAGTTGTCTGAAATCTCCCTCCTTGTGCCTAGTGCTGCGTTGTATTTAATGAGTTCAACAACTCCTTGTATTTAAACAGCATCTTGCTTTTTTTTTTTTATTCCCCTCTTTCATTAGAACAACTGTCTTCTTAAATGTCACTTGTGCATGATAAAAGCATAACACTTGTGTATTGGCTCGCCAAAATTGGTTGAACCTATAAAACAGCCTTCATGTTTGTTCGTGCCTCTTACATTCGTGTTCCTGCACTCCCAGGGATTGGAAAGACATCAAATGGAATGGCAAACGTCTGAAGCAAAGCAAATGTGTGTCTAGAGCGCAGGATGATAGCGCCAATAACAGGTGTTTGTCTGATCTCTCCTGGAATGACGCCAGCTGGGAGTAATTGTGTTTTAGGATGGGGATCCGAGGATCCGATCCCAGCCCTCCCCTTCCAGGACAGCTTCTACCAGATATTAATACCCACATTTATACTCAGGTGGCGTTAAAAAAGAATACAATAAAGGGAGAAGCGGCCTGACACACAGCCAAGAAACACACAAGGATAACATATAGTTTGTTTTTTTCAGGCTAGTAAAAGTAGGACAGGGATAAGTGGACAGTGACAGAGCAGAATGTCCTGAACAGAGAAAAAAAAAATTAAATGTCATTAGAAAACCATGGGACACACAATTGCCAAGAAGCAGAGAAGACTGACGTCTCTTGGGCTTGAGTGAGGATGCATTTGCAGGATTAGGGACATGTCCCAAATGTTCTTGTGGCTTATTAGTTAACAGGTAGAACGAGGCTGACATCTAGTGGTGAAACTCGAGCAGTGCATGAAGTTAGGCAAATAGATGACTTGCAGAGAATGTTTATTTTGTACAGCCGTGGCCAAAAGTTTGGAGAATGACACAAATATTAATTTTCACAAAGTCTGCTGCCTCATGATGGCAGTTTGCATATACAGTAATACCTTGGATTATGAGCATTATTCGTTCCAGAAGCATGCTTGTAATCCATAGCACTTGTATATCAAAGCGAGTTTCCCCTAAGAAATCATGGAAACTCAGATGATTCCTTCCACAACCACTGCTGGTGTGTGCAGTACTATATGTGGCCAGAGGTGTGGGGGCGCTGGTGTGTGCAGTATTGTATGTGGCCAGAGGTGCGGGGGCAAGGATGTGGAATTCCACAGGCGGTGGTCTCAGCGGGGGGCATTGATAGCTTCAAGAAACTATTAGATAATCACCTGAATGACCGCAACATACAGGGATATGTAATGTAATACTGACACATAATCACACATAGGTTGGACTTGATGGACTTGTGTCTTTTTTCAACCTCACCTACTATGTAACTATGTAAGAGATATACTGTATATAAACTATTAGAGGAGATATGGTTTTTTGGCCAATTTGTTGTTGGGCAGATTAAAAAATACAAATTGCTGCAAAAACGCATTACATGCATTTCTGCAGCTTCTCCATTGAAGTATATTGAACCAAAAAAGCACCGTTGTGCGTTAAAAAAAAAAAAGTCCTTGACCCTTTCCAAATACGCAGCGGCTGAAAAGAAGCATAGATGTGAACGTGTCCCATAGAAAACCATGTAAATGAACTGTAGTGCGTTTCTGCAAAAAGCACCAAGAAATACAAAGATGTGAACCAGATCTAAGACGTTTGGTAATATAATGGGGGTAAAAAAACCAAAATTAGCACTTTATAGTACAAAAAAAAGCAAATAATCGCTACTGTAAGGAGTTAATTTTTTTACTGTAGAACTGTGAAAGTAATATTTATAGTAGCGATTATTTGCTCTTTTTGTACTATAAAGGGCTCATTTTATTATTTTTAACCCCATCATGTTACTGGCCGATTAATCGATTATGAAAATAGTAATCGATTCATTTCATAATCGATTAGTTGTCGATTAATCGATTAGTTGTTTCAGCCCTACATCCAAGAACGGTTTGGTGAGGAACAATGCTAATGATAACTAAGTGGCTTGGGGAACAAAACATGGACATTTTGGGTCCATGGCCAGGAAACTCCCCAGACATTAATCCCATTGAGAACTTGTGGTCAATCCTCAAGAGGCGGGTGAGCAAAAAATAACCCCAGAAATTCTGACAAACTCCAAGCATTGATTCTGCAAGAATGGGCTGCCATCAGTCAGGGTGTGGCCTAGAAGTTGATTGACGGCATGCCAGGGGGAATTACGGAGGTCTTAAAGAAGGGTCAGCACTGCAAATATTAACTCTTTGCATAAACTTAATGTAATTGTCAATAAAAGCCTTTGACACTTCTGAAATGCTTCTAATTATACTTCAGTATACCATAGTAACATCTGACAAAAAGATCTAAAAACACTGAAGCAGCAGACTTTGTGAAAATGTATATTTGTGTCATTCTCAAAACTTTTGGCCACGGCTGTATATATTTGTTCCGAACTGAAAATGTAAAAGAATATATTTTTTAAAAATGTCTGTAAATATGAAATACAGTGGAACCTTGGATTACAAGCATAATCCGTTCCAGGAGAATGCTTGTAATCCAAAGCACTCGCATATCAAAGCGAGTTTCCCCATAGAAGTCAATGGAAACGAAGATAATTTGTTCCGCATTGACTTTTATTGCATGCAATACCGCATGTGGCCAGAGGTAGGGGAGGCGCCGGAGAGCCTTGGAAATACTCGGGAAGTGAGTATTTCCGAGTGGTTCCGAGTATTTCCGAACTGTTCCGAGTGTCACCGGCGCCCCCGCACCTCTGGACAAATGCGGTACTGCACACATTAGCTTGAATTCTGCAACACTTGCAAATCGAGTCAGTATTTTTTTTAAAAAAAGTTGGTCATCTTTCAAAGCGCTCGTTAACCGCGTTACTCGTTAACCAAGGTTCCGTTGTATTGTATACAGCCACATTTACCCCCTAGAGCCAGTAGTGCAAATCATTTTACCACCATGAAGAGGCAATTTGATTTTGCTATACAATACACACACATAACTGAATAATCACAGACACACCTCCCCTCCCCCTCTACCGCTGATATGGTCGTCTATGACGTTTCAATTCGACAAAGGCTGGCAAAAGGTGAGCAGTACGGCTGGCAAGCATTGTATCATGGAAGCCCCCTATATTAAATGTTAAAGTGGTTGTAAACCTCGGACATGAACTATGAACAAAGAACATCCTTCTAGTGTGTACTTGTCCCAAAAAAAAAAAAAGAGCAACTAATGACAATTTTTGTCAGCTGCTTCCTTCCTCTGCTATCAGAATGAGTTACTTCTGACACGTTTTCCTGACACCAAGAGAAAAAGGGTGACAGGGGAGGGACAATCTAGCTAATTGGCAGCTCCAGCTCTGTTCCTGCGTGTTGTGTAGAAGGGGTGTGTCTCTCCTCACTGAGCTCTGCAGAGTGTAACTTCAGCTCTCCGCCCCCCACTTTTTTTTTTTCTGAGCGCTAAAACAAGCTTTATAAATTCAGATGTAGAGAAGACTGCAGATAAACAGGTAGAACTTATGTACGAGGATTTGTTTTATCTCTGTGTATCACCCGAGGCCAATCACTTCACTGGGTATATGTAAGGGTTTACAATCACTTTAAAAAATAAAGATTCTGTGAATTTTATTGCTATACCTGTAATAAAATGATTAAACCAGAAAAATAAAGACTTTTGTTGAGGGGAAAAAAAAACATTCACCTCGGGGTGATCTATGCATATTGCAATGATTTGAACAAACGTTGTTGCAGATTCCTACCTTTTGTTATTCTGACAAAATAGCTGTTTGTTTGTCTGTGTCCATGTGCATCTGTATGGGAGCGTTTTTATAATGATCAATTAGCTGCTGCACCTGCAGGGCTCTAATAAGGAACGTTGCAGGATCTGCATCCCTTTAGACGTGATTTCCCTTTGGGAGTATCTCAACCAAAATGACATTTTTGTTACACAGGGGTGCCCAAAATCTAACTTGCATCTTAGTGCAGACTTCTGTGATAATCAGCAAGCCAATCACACAAGCAGCAAAATGACAGATCGGGGGGGGGGAAGTACTGTAAACCATCTGTGTACACAAAGCCTCCAGGTTGCCATATTGCAATTAAGAGAAAATCACAGAAGACAGATCAATAGGAAAAGGTAATTTTGAATAACATTCAAAGAAAAGGGTAAAAACTCCCATTTTGCAGCACTGCCTATTTATTGCAATGGGCAGGGCATTTTGGGAGTGTTCCTAACCCACCCCAAAGATGCTGCTTGCAGGACTTTTCGTAATGTCCCGCAAGCGCACCACCAGAGTGTGAAAAGACACTACAATGAATTGGAGGCGGTTTTCAGGCGCTTAGCAGAGGCTATTTCTAGTGCTAAAGTGCATTAAAACCGCCCCAGTGTGAAAGGGGTCCTAGTGCCAGGAAGAGGACTGGGCATCCTGCAGAGATTTTTACACAACGGGCTCGATAACATGGGACCGCGACCAATCAGCGGCCGGCACCCGCTGATTGGTTCGTGCTGCAGTCAATTGCAGCACAGCTGGGGAGGCGGGGGGGGGTCTCCCTAGTCTGGCGTACGGATCACAAACTGGGTACGTGATCCTGCGCAGGAGAGTTGCCTTGCCACCAAAATATCTACTGTATATGGTCAGCAAGCGGTTAAAAAGGGAAGAGAGGCGAAGGCCTGCTATAAAGGTTATTTGCTGAAACATTTGAGGCAGATTATAAGCCTGATTAGGCTCGGTTCACAGTGCGACTTTGCCAGACGACTTCAAAATAACTTCAGGGAATGCCTGTGTGATCTTCCTGTAATGTCGGATCCAAATCACATCAATATAGATGAGGATCCGACTCGATACAACTTCCATTAAAGTCTATGGGCACAAGTCGGATAGAAGTCGCCTTGAAGTAGTGCAGGAACTTTTTCTAAAGTCGGAGCGACTTCAGTAGTGCCAATTAAGACAGCTCACATTGACTAACATGGGATTTCACATGTCACGTGACTCTCACAAGTCGGATCCCAAGTCGCAGCAGTGTGAATCCCAAGTCACAGCAGTGTGGCGGCCTGTCCATAAGGGAGGCAAGGGCGCCGCCCCCTCATCCTTACATCTGGCCCCTAATATACATGCAGGGCACCAGATGCATGGATCTCAAAAGGGTTTTTTTTTTTTTTTAAGCACATGAATGGAGCCTCAGGCTCCAATTGGCTTCAAAAAAGGGTAGGCTCGGGGCGCAGAGCACTGAGCCCCCCAACTTGTGTGACATTAGCAAATTAATATTCGCTAATGTCTTCCAGTTTTTCCTCCCGGCCAATCAGGAAGCAGCTCCTGAGACCCCATTGGCCGGGAGGAGAAGACAGAGGGGGGACATAGAGGAGACCGGGGGGGGGGCACTGCCGATGGATACATACATGGGGGAGAGCCGCTCTCCTCCTCCCTGCTCTGCCCGGCTCTGTTCATTCTCGGCCAGCAGCAGGCATCTTCGCACCTTCCCTGTGTGTGTGTCTGCCGAGCCGGGGCCATGCACAGGACGAGTGAACCGGCGACAGGCTGGAGTGGTCCGTGGTCAGGGCCGTCTGCTGCCCCCCGACCGATGGAGACCCAGCCGCCACCGGTGTGAACCGAGCCTTAACTAGCAATTTCAGAAGGAATTCAGCAATGGCAGCCTCTATAATTGTCTCATAACAGCAGTCCTCTAAAAAGTACCTTTAGTGGGATATTTTACTCTTTCCTGAAGATTTCTATTCTGTCATCACTATGGCATATACCTTAACCAGAGATAATTGTGCAGAAATATTCTTTTAATTATACAAGGATATTCTAGCAGTGACTCTTCCTGTTCATGTGTCATAACGGAAATAAACAGTATGGGAGAGATCAGAGTGGAAGAGGGAGCCCTGACGTGATTAATACAATGATAATAATAGAGGATTCCTAAAATTAGAAATAATTATTCATTCACATGCTGCATCTTTATTTAAATGGCTAGAACTTATGTATACCAAAAATCATCATATTTAGCAACAACCCAATATAGAAGCAGCCTAAATTATTCCAACAAACAATGCAGCTAATTATGCCGATTTCTTCCAGAATACAGAATCATAAGAATGATAAAGTGATTGCTGGCAAGTACAAAACACGCCGGACAAAAGTGTCCTATATGCAACGCCCTGCATTGTTCTCTGCTATTCTGTTCCAGGCAGGGCCCGGGGACAAGGGGTGGGCGAGAGGGGAGCATGCCCTGGGTGCAATGGTTTACTGGATGGGGCGCCTTCCTTCTGTTACAAGGCTGACAGAACTAGGGACAGTGGCAGCGATTCTTGACAAGCGAGTGAATGCTGGGCGTAGGATCCCCAAGCTTGCACAAGGAGAAGGGGGAGGGGAAGGGTGCAGTTTGGCACCTTGTCCCAGCAATGGTTCCAGGCTAGTGCCTGCAACTGGCTATTTAGTGAACTGTGTCCTATGACCCACCACAATAAGTCTGAAGGAATTCAAAGAGGTGCCCGATTGTGTGCCAATGTACAGATGGGTGCCCAACTACAAAAGTTAATTCCACTGTTTTGGTTTTGATGCTGGTATTTTTCACTGCAGAGTAGTTACTGTTTGGTGCAGAGGGGGCATATAAATATGGGGATGGTGTTCAGATACAGGTGTTTTTTTTTTTTTAGTATCTCTGGCACATTGCCAGGTATAATGGGTCCTGCTAACAAATGATAGATGGATAGATAGATAGATAGATAGATAGATAGATAGATAGATAGATAGATAGATAGATAGATAGATAGATAGATAGATAGATAGATAGATAGATAGATAGAAGAGTGAAGTGTGGTCTAAGAGCAAAGTCTGGTGTTCTATGATGTATAGTTCCTCAAATACTTCCTAATGGGTGGTGAGGATGTAGTAGTACTGGAGCCAGAGCACCTTTGTGCAGCATCTTTGGGAGACTAAAAAATCTCTCTACTGTATAATAGCAGATAGGAAGAGGCAGAGTGCACAATCTAAGTGTAGTAGGCAATACAATTATTAGAACAGAAAGGATGCATTTTGAGGCTCCGCCCATTAGCGGGCTGCCGCAACGGCCAATTTGTGTGCAGTTATCAAATTTCAGTGATTGGGCATGTTGGAAAAACAAACAACCTTCTAATCAATGATGGGAAAATCATGCAAGAAATATAATTGAAAAAGAAATGCACACGAGGTGGGACCTGGAAAGAAAAGAAGGATTCCCAGCCACAGAATTTCTTTTCTGTAACAATATTAGGTGAAACTGAAGGTTTGGTTGGTCAAATCTCGACATCAATGGTGGCACCATTAGATTAGAAAATCAGAAAGTTCATGCATTTTGTAAAGAAACTGTGTCTGAAAATCAACCCATGTAATGGCCTGCATGAAAGTCTAACTAAAGGCAACCTTTTTTTTTTTAGTTTTGGTTAGAGTGGAGAGGGATTAGAGTCCCTGTCTGTATTGTTTTCTGTGGCCCGCGTTAGGGAGATTCTCCCTCTCTGTCCTGTTTGCTATTATCATTGAAAGTAAAAGAAAGACACATGTTGGGTTGTCCCCAGAAAAGTAATAGAGGGGAAATCTTCCAATGGGGTCCGCAAGAGATTGCCTTAATTTGCAGCGATTTCCTCACTTCCTGTTTGGCTATGGGACAGAAAGTAAAGGTAAATCTCCACAATGGGACACAGATGGTGGAAGAAAATCTGACAGGTGTTATGACCCTTCCCTTGCTCTATTCCGAATGGTTAAAAAAAATTAAAAATAAATAAAATTGCCTATAGTTCTACTTTAGGCTTTAGCTCAGGTTCACACTGAGCTGCGGGAATGAAGCCGTTCAATTTCAGCTGAACTAACACAAGTTCACTCCCGCATGTCACTCCCGATTTCGGCCACAATTTCAGAGACATCTGTGCAGTTTTCTGTAAATCGCAGCCCAAAATTGCAAAAAGTAGCACAGAAACTACTTTTTGAAATCGGTGCCGCAAATGCAGCGTCGCAACGATTAGGACGGTACCAGTGTCGCTGATTTGACATGTCAAATCGTACCAATGTGAACCAGGGCTTAGTCTGTTTTGCCTTTCTTTATTTTATCCCGCAACCATGTTTTCATTACATGCTGTATTTTAGACCCAATGATGTCTTTACAGGGTCATTCTGCTTGCAAAGCAGGCAGATCATGGGTTAGTGGGAGGAGCTGTTCAACTTCCTGAAGACAGGAGACAACAGCTAAAGCCCAAATGTAATACTGAGCGCCCATGGTTGATAGAATTTAAATCCAATAATTAAAGGGGTGGGCAAGCAACAGTTCAGCCAGGCAGCTAGATGATGCTGGACATCCTCCAATCAGGAAATGAGGAAGAGTGCAAAATCTGGTGCAGCTTTGCATAGAAACCAATCAGCCTCCAGGTTTTTTTTTTTGGCAAAGCTTAATTGAACAAGCTCAAGTTAGAAGCCGATTGGTTACCATGCACACAGCTGCACCAGATTTTGTACTCTCCAGTTTTAGTAAAGCAAACCCTCTGACTTGCCGCAACTTCCAACGAACGCTGTGAGAAACTTGGTGAATTCAGAGTAAATAATTTCAGTACAGGAAAGGAGCCTGTCCAACTCTGCAAAACTAAATATAAGACTGGAGTTGAGCTAAAAGGTTAAGTCCTGTACACATGATCAGAAAATCGTGTGGGAAAATACCGCTTTCGAATCGATCGTACGATAATCGGATCGTTAGTACAGAGCTTTTGAGAGCCAATGACAGTTCATCCGATATTATTCCATCGGACACGCACGGAAAAAATTTTCATACGATGCCAGATGGTAGGATTTTCATTTAATCAGTACGGCTATTGTTCGAAAACGCAATTACAACATATGACATCACTTCCAAATTTTTTTTTCTGTCGTAGGGGAATTTTCATGACTTTAGTAAACTCAGATTCGATCTGAGATTAGCATGCCATAAAAAAACAACCAATCGGACGATCATTCGTCCGATAATCCCATTGTGCGTACCGGGCATTAGGGTCCAAGAACAGTTAGTGAAGGTTTAGGGTAGTGAATAAAATCCCAGCACCCAAAGCTCTGTTCCAACACCTACTAATGCCAGGTCCCTGCCACTGAGAGCAAATGTCCACGTAAAGGGAGGCCCAGGAACTGATTAACCCACAGAAAATGCATGGGGGGGGGGCGATATATATATATATATCTATCTGTCAGGATATATGCAATCAGGGAAAACATGAGGTTATAATTCTCATTTCAGACTAGGCTGTGAATTCAATAAGGTACGTTTTACACCCACAGAATGGAAAAGTCATCCAAACAACTGAATTGAGTTCAGGCATTTCCAGTGAAGGTTCCAGTTAATGCCGATTCGTACAAAGACCTTTAGGACAATTGTGCACTTCCAACCTTATTACAGCCCTTTCCTGTTACAGCAGTCTATCTCCTGCAGGAGCCAGTATAGAGTGGTGCTGAAATGGACCAGTTGGACCAGTCTTCAGCCATGTCTTTGAAAATAGCAGCCCTGTGTAGTGAACATCTAATCCAGAACACTTGGAACTTTCATATGGCAGTTAAACATTTCATGGGCCAATTCAAACTACAGTATTGCAGCTCATTCAAATCATTTTTATCCAAAAGCACCCTGGCCAAACGTAGAGGAAATAGGTTTACCTTTTTGGCAGCATGTGCCTTGAAATGCTTTTTCGCAGCTCCCTGCCTGCTAAAGCTAATCAACCAGTCAGGCTGAAAACCTGTTTGCCCCCATCACAGGTATCGGTTCCTTCCACTAGCTCCTGCGTCTTGTGATGGACGAGCCAACGAGAGGAACGGCCGCATGAAGCAGGGAAAGCAGATACTCACAAACCCAGACGAGTGGAGCACTTGCGGTCAGGGAGAAGGGAAGCAAACAAGTCTCAAGATAAGGGCAGCTGAAAAGGAAAATACACTATACTGTCAAAAGTATTGGGACATCTGCCTTTACACATACATGAACTCTAATGGCATTTCAGTCTTAGTCCGTAGGGTTAAATTTGAGAGGAGACTGCAAGCCAGGCCTTCTCATCCACATCTGTCACGAATGCACTTCTGGAAGAATGGTCAAATATTCCCATAAACACACTCCTAAACCTCATGGACAACATGCCCAGAAGAATTGAAGCTGATATAGCTGCAACGGGTGGGCCAACTCAATATTGAACCCTACAGACTAAGACTGGATGCCATTAAAATTCATGTGCGTGTAAAAGGCAGGTGTCCCAATACTTTTGACAGTATAGTGTATATTGGGGGGAGAATTACTAAAACTGGAGAGTGCAAAATCTGGTGCAGTTCTGCATAGAAACCAATCAGCTTCCAGGTTTTATTGCCAAAGCTTAATTGAACAAGCTGAAGTTAGAAGGATATTGGCTACCATGCACAGCTCCACCAGATTCTGAGTGCTTCAGTTTCAGTAAACCCCCCCCTCCCTATTGGGTATGTTTTCAGATATGAATGGAACCCTGGTACTGCACAACTGTCCCCCCCGCCACCATATCGGTTAGAAATACTACTTGCCTCTGGGTATGGGGGGGGGCAAAGGTCACAATTCAACCTCCTAATCACACTGAGTGTCTCATCAACCAACAGTCACATTAACAGTCTGAAAGTTAATACTTGCACAGGAATATTGAGGGTCCTTGGTGGCAAGACAGGGCAACGAGGGGGGCACATGTACATGTTAGGATAGGTACCTTATGTCTGCTACAAATCATGTCGATTACATAAGTACACCTATACAGAGTACAGGTTAAAAAAGAAAAAAAAAAAAAAAGTAGGATGCCACAGCTGTCCCAAAGACGCTATTCGAATTGCCTGGCTGTCTTTCAGTTCTTCTGAGCCATAGACTTTAAAGAACGCCAGGCAAAATTATTATTTTCCCGTGCAGTGGGGCTGTGCTCACACTGCACTGGTTAAAGTGGTTGCAAACCCTTTACAACCGCTTTAAACTACAGGCAAGCCTATAATTAGGCTTACCTGTAGCTACACTGGATAGCTCCTAAACCTGAACGGTTTAGGAGATATCCCCTGTATTTGCATGTGCCGACGTCATCGGCACATGTGCACTTAAGCCAACTGAAGCAATGGCACGTACGTGCCATTGATTCAGTTGTACTGTGCCGTTCCCAGCGGCTCCCGCGCGTAATCGCTGCTCCGGCCAATCACAGCACCGGAGCCGTGATACCCAGAAGTAACCTCCAGGAGAGAGAGGTCGCCGGCCAGAGGGGGAGAGGACGACGGCTGCGGGGGCTTCGTTCTCGGGTAAGTAATTCATAATGAGCTAGTATGCTATGCATACTAGCTCATTATACCTTTGTCTTGCAGGGTTTTTTTTTTTTTTTTTTTGTACCCGGGTTTACAACCACATTAACTGCCCATTTTGCCCACAAGGAAACGCTATATTTACTCGATCCCCTGCAAAACAGCGCTCCTCCACATCCAGCGGTGGGCTGTTTCTGCCGTCGTCATGTCCAGAGCCGGCCTATGGGCGTGATGTCAGGAACTACTGTCCGTTCCAAAGACCGTTAGCGTGCGGAGGTGGCGGGGACTGGTCTTGCGCTCAAAATATCGGAGGATTAGGTAAGTATATCTCCACTCTCCTCACCCCCTAGACAAAAACGAGCAGTTAACCCATGCAGTGCGGGCACAGCCACACTACATGGGAAAATAATTTTGCCCAAATATCTTCTTCAAAACAAGCATGGGCCAAGTAAAAAAGACAAAAGGAAAGGTCTTTAGTAACCCTAGTTCAAGGACTTCAAGTATCAAAAGCCAAAGCCAAACAGCCAGGCAACCAGCATTTTCAGGGGCAACAATGGCAGATTCATCCCATGTTATCAGCAAACCCTTATGGGAATTGAGTCGGCAGATAGAAGTTCCGATAAATCAAATCCTTGGGCAGTAATCAACAGTTGCAACTCAGAACTTTATTTATAAACAGCACAACTAACATTTTCTAGCTGTTCTTGTTGCCTTGTGAGGTTTTTCGGTTCCAATAAACAAATCAGGTAGGTGTTTTCCTTTAAACACCCCATGATTTAAAGAAAAAAAAAAGCAGGAAACAAAAACTACACCACACAGGTTACCAATAATTACTTAATTTATCAATTCTTGGTTCAAGGTCAACAAAGTAGCAAGGCAAAACATTCTTCTAGAGGAACCATCTAGAAACCCGACGTTAAAAAGTTCCATGTCTGTATTTCACTTATTAAAGCCAATAATAAACAGGTTCTTCTCTACATATTCACTTAATAAAGTCAATGATATTCAGATGTCTTCTTAAGAATTCTCACTTATTAGATTATTCTTCCTTGTAATACTGTGCAGTTGGAAATCTTGATTCACAGCCGCATCTAAAAAGTTGTGTTGGGGTAGAAAGCGCGCTGCTAGCTTGTTTTGAGAGGAGTTTCGCTTGAAGGAATAATAAAAATAGAATTTTGTGCATCTGAATGCAATACAAGATAAGTAAAATGTCAGGAAGGTATTGCCTCTCACACAAACAGAAAGGGTGTGCAATTATCTTACAACTTGAGGTCAAGTTAAATGTTTATAAAAACTAAACCAGGAGGTTGCTTGATATGTGTAGGTCATTTTTACACTTTGTTCCAAGGAGCTAAAACCAGTAAACAAAAATCTGAAAAAGGCCAAACGGTCACAAGACAATACCAAAGAGGTATGAAACCTGGCCTTTAATCCAAGTTAGTTTTCAACTTTTACGCAACGTCATCGTGCGAATGTACAAATGCAGTTGAGTCAACTGTAGCAACCGCATGACAAGAATCCTGTGGAATTTCTCAGCCTATCTAGGGTAAGGATGGACACGTCCTCTGTAGTACACATAATGTTTAATGGAATTATCAAGACAGGATGAGGGTCCGAGAAGCAGCGCTGGGCTTGTACACGTTCAGGATTGCTCGTGCTTTTTCCTGCATGAGCAGCTGGTCCTTGGAGCCACCGAAAGCAATGATCTTCCAAGCATGGCTCATCTGGAAGAAAGAGAGAGAACAGGTCAATGGGAGACTGCAGAGGCAAAATTCACAATACAGATCCTAAATCAAACATCAGAGCCATCGAAGACTTCGCAAAGTTAAAGTCATGCCCAAAGCTAACTATACAATGTACAATTCATTACTTCTACCCAACACCATGTACTTAATATCCCTAAGACCACTTTCACACTGAGCCGTTTTTCAGGCACTTTTGGGCTAAAAACAGCACCTGTAAAGCACCTCAAAAACGGCTCCCCTGCAGTCTCCGTGTGAAAGTCCGAGTGCTTCCACACCGAGGCGATGCGCTGGCAGGACGTTAAAAAAATAAAAAAAAACTCCAGCAAGCGGCATCTTTGGAGCTGTGAAAGAGCAACGTAAACACCGCTCCTAAAGTGCCCCTGCCCATTGAAATGAATAGGCGTGGAGGTTTGCGGGTCGTTTTAACCCTTGTTCGACCACTAGCGGGGGTTAAAAGCACCCTGCTAGAGGCTGAAAACCTCCGCAAAAACACCACTAAAATTTTTTTTAGCGGCGCTTTACTGTCGACGCCCTAGTGTGAAAGCACCTTTACTGGATATTATTAAAAAGTATTCCTTATGTATGACCTCATATACATGGCTTTGACTGAAAGACTGTAAAACTTGATTGACTTCCGTAAATAAATATATATATATATATATATATATATATATATATATATATATATATATATACACACACACACACACACACACACACACACACACACATACATATATACATACATATATACATACATATATACATACATACATACACCTCACATTTTGGTAAATATTTTATTATATCTTTTCATGTGACAACCCTGAAGAAATGACACTTTGCTACAATGTAAAGTAGTGAGTGTACAGCTTGTATAACAGTGTAAATTTGCTGTCCCCTCAAAATAACTCAACACACAGCCATTAATGTCTAAACCACTGGCAAAAAAGCGCTCGTGTTGCGTCGCTTCCGAAGTGCTTTTCATTCCATTCATTTCAATGGGCAGGAGGTTTGGGGGCTCTGTTTACAACACTGATGGTTGTTTTACAAGGTGATTGTTTTCAACCACTTTAAGAGTGCTTTCACACTGAAAGCACTGGCCGTTAGCGATAAAGCGCCACTTGTTTTAGTGGTGCTAAATCGCTCTTTAAGCGGCGCTCTTTGGCAGGTAGCGGGGCGCTTTTGACTCCAAAAAAAGGGTTAAAAACACCCGTTTTGCGGCGCTATCAAATCGCTTTTCAGGCTCTTTGAAAGCGCTGCAAATTCATTCCAATGAGTAGGGCGTTTTGGGAGCACAAAATACTGCACTCCCAACCTGTCCCAAAGATGCTGCTTGCAGGACTTTTCCGAATGGCCCGCAAGTGGAAATGGGAGGCGGTTTTCAGGCGCTTAGCAGAGGCCATTTCCAGCTTTAAAGCGCCTGAAAACCACCCCAGTGTGAAAGGGGTCCAAGACAGGAGTTTTACTTTAAAAGGAATCTAAACACTGCCCTTGCTTCTACATCTCATGGCAGGAAAATGAAGACTAGCAGCCAGATTAGCATAGAGTGCATTAAGGTAAAGAAACCTTCTGCATTTAGAACAACTTTAAAAATTTCATATATAAGGCTGCTTTCACACTGAGGCAGTTTTCAGTTTTCATTTTAGCGCTAGAATTATCCTCTAAAAAGCACCTGCGGGACATTAGAAAAAGTCCTGCAAGTAGAATCTTTGGGGCAGGTTGGGAGCGATGTAAATAACTCTTAAAACGTCCTGCCCATTGAAATGAATGGGCTGCGCTTTGAAAGCGCTGCAAAAACGGGTCTTTTTTTCAATTTTAGATTTTAAGTTCACTTTAATCACAGCAGGTCACCTGACAGTTGTATACAATAAATGGCTTCCTTTAAAGTGTTGCTAGCAGTGACTGGTCAATTTGATCACATGGTACAGACAGGGCCAATCATAGCCGCCCATCTGTACCATGTAAATAGCTTTGACCAATCACAGCTAATCACAACAAAACAGACTGAAAATCAGTTTCATTCAGTAAAATGCATGCTTCTAGAAATGCGATGCACTGCTATAAGCAAACAATGTGTAAAAACAAAAACCTTATCACTTCCCCAGAGCAGTACAATGTTACTATGGCAACATATTATTGCTCTGGTCAGTGTTAAAAAAAAAAATTATATACGGTCACCAGTCAGTGTCCCTGATCACCACCACACCAGATATATGATGCTGTACTGCACTGGTGACAGTATGTGTAAACAAAAAAATTTTAAAAATACATACATTTCTGAATTTTCCAAAAAATTACAACTTTAAAAAAGCCGCCATGCCTCTTATTAAATACCTTGAACTGTCTGCTTTCCAGTCTTTTGGGGGGTTGTTGTACTGTCCTGCCATTTTAGAGCCTCAAGAAATGTGATAGGCCGTCAGTACATTAGGATTGATTTTGAGATATTTATACCATAGTTTGTGGACACTATAAAACTTTCCTACAATCTAAATAATATTACACCGATTTTAGTTATTTTCATTAAAGAAAATGTAGCAGAATACATTTCGGGCTAAATGTATGAAAAACATTTTATAGCCAAAAAGAAAAAAATTTTGCAAAAAATAAATTAAAAACAGTAGCAATTAAATATCACCAAAAGAAAGCCATTTGTGTGAACAAAAGGATAAAAATTTAGTTTGGGTACAGTGTTCCATGACTGCGCAATTGTCATTCAGTATGGCACCGCTGAAAGCTCAACATTTACCTGGGCAGGAGGGGGTTAAAAGTGCCCGGTAATGAAGTAGTTAATATGGCAGAATCTTGATTGCCATCAACAGAGCAACACCATGCTGGATTGGCTACCAAGGAAAGAATAAAAAAAAAAAATACTGTAGGAACAGGTGACTGCTCTTTAATCTCAGGTATGACATGGCCCCTATGCCACGTACACACGAGCGGACTTTACAGCAGACTTTGCCCGGCGGACTGGATTCGGTCGGACAATTTCATCGTGTGTGGGCTCCAGCGGACTTTGTTTTCTCAAAAGTTGGACGGATTTAGATTATTTGAAACATGTTTTAAATCTATCCGTCGAACTCGAGTCCGGTCGAAAAGTCCGCTCGTCTGTATGCTAGTTCGACGGACAAAAAGCCACGATAGGGCAGCTATTGGCTACTGGCTATGAACTTCCTTATTTTAGTCCGGTCGTACGTCATCACGTACGAATTCGACAGACTTTGGTGGATTGTGTGTAGGCAAGTCCGTTCATTCAGAAAGTCCGTCGTAAAGTACGTTGAAAAGCCCGCCGGGCAAAGTCTGCCATAAAGTCCGATCGTGTGTACGCGGCATTAGATATCAAGTGGATGTATAGGCTTGATTCATTTGTTAACCTATCATTCATCTATCAACTACTTGAGAATTTTAAATGCTCAAGTGGGCGATAGATGTTTGACAGACATGCTGATCGGTTGCCATGCACAGCTGCTCCGGATTCTGTCAGCTCCAGTTTTGATAAATTCCCCTCAATGTGTTTACCATTTTAAGTCTACCAGTCCATTGCACATATATTTACTGACTATACACAGATGCAAAGTTCTAAACCAGTAACACTCATTAAGATTTACATTAATCTGATCTAAATCTCAAGTAAACCTAAAAGCTGTAAAAAATTCAATAATTCCGTGTACAGCCAGAACTGGGCCCCTAGTGTGTACTGAATGTATAGTGAAGGTATAAACCATGGATAGTGAGCTCCTCTGGGGCAGACAGTGATGAAAGTTATTCTTTTGTACTCCATCACACTACACTTTCCTCTCGTTCTTCTGTTTTACTTTTTTAATTTCTTCTCGGTTTTTATTTTTTGGAGGCTGAGGCCGGAACACTGGGCCGCCCTCAGTCCTTCCGTACTACTGTGCGACCCTAGGCCCCCCGGTCCTAGGGCGTTTTTTTTTTTTACCTGTGGTTAGTGCCGCCAGGTCCACCTTTTTGAGTTTTTCTCCTTGGGCAGTTTTATTGGATAAGCTCCCTTTTCTTCCTCCGCTTCTAGTTATCTATTCTGACCCTCCGTTGGGGGTGTCCAGTAGACCTATACGTACCTTTCCTCTTGCCGCAAACTAATGCGCCTGATTTATGAGCTCCCCTTGTCAGCCCTTGGGCCCAGGCATCACATGTGGACCTGTGGCTTGTACCCCTAGGTTGCCCAGTGGACAATCATTCCCCAAAAGTTTAATTGCTCAACTGATACCTTGTACCCCTGTGTGGGTGAACAGGTGTTTGTTTTTTTACTTTACAATAAAAATTATTGTACCAGAAGAATGCACCCCAATCCTCTCGCCATAACGACAGTAATCACGGCACCCTCTACTGCTAGGACTAAAATAATGATCTGTTAAAAGTACACTGAGTAAAGAGCCCCATCTTTCAGAAATACATTATAGAACTAGTAAACAGCGTGCTGAATAACGATTTGCTGTGAAATATATGTGGCGCCTTTAACTTGGTTGTACATGTTCGAAATGAGAGGGCATAATTATTTAAATTCCTCTAATTATGAATCTGTGTGGGAGCCATGGGTGGCATAGTAATAGTGAGATGGATGTTGTTTGCTATGAGAACACCTGCAGTCAATTCTTCTCCAGCTTTATAATCCGTACTGAAATCAGCGTGAACAATTTAACCTTTTTGTAGCCTTTCTTCCACTTAAACTTTTAGATGCATCGACTTTAAAAAAGGCATCCAAACAGAAGAAAAAAAAACACACAAAAACCTTTAATTGCTGTGACACGTAATAAAAACCTATTGTTAAAAGGGGATAGATTCTTAAGCTTTGCACTGAGTGGGAGAATGCAGCGATATTAACTTTGCAGGATAATGAGAAAGTTTAAGGAAAAGACACGCTGAAGTATACAAATGCCATTGTGTGTCAGGCTCCATCTTACCCCTTTGAAATAAAAGCTATTACATGTCAGGTAGCTCTGTACATCTCTATACATGTTCTGTCCTCAGCTCCTATACAAATACTTTTATTCTAAGCATGTACGCTCATTTGAAATGCATTTTTTTTTTTTTTGTACCAGATGCAAGAACTTGACAGGTGGAGCAAGAATATTTTTTAAGTAAACCTGTGACCAGGCTATGGGCATGAAAGTATTCACATATTCTTGTAAATAAGCGCTGAACCCAAGCCTGAGGGACCTCTGAAGCTACAGGCACCATGGAGCAATTCATAGCAGAATTTAACAGCAGAAGCACTCAAGTGGTCTTTACAGGCATATGTTGCATGACTGAGTAATTAGCATTCAAATTGCGAGAGTGCTATAAGCTGAAAATTGGTCTGGGCAGGAAGGGTGTATAAGTGCCCTGTATTGAAGTGGTTAAAAAAGGTAACCATCCTCACCTGTGATCTGTTTGCTTGTAATTAATGTGCGCGTGTGTGTGTGTGTGTGTGTGTGTGTGTGTGTGTGTGTGTGTGTGTATGTGTGTGTGTAAAAAGGTCAATGAGTTTCTGAACTCCTGACAGACCCTTGGATCTTTCATTCAGTGCTGCACTGACGTTTCTGGATTCGGAGTCATGGGGAAAGCAAAAGAATTGTCAAAAGGATATGCAGGAAAAGGTAGTTTAACTGTATAAAACAGGAAAAGGGATATAAAAAGATATCCAAGGCATTAAGAATCCCAATCAGCAGTGTTTAAACTCTAATCAAGAAGTGCAAAATGAGGGGTTCTGTTGAAACCAAACCACGGTCAGGTAGACCAACTAAAATTTCTGCCACAACTGCCAGGAAAATTGTTCGGGATGCAAAGAAAAACCCACAAACAACTTCAGGTGAAATACAGGACTCTCTGAAAACATGTGTCGCTGTTTCAAGATGCACTATAAAAGGAGGAAGATGGGCTGCATGGTTGAGTCGCCAGAAGAAAGCCATTACTACGCAAATGCCACAAAGTATCCTTATTACAATACGCCAAACAGCACAGAGATGAGCCTCAAACCTTCTGGCACAAAGTCATTGGAGAGCAGTGGTGTGATAAGACCACATTTTGGCCACAGCCATAAACGCTTCATTTGGAGAGCAGTCAACAAGGCCTATGATTAAAAGGTACACCATTCCTACTGTGAAACATGGAAGTGGATTGCTAATGTTTTGGGGATGTGTGAGCTACAAAAGGCACAGGAAAATTGATGGGGAGATCAATGCAGTATGTTATCAAAAAATACTGAAGGGACATTTGCATTCATCAGCCAGGAAGCTGCGCATAGGACGTACTTGGACATTCCAACATGACAATGATCCAAAACACAAGGCCAAGTCGACCTGTCATTGGCTACAGCAGAATAAAGTGAAGATTCTGGAGCGGCCATCTCAGTCTTCTGACCTAAATATCATTGAGCCACTCTGGGGAGATCTCAAAATGTGCTGTTCATGCAAGACAGCCCAAGAATTTACAGGAACTGGAGGCTTTTTGCCAAGAGGAATGGGTAGCTCTATCATCTGAGAAGATAAAGAGCCTCATCCACAAAAGACTTCAAGCTGTCATTGATGTCAAAGGGGGCAATACATGGTATTAAGAACTGGGGTATGTAAACTTTTGATCAGGGTCATTTGGGTAGTTTCCGTTCCGATTAGGATTTAAAAAGAGTAAAAACAGTTGATTGATAATAAATGGCTTCAGCCAAACACTAACCATGAGTGAAAGAAAAGTTTGTGTTTTCACTCATATTCTCTGAAAAATGACCAAGAAATCATAAATTAAACTTATGAGCACAACTGTAGCTGTCATTTGTCCTCATACATCTAGCTGAAGAGAACGCCTCCCTGGATAAGGCTGAGGGGACATCTGATGGAGCCAAAGAGGACACCAGGGAGTGTGGTCTCAAGTGGGGAACAGTCTAGGTCAGGGATATGCAATTAGCGGACCTCCAGCTGCTGTAGAACTACAACTCCCATGAGGCATAGCAAGACTGACAGCCACAAGCATGACACCCCAGAGGCGGAGACATGATGGGACTTGTAGTTTTGCAACAACTGGGAGGTCCGCTAATTGCATATCCCTGGTCTAGGTTATCAGTCAGGTCCCTGAGGAGAGACACTGCAGGCTGCACTAAAACTGTTGGTGGATTGTGAGTTGGAGGGGGACAATACAGCAAAAACATACTGCTTGCACTTGGAATCCAATGTGTTGCACTAGCAGAATCTAATTTAACCTTGGGTCCTCACAAAATCAGCTGCCGGGAGCAGGAAAGGTTGATGGCCAGAGGTAACTGGGTCACTGTAGGCAGCAGCAAGGACTGAAGACAGCATGTCGCTTGCAATTAGAGAAGTGGCAGAAGGATTCAGTCTTATGCTGGAAAGAGCAGGAACAGCACGTGTAGAGTGCCGCACAATACTGCAGTTCGTGTCAAAAGCACAAAATGCTCCAGTGAATTAAAGCTTTCCATGAACCGACAGGGGAAATGGTGCTGCTAAACAGTTGAACTAATAGTTTTAAATGCTTAGACATAGCACAGGGGAGTCCCCAGAGACCACAGTCTGGAGAATGCCCTACAGCCAACTAACATTTAAAAAGGACTGGAAAGTGCCACAATCAAGAGCTTAGTGCCTGAAAGACGCCTGATTTTATGCATTCTCACTAGTTTTTACTAGCATTAACGGCAGTCAGCGATTTTTAGCAGGCCTGTGACATTGTGTCGGACAAATCCGACACCTAACACTTTTGTGGGGACCAGTGACACCAATACAGTGATCAGTGCTAAAAATGTGCACTGTTACTGTACTAATGACACTGGAGGGAGGGGGTTAAAAGTTTCCCTAGGAGGTGCTTGCTGTGTGGGGGTTGCTCTGACTGGGTGAAGACAGATCGGTGTTCCTGCTGATGAAATCTCCATCTTCTCCAGTCAGAACTGGATCTGCCTTGTTTACAGATTGGCATTTTGCCTCTCCCGGGTAGCCGGCTGACATTGGGGTCCGCCGGACCCACTGCTTGGTATTCCCTGTGTCTAATCTTTTGTATATTCTCTTTTTATTGGTACAGGTTATTCAGGTTAAAACAGCCTTGTTAATTATTAAATTTTTACAATGCATCCCCCCACCCCCCATGCATCCACCTTCATGACTCCTCAACACTCCATCATATATTCTGATGATTTTTTAAACTCTAGCCACCTCTCCCATACACTGTTATATGTTTCCATGTCTTCACTTCTATGTATTGTTTCTTCTACTGATCTCAACCAATCAATTTTTACTATCCATTCTTTCAGTGGGGGGGGGTCAGGAGTTCTCCACTCTTGGGATCAGGCTTTTGGCTGCATTTAGAAGGTGGGGTACCAAGGTATTCTTGTACTGAGCTACTGTTTTATCCGTTTCATGGAACAGACATATCCACGGCTCTTTCCAAACAAGCTCTCCTGTTATTTGGTAAAATGTTATCTATGATCCTTTCCCAATAAGGCTGGATCTTCACGCAGTCCCACCATAGGTGTGCAAAGGTCCCCAGGGCGCCACATCCCCTCCAGCATGTGTCTAATCAACACGCAATTGCACCTCCGGCGGCACAAGCAAGCCCCCCAGTGGCTACTGCATGAAATGACGTACAGGTACGTAGGGCTGGGAGATTTTCTTAAAAAAAAATAAAAAAATCTTCAATTCACTTAAAAGAAACCTCGATTCATGATTAGAAGTTTTTTTTTTCTTTGAAAACCACGCCAGTCCTGAGGCGCTGCGAGCATGAGCTTTTAGGCGAGGCCACGGCTTCGGCCTAGTCCGCGGCGTCCGGCCGAAGCCGCGGACTAGGCTGAAGCCGCGGCCTCGCCTAAAAAGTTATGCCCGCAGCGCCTCAGGACCGACGCGGTGAAAAATAAAAAAATTTTTTTTAAAAATCGATTTGCCTAAATTTTTAATCGCTTTGACCTCTCAACTCGATTCAAGATTTGAATCAATTTTTTCCCCAGCCCTACAGGTACGTTGTTTCGCACAATAGAGCCAGAGAGCCAACCTGCCGCAGTACATCTGTGGTAGGCGGTCGGCAAGTGGTAAAAGTTTAAAAGAAAGCCTGTTAGGTTGATATGCGCATCGGATGAGGTTCAAAAGCAATATGTAATAAAATAAACTGAACCACATCAAATTTGGTATTAAAATAGATTAGCTGTGTTACATGACACTAAAAATAGGTATTGGTAATTGGTGTCAGCAAGTACTTGAGAAACAGCATCGGTACTCAAACTTAGTCTTAAAAAAACTGGTATCGGTACATGCCTACTGAATGGAGCAGCAGCAACACACTTCAAATCCGCTTACTCCCAGGATAAGCTGTGTCAACACACATGCATGTAGCCTGATTGGCTCTATGTGCTGCTTCTCCCTCTTAGTCTGCAGTGCAGGGGATGATATTCATATTTTGAACATATGCTAGGTGTAAGTACGCATGCATTTCATCACTTTAAAAGCAATATGCTTGCACTATATTTCCTGGAGTTTCACTTTAGAATGAACCTGACCAAAAAAAAAAAAAACACTTCTAAGGAAACTGTGCTAAAGTAGGTTAGCCTTATGGTGCCTGCAGGAAGCAATGGAAGTCTTTAAACTGCCTGCAGAGCCCCAATGAACATCGGGTCCAAACGATACAGGGAGCCTTGACTTCTGCCGAAGACAAAAATAAGCCTGGCTCCTGGCCAATGCCAAGCCTAATCGGATCATTAATATCCCAGAGCCTTTACTACCCACTGAGGTTTTTCAATGTGACATCTGAATGACAGAGTTGAAGGCTTAGTCTGAACCTGGACATAGGGCAAGGCCCCAAATATAGTCTAGACCTAGGATCTGTACAGGCATCACTTTGCAGGCCAACACAGATACTTGCAATTTACTTTAGCATTACAAACAGGTTAGACTGGGTCAAGCTTGCCTTGAAACTACCATTTGGAAACAGAGGTAGCTATTGTGATTTGTTCACAACATAAGTGTGTTATGGAAGGCTCACGATACCACTGAAACCAACACCAAGCCTATCCGCGGGAATAAAGTTTATCAGAATTCAGAGATGTGTCTTATAGTCCTGCCTTCCACCAGAATATACTGATCTTATGAATCAGTAGAATTTTGTCACCTCCATCACACATTGGCTTTAAAGGTACTACAGTACCAGGCTTCCTAGCTTTGTCCCTGTACTGTGAAGATTCACTCCACAGTCTCCGACATTATGGACATGACAAAGGATCCCCAAAGCACAAAAAAGACAGCACAGCAGTAAATATCTACTTTTCAGCTGGCCCCATGCAATGCTTCCACTACAGGGCTATCTGACTAATTAAGCTGGAGTAATGCAATTCGGTAAAAAAAAAAAAAAAAAAAATTTAAAAAAAACAAAACTTTTCAGCAAGTGAAAACGTATCTGGAGCTCCATTTATTGGCTCTATATAAGAATACAGAATATTTAATTATATGCCATATTCCATTTTTTTTTTTTTATAAGAACACTAAAACACCACACTTTTTTTAGCTTTTGTTAGAGTGTTGGAAGAGTTAAAACCCTTTAAAGTCAATTTCGCTGTCTTAGAGTTGCAGCAGGAAATGAAGGGAAATAATTTCAAAGTAGAAACATAATTCTGATGTTAGAATAGAGAGTTGTAATAAGAACATGTCCCCAAATTGGAAGATGTCCTCTTACTTCTTGCTCAGATAATTTCTCAAATTGTTTGAACATACACACATACATATATACATATACACACACACACACACACACACACACACACACACACACACACACACACAGAGTATCTCACAAAAGTGAGTACACCCCTCACATTTTTGTAAATATTTTATTATATCTTTTCATGTGACAACACTGAAGAAATGACACTTTGCTACAATGTAAAGTAGTGAGTGTACAGCTTGTATAACAGTGTAAATTTGCTGCTCCTCAAAATAACACAATGTTGGCGAAATGTCAGTTCAGATGGAGAGGGGGTTGAATCCAGATCTTTTTTTAAGGATTTATCGTGCAGCTCTAGTATGCATGTGGGGGTGGGGTGGCTCAGTTTATTTTATTTTTTACACTTTGTGTTTTTTTTTTTTTACTTATGATTTTATTGCCATCACATAGGGGGACCAATAGTCCCCTATGTGATAGCAGGTACGTGACAGGTCCTCTTTGGGGGAGGGGGGCGTCTATTCACACAGAAAACAGGACTCGGCCCGCTCCCCTGGCGCCCGTATTATTGGATTTGATTGACAGCAGCGGGAGCCATTGGCTGCGCTGCTATCAATCCATCCAATCAGGACCTGGGACAACAGCTTTTGCTGGTGTGCTCGTCCCCGGCAGTGAGACAGAGGGGGTACAGGTAAGTAAAACACGGGCTGGAGGGGGCTGCAGCATTACAGGAGGTTTTTCACCTCAAAGCATAGAATGCATTGAGGTGAAAAACCAAGGGTTTACAACCCTTTAATAGCGCCGAGAAGGAGCTGTCATTCGGCACGCCACTAAATTAAACAAAGGGGGCATTCACCCAGTGAAATCACCCAGTGAAATCACCCGATGACCCCGCCCCTTTGCTTAATTTAGTGGTGGGCTCGAATGACAGCTCCTTCTCAGCGCTATTAAGTAGAGAAAAGAAAAGCCGACAATTGCATTTAAAAGCCGACAGTGATAATCGGCACGTGAGAGAGCCTGTCTGTACAGACTGCCCCCTCTGTATATACTGCTCTGTGCAGTCCCTCGCCTTGCACACATTGCCCCCACCAAAAGACAGCTCCAAAATGTAAGGGAAAAAAGGGGGGGGGGGGGGCTATTACATTTAAAAGCCGAAAAATGCCAATTGGCACCAGCAAGTGAGGGAGCCTGTCTGTATAGACTGCCCCCTCACTATGTATACTGCTCTCCTGCCTCTCTCTGCCACTGGAGTCCTCTTCCACTCCTCCATGATGACATCACAGAGCTGGTGGATGTTAGAGATCTTGCACTCCTCCACCTTCCGTTTGAGGATGCCCCACAGATGCTTAATAGGGTTTAGGTCTGGAGACATGCTTGGCCAGTCCATCACCTTTACCCTCAGCTTCTTTAGCAAGGCAGTGGTCATCTTGAGAGCCGGTTCACACGGGGGCGACTTGTCAGGCGACCTAGCCGCCTGACAGGTCGCCTCCCGTTCTGTACAATGGAACCGTTGCGTCGCTCCGACTTAGAAGAAAGGTTCCTGTACTACTTTGGGGGCGACTTGCATAGACTTCTATACAGAAGTCGTCTTGCAAGTCGCCGCGGCAGTCGTGTGCAGGTCGCCTCGGTGAGGCGACCTGCAAGTCGTGTCGCTTCTAATGTGAACCGGCTCTGAAGGTGTGTTTGGGGTCGTTATGTTGGAATACTGCCCTGCGGCCCAGTCTCAGAAGGGAGGGAATCATGCTCTGCTTCAGTATGTCACAGTACATGTTGGCATTCATGGTTCCCTCAATGAACTGTAGCTCCCCAGTGCCGGCAGCACTCATGTAGCCCCAGACCATGACACTCCCACCACCATGCTTGACTGTAGGGCAAGACACACTTGTCTTTGTACTCCTCACCTGGTTGCCGCCACACACGCTTGACACCATCTGAACCAAATACGTTTATTTTGGTCTCATCAGACCACAGAACATGGTTCCAGTAATCCATGTCCTTAGTCGGCTTGTCTTCAGCAAGCTCTTTGCCAGCTTTCTTGTGCATCATCTTTAGAAGAGGCTTCCTTCTGGGATGACAGCCATGTAGACCAATTTGATGCAGTTTGCGTCGTATGGTCTGTGCACCGACAGGCTGACCACCCACCCCTTCAACCTCTGCAGCAATACTGGCAGCACTCATATGTCTATTTCCCAAAGACAACCTCTGGATATGACGCTGAGCATGTGCACCATGGTGAGGCCTGTTCTAAAGTGGAACCTGTTCTGTTAAACCACTGTATGGTCTTGGCCACCGTGCTGCAGCTCAGTTTCAGGGCCTTGGCAATCTTCTTATAGCCTAGGCCATCTTTATATAAAGTAACAATTCTTTTTTTCAGATCCTCAGAGTTCTTTGCCGTGTTGAACTTTCAGTGACCAGTATGAGAGAGTGAGAGCGATAACCCCAAATTTCACACCTGAGAACTTGTAACACTAACGAGTCACATCACAACAGGGAGGGAAAATGGCTGATTGGGCCCAATTTGGACGTTTTCACTTAGGGGTGTATTCACTTTTGTTACCAGCGATTTAGACAATAATGGCTGTATTGAGTTATTTTGAGGGGACAGCAAATTTACACTGTTATACAAGCTGTACACTCACTACTTTACATTGTAGTAAAATGTAATTTCTTCAGTGTTGTCACATGAAAAAAGACTGTGGAGAAGTGTACTCACTTTTGTGAATATATAAATATATATATATATATATATATATATATATATATATATATATATATATATATATATATCTATCTATCTCTCTCTCTCTCTATCTCTCTATATTATATAGATAATTTTTATATATATATATATATATATATATATATATATATATATATATATATATATAATTTTGATATTCTCAACATCACAAAAAAAAACCACTTTTTTTACACACACAATATAACCTCTTATAAGCTTATAAGTTCCCCTTAAGAACTTACTGGTTCTGGAATCCTGAGTTTCTCCATCTGCGCCACTGTCTCCTTTTCAGTCTTTACGGTTACATCTGTATCAGCATTCAGACTTGCAGCTTTGCTTTTATTAAGCGATGTTCTCACTACTTTGTCCATGTCCACCATCATACAGGAAGAAGAGTCTATAGCTACATTAGCAGCAGGCTCAGTCTTTATTGGCATGGCTATGCTAGCTCTGTGAAGAGCAGACTCCTGTGTTTTAACCAACTCTCCAATGTCAGTGATGTCAGTGTGTGAGGTGTCCCCAAGCATAAAAGATCCTTTTCCTGATTTGACCTGGACAAATCCCTGGTTCAGTAGACTGTTTTCCTCCTTGCTGCTGCATGAAGACTCATTCAGAGATATGGACAGGAAGCTCTCGCAGCTCTGCGTCTGAGATTAAAACATATGACAGTTAGTGCAGCCCTAACCAGCGGAGGAATATATAAAACTCACAATTGTAGGTGGAAAACTTGGCAAGAATATTTTACTTGTCTAATGTTTTAGCAAGTAATCTGAGGCTTGCTCTCACTCTTCCCAGTACATTGAAAATATTTCCATCATGACAGAGACTTGCAGATGCAGGTCTACTGTTGGTGCTAGTTGCCGGTTTCGGTGTTTGAGTCACAGACCTAGAACAAGCATGCAGTAAAGTGTGAAATCCATATATTTATTCAGTGGTTGCTTGTCCACTATATACACCCCATTCTGGGGAGACAATGGGGTGCAGGATGCCCGTATAGTACTTCACTCACAGCCATCACAGGAGAGACTGAAAAGGTTGGCAGATAGAAAACAAAAAAAGTGCAGAAGAGGCACCTATTCTATTTACAAGACATAGATGCATATTATTTATACCTTAAGGAAGTTTTCTGCCTGTGTAAGTTTATGTTCCTCCGAAGAGTCACAAATATCCAATTCTTAATTAAGCTCTGAACCCTTGCCTTTACTTATAATGCCAAGCATAGCCCTTTAATACAGAAGTTCAGCATACTTTTCAGATATTTTATGGCCAAGCCTGCAGATCACAGACTACAGCAGCTTAGCTGAACTGACCTTAATACAAAACAAAAATCACCAATAATTGTTACCTAGCAACAAATGGACACCTGTATCACGGTACAGATAGAGGCTATTACAATACAGAAGAGCAAACAAGAATGTTTGCTATAGGGAGAGAACAAAAAGGTACAGGAGGTCTGCATTAGAGATGCATGCAAATTTAAAGTGGAGTGCAAATTTTTAGAGTCTATTTTGGTTTAATAAAAAAAAGTTACAGTACATACATAAAGAAAGGAAAAAAAGTGCGGGGGGGGGGGGGAATTGGTGAAGTACACAGGGAACTTGCACTACAATAGGCAATCCACAGGAGCCGCAGTTATAATTAAAAAAAAAAAAAATAGGATTTTCATAGGACACAGAGCCTTAAGTATTTACTTAGTGGGTTATGGGCCTACCTTCAGGTGTTGACACTGGTATAACCAATACAGGAAGTTGACTCCCCTATATAACCCCTCCTCCTTCCAGGAGTACCTCAGTTTTTGTAGACAAGCAATATACTTACACTCCATAAAACAGGGGCAGGAGCTCTGTGTCCTATTATGTACTCCAAGAAAAGGATTTTACAGGCAAGCTGCCTTAAAAATCCTATTTTCTTTATCGTACATCATAGGACACAGAGCATCAAGTATTTACTTAATGGGATGTCCCACAGCAATGCTACTTGAGGTGAGGGAGACAACCCGTAGACCTGAGGATTTATACTGCTGCCTGCACACACTGCGCCCGAAGGCGATATCCTCATTCCATCTTACATCCACTTGATAACATTTTGTGAATGTATGCATTGAAGACCAAGTCGCGGCCTTGCAGATCTGAGCCATGGAGGCCTGGTGACACTGCCCAAAAAGCACGAACCTCTCCGGTAGAGCACGCCTTAACCTGAAAAGGGGAAGTCTTTCCCTTTAAATCATAAGTTTGAATTATAACTTGCCGAATCCACTTAGCGACAGTGGATCTTGATGCTGCCTGTCCTTTATTAGGACCCTCTGGGAGATTAAATAAGACATCAGTCTTACAAATCTAAACAGTTTTCTTTAAATAGATTTTCACTGCTCTCACTACATCAAGACAATGTAGTGATTTTTCTGCCCTGGAACATGGTCTTGGGAAAAACGATGGCAGGACAATATCTTCATTCAGATGAAAGCCTAAAACTACTTTTGGCAAAAAGCCTGGACGAGGGCGTAACACCATTCTATCCTCATGATTAATCAAATATGGCTTTTTACAAGAAAGAGAAGCCAATTCTGATACCCTCCTTGCTGAAGATATAGCAACCAAAAATACCAGCTTCCTTGTCAAAAGGACCAAAGGAATCTGCTCTATCACCAGGGTGATTTAACTGGTGGATTAATCCGCAATACTCCTTGCATAAAACCCCGGACTAAAGAATGCGTGGCAAGCGGTCTTTGAAATAAAACTGATATGGCTGAGACTTGGCCCTTAATAGTACTCAGGGCCAACTTCATCTCTAATTGTAGAAAAGCAAGAATTCTGCCTATGATACATCTCCGAGGGTGCCAACCCTTGGATTCACACCAGGAAACATAAGCCTTCCAGACCCTATAATATATAGCTCTGGAAACTGGCTTCCTAGCATTAAATCAAAGTAGAAATAACTGACCTGGAAAGCCCACATTTCTTCAGAATGTGGGTCTCAATAGCCAAGCCATTAAATTTAGCATTCGTAAAGTAGGATGGAAGATCAGCCCCTGTGATAGCAGGTCTGGCCTTAGTGGGAGGACCCATGGGTCCTCCGCTGCCATCTTCACAATCTCTGCATACCATGACCTCCTGGGCCAATGCTGGGGCTACCAGTATTGTCAGATTTCTTTCCAGCTTGATCCTGCAAAGAAGTCGGGGCAGCAATTGAATCAAGGGAAATGCATAGGTCAGTGAAAACTGATCCCACAGGGTCACCAACACATCTGTTATGTATGCGAGTGGATCCCTTGTCCTGGACACAAAGTTGACTAGCTTCGTGTTGAATCTGGATGCTAGAAGGTCTATGTCCGGAGTCCCCCATCTTTGGCAAAAAGCCCAAAAAATCTTGGGATGAAGAGACCATTCCCCGGGGAATAACTGCTGGCAACTTAAGTAGTCCACCTGCCAATTCCCTACTCCAGGAATGAAAACTGCCAATAGGCATGGAACATTCTCTTCTACCCAAGTTAGAATTTGGTTCACCTTTCTCTGAGCTGAGAGACTTTTGGTACCCCCTTGGTGATACGTGCCACAGCCGTGGCATTGTCGAATTGGATCCTGACGGGACAATTCTTTAACCTGGAGGTCCAGGTTTTCAGAGGCAGATACACTGCCCGAATCTCTAGGATGTTGATGGGCAAGGCTTTTTCGGTTCCTGATCACTGTCCCTGGACAGTCGTCTCCTCTAGTACTCCTCCCCAGCCTGACAGGCGGGCATCTGTCGTTACTACTTTCCAGATAATTGGTCGGAAGGACTTTCCCTTCAGCAGGTTCCGAGTCAGTAACCACCAACTGAGGATTTGGGACACTCTTGGGGACAGCCACATTGGAAAATCCAAAGCTTGAATTGTCATGTTCCAAGCAGATAGGATACTGTTTTGAATGGAATTGGGCATAGGGAACTGCTTTGAATGAAGCTACCATCTTTTCCAACAACCTCATGCAAAGGCTAATTGAGAGATTTCTTTGACCTGACCATTCGCACCAGCTCTTATATGGAGCTGATCTTTGCGGGAGGCAAGAACACCTTTTCCTGGGCTGAGTCTATGATCAGACCCAGATACTACAACCTTTTTAGTGGCTTTAAGGAGGATGTCTTCAGGTTGAGAATCCAGCCCAGACTTTCCAGGTAACTGCTTGTAATGGCTACATCTTGCTTCAAGCGAGCCACTGACTGATCTATTAGCAATAGATCGTCTAAGCAAGCCAGGATAGTTAAGCCCTGTGCCCTTAACCTGGCTAGAGGTGGGGCTAGCACTTTTGTGAATACATGCGGTGCTGTAGCAAGTCTGAAGGGCAAGGCTACAAACTGAAAGTGCTGCTGTTCTACTTTGAACCGCAGAAACCTCTGGTGAGGAGGAAATATAGGGACATGCAGATATGCATCTCTGATGTTGATAGATGCCAGAAGTTCTCCTCCTTGTAGGATGGAAATGACTGATTTGATTGACTCCATGCGCAAGGAGCGGATCTTCAGGAACCGATTTAGATTCCATAGATCTAGAATTGGTCTGACAACCCCCATTTGGCTTTGGTACCCTTAACCGGTTTGAGCAAAACCCCAAACCTTGCTCTTGTGTGGGAATCTGTACAATCACCCCTTGAGCCAATAATTGGTCTAATGCTTGCAATAGGGATTGCCTTTTCCCTGGATCCTTGGGAACATTTGATCCCAGAAAACGAGACGGTGGAAACTCTCGAAATTCTGGCTTGTATCCTAGAGACACTATTGAGAGAGTCCATCTGTCCTGAATTTCCCTTTGCCAGACTTCTGAGTACCTCAGAAGTCTTCACCCCCACCTTGGTGAGGGGAGATGCCTCTTCATGACGAGGTCTTGGTATTCTGCTTTGCAGACTTGCCCAGGTTTTCCTTTGTGCCTGGGTTTGACCCTGAGGTCTTCCTCTAGAGTCTGACGGTGGAGGCCGTTGCCCCTGCCTAGAGGTGGATGCACCTGGCGCGGGGAAAAAAAAAAAAAAGTGTGTTTAAATGAAGGACGTTTATCTTTTCTTTTGACTGGCAAAAGAGTACTCTTTCCGCTAGAAATTGTTTGGATGTATTTATCCAAACTATTGCTAAATAGTCGTTCTCCCTTAAAAGAGAAAACTAGTTAGAAGGTTCTTGCAAGGCGCTTCAGATGACCAACCCTTTAACCAAAGGGTCCTTCGCATGTGTATTAGTACAAGCACAAGGCGTGATGCCTGATGAATAGAATTCTTCATAGCATCTATGGCAAAGCATAATGCTTTTGGTAGCTCGGCCAACTCCCGGGCATGTTGTGCAGGGAGTTTGTTAAGAGCATTTGTGAACTGGTCCTTTAAGGACTGACAGATGCCTACCTATAGCTGCAATTTCAGGCTGAGTTACGGTCCCTGCTAAGGAGAAAAAGGACTTTAACACAACTTCCAACGTCTTATCTGTTGGATCTTTAAGCATATGCGCATTGTCCACTGGGCAAGAAACTCTTATTCGCATTGGAAATCGCAGTGTCAACTGCTGAAACTTTCCATCTTTTAGTGAATTTTTCCTTCCGAGGATAGAGAATCGAGAACCTCTTTGGAGGAGAAAAATGCTTATCCGGATGATCCCATTCGGTATAAATACGTTTTTCTAATAATGGGTGGACGGCAAAAGCTTTAAAGATTTCAAAGAACCCAAGGAGGAGACTGGACGTTCAGCTAACTCTGTTAGGGGTAGCATGAAAGCGGAGCGAACCATTTCTGTAAGGGTCTGTACTTCAGACTGAAGCTAAAACATCAAGTATCGTTTCCTCCGCAGAGGAATAACCGGCTTGTCTTTCCTCTCGATCTTCTGAGGGTAATACCTTATCCTGTCCCTTGGACCCTCCACTGTCTGTAAAGAATCCAAGGTGGGGGAGGGGGATCTAGGACGCTTCCTATCCACTTGGATAGAGGATGCGATTAAAGCTGCTAATCTTCCTTCTAAGCCCTGCAAGGCAGAGGAAAATGCATCTTCAGTCACATATAAAAGGGGCTGAAGTGTGTGAAGCAGTTGCACCACCGCTAGCTTCCAATGGCTCACCCTGGCTTGCCATGTCTAATATCTCCAGAGAGGAAGACAGTATGGAGGCATGACTGGGGTTCCCAGTGCCTGGGGGTGGCACCTTAGGTACCTTTACGGTAGCTCTGGAAGGCATAGTGCGAAGTACAAAAGCAGAGGTACACAAAATTACTATTTGCTTAACAGTTCTAGCAAAAACAATGTCACCATAATAACAGTTTTTAACTGTTAAGTAACAATAGTGTTTCCTGTACTGGAAATGCCCAGCACTCTGGTGTCTCTTTAGTGTGACAGACTCCCTCTCTTCAGCTAAGATTTCTTCAACTGAGAGTGTCTGTAATAAAGCCTCAGGTGGAACCTGATTGGCGTCCTCAGCGCCTCTCCCTCAGTCTCAGTGTGCGGACATTACATCCCGTACACGGCACCACGTGACCTTCAGGGACACGCCCCTCAGCGTCCTCCGGCAATACCCGTCCCCCTCGGGTAATATGCCTAGTTCGGGCGTAGACAGCATGCATGTCTGCCATTGCAGACCGAAGGGAGGGAGCGACGCTTCCGCGTGTAATACCAGACCAGTATGTAACAGACGCACTGCTGTAAAAGGAAAAAGGAGGGGGGTGGGGGGCTGGGGTTCTATCAGCAGTCAATACTACAGAGGCACAGGGAATCCCAATGCTGCTAGGCGGACGGGCTGCCTTAAAACCATGCAGCACGCGGGCCATAGTTTAGTGATCAAATTTTGACCTTCTCAGCTGCGCCAACCTTAAAGCCTAGTTTTTTGCAACTGCTGTATTTTATTTAAATCCCTTAAAGAGGATTATTTAACTAAGAACCCCCTCTGCTGGGACCACACATGCTATTGGAGACAGAGCTTGCTGTAAAACATCGTATCTAGGTAGTGTAAATTACTCCCAATAGGGGAGACATTTTTAAAGGCATACAAGGTATCTGGAAGGAAAAAGCATTAGCTTCTTTCCTTAACTTGTCCTCGCTGCAGGATACTGCTGTAAACAGACAGATCCAAACTTCACCCATCACGGCGGGCTGCAGTAAACCTTCAAAGACCGGGTTCCTTTTAATAGGGGTTCCACTCCTTTGGACCTGTATAGTACCCCTCAGGAACCGCTTTAGGTAATGTAGCAAGACCAAAAAGAGTCCTGGTTCCTAGGGTCCAGCTCTCAAAGAGAAGCTTACAGGCAAAACCTCGTTCTTGTCTGCGAGCCCGGGTACCAGCCTATGGCCTCGGGGGCGAGGATGGATCCAGCTGTGGATGTTTTTTAAATCCGTCATGGATCCCTCTAGGAGCTCCTCAGAGCACATCTTCACTCGTGACCAACACTTTTAGACACTGGCGAAAAAACTGAGGTACTCCTGAAAGGAGGGAGGGGTTATATAGGGGAGTCAACTTCCTGTATTGGTTATACCAGTGTCAACACATGAAGGTAGGCCCATAACCCACTAAGTAAATACTTGAGGCTCTGTGTCCCATGATGTACGATAAAAAAGACAGTTTCAGAGTAAAGGGAAACATTGGGGTATTCAAAATGTTGGGGGGGGGATAAAAGAAGGCAGCCTAAGAGAACTTGGGTACTTAAACTTTTGGCACAAAAACAGAGATATGACAAAAAAAGAGGCTCATGCCAAGGTCTTTAATTCACGTGGGCTCATAAAAGGCAAACCAAGTAACCAATTGCAATGTTAAAGAGAACCTGTAGGCTTCATTGCCATCCACACTGCAGGACCAAAATAAAACTACAGTAGTTCTGGCTAAGTTATGCAGCATGTGAATATACTCTTCTTCCCTTCCCACAATGCAGTGATTGGTGCATAAGTGCTAACTGCCAGTGCCGTGTGCTGTCGCATGCATGCCTAGCGGACAGCAGGTACTATACTATAGGGCAGGGGTACTGAATTAAAATTCACGAAGGTCCAGTCAGTAAAATCTTCCAGCAGAGGTCCAATTCATATGTTTGACTCTCAAGACACCTCTGCACAATGGCAAACATGGTGCATTTTTGGGAGTGCCACACCGCATGGTGCCACAGTACCATGCAGCTCGGTACAGCGCAATTTAAAAAAAATAAATAAAAATAGGGCCAGGGACTTTTTTCTGCACTTCTACTTATAAAGGCAGCCCAATGAAATAAACGGGCCACCTACACACAGAATAATAATGTGAACCTAGAATTGGATCCTTCACATCACAATCCTTTTATTACATCGGTGTTCCCAGTCCTCAGCCCCCCCTTAATATCAAACCCCCCCCCTCCCACTTCAAATTCACTTCATATCACTCCCTTCACCAATCCTGTCCATGCTCCCTTTACATCAACCCTGGCATCCTCTATCCTTTACACAGCAACACAGAGTCCTCTACCCTGTCCTACCTTACACGGGGAAGGAGGCAGAGTAGCCAACATTGGAAGTGCAGCAAAGCGATGGACAGAGTGCGGGAGCTGCCCCAGTTAACTGACTGGTTGCCAGTCATGGATGCAGGGCGGTCCTAGCAAACCGTTAACTGAGCCAGCTCCCACCCTCCACCCATCGCTGTGCTGCTCTTCCGATGTCATCTCTGCAAACACAACAGAGCTAGCGGTGGAGGAGGGAAAAAGCGGATCCTAAAATGGCGCGACCGCAGCGGGCCTGGATGGGACATTGACGCGGTCCACCATTTAGCGATACCTGCTACAGGGTAAGGTCAGTATTTGCATATAAGATCATAACAGACCAAGCAGGGAAACTAAGAAGAGGCAATAAGGGTTCATTTACTAAAAAGACAAAATATACTGTGCACTGCAAACGCAGTTGTGTAGATCTGAGAGGAAGCTTTGAAAATGAGGGAAGACTCTTCTGATTTCCATCATCCAATCATGTGCAAGCAAAAACTCAGTTTCCCCCCCCCCTTGCATGTTACCCTCTGATGTAGAGCAACTGCACTTGCAGTGCACAGACTATTTGCTTTTAGTAAATCAACCCCAATGTCTTCGATTGAAACGCTCACATCACCATCCCCCCACTATCCTTACACAATGGTCATTACTAAGTCAGCATCAATTTACCTGTATATGTGAAGCAGATGAGAGAGACAATGTGGGAGGCTTAATTTCCTTGTCTACAATATCCAAAGCCAGGGACTTGCGCACTTTCTTGATGGGACTGTGCGAGTGCTGGATGAAAAGGAAAAGGACACATTATACGAAGAAATTCTACAGAGTCTATTTCTATAAATAGGGCAATCCTAATTCATCAATCGTTTGATGGAAAGGCTGCATTTGCCGTACATGCAGTCCATTTGTATGATAAACTGCGCCAGCCTATTGTATTACATGGTGCTTCAGACAAGAATGTGACATTGGAAAGAATTTTTTCCTTGCAGAGATTTGCTTGAAGGATTATTCAGTGAGTCTATTAATCCCCTTTAACAATAAATCAATCACAGAGCAGCTCAGTGAAAAACGACACGGCAACTTACGAAATGTGTGCTCTAAGCTGGAGCATTCAGTCGCTTCCCGCCACCTAAGGCAGCGCCCAAAGTGACCCTGTAATGATAATATAGAAGCTGCTACTGCTCATCTGCTATTCTGGAAACTGTTTAGACCAATATTTCTGAACTTTTTCAGGGCGCCCTTAAAAAGTATTAACAGTCTCGAAGCACCCAAATGCGCTGCTCTTTAGCAAAAGCACAGGGGCGTAAATTCCTCATGGTACAACCATGCATTGGTAAATGCAGAGTGCGGGGAAAAAAAAAAAAAAAAAGGGAAAAGAAAGTTCACATTCTTTGGAACAGGAATAAAAGTGATCCAAAAATTGTATTTTTAAAAAGGGACTGTGTAAAAAATTTAAAACGCTCCGTCCTTCTGTGTGCAGAAGCGAACGATTGCGCAAGTCACGCCCGCATATGTAAACAGTGTTTGAACCACACGTGAGATATCGCCGCGATAGTTAGCGCAAGAGCAATAATTCTAGCAAAAGACCTCCTAACTGAAAACATGCAACCTGTAGAATTTTTTAGACGTCGCCTATGTAGATTAAGTGTCAGTTTGTCACCATTCCACGAGCCGGCGCAATTTTAAAGCATGACATGTTGGGTATCAATTTACACCGCGTAACATTATCTTTCACAATATTAGAAAAAAATTAAAAAAGGGGCTAACTTTACCGATTCCTTAATTTGCGTTTGTAAGATCGCTGCGCAAATACGGTGTGACAACGAATTGCAACGACTGCCATTTTATTTTCTGTGTCTAAGAAAAAAAAAAAAAAAAAATTTAAAAATTACCCACGGAGAGTCGCTTTCCATGGGGGCACTCGTGCAGGCGAGCTCCCGAGTCCTGCTGCTGCGTCCATTAACACAGACAGCAGAGACCTATGGCTCCCACTGCTATCAATCAAACCAATGAGGACCCGAGACAGCTGCTGGGCTCGTTCTCGTCGCTGGAAAGATCGGGTTCAGGTAAGTAAAAGGGGGGCCAGCTGCACCACAAAAGGTTTTTCACCTTAATGCATAGAATGCCCACCCCTGCAAAAATTAAAAGCCAGCAGCTACACATACTGCATCTGCTGACTTTTAATAATAGGACACTTACCTGTCCTGGAGTCCAACGATGTTGGCACCACAGCTGATGTTTCCATCAGCTGTGGGGGTGCTGCCACTGCAGATAAGGAAACCTGGTAGTGAAACATTACGGCTTCACACGGGGCCCTACTGCGCATGCGCAAGGCCCCGCTCTCATACTAGCCAGGCGGCGGGGGAAGGAGGGAGCCGAGCTGCTGACGTAATTCACCGTGGCCCGGTCTCTCGGAAGTGGGGACAGGATACACACACACACACACACCCCCCCGGAAGGTGCCAAAATGTAAATAGATTCTTAAATACTTTATTTTTTTTTTTAGCAGAGTTTAGCATCACTTCATTTTCAATCCACTCTACATTACTAATAGGCCCCAGATGTCAGTTTTGCAGGCCATGGGAGCTATGGAAATACAAGGTTCACAAAAGTTTACCCTTGCCTGAGCAGAAACAAGCCAATAATTACCCCAGGTTTCCTTTTATGGCGATCATAGTTTGGCTCATCTACAATAATTAGCTCAATGCCCGACTCACTGCGCAGGACTTCCTTCAGATCTTCTTCCAGGTGAGGAGTAGGAGGCTGCAGAACAAGAATCAATCACAGGAGTCACAGCAAAGTACTAACAAAGGTTCAAACAACCAAATTTCTGTAACTAGAAAACAGTGGTAGAATAGAAAAGGTCAGATGATTCTATATTCTTTTCTACATTTTATGGTCTACCAATGTTTGAGTTTCCTAAAAACCAGCTCCATTCAAAACAGATTTGCATGCTTATTGAAATTTTTTATACATATTTTGGAGAATGCTAAGGCGAGATATTCTTAAAGCGGTGTTCTGCCGGGGCGGGGGGGGGGGCGTTGGGGGACAAAAAAAAAAAACACAACCTAATATATGGACACTTACCTGTCCAGGGAGCCCATGATGATTTTCAGATCGGCTGTAGGGTACTACCCCCGTCAATTGTCTTATAGGAAACTGCCAGTGAAGCCTTTTGGCTTCACAGCTGGTCCCTTACTGCACATGTGTGAAGCGCACTGCTCTAACTGGCCCGGCGGTGGAAGGAGGAGGCGAACTTCCAAAGGATGGTGCCATCTGCCGGAAGTGGGGAAGGGTTACTGTCAAAAATAGGTAACCTCCCCGAAAGGTGTTAAATGTGGCACCGGGGGGGTGGGGGTAGAGGATAGAGCAGTTAAGCGGATGTTCCACTTTTGGGTCCCCCCCTCCCCAGCTCCTCAGCATTACAACAGAACCCCTTAGATGCCTCATTTGATTTCTTATATATTTGTTTGAGCACAGGAGACAAAGTTACAATTTATTGCTATACAACTTCCTCACCCACCACTTTACTTCACACAGTATACAAAGCACCGGGTTCTTCTTTGGTCGGTTTATATTCTAGTAAAATTCATTGGGTAGAAGAGGACAGATGTGTGCAAACCCCTACAAGCCTAATAATGTCTGTTTCTCAAGAAAGTATCTTGCTGGTAGGTCACTGGGGACTCGAGTACATAGCAATGATTAATGACTATACCTTATAGAAGGATAAATTAAATATTCACTTACCAATGGCCTTGAGCCAAACTTTTCCAATGCATTTTTAAATGGTGTAGGTGTGTGAGGTGCATTGTCTCCAATAAATTTGTGGTTTGGAGTGACAAATCTAAAAAACAACCCAACAAGAAAAAAAACTCCTTAAAAATAGGATAAAACAAGGCATTACAAACATGCTTGTCCAAATTTAGAGAGACGTTTACCTTTCTGGTAAACCCTTCACTACAGGAGGGTAAAAAACAAATCCTAAAACCTGAACACAGTTTTCCAATGTGTATTAGTAAAACTGTACATATCAGCGCAGAAACTTAGTGTATACAGGTGAAATACACCTTGTGATTTGTTTTTAAGACAAATTTGGATTATTTGGTGGTAAATGGTAATGGATAATTCCGGATTTCTTTTTTTAATCAAAAGAAAAACTGGCACAAAATCGTTAATTTTTTTTTTTTAAAAGTAGCTGTACATTTCTTGCCATTCCCATAACCTTTCACCGAAGAAATAAATAAATTCTACTGCTCCGACAATTGCAGTGATAACACACATGTGAATATTTCTCTGTTTGTACTCGTAATAACGTCCAGGAATAATAGTGCACATTTTGCTTTTTTATCCAAACTAAAGCACACCAACACTAAATCTAAAACAAAAAAAATTTTTTTTTTTTAAATCCTACCTAAAATATATATCTCCACACAACAAGCAATATATTTTTTTTTTTATGGAGAAAAAGAAAAAATTGAGAAAAAACACAGGGGTGAGCTATACTGTAACTGATCACTGTAATAGCCAATCAGAGGCTATCACAGTGATCAAGTTCCAGTCTTCCTAGTTCCCGACTGCTGGTAGGAGACCAGGAGCTTTCAGTGAGAGCTCAGTCTCTGTACTGGGAGCACACTATCAGCATAAACAGCGCATGTTAGACAACTCCTTTCCGTGAAGCTGCATGTAGGCCTCTCATTGGAAAGGAGTTAAGCACGGTAACCATGTTCAAAACACAAATGTGCCCTTCAAAAAGTTATTCACAAGCTTGGTATGATACACCTGGGCTATAGTATCAGACTAACTTAAAAATTAGCAAAGATGATCAGAAATGCTTTGGTAGTGCGCCAAATAACAGTTTACATTAGTAAAACAAAAGCCCATGCTACCCAGTTTCTACAGCAAACACTTCTGTTATATGGACAATCAGCTTATTACATTGCTAGCTTAATAAAACAGCAAACTGAGGTTAAAAAGAAGAACCTAATCTCCAACCAGGAACGCACATGCTTCCTTTTGGGCTGTTAAATATACCATTGGAAGGGTTTTGTTACATCTGTCCTGTGCACTCTTCCTAGCTTAGTTATCTCTCCCTATTCTTATTTCGGACCACAAATTTATTACTTTCGGTTGTAGAGATTAAGAGTAGGAAGGTTTTAGTAGTTTCAGTAATGACAACTGGGAAGGGAAAACACCAGTCGGTCCACCAAAACACTTAGAGCCGGTTCACACGGGGACGACTTGTCAGGCGACTTAGCCGCCTGGCAAGTCGCGTCCCGCTCTGTACAATGGAACCGTTCTAATAGGAGCAACGCAAGTCGCTCCAACTTAGAAAAAAAAAGGTTCCTGTATAACAGGGATCCTCAAATTACGGCCCAACTGTTGCAGAACTACACATCCCATGAGGCATTGTAAAACTCTGACATTCACTGACATGACTAGGCATGATGGGAATTGTAGTTCCTGAACACCTGGAGGGCCGCAGTTTGAAGACCCCTGCTGTATAACTTTGGGGGCGACTTGCATTGACTTCTATAGAGAAGTCATTTTGCAAGTTGCCATTGCTGTTGTGTTCAGGTCGTCTGAGGCAGTCGCACTGCAAGTCGTGCTGCCTCAGTGTGAACCGACTCTCAGGGTCCAATTAACTAATGTTGTTGCAAAGAAAGAAATTGTGACAGTGAAATTATGTGCAAAATTGTCTCAAACAAGTCACAAATTGCAACAAATTAGGTCACTGTTTAAAAAGGGAGTCCTGCTACACCTACTGCTTGGCACTCTAATGCACTTATACTATACACCGACAAAAAAAAAAAAAAAAAAAAAAAAAAGGATATTTAAAAGTATATATACACATCACAAGCAATGCATATTAAAAGATCATTTACGCTGAATTCTTTTGCAGCAGTGGCGTCTTGTCCCGATGGAGGGGGGTGGTCACCACAGCCTTCTGGCTGCAGACAGGTGTTGACGTCAGAGATGGATTTTCCAGCTCTAAGGCATCATGTTTTGACCAGAAATTCAAAAACTGTAGAAATAAAAGCAAGCTAATTTTAGGCGCTTTGTCATTTATTAACTAGTTTTTAAAAGTGATATTTTATGTCCATTGAATAAATCTTTTACATATATTTTTATATTACAGGATACACCTATAGTTTTGTAGAGCACAGTAGTAGCGACTTCCTCTGAGAAGCGTCTCTTAAAATGAAGGATTCAAACCATGTATGGGCAGGCTCAATGTACCAAGCTGATTGATCAATGTGGGTACAACCAGCCTGCCAGATTATGCATGGGATCACGGTCGTATGCCGCTGGAGACGGTTTTCCCTGCCGGAACAATACAAGGACACAGCGGGAGGTATACCCGGTCAACACTGACCGTGGTTGCAGGAATAGAAATGCGCGCCATGCAGAGGCGGGTTAAGATGCTGGCTCACACAAATTGTATAAATTGAGGCATCGGCAGTTCTTGGCTCTGTTCACAAATATCTACTGTAAACTCACATCCTGCATCAAATTTGCAAACTGATCTCTAAGGGAGAAAAAAAAAAAAACTTAGAAGATACCATATCCTGCCTGCAGCAGACTAACCTCTAATGGCAATGTCACTGGACCCGAGGTCAAGAATGGCTTTTTACTTTTTCTTAATAGAACTACAATGGTGCTGTATACCTTGCATGATAGGAACTTAGAGACTTGTAAAAGGTAACAAAGGGTCCCAAATATGAAATTTACAAAAAAACAAAAACAAAATTAGGTTTTCCAGCAGACATTTTAATGTGATTGTCCCTAAAGTTTTTACCACTTAAGGACTACGCCTATTTTTCAAACTTTACAAGTTAAAATCAGGTTTGTTTGCTAGAAAATTACTTAGAAACTCCAAACATTATATATTTTTTTTCAGACACCCTAGAGAATAAAATAGCGGTCGTTGCAATACTTTATGTGGTCTTACAATTTTTTTTTTGGAAAAAATACACTTTTGAATGAAAAAAAATGTCATGCTTCAAAATTGCACCCGATCCTGGAATGGCGACAAACTTTGACCCTTAAAAATCTCTATAGGCAACGTTTAAAAATTTCTACAGGTTACCAGTTTTGGGTTACAGAGGAGGTCTTTTGCTAGAATTATTGCTCTCGCTCTAACAATCACAGCGATATCTCACGTGTGGTTTGAACACAGTTTACATATGCGGGTGCGACTTACGAATGCTTTCGCTTCTGTGCGCGAGCACAGCGGGACGGGGCGCTTTAAAGTATCATAGTAGGTAAGGTGGAATAAAGACAATAGTCCATCCAGTTCAATCGGTTTAGGTGTACGTGTGTCAGTGTCTATATTTCCCATATCCCTGTATGTCGTGTTCCTTAAGATGCACATCTAAGAGTCTCTTAAAACTATCAATACTCCCCGCAGCTGCCACCAATTGTGGAAGAGTGTTCCACATCCCTATTGCCCCGACAGTGAATAAATTGAATAGAATTGGTCCCAAGAGAGAACCCTGGGGCACCCCACTTGCCACTCCAGACCAGTCCGAGTACACATTATTTATCACAACCCCTATAATCAGTTTTTAACCCAACAACAAACCTTATGGTCCACGACTGCAGACCTCAGCTTGTAGATTAGGTGCTTATGGGGGACTGTATCGAATGCCTTTGCAAAATCCAAGTACACTAAATCCACGGGCCTTCCCCTTTCCAGATGGCAGCTCACTTCCTCATAGAATTTTAACAGATTACCTTTCGTAAACCCATGCTGATGACTACTTAAGTAATTTCTTGCATATAGTCCCTCATCATCCCCTCCAATAATTTACCAATGATTGATGTCATGCTAACTGGCCTGTAGTTCCCGGGGATTTGTCTGTCCATTTTTGAAAACACTAAGGGGGTTATTTACAAAAGGCAAATCCACTTTGCACTACAAGTGCACTTGGAAGTGCAATCACTGTAAATCTGAGAGGTAGATCTGAAGTGAGCGGAAGCTCTGCTGATTTTATCATCCAATCATGTGCAAGCTAAAATGCTGTTTATCTTCCTTGCATGTCCCCCTCGGATCCACAATGACTGCACTTCCACATGCACTTTTAGTGCAAAGTGGATTTGCCTTTCATAAATAACCCCCAATATGTGGAGTTATTTTTTTATTTTACTTTTTATATCTTTTATTTTTACACTGTCCATTTAAAAAAAAAAAAAAAAACATTTTGTGTCACTTTTATTCCTTTTACAAGGAATGTAAACATCCCTTGTAATAGGAAAAAAGCGTGACAGGACCTCTTTAATGTGAGATCTGGGGTCAAAGAGACCTCAGATCTCATATTTACTAAAATGCAATTTTAAAAAAAAAAGATTTTTTTTTTTCCTTTTTCAATAAAAATATTTCCCCCTTTAAGACCATTGGGTGGAAGGGATGTTTGACGTCACTTCCGTCATCCAATGGTATGGAGCCGAGTGGGGGCCATCTTTCCCTCACTCAATGCCATTCCTCACAGGAGAAAAAAAAAATTCCCCGATAGTCTCTACCGCTACCGACGGCTCCGGTAAGCAGAGGAGACGACCGTAACGCAGCGGGAAGGGGCCCGATGCAGATACCACTTTTATCTGAAAGAGGACCGCCGCCATTTTTGTGAAAATACGGGGGTTATGGTAGACATCTGCTGCCATAACAACAGTATTTTGTGTCGAAGTACCGACGGCGGGTGGTCCAGAAGTGGTTAAGCTCCATCGTTGCACGATGGTCTAGCTGAATTCATACCTGAGAAGGAGAGAAAGGCAGCGATTTGACAGGAGTGCTCTTCGGAGTCATACTATTCCCTTCTGTAGTGGAAGTGCTGCTGTTGGCAGTGCTTTCTGTAACAGGTGACAATGTGATTTTCCTCTTTTTGTGTTTAAGCAGGGACGGTGGAGTTCCAAAGATGCCGCCTTGTGGACGTGGAGATATAGGAATCAGTTCACCCTTGCTGCCCTTACTCAGGTCGGACAGGGTATGCCCATCCAGGCGGTATTCTGTAACATTTCCTGCCATGGGCTTTGTAGAGTTAGAGGAAGCTTGTGTGGGGCTTCCAACATCACTGACAGCAGAGTCATCTACTAAGTCAAATGAAGATAAGTCACACCAGCCATCGGTGTCCTAAAAAAGTAATGGTATAATGAAGGTCAAGATGCAAGACTAACACAGAAGCGAAAAATTTGTGCAGTAACTCATAGCATACAGAAACTATTATTGATATGATCTTAAAGATCACTAAGAGATCTGAGTGCATATAGAATTCAAAAAGCGGGAATCAAAAATAGTTCATAAATTGATATTTATATCTGTAGACTCAATAGTGCCAATTCATACCTGTATAGACTCCATAGGGCCTAAAGGTTAATAAGTGACTGAATATACAACTGCAATAAGACTCCACCTATAAAAGTGGCCCACTTGCCCATGTGCAGCAAAGGCAATATTGTAGGTTTACATAAAGCGGTAATAAACACAAAAACAAAAAATATGATGCAAAGTTATAAAAAGATTACATTGGTTTTTTGAGACTAGGCCATTAGGCTTTTTATTTTATTTCCACCCGTGGATCCCACCAGCTAATCTTATTTTTCAGCTTATTTTAACAAACCAAACTGGCCATCAAAAGTGGCAAAGTGTTGAGACAAACCATTTAAAGCAGAAATAAACCCATCAAATTAACAGTTTCCTAAAACAGTTACATTCAGGACATCCCATGAAGAACAGTTGCTTGTGCTCCCAACGGAACGGTCAAGCAGCCAAATTGCTGGTGTCATAACTAATCACATGTGCAGATCAAACTGATAATATAGCAGCTCCCTTCACTGTAAAGCAGTGGTCTCCAAACTGTGGTCCTTTGCTTGCTTCTATCCGGCCCTTGGGGTACTATTCCCCCCCCCCCCCCCCACTGTTGCTGAAACCAACAATGCGGCACTATTCCTCCCACGGACACCAATAGGGCACTATTCCTCCTCCCATTGACACCAATCATAAAGGCACTATTCCTCCTCCCATTGACACCAATCATGAGGCACTATTCCTCCTCCCATTGACACCAATCATAAAGGCACTATTCCTCCTCCCATTGACACCAATCATGAGGCACTATTCCTCCTCCCATTGACACCAATCATGAGGCACTATTCCTCCTTCCATTGACACCAATCATGAGGCATTATTCCTCCACCCATTGACACCAAAGATGGGGCACTATTACTCCCTCTAATACCAATCATGCAGCAATGTTTACTCCCACTGATGCAAGGAGCCCTGCTGTAAAGGATAGGAGGGTTTAACATGTATAAGGGTGCTTACAGTGGTCATCATTTATGTTAACCCAAAATGTAAAAAAAAAAGTTGCTGTTGAAGTTCAGCTTTGTTAGTCCATCAAAATCTGCTACCTCACCCAAGACCGACAATGCTGCTCCTCCAGTGGTGTGGAACCACCCTAGAGACAGAAATGTTTTATTGGATGGATAACTAGGTAAAAAGTAAAAAGGGGAGAAAAAAAAAAAAAAACCTAAAAAATGAAAAATGAAAAAAACAAAAAACAAAAAACAAAGCCACTGCATTTATGTATTAAACTTTTGCTTTTGGAATTACTACCATTTTAAATGACCATTCTCTCCAGCAGTACCGTACATACTCTTTCCATTACTTTGTCCGACAATCAGGAGCAAATAAAATAGGGATTTTTGTACTGCACTGTGCAAAGGTTTTAAGCAAATGGAAAAAAATGCTGTAAATTAATCACTTGCCCTCTGGAAGATTTACCCCCTTCATAACCAGGCCATTTTTCTGCGATACAACACTGCGTTACTTTAACCGTCAATCTTTTGGTGGCATTTGATCACCACTGCAATTTTTTTTAGTTTTTGTTTTTTGCTGCGCTATAAAAAAAAATTTAAAAAAATGTGAAAAAAATGTTTACTTTCTGCTATAAAACATTTTTATTGGATATCTAAAATCTAAATTTCTTTATAAAATTTAGGCCAACATGTATTCTGCTACATATTTTCGGTAAAAAAAATCCCAATAAGCGTATATTGATCGGTTTAAGCAAAAGTTAGAGTCTACAAACTATGGGATACATACTGGAATTTTAATTTATTTTTGTTTTACTAGTAATGGCTGCAATCAGCGACTTATAGTGGGACTGCGATACTGCGGCAGACAATCTGACACTTTGTGGGAACCAGTGACACAAACAGTGATCAGTGCTAAAAAAATATGCATGGTCACTGGCTGGGAAAGGGTTAAACATCTAAGGCAATCAAAGGGTTACCCGTGTGCCTAACCAGCGTTTTGGTGTAAACTGTGTGCTGCTTTTACTCAGGGGAGTGATGGATTTTATCCCGTGCTTTGCAGGGACACAAAAGCCATCACTGGACTGTCTGAGCACCAAAAAAGAAAAAGAAAAAAAAAATCCCCATATTTGCTTATTATGTTCAGGTGCTTTTAATAGCCTTGTAGGATTTCAATAAAATTTTTGTATGTGTGCGCTCTCTTTTGTTTGCATGGTCTTATAGCAGCACCATCTTTAATGTAATGCATAGTTAGGGCGTGCCCCCGAAGTATTTGTCTACTCCTATAGGTGGCGCTATTAACCCTACGGTCAAGAATCAGAAGAGCTGTGTCCGTCAATGAACATTAGAAAAAACTGAAGACCAGGGAGTGCCTACAGCTCAGGGATACTTCGTCTTTTTTACTAGAATTTGGCATCAGAGGTAGCTATAATATCCACAAAATAGAAGTTATAGAAAGTGTGAACAGGTGACCGGGTGACAGCATTGCAAGTAAAAACAGTTGCCAATACCCATGAACAATTGTGCAACCACCTAGAGATGGTGAAGAAGCCAGTGAACCCGGGCTGACAGATACTTACACAACCACATCCAGTCAAGGGAAAACTGGATATGGACAGAGTGAAGGTAAAAGGCAAAAATTACCTTAATCAAGAAAGAAGTCCTCTGCTAACACAGGCCTTGTCCCTACGCAAAACCAGGAAGGGTTTCTTGCAGACTAATGCTGGCCATACACAGTTCAAATGTCGAAAGAATTTTCTTTCGAAAATCGTATCTAAGAATTTTCGTACAAATTTCGTACCATTAGTGGGCTGCAGCAACGGCCAATTTTCGTGCGGCAATCAAATTTGAGGAATCGGACATGTTGGAAATTTTTTGAAAAAGGAACGATTTTCTAATCAATGATGGGAGAATCGTGCGAGAAAAGTAATAAGAAAAAAAAATGTGCATGTGCAAGAAAAGAAAATTTACGGAGACAAAAGAAGAAGATTCCCAGCCATGAAAATGCTTTTCTGTAAAATGAGGTGAAATTGAAGGCTTGGTCGGCCGAATTTCGAAAATCAATGGTGGCACCATCAGATCCCCAAAAAAATGATTTTGAAAAGAAAATTAGTTAGAAATTCGACCATGTATGGCCTGCTTAATGCTGCCAATTCAGACACTCACCACACAGAGGTGGTGTCTACTAGAGACAGTCCCTAATGGGTTCAAACTGTGGGACTGAAAGCACAGACAACCTGATTGAGATCCCACTGAGTTACAAAAGAAAGAAAAAAAGGGGGAGGAGTCACAAGGGAGACAACCTGCACAAAAAGGTCCTAAAGTATCTATGGTCCAAATGTGAAAACCCTAATTTCCACAACGAATTTCTGCTATTTCTACTCCTATTAAATCTGAAAAAATTTTGAAGTTTGTAAATTAACTTCATGCAGAATGCCACACATTTATTGAGTTCAATTCTGTGACACATTCACTATGCTCTGAATGGTCATTGCTGTTCCACAGATTAGCCAGAGCAAAGAGGAGGAGCTTCAGGACGTGGAGCCAGTACAGGAATCACAATTTGCAGGCTGCAATATACCATGGGATATGTGGGGCTAAGACCCCTTTCACACTGAGGCGTTTTTCAGATGCTTTTGGGCTAAAAATAGCGCTTGTAAAGCACCCGAAAAACGGCTTCCCTGCAGTCTCAGTGTGAAAGCCCGAGTGCTTTCACACTGAGGCGATGCGCTGGCAGGACGTTAAACACCTGCAAGCATCTTTGGAGCGGTGTATACACCGCTCCTAAACCGCCCCTACTAGGCTTTTGACATGCACAGCTCTCTCTCTCACTCACGTGAGAGTTTGCCACGAAAGGAGGGGGGGATGAATCAGAGGGCCAATGAGGGCTGCAGAGCTGGAAGTGTGTGTCTGCGTAAATCCAGGAAGTGAACAGGCAGCAGCTTCAGCTGCCCACAGTTAAAATGGATGCAACCAGACTCTTCAGAATGGCAAAGAAGTTTTTATTACAAATTACATGAGCAGACTGCAGTTCCTCTTTAAAAATAGTATAATAAACTATCTCTAACTATTGAAAGGGCAGAAACGCTGATCCAGACCAAGCTGCAAGAAGTAGAGGATTTGTACCATGGAGAAACTCCTACGGAAGTCCAGAGATTTACACCAAGTGAAGTATGCCTTCTATGCCTGATGATGGACCTTGCAAGAAGTAGACTTCCTAGCTCTTAGCTAGAAAGAAACCACAGACTTGGGTGCCCTCAAGCCTTAGAACCTAGGCTTCAACAGCCATTGTAGCGACAGTGAAGCCACATGGCAAATCAAGACTTTAGACAGAAGAACCTAAAAATCCAGGAGAGCCCACAGATTGTCTTCTAGGAGTATCAGGTCAGCTTACCCCATTTGCCTAGGCCAATTCTAAGCCAAGAAGATTACTGGAATGCCCTCCATCTCAAGCCTGGAACACCTCCAGGTGTAGCAACAGTTCATCCCAAGTCAAGGTGCTGCTGACTGAGGATTAGGGGTCTAGCGATTATCAAAGCGGCCTATTATGGCAGATATTTGAGAATTTTCAAAGAAACGGTATCAGTTAGAAAACTTACCCATTTTCTCCCCCTGCTACGGCGACCATCTTTTTGGGGCCCCGCCATCAGCCAGGGTAAAAGCTAGGGGTACAACGGATCGTCATCGATCCGTGATCCGATCCGCGGAGGTTGATCCGTACGGGACACCCGCGATCCGCGGAGCGCTCTGTGGCCTCGGCCATAGGAAAGGCCGCGGCCTAGCTCCGGAGAGGCGGCCATCTTGGTACACCCGGTGGCCGTTTAGCACATGATCACTCCGTCAACAAACCGGCGTCATGTCATGAGGCCGGTTCCTCTCTCCCCTCTGTGTACTGATCTGTACAGTGGAGGGGAGAGATCGGATGGCAGCAGTGCCAATGCCCTGCCAATACCCTGCCAATACGGACATTGTGGATATTACAGTGGGGGAGATTTTTTTTGTTGATCCGAAAATGATCCGAACCGTGACTCCTGATCCGAGGAACGATCCGAACCGTGAGTTTTTTGATCCGTTGCACCCCTAGTAGAAGCCAAAACTCAGGTTTGCAGTGCACCAACTGCAGGCCCTGTGCACGGAGGCACACGCACGTGACGTCATTACGTCCGCCTTCGCGCACTGGGCCTGCAAATGTTCTGAGTCTGAGTCCTCAGAGGACACGTCAGGCACCCAGGTCAGGCCACCCACCCACACAAAGTGCCAGCCACCCACAGCAGGGTGCACCGTGCCAGCCAGCATCCCACCCACAGCAGGGTGCACCGTGCCAGACCGTTTTAACTCATCTGTAAAACTCTTACAAGTTTCAATGCAGAGAGAAAAAGTAAAAGTGTGGTCTGGGACTATTTCTCAACCATCCCCAGGAAAAGCAGCAGTATGCAACACATGCACAAACAATGCGAGCATGGGATCAGCAACTGCAAAAACCAAAAATATGTCAAATCTTTGGGCCCATCTAAGAGTTCACCATGTTGAATTATATAATGCAGCACAGAGAAAAACTGAATCACAAAGTGAAATACCACTATCCCAATAAAAGATGTGTTTCAGAAAAAAGCTAAGTGGTTTAATTTGGATGGAAGATCCCAACTGCTGGACAGAGAAATCACAGAGATGATGGTTACTGATTACCAGCCATTTGCAATGGTGAAAAGTATTACCAAAACCAAAATGCCTGTAAAGATTCCCCAAAAGGTAGTTGAGAAAGTAAAGACTATGCTGCAACCAGAGAACGCTGGCAACTCATACTCATTCATGACTGACTGCTGGTCAGGACCAACAGAGTCACTAATGAGTCTTACATGCCACTTCATGGATAGCGGATAGACAAAAAGGCAGTTGGTGTTTAATATAAAAGTGATGCAAGGATCCCATACTGGGGAGTATATTAAAGAAATGTTTCTAGGCATGCTTGAAGACTGGGAAATAAACAAAGACCAAGTGATGCTTGTGCTTCAAGACAGCGGTGCAAACATGGTAAAAGGAATGAGGCTTGTTGAAGTGTCAGACCTTAGTTGCACGGCACACACCCTGCAACTTGTGGTAAATGATGGTCTGAAAAGCCAGAGAGCTTTGATACCTATAAATTGGCATGCTGAAGAGGTGCGCAGGTCATTTCCACCATCCAATCCTTGCCAAGCAGCGACTGAGGTGCATTCAGGAAGACTTTGACCTAACCAAAAACAACTTGATTTAGGCTGTTCCAACACGATGGAACTCAACACTTCACTTGCTGCAAAGAATGTTGGAACAGAAGCGAGCTCTTGGCATATATTCAGGTGAACATGCAGGATATTCTTTTCCTACTGCTGATCCGTGGGACATTATAGCCAATTGTCACTGAGACCCCTCTTCCCTATAGAGGAAGTGACACTAGAGGCGATTCATTACGACTCATCTGTATCATCTGTCATCCCATGTGTTAGAGTGCTAAAGATGCTTCAAGAGAATGAGGGACCCAACACACATGGAATTAAAACAATCATGCAGGTCATGAAGGGACAGCCTCAAACGCTTTGCGAGGCATGAAGAGAATAAAAATGTTGTGCTTGCATGTCTTTTGTATTCTCAAAACAAGAATCATGCTCTCTTCTGATGATTTTATGTTACCAATATAAAAGCACACACACGGGTTGGACTTGATGGACTTGTGTCTTTTTCATCCTCAACTACTGCGATGTATTGGCCAAGGCAAAACAATAGCCGACAGAAGATATTCAACAGGAGGTATCTGCAGAAAGGTCAAGCCAGGAAGAGCATGTTACCAATCTGGAAGAGCAGGATGCTGCAAAAAACAGACAAACAACTAAAAAGACAACGGGCAGAGCAGAATCTTCATCGTGGTCGAATTAATGTCACGTTCAACGTTTTATTGGAGCCTCATGCGGAGGATTCTTCTGAATCTGCATCAATAATCAGCCTGGATGATGAACTTCAGCTCTATCTGAAGGAACCAGTAATTGACAGAAGTCATGATTCTCTTCAGTGGTGGAAAGAAAAATGTGGCACACTACAAAAAGACTTGCTTCTCATGCTAGAGGATACCTCTGTTCTCCTCCATCCCCTCTACCAAGTGAACACGTTTTTAATGGTTCTCTCATTCTCTAGTTTTCTCTATGTTCCCTGTTCACACCACAACATGCATTCAGTTTTCTGCACAGGAAAAAAAAAAAAAAAAAAAAAAACTGACATGACATCAACATTGGTGTGAATACAGGGTACATAAATGACGCGCATTGAAAACTGATGTGTCAACATGCTTAAAAACCGACGCGAAACTGATGTCTCTGCAAGTGACATCTGTGAGATTTTCCAATCACTTTTCATGCAGGTATGGTGTGAAGAATGAGACACTAATGTTTAAAATGTTAATAAACATTAACAAAGTTCAGTTTATACCAGATTTGTGTAGAAAATGGTGTTGGTTTTTCAAAACTTTAAAATGTACAGAATATTGGCTATCGGCCTGAAAGGTGGCAAAAAAAAAATAAAAAAAATAAATCGGTATCGGCCCTAAAAAAAACAAAACAAAAAAAAAAAACGATATCGATCAACCCCTACTGAGGATCTCAACATATTTCAGTGTCAATGCTTGGAATGTACACAGCGAACAAGGCAGGAATGTAAAGTTCTGTCCAGGATAGAACACAATCTACCTCTTTTGCTATGGCCAGAGTTCTGGTTCCTCCCTGAAGGCATAGTTCTAGGATGTTGATCGACGGAAAGACTGACAAACACCAAGTCCCCCTCCCAACACAAGATGCCCGGAAATCCTCTCCAACCCAATAGGCTGGCATTAGTCAAGAGAATTCTCCAAAAGCTTTAAGCTCCACAAACACTCAATTCAGATTACTTTATTAATCCAAAAAGGGAAATTATTGAACATCCAAAATCTCATAGTTTATAATTGTGCCTGTTCACACACATCACTTAATTTATTTTGAAAATTCTTTTTATTGAAGTTTTGTTACAAAGGTATAAAAAAAGAAAAAAAACTCAGTGACAGTGGCACAACCAAGCCACTTAACACGGCCACGCAGGGCCAACACAATTAGTACATTAATACCTATGGAAGGTGATTACATCTCTGGCTAAATATAACAAAGGCCCACACCTGTCACTTAAAGCTACAAGCTTTAAAGTGATACTAAGGTCTCTTTTTTTGGTTAAAAATAAACCAGTTACAGTCATCTGCTCTGTGTAGTGGTTTTGCACAGAGCAGCCCGGATCTCTTCTCAGGTCCCTTGTCTGCTTCTCCTGTCCCCTGTCCTTGCTATGGCTGCACTATCTTTAATGCATCTTTTAGGGTGTGCCCCCCATTTTGTTTGTCTGCTCTCCTGTCCCCTCCATCCCATTGGAGTGGCCCCACAGCAAGCAGCTTGCTATGGGGGCACCCGAGCCAAGTCACAGATTCCTTTGTCCATTCAGACACGGAGCCGTGGCCCGGCCCGCCCCCTTTCACTCATTGGCTGGCTGATAAACAGCAGCCAGAACCAAAGGCGCTGTGCTGCTGTCTCAGCCAATGAGGGGAGTCCTAGGCAGGCGAGGCACTCCTGCAACAATCGCTGGATCTAGACGAACCTCAAGTATTACGGGGGCTGCTACACACAGGAGGCTTAGATGCAGAACCGCCTGTACAAACGCTAAACGAAATACCTGTTAAAAAAAAAAAAACCCGACAAAAAAACGCTTAAGTGTCAATAAATCAGGATATATTTGCAAGTAATGCCTGGAAACATGCAAAGCTAGCTAACAGATTTCTCCAAACAAAAATATCAGTTATCAGTATTCAGGAGTCAAAAGAATCTGCATATGTATAGCTACTACACTAGCCATAGTCTCAGGACAGTTAGTAAAAATGGTCATGGAGACAAAGCCTAAATGCAGTACTACCAAAATTGATAAGAATAGTTTGTTATAGGACTTTAAAGCTCAATTTCAGCAATTCAGCCACTTTGTAAATTGTGCTGGATTACTATGGGTTAAGTCCAACGAGGTGCATGGCATCTCGTTCACTTATCTCTTTAATTTACAATTGAGATTTTACTGAGTGCTGGTAGTACAGCCCTCTCGAATTCCATTGCTCCTACGCCAGAGCTTTTGGTCTCAGCTGCAGTCACATACAGCAGTTGTGCGATGTTGTACCCAAACAAAATTTACATCTTTTTTGCCCACAAATAGAGCTTTCTTTTGGTGGTATTTGATCGCCTCTGCAGTTTTTTTTTTTGCGCTATAAACAAAAGAGTGACAATTTGGAAAAAACACATATATCCCACTTTTTTTTTTTTATCAAAAAAACATTTTTTTTCCTAAGTTTAGGCCAAAATGTATTCTACATTTTTTATTTATTTTTTTTCTCAAAAAAAATAAATCGCAATAAGCGTATATTGATTGGTTTGCGCAAAAGTTATAGCGTCTACAAAATAGGGGATAGCTTTATGGCATTTTTATTATTTTTTTTTTCATTATTTACTATTAATCGCAGCGATCTGCAATTTTTAATCGGGACTGCGATATTGCGGCAGACAAATTGGATACTTTTGACACATTTTTGGGACCACTGACAATTATACAGCGATCAGTGCTATAAAAATGCACCAATTACTGTATAAATGTCACTGGCAGGGAAGGGGTTAACGTTAGGGAGCGATCAAGGGGTTACCTGTGTTCCCTAGGTGTGTTCTAACTGTAGGGGGGATGGGGCTGTCTAGGAGGAGAGAGAGATTGAACACACAATCTGTCTCTACTGCCCTGAAAGACACACACAGAACCTGGTTCTCGCTCTGTCACAAGCGATCGCGGATGCCAGACGGTCATCGCGCCCGCCGGGCACTCGCATCGGCTCCAGGCACATGCTGTGGGGGCGTGCGCCCCTAGTGGCCAAAAGGCGAAGCGACGCAAGGTAACATGGTTTCGCCCAGCCATGCCATTTACTGTGGCGGCTAAACTTGAACCTTTTAGGAGATGCTTACCGTATACTGTGCCGAGGACGTCATTGGCGCATGCGCTCTAAAGGAACGGCCGCCCGTGCCTTTACTGCAGAGTCGTATGCCATGACCGGCAGCTCCTGCATGCATACGCGGGAGTAACGTCACGTGGCTCCGGCCAGTCACACAGTCGGAGTCTGTGGACCCGGATGGAAGCGGCATCCAGCTTTTACAAGTTTTACATAATGTGCTAGTATGCAATACATACTAGCACATTATGCCTTTACTTTGCAAATCAAAAACAAAAAAAAGGAGGCGGCGGCTGCCTTTACTTCCTCTTTCAGCTTTAACCTTCCTGCGTGCACACTGTTGTCACAACAGGCTTGTTACCATGTAGCCACAGCAAGCACGATCTTGATTGGTTGATATTGGCATGTGACCCAATCACGCAGTCCTGCTAAATCGCTCTAGACACCTTATTTATAAAATGAAATTAAGGATTTCTTCTGTTCAAAAACCAGTCCTCTTCTGACCCTTGTTTGAGACCCTATAGTCCACTATCACCTATCATATTTTAACTCCTATACAGAAAATGACAATTACTTCTATTTCTTGTTTGCACACATTGTATAAGCCAAACCATTTTACTGAATAATTACTTATAAGGAATGGTAAAGTGCTGTTTTTCTACCTTAAATATAGAAGAAAACCAAGATTTGTACAAGGATACTTACAGATTCAATCATGTCATTGTTCGGCACTAGGTAGTTGACATACTCCACCATCCACTTCTCTGGCCCTGAGCTCACAGAAGCGACAGCAGATGAGGGGCTGGATCCAGCACTATCTTCCTCTTCACCTTCGCTATGCACCTCTGACTTAACTTCAGTTATATTTACTTCTATTATATCAGAGGAGGCGACAGGCTCTTTTACATCTGCCTTATCCTGGGGTACCAAACATAGATCGCTCTGCAATTAGCAAAAAAAAAAAAAAAAAGAAAATGGTATTAATTTAAGTGAGAAAACATATTTAATGTATATTTTACATGTCTATATACCCACACACTCACATTAAATAAATGTACATAAAAATTCTCAGTAGTGGACATCTACTAAGAACGGTATGTTGATTGAGTTTGTACCTTCTCCACAACAGTCTGAGAGGTAGAGTCATCCCGCTCCTCCTGATCACCCGTGACACCGCTCTTCTGTCCATTCATGTACCCGGCTGTCTCCACTTTCCTCTTGATGGTGGAGTTCCAATGATTCTTCACTGCATTGTCCGTTCTGTGCATAGAGAGAAAAAAATAAGTGCGATCCTTAAAAGTGTTCAAAGTACTTTGTAACAGCTGCTAGGAACAGAAGGAAGTAAAAATTACCTTAAAAAGAATAAGTTTACCTTTGGGTGAACATGTTCCACCCTGATCCCCCTTTCTAAATGTGACAAGGGGCCAGGAATCTTCTTCCCGCACCCGCTGTCACAATTTAAAAAAAATGCAGCCATGCGGGGCTTAGCCCACCTAGCCACGTCATTCATAGAGTACTGTGAATGTGGGAACTACAATTACCATCAGCGCTGATGAGCGGACTAGATAGTTCATTGATGCTCAGAGTCATTCAGTAACTGCCTGAGGTACGGGCAGACAACTACACAGAGTCTACAGGAGCCTGAAAATGCACCAGTGATCTGCCGATTGTGGGGTCAATGCTTTACAGGCATCTAATAAAAAAAAAAAAAAAAATTAAAAATCTGCATTTAAGAAAAGTTGAACTTCTCCTTTAAACAGAGCACCAAAAAATTGATTTTGGAGGTGTCAAGATCAGAGCCTGCCCATATATTATTTTGGAATCAAATCCATGGCAATCCCCACAAAGGCAGCAAAAAAGAAGATCTAAAAGATTGCACCATAAACAGGTGGTGCACAGGTAGCCTATATACTATAGCACTTGCTATAACAGCAATGGTAAAAGCTAAACATTTCCATATACTGTAAAATGTTATAAAACAGAAGAGCATTGGGCTACCCATTAAAAAACCTGGTACAGAGAAGTCAGCAGATTGCTTTAGTTATCTGACAACTGTTTTTTTAAAATGGACAAAAAAAAACTGCCATTATATCACTGCAATATCCGTTTACAAAAATGGTAAGTTTATATTCTTTTTGGCCAATGAAGAATATATTCAATGAAAGTTTTTGTGCCCAGAGCTCAGCTTAAATTGTGCTAGAAGTCAATGGCTAGGACCCTTTGCTGGCATAACACATTTTTTGAATAACTAAAAAGGGTCTTGCGAGCTACCAGAACCAGTGTAAGTGAAAATCTGATAGAGATAAATAAAATTTTCAGCTACTGACTCTGTCCCATATAATTGTGCTTCATAAATCTTATAAATCAAAGTGCCGCGCTAAATACCGATGAACATACAAATTAATCATAACTTGGTGTGCAAATGTGTGTTTACAAAGATACGTGTAGCATACATGCAGGAGTGCTAATAAAACTAGGTCTATTGTGATTTTTTTTTAGCACACACCACTGCAAAGCAGTGATGTGAACTGACACTAAAGAAAATAAGGCATATTGCCTTGTCTTTGCAACACTGCCCATTTTAAAAAACAGTTTTTAGATAACTAAAGGGATCTGCTGACTTCTCTGCACCAGGTTTTTTAATGGGCAGTCCAATGCTCTTCTGTTTTATAACATTTTAGAATACGCAAATTTTGAGCCTTTACCATTGCTGTTATATACACACATCTTTGTAAACACACATTTGCACACCAAGTTGATTAATTTATACGTTCATCAGTATTTAGCGTGGCACTTTGATTTATAAAATAACAGTTCTAATTTGGTCATACCATCTGTGACCTATAAAACGTTAATCTCATTGTCCCAAACTCAGGTCTGGACACTACATACAATTGGAGGAGTTTGATTTTTAGATGCATGATTTTTATTTTTTATTTTTTGAAGGGACATTTAAGTTATAATCTGTCCATCCGCTCTATGTGGAAACACAACACTAACCTTCCAGGTAGCAGCTTTGCTATTTCTGCCCAACGGTTTCCCAGCAGTTTGTGCGCCTGACAGATAATGCGATCCTCCTCTTCTGTCCAGGAGGACTTCTTCACTTCTGGGTTAAGATGGTTGTGCCAGCGCTCCCGGCACTGCTTGCCCATCCTGCCCTTCAACTGCTTGGCAATCAGAGTCCAGTGTTTAGTTCCATATTTCTTCACCAGCTCTATCACCTGGAGTTGGAACATAGCTTTTAACAATCACAGATCAAAGAAACATTATCAAGTTTGCAAATAATATATATAGGTTAACAGTGAATGCACAGCTGCTGGTGTGTGCACAGTGAGGACACCATACTGAAACGCCAATCTTGGAGCATCGCAGATTTATTTTTATTTTTTTCATTAAGTTCTATTCACATAGTGGTATTGGGATGTTGTGATTTCCATGGCAGCCCGCTAAACGGGAAAAAAGTACTGCATGCAGTACTGGGTTTTTTTTAGCACACATCACTGCAAGGCAGTGATGTGAACAGACACTAAAGAAAATAAGGCATATTGCCTTGTCTTTGCTACACTGACCAGTGCATTCCAACACAAATGATGTGAATAAATCCAAAAAGTTAGTTTTTTTTTCATATATTTACTGCAGTAAGGTCTTTATGTGCCTTTATGGCACAGGCACAGGACTAAAGTGTTACCGAACCTACAACAGTAAAATCAGTCTGTATATGCAGCATAGCATGCTTGATATACTCACTGTGGAACCCAAGGGGTTAATCCTCCATATTGTGTAAAAAGTGGGGTTCCACCCAAAAAAACAAAAAACACATGAAAAATCCTAAAAACAAAAAAACATTTAGATATTTTTTTTTTTTACTTACCTCTAAATGCCTGTTGCTAGGGGGTCCCTCGTAGTCTGCCCCTTCCAGTGCCTGGGCTGGTGACATCACTTCCCCCTCGGCACAGGAAGGGCTCCGCTCTGCTCCCTCCCTCCTGTCAATCATCTGGGACCCATTACAGGTCCCAGATGACTGAGCGGCCAATCACGGCGTGCGGCTTGCGCATGCGCAGTGGGTGCCAGGCTGTGAAGCCACAGCCCGGCGCCCACAGTTGCACTGCCGGCGCTGCTGAACGGAGGGGGAGACGAGCGGGGCTTCGATCCCCCGAATCGCTGGACCCTGGGACAGGTAAGTGTCCAATTAAAAGTCAGCAGCTGCAGTATTTGTAGCTGCTGACTTTTTTTTTTTTCATGGGCCCCCTGGGTGGAACTCCTCTTTAAGGTTTATAGAGGGTGAAAGATATATACTATTAAAGTGAAACTTTTTAATATGTTGCTTCATCAATCTAAAAAAAAAAAAAAAAAAAAAAAAAAACACCCACCCACACATCGCTGGAAGGACTGCATCATTCAACCAATTTACCTCCTCTGTGAGGCTAAGCTGTCATAGACACACCTCCTGGAGGCAGCACATCACACAGCCTGGGAACTCAGTCCAGGAGAAACCACCCAGTGTCTCAGAAGAAAACTCTGAAATCAACATAGCAGCCTAAAGGATGCAGATTTACAAATGTATGGATAGGAGTGTTTAAAGAAAAATAAAATATAGGAGTGGCAGAGGGATGGAGTTTGATATGCTTTAATAATTTCTTTGTTAACGTTAGGCTTTAGGCCCGCTTCACGCTAGATGCGGTGCAAATTCACAGCAAATTTGGAAATCATTAAAAAGTGGCTGGAATGATGGATTTTATAGGCATAACGCAAAAAATTAAAAAAAGGAATAGGATATTTATTACAAAGGTTGTTAAAAAACATGTACATTGACTTACATAGATTCACAAGATTTATATACGAACTCCTTTAGAATTCACAGTGAATTTGCTGCAAATCTGCATCACATCTACATTCGCAAACCTGTTCATGAGAACTGATTGCGGCGTGTAACACCCATGCGACTCGATTCTGGTGCGGACATAAAAAAGGGTCCTGCATGAGTTTGGTCTGAATGCAATACAAATTCAGCCAGTTTGAATGGCTGAATTAGCATCGCACAGACATTGCATGTGATCTTCACAGGAATGCGGGGTGAATCACATGCGATGTCTGGCATCGCGCTAGTCTGAACCGGCCCTCACAGATTGATCGAGTCTCAGACTAAGTAAACAAAGCATTAGTTCTTGCTCTGTAAAACCTTAAGTTGAGACCACAGGAAAATAAAATGGGTGGAACTAAAAGGAAGGCAGGCTTGCATTGGGTATTATCAGGTTTAAAGTAACAAAAATTTGCAAGAATACTCTCTCATGTTAACCACTTCAATAACAGGCATTCTCACCCCCTTCCTGCCCAGGCCAATTTTCAGCGCTGTAACATTTTGAATGACAATTGCGCAGTTATGCAACACTGTACCCAAATGAATATTTTTTTCCCCCCACAAATAGAGCTTTCTTTTGGTGGTATTTGATCACCTCTGCGGTTTTTATTTTTTGCGCTATAAAACAAAAAAAGCGACAATTTTGAAAAAAAAAAAAAACACACAAACACAATATTTTTTTACTTTTTGCTATAATAAATATCCCCAATTTAAAAAAAAAAAAAAAAGCCAATATGTATTCTTCTAAATATTTTTGTAAAAAAATAAATAAAATCGCAATAAGCGTATATTGATTGGTTTGCGCCTACATAATAGGTTATTGATTTATGGCCTTTTTTTTTTAACTAGTAATGGCTGTAATGTTTTTATCGTGATTGATATTGCGGTGGACAGATCGGGCACTATTTTGGGACCACTGATATTTATACAGCGATCAGTGCTATAAATATGCAGCGATTACTGTATAAATGTCACTGGCAGGGAAGGAGTTAACACTAGGCTGCGATCAAGGGGTTAAATGCGTTACCTAGGGAGTGATTCTAACTAGGGGAGGAGACCGATCGGTGTTCCTATATATTAGGAACACTCGATCTGTCTCCTCTTCCCTGACAGGATGTGAATCTGTGCGTTTACACAAACAGATCCACGTCCCTGCTCCGTCATCGCGGCCGTCGGGCACACGCATCAGCTCCTCGGTGACGCGCACCCCCTATACCGCCAGGAAGCCGAGGACGTCATATGACGCCCACCCAGGATGGGGAACGAAGTGGTTAGAAAAGATGTGTGAAACTTAACTTCCATATTGATTGTCCTAACTACTTGTCTGTGATCCTTTAACTACAGGAAGTGTGAGACAAGAGCAGAAGTACACATGAATCAAGCAAACACTGATTAGGGCTGGCCATAGATTATACAATTTTCCTTTAGATTTACCAAAACCATATGAGGTCAAACCTAAATACTTTCAATTTGTATGTCAGGCAGGTCCTTGCACTACACAGTTGAACGTAAATCTAAAAGAAAGTTTAATAAGAAAATTGTTTAGCTTTAGTTTAATGCGATACTCTACTTCAGCCAATTGTGGTAAGCTTGCTTTTTCACTCAAAGCAGTGGCTCTGCTAAGCAGAAAGCATAAAAAAAAGCCCAAAACAGCCCTTGATATCTCTGTAGCATCAAAACCAGTTTTGAAGTAGCTGATTGGTGGGGTTGACAGCTGTGGACAACCAGCACAAAACTGTCTGTTCCACAAAGTTTCATGTCCTCTTTTTGCAAGTGGCACTGCCTTAACCAGTTGCGGACCGCCCACTGTACATTTACTGCAGCAGGGCAGCCACTCTGCGCTAGATCACGTACATGGAAAGCTCTATTTGTGAGAAGAAAAAAAAAAAAAAAAAAAAAAAGGACAAAAGATTTTATTTGGGTACAGCGGCGCACGATCGCGCAATTGTCAGTTAAAGTAACGCAGTGCTGTATCACAAAAAACGGCCTGGTCAGGAAGGGGGCAAAATCTTCCAGAGCTGCAGCGGTAAAAACACAATCAAAAAAAAAAAAAAAAAGTAGTATAACATTAGATGATCATATTTAATTAATCTTAGCCGTCTTGCTGCAAATGAAACACCTTTTAATATTACAATATTTTATTTAGATCCTTTAAAATCATGCAGTTGCGCACCTTTTCATCCTCCTCCTTGGTCCATGGGCCTTTGACTAGATCAGGGTGAAGTACACGTTGCCACCTGTGCTGACACTGCTGTTCAGTTCGGTTCTGGATAATAAAAAGGGAAGGAGAAAACTCACATTATACTGATAGATATCAACCCCTTAGTTGAGTGGGCTTTCCATATTGGGGCAGTTTTTTTTTTTTGGCAATTTTATAAGTTGTATAGCCTAATAACCTACCTTAAAGTGAGACTATGCACAAAACTGACCTCAAGTGTAGCACCAAGCTAACTGCAGATCAAAGAGAGGCCAAGATGGCAACTTCCATGGCACTAAAATATTTGAGGCTTTAGTTCCGCTTTAAATCCCATAAAACCTACGTTAAAATCCATTCCCAGTTCTCCCAGGTTTAGCTCTTGGTAGAATGGGGAATGTTAGAGTACCCCCCCCCCCCCCCCCCCCCATTTTGGGGATCTCACAAAAACATGAGAAAGACAACCTTAGACATTATAGGAATCAAAAACCGAAGCCCCAACCATTTTGCTACTCTGCTAAGTGCTTATAGTTTTATGAGTTCCAAGATTTTGCTCCCTCCCTGTCCCAGTTCCTATGCAGGAAGTACAGGAAAATCTCTTCAATGGGGATTTCATTCTTCTCATTCTAACCCTTTAAGGCCCCTTTCACACTTGTGCGACTTCAAAGTCACGTGATTTTGCCGCGATTTGGGATCAGTACTACTTTGTATGACTTTGCCACAACTTTGGCATTAACCAATGAAAACATACATGGCGTGAGGCAATTCCTTTTCCTGCCATTCCTGTAAGCACAGCTTGTGCTTACAAAGTCGTACTGAAATCATGTCTATATTGTTCAGGTACGATTTGCATGCTGCTTGAGGGTTTAAAATTGAGGTCTATGGACATCAACTCGCATGGAAGTTGGACCAAAGTAGTGCAGGGACTACTTTGAAGTCGGCACGACTTAAAGTCGTGCCAATATGAATGGTAGTCATTGAAAATCATGGAGAATGACTTGTCATACGATTTTGCAGTACAAAATCGTGGGACAAGTCGTATAAGTGTGAAAGGGGCACTACAAAAAACAGAATAGAATTGAGCTTGCTGGGCAGTGGCCAAATCCTGTGCACACAGCTAGCGTATGGCAAAGAGCCCACTTTTGACAGCAGCCCCACTACCACTCCATGCATTCAGCATGATTGACCATATGTGCCCAGTCTGGAGAAAGTGTCCTGACCATATGTAAGCCAAAAAGTAGCAGCGCTAAACCTACTATAAAATATAAAGCACGTACCAATAATGTTTAACAATGTGCAGTATAGAAAATAGGAAGACTAAATAGTTTAATAAAAGTTCATCTTCATAAATAAGCAGTGCTCAAACAATTAACCGGACTGTGAGTGTGATTCAATTGGTTGATTTCATCCTCCACCGCAACACCAGTGCTAAAACACACAGAATGCTCGCTTACCAGACGGCAAGCTTTATAGGCTTGCGACCTATACCCGGCCAGGGCCTTTATCCAATGGAGGACCAAACGGACGGATTCCAGGAAAAACCCCTCAGGATGGTCGGCATACAGAGCAGGGACCGCCAAACTCGCCAATCACAGATCATAAGTGTGGGAAGATTGTGGTAGTATTCAGATGTGCCCCAGACGACGTCATCGTATGACGAAGCGTGCGTCGGGAGGAGCTGACGTCTCGCGTGTGCCGTTCGAGGGACGGGTGTTTGTACTAGCCGGCCGGCTGATTTGCTTTTAACAGTTCGATATATTGTAAGTGACTTTCTTTATATACAATAAACCATGTTTATCAGTATTACGCTATGGTGACCCTTTCTCGTTCTGAGATACATCTGAATACTACCACAATCTGCCCACACTTATGATCTGTGATTGGCGAGTTTGGCGGTCCCTGCTCTGTATGCCGACCATCCTGAGGGTTTTTTCCTGGAATCCGTCCGTTTGGTCCTCCATTGGATAAAGGCCCTGGCCAGGTATAGGTCGCAAGCCTATAAAGCTTGCCATCTGGTAAGTGAGCATTCTGTGTGTTTTAGCACTGGTGTTGCGGTGGAGAATGAAATCAACCAATTGAATCACACTCACAGTCCGGTTAATTGTTTGAGCACTGCTTATTTATGAAGATGGACTTTTATTAAATTATTTAGTCTTCCTATTTTCTATACTGCACATTGTTAAACATTATTGGTACATGCTTTATATTTTATAGTAGGTTTAGTGCTGCTACTTTTTGGCTTATTTATGGTTGTGTGTATCTCACTTCTAGCAGCAGCTTTTTTGATTTATATTATACGTAATTATTTACATAACCCTTTTTTATTCACAGCGCTGTATTTTTTGTTTAATTATCCTGACCATATGTGCCCAGTCTGGAGAAAGTGTCCTGACCATATGTGCCCAGTCTGGAGAAAGTGTCCTGACCATATGTGCCCAGTCTGGAGAAAGTGTCCTGACCATATGTGCCCAGTCTGGAGAAAGTGTCCTGACCATATGTGCCCAGTCTGGAGAAAGTGTCCTGACCATATGTGCCCAGTCTGGAGAAAGTGTCCTGACCATATGTGCCCAGTCTGGAGAAAGTGTCCTGACCATATGTGCCCAGTCTGGAGAAAGTGTCCTGGGCAAACACTGAACACAATTTGTGTCAGCTATTTTGTCCTGGCTTCATTTGAGACACAGCAGAGAGGCTACACTGGATGAGATAAGGCGAGGACCCAGAGGATGTTCATATAGAGGCAATTCCAGTTTGTGATCCTTAACAGCTTTCTGTAATGTTATTTTTGCTAAGCAGACAAAAAAGCATTCTACTTACAACCATATGAGTGGCTATTGTCTTCCATTCTCCCTGTCCATACGTTCTCACCAAGCTTTTTAGTGTCTCATCCTACAAAAATAACAGGAAGAAAACTTAGATTTTTCAAAAAGTTTATCTGCAATGGCTTTAAATGTAAAGAATTTCAGGTATGGCATTTTTACATAGTTAAATTGGTCCATCTAGGATCAATGTAACTATGCAGATATACATGTGTATTCCTTTAGAAGCTGGAAGTCACTATAGTAGACACTGCTACTAGGGTGATCCCCACTTGCTTCTGGGTCTCGTGCCAAGTGGCTGTCTTGCTGCATTGTGAACATAGGTCGCTGCTCTGCATTGGTGCCATTTAGGAATCGCTTTACATTTTCTCAATGGATGCAGCGCGTTCTGACTCATTGAATGAGGTGGAGTGTTGACGTCAGTCTCACCACCTCATCCAGAGAATGCACTGTGAACAAATAAATCCTCAATGTTCACAGCAGAAGTTGAGTCAAACACGACAGACTAAAAAAGCATTTTAGTCAAAAGACTAACTGAAACAAAATTTTAAAAACTTACATCAAAATTAACACTGCACTACCACATAAGTAGGGGGCATCTACTAAGCCGCTGATAAAAAAAAATAAATAGTAAAAAAAAAAAAAAAAAAAAAAAAAATTAGGACTAAGGCTTTTCTTTTTTTCCTTTCTTAATATTTAAAGTGGAGCTCCATTCACCTCTATAAAGCGTCAGATATAACCTTAACATGTGTCCGTTTACACCCACCAATCTCCAATCCGATCCACTTAAAAAAACAGAAGAGGATCTGTCCCCTTCTGTCTGGGCAGATCGGATCAGAGTAGAGAGAGCTGTGTCCATGTCTGCATATGCAGAGTGGACACGGACCTGTCATCTGCCCGCTCCGCTCATTGTGGCCTGCGACCAGTTATCAAGTCGCCCTCACTACTCAAAAGGTTGGGCACCCCTGTTCTAAAGGGAAACTGTCAGTGGAGCCTTGCAGCTTCACAGCTGGTTCCTTACTGCACATGCGCGAAGCGCACCGCGCTTTGTTAATGGCCTGCCGGCGGGGGGGGGGGGGGGGGGGTTGAAGGGTGAACTTCTTGGGGACCTCTCAGAGGTGGGGACTGTCAAAAATAGGTACTCACTCTCTTCCCCGCAAACAAGCGGAGCTTCCCCTTTTGGGTGGAGCTCCGCTTTATTGTTGGTCATATATTAGAGAATATGTCCAATGGCATTACAGCCAATTGTTTTTTTTTATGTTTTAAAGTTGCACTTATATTTGTCAAAAAAGCAATATTTGTGTTTATGAAATGTAAATTTATAAAGATGTTATATATCAACGGCTAAATCTGTGTTTGTAATGCATGTTCAAATCATAATACCATAAATAATAACATGTTATTAGATTTTTACTCCAAGAGTATATAATGAGTGGCAAATCTAGAGAAATACCTAAATAATTCATTACAATTTAACTAAACTCATTAGATTTAGGTGACAAACTAAATCAAAACTTGATGTCAAAATTAACACTGGAGACTAGAAGGCTGACTAGCTGTCAAGTCAGTGCTGGGAAGGGAGAGGCCTTGGCAAGGGGGTTTCTGTCTTTTTTTGGGGTTAATATTTTTGGCTTTCCACTACTGTAGCCACCTTGCCCTTGTTCTTGGGAAACACATCTTTCTCCTTGCTCATCAAGCCATAGTTCTTCTCCTGGCCAGGAAGACCCTTTATAATCTCATTCCAAGCATCGCCTTGGAAAGAGAACTCAAAGTCAGGCACTGGAAGAACAGCAGGCATTAGGTGGTTTTGGAAAGAACACCTGCTCAAATAACTGCAACGGAGACTGGAGAGGGAATTGGGAAGGGAGGTATCCATTAGATCATACCTGTGAATTACACTTGAAGAATGTGGGGTGTGGCACCTACCTCCTCCAGGGTCCATTTCACCTTGACACGGTTCTCTCTGTGCTCCGGAACATCAGAGTCAGTGTCCTGATACTGCACATCCTCCCAGTCATCACTGCAAAGACAAAAGATATCTTGTGTTCGTTATCCCACATTCAAAAGTCAGTGATGATATATAAAATGTGAACCAGACCTGCAACAATAATCGAACACCACAAAGTATGGAAAATTTGAATATTTACACACTGCAATACAAAAAGCAAACATTTCAATAACAGCAGCAGATACCAATTAAAAAATTAACTTTATGAGAAGAGCAATAAAAAAAAGCAACTGTTGGAGTAACTTTTATGAGTATGTCCGATGCCTAGAGATGGGAAGGCCTGGGGGAAAAAAAACAAAAACGGAAACATTGGGTAAAAGATCCCCCCCCCCCCAGGGAGGAGGTGTGTGTGTGTAGCCTGTCACCTGGAGACGGGGGGGGGGGTACTGTCACCTGCAGGCCTGTCTCTCCTCCCCCCTTCCTCCCTGTAGGTAAGATGAACACAGAGACAGAAGGGAGTAGTGGTGCTAGGAGAAGGATTGTGGGTGCCTTCAGGTGGTGGAAGAGTGGCAGTGCAGATTGTGCTGTCAAACTCGCCTGCCGCCCACAGAGCGGCACCGGTCCGGTGTTGAGGACCCCTGCAGTAGATAGCTTCTTTCCTCCCAGGCCTTATTTGACAGGCAAGAGGGTAAACTTCTTGAACTTTTAAATGATTCCTATTATTGTTCTCCACCATCACAGCATCAGGTTTCCCTATAGTCTGGTCAGGTTTTTCTTTTCCTCTTCTCAGTAAAAAATGGTGAGACCAACATCTAGAGTTTGGAAATATTCTTTTCAAAATGCTACAAGTATGACAAAACACATCCTTGCAATGCCAGAGGTGTCCTAAAGACATTGAAAATACTTTATGGAAGAAAATGAGGACAGTAAAGTGCAAGTAGTGCAGGAGTTCTCATTCCAGAAACACTTTCTGCTGCTTCTGGATCATCACAAAGTGTTTATTCACTAGTATCATCTTCAAGTATGGAAGTGTTACAAACCACGGCCTCCCAAAATACACTGGGAAGTTGAAATGCAGTGTATATAAAAGTATTAAACGGGATTGTGTAAGAAAATGACTTTCAAATTTGTAAAACTACTCCACACTGCAGCAGGGGCCCAGGACCCGGAATCTTACACACCCAGAAGTGTAAAATGTAGAAGAGACCTCATGGACACTATTGGAATTGGGGGGAAAAAAAAACCAAACACACCACTATAAAGTCTTCAAAAACTTTTCCAATGAACTTACATATAGGGCATCACACTATATAAAGGACTCAATAAGGATAAGATACGTATATGCATGAGACTGATTTGTGAACAAATTCTTTCAGTTTGAGACTTATGGACTTTTTCTGGCAGGATCGCCATTGACATAATTGATGATCACACATGCACATGAGCACTTTTTTCATAATTATTTCACATATTTTTATGTTTTGCACATTACTTTGCACAGGAGCACTTTGGATCAAATTGTGTACTGTAGAATTTACAACACCACTTTGCATAGAAGAACTTTGGATTAAGTTGTGTATTTAATAATTTTTATCCATTTAATTAGTTACACTTGTCAGCTCTTTAGTCATTCAGTACATATTTATTGGTTATTTAAGGAATTTTTATATAGTAGTTATGTATGCTTTTTGATCTCTACACTGATAGAGTGTGTATCACACTAATTACAGGTAGCGCAGCATATATATTTTATCTATTTATCCTTACACGATTTATGCGACGTGTTTAACGCTAGCAGCTTCCCTTTCATCTATTTAATTTTTTTTAGCATCTGGTTATTGGTGGCTCGCAGGATCCTTTATTATCCATTTATAGCACTGATCGCTCTATAAATGCCAATGGTCCCAAAAATGTGTCAAACTTCTCCGATCGGTCCGTCGCAATACCGAAAAAAAAGAAAAAAAAAAGAAAAATTGCAGATCACCACCATTACTAGTAATAAATAAATAAAAACGCCATAAAAATGCCATAAATCTTTCCCATAGTTTGTAGATGCTATAACTTTTGCGCAAACCAATCAATATACGCTTATTGCGATTTTTTTTTAACCAAAATAGGTAGAAGAATACATATTGGCCAAAACTGATGAAGAAATTTGTTTTTAAAAAATTTGGGGGATATTATAGCAAAAAGTAATATTGTTTTTTTTCCTTCAAAATTGTAATTTTTTTTGTTTATAGCGCAAAAAATAAAAACCGCAGAGGTAAATCAAATACCACCAAAAGAAAGCTCTATTTGTGGGGGAAAAAAAGGATGCAAATTTTGTTTGGGTACAGCATTGCATGACCGCGCAATTGTAAGTTAAAGCGACGCAGTGTCAAATTGTATAAAGTGCTCTGGTCAGGAAGGTGGTAAAATCTTCCAGGGCTAAAGTGAAGTGGTTAAAACAATTAGGATTGATAATATGATCGATTCAGGAATGAGATGAAAATGATGCGATACTTATCCAGATGTCCTTTGAGGTATTAATTATTAATCCACAAAGTTGATATCCTGATATACACCACACATCTTTAGCAAATATCCCATGGTTAAAATAAAAGGAACATTAAAGAATACGATTAGAGGCGATATTATCCACCCCAAGGACCTCATTCTTCCTATTACAAAAGGTGCAGCCCCAAAAGGATTGTCAAGTCGTCTTTATGAGAATAGTTCAACCAAAAAAAAAAAAAAAAGTCCAATTAGTGTGGCATCCAAATAGAAAACCTTGTGAGAGACCCTCCACAGACAGGTGCACACACAGTGCCTCTTACCATCAAAGGTGGACCACTCGATACAGTGGTCAATTTTACTTGTTACAGAAGCCAACCGGCTAAACGCCAAACATCAGAACTCTTCCACGCTTAGACAGACTCAACTTCTTAAAGACCTCAATGGATATGAAGTTCCAACAAAGGCAAAGAAACAATTCATAGTGTAGTATGTTCGATATTCAATTTACTAAAACCCAGCAAATACACTCACCATATGTAGGATAAAAGCTTGCATGTACATCAATAGTAAAAATGGAAACGTTTCCATCCATCAAGAAAGACTTTTTTTTTGCCTTTGTTGGAACTTCACGTCCATTGAGGTCTTTATGAAGTGGAGTCTGTCTAAGAGTGGAATAGTTATGATGTTTGGCGTTTAGCCGATTGGATTCTGGAACAAGTACAATTGACCACTGTATCGAGTGGTCCACCTTGGATGGTAAGAGTCAGTGTCTGCGTACCTGTCGGTGGAGGAACTCTCACAAGATTTTCTATCGCCATTTTTATCCAAACTAATTCAACTTTTTTTTTCTTCTTTTGGTTGAAATTTTCCAATAAAGACTATTTGACAATCCTTGCTACAAGTTGTTATTCAAAGTTGTTATTCACCACCAGTGAATGGTGTCAGCCGTTTTTGCATTTTTATGATTTTTGAAAGCACGGGTTTATTGCCATTTGTTCATTCTTACTATTTGGGTACTAGATCTAAAATTAACCTATGGATAAAAATAAAACTTCTAAAACAGGGTTGACTTAAGGCAGGGATTGACAAATTTGATTAGAATCTAGGAGCCAGCTGAAAATGTTAGGAGCCAGTTTTTTTTAATTCCTCTGCCCAGCGCCCAGAACTGCATGTCCGGAGCATCGGGCAATAAAAATTGCTCATGCCTGATGCCAAGAGGAAAAAAAACTGATAATTAAAAAAAAATAAATAAATAAATTATTTTTCTCCTTTACTGATGTGCGCTGATAGGCTGCACTAATGGGCACTGATGATGAGGTGGCACTGATAGGCAACACTGAGGTGGCAATGATGGGCACTGATGGCCACTGACAGGCAGCACTCCCTGTCCACAGCAGCGTTAAGGAACGGACGACCGATCAAGCCTGCAAACTCAATCCCAGCTGTCAAACTTGGAAGATGATGGCGGAGGTGGGCGGGCAGTGCGAGCAAGCCGGGCTCATCACAGCACCACCCACCAGAGGAGGGCGCTGGTTTGCAGAAATTAGCATGTATCCTGCTTCAGCAGGCCGCAAAGCCACGGCCTCAATTTTGGCCAGACCAAACTATGTCCGAGCACCCATTGGGTGGGGGGGGTCACGGCACAGGAATCCAGACCTCTGCTGCAGTGTAGCCCAGGCGCCGGGATGCCATTTCCAGTTGCCATTGCGACCTGGCACCTGGGTTTTGTCGAACCCTGATCTAAGGGTATCCAGTTTTTGAGATCGTAAAGAGGAATTTATGTTCTTAAGAGTATCAAATCTGCTGGACAGGCATAATCAACACCCAAAACAGGCTAATCTTTATCAATGCTTTCCACTCAGATGTTTGTAAATATTCTAACAAAACGAAACCTTTTAGGCCAGTCCTTCGAGAAGGGAATTTTAAGAATAAAAAGGGAAGTTCAGAAAGGAAAAACGATCACGCTTTGCCAATCGAAGGATGAAAACACATGATTCACATTAGTATAAAAATAATTCATTCCTCCCCTAAAGCCCTCAGCAGTAAAAAATTACCAAAGGCTTAACATAACAGATAAACAGGAGATTTAAAAAAAAAAAATGTGATGAGTGAAAATGCTCCAAAATGCCTTCACCAATGAAATTGCAAAAAACTACCGAACCCAAATCTACCCATGGGTAACGCTTTAAAAGCTTTTTACGGGTTTATCACACCTCGCAGATGCAATCTGGTCTACTCACATTATTACTCTTACATTTTACTTTACATAGATTTTCTTTTCCGGTTTTCTGGGTTTCCTCATTACATGGTTTACTGTTTAGTCTGTTAAAGCGGGGGTTCACCCACACCCCCCAAAAAAAAAAAATATTAAAAGCCAGCAGCTACAAATACTGCAGCTGCTGACTTTTAATACATGGCCACTTACCTGTCCCAGGGTCCAGCGATGTCGGCAGGGGACGCCGAGAACCTGCTCGGTTCTCGGCAGCTGCCTCCGCCATCCTAGGTGAGGGAGTCAGGAAGTGAAGCGTTGCGGCTTCACTTCCTGGTTCCCTACTGCGCATGCGCGAGTCGCGCTGCGCGTCCCTAGTGGTCCCCGCTCTCTCCTGGGAGCTGTGTGTTCCCAGCAGACAGCGCGGTCGGGACGGGAAGAGGCATAGACTCCCATGGGAGTCTATGCCGGAAGTGTGTGCAAATACCTGTCTTAGACAGGTATCTGCACCCCCCTTCCCCCTGAAAGGTGCCAAATGTGACACCGGAGGGGGGGAGGGTTCCGAAAAGCGGAAGTTTTATTTTTGTGTGGAACTCTGCTTTAAGAGGTAACACGAGAGATGTATTTGTGTACTACTTTATGCTGTTCCATGAAATGGTTGCCTCTCGGTGCTTGTACAATTTGTACTTGCCCGATTTACCTCAATAAATCATTTGTAAACAAAAACAACAAAAAAAAAAAACTTTTAAAAGGTCATCAGTTTAGAGCCTCCCAGATTACTTTTACTTGAAAGCTTTATAAACATATCTTGGTAGAAAAGGTGCCAATGTATTTGTCACCTCCTGACGCCTGGCCAAAATACTCCCATTATGCTTCCACTCCAAAGTCCTTGCTAGATTCCTAGACCTTACAGATATTGGGGGTTCACTTCCAGCATTACAGGAGCTGGTGGGCTTCCTTGTTGAAAAGTCGCACGTGCCCAGTGCACTCTCGCTCTTTCCCATATTCTAGCTGCTGCATCAATAGGGAGAGCGCACTGTACAAGCACGGATTTTCCACAAACACGCTCGCTCCTGTAACGCAACACGCCAAGGGTTAAATTTTACTCAGACCGTTGTGGTGTGAACAGGGCAGACAAACAACTGTCACTCAGGCTTTGAATGAAGTGATTGTCTCAACACAAGTTATGCAGGCATAGTCCACACTGACACCATCATGACATACCCTGCAGATACCACAGAGGTACAAGCAAATAGCACTGAACAAATGCTCCTTACAAGCATACGGAGCTCACAGGCTTGAAATGAAACTACAGACAGGCTTTTGAAGCTGCAAAAAAAGATTAACCACTTCAGCCCCGGAAGATTTCACCCCCTTAATGACCAGAGCATTTTTTGCGATACGGCACTGCGTCACTTTAACTGACAATTGCGCGGTCGTGCGACATTGTACCCAAACAAAACTGACGTCTTTTTTCCGCACAAATGGAGTTTTCTTTTGGTGGTATTTGATCATCTCTGTGGTCTTTATTTTTTTGCGCTATAAACAAAAAAACTACAATTTTGAAAAAAAAAAAACAATTTTTACTTTTTAGTAAATATCCAAAAGTATATCTATATAAAAAAATAAATAAATAAAAAATTCTTCCTCAGTTTAGGCCAATATGTAATCTCATATTTTTGGAAAAAAAAAATAAATCGCTATAAGTGTATATTGATTGGTTTTGCGCAAAAGTTATAGCATCTACAAAATTGGGGACGTATGGCATTTTTATTATTAATTTTTTTTATCAGTAATGGTGGTGATCTGCAATATTTATCGGGGCTGCGACATTGCGGCGGACACTTTTGACACCATTGACATTTATACAGCGATCAAAGCTACAAATAGCCACTGAATACTGTGTAAATGTCACTGGCAGAGAAGGGGTTAAACACTAGGGGGGCGATCAAGGGGTTAAATATGTTCCCTAGGTGTGTTCTAACCGTAGGAAGGGGGGGGGGGATGGGCTACCACTGACATGACAGAAATCACTGTTCCCGATGACAGGGAACAGAAGATCTGTCATGTCACTAGGCAGAACAGGGAAATGCTTTGTTTGCGTTCTGCCTCTCCTCGCCGAGATCGTGGGCCACCGGCAGACATCGAGTCCGTGGGACCCGCGGGCGCGCTCCCGCTATCCTGCTTTTGCAGACTGATGTACAGGTACACCAGTCTGCACAGAGTGCCATCCTGCGGACGTATATCGGCGTGAGCCGGTCGGCAAGCAGTTAAAACAAGTTCAAAGCTAAGTGATGCAAAGAATTGAGAATTTTATGAGTAAAATTTAGTGTTCATTGAAGAAGAGGCATTGGCTTCAGGAAGCATTTACAGATCTTCAATATTGCAGTGCCTGGTCTTTACGTCTCTGTAAAGACCAGGCACTGCAATATTGGAACGTATAACACCCGTATACTTTTTTTGTCGGTTTGGAAACAAATGCCCCCAACAACATAAATGTGCTACACACACAGGAAACACATTAAAAGAATACAGTATAAACGTTATTGAACAACTGTATTCTAATAAACACAACACACTGGCACATATTTTCTTATTATACATGACCAGGGTGAGTAGAGACTTTAGTACTGGAGTAGACAGATTTTTTTTCTGTGCTATTAACTAGAATAGAATAGCTCAGAGGTCTCAAACTAGCATTAAAGAGGAAGTAAACTTTCCTGTTTGTACCTATAGGTAAGCCTCATCATAGGCTTGCCTATAGGTACTGAACAATCTCTCCTAAACGTGCACCATTCAGGAGATATTTACTGTATATGCAGCTGATTACGTCCTTTGCACATGCGCTCCAAAAGGATTGGCCGCCCGTGCCATTTCTTCAGAGCCCTGTGCCGTGACCAGCGGACCCCGCGCATGCACGAGAGCAACGTCAGGCGGCTCCAGCCAGTCACACGGAGCTGGAGTCCACAGACCCGGTAGGTAGACGGGCGATGGATGCGGCCTCCAGCGGGGATGACAAGAGCTTTGTTTGCAGGTGTCATATAATGTGCTAGTATGCGATGCATACTAGCACATTACTCCTTTACTATGCAGGTAAGATAAAAAAAAAAAAAAAAAAAAACACACACTGAGTTTACTTCTTCTTTAACCACTTTGCGTCCAAGCCAATTCTGACACTTCTCTCCTACATGTAAAAATCTTTTTTTTTTTCTAGAAAATTATTCAGAACCCCCAAACGTTATATATGTATTTTTTTTTTTAGCAGAGACCCTAGGGAATAAAATGGCGCAGCGATTTTTCAAACGCATTTTACTGACTTCCAATTTAATTCTAAATAGTGTATTTTTTTCCAAAAGAAAAAATGCCTTTGTAAGACTGCTGCGCAAATACGGTGTAAATTTAGGGTCAGTGAATCAGCAAATACGGTGTGACAAAGTATTGCAACGACTGCCATATTATTCTCTAGGGTGTCTGAAAAATCATATATAATGTTTGGGGGTTCTAAGTAATTTTCCAGCAAAAAAAAAAAAAAAAAAAAACGGATTTTAACTTGTAAACACAAAGTGTAAAAAATAGGCTTGGTCCTTAAAGCGGAGTTCCCATTTATAAAAAAAAAAAATTAAAAGTCAGCAGCTACAAATACTACAGCTGCTGACTTTTAGCCCCCGTTCACACCTATGCGAATTAGATGCGGCTTACACCGCATCCAATTCGCAGGACATTTTAAAATACATTCATTTGAATGTGTCTGGTTCACATATGTGCGTTGCATTCGCACTGCGCATTGCACAAAAAAACGTTTTTTGGGCATTGCGGTGCGAATTACAAGCCTATTACCTCCTATGGGAATGCATCTGATTCGCAGATGCATTCTGAACAAAGATTTTCTCCTTCTCCTCACTACACCTCCCCCTCCCTCCCCCTCCCCCTCTCCCTGCTCACTGATCCGCAGCTACAATGCAGAGAAGAAGAAAAAGACGGGAAATAATTGCGCTTCAAAGTGTCTAAAATATGATGAAAAAAAGCAGCGATGTCCTAAATGTGACACAAACACACAACATAAGCAAGAGAAAATTCTGGTTCTGGTAAGCGGCCAGGCTCTTACTGTTGGTGGTGGTCCCACATATTTAAGGTTCCATGCGGTTGAAAGACCCGGGATTGCTATTCACCTTTTTGGGTTTTTCTTATGGACTATTCCTTCAACCATTCACAATTATTTTCTACTATATTTATTACACATGGACTTAATTTGACATTTGCCTGCACTAATTGTGATAGATTACTGCACTGATGGTTTATGTATTCACTAATACCTGTTGTATCTAGTGTTTTTTGGTGCGGCATCTTTGGCCACACATTCACTGATCTGTATAGCGCGAGTCAACAATTTTCTCCTACAACGCAGAGAAGTCTTTGAACAAGTGATTTTTGTCTTCCCAGTGAAACCTGAGCTTCAATTGGCACCGCACTTGTGTGAACCCGGGCTTAATCGGACACTTACCTGTCCCAGGGTCCAGCGATGCAGGGGATCGAAGCCCCGCTCCTCCCCCCCTCCGCGGCGCCGGCATTTTAACTGTGGGCACCCGGCTGTGGCCTTTACAGCTGGGCACCCACTGCGCATGTGCGAGCTGTCACTGGCCCCGCAATTATCTGTGACTGGTCACGTGTCCCAGATGATTGACAAGAGGGAGGGGGAAGGGGCGATCTCCCTTCCTGCGCCGAGGGAAGTGATGTCAGGAGCCCAGGCACCGAAGGAGGCAGACTATGAGGGACCCCCTAGCAACAGGCATTTAGAGGCGAGTAAAAAAAAAAAAAAAAAATTTCTCCAAATTTTTTTTTATTTTTTTTTTAAGCACAATACTATTTTTTTTTTGGGGGGGGGGGGGGGTGGAACTCCACTTTAAGTGGTTAAAAATCATGATTTAAATCAAGTTAAATCAAGTGGGGTCTGCAGTATTAATCATTAAGAATCGAGATGGTGATTTTTTTCCCCCCTTGCGATCTTAACAAAACATTTTCCCAATTCTATGCAGAGTTCTCTGCTCAAGCCGACAGCCATCAAATATTTAAAAAAAAACAAAAACAAAAACACAGTCTGCCAAGTTTCACAACATTTCTCAGCCGCTGAGCAGGGTAGGGATTGCGGTTGGCAGTCCAACCAAAAAGTGGCGGTTCTGTCATCTGGAGGATCTGTCGTGGTCGGAGGTAGAGGGGAAGCTGTCACCACTAAGGGACCTATCTCCTTTACCAGGGACCACAGTAAGTGCAAGCAAGTACCGGGATCATATGCTCACAGAACGGGCACGGTGGAGATTACGGAAAATTCAGGCGGTGATCAAGTCAGGGACCCAACCAGCGGAGGAGACGCTTGCAGAACAGCCTTGTGTGTTAAGCCAGGGACCGAGCCGGTCAGTGGGGGTGAAGCTTGAGAAGTATCTGGAGTGCCAGGTTAGGGACCCAGCAGGGAAGCGTGGGTGACGTTTGAGGGGATACCACCGCAAACCTTGGAGGAACTCAAGGAATTTAGAGTCAGTGAATCAGAGGGTCTAGTGAGAGACCAGGAACTCCGTGTTGAAGAACTACAAGGAGCAGTTGTAGTGGAGCTGAAAGAACTGATACATTTGTGTTAGGAAGTGTTAAAGGACTGTTACCATAGGAGACAGCAATCCTGCAAGTGCAGAAGTAGCGCCTTGCCCTGTACGGCTGTCCTCCTATTGAAGTCTCGGGAGTCTGCCAACTGAGTATGCAACTATCCAAGGGTGTCCTGGCCCTAACCCTCTTTCCCCCCCCCAAAAAATATATAAAAAGGACTGTCAAAAGAAATTAAACCTCTTTTATATCCAAGAAGTGTCTGGCGCTCAATGACTTTCACCACCTTTGCACCCACTATGCCTCACAACCCACCACATATTGAAGAATGTCAGCTATCTTTGGAGGTCCTCATTAGACTGGAAGAGGTAAGAGATTCTGTTACACTTGGTTTCGAGTTAAAATCATTATCTTTTGCTAGAAAGGTCAGAGTGATATGGGGGAAGGGAGGTATGAACAGATGTGAGGTCAGACAGGTACTTCGGGATTGTGATGGAAGAGAAATAGCAGGAAACACATGGAAGGGATCAAGCAGCAGTGGAAGCAAGATAGGGGGTGGCAGGAGAGGACAGAGGTGTGGGGTGTGGGGTTATGCAGCAATATGGAGGGAGGATTTTGGTGATAAGAGAGGACACAGCTGTTGGGGGGGGGGGGGTTATACTTCTACAGGTAAATCAGGCAGGAGACACAGCAGAGATCAGGCAGTGGTGGAGGCAAAAGGGGACACAGATGTGAAGGGGGGTGTGGTAGTAGGAGAGGACACGTGTGGGGGTCACATAGTAATATGAATGGGGGTGGTAGTAGAAAGCATGTGGGGTCACAGTGATATGGGGGGGGGGGGGCAGGACACAGATGTGGAGTCATAGTGATTGGGGGGGCAGGGCACAGATGTGGGGTCACAGTGATATTGGGGGACAGGACACAGATGTGGGGTCACAGTGATATGGGGGGGCAAGGCACAGATGTGGGGTCACAGCGATATGGGGGGGGGGGACACAGATGTGGGGTCACAACGATATAGGGGGGACACAGATGTGGGGTCACAGCGATATGCGGGGGACACACAGATGTGGGGGAGACACAGATGTGGGGTCACAGCGATATGGGGAAGAGACACAGATGTGGGGTCACAGCGATATGGGGGAGAGACACAGATGTGGGGTCACAGCGATATGGGGGAGAGACACAGATGTGGGGTCACAGCGATATGGGGGAGAGACACAGATGTGGGGTCACAGCGATATGGGGGAGAGACACAGATGTGGGGTCACAGCGATATGGGGGGGAGACACAGATATAGGATCACAGCGATATGGGGGGCAAAACACAGACGTGGGGTCACAGTGATATGGGGGGGGGGGGGAGACAGATGTGGGGTCACAGTGATATGGGGGGGCAGAACAGATGTGGGGTCACAGTGATATGGGGGGGCAGAACACAGATGTGGGGTCACAGTGATATGGGGGGGCAGAACACAGATGTGGGGTCACAGTGATATGGGGGGGAGGAGACAGATGTGGGGTCACAGTGATATGGGGGGCAGAACACAGATGTGGGGTCACAGTGATATGGGGGGGCAGAACACAGATGTGGGGTCACAGTGATATGGGGGGGCAGAACACAGATGTGGGGTCACAGTGATATGGGGGGCAGAACACAGATGTGGGGTCACAGTGATATGGGGGGGGAGGAGACAGATGTGGGGTCACAGTGATATGGGGGGGCAGAACACAGATGTGGGGTCACAGTGATATGGGGGGCAGAACACAGATGTGGGGTCACAGTGATATGGGGGGCAGGGCACAGATGTGGGGTCACAGTGATATGGGGGGCAGGGCACAGATGTGGGGTCACAGTGCACAGTCATATTGGGGGGAACACAGATGTGGGGGCCACAGTGATACCGGGGCAGGGCACAGATTTGGGGTCATAGTGATGAGGAGGCAGGACACAGATGTGGGGTCACAGTGATATGGGGGGGCAAGGCACAGATGTGGGGTCACAGCGATATGCGGGGGACACAGATGTGGGGGAGACACAGATGTGGGGTCACAGCGATATGGGGGAGAGACACAGATGTGGGGTCACAGCGATATGGGGGAGAGACACAGATGTGGGGTCACAGCGATATGGGGGAGAGACACAGATGTGGGGTCACAGCGATATGGGGGAGAGACACAGATGTGGGGTCACAGCGATATGGGGGAGAGACACAGATGTGGGGTCACAGCGATATGGGGGAGAGACACAGATGTGGGGTCACAGCGATATGGGGGAGAGACACAGATGTGGGGTCACAGCGATATGGGGGAGAGACACAGATGTGGGGTCACAGCGATATGGGGGAGAGACACAGATGTGGGGTCACAGCGATATGGGGGAGAGACACAGATGTGGGGTCACAGCGATATGGGGGAGAGACACAGATGTGGGGTCACAGCGATATGGGGGGGGAACACAGATGTGGGGTCACAGCAATATGGGGGGGAGACAGATATAGGATCACAGCGATATGGGGGGCAGAACACAGATGTGGGGTCACAGTGATATGGGGGGGGACAGATGTGAGGTCACAGTGATATGGGGGGGCAGAACACAGATGTGGGGTCACAGTGATATGGGGGGGCAGAACACAGATGTGGGGTCACAGTGATATGGGGGGCAGAACACAGATGTGGGGTCACAGTGATATGGGGGGCAGAACACAGATGTGGGGTCACAGTGATATGGGGGGGCAGAACACAGATGTGGGGTCACAGTGATATGGGGGGGCAGAACACAGATGTGGGGTCATAGTGATATGGGGGGGCAGAACACAGATGTGGGGTCATAGTGATATGGGGGGGCAGAACACAGATGTGGGGTCATAGTGATATGGGGGGCAGGGCACAGATGTGGGGTCACAGTGCACAGTCATATTGGGGGAACACAGATGTGGGGGCCACAGTGATACCGGGGCAGGGCACAGATTTGGGGTCATAGTGATGAGGGGGCAGGGCACAGATGTGGGGTCATAGTGATTGGAGGGGGGGGGGGGGGACAGATGTAAGGTCACAGTGATATGGGGGGGGGGGGGACAGGGCACAGAAGGGGGTCATAGTGATGGGGAGGGCAGGGCACAGATGTGGGGTCACAGTGATTCGGGGGCAGGGCACAGATGTGAATTAACAGTGATATGGGGGGACACATGTGGATTCACAGTGATATGGGTGGACACAGATATGGGGTCACAGTGATATATTGGGGGGGACAGGACACAAATGTGGGGTCACAGTGATATGGGGGGCAGGGCACAGATGTGGGGTCACAGTGATATTGGGGGGCAGGGCACAGATGTGGGGTCACAGTGATATTGGGGGGCAGGGCACAGATGTGGGGGTCACAGTGATATTGGGGGGCAGGGCACAGATGTGGGGTCACAGTGATATTGGGGGGCAGGGCACAGATGTGGGGGTCACAGTGATATTGGGGGGCAGGGCACAGATGTGGATTCACAGTGATATGGGGGGACACAGATGTGGATTCACAGTGATATGGGGGGACACAGATGTGGATTCACAGTGATATGGGGGGGAAACAGATGTGGATTCACAGTGATATGGGGGGGGACACAGATGTGGATTCACAGTGATAAGGGGGCAAGGCACAGATGTGGGGGTCACAGTGATACGGGGGGGGGGACACAGATGCGGGGGCACAGCGATACGGGAGGGGGGGAGGGCACAGACGCGGGGATACGGGAGGGGGGGAGGGCACAGACGCGGGGATACGGGAGGGGGGGAGGGCACAGACGCGGGGATACGGGAGGGGGGGAGGGCACAGACGCGGGGATACGGGAGGGGGGGAGGGCACAGACGCGGGGATACGGGAGGGGGGGAGGGCACAGACGCGGAGATACGGGAGGGGAGGAGGGCACAGACGCGGGGATACGGGAGGGGAGGAGGGCACAGACGCGGGGATACGGGAGGGGGGGAGGGCAAAGATGCGGGGCCACAGCGATACGGGAGGGCACAGATGCGGGGCCACAGCGATACGGGAGGGCACAGATGCGGGGCCACAGCGATACGGGAGGGCACAGATACAGATGTGGGGTCACGGTGATAGGGGGAGAACACAGATGTGGGGTCACGGTGATACGGGGGGGGCAGGGCACAGATGTGGGGTCACAGTGATACGGGGGGGGGCAGGGCACAGATGTGGGGCCACAGTGATACGGGGGGGGGGCAGGGCACAGATGTGGGGCCACAGTGATACGGGGGGGGCAGGGCACAGATGTGGGGCCACAGTGATACGGGGGGGGGGGGGCAGGGCACAGATGTGGGGGTTATAGTAATGGGGGGGCAGATGTGGGGTCACAGGGATCTGGTTGGGGGTGTCTTACCAGAGGTCAGGCCCAGTAATAAAGAGGGGGGATGGAGGACGTTTACAGAAGTGAGGGGGGTCAGGAATAGAGGGGTGAGAAAACAGCTGTTGTTGTGGGGGGGGGGGGATAATAATAGAGGGGGGTGGGTCTCCTTAGGCGGGTGTGGTGATCAGTCAGAGGCCCGCACAGTGCACACGGGCTGGGGTGAGATTCGGGCGCAGGCCGGGTGTCCAGCCTCAGCCCAGTGTCCTTGACGGGTAACATTCAGGGCTCCCCGAGCAGTGCCAGCCCCTCCCCCTCAGAATAAGTGACCCCGCATCACCCGAAGCGCCGTAAATGACCTCTCGGGCATGCGCCTGAGGCCGCCATCTTACCTGCGTCCCCTCCGAGACATTTCTACCGCCGGGCGGCAGTTTCGGGCGTTATTGTTATTTCCTATCTCCCGCCCGCTGCGCGCGCAGCCTCGGCCCTCCCTTTCCGGGGTAGGGGGGACACGCCATGACGTCATGGGTACAACAACCTCCGCCACCAAGCTGGCGGGAGCGGGGGGAGGGCTTGAGTCGAGCAACACGTGCTAACAGCCAATCAGTGACCGGGGCGGGGAATGAGGCGCGCCTTTCAATGGGGGGTGGAACGTTCCTGGCTCGAGCACGTCGCGCCTCTGAATGATAGGGGGCGCCCGAGAATCGCTCTCACTGAGGAAATGTTGTGGACAATTGGTGACTTTTTATGGCGCCTCTTGTAGGTTGTCACCTTTGTCATTGGGTTGCCACCTCATCACCGAACACATATGTATTACACAGGTTCTGCAGCTTCTGTGTGAGATCTAATGCAATCTCATCCTTATGTACCACCACCCAATATCTCTAACGTTAAAACCACTTGATCTTACCAGATCTGAGGAATATCTATTAGCCTAGATGATTTTTGGCCAGAAAATTGCATGCGGGGGGGGCCAACCGTCCTTACTTATGTACCACCTAATATCTCTATTTTGATGTGGAATATCTCTGAAATGATGTGAGATCTAACATTAAAACCACTTGATCTTACCGGATCTAACAAATAGCTTCCAAAATAGCTGTTTGGTCAATTTTTTGATAAGGGGGGGCTGATGACGGGTTATCCCCCCCAGCAAATAACTGTTAATATTGCTTTTTCTGTGTGAGATCTAACGCAAACAATGGTTGATCTAACAAACTGCATAAGATTTTTTCAAAAATTTTGATATGGGGGGGGGGGGTTGGGTAGAGTTGCCACCTCATCCCTTTAAACCCGCACACATATTGATTACACAGGTTCTGTGGCTGATTAAGGTGGTTATTAAACTCACTCGGTGCCTTATCTGCATTAAATTAGCCTCAGAACCTGTGTAATTCATATGTGTTCGGGTTTAAAGGGATGAGGGGGCAACCCTAGGTGTATGTTGGTGTGAACTGAACCACCAGGCCATAAGACCTCTGCCGGGTTAGCCCCCCCCCAGGGTTGCCACCTCATCACTTTAAACCCGAACACATATGAATTACACAGGTTCTGAGACTAATTTAGTGCAGATAAGGCACCAAGTGAGTTTAATTACCACCTCAATCAGCCAACAGAACCTGTGTAATCAATATGTGTGCGGGTTTAAAGGGATAAGGTGGCAACTCTACCCAACCCCCCCCCCCATATCAAAATTTTTGAAAAAATCTTATGCAGTTTGTTAGATCAGGTTAGATCAACCATTGTTTGCGTTAGATCTCACACAGAAAAAGCAATATTAACAGTTATTTGCTAGGGGGGCTAACCCGTCATCAGCCCCCCCTTATCAAAAAATTGACCAAACAGCTATTTTGGAAGCTATTTGTTAGATCCGGTAAGATCAAGTGGTTTTAACGTTAGATCTCACATCATTTCAGAGATATTCCACATCAAAATAGAGATATTAGGTGGTACATAAGGACGGTTGGCCCCCCCCCGCATGCAATTTTCTGGCCAAAAATCATCTAGGCTAATAGATATTCCTTAGATCCGGTAAGATCAAGTGGTTTTAACGTTAGAGATATTAGGTGGTGGTACATAAGGATGAGATTGCATTCGATCTCACACAGAAGAAGCAATATTAACAGTTATTTGCTGGGGGGGCTAACCCGTCATCAGCCCCCCCTTATCAAAAAATTGACAGTTAGCTATTTTGGAAGCTATTTGTTAGATACGGTTAGATCAAGTGGTTTTAACGTTAGATCTCACATAATTAGAGACTTATTAAGTGATTAATGAGGGGGGCTGGCCCCCTCTTATCAAATTTTCTGGCCAAAAAAATCACCCCGGCTAATTGATATTCATTAGATCCAGTAAGATAAAGTGATTTTAAATGTTTGATTATCCATAATTACGGGGATGTTATGGATATTTGGTAGCGATGTACGGATATCTATACTAGTGTCTATATCGGAGCTGGTGATGAGCATTTTCATGTGTACCAGTGAGGAGTGCCATTGAGCATACCGAGGTATGCTGAAATTATGTGGGACATTAATTGACAGGTATGTCCAAGCCCAGTGAAGCCTGAAGCACAATAGCAGAAGCCAGAGGGAATCTTCGGAGGGCTCTGGTGAAGGAGCCAACCGCGTGCCCATCTACGGTAGCTGGCTCAAAACCAATAACACGAAGAGACAGCAGTGAAAGTCCAAACCCTTGCAGAGGACCCCCCGTTGCTGCCTCCAAGCAACCCAGTGTCCCGTTTTCTTTGACACATGCTGCCTGGTGTCAGAGAGTCAATGCACACCAGACTCCCCGAACTTAATGCAGACTTACGCCCAATCAGAATCTCCGCAGAGAGGAGCGCGGATACAAACCACCAAACAAGCCAGGGCCACCACTTCCTTCATGCTCCCTGACAAGCTGGTGGAACCTTCTCCTGTTGTTCCCGTCCAAGTAAAGGGAGTCTACACCAAGGCCCTTCTGGATACTGGAGCTTAAGTGACCCTTCTCTACAGAGACTTCTATGACAGGCACCTCAAGCACCTGCCTTTGCAGAAGTTGGAAGACCTGCAGATATGGGGCATTGTGACTTAGAACTTCCCTTATGATGGCTATCTACCGGTCAAGCTGACCTCCAATCCCTCCATAGCTGGGAAAGCCGAGACTTTTGAAACTCTGGCAGTGGTCTGTCCTTGCCCACCAGGGGCCAGTAAGAGTTCTCTCATCATAGGGACCAATACTGATCTTGTCAGAAGGCTGTTGACACCTCTTATTCTGGAGCCAGTCACTTCAACTACAAGTGTGCACCCCATGCTGAGACAAGCCTACCAGCACCTGGTACAAAAACAGAAGAGAAAGATCTGGCGCTTGGACCAGTGTGAGAAGGTGTTACAGCCTGGTAAAGTGGCCTATTTACGAGCATCTGTTAAGCTAAATTGGAAGCAACCAGGCCCTTTCATTGTCCTTGAATCAGACGGACAGAGAGAAGACATGGGAGTGGAGATAATTCCCGAGGTGGTTTCAACCAAAGGGTTGCAAAGAAGTCACGGGAAGATCTTGGTTAGTGTCCACAACATAACAGCCTCGCCAGTGAAGATGCCGGGTCAGATGTTGCTGGGACAAGTGAATCTGGCCACCCCAGTCCCGCCACCTGATTTGGTGGGGGGAGCAAAGGATGTGATCTCTGTGGAGGAGCTCTATCCGAAGAATACTCCCCTTTTGCCTGAATGGAAAGAAAGGGCAAAGACTCAGCTCCTGAGATGGCAGGCTGCATTCTCCAAGAGTGAATTTGATGTGGGATGCCCAATACCAGTTCCATCTCTTCGAGTGCATAAGTTGTTCAGGGAAAGATTTTGATGGATTCGTTTAGGGGACTTGGAGGATCTGCATGAACAACTGGCAGAGTTGAAGAGGGCAGGTATCTTCCGAGAGTCCCAGAGTCTATATGCTTCCCCAATAGTGGTGGTACGGAAGAAGAATGGGTCGCTGGGTATTGACTACCGGACGGTGAACCGGAGAACCATTCCCGACCAATATACCACCCCAAGAATAGAAGATGCCTTGCAGAGCCTGTCAGGAGCTAAATGGTTCAGCATGCTGGATTTAAAGAGTGGGTATTACCAAATCCCCATGCACCCTGAGGATCGGGAGAAGACCATTTTCATTACCCCGGAGGGGATCTTTGGATTTGACCGTATGCATCAAGGCCTGTCTGGTGCCTCAGCCAACTTCCAAAGGCTAATGGAGAAGACTGTGGGTGACCTGAAACTGATCGAGGTGTTGGTGTACTTAGACGACATCATCGTTTTCAGCAAGACCCTGGAAGAGCACGAAGAGCGTCTGCAGAAGGTCCTGAAGAGACTCCATGATGACGGGGTTGAAGCTGTCTCTGGAAAAGTTCCAGTTTTATCAACCCTCAGGTCAACTACCTTGGTCACATTGTGTCTTCTGATGAAGTGGCCACCGACCTCCAGAAGCTGGAAGCTGTCACCTCCTGGCCGAGGCCTACCAATGTGTCTGAGCTTAGGTCATTTCTGGGATTCTGCTCTTATTACAGAAGATTTGTCAAGGGATTCGCTAAGACGCTAACCCTGATCTGGCGAAGCCTGTCAGACCAGCTGGAGGGCCAAAAAAAAACAGAGAGTCCATTCAGGAGCAATGGACCTCGAAGTGTGAAGAGGTTTTAGGCAGCTGAAGTGAAGCCTAACAACTGCTCCAGTCGTGGCCTATGCAGATCCAACCAAGCCATACGAGCTACACTTTGACGCCAGTTGAGATGGGTTAGGTGGGGTGCTATATCAAGAGGATGAATGCCATCTACGGCCTGTTGCCTATGTTAGTTGGAACTTGGCCCCCGCCGACAAGAACTATCCCATGCACAAACTTGAGTTCCTGGCCTTGAAGTGGGCGGTGGTGGATAAGTTGAAGGATTACCTGTATGGAGCGGAGTTCGTGATCAAGACCGACAACAATGCTCTCACCTACATCCTCACTACCACCAAGTTGGACGCCACGGGTCACAGATGGTTGGCTGCTCTATCAGGGTTTATTTTCAGCCTGAAGTATCGACCTGGGTCGGGAAACAAGACACGGATGCTTTGTCCAGAAGGCCCAATTGTTCCAGAGACCCTCCATAAGAATAGGCCCAGCTGACACCTGAAGGGTATGAGCCTTATGTCAAGGAGCAGAACATCAACCTAGAGTAGGATCCAGGCCTTAAGAGGTTGGAGTGTCAGCCGCTGGTGTCCCCAGATGTTATTGCAATGTCGCCCAAGTCGGGGATGAAGGTCTGCCCAAGCTGTCAAAGACCTGCGGAGGGACCAGTTGGAGGACCCCCCCTGTAGCTTGACATTGAAGGCCTTGGAGAGCCAACACCCTGACTTGCTCCTCACTGACTCCCAGAAGGAAACCCATCTGCTGCACCGAGAGTGGGATCGGTTTCAGGTGCACAGAGGGTTAGTCTACCGAAGGGGCTCCTCTGACGATTCTGAAGAAAAATGGCAGCTATTCCTACCTGAAAAACATACGGAGACAGTATTAACTGCCTTACACAACAACCATGGCCACCTAGGGCCCAAGAGGACTTTTCACCTGGTGAGGGACCGGTTCTACTGGCCCTGCATGCAGGCTGAAGTTGAGGACTATTGCCACTCCTGCATCAGATGTATCCAAAGGAAGACTTTGCCTCACTGAGCTGCCCCAATGGACCATCTTCAGAGTCAGGGACCCATGGAGCAGGTGTGCATTGACATTCTGTGCTTGGAGCCTGATCTGAGCGGGCAGGGAAATATGCTGGTAGTGACTGACTCGGTATGCCCAGGCATTTTCCACGAGAGACCAACAAGCATCCATGGTGGCCAAGATCTTCGCAGAGAAATTCTTTGTGCACTATGGTCTGTCACAACGCATCCACTCTGATCAAGGGAGAGATTTCAAGAGTAGTCTCATCAAGAGACTTTTAGACCTGTTGGGCATCAGGAAGTCTAAAACCACCCCGTATCATCCTCAAGGAGATCCAGAGAGATTCAACCAAACCCTCCTGGATATGCTTGGAACTCTAAATTCAGAACAAAAGCAGCACTGGAGCAAGCATATAGTGGCTTTTGTGCATGCTTATAACAGCACCTCCAATGATACCACAGGTTACTCTGTCTATAGTTTGATGTTCGGACCGTAGGCCCAGCTACCAGTAGACTTGGCCTTCGGCACATCCCTCGACCATACCTCAGCAACTTCCCACAGAGGGTATCTGTGGATTGTCTGCAGAGACATCTGAAAACCACCTATGATAAGGCTCAAGCTGCCTCATATGCCCGAGGACAGAGAAACAAAATAAACTTTGACCTCAGAGTACGAGTGCAGGACCTACAGCCGGATGACAAGGTACTGCTGAGAAACCTGGGTGTCCCTGGAAAGCACAAGTTGGTTAACCGCTGAAAGTCACAGCCCTATGTCGTTTGCAAGCATCTGCCAGGACACCCAGTATATCAAATCCGGCCAGAGGGAAGCACAGGCCCGCTGAAGACTTGGCATCACAATCATCTGTTGCCTCTGTCTTCTCCTCCCAAGGTGACTGAGGTGACTCTCAGGCCAGAGGCTCCTGAGTTTGTACCTCAAAGTCCCCCTTTTGAAGAGTTGGAAGAACCTCAATCTTCCCTGCTGACAACAGACCCCTAAGACTTTCCATTCTTCATTGAGGAAGCTGCAGCTGATATGCAGGAAGAAGAAGATACCAGTGTGCCTGTAACCCCAGAATCTAAAGAACAGCGAGAGCGAAGGGTTATTCACCCGCCCAAAAGACTAACATATGATACTTTGGGTGAAAGCTCTGAGGAGGTCATGCTCATTGCAAAAAGGACTCTTGAAGTAACTGATCCTTCCACCGCAGATTTGGTGGTGGACAATCCCAACTCACTGTCAGGGCTGGGCTCAGCCCTTCCTTCTCTAAGCTGGCTGCTCAGCTGTTGGCTAATTGCCAGCTCCTATCTCTCCACAGTTACTCAGCTGTTGATGATATCCTGCTTGTCAGTCCTGCCTACTTAAGCCGTCCAGTCCAGAGGATTTCTGCCTTCGCCTTGGTCAACATCACAGAAAAAATCTCCTGCGATCCTGTTCAAGACTTGCTTTGCTGACATCCCTTCTGGCTCCAGATTCTGCTTGCTGATCCACAACATTGATCCCTGACTTCTGGCTTGGCTGACTATCCGTTCCGGTCACTGAACTTTGGCTATGTTTTGACTACGTTTGTACTTTTTACTTTTATTATTAAACAAGTATGATTTAACTGTACTTCTGACTTGGCCTGATTTCTTGGTTTCTGACACCCACCCCATTGGCATATCTAGCTGGGCCATTCCAGTTAAGGTGGCCTGTAGGCAGGAAGACCTCCCCCTCCTATGCTAATTGGTGGCATGTTCCTCTGCCAGGGTTTTATGCAGATGTACATTGTATGGTTTCCTGTGCACACTAACCTGTTTTTTTTTCAGTGTGTATATCAAAAGCATGTAACAGGTCATAGACTCTTTACTTCCTTTAGCGGACCAAAGGTTTTTTGGTGGGGGGAGTGTGTAGCGGGTGCTACTCTATCACCTGTGGTCCTACACCTCCCGTTATTCCTGCCAGTGACTGCCGGACTGAATGGACACTGGCACAGGCACTCACTGAGGAAGACCACACCTGTCAGTCCCCGTGGGGGATTTCTCCCCCTCCCTCTCCTCTTCCTGTGTCCCTATTGGCAGGGAGGGGGAGCCAATCAAGCAGCAGCAAAGGACCACGGGACTTGAAGTCTCATCACAATACAGCCCCATTGATTTCTACAGGGGGTGGAACTACCAAGCCCAGCCTTGCTTTGCAAGAAGGGAGGGCTAGCTAAAGACTTAAGCTTGTTGGTCTGAGGAGAGATTACCATGAGGCAGGGAGGTGAACGGAGGTGTGAGGAGAGACTACAGTCACCCGCTGAAGAACCATCCAAAGAAGGTTCCAGAGACCATCCAGAGACGGTTGAAGATGGATGTACCTTCTGTACCACCTAATATCTCTATTTTTATATGGAATATCTCTGAAATTATGTGAGATCTAAAGTTAAAACCACTTGATCTTATCAGATCTAACGAATATCTATTAGCCTGAATGATTTTTGGCCAGAAAATCAGTTTAAACTCAGTTTATAACGTAAAATACAGTATTTACAATTCTGTCTTACTGTTTAGATGTTGATTTTTGAAAGCACCGGCAAGCCTGCTGATCTCACGGGTTTTATTATCCGACAGAACACTGCTGCTTTAAAAAATCAACATCTACACAGTCTGACAGAATTGTAAATACTGTATTTCACGATATAAGCTGAGTTTACTGTTAAAAATAACAGTGGAATGTATAACTCCGTTGGGTGTAACAAGATGTCCGCTTCCCACCTTCTCACTGTATGTTTACTGTGGCCGAGTGTGGGGTGTAACAAGATGGCGGTGACAGAACATCACGTCCATTACACATTCTGATGAAACACCGGTCTATCGCCTATACTTCTCATATAAAGTAATCAGAAGTCAGTTTCTGGGGTCAGCAGTGTGTGTAATACAGAGACCACGCCAGGAGAGACTACGAGGAGAGCTGGCATGCTGGGACTTGTAGTTTATACACAGAGAATCCTCCATAGAGGTCTATGGGGACATGTTGGGACTTGTAGTTCATACAGAGAGACCTCCGTAGAGGTCTATGGGACATGCTGGGACTTGTAGTTCATACACAGAGAATCCTCCATAGAGGTCTATTGGGACATGCTGGGACTTGTAGTTCATACACAGAGAATCCTCCATAGAGGTCTATGGGGACATGCTGGGACTTGTAGTTCATACATAGAGAATCCTCCATAGAGGTCCATGGGGACATGCTGGGACTTGTAGTTCATACACAGAAAATCCTCCATAGAGGTCTATGGGGACATGCTGGGACTTGTAGTTCATACACAGAAAATCCTCCATAGAGGTCTATGGGGACACGTTGGGACTTGTAGTTCATACAGAGAGACCTCCGTAGAGAACTATGGGGAGATGCTGGGACTTGTAGTTCATACACAGAGAATCCTCCATAGAGGTCTATGGGGACATGCTGGGACTTGTAGTTCATACACAGAAAATCCTCCATAGAGGTCTATGGGGACATGCTGGGACTTGTAGTTCATACACAGAAAATCCTCCATAGAGGTCTATGGGGACATGCTGGGACTTGTAGTTCATACACAGAAAATCCTCCATAGAGGTCTATGGGGACACGTTGGGACTTGTAGTTCATACAGAGAGACCTCCGTAGAGAACTATGGGGAGATGCTGGGACTTGTAGTTCATACACAGAGAATCCTCCATAGAGGTCTATGGGGACATGCTGGGACTTACTATACTATACTGTACATGGACAGACTATTAACTAAGCCAACATTTCTGTATTAAAAATCCTTTCTTTTATTGGTCTTAAATTTTTATTGGTTTGTATGTAATATTAAAATTTTCTGAGATACTGAATTTTGGGGTGTCACGAGCTGTAAGCCATTTATATCACTCAGTGTGTAACACATCTATATAAAATATATCACTTTTTGAATGCAATTAGGCCGCTTTCACACTATTTTTAGCGACGGTTTACCGTCGTTTTTGCGGAGGTATTCGGACACTAGCGGGGCAGTTTTAAACCTTTTTCGGCCGCTAGCAGCGGTTTGGCCGCGCTGCCCATTCATTTCAATGGGCAGGAGCGGTGGAGGAGCGGTGTATACACCGCTCCAAATATGCTGCTTGCAGGAATTTTTTTAACGTCCTGCCAGCGCATCGCAGGGGAGCCGTTTTTCAGGCGCTTTACAGGCACTATTTTTAGTCCAAAAGCACCTGAAAAATGCTCCAGTGTGAAAGGGGTCTTACTGAAATAAATTAACTTTTTTGATTATATTCTAATTTTATGAGATACACTTTATTGATTACAGGTTCATCTCTGGTCAAAACTTTTTTTTTCTTTTTGTTAGGCCCCTTTCACACTGAGGCGCTTGTAAACTGCCAGTAAAACACTGTGCACTTTTGAAGAGCTTTTCAGGCGCTTTTGAAGCGCTTTCCATTAATTTCAATGGAGAGGGGCATTTTTTCACCACCCTGCCAGCGTACTGCCCCAGTGTGAAAGCATTCATTGATTTTAATGAAAATAGGTTTTCGTAAGCTTTTCAGGCGCTTTTTTTAGCGTGAAAGCGCCTGAAAAGCGCCTCAGTGTGAAAGGGGTGTTAAAGTTCATGTTAACCACTTCCCAACCACCTGCCGTACATATACTGCGGCAAGCTCCTCTAGTGCGTAAATTCACATACTTGTACGTGATATTGTCAATAGCGTCTAGGGGCGCGCGCGCGCGTGCGTCACCGGAGACGCGATCGCGCGCTGATTGGCCACAGGGGGAGCCAATTAGTGGGCGAGTCCGCCGGGCCCGCTGATTCTGTCCAGAGACAGGACGGCGGTCTGCCGATGTAAACAAGCAGACAGGCATGGACATTCTGACCTAGTGTTCCTGCTAATCAGGAACACGGATCAGAGTGTCCATGCAGTGAGCCCCCCCCAGTTAGAAACATACTGAGAGAACACAGCTAACCCTTTGATTGCCCCTGATGTTAACCCCTTCCCTGCCAGTGTCATTTATACACTGACAGCGCATATTTTTAGCAAAAAAAGTGTCAGTTAGGTGTCCGATCTGTCCGCCACAATGTCGCAGTCCAGCTAAAAATCGCTTATCTTTGCCATTACAAGTACAAATATATATGCCATAAATGCCATAAATCTATCCCCTATTTTGTAGACGCTATAACTTTTGCTCAAACCAATCAATATACGCTTTCTGAGATTTTTTTTACCAAAAATATGTAGCAGAACATATATTGGCCTAAATTGATGATGAAATCAGATTATTTAACCACTTGCCGACCAGCTGCCATCATTATTCTTCAGTTTGTGTAGTAGACACCGTGGGCACGCGCATGCCCGCGGCCCCAGAGCCGATGCGCTTGACCGGCGGCCGCAATGTCCGCCGGCCACCCGCGATCGCTCCACAGAGAGCCAGAACGGGGATCTGTCAATGTAAACAAACCGATCCCCGTTCTGACAGGGGAGTAGAGAGAGATCGTCTGTTCCTAGTGATCAGGAACAGCGATCTCTCTCCTCTCCCAGTCAGTACACTCCCCCAACAGTTAAAAACACCTCCCAGGGAACACATTTAACCCCTTGATCACCACTAGTGTTAACTCCTTCCCTGCCAGTGTCATTTATACAGTAATCAGTGCATTTTTATAGCACTGATCGCTGTATAAATGTCACTGGTCACAAAAAAGTGTCAAAAGTGTCCCATCTGTCCGCCCCAATGTCGCAGTTCTGTCTAAAAATCGCTGATCACCACCATTACTAGTAAAAAAATAATAATAATAATAAAAATGTCATGAATCTACCCCCTATTTGGTAGATGCTATAACTTTTGCGAAAACCAATCAATATACGTTTTTTTGCGATTTTTTTTTTAACCAAAAATATGTAGAGGAATACATATCGGCCTAAACTGAGGAAGAAATTTGTCTTTTTTATATCTTTTTTTGGGGATATTTATTATAACAAAAAGTAAAAAATATTGCTTTTTATTTTTCAGAATTGCCACTCTTTTTTTGTTTATAACGCAAAAAATAAATACCGCAGAGGTGATCAAATACCACCAAAAGAAAGCTCTATTTGTGGGAAAAAAAAGGACGTCAATTTTGTTTGGGTGCAACGTCGCACAACCGCACAATTGTCAGTTAAAGTGACGCAGTGCCGGATCGCAAATAGTGCTATGGTCAGGAAGGGGGTAAATTATTCCGGGGCTGAAGTGGTTAAGGGGGTGTGGCAGGGGGTGTGTCCTATGCCTGCCTACTTTTGCTGATAGGTGTCCCTCATTCCCATCTCAAAAAGTTGGGAGGTATTCTGGGGCTGTCTAGGAGCAGAACGTCCCTCCCAACGTTTTAGTGCACCCAGGAATGACAGATGCAGCAACCAGCCCTGCTTTAGGCAGCCTGTTAAAGTCTTAGCCCTGGTTCACACAAGTGCGACTTGACAGTTCAAAGTCGCACCATATTTGCAGCAATGGAACCCTTCAAGTCGCAGCGACTTTGGAAAGGGTTCCTGCACTATTTCTGTGCGACTCACATTGACATTTGTTTAAATTAATTCTCACAGATGTCAGCAAGTCTCACCTGAAATTGCGCTGATCGGCAGCTTGGAAATCATGCTGAAGTAGCGCGGTTTCAAAGCCGCACTGGTGTAAGTCAGAACCTAGACAGGCTGGACGGGGCCGAACACTGTACCGATTGGTGCCGGCCTTGTATGTTCAGGGGACGAAAGTCCAGAAAGCCGCCCAAACCTCCCAATCGCAAGTGTAAACAAAGCCTCGGCGCTCCATTTTAGAGGGCAAGCAGCTGTCACTTTTTTCCTGCAGTGACAGAGAAATGTGATTTCAGCTCATTCCATTGTTTACTTTTTTTTTACTTTATACATACCTTCCAACTTTTTGAGATGAGGGACACCTATCAGCAAAAGTATGCAGGCATAGGACACACCCCCTGCCACGCCCCCTTAAAGGAGAATTGTATAAAAAAAACAAGATTGGTTAAACCAACAAGTGCTTTTTTTTTACCACTACTATTCCTTTATATTGGCTTTTGGAATTTACAAATGCAGCAATTTAGAAATTGGATGAAAGGTTTAGCGCTGGAAAACACTAGATAGATAAAAAGTGCATTTTATATACATCTATAGAGATCAGACCAAAATGAGGGACAAATGTGGAGGAATGAGGGACAGAGGGACATTGCTCCAAATCAGGGACAGTCCCTCCAAATCAGGGACAGTTGGGAACTATGCTTTATATGAAGTGCACAAAGAGACATTTTCTTCATGTCTATGCACAGCAGCGAAGTGGTATGTGGTACCATCCAGTGTTCTGCAGAACAAAGCAATGTGCCTGAATTGCACTGCACATCACACCAGCATTGTGATGTGAACGGGGCACAGAGAAAACAATTCATTTCCATGTGTCCTTGCGACATACCTCCCAACATTTTGAGATGGGAATGAGGGACACCTACTAGCAAATGTATGTAGGCATAGAACACGCCCCCTGTCACACCCCCTTAAAGGAGAATCAACCAAAAAAAAAGGTTAATTAAATCCACAAGGGCTTTTTTTTTACCACTACTATTCCTTTATATTGGCTTGTACAAATGCAGCAATTTAGAAATTGGATGAAAGGTTTAGCACTGGGAAACACTTTTTGAAAGATAAAAAGTGAATTTTATACAACTATAAAGATCAGACCAAAATGAGGGACAAATGAGGGACAGAGGGACATTGCTCAAAATCAGGGACAGTCCTTCGAAATCAGGGACAGTTGGGAGCTATGCTTGCGATGACTGGCGTTTATACAGTGCAGATAGTGTGAAGGAACCCTAAGGCCCCTTTCACACAAGGCGGATCCGCTTCCACGGAGTCCGCCTCCGTCCGCTGGCTCAGTGGGAGATCTCTCCGTTGATCTCCGCTGAGCTGGCGGATGACAGGTCCCTCTCTGCTCACTGAGCGGGGACGGGCTTGTTGACCGCCGCTGCTGCCTATGGAGAGATTGGATGAAAAAGGACAGCATGTCCGTTTTCATCAGATCTCACCCGATCTGATCCGCCAGCGACAGGCCTGAACGTAGGGCCTTCCGTCTGCTTTTAGCGGATCGGACCGGGTCGGATGTCAGTGGACATGTCTCCACTGACATCCATCGCTCCATAGGCTAACATGGAGCGCCCGTTCAGGTCTGCCGTCAAAACTGACAGGCGGACCTAAACAGTCCGACCGTGTGAAAGGGGCCTAAGGCTCCATTCACACCTGAGCGTATCGATTTACTGGTGTTTTTCAGGCATTTTTTTAAAGCTTTTTTGAAGCTTTCTAGAAGTGTTTTACAGCATTAGGTGTTTTTGTTTAGCACTAGGGGGAGGAGAGGAAATTAGGGGTGGAGAGCTGCTATTTGAGCAGAAAATGCTCGTAAAACGCTTAACTCAGGCATTTCTATTGAAGTCTATGGGGCCAAAAACGCATGTAATCTGCCAAAAAGAAGCATGTACTTTTTTGAGCTTCAGGCGACAGAACGCTCAGATGTGAACAGGGGCCATTGAAATGAATGGGTTTTGGCTTTATTTAGAGCTACAAGTAGAAAATCCTAAGGCCTTGTGGGTGGGTAAGGGGGAGGTATAAATGTGCAGTTGAACCGTGTTTTTTTACCACCCCCAACTTCTCCCCACCTAAACTGCCAAGGCAGCGGAGGGAGTGTACACATGCTGCAGCAAAAAGGAACCCGCTGTTGCGTTCAGTGCAGTATTGTGGGGTTTAAGGGGTTAAAACAGGCAGCGAGGAGGCCATATAATACTCTCTCTACACCTGCAAATGCCTGGCGATATATTACCTCCTCGCCACCAACCTGGAGCATTCTGCTGCAGGCAACACAAGTATAAACGAGGCCTTAGGCCTGAAACATGTCATTGCTAGAGGAGCCTATGATATGCCTACTGAGTAAAAATGAGCAGCTGTATCTGATTGATTAATTAGAAACATTCTTATAAATTAAGGGTGTCTGGGAATGGTAGCTGGTTTTATTTTCTCTTAGAGAGCAGTACTAAGGTAGGTAGTGTAAGAGGCTGAGGCTGAGGCTGAGGCTGAGGCTACTGGGTGGCGATGTACAAATTCACTATTAGGCTGGATTCACACTGTGGATCACGCAGGGGTGCTGTGCGTTGTCGTTTCAGGGCCGATTCTATGCCTCAATTTGGCCCTGAAACGGAGCCAAAGACGCACAGCGTTTGTGCAGTGCACTCCGCAGCCTCAAGGGAGATATGTGAACCGGCTCCATAGGGAGCCAGTCACATTCTCCTGCTATGCGAATTGGATGCTGGGAAACCCGCATCCAATTCGCATAGGTGTGAACCCGGCCTTAAGAGCATGATATGCCTGTATTTAGGGTGTAGGTAGCAATTGGCTTGTAGTACTCAATGGATTAAAAGTGCCCCTATCAGAATACTTGTAGTCCATTGAGGCTTCCACCATTTTTCTAACCTTACAGAGGCGCAGGTAGAAAGTTGAAGGACATGTCTGCAGGAGCCTGATGCTTTTCGGGCTCCTGTGGGAAAAAAAGAAACGCATATCATCTTTTTTAATCCTGCAAAAATTTTATTTTACACCCAAAAGGGGAGGTTCTGCTTTAACCACTTCAGCCCTGGAAGGATTCCACCCCCCCCCCCCCCTTCTTGACCAGAGTACTTTTTGTGATTTGGCACTACGTCGCTTTAACTGACAATTGTGTGATGTTGCACCCAAACAAATTTGACATCCTTTTTAGAGCTTTCTCTTGGTGGTATTTGATCGCCTCTGCAGTTTTTATTTTTTGCACTTTAAACAAAAGAGCAGTCATTTTGAAGGAAAAACAATATTTTTTGCTATAATATGCCCCAAGAATATATAATAATAAAAAAAAAAAAAAATTTTCCTAAGTTTAGGCTGATATGTATTTGTATTCCACATATTTTTGGTAAAAAAAATCACAATAAGCTTATATTGATTGGTTTGTGCAAAAGTTATAGCGTCTACAAAACAGGGGATAGTTTTATGGCATTTTTATTTATTTTTTTCTATTAGTAATGGCAGCGATCTGTGATTTTTTTATCGTGACTGCAACATTATGGCTGACACATCGGACACTTTTGACACTATTTTGGGACCATTTATACAGCGATCAGTGATATAAAAATGCACTGATTACTGTGTAAATAACACTGGCAGGGAAGGGGTTAAACACTAGGGGGCGATCAGGGGGTTAAGTGTGTCCTAGGGAGTGATTCTAACTGTAGGGGGGCTGGGCTTTAACACACAGGACAGTGATCACTGCTCTTGATGACAGAGCTGTGATCTCTGTCCTGTCACTAGGCAAAATGGGGAAATGCTTTGTTTACAAAAGCATCTCCCCGTTCTTCCTCTACGTGACACGATCGTGGACATCGAGGCCTGTGACGCCGCTTCTTAAAGGGGACATACCTGTAAACCCTTTTGCCTACCAGTGCCCTTCTGCCAATGTACATCGGTGTGCGCTGTTCGGCAAGCGGTTAAGTCAGCAGCTACAAAAAAAGTGTAGCTGCTGACTTAACACATTTACCTGTCCTACGATCCAGTGATGCGGCCACCCGAACCCTCACCTCTCCCCGACATCATTAGTGTGGGTACCTGACTGACAGCTTGTAGACGCTATACATTTTGGCAAACCAATCAATCTACGCTTATTGCGATTTTAATATATTTTTGGGGCATATTTATTATAGCAAAAAGTAAAAAAATTTAAAAAATTTCAAAATTGTCACTTTTTTTTTGTTTATAGAGCAAAAAAATAAACCGCAGAGGTGATCAAATACCACCAAAAGAAAGCTCAATTTGTGGGGGGAAAAAAGGACGTCAATTTTGTTTGGGTACAACGTCGCATGACCACGTAAAAGAGATGCAGTGCCGAATTGTGTGGTTATGCAACGCTGTACCCAAACAAAATTGATATTTTTTTTCCTCACACAAATAGAGCTGTCTTTTGGTGGTATTTGATCGCCTCTGGTTTTTTTATTTTTTGCAATCTAAATGAAAAGACCAAAAAGCTGGATACGAACTACAGTATACAACTTTTGTTGTTTTTCCTTTAGATTTAACAAAACCATGTAGTGGAAGGGCCTGCCTGATTGCATACTAATTAAAACTGTTTTCCCTCATTATATGGTTTTGGTAAATCTAAAGGGGAAAAAAATCTTAAAGTTGTATAGTGTGTATCCAGTTTTGTTTCGGCTTATTGTATCTCATACATTCTTATGAACTGAATCCATATTCACAATGATTAAAATAGCACGTATTCCTCAAGCAAACTCTACAATGGATGCCTTATTACACCTGATTAAAGTGCAAGTTCCCCATTAACTTCTTGCCGACCGCCGCATGTATATACACTGCAGAAAGTCAGCCTCTCTGCGCCAGATCACGTAAGTCACAGGTGTCAAACACAAGGCCCGCGGGCCAAATCCAGGCCATTTCACGTGGCCCTCGCACCTCAGCTGCAGGAGAGCTCCAGCCCTCCTCTGGTCCTCCTCCAGACTAAGGATGAGCTCCGACGTGTTTGCATGCTGCACATGCCTATCCCGCCAGGAAGTCGGCACTGAGCAGCGCTAATCACAAGCAGCGAGCAGTTTTCCCGATGTGCGGCTGCAGAGATCGGAAAATATCTCACTGCCTGTGATTAGCGCCGTGCCGACTTCCTGGCGGGATAGGCACGTGCAGCATGCAAACACGCCGGAACTCATCCTTACTCCAGACCCCTACTTTCTGCTTTCAAGCAATGCATCCATCTCCTTCCCAGCAGCAGCATAAGGAAAGGGGGTTGCACTGTGATGTAAGGGAGAGTGGGGGACTCAACTTCTGATGGTGGGGTGGCTCTCAACATCTAATGTAAGCGGAGGGGATGCACTGGACATCTAATCTTACAAATACAACTGGCTCGTTTGAGGGCAATCGTAATGCTGATGCGGGCCACGATGAAATTGAGTTTGACACCCCTGACGTACGTGATCCGGCTTTTTCGGGTGGGTGGGGGCGTGCTGTGCTGCTATTCGCTCCAGCACATACTGATCAGCAGGTCCTGCCAAATGATGGCCGGGACCCACTGATCGGCGGAGCAAATGACAGGAGAGCGTGCTTTACCGACAGCAACAATGTGCGTGTTTTTTGTTTTTTTTCCCTCCCTGCAAAGCAGAAAGTAAAAAATGGCACATTGCTTAGTGAGAACAGAACACATCGTTGGGCACACAGTTAACCCCTTCCTAGCCTGTGTCATTAGTAAAATGACAGTGTATATTGTTAGTACTAATCACTGTGTAAGGGTCACTAGAGATGTCAGTGACAGTCAGGTTTCCGCCCCCAGTGTCAGATTGCCCACCGCACTTGCATCAAATCCCACTATAAGTTGCTGATAGCCGCCATTACTTAGAGATCTCTCTATCTCTCTATCTCTCTATCTCTCTATCTCTCTATCTCTCTATCTCTCTATCTCTCTATCTCTCTATCTCTCTATCTCTCTATCTCTCTATCATCTCCTCCCCCATAGGTTGTAGATGCTAGACCGTTCATGCAAACCAATATACACTTATTGGGTTTTTTTTAACAAAGACCTGTAGCAAAATACATTTTGGCCCACATTTATAAAGATATTTTTTTCGATAGATCGGTTTTATAGCAACAGGTAAAAACTTTTTTTCCCTCAAACATCACTGTTACCAGTACTGCCATGTAAAAGAAAGGGGCTGCTAATGCTTCTGCAACTTGAAAAAAAAATTAAAGGATACGTTCACTTAAAAAAAAAAAAAAAAAAGACAGACATAATAAACGCAATTTTACTTTTTTTTTTTTTTTTTTTTTTTGTAGGAGCCTGGAAAGCATTGCCCCCCACAATCAGCAGATCATGGGTGCCATGCAGGACTCATGCAGACAGTGTCACTGTTACACTGTCCGTTCAACCTGCCTGCAAGAAGTTTCTCACTCACAGAAAGAATCAATGGGCTACCACAGTGCTCAACAGCACACTAGTAGTTCATTGAGGAGGACAAGCCAACGGCTGCACAGAACTCTGTGAATAAATGATGTGGCTGCACAGAGCCACTCTTTTTTTTTTTTTTTTTTTTTTTTTTTTTTTTTTTTTTGTGGGTGGGGGAAGAAGCTTGCCCACTTGCTGTCACATCAGGGGGTATGAGTGCCAGTGCTACAGTGACATGTTACACCCTGAATATGGGTCTAACATGTTACAAAAGGTGGAATTATCATTTTAATGCTTTTATAGTGCCAATACAACCTGACTGTACAATCTCCTTTGGGCTTTGCCATCAATTACATAAGGGGGTGCCTAATTAAATATAAAATGACTGGCTTGTTTAGATTTGTCCCTAGGTTACAGTATATTTTTTTGCCAATTTTAAAGAAAATTGTACAATCTAATTGTACAGTACATGGATGGCTTGATTTTTTTGTATGGCTATAAAAATGAGGCTGATTTACAAATGCTGGAGCAGAAAGGAAGCAATTGTTTATATCGGGGATCCTCAAATCTTTTAAATAAGTGCCAGTTCACTGCCCTTAGCATTGGGGCGAACCCTTGGGGGGGGGGGGGGGTTGAACTGTGGCCAGTAGTAGAGTAGAACATGCTCTGGAGTCAGTAGGAGCAAACTCCCCAGGATTGGTGAGCAGTGAGAGTAAAATGATCTAGAGCCTGCTGGAGGCGGAATTGTGCCCCATTGGAGTCCGTGGGAGGAACAGGGCCCCAAATGTCTGGAAAGGGCTGCATCTGGACAGTGAGGACTGCTGGCTTGTAACAAAAATCCATGCACTTGGCCTGTGTTTGGAGCTTATGCTAAATGCATTCTGAAAATGCTAGTTGTCTGGCTGTAAATTGTACCCTCTTGATTCAATACTTTGAGCCACTGATTTGGCAAAAGTCTAGAGATATGGACCTTCTCTTTTTTTTCGACCTTTCTAATACACATACTTATTTCAGATCATTGATTGGGAAATACAGGTTTGGTGCAACAGCCAAGCAACTAGCGTTTATAGAATGTGGTTAGTAATGGCAACTAATGTCAGGACAGGTACACTAAGTGGATCTGCCGCCTTAAAATTAGTGTTTGACTGGGCAGTCAGAAAAGGCTTATCTCCACCAAAGGCTTTTGAGATTCTTTTTTCCCTTTTGACTTTTATGTACAGTATTTTGTTGTGAATAGGTAGGTCAGGACATGGGCTATCAAAGCTAACAATTATGAGCTAAACCTGTATTGACTTAATATTGCGTTTGTATATCTGACGACATTGGGGTTTATTTACTAAAGCTAGAGAGGCCAAAATTGGCCACAATTCTGCAGAGAAACCAATCAGCTTCTAACCTCAGCTTGTTTAAGTTTTAGCAATAAAACCTGGAAACTGACTGGTTTCTCTGCAGAATTGTGACAAATTTTGCCCTCTAGCTCTAGTAAGTAAACCCCAGTGTGTCCATATATTCTGTGTTTTTCTTTTCTGTAGGGGCTTTATGTAACATAATTCTCATTTGTCTACCTTTTGCCATTCTCTCCTAGTTATCTGCACACAATGTCTTCTGGTTGGGATACCAGTGGGGGAAGCTTCTTCATGTCCAACTCTAACCTCACACTGACCGATATTATGGACCTAGGATTTGTAGCTCCAATGCATGGAAACTCTTCTCCCTATCCATCACAGCCAGAGCAGTGGGACAGCAGAGTGCCTCCCAAGTTTAGAGGGTCCCCACTTTTTGTGACAGTGTCGGAAAGTACACCCATGGTGAGTGGAGGAAGAAAACTGTGGTTGGGTGCAGATGCTGGCTCCTCTGCCTGCCGCTCCCCACTGAATCCTGATGGTCCATTTCTTGAACAGTCCTCCTTGGTTTCAGAACAACTTGGCCAATTTAATAACTCCATTGTGGGGATCTTCTATGGTAGCAAAGCGTCCACACCTTATAAGAAGGAAGGCATGGAGACATCTGATCCATTGGTAGTCGATATTGCCACATCCAAACTACAAGATTCAGAAGCAGCGATCAATGCATCTGCCCTGCAGAAACCTGCCCCGCCGCTATGGGAGATCTCTGAAATAAATTCTGCATTAGAAGAAAATACCCCTTCACTAGAGGTTTCCATCTCTGATTTGAGGTTTCCAAATACCTCCAGTGACGGTGAACCACCTGTGCCTGCTGTCCAGTCATCTACTGCTCCTATTGCCCAGTGGGTAGGTGTCAAGCACAAGGACATAGGGCGCTCTTACCTTCAGCCTTTCCGTTATCGGCGCCAGTTAAGTGCCTCAGAAATCCCAGGTACAGGCATGGCACCCTCAGTATGTTCTTTTCAGCTGGCTGCAGGGTCTCCAGACAAGCCTATAGAGAGGCAGCTTGAGGTAACAGCTGGATCCCAGGCAACTTAAATAACCCAAACGGCACTAATTCCTCAAAGCAGGTTTTGGCTGTGGGGATTGTCTTTAGAAAATATCATGCAGGAAGATTTGGTCTCCCTTGCTGAATAATGGTGATTATATAATCACTGTATCTCTAGATGTATTGTATAGGCCTTTTAATGTAAACTTTGTATATTAATAAAGTGTAAATGAATCAACCTATTAAGTGGTCAAGTTGCTTTCTACTATAGTGCAATTTTTTTTCTGCCCCCACTTTTCAAGACTACAAAATGCCATACCCATGGGTGCCAGCAATAACTGCCTCTTCTGCCAATACTAAAGGGAGTACACAGGAGTGTGAGCCAATTTGGTGTGTTGCATGCCAATGTGTTACAATAAACATGCTGATAGTAGTGAGGATAGAGATGCAATCATCAGCCTGCTGCTGCTTTTTCACTGTCAAGTCATCAAGCTGGTAAAGCGGTTGTAAACGCTGGTGGTAAAAAAAAAATCATGCAAGCAATGTCATAATGTGCTAGTATGCAATGCATACTAGCACTTTATGAAAAATTTACTTTAGAACGAAGCCCTCCAGTGCCGCAATGGCTGACATCTTCACCCGGTCTTCCTTCTGGGTTCACGGCCTTCGGCTACATGAGTGGCCGGGGGTGCGATGATTGAGCTGCTGTTTCCGGCGTGGAAAAACTGCGCCCATGATGCAGTTTAGGAGATATTCACAGTACTTTCAGGTAAGCCTTATTAAAGGCTTACCTGTAGATACAAGTGGTGTAACAGTTTACAACCGCACAGTGTAAATTTCCTTCCTGCAACCACAGAAACCAAAGAAATTTGCATGATTCCTCTAACAAACAGTGCTGACGGGAATCGGCAATTTTCTTCACCAGGCGGGGGGAAGCTGTCCCCACCAGGAGAAGACAGACAGCGATTACTGCTAGAGGCTATAGCAGCCACTTGCGATATTCAGAACTGAATCTGGCAGGCTGGTTGTATCCAAGTTGATTAAACAACTTGGTACCTTCATCCTGCCTAATTAACTGTTTGAATCTCGGCTGGCTCCTGCTGAACCGGCCAAGATTTAACCAGTCTATGGCTGGCCTTAATGTAAATGACACCACTGTATTAACTGCTAGTGGTGCAATTTGCCTAACTGGTGGTTCCCTATGACTAAGTTCTGGGGGGCAAAGTGAAACATGTTGGAGGCGTGGCCTTTGTCGGATTCCAGGCTGAGGTAGCCACTCCATTCACTGCAACAGCACACCATAGATGTGACTTTCAGGGGTCACCCTTTCCTTCCTTGAACTTTTTGCAGGAGCCAGGATGGGCTCCATCCCCTGTCAGCTCTCTAGCAGCAGCTGTGGATGCATTGTCTACATACCTCCCTTCACTTTAGTTTTTAGCAAAGACAAATCATGTCCTATAACATGTGACATGTAGAGTTGTACATGGAGTAGTTCTATTTTGTCTCCTCCTCTCGTTATGTTCTTGGGTTGCAAGGGGGATGTGGTGCTAAGATGCAAACATTTTCAGAATTGAGTCAGCAATGGCAGGTTCCGTATTACCCTCAACATAGGGTTCCGAGTCCTTTAAATGAGTACAGTAGTGGGTAAATCCAGATGCCTGCATTCTGGATGTGCCCCTTCACACCTAGTAACTCAAAAGTACCCACTGACTTCCAGGTCTGCTAGCTATATTTTGCCCCCCCCTCCCCAACCACATCCTATGCGGCTTATATTGCTCACAATCTAACTAGTACACGCAGCAAGAGTTGGTGGGGTCAGTCAGCAGACTAAGAAGCCGATTGGTACTTGCCCCATACTGGGATCAGAGGTGGCATGAAGGTACCTGGAAGTGCTTACTCCTTTAAGAGAGGGGGTTACAAAAATGCCCCAGCTATACCTTTGTGGCTTCAAAAAGCTTCTCAGATGTTTTTTTAAATGCTTTGTAATTGTTTGTAAATCATGGCATCCCTGACACTACTAGTATTGCTTGAAACCAAAATGTCAGTGTGAACTGGATTTTTTTTAACAAAGTCTATGACAATCAAACTCAAACAACCCACCAGGCCATTGCAATGACAAGTGTTCAAGTTGTAAGCACTGCAGTAAGTTGAGCCAGAAATTGGAGCTTTATTTATTAGATTCAGGCACCTGGGATCACTTTTCCAGGCCATCCATAACAGATAATTGTGTAATGATCATAGGGTTACACCTCCATTGAACTCCTCACTTGAGTGGTCAACTATTAAGACCACTCTCCCAATCCATGGGTGTCATCCTTTTGTAACACCAGAGACTGTACGATTTAGATCCCAACAGTTATGTAGTGCAAGGGCCTGAATGTACTGTATAAGATAACTTGTTTTGGTTGCTAGGAGATCATATAGTCTCCATTACAATGTGTGTTCAATCTAAGTAGGGGGGGGGGTTCTATTGCTATAGAAGACACAGCAATGTAGGCTGGCTGATGGAGGACCAGGCATCAGACACGTACAGAAGTGCCCTGTAGTGGAGATTCGGCTGGAGGCTCTAACCCTGGCACCCAATGGAGAAGTAAATATTAGAGCCTCGTACACACGATACGATTATTGGCCAACCGAGCATCTGATTTTTGTCAGAAGGGCGTGTTCCAGGAACTTGTCTTGCATATCAACGTTACACAAATTTTCGTACTATGAAGCATTTCAGCTTTTGAGCGCCACCCTTTGGGCCCTTTCTGCTAATTCCATGTTTGAGCATTGATTCTGAGCATGTGTGTTTGTACTTGCGCCTTTTATTGTGAAGGATTTGTGTACTGACCATATGAAAAACAGACGTCAACCTGTTGTCCGCCGAAAATTGGACAATTGTCAAAAGGAGGGTACTAACGGTAAGATTTTCGGTCAACAGACAATACCCTGCCAACAATAGAACTGTGTGTACGAGGCTTTAGAGTCTTCTATTGAAGGAAGTTTTTTTTTTTTAAATAACCTTTTAAGAATCAAGGGCTGAGGTGAAGAAGGAAACATACTCCAAGAAAATCTTTTAGGTTTCTGCTATTCAGCCATCCTTAGAAAAATTAAGTACCCTAAGGCGTTGCTGGCTAAAGCAATTTTCACTCTTGGTAAATGTACCCATTACTCGAGCAACTAATTACGTGACTGTTTTAATCTGCAGAATAGTTAGTGTTATGAAACCCTAATGATATATTGTATATTACTGTGCAGCTTACCAGTCCTTCGATGTTGTGGCTGCATTTTTTTTTTTTTTTTTATTCTGGTGATCCAGACGTTAAGAGCCACCCTAGGACAGAAGTGTGTTAATGATAGATGAGCAACGGATTTACCCATCAACTATGTCTAGTGAGAGTGGTGTTGGTGGACTAGTAGATTTAGCCTATATATTGGTGATTGTAAAGTCAGCATTTTTTTTTAAATCTTAATGCATTCAAGATAATAAGCCTTCTGTGTACAGAAGCCCCTCTAGATACAGTGATGTTGTAGGAATGTCTCCACTGCCTGGGACTCCCTTCCTCATTGGCTCCTGCTGCTGTCAAAGTCAGTCAGCCAATGAGAAGAGAAGGGGGGGTGGGCCGGGCCACAGCTCTGTGTCTGAATAGACACAGGGAAGCTGTGACTTGGTTTGGGTGCCCCCATAGCAAGCCGCTTGCTGTGATGGCACTCAACGGGAGGGAGGGACCCGAGTAGAGGGTCTGGGCTGTTCTGTGCAAATACATGTTTTTTGTTTTGGTAAAAAAAACGAGACTTTAACAAATTAAAGCTGAACTTCAGCTAACACTTCACATGTTCAATATTTTTATTGAAATTTTGTATAAGAAAAAACAAAGTATATCAGATAATGTATCAGCTAACACTTCTCAATCAGTTATGAAGTTTTCCTTTTGGGATAATGGTTTTACATAAATGAATAAAAGCTGGACACTGTAAGCACACCTGTCTGTGTTAAATGGTTTGTCTCAACCTTCTCATTTCTACTGGACAAGCTGTTAAAGGAAGTTGAAAAATAACAGCGTAATTAAGAAAGTTACTGGGTGTGGACATGGAAAGACTAGGCTGCTGTGTTAGAGCTTGTACCAGACTGCAGCATATGATCTGTTAAATTTTGCCTTATGCCTCTGGTACCAAACTAGAACCTTCAGGGGCCCAGTGCAGAAACCAAGAAGGGCCTCTGACCAGGACCCTTTATTATGGTCCCACAGCGGGCCACCTTTTTGCTGTCTTGGGGTTCCCCCAGGGTGACAGAATGCCAGATCCCAGTCCTGGTAGTTTTATTTACATATTTTTAGGACTGCCTGACATTCTACTGAATGTGTAACTATACAGTAAAGCTGAATTCTAAGTATGACCATTTTTAGTTGCATTGTTCCAAGCTGGACCAATGTAACGCCTCATACACACGATAGGACTTTTGTACAAAAATCCACGGGAAAGTTTGTACAAAGGGCGTTGGCTGTAAACTAATTAAGCATACACACGCCAGGACTTTTTCAGCCAACTTTCACCAAATCACAAGGTTTTTCAGCTCTTTACCGCCACCCTTTGGTCAACTTCTGTATTGTCTGATCTTTTGCATTGGTTCTGAGCATGCGGGTTTGTACAGTAGGTGACCGTGAGATTTGACACCTGCGAGCCCCATCAAGCGCCCCCCCCTCCTCCTGAACTGTACCAGGCCGCATGCCCTCAACATGGGGGGGCGCTGCGCCCCCCACCCCGAAGCACCTTGTCCCCATGTTGATGAGGACAAGGGCCTCTTCCCGACAACCCTGGCCGTTGGTTGTCGGTGTCTGCGGGCGAAGGGCTTATCGGAATCTGGGCGCTCCCTTTAATAAGGGGGCCCCCAGATCCTGGCCCCCCCACTCTATGTGAATGAGTATGGGGTAGCCCTACCCATTCACCTGGGGGAAAAAAAAAAAAAAAACACTAGACAAGTTTTTAAAGTAATTTGAGACTTTGGGGGGGGGGGGGGTCTTCTTTCGACTTCGTGGGTCTCTTCGGCCTCTTCTCCAGGTCCCTCCGCTATCTTCTGCTAGCGGTGACTCGGTCTTCTCCGCCGTCTTCTTCCCTCTTCTCCGATGTTGACATGACGCTCTCTCCCACTGTAGTGCCGTGTGTGAGGTGCGCAACGACTTATATAGGTGTGGTCATTGCGTGATGTCACCCCGCCCCTTTTGACGTCATATGCACACTGTACTTCTGAACTCTGTGCATAGGGCACCCCTGTAGAACACACCAGATACAACCGGCCTTTTGAGGACAACCATACTGCTGATGCGGCCCTTGATGAAATAAGAGTTTGCCTGCCCCACCCTTCTGTAGGATATTTAAAAAAGATAAACAAAAAAAAAAAAAAAAAAACCACCACACACCTTTCTCACACCAAAGGTTTCTCCAACATTTCCTTTCTTCTGCGCCACTATCCTGGAATTGGTAACTGATGGTCACTTCTTGATTATATACAGCCATTCCCCCGCTGATACCCTTCAAGCAGGAGAGCTGTAGAATACATGTACACTATCCTGAAGTCTCCTTGTGAGGTGGATATCCCAGGAGGCTGAGGGCAAACAAATTTGGAAACAAACAAAGAGCAAAAACTGGTGAAAGGTCCACTATAAGGAGTGACCCACACTTGGTCAAAAACTAGCTTCTGTCCCCATTTTAAGAATGCTGGCCCAGAACTGCACAGCCATTCTTCTGAAAGCGTCCCACCAGGGCATTTTTATCTTGTATAGTATCATCATGGCCCAATCCATTCCAGGCCTTCAGCGGTTCTGCAGAGTACAACTCTCCCTACAGAAAAGAATGGGGCTACAGTATGCAGGAGTGCTTTGGGAAGAAAAGCTGTGTGGCTCTAGGCCAGTGGTTCTCAACTCCAGTCCTCGGGACCCACCAACAGGTCAGATTTTAAGTATTACCTTGGGGAGTTGCAGACTAAAATACTGCAATCACTGAGCAGCAAGTGATATCACCTGTGATGTATTTCAGCTATCTTGCAAACCTGGCCTGTTGGTGGGTCCTGAGGACAGGAGTTGAGAACCACTGCTCTAGGCAAAGCTGCACAACGATGGTTGGGGAAATACCTTAAAGCAATGTTTCTCAACTCCAGTCCTCAAGTACCCCCAACAGGTCATGTTTTCAGGCTTTCCATTATTTTCCACAGGCGATTTGATCAGTTTCACTGCCTTAGTAAATTACCACAGCCATTTCATCTGAGGGAAATACTGAAAACATGACCTGTTGGGGGGTACTTGAGGACTACAGTTGAGAAACATTGCCTTAAAAGGACAGCTTGTACTAAAGGTTGTTTGTTTGTGGCCTGCTGCCTAGGTGCCACTAAAAAGCTACAGTATATCCATTCCATGCACACATTGCAGTAAAACATGTTGTTACTGGAAAAAATGAGTGTGTTTCTATCACCTTGTCCACACGCACTGTATTTTTATATAAAATTGACACTACTTTTTTCTCATCCTCCCTAGAAAATTCTTCCAAGCCATACATTTTCATTAGTAAATGAAAAATGCTCTTTTTCTAAAGCATGAAATATTAGTCAAGGCATATCTTTGCCTGAGAAAACCTAATTAATGCTGGTACCAGCTGAGGCTTCAACCGCTCATACAAAGCTGCCCAGCACAGAAAAGGTCAGTGTGCAGCCAGGGTGCCACAAGGTGGATAATTTGCATGAGAACATTATGTGCCTGAAGAATTCTACGACTTCTATTCCTGGCACAATACTACAGAACTAGGAGTCCCAGTCTAACACTAATATGCTATGACATGTAATCACAGCACCGCTGCACACTGCCCGTCTCCCTCGGAAATACACGCAGTACCAAACAGCGTCTCAGCCGCTCGCTGACCCTTTTTATCCCCTCTACTGACAATACAATAAAAATGCTCGTCCATACAGAAAGCAGTTTAATTTATTTTAAGCAGTGATATTCCTTTTCATTACAAAAATACTTACAAATTCAAAGTCAATAGAAAATAAAAAAATAAGAATAAATATGGAAATAACTGTCCTTTTCAAGCACAATTAGTTGAGTTACTGTATATGATGAACTTCAGCTGCTCTGGAACCCGGTTTCACTAGTGTCCATATCGTGCTCCTAAGACAAAGATGATAATTGTTAACAGACAAGTGGTCAGTGTTTGTTAAAAGTGTAAATCACTACCAGCCCCTCTATTAGAGCTAGGCATACCACATTGTATAAGTCTTTTATTAAAACGAGGCATGCAAATACCTTTTTAGAGCGATCTTCAGGCCGGTCACGTGACTTGCGGCCGGTCTTCTACTCTGATTCAGGGCTTCTGCAGGAGAGGCCAAGATCTCCCTCTTAAGTCAGCCAGGGAGGTCACATGGCCCCTCAGCCCCTCCTGCAGAAGCCCTGATCGGAGGTGTACAGCTCTTGCGAGTCACCTGACCGGCCTGAAGAAGATCGCTCTAAAAAGGTATTTGCATGCCTGGTTTTAATAAAAGACATACAGTGTGGTATGCCTAGCTCTAATAGAGGGGTTGGCAGTGACCATTTATAATAATTTATTTTCTACTAATGGGGGGGGTCAGAGACACAGACAGGAGCTGACAGGCAGGGAGGGGGGTGAGGGGGACAGAGCAGGGCTGCAGATGACGGAGGGACATATGCTGACCACGGTGGTCAGGGCTCAGCAGCCGTGATTATCGTGGTCAGCACAGAGAGGGAGACACAGGAAGTGGCAGGATCAGCCAGATTTTTTACAGTTTAGAGAGGGGCAGATTACACAGCACAAACACAGTGCTGTAGAACATGCTTTAAGGTAACAGGATCCATTTTTTTTTTTTTTTTTTAGGTTAACAAACTTTAAGAACTGTATTGTAATTAGTGAACTCCGATCTGTCCGTTTGTGTTTAACCACATCAACTATATTCATTTTCACAGCTACAAACGTGCAGCGCAGTGAGGTCTGCACTGTCCCTGACAACACCAAGTTTCCACCAACAGTCGGGAACCAATCAGTATGGTTCCCGATCATGTGATTCCCCATGTCAGTTATGACACAGTAATCACGTGGCTTTGTTTGTAAATAGCTGTCAGCAGTAATAATTTGTTTTGTGCAAAATGAAATAAATGCTGCAAAATAAATCTTAAATACTATACTGCACAAAGCAAGCAACACATAGGGGTTCATTTACTAAAGGCAAATAGACTGTGCACTTTGCAAAGTGCAGTTGCTCCAGAGCTTAGTAAATGACCAGAAGGTCTGCTTACTTCCATCATCCAATCATGTGCAAGCAAAAATGCAGTCCCCCCCCCCCCCTTGCACGTAGTTGGGTATTCTTTGCAAAGTGAAGCTTTACCTCATTTACTAAGCTTTGGAGCAACTACACTTTGCAAAGTGCACAGTCTATTTGCCTTTAGTAAATCAACACCATAATGACATGGTTCGGCTCTCTGCAGCATTCTCTTGAGATTCCAGTACATGGAGAAGGCCCTTTACACCCTGGACTCACAGGAAGTGGGTTAAAGAAGTTTGCTTTAAAAAAAAAACAAATAAAATGCACATTTTTTTGCAGGTTAAAAAAAAAAAAAAGTGCATTTTTTTGTAGCCTGTAAAGCATTGCACCAGTGATCAGCAGCTCACTGGTGCCATGCAGGTCTCCTGCAGACCTGTCAGTGTATCTGTGTGCCCCTACGGGCAAGCAGATACATTGACAGGAAGCATCAATGAACTACCATAGCACCGTGGTAGTTTATTGAGAACTACAAGCCGATATCCGCAAACGATCTCGGTGTATGAATGATGCCGCCGTGTGGGTGTAGCCTTGCACGGGTGTGCAGATTTCAAAAACCGACAGCTAGTATGGGGAACTTCTCCTCATACTGCTGTCAAAGGAGGGGGGAGAGGATGGGCTGGGGTAATTTGGGCAGCAGCTGCAGCATTGGGAACATGTTACACGTTCCACCCTAAAAAACGGGTGGAACATGTGAACTTATTGTTTGATATGCAAAAAGATGGATCCGGCAACACTGTAATCCGTATGCGTATTTATTGACTACATAAAAGTGAAAATAAAACAAAGAAGCTGATGCGTTTCAACGAAAGCCTTAGTTGTGATACAACTAAGGCTCTTGCCAAAACGCACCAGTTTTGTTTTATTTTCACTCTTATGTAGTCAATAAATACGCATACAAATTACAGTGTTGCCGGATTCATCTTTTTGCATATCCTGTTCTGGGGTGAATGGACACATTGAGCCTGGGTACCTGTGAGTGGATCCTCGAATTGAATTGGGCTCCCACCTGTGGAGTGCGCTGCTTTCACTGGACTCTTTGCCAAACGTATCCTTTGAATTGGAAGATAAGTGCTGGATTGCTAAACTGGGCAGTTGATTTTTTTTATATTTTTGCCCAAGCTGCCATTGGGGTTTAGTAATTTCCAAATACTTGTGTACCATTTTTTTCCCCGAATATGTTTTATTTACCCGATTAAGTTTCTTGAATTCAACAACCTGGAAGAAAATGTGTTCCAGAATATTTTTGGCATCTTGTTTCTCCTTTGGTAGGTTTGCAGTTACACCCAAAATATCGCCACACTTCCGCACATAGAACTCAAGGTCGTCATCTGTGCCTGTATGACAGGAGACATACCAAAAGCATTTACAGTTAAGAGAATTATGGGTATAGGTAAAAAATAAAATTATACTCACCTAGGTGGGTGCAACATTGGTCCCCCTATTTGCTCCAAGATCAAGAACTGAGTGATCAAAGACCACTGATCTCTCAGTTATAGGTCTTCAGTAAGCAGAAAGCTGATGACTATCAGTCACTGGCTCTCTGCTCCTCCAGCGCTCACTGGAGCCCTGGGCTGTGGATAGGGGCAGGAGCCGCTGGCTCAGGCTCTCAGAAGCTCGCCGAGGGGCTGAACCATTTGCCGGTCCAAGCAGCTGGATGGATCCAGACCATATATGATGTTTAGGATCTTTTCAGAGCCTGGGTTGGCTCTGTGACGTTACCCATGGTCGGCTGAAAACAGGTCACAGGAGTGCAGAACAGACTGCACACCTGTGATCCATAGAAGTACAGACAAAAAAAGCTATATAGCTAATATAGCTTTGGCTATATTTTGCCTTTAAATAAAATGTGATTGGCTGTCATTAAAAGAAAAATTCACCTTTGGGAGCATTATACACATTAGGGTGTAACATGCAGCAGCAGTCTGAGCACCTCCCCTGTTCCCCCTTCCCCCGTGACAGCGGGTGGGCATTCTTCTCTCCGCACCCACCGTCATTTTTTAAAAACAGGGCGGCCGTGTCAGTTATTTACATCGATCTGTGAACGCATGAACTTCAAGTCCCATCTTCCACTGTGGCAGACGGTTTGCAGTTCTCAATGAACTGCGAAGGAGCTGATGAGTGCCCCTGTAGTTCATTGACCAGCCCTGCAGCTTTTAAACTGGCAGCCCATATGGAGGTACGTTCTGAAAGCTGCAGGGCTTGTCTGCAAGACCCTGACATTGCACCCATGATCTACTGATCATGAGTGCAGAGCTCTGCAGGAAAAAAATAATAATAAATCCACTTTTTTCACAAAAGGTGAACTTAGCTTATTTATATAGACAATTTATATAGTGTCAGAATGTTCCATACTATAGTACAGAGTGTTTAACGTGTATGTACACCTGAACAACAAACTTTGTGAATGACTTCTGCCGAACAGGCATTGACACACAAGGATCGAAGCTCGCCCAGTCCCTCCTGAACCAGCCAAATTTCGATCCATCTATTGCCAGCTTAAAAACACATACACATAACCTGTTATGGAGATGATGGGAGAAAAAAAAAAGAAGATGGGCATGCAAATTTCAAGCAAAGAATGGCCCTGTCCTGCTAGGAATGAAATGAAAACAAGGACTCCACACTGCTAAGCCAAAAGGGTAACTGTGCTGAAATCACATGGACATTAGCAAAATAAACCCTTTCCATCTGTAGATTAACATTCCCCCAGCACAATACCTCCCACACAGGGAACATTTCTCCCTCTGACAGCTAGAATCCAACACTATATATGCACATGGTGACATGGGGGTGATTACATGCAGGCTGCAGGTGGAACTAAACAAAAAAAAAAAAAAAAGCAACTGCAAACAGGCATGACTTCTACTGTAGATACTGTGTCACTTCTGCAAAAAAATCAACTTACAGTACCTTGAAAAGTATTCATTCCCCCCTTAAATTTTCCACATTTTGTCATGTTACAACCAAAAACATAAATGTATTTTATTGGGATTTTATGTGATAGACCAACACAAATTAGCACATAATTGTGAAGTGGAAGGAAAATTGATAAATGTTTTTCAAAATTGTTTACAAATAAATATCTGAAAAGTGTGGTGTGCATTTGTATTCAGCCCCCTAACTATAATCTAGTGCAGTGATGGCGAACCTTGGCACCCCAGATGTTTTGGAACTGCATTTCCCAAGAGGCTCAAATACACTGCAGAGTGCATGAGCATCATGGGAAATGTAGTTCCAAAACATCTGGGGTGCCAAGGTTCGCCATCACTGATCTAGTGCAACCAATTGCCTTCAGAAGTCACCTAATTAGTAAATAGAGTTCACCTGTGTGTAATTTAATCTCTGTATAAATACAGCTGTTCTGTGAAGCCCTCAGAGGTTTGTTAGAGAACCTTAGTGAACAAACTGCATCGTGAAGGCCAAGGAACACACCAGACAGGTCAGGATAACGTTGGAGAAGTTTAAAGCAGGGTTTGGTTATAAAAAAAAAAAAAAATATCCCAAGCTTTGAACATCTCACGGAGCACTGTTCAATCCATCATCTGAAAATGAAAAGATTATGGCACAACTGAAAACCTACCAAGACATGGCCGTTCACCTAAACTGACAGGCCAGGCAAGGAGAGGATTAATCAGAGAAGTAGCCAAGAGGCCCATGGGAACTCTGGAGGAGCTGGGGAGACCCAAAGCTCAGATGGGAGAATCTGTCCACAGGACAACTATTAGTCGTGCTCTCCACAAATCTGGAAGAGTGGCAAGAAGAAAGCCATTGTTGAAAGAAAGGCATGCAGTTAGCGAGAAGCCATGTGAAGGACACAGCAAACATGTGGAAGAAGGTACTTTTGTCAGATGAGAGCAAAATTTAACTTTTTGGCCTAAAAGCAAAACGCTATGTGTGGCGGAAAACCAACACTGCACATCATCCGTAACACACCACCCCCACCGTGAAACATGGTGGGGGCAGCAGCATTGTGTTATGGGGATGCTTTTTTTCAGCAGGGAAGGTGGTCAGATTTGATGGGAAGATGGTTTGAGCCAAATACAGGGCAATCGTAGAAGAAAACCTGTTCGAATCTGCAAAAGACTTGAGACTGGGGTGGAGGTTCACCTTTCAGCAGGACAACGACCCTAAACATACAGCCAGAACTGCAATGGAATGGTTTAGTGCAAAGCATATTCATGTGTTAGAATTGCCCAGTCAAAGTCCAGACATAAATCCAATTGAGAATCTGTGGCAAGACTTGAAAATTGCTGTTCACAGACGCTCGCCATCCAATCTGACAGCTTGGAGATATTTTGCAAAGAAGAATGGGCAAAAATGTCACTCTCTAGATGTGCAAAGCTGGTAGAAACATCCCCAAAAAGACTTGCAGCTGTAATTGCAGTGAAGGGCGTTTCTACAAAGTATTGACTCAGGGGGCTAAATAAAAAATGCACACCACACTTTTCACATATTTGTAAAAAAAAAATTGAAAACCATTTATCATTTTGCTTCCACTTCACAATTATGTGCCACTTTGTGTTGGTCTATCACATAAAATACAATTTTTGGTTGTAAAATGAAAAAATGTGGAAAACTTCAAGGAGTATGAATACTTTTTCAAGGCACTGTACCTGCCTGTTTGCACTCTTCTTTATGCATTTGCAGCTCAGGGTATATTCTCAGCACAGTGCCTAATAGGAATAACTCCTTCACATGTGCAGGAGTTATGTTATCGTGCCTGCCAGGAGAAGCTGGTGGCGCCGACAAAGGACCTCTTGGGTGTCAGATCATGGAGGGGAAGTGAGCATTTGCAGAGTTTAGTTCCGCTTTCAATTTACAAAAATTAAGCCTTTAGCCTGTAGATGGCACTACAGCTTGAGGAAGACAGTGTGCCTCTGTTTAATTTTGTAATTTTAGGATGCAATTGCAGTATAAAAAAAAAAAATAAATTAAAAAAAAAAATGTCAGTCTTAATTTCCATCTATTTTTCAGCCTTAACTCAATAGCGCTGAATTTCATGCCATTTGTCCAAAAGTCCCCCAATCTTTGGACACCTAAATATTCAAACACAGACCAGCTTTACCAGTCAAAGTTTAGTCCTATTCCCCAACACACAATCTTACCCTCAATATTGGGCCAACACTGTGATAAGTAGACTTCCTAACTAACAAGGAAAATGCCTTTATCTCCATGAATATTCAACACTTTATACTACAAAACCAAAATAGAAAACAAATCTAACATGTCAATTTTATCTAAGATACAAACCATTGTAATAGGTATGCAATGCTTACATCTGTTAGTAATTTGTGCTAGACGGGATTTTTCAGAAGAGAAATTCTCATCTAAGTCGAACAAATCCAGAGCTGGTGGAGGCAGCTCCCGAAAAGAAGGGGGGAAAACCTGGTTGGCAACAGCAAGAGAGAAAACAATCCATAAATAATATAGTTATTAAAAATGGGCCTAAAGCTGGTCACTTACATCACTATTTAGCTGCACATCTCCTTTAGATTTGGTAACAGCGTACAGTGCATCCGGAAAGTATTCACAGCGCTTCACTTTTTCCACATTTTGTTATGTTACAGCCTTATTCCAAAATAAATTAAATTCATTATTTTACTCAAATTTTTACAAATAATATCCCATAATGACAATGTGAAAGAAGCTTGTTTGAAACCTTTGCAAATTTATTAAAAATAAAAAATAAATCCCATATACATAAGTATTCACAGCCTTTGCTCAATACTTTGTTGAAGCACCTGTGGCACCAATTGAGTATGATGCTACAAGCTTGGCAAACCTATTTTTGGGCAGTTTCTCCCATTCTTCTTTGAATACTTTCTGGATGCACTGTACATGTGATTTTTTTCGTTTTTTTATTTTTAATAAATTTGCAAAAATTTCAAAACAAAAACTTTCACGTTGTCATTATGGGGTATTGTGTGAAGAATTTTGGAGGAAAATAATGAATTGAATCCATTTTGTAATAATGCTGTAACATACCAAAATGTGGAAAAAGTGAAGCGCTGGAAATGGATTTCTGCGTAAAATCCCCTCTAAACATTAGCACTACCAATCCAATCAACAGATCAGATTGTAATGTGCACAGACAATATAAAATATAAAAAACTTAGTCCAAAAAACATTTATTGTCAATATAGTGAAGCCAGATTGGAACCTCTGTCTTTTTACAGAAGTCCTTGTCTTTACTGAAGACTTCCAGGAAGTGGTGGGAAATCTCCCATACTAGCTCGGTAGGCCTTTGCCTTACAGGGTTTTTTTTTTTTTAGATGTGTGGGTATACAACGGCTTTAATTGGAGAATCAACTACAGCACAGATGACGGTGGAACTTTATATATATATATATATATATATATATATATATATATATATATATATATATATATCACGCTTTTTAGAATTTGTACCTACAGGTAAGCCTACGGTATAATAAGGCTTACCTGTAGGTACAGTGAATATCCCCTAAACTTGCGGTGTTTAGGGGATATTCACGCTTGAAGCAGCAGGGGAAGTCCCTGGCGCATGTGCACTGCGCTCTGAATTGACAGCACACGGAGTGTGGTGTCCACTGAGAACGCTGTGATGTGACACACACACACACACACACACACACACGTGTGATGTCATTGAGGCCCAGCCATTCAAACGGCTGGAGACAGCTAACCCAGAAGAAAGACTAGGTGAAGATGCAAGCACCAACAGAGGTGACAGTGCGCCGCTGGAGGGCTTAGTTTAAAAGACGAGTATGTTTTTTGTTTTTTTTCCCCCAATTTAATAAACATACTAACCTAGATGGATGCAGCATTGGTCTGATACTACATCTGTCCCCCGGTGCCACTAACACTGATAACGAACGATCTAACACCACCGATCGCTCGGTTTTCACGGCTCCCTGCTCTGCCCCCCCCCCCAGGCTCACTGGAGCACTGAGCTGTGGAGGGGACGGGAGCGGCAAGCTCAGGCTCTCAGTGGCTCACTGAGAGGCTGAGTCAGGTCCAGGCATGTGGGCAGATCCCAACTCCATTGTTGCGTTCTTACTCAAGCCTGGACCGGATCTGTGACGTCAGAAGACAGCGAGCGGACTTCAGCCATCTGTCTGCGGAAAACAGGTTACAGGAGTGCATAACGAATTGCACTCCTGTGAACCACAGAAGTACAGCTTTAGCTGTACTTCTCCTTTAAAGGTAAGTCTGGTAAGTCTGTCATAATGTGACAATGGTAGCTCATCTGAGAAGCCAAGCTTTGTCACAGCCAGACCAGAATTAGGGGAATGAACCCCTGCCCCACACCAACTTATACAGAAAATTGGTTTTGAGTAGAATTCTACCTTAGTGAAGGGAGCCAGGGCAATACTTACTGCAGGCTGTAGTGTAGGGAGTGGAGTCTCAAGCTGTGGCTGAATAAGCTGTAGTGTCTCATGTTTCACATTGAGCTGTTCATAGGCTCTGTAACATGTAGGAAGACACAATAAAAACAAGATGAGCCTGTTACATTCTTATGCAGGGGTTTAGGCACCTCCTGGTCAAATTTCACATTTGTGATTTTCTAAGGAAGAAGTGAACACAATCTACTGTATGTTAAACCATATGTAAAATGAGACTCAAAAGTGAAAATTTGCTACGATGCATGGACCGTAGAGGTCCACTTTAGAAAAAAAAAAAAATAACGTTCATGATAAAGCAACAGGTTCACTTAATTACTACCCCCCCCTCCCCTCCCTCTCTATGTGTGCACCAGAGCAAAGTGAGAGAAATACTTGATCTTTTAGAGGACAGCAGATCATTAGACTCTCCCCTTCCTCCCACAATGCAACACTGTGTGAAAAACTGCCAGGCCCAGGTGCTGTTATGTGGGGGCAAATCCCTAGACCTGTGAAAGATTAAAAGCAGAACAACGTTAAAGTGCAATTTTTACATTAAAAAAAAAAAAAAGGAAAACTAGGTTTTTATTGCAGAGACTATTTTTATTAACAAAAAACAACTCCTACTTGTCCATTTGCCTTCTTTTCAACAATGTGCCCAGAGCTGTGCATGCCTTGTACAATTTTGGTACATGATGCGATGAATGAACTCCTGTATGAGAGTTACATCATCCTGGCATGGACAATCAAGGTAGTTGAAGATCCCAAACCCAGAACACCAGGAATATATATCGGCAGCAGCAAGGGAGCTCGCTGATATCACATCACTGGAGGGGAGGCGAGTATAGTTACACTTCAAGCTGCCTCACTTTTAGAAGTGAAAATAGAATTGCGAATATAAGCAGCAGGGAGGCAAAGTAGACTGAACAAATGAAAGAAATTAAAGATCGCCAGGATTCAACACCCCCTTTTTTCTATAACTTAACTGAAGCAGATATTAATCAGGTCTCCTGTCCTGCCAGACAGGACTGTACTCTACAGAGCTGTTTAATTTTCAGGAACAGATTTACATAAATACAGATCCTTTGGTAGATAAAATAGTCCTATTGTATGGATTCACACCTATGCAAATTTTACTGCATCAAATTCGCACGACAGGAGATTGTGACCGCCTCTCTATGGAGCCAGTTCACATATCTCCGTTGCGGCTTGCACAGGAATGCTGTGCATCTTTGGCTCAGTTTCAGGGCTGAATTCAGGCAAAAATTCGGCCCCGATTTGTCCCTGAAAACGGAGAACAGGGAAACACCGGACCCCTGCTGCGAGCCACATCCGTCCGAGGTGTGAACCCAGCCTCATATTTGTGTATTTAGCCATTTGCTTGGGTCTCAGCCTTTTTATTCTGTTCAACTAGCAGAAGTAATGATGACGTTTATGTGTGATCCCTGCAAAGATGTGTCTTGATATCAAAACAATATACAATTTGATCGGGGGGGGTCATTTAACATTCAATCGCAGACTAGGACTGGAAGGGAGAAGAGAACGGGATGCCTACCAACTGATCCTTTACCATCCAAATCACAGACTAGGGACAGGCAGGTTGTCTTAGCTGTATTGTTTAACTGAAGCATAGAAACACAAAGTCACCAAACTGGGTGTGCTATCTAATAGGCTAAAAAAAAAAATGACAAATCGTTTGGCAGGTAGAACATCCCCCTGTGTGTATTTTACAGATGTATTGTCTGTTTGCTTAGAGCTCAGCTCTAATGACAAGACTGTTTTCCAGACACACGGACATTACAAACCAAAGACCTCATCTATCACGTGACTTACTTGATGACTTTGGGCAGAGATGAGGTGTCCAGCTGGTAGATGCCCATGTCAAACAGTGTAGTGAAATCCCGAGGATTTTCATCCCCTTCTTGCAGACAGACTCGCAGGCGCTGGGATAACTTGTTGCTGTCAGGCAGCATGGTATAATCTGAAATCTGTGAATATAACAGATCAATGCAGGGATTCTGATCAGCATAATGGCACATTTATATTACTAAACACCTTCCACACTTACCTCAGGGGCTTCAGCATCAATCTGGTTTAGCTGGATGTCATTAGTAGTGAGCCACTGCATAAGAACATCCTGTCACAACACAAGAAAAAAAAAATGAGAAGTTAAAAAGGTAATAGTCCCAACTATACGCCTTCCTTATAAAACTGAAAGAAGACGTCTTGTTAACAGCAGCAAACCAATGTATCCCTTTTAATCTTACATCTGTTTAGTCTATGTGAACACTGTTCACATAAAACCGCTTTTAGTTTTTATAAGCTTATAATATTGCTATGAGGCCACTGTACTTACAAACAATACCAGGGGTGTCAAACTCGATTTCATCGCAGGCCACGTGAGCATTTTGGTTGCCCTGCAAGACTATGGGGTCGATTTCCTAAAACTGGTGCACTTAGAACCTAGTACAGCTGTGCACGGCAGCCAATCAACTTCTAACTTCAACTTGTTCAATAAAGCTTTGACCATGCAGTTATAGTAAAACTCCCCCTATGTTTGCAGAGTTCAGAAGTGTACCATGTACAGAGTGCAGAGTTCAGGAGTATGCAGAATGCCTAGTTCAGGAGTACATGGCCGGCAGAATTCAGGAGTGCATTGTGTGTAGAGTTCAGGAGTATGCTACATACAGAGTGCAGAGCTCTGGAGTGTGCTACATACAAACTGCAGAGTTCAGGGGTGTGCTGCGTACATATGGCAGGGTTGAGGAGTGCACTACAGAGTGCAGAGTTCATGGGTGCACTGTGTACAGAGTGCAGGGTTGTGGTGTGCACTACATACAAAGTGCAGAGATTTAGTTGTGTGCTATGCACTGTGTGCAGGGTTCAGCTCTCCTACAAAGGCTGTCCACATCTCACATCTCACTTCCACCCCTCCTCCTCAGCTTTGACCTCTGCACACATCTCTCCCTCAGAGGCCCTCATCTCTACCCGGCCTGGTCCTAGTCAGTCCTGGCAGTGCAGGAGGCTTCACCTCTCACTTGCAGGGAGATCATTGATTGGCATCTGTCCCCCTTTGTGCCGTGCCTGTGTGCAAGGCAGTTAGGATTCTGCAAGAGCCACAACCTGCCAAGAGGAAAACAGTCCTTGTAAACACAGAAGACTTCTGTGTTTACATGTGACAGCGGTGAGCAGGGAGTGGAGTGCGAGAGTCGGAGGTGGCAGAACTCCTTTCCGCCACGTTCCAGCTGAAAAACAGCCCTGGGTTTGATGGCCACATGAAATGGTCTGGCGGGACGGATTCAGCCCACAGGCCTTGTGTTTGACACATATAAACAATGCTTATCAATGTCCCTCTAATTGTAGGCTACATTGTTTTTGTTCAAATTTTCTGCTGTGGGAAGACTCTGTAAGCAAGACATATCTACTTTTTTGTGCGATAGACTCTGACAGCTCATAATAGTGGTATTTCTAACACTAATCCTTCTACAGATCCTCACCATGCACAGCGCCAAAGGGCAACTTCACTGTACCTCACCCTTACTACCTTCCAGGATAATCAGGCGCTTGAAATCCAACGAGAATGTGGTTCCCCAATGTGCTGGCGAGCATCACTGCAGGATTTTGAATACCTGGCTTTCTCAGGAGGCAATGGTGAGGAGTGGTGATGTCACCCGTGCCTCCTGAAAGTGTAAAATCTTTTTTTTTTCCACCATGTATTTTAAGACAATTTTATTCGGGGAGTGGAGTAGTTAGAGCAGCGCACTTCCCATTTTCATGGAATGTATGATTTAATGCTGAACTGCAGCCATCTTTTAAAAATTAGGTCATGTAGTTAGACTAATATGTTTTTTCTGAAAATTGTGGTTTCGGATTTCCAAACTGTTCAGCAGCATAGTGGTAATACAGGCATTGGTCCATAGGAGGGATTTAAAAAAAAAAAAAAAATCAATATGGGAAACTCCAAGTGATACAAATACAAAGCCTTGAAGTTTACAAGTAATGAATAGATTTCACAACATCATTGGGCATTAGAAATATAACTTTAATAGGGAGGTTACAAATCAGCCTTAAAGTGTTACTAAACCCAGGACCCTGCATTCATTATGTCTGGTCTCCCACAGTACACAGAACACGGAAATGCAATTATTTATTTTAGTAAATATAAACTGCTAAATACCTTTTTACCCCCCATCAGCAGTGTTTAACCAGTGTCTGGCCAACCACTGGTTAAAGCTTGTAGGAGGAGTTTTCATTTTGCTTTGACTGTCCTTTGAGGCTGCATGACTCCTGACCCTCTGTCTGGACAGTGCTGACTGACACAGAGCCAATCACATCACACCTTTCCAGGAAGAAAAACAAATACACACACCCCAAAACTGAGCATGTGCAGGTTGTCCCCTATCCTCTCTACTATCCTTAGATAAGTTGGAGACACTGGAATCAGGAGGAGACATTATCAAACAGCCTTTTTACACAATGCAGAGGATTAACCTCTTAGGTTCCACAGAGAGTATAGCTTTACTGCATATACAGACTGATTTTACTGTTGTGGGTTTAGTAACGCTTTAAAAATCAACTAGACTTCATTTCTTGAAGCCTGCATCCTTTCACATTTGTAATGGGAAGAAAAAGTACCAGAATCTTTCCATTTTCTTCTTTGTCCAGATACTGATCATTGAACATATGACAGGATCCCACCACAGCCAGTTTACCCCCATGTTCCTGTAATTAAAAAAGAAATAGCTGTTACTTCCTTTAGGATCAGCAAACAAAGAAGGAATCTTCAACTAAGAGCAAGAATCCAATTTCCACAATTGGGATTAGGTAGCCCAAATACACAGGACCTGAATATGGTCAGAGTGCAGACAGCAGCATAACACATTGCCCAACAAGTTAGAAAATCTCTTCCTATGAAACAACTGCTTCCAGCTGTCAAAACCTCTTATTACCCCCTAGGACAGGGGTAGGCAACCTCGGCCCTTCAACTGTGGTGAAACTACAAGTCCCATGAGACATTGCAAGACCCCGATAATCACAGGCATCACTCCTAGAGGCAGAGGAATGATGGGATTTGTAGTTTCACCACAGCTGGGGTGCCGAGGTTGCCTACCCCTGCCCTAGAACAACAACTAATTGTATAATGCTTACTGGAAAGAAATCCCTTCCAACACAAAATCAGCTTTTTCTCAAAACTGCTTCACTGCTAATAAACCCCAAAATGTATTGGTGACCCCGCGGCCTGCATTTGTGTATAACGGATGAACTGCAGGTGAATTACTATTCTAAGAGTCTCCTGCACATTCTCCTCCTTTTATCCCAAAAAATCTATTCTAACCAAAAGACCCCCCCCTTTCCACCACCCTGTAATGGATTAAACATATATACAACTTATATAAAAGTTGAATAAGTTAGAGGTTGTATGCAACTTTGATAGTATTTGGGGACCCGGTTTGCATTAACCTCCACAATCCCTGGTGTAACCTAGACTGCTCATATTTATTTAGAATTTCTGAGATAGACAGATATTATCTTCTGATATGCCCCAAGCCAGGGGTCCCTCCAGCTGTTGTGAAACTACATTTCCCATAAGGCGTTGCAAGGCTGGCAGCTACAATTACTCCCAGAGGCATGGTGGGACTTGTAGTTCTGCAACAGCTGGAGGGCCCCGGGTTGCCTACCCCTGCTCTAAACGGTTTCATATGTAGCATTATCTTTGAAAACCTGTCTAGGCAACACATTGCTCGGTTGAGGATTTTTGAGCGATAATGAGAGACAGTGGGATCTTTAATTGTAAAGTTTTATTTTAAAAATAGGAGTGGCGTTCAAGTGAAACCAGGACTTGCGTTTATATAATAAAAGAACAAAATTTCAAAGAGTGAAAACTGCATTCATCTTTCTACATACTCCACTGCTACTTATACACTTATCCCAGTGTTTAACTAATGCCTGGAAAGATTCGGCATAAAAAGATTGGTCAGTATGCCTGAACCATCCTAGGACAGCCTGCTTCACTTCGTCATCAGTGCTGAAATGCTGACCTCCGAGGAACTTCTTTAGGGGTCCAAACAGGTGGAAATCACTGAGTCCAGGCTGTAAGGTGGATGTGGCAATACCTCCCAGCCGAGTTGCATTAATGTGCAGTGAACAGTATGGGCTTGTGCACTTGAGAAACAGGACACCCTTAGTGATCAAACCTGGCCTTTTTTTCCCACAGATGCATATGCACATCACTGATAACAGGACAGTAATATTCACGGTTAATAGTGGCACCACGGGGTAGAAAATCCAAATGCATAAACGCCACTTTTGTTCCAGAAAACACTTGCCATCACTTTACCTGCAGATGCAATTCTTTTGGTGGTGGTGAGTCCATGTGCTTCCACTGCTTTTATGCCCATTTTGATTTGATTCCAGAGTGAAATGATGTGCCCAGGTTTCATCGTATGTATTGATACGATCCAGAAAATCCTGGCCTTCCCTGTCAAATTGCTCCTTCATTGCAGTGCAGACTTCAAGTCTTCTGTGCTGGTCAAAAGTGGAAAGCTGCCTTGGTACCCAGCGTGTGCTAACTTTTCAAAAATGCAAATGTTCATGAATGATTGTGTTCACTGTTCCCACAGAAAGTTTTGTCTCTTGTGCAATTTCATGACAGGTTATGTGGGTCGATTATCTAGGATGAGGGGTTCCATTCGCTGAATGGTTTGCAAGACCCAAAACCCCTCCTCTGCACTCAAAAGCATTCTAAAAACGCTAGGATCTGCATTTTTGAATACTGTGGATTTTTTTTATATGGCGCAGTTGGCTGCCGAGTAAACCGGAAGTGATGTTGCTTTTGGGTTACTACATCGGAGAGTCAAGGCCAATCCTGACTTTGTCCGGGACTCCGGCCAGTGGGATGGGAGACCCAGGTGAGGCGGCGGAAGTCAGTGGGGGCTTAGCCGCGTCGGTTGTTATTACAAGAAAGCAGACAGTTGGATCTAAAAAAAAAAAAAAAAAAAAAAAAAAAAGGCACTCCGGTACAACCACTTGAGCAAAATGACTTACATGTACGCGATTTTGCAGCAAGTGGTTAACGGTCTCTGGACTGCCCCACGACATGTGTGCCGCCTATCAATAAAAGGGCACACTTGTCACTTACTACTGCATGTAGTTCCACCACGCTAGCATCTTTTTTTAAACCTGTAAAATTAAAAGTCCCAGTTTGACTTGAACGCCCCTTATATAAGCCACACTCCAAAACTTGGCTCTTCTATTTAAAATTTGTCAAAAGATGAGAAATGCATACATTAATGTATGTATAATGTATACATTAACGCGTTTTACCACCGCTGGTTTGTTCACAAGCATAGTGGAAGTCTAGGGGAACACTTACTCTATCCTTGCCAGCAAGCCAGCAATGGTAGCCGCTAGGATGGAAAAAAAACAATACCAGGATGAGGCATCATCCCAGTATACTCACTTGAAGGCAATCACGTACCTGTGCTGTCATGATGCTGTAACCGCGATGTTTTTTCATGTTGGATTTTTTTATACCAATAAAGCAATTTTCCTTATCCTTGGAGTGTGGTCAATCGTTTTGTCTCCTGCATCACTCATTCTGCATTTTGTATATTTATAGAATTACAAAATTTCCCCAGTTACAAGGGCCTTTAAAAATTTCAGTAGCATGTGCGCCATCCAGTATATATTGACCACATCCAAACAAATAAAAATAATCATAATACAACAGACCATTCTGCAGTGAAAGTCTGAATGCGACTGCTAGTTATGGGCAACATAAACAGCTCTCATTTCCAACACATTTACAAAGAATGCCCAATGTTACCTCCAGCATAGGGTACTCTTGCCATTTACCTTTGACTGGTAGAAAGCCATGATGGGCCTGTTTAGTGGGAAGCAGACTGATCCTGTGGACAGAACAGCCACTGCCGGCTTCATGACATTAAGAGTGGCACCAAATGGATACACAAATGTCAGGGCCCTGGTGAAAATAAAAGGGCATTAGAGGGCAAGAAAGTGAATCAGGCAAAGAAAACAGTAAAGACATGAAAGAACCAGGCAGCCAGTGGCAGCACATGATTAGAGTCTGAGGCTCTAATTGGCTTCAAAAAGGGGTGGGCTTGGGATGGCTGTGGGTACATTGCTGCGTCCCCCCCAAAAAACATAAATAAATAAAAATATACCACCAGTTGCCATTGCAGGCAGCTGAGCCAAGGTTTTTTGCATCAAATTGAAAAATAACAGCTGGATGTGACTGCTCACATGCCTGGCTAGTTCATTAAATCAGGCAGTGAGGAGGCGATATAACACCTCCTAACTGCCTGTCAAATGCCCTCCGAAAAGCACTGTGACTGGAAGGAGAGAGACTGAGATTGGTACAGCAGGGATTTCTGAAGATGCTGACCTAGAGTGAAGAACAGATACACAGTTCCTGGGGTCTGCAGTGTGCAGGCGCTAACACAGAAAGAACTTGGCCAGGCAGCAAAATGGCAGGAGAGCGTCAGGACGTCTCCTAGGCAAGACTCTCACATGAATCAAGCCTCTCCGCTATACAGATCAGCTCCTGTCAGCATTTCTCTCTGTGCCTGTCAACTTCCTCACTGAGGAACAGGCTTGGAGAGGCATGCTGACAGTGGAGGCATTAAGGGCCAGGTAAGGACAGCCAAAAGGGCCTGATGCGGTCCTGGGGGCCACAATTTGCCCAGGTCTGCTTTAGAATCATCTTTTTGAAGAGATGGCTTTGGACACAGATATCTTGCATTTTGCTGCATATTTCAAAGCAATCCAAATACGAAGAAGGGGAAAGCCCTTTTTTTTGTAAGGACAATTCCAATGTGTTGTGTTGATTTACATGGTGAAATGTCCTTATTCCTTTACATTTAGCGCATTTAAAGTGGTTGTAAAGCCACTGTCGTTATCACAAAATCCCCTCTGTTAAAGTGTTACTAAACCCACAACAGTAAAGTCAGTCTGTATATGCAGCATAGCATGCTTGTACCATACCATACTCACTGTGGAAGGGGTTAATCCTCTGCAATGTGTAAAAGGGCCGTTTTATATGGACAGATCCTCCCCCTCCTGCACTGTCTATCTGGGGAAGGCCAGCTAACACAGGCAGGGTAATCAACCTGCACATGCTCAGTTGTGTCTTTTATACTGGAGAGAACATTTACTTGTTCTCAGAGTTAGCTAGGTCACATGATATTAACATCACACATGTGGGCGTGTATACAGGCTGTAGTGGAAATCTCCTACCTGAACTCTCAGTACTGGAGAAACTGTGCAGTTTATCACTGATGTGGTATACAGATCATAAAAAAAAAAAAAAAAAAAAAAAAAAAAGGTATATAGTGGGAATATTTTAATGTAAAAATTTAATTTATAAGCTGTGGGCACTGTGGGGGGGGGGGGGGGGGGGGGGGCGGATGAACTATTTTTATATTACTGGGTTTAGTAACACTTTAAATAATGTTATCTGCCCCACTGTATGCGTTTTATAAAAAATTATTATTATTATTATTATACAGGATTTATATAGCGCCAACAGTTTACGCAGCGCTTTATAATATAAAAGGGAGACAATTATAAAAAATATGCTGATTTCTACCGTATTTCAGAGCGCCTCCCAGCGCTCACGTGACTGCTCTCCTATCCCAGTCGGACAGCTACAGCGGGAGGGGCCGAGAGCTACTGCAGACGTCAGCCGGGGAGGAGGAGAGAGGCGGGCAGTCATGTAAGCGCCGAGAGGCACTCTGAAATACGGTAAAAATCTGCATATTTTTCTAAAACACGTACAGTGGGGCACATAACGTCATTTAACAGAGGGGATTTTGTGAATATAACAGTAATTTCAGCAGCAGGAAGGGGCGGGGGGCAGAACAGCACTGTCACTAGCTGACAGGCAGGTAGATGGGGGGGAAGAGGACAGGACAGGACAGAAGAGAGATGTTAAATGACCATGGTGTCAGGACTCAGAAGCCATGATAAAATGTGGTCAGTTTACAGAGGATATGGCAGAATCAGGCAGGATCAGGCAGGATCAGCCAGGTATTTTAGATTATACAAGGGGCCAAATTACACAGCACAAGCACCTGTGCTGTTATGCATGCTTTAAAGGAACAGGATACATTTTTTATTTTTTTTTTTTAAGGTTACAAACACTTTAAATTATCTGTATAGGATCCTCCACATGTATGTATGTAAAAACACACCACCAATGTCTGAAACGTATATGCATTATTCTTGGTAGAATGCATAAGCCTGGTGTGAAGGTAGGTTTAGGAAGCTAAGCAGATGACAGAATACGGCAGAAAATTGTGCTGAATGTACAAAGTTGGGCATTATTAAACGTCTGTCACTCCTAGTGAAGCTGCTTTTGCCCTGCCTGTCACTTACTGTGTATTGTTGCCTCCGCTTTCATCATCCATCACTGTAAACATACTCTTCCCAGCCGCTCTGCTTATTTCCCTGTGGAAATAAATGACACAAAACATCAGTTGGATTCAATTAAACCTATAGCACTTCTATATCAAATCTAATAGGAAGTTGTGGCTATTATTTAACCATTTAACAGATTTCCAGTTTCAGTAAAAGACCTCTTTAACAGGTAAAGAACAGCGTACACAGCTGCATCTTATTCCCCTAGAAATGCATTACCAAAAACGCTGTGCGCATGTACCCACCATTACTCATGCATACTTACGAGTGTATTCTTAAAAACTTTATAATTTTGACAAATACGCTCAAAAATTGCACAAGTTAATGCCAAAAGCTGGCGGCTATGCGCGCATGGCACATCCAGCAGTGCACTACTATGGGCAAAAATATAATGCAGCTGTGGCTCCATGATGCTGCATTTGCCTGCAATTCCACGATCCAATCCGTAGTGAATCTAAATACTGTGTAGACATGGATAAGCCGACAGCACACTTGTCCTAATTATTTCTTCCTCATTCTTTGAAAACAATACGTCTTTGAAAAAACAAACAAGCTATGTAGTGAGCGGATTTACAGCAAATCCCTAATAATTCATTACTGTTTTGCTGTGTAAGTGCTATTTGTTTACATCCCCTGCTGATTTCCTTCTACCTGCTGCTAGATGGAAGGCAGCTTGTCAGGCCAAACATTATTCACAGCAATTAGCGGTTCCCGATAACTATCCTTCTATCACATTTAGGCTGAGTGGGTGATCGCCGTGCAGAACATCTAACCTGACAAATAGCTGCATCCTGAAGACTGTCAGCCAGTGTGGGGAGGTATCAATAAAAGATGTACACAGCAATGATACAGCTGCCCCACACAAAAAAAAGAAGGTTTTAAAGCAAGTAAAATTAATGAATTGCTGAAATATTTAATGAAATAGCAGTTTCAACGCCTATTCATTTTTAAAGCAAATACTCTGAAAAGTATTTTCAGAGAGTGAAACAGCTATTGAGATCAGGCAAATAGGGAGTACATTGCATTCAATGGGATGTCATACCCAATATATATGGGATGCTACCCAATATATACTCAATGTGATCAAAACAAATGTGAAAAACTATGTGGAACACTCCCGCACTCCCGCATACCCCAGTAAACTCATATGTGCAAGGATACTCCCCTGATTTATAAAAAGTGAAATAGTCTCACTGGACCTAGCTCAATCCCCCGAGGAAGTCACATGACCGTGCCGACATGCGTAGGGCAGAGCCGGGTAACGTGATTGACACGCGAGACCGGAAGTGACAGAATTGATATGTCTGTTAACTTTATCTGTGCAAGTGCAATTTTAAGCAAATAAAAAGCATTTTTTTTTTTTAAATATACTACAGCAAGGAGGGGCCCCTACGTCTTAAAGAGGAACTGCAGTCTGCTCACATAATTTGTAATAAAAACATCTTTGCCATTCTGAAGCTTGCCTCCAACCACTTTGCATATTTTATACAGTATCTCACAAAAGTGAGTACACCCCTCACATATTTGTAAATATTTTATTATATCTTCTAGTGTGACAACACTTAAGAAATGACACTTTGCTACAATGTAAAGTAGTGAGTGTACAGCTTGTATAACAGTGTAAATTTACTGTCCCCTCAAAATAACTCACACAGCCATTTATGTCTAAACCGCTGGAAAGAAAAGTGAGCACACCCCCTAAGTGAAAATGTCCAAATTGGTCCAAAAGTGTCAATATTTTGTGTGGCCGCCATTATTTTCCAGCAATGCCTTAACCCTCTTGGGCATGGAGTTTACCAGAGCTTCCCAGATTGCCACTGGAGTCCTCTTCCACTCCTCCATGATGACATCACAGAGCTGGTGGATGTTAGAGACCTTGCACTCCTCCACCTTTTGTTTGAGGATGCCCCTCAGATGCTCAATAGGGTTTAGGTCTGGAGACATGCTTGGCCAGTCCATCACCTTTACCGTCAGCTTCTTTAGCAAGGCAGTGGTCGTCTTGGAGGTGTGTTTGGGGTCGTTATGTTGGAATACTGTCCTGCGGCCCAGTCTCCTAAGGGAGGGGATCATGCTCTGTTCAGTATGTCACAGTACATGTTGGCGTTCAGGGTTCCCTCAATGAACTGTAGCTCCCCAGTGCTGGCAGCACTCATGTAGCCCCAGACCATGACACTCCACCACCATGCTTGACTGTGGGGAAGACACACTTGTCTTTGTTCTCCTCACCTGGTTGCCGCCACACACGCTTGACACTATCTTAACCAAATAAATTTATCTTGGTCTCACCAGACAACAGGACATGGTTCCAGTAATCCATGTCCTTAGTCTGCTTGTCTTCAGCAAACTGTTTGCGGGCTTTCTTGTGAAGAGACTTCCTTCTGGGACGACAGCCATGCAGACCAATTTGATGCAGTGTGCAGCGTATGATCTGAGCACCGACAGGCTGACCCCCCCCCCCCTTTCAACCTCTGCAGCAATGCTGGCAGCACTCATATGTCTATTTCCCAAAGACAACCTCTGGATATGACGCTGAGCATGTGCACTCAACTTCTTTGGTTGACCATGGCGAGGCCTGTTCTGAGTGGAACCAGTCCTGTTAAACCGTTGTATGTTCTTAGCCACCGTGCTGCAGCTCAGGTTTCAGGGTCTTGGCAATCTTCTTATAGCCTAGACCAGCTTTATGTAGAGCAACAATTCTTTTCAGATCCTCAGAGAGTTCCTTGCTATGAGGTGCCATGTTGAACTCCCAGTGACCAGTATGAAAGTGTGAGAGTGATAACACCAAATTTAACACATCTACTCCCCATTCACACCTGAGACCTTGTAACACAAACTAGTCACGTGACACCGGGGAGGGAAAATGGCTAATTGGGCCCAATTTGGATATTTTCACTTAGGTGTGTACTCACTTTTTCTTGCCAGTGTTTTAGACATACATGGCTGTGTGTTCAGGTATTTTGAGGGGAGAAATTATACAAGCTGTACACTCACTACTTTACATAGTAGCAAAGTGTCATTTTTTCAGTGTTGTCACATGAAAATATATAATAAAATATTTACAAAAATGTGAGGGGTGTACTCAATGTGAGAGCCTGTATTTGCCAAATATACTGCAGAAATCTCCCTCCACTAAGTCTGGCTGCATCCATTGTAACTGTGGACAGCTGAAGCTGCTGCCTGTACACTTCCTGGATTTACACAGACACACACCTCCAGCTCTGCAGCTTTCATTGGCACTCTTATGACTCACACCCCCCCCTGGCAAACTCACGAGAGAGAGCGCAAGAGAGATGTGCATGATGTCATAAGTCTATGGCTAATGACCAAACAAGAAAGAGGAAGTGGGTTGTATAAAAAGGTATTTACTGGCAGAAAAATGTTTTACTATCCAAAGTTAAAAACAGCAAGGGCAGAAGATTTAATTGATGGGAAGGTGGAAAAAAAAAAAAAAAAAAAAAAGACTGAAGGTCCACTTTAAGCTTATTTGCACAGCGGAGGAGGCTATGATTCCGAGTTCTTAAAGGGACCAAACACCCTTTTGTTGTTGAAGTTCCAAACACCATCATCATTGCGTTTATGAATGTTGTGACAGAACTTCTTGGCACCCCGACTGGGTGCTTCCTTCCGCCAAACAATGCCTCCTGCCCTCCAAACTGTACAGAGCAGACAGAGAGCTAACACTAACCTTTATGCCAAGCATCATCCACAGACAAGGTGTTGAGGTAAACGCCAAAGGAATGACTGTTTATTGAAATTCAGACACATACTTTATACCCCACAGGATTACATTCCCCTTGAGGATATTAGCATGACAATGCAAACTTCAAACACCAATCCAATGATCTTAATTAAATAGCAAATTAAACAGTAAGTATATCAACAAACATATAACATCCCACAATAATTTGATAACAAGTTAAAGTGGTCACCAGCTTAATTTCATCTCCAGGCGATGATCAGACAGACAGAAACAATAGAACAATGGGAAAGACCCACTTAACAATAAACACATAACAAACCCCACTCCACCACAGACTATACAGCAATAGTCTGAGACAAACTCCTACAATATTCCAGCTGTCTGAAAAGGTGTAATTAATTCATCATAGAATACTTATGGGATATTGTTGATAAATATTTCTGTTCCAAGTAAAAGGAGCTACCATAGGTAGGAGGGCTACCATATTCCCTCTGACCATTAACCTGTACAAGATTAATATTACACCTTTCCAACCACTCCAGAAGGGAAGATTTATTGTCGAGAGAGAGCGCGAGAGAGAGCGCGAGAGAGAGAGCGCGAGAGAGAGAGCGCGAGAGAGAGAGCGCGAGAGAGAGAGCGCGAGAGAGAGAGCGCGAGAGAGAGAGCGCGAGAGAGAGAGCGCGAGAGAGATCGAGATCGAGAGAGAAAGAGAGAGCGAGAGAGATCGAGAGAGAAAGAGAGATCAAGAGATCGAGAGATCAAGAGATCGAGAGATCGAGAGAGAAAGAGATCAAGAGATCAAGAGATCGAGAGATCAAGAGATCAAGTGATCGAGAGAGAGAGAGATCAAGAGATCGAGAGAGATCGAGAGAGAGAGAGAGAAAGAGATCGAGAGAGAGAGAGAAAGAGATCGAGAGAGAGAGAGAAAGAGATCGAGAGAGAGAGAGAAAGAGATCGAGAGAGAAAGAGATCGAGAGAGAAAGAGATCGAGAGAGAAAGAGATCGAGAGAGAGATCGAGAGAGAGAGAGATCGAGAGAGAGAGAGAGATCGAGATAGATCGAGAGAGAGAGATAGAGAGAGATATCGAGATAGAGAGAGATATCGAGAGAGAGAGAGATATCGAGAGAGAGAGAGATATCGAGAGAGAGAGAGATATCGAGAGAGAGAGAGATATCGAGAGAGAGAGAGATATCGAGAGAGAGAGAGATATCGAGAGAGAGAGAGATATCGAGAGAGAGAGAGATATCGAGAGAGAGAGAGAGAAAGAGATCGAGAGAGAGAGAGAAAGAGATCGAGAGAGAGAGAGAAAGAGATCGAGAGAGAGAGAAAGAGATCGAGAGAGAGAGAGAAAGAGATCGAGAGAGAGAGAGAGAAAGAGATCGAGAGAGAGAGAGAGAAAGAGATCGAGAGAGAGAGAGAAAGAGATCGAGAGAGAGAGAGAGAAAGAGATCGAGAGAGAGAGAGAGAAAGAGATCGAGAGAGAGAGAGAGAAAGAGATCGAGAGAGAGAGAGAGAAAGAGATCGAGAGAGAGAGAGAAAGAGATCGAGAGAGAGAGAGAAAGAGATCGAGAGAGAGAGAGAAAGAGATCGAGAGAGAGAGAGAAAGAGATCGAGAGAGAGAGAGAAAGAGATCGAGAGAGAGAGAGAAAGAGATCGAGAGAGAGAGAGAGAGAGATCGAGAGAGAGAGAGATCGAGATAGATCGAGAGAGAGAGAGATCGAGATAGATCGAGAGAGAGAGAGATATCGAGAGAGAGAGAGAGATATCGAGAGAGAGAGAGATATCGAGAGAGAGAGAGAGATATCGAGAGAGAGAGAGAGATATCGAGAGAGAGAGAGAGATATCGAGAGAGAGAGAGATATCGAGAGAGAGAGAGATATCGAGAGAGAGAGATATCGAGAGAGAGAGAGATATCGAGAGAGAGAGATATCGAGAGAGAGAGATATCGAGAGAGAGATCGAGAGAGGGAATCCAAGGCCTGCTCTCAGGGTCCATTAGGGTGTTATTCATCATTAGGAGGATGATCTGCTCTCTCCATGGGCCGTAATCACTGGGTAGGAGGCATGTCCCTAGTCCTCTCCAAAAGCCCCTGACCTGGTTGGGTCTGGCAGACGTGTCAGCCACAATAGCACCTGAGTGGAGTCTGGATGGTACCCCAGTGGGAAGGCGTACTGTGACCTGAATTCTACCTTAACAATCACTTTAATCACAATGTCAATGCAGCCTAAGAATATAAGAGATTGTATGTCCAGGAAGATGAAAGTTGGTGGGGATCTGGATGTAGAGCCAGACATCTCTTAGTACAATCAGTAGACTCCAGATTGTGGCGATAAGGGTAACTTAAATACAGTATGTTTGCAGTTATTAGTGTCCCAATCAAGGTTGGATCAGGGTCTAAGGTCTATGATGCAGCAACCAAAGATCTTGAACCAGCACTCTTAGGGTTCGTCCACACGTGTGTTGATTATGAAGAATGAAGCAATGCTCATTAATGTGCCTATAGCATTTATGACGTGTATTTAAAGTGCTGAAAAAGTGTCAAGAATGCTTGAAAAAAATGTCCATGAAAGTGTTGCTTTTCGAGTGGGAAGTGATGTCTAAAAGAAATTATCTGCTTTGAGGTGGGGTTAGGTTGTGATGTGTTAGATATCTGTGTGAATTCTCTGCAAGATGAAGTTGTATACTTTGACATTTGGCTTGGTCCAGCTCAACTTTGCTGAAACAAACAGCTTTGCCACTGGCAATAATGCCCAATGCCTCTGCTCCTACCTGGCACTGTCAGTATTACTGGCTGGCTTTAGGCCTGCACACAGAAACAAAGGGCATTACCTCGTGGCTGATCTGTAGAAACAGGAAGTGGTTGGAGCCACTCTGTCCTAGCTCTCTATTATTTCCCAGTGCATTCTGGGATACTGGAACCTCCACCTTCTCTCCAAGTGCCCAGCTCTTTTTTAAATGCTTCAATAACACACCACAAATGCTGTTGGTGCTGTTAGAGTGGTTATAAAGCCTAAACATTTTTTTACCTGCATTCCTTGCATGAAGGTAAAAAACGTTTACGCGTCTGTATTCCCCCTCACTTGCCAAAGCTACTTGAAAACTCCTTTTATTAACAGAAAAATGGTGACATTATGGGGGAGATTTACTACAAATGGTCCACACAGAATCTGGTGCAGTTTTGCCTACTAGCCAATCAGCTTCCAGATTGTATTGTTAGGCTGCTTTCACACTGAGGCGCTTTACAGGTGCTATAGCGCTAAAAAAATGGCGCCTGTAAAGAGCCTCTCCTTTCACTCCAGTATGAAAGCCCGAGGGCTTTCACACTGGAGCGGTGTGCTTGCAGAAAAAAAAAAAAAAGTCTTGCAAGCAGCATCTTTGCAGCGCTGTAGGAGCGGTTTACACACCACTCCTAAAGCGCCCCTGCCCATTGAAATCAATGGGCAGCCCCGAATGGGCAGCGCCTTTTTCGGCCGCTAGCGGGGGTCAAAAGCGCTCCGCCAGCGGTCGAATAGCACCACTAAAACGACGGTAAAGCACCGCTACTGCCGACGCTTGCCCATCCTGGTGTGAAAGTAGCCTTGAAGCTTAATTGAACAAGCTGAAGTAAAGGCCTGTACACACAATAAGAAAATCAGAAGTTACATTTCGTTCAAACGATCTGCTGATTTTCAGATCGTTAGTATGGTGCGCTCCACAGCCGATTCCGAATTTACGTACGATAACAACTGAATGTATAGGCTATAAAATGTTAATCGTACGTGAACAACATCCAATTTTTGTTTAATTAGTACAGTTTTTATCCGAAAAAATTTGTAAGAGCAAGACTACGCATGCTCGGAAACGAAAGAGTACATAAAAACAATTCAACACATTACATCTCTTCTGAAGTCGAATTCTGTCGTATGAAAATTTTCGTATGTGGAGTAACCTCTTCACTTTCCATAGGACACTAGCATGCAACAAAAAACGGACAAAAATTTGTCCGAAAATCTGATAGCGTGTACCAGGCTTTAGAAGCGGATTATTATGCAAAGCTGCACCAGATTCTATGTGCACCAGATTCTATGTGCACCGGTTTTAGTGACTCTGCCCCTACAAGTGAAAGAAAGGTTTGCTATAGTCAGGAGATAAAGGTGAATTGATCTGACTGCTGAAAGATCTTCCCATGAACATGCATGATTATTTCAGACGAGCTTGCAAGTTTACTTGCAAACATGCTTTGAACCAACTTGATCTAATAGAAACAGTAGCAATAGTAACAATATTTTGTCAGAAAGGCCTTCCAGCAATCAGATATTCCAGCTGTCATCTCATGATCTATGGCTAGCTTTACACATACACTACAGTGCACCCGGAAAGTATTCACAGCGCTTCACTTTTTCCACATTTTGTTATGTTACAGCCTTATTCCAAAATGAAATCAATTTCATTAATTCTCTCAAAATTCTACAAACAATACCCCATAATGACAACATGAAAGAAGTTTGTTTGAAAGACTTAGCAAATTTAGTAAAAAAAAAAAAAATTATAATATAAAGAGATGAGAGATGATAGAGATAGAGATGATAGAGATGATAGAGATAGAGATGATAAAGATAGAGATGATAGCTATCTATATCATGTACATAAGTATTCACAGCCTTTGCTCAATACTTTGTTGAAGCACTTTTGGCACCAATTACAGCCTCAAGTCTTTTTGAGTATGATGCTTCAAGCTTGGCACACCTATTTTTGGGCAAGGCCTCAATTTTTCTTTGCAGGACCTCTCAAGCTTTTCTTCAAGGTTTTTATTAAGGATGTCCCTATACATTGCTGCATTCACCTTTACTTCAATCCTGACTAGTCTCCCATTTCCTGCAGCTGAAATACATCCCCACAGCATGATGGTGCCACCACCATGCTTCACTGTAGTGATGGTATTGGCCAGGTGATGAGCGATGCCTGGTTTCCTCCAGACATGATGCTTGCCATTCAGGCCAAAGAGTTCAATCTTTGTTTCATCAGACCAGAGAATTTTGTTTCTCATGGTCTGAGAGTTCTTCAGGTGCCTTTTGGTAAACTCCAGGCGAGCTGTCATGTGTCTTACTGAGGAGTGGCTTCTGTCTGGCCACTTTACCATACGGGCCTGATTGGTGGAGTGCTGCAGAGATGGTTGTTCTTCTGGAAGGTTCTCCTCTCTCCACAGAGGAACATTGGAGCTCTGTCAGAGTGACCATCGGGCTTCTTGGTCACCTCCCTCACTCAGTTTGGCCGGGCGGTCCGCTCTAAGAGTCCTGTTGGTTCCAAACTTCTTCTATTTACAAATAGAGGCCACTGTGCTCATTGGGACCTTCAATGCTGCAGAAATTTTTCTGCATCGTTCCCCAGATTTGTGCCTCGATACAATCCTGTTGGAGGTCTACAGAAAATTCTTTGGACCTAATGGCTTGGTTTATGCTCTGTGCACCGGTGTGTTCCTTTCCAAATCATGTCCAATCAACTGAATTTACCACAGGTAGACTCCAATCAAGTTGTAGAAACATCTGAAGGATGATCAGTGGAAACAAGATGCACCTGAGCTCAATTTTGAGAGTGACATTGCAAAGGCTGTAAATACTTTTTTTTTTTGTTTGTTTTTTTTTCATTTTCAAAGATTTCAAGCAAACATTTTTCACGTTGTCATTATGGCATATTGTTTGTAGAATTTTGAGGAAAATAATGAATTTAATCCATACTAGAAAAAGGCTGTAACATAACAAAATGTGGAAAAAGTGAAGTACTGTGAATTCCTTACTGGATGTACTGTAGATTACCAAAAGTATTGGGACACCTGTCTTTACACGCACATGAACTTTAATTACATCCCAGTCTTAGTCCGTAGGGTTCAATATTGAGTTGGCCCACCCTTTCCAGCTATAACAGCTTCAACTCTTCTGGGAAGGATGTCCACAAGGTTTAGGAGTGTGTCTATAAGAATAATTTGACCATTCTTCCAGAAGCACATTTGTGAGGTCAGGCACTGATGTTGGAGGAGAAGGCCTGGCTCACAGTCTCCACTCTAATCCCAAAGGTGTTCTATCAGGTTGAGGCCAGTCATGTTCCTCCACCACAAACTCACTCATCTATGTCTTTATGGACTGTGCTTTGAGCACTGGTGCGCAGTCATGTTGGCATAGGAAATGGACATCCCTAAACTGTTCCCACAATGTTGGGAGCATGAAATTGTACAAAATGTCTTGGTATGCTGACGCCTTAAGAGTTCCCTTCAATGGAACGAAGGGGCCAAGCCCAACCCCTAAAAAAAAAAAAAAAAACAAACAAAAAGAAAAAACCCACCCCACATTATAATCCCCCCTCCACCAAATGATTTGGACCAGTACACAAAGCAAGGTCCATAAAAGACATGAATGAGCGAGTTTGGGGTGGAAAAACTTGACTGGCCTGCACAGAGTCCTGACCTCAACCTGATAGAACACCATCTGGATGAATTGGAGTGGAGACTGCGAGCCAGGCCTTCTCGTTCACAGCAGTGCCTGCCCTCACAAATTTTCTTCTGGAAGAATGGTCAAACATTCCCATAGACACACTCCTAAACCTTGTGGACATCCTTCCCAGAGGAGTTGAAGCTGTTAAAGCTGCAAAGGGTGGACCAACTCAATATTGTAGCCTACAGACTTATGCCCCGTATACACGGTCGGATTTTCCGACGGAAAATGTGTGATAGGACCTTTGTGTCGGAAATTCTGACCGTGTGTAGGCTCCATCACACATTTTCCATCGGATTTTCCGACACACAAAGTTTGAGAGCAGGCTATAAAATTTTCCGACAACAAAATCCGTTGTCGGAATTTCCGATCGTGTGTACACAAATCCGACGCACAAAGTGCCACGCATGCTCAGAATAAATAAAGAGATGAAAGCTATTGGCCACTGCCCGGTTTATAGTCCCGACGTACGTGTTTTACGTCACCGCGTTTAGAATGATCGGATTTTCCGACAACTTTGTGTGACCGTGTGTATACAAGACAAGTTTGAGCCAACATTCGTTGGAAAAAATCCATGGATTTTGTTGTCGGAATGTCCGATCAATGTCCGACCGTGTGTACGGGGCATAAGACTGGGATGCCATTAAAGTTCATGTGCGTGTAAAGGCAGGCATCTCAATACTTTTGGTAATAGAGTGTATATGATTTCAGGTTTTAGTGTGTACAATAGGTTGTACTTCCCAAATTCAACTAGAGGAAATATTACAGGGCAGAGTGATCCTCAGCCTTCATGTCTGCAATCACTCATGCACTTATATAACAGTTACACCCCTTATATAAATGTGAGCTAAAATGATGAGGCCAAAGATCACATCAATAGACATTAAGCATGTACCCATGTTTGGAGAAAAAAAAAAAAAAAAAAAACACACAACAACATTTGTTAATCATTAATTTCTCCAATCAGCAGAGAATACCTATTTCAACTGTGTTTTCTGCCAAACTTACCGATTTAACACTCCATTGGAGATGAGTGCCTCCTTAGGGTGGAAATACTTGTAGTAAACATTTCTTACAACTGAATCTTTAATTAAAAAAAAGAAAAAAGTAAGAAAGAAAATTTGTAGATCAAGTCAAGCAAAGCCTCATAAACAATGCTAAAAACAGCACTTCCCACACATACTCATAGGTACACATGTACATTTGGTGGTTAAATTATAGACCAACTCCAGGTTTGGAATTTGCCTATCCATGCAATGATCTTCTATTCAATGTGGGATTAGCTCATTAGGACTGAAAAATTGTCCAGATGTGATCGATTATTGCTTGAGTCGATCGATTATTGCTTGAGTCGATCAGATCAATAGCAAGCATCGATCTGATCTCTTTTGCTGAACAAATCTTACAAGAAGATTTTCATTGCAAGCAAGCATAGGCATGAGGTTTGCCGATTGGAGAGCTCTAACTCAGGAGAAGGTGTATCAGACCCCTGCAGAGAAACCACTGCTTCCACATAGAAAGCCAGGATCCCTTTCTACAGCATGCTTGCAAGGAATTTTGAATCAGGCTGTAGTTGTCATCTAAATAAAATGAACACCGTCTGTTTTGATGCTCCTCCATTGTATTTAGTCGATTTAAACCGAAAGCTCAACTGGGCTTTGGGGTTGCGCTTACACATATCAGTTATCATGTTTTAGTCCACTTTGTAGTTTTGCCCTTAGCTTTGCTGTATCCTAGTTACAGTATTCCTGCCACATGAATAACAAGCAGCAAGAAGAGTGCTTACCTGTATTTACCATGACACCATACTCCTCCAATAGGAAGTTTACATTGGTGTCATATTTGGACTCTCCTCCTTCACCCAGCATCACTAGAATGCGACCTCCTTTCTCCATGTATTGTTTCAGTGCTTCAAACTGTAGGATGAGAGGTAATAGTAATCACCAAAAACCTGACAATCATTTGCTTGGCTAAGTGCTGTTGTTGGATGTGTTGTCCAGTACAGGAAAAAAGAAGGGACATGAGAAAACACAACGATCAGCCATAACTTTATGATCACTGACAGGTTAACTGAATAACATTGATTAAAAAAGGAGAAGTCCCATCTGAGCTTGTTTGGCTGTACTTCTCCTCTGGGTCACAGGAGTGCAATTCGTTTTGCACTCCTGTGACCCGTTTTCAGCAGAGAGAGGTCCAAAGTCTGCTCTCTGCTGACGTCACACAGATTAGGCCAGGCACCGTGTCATCCCGACAATAAAGTCTGGATCTTCCAGGTGCCTGGACTGATTGCCGTCTCAGTCTCTCAGCGAGCATGCGAGAGCCTGAGACAGCTGCACCCCGCCCCTCCACAGCTCAGCGCTCCAGTGAGCGTGGGAGGGGCAGAGCAGAGAGCCGCTGATTGACACAGTCTGCAGCTCTCTGCTCCGGGAGCTGGGAGAATCGAGCCATCGGCGGTGTTCGATTGCTCGGTTCTCAGCGTTAGAGGCAGCGGGGGACAGATGCACCTAGACAAGTATGATTCTGTAAAAAAAAAAAAAAAAAAAAAAACCCACCAACAATGAAATCTGAAAGTTGATGTGATATATTAGGCAGCAAGTAAACAGGTTTTCCACGTTGATGTGTTGAAAGCATAAAAATAAATAAATAAAAATACTAAAATAAATAATTGGGATCGCAGTAGTTTGTGGTATGGGGCGGTACATGGGCAGGCTGCCCATGCTGATCTGTATCCAAGGACAAAAGCGCCTACAGTGGGCATGTGAGCATCAGAACTGGACCACAGGGCAACGGAAGGAGGCTTGGTCTGATGAATCACGTATTTTTTACATCATGTGGATGGCCGGTGTTATTGGTTAATATCATGAACTTAAATGAATATGAATTTTCGGGCATTATTGGCACATTTAGAGCAAGAAAAGCTCAAGAAAAATGCATCCCTTAAACATTCTATGCATGTCTTCACAGTGGTCCGTTGCTCTTCCCTTGTGGTGGACCAATGAAAATCACACCATAAAGCACAGTAAAATCGTAGCAAAAAAAAATAAAAATCACAGCAAAATTGCACCACATGTGTAAAACGCATCTAGGCCTGCGGTAATGTTAGGCGCATTTAGCTCTTGAGCGTTCATTCATTTCAGGCAGCTTTAACATGCTTACACGTTACAAGCGTTGAGTGTTTTTTTTCTGCCAAAACACCGCTGATAGGAGGAAATGTGCCTAGGGGAGCCAATGCCTCCAGTGTGCACGAGGCCTTATGATTGTGAAAAGGAGTAAAGTGAAGATAAAAGTGTGGGACATGAAAAAAATAAACATCCATACTCACCTAGGTGGTCACAGCATCTGTCCTCTGCCGCCCAAGAGAACTGAGCAATCAAAGACTGCTGATCGCTTAATTCTCGGTCTTCAGTGAGCAGAGAGCCGCTGAATATCAGTCAGCAGCTCTCTGCTCTGCCCCTCCAGAGCTCACTGGATCACCAAGCTGTGCAGGCAGTGGGAGCAGCTGGCTCAGGCTCTCAGCGGTTTGCTGAGAGGCCAAGTCAGCTGATGCTCAGGGCATCTGGGTGGATCCCGACATTAAAGTCAGGATCCCTCCAGACTCTGGACCAACTCTGTGATATCAGCCGACAGCAGACTTTAGACTGCTACTGGGTAAATACGGGTCACAAGAATAGAGAACAAAGTTCTCTCCTGTGATCTAATGAAGAAGTAGAGCCAAAAGAGTTTTGACACTGGATGCAGCCATTAAGACACCTACCCACGTAGAAATCTTCAATGGAAGAAGAAACTTTTGAACTCCTAAACTAGTATTTCAAGGCAGATTTTCTCCTGTTCAGTTACAGCAAATACGGTCTCATCACATACCGGTAATTAGGACGCGGCAAGAGTTTATGAAAAGTGGACAAATTCAGGTTTTTCAGTTAAGTACTGATATGACAGGTTCCCTTTAAAAACAAACAGGGAATCCCCTCAAAATAGGGAGTTGCCCCTTTATATCATGAAAGAAATATAGACTCACCTCAGCGGCTGTGAACTTCTCCCTGGGCCCTGCAGTAATCCAGAGCTTCACCCCCATCATCTTCTCTGCAGTAATGTCATCTTTCAAACTGGAGCAAATAAAGAGAAGGTAGAAATTACAAGAGCTGCTCTACTCTGATGGTGAAGACTCATTTTTCTGAAGCCGCAATAACTTCTCAAAGTCTCAACCCTCCTCCTGAAACATGACTGACCTATGCCTGAACTCTGAGGCAGCTTAAATATATCCCTGTTCATTCTCATTACATGAAATATGACATTGTTCTGTGCCACCTAAAATTCCAGGTATTGCTTACCAAACCAGACGAATCTTCAAAATTACATGTATAAATGTGTATCGCCCTCTGATTGGGCTTTTCTCAATCGATCTATTGAGAAAGCCCAATCAGAGGGCAATGCGCTTGTAGAGGGGAGGAGCCGAGCCCATGAGGTCACGCAGCCACAGTGGTGAGCAGGACTATACAGAGCCGGTTTTAACTGAATATCTTGTAAGAGCCCTTGCACACTGGTGCGGGGGCGGCGTCGGCGGTAAAACGCCGCTATTATTAGCGGCGTTTTAGCGCCGGTATGCGGCCGCTAGCGGGGCGGTTTTACCCCCCGCTAGCGGCCGAGAAGGGGTTAAATACCACCGCAAAGCGCCTCTGCAGAGGCGCATTGCCGGCGGTATAGCCGCGCCGTCCCATTGATTTCAATGGGCAGGAGCGGTAAAGGAGCGGTATACACACCGCTCCTTCACCGCTCCGAAGATGCTGCTGGCAGGACTTTTTTTACCGTCCTGCTAGCGCATCGCTCCAGTGTGCAAGCCCTCGGGGCTTTCACACTGGAATGCAAGGAGCGGCACTTTCGGGTCGGTTTGCAGGCGCTATTATTAGCGCAATAGCGCCTGCAAACCGCCCCAGTGTGCAAGGGCTCTAAGTGTTTTTTTTAATTGGGGCATTTTAACCTCTTCAGCCCTAGAAGATTTTACCCCCTTCCTAACTAGAGCACTTTTTGCGATTCGCCACTGTGTCGCTTTAACTGACAATTGCGCAGTCCTGCGAAGTTACACTCAAACAAAATTGACGTCCTTTTTTTTCCCACAAATAGAGCTTTCTTTTGGTGGTATTGATCACCTCTGCAGTTTTTATTTTTGCGCCATAAACAAAAAACAATTTTGAAAAAAAAACTTTTTACTTTTTACTTTTTGCTATAATAAATATCTCCCAAAAATATATAAAACAATTTTTTTCCTCAGTTTAGGCCGATATGTATTCTACATATTTTTAGTAAAAAACACAATAAAGCGTATATTGATTGGTTTGCGCAAACAGTTATAGGGTCTACAAAATAGGGGATAGTTTTAGGTCATTTTTATTTATTTATTTTTTTTATTAGTGATGGCAGCGATCTGCGATTTTTAATTGGGACTGCGACATTATGGCGGACACTTTTGACACTATTTTGTTCATTTATACAGCGATCAGTGCGATAAAAATGCACCAATTACTGCAATTACTGCTCCCGATGACAGGGAGCGGTGATCTCAATCATGTCACAAGGCAGAACGGGGAAATGCCTTGTTTACATAGGCACTTCCCCGTTCTGTGGCTCCGTGACACGACCGCCGGACATCGAGTTCCATGGGCATGGTCACGCTGTACGCGGCGCACCTGCTAGCCGCGCCTCTTAAAGGGGGCGTACAGGTACGCCCATTTGCCCACTGCTGCCATTGTGCCGACGTATATCGGCGTGCAGCGGTCGGCAAGTGGTTAATAAATGTTGCAAACGAAGAGCACTATGTATCCTCTATTGTTGCATGAATGTGGAGCCATATCCCATCAGGAATACCGAGTGGTGTGGAGCTGGTGTGGAGGAAGCAGAAAAAGCAGTGGGGCAGTTTATATGAGAGATCTTTCTTGCGATCCCCCTGGGAGGCTACTGATTGGAAAGTGGATACAGAGTAGCTGGTCGGATGTGGAAGAGATGAGACCATAGCTGAAAGAAAGGAATTGTTTTGGAGTCTGACTCATGTATGAGGTGAGCAGGTGCAATGGCTGGTGAAGGTGTGCACATAATCTGCTGAGGACACAATTTGCACAGTGGTGGATGGTATATGAATTGAGAAGTCACAATAATTCAACGCAGAAAAGTTTCAGCATTTGAACTTTAAATTGTACACATTATTATATAGATTTATTTGAATATAATTTGATGTCAATGGATATTTCACATGATACATTAATAGTGTTGGTAAAAACCCTTCAGAATTGAAGGCAAGGAGAGACTCCAGCCAGATGATCTGTGAGTAAAAGCAGAACGTTTACACAAGTTAACCACACAGTCAACCCCTTGATAACATTCCTGATCACTCCTGTCACCCAGCTAGTGTCATTAGTGCAGTATTATCACTGATCACTGTATTAGTGTCACTAGCAATGTCAGTCAGTTAGCGCCAGACTGTCCACCACACTATCACAGTCACAATACCGTGTTTCCCCTAAAATAAGACCTACCCCAAAAATAAAACCTAGTGTTATTTTCCAGGAGGGCTGCAATATAAGCCCTACCCCGAAAATAAGCCCTAGTTTAAAATGCTATGATTCTATCTATCTATACACACACACACATATACATATACACATATATATATACATATATATATATACACATATATATATATATATATATACATATATATATATATATATATATATATATATATATATATATATATATATATATATATATATATATATATATATATATATATATATATATATATATATATATATATATATATATATATATATATATATATATATATATATATACACACACACACACACACACACACACACACACACACATATATATATATATACACATATACATATACACACACACATACACACACACACATAATACAACAATGTGTGCATTTCTGTAATATAATTGCGGAGGAAAAGAGCTCCGGCAGGTTAACAGAAGGTATTTGGCACAATTATATTACAGAAACATACAGTAGTATAAAATGTACAATGTGTAATAGAGTGGATTAAAGGATTTTACAAGCATTTTAACTCGGTTCACACTGGGGATTCCTGATAGGCATGGAGGGAGAGGGGGAGAGAAGACAGCACATTACATGGTAAGACCTACCCCGAAAATAAGCCCTGCTGTGTTTTTTGTTGCCAAAATTAATATAAGACCCGGGCTTATTTTCGGGGAAACACGGTATAAGAAGATGATCACCGCCATTATTAGTATAGTGTCTGAATGGATTAGTACAGTGAGGGAAAAAAGTATTTGATCCCCTGCCGATTTTGTACTTTTGCCCACTAACAAAGAAATGATCAGTCTATAATTTTAACAGTGAGAGACAGAATAACAACAAAAATCTAGAAAAACGCATTTCAAAAAAGTAAAAATTTTGATTTGCATTTTAATGAGCAAAATAAGTATTTGATCTCCTATCAAGCAGAAGGATTTCTGGCTCCCAGGTGTCCTCTATACAGGTAACAAGCTTAGATTAGGAGCACTCATCTAGCCCAAGTTCACATTGGAACGATTTGACATGCAATCAGCAGCAATGGCACCGTCTGAATCTGTGCGATGCCACATTTGCGGCCCTGCACCAATTCCCAAGAGTAGTTTCTGTTCGGGGTGCGATTTCCATAGAGATCTGTGCTGCACAGATGTCTCTGAAATCACCCCGAAGTCGGGACTGACATGCAGGTATGAAATTGTGTGCGTTCAGCTGAACTCGCACAATTTCATTCCCGCTGTCATTGTGTGAAACAAGGCTTAAAAAAGGGAATGAGCCTAATCTCAGCTTGTTACCTGTATTTAAAAAAAAAAAAAAAAAAAAAAAAAAAAAAATATGATACCGGTCCACAGAAGCAATCGATCAGATTCCAATCTCTCCACCATGGCCAAGACCAAAGAGCTTTCCAAGGATGTCAGGGACAAGATTGTAAACCTACACAGGGCTACAAGACCATCACCAAGCAGCTTGGCGAGAGGGGGACAACAGTTAGTTTGATTATTCGCAAATGGAAGAAACAAAAATAACTGTCAATCTCCCTCGGTCTGGGGCTCCATGCAAGGTCTCACCTCGTGGAGTTTCAATGATCATGAGAACGGTGAGGAATTAGCCCAGAACTACACGGGAGAATCTTGTTAATGATCTCAAGGCAGCTGGGACCATAGTCACTAAGAAAACAATTGGTAGCACATTACGCTGTGAAGGACTGAAATCCTGCAGCGCCTGCAAGGTCCCCCTGCTCAAGAAAGCACATGTACAGGCCCCTCTGAAGTTTGCTAATGAGCATCTGAATGATTCTGAGGAGAACTGAGTGAAAGTGTTGTGGTCAGATGAGACCAAAATCAAGCTCTTTGGCATCAACTCAACTCACCATGTTTGGAGGAGGAGGAGGAATGCTGTCTATGACCCCAAGAACACCATCCACACTGTCAAACATGGAGGTGGAAACATTATGCTTTGGGGGAGTTTTTCTGCTAAGGGGACAGAACAACCACATCAAAGGGATGATGGACAGGGCCCATTTACTGTCAAATCTTGGGTGAGAACCTCCTTCCCTCAGCCAGGGCATTGAAAATGGGTCGTGGATGGGTATTCCAGCATGACAATGACCCAAAACACACGGCCAAGGCAACAAAGGAGTGGCTCAAGAAAAAAGTACATTAAGGTCCTGGAGTGGCCTAGCCAGTCTCCAGACCTTAATCCCATAGAAAATATGTGGAGGAAGCTGAAGGTTCGAGTTGCCAAACATCAGCCTTGAAACCTTAATGACTTTGAGAGGAAGTGGTCAACTACAAGAAACGTCTGACCTCTGATTGCCAGCAAGGGTTTTGCCACCAAGTACCAAGTCATGTTTTGTGAAGGGGTCAGATACTCATTTCACTCACTGAACACAAATCAATTTATAAAAAATTTAATTTGCGTTTTTCTGGATATTTTTGTTGTTATTCTGTCGCTCGCTGGCAAAATAAACCTACCATTAAAATTATAGACTGATCATTCATTTGTCAGTGGGCAAATGTACAAAATCAGCAGGGGATCAAATACTTTTTTCCCCTCACTGTGTCTTGATCATGATCATAACTATAAAATGCATCCTAATCACTGCCAGCACTTGACATGACATAGGAGAATACTTTTTGCCTACATTTATAAAGACATTTGATTTTTATTGAATATGTTTTATAACAGAAGGCAGAAAATAAAACAGGGTTTTTTTGTTTTTTTTTGTTTTCAAAATTTTTAATCTTTTTTTAATTTATATAATAAAAAAACTCAGTGGTGATCAAATGCCACAAAAAAAAGCTCTATTGTGTGAAATAATTAAATAAATTAAAAATTGTGTACAGTGTTGCATGACCGTGCAATTGCCAGTTAAAGTGCTGAATAGCAAAAAATGGTCCGGTCATTAAGGGGGTAAAACCTGCCAGAGGTCAAAGATTTAACAGACCAAACAGAAGTAAAAACGCAAAAACTGTTCAAGTACAGTATCTCACAAAAGTGAGTACACCCCTCACATTTTTGTAGATATTTTATTATATCTTTTCATGTGACAACACTGAAGAAATGACACTTTGCTATAATGTAAAGTAGTGAGTGTACAGCTTGTATAACAGTGTAAATTTGCTGTCCCCTCAAAATAACTCCACACACAGCCATTAATGTCTAAACCGCTGGCAACAAAAGTGATTTCCCCCCCTAAGTGAAAATGTCCAAATTGGGCCCAATTACCCATTTTCCCTCCCCAGTGTCATGTGAATCGTTAGTGTTACAAGGTCTCAGGTGTGAGTGGGGAGCAGGTGTGTTAAATTTGGTGTTATCGCTCTCACTCTCTCATACTTGTTACTGGACGTCCAACATGGCACCTCATGGCAAAGAACTCTCTGAAGATCTGAAAAAAATAATTGTTGCTACACATAAAGATGTTCTAGGCTATAAGAAGATCGCCAAGACCCTGAAACTGTGCACGTGCTCAGCGTTGTCTTTGGGAAATAGACGTACGAGTTCTGTCAGCATTGCTGCAGAGGTTGAAGGGGTGGGGGGTCAGCTTGTCAGTGCTCAGACCATATGCCGCACACTGCATCAAATTGGTCTGCATGGCTGTCATCCCAGAAGGAAGCCTCTTCTAAAGATGATGCACAAGAAAGCCCGCAAACAGTTTGCTGAAGACAAGCAGAATTACTGGAACCATGTCCTGTGGTCTGATGACACCAAGATAAACTTATTTGGTTCAGATGGTGTCAAACGTGTGTGGCGGCAACCAGGTGGGGAGTACAAAGACAAGTGTGTCTTGCCTACAGTCAAGCATGGTGGTGGGAGTGTCATGGTCTGGGGCTGCATGAGTGCTGCCAGCACTGGGGAGCTACATTTCATTGGGAGAACCATGAAAGCCGACATGTACTGTGACATACTGATGCCGAGCATGATCCCCTCCCTTCGGAGACTGGGCCGCAGGGCAGTATTCCAACATGATAACGACCCCAAACACACCTCCAAGACGACCACTGCCTTGCTAAAGAAGCTGAGGGTAAAGGTGATGGACTGGTCAAGCATGTCTCCAGACCTAAACCTTATTGAACATCTGTTTGGCATCCTCATAGGAAGGTGGAGGAGGTTTCTAACATCCACCAGCTCAGTGATGTCATCATGGAGGAGTGGAAGAGAACTCCAGTGGCAACCTGTGAAGCTCTGGTGAACTCCATGCCCAAGAGGGTTAAGGCAGTGCTGGAAAATATTGGCGGCCACACAATATATTGACACTTTGGGCCCAATTTGGACATTTTCACATAGGGGTATATTCACTTTTGTTGCCAGCAGTTTAGACATTAATAGCTGTGTGTTGAGTTATTTTGAGGGGACAGCAAATGTACACTGTTATACAAGCTGTACACTCACTACTTTACATTGTAGCAAATTGTCATTTCTTCAGTGATGTCACATGAAAAGATATAATAAAATATTTACAAAAATGTGAGGGGTGTACTATACTATATTGTATATTACAGATTGGCATTATGGGAATTGGTCCCTAAACCAGAAATCCCACTGAAACAAATCTGAAAAGAATTTTTGGAAAAACTCCAAACAACATTTCTGCACAGCTCTGCCCTTTTAATGTCTTGTGGTAACTTGTAATGCCGTCCAGAACAAAGCTATTACCTTTGTATTTTCCAGGTGCTTCTCAGTCTTTTCTGGAAAGATTTGAAGCCTCCAGCCTCATTCTTTGACACATTGAACAAAATGGTGTTTCCATTTTCATTATCAGATGGAACCTGGAAGAAGAAAAATATAAAGGGAAATAGAAACAGGAAAAAAACAAAAACGGGCAAAGTTATTTACAAAAAAAGAAAAAAAAAAAAAAAAAGAAAAAAAAAAAAAAAAAAACACAAAACAAGTATTTGGCCCGCTGAGAAGAATTCAGCACAGGTAGTGTGTGTTCAGCGCATACATCAGTGCACATGTGGGTACCTTACAGAATCCCCACTGCATAACTGCGTACAGCTGCATCTTCAAATTCTCCTCAATGCCCGGCAGTACTGGGAGCGCCATCACACAGGCTCTGAGCGCTGTACAGCCACAAGCATGAATCCTTTATGTAGAACACTTCCTGCATTGTCTAGATTGTTGGCCCCTTTCCCTCTGATTGATTTGCATGTGATCCTGCTTTTCGGATATGGTACCCCATTCACATGAATGGGCTCCCCTACGCGTGTTTGTCTTCACGCTATTTGTGTCGCTCGACAATCACATTACGTTTGGGGTGCCATTGAAGGAAAAATGGCACCCAAACGTACGCAGCACATTGTGCTGCGCTTTCAATGCGATTCTGCCCACGATCCCAAATCGCAAGATGTGAATGGGGCCTTAAAGCAGACCTTTAGTGATTTTTCCCATCTATTAAATCTTCTGCTCTTGTTGTTTTAACTTTGCATAGTAAAACTTTTTTTTTCTTCCAGTAAATACCTTATACAACCCACTTCCTGTTTGGTTATTAGCCTAGGCCAGTGATGGCAAACCTTGGCACTCCAGATGTTTTGAAACTACATTTCCCATGATGCTCAACTACACTGCAGAGCGCATGAGCATCATGGGAAACATAGTTCCAAAACATCAGGGGTGCCAAGGTTCGCCGTCACTGGCCTAGGCTTATGACATCATGCACAGCTCTCTCACTCTTGTGAGAGTTTGCGAGGAAGGGAGGGGGGGGGGGGTGAGTCATAAGAGGGTCAATGAGAGCTGCAGAGCTGGAGGTTTGCCTCTGTGTAAATCCAGGAATTGAATAGGCAGCAGCTTCAGCTGCCCGCGGTTAAAATGGATGATGGAGCCAGACTCAGTGGAGGGAGATTTCTGCAGCATATTTGACAAGTACAGAATCACAGTATATAGAAATTAATCCCACTTCTTGACCAGGCCATTTTTTGCGATACGGCACTGCGTCTCTTTAACTGACAATTGCGCGGTCATGCGACGCTATAACCAAACAAAATGGATGTCCTTTTTTCCCCCACAAATAGAGCTTTCCTTTGGTGGTATTTGATCACCTCTGTGTTTTTTATTGTTTGCGCTATAATCAAAAAAACAAAAACAAAGAAAAAAAAGCAACACTTTTGAAATAAATACTTTTTTTTTTACTTTCTGTTATAAAACATTTCCAAAAAAAAAAATAAAATCAATCTATTCATCAGTTTAGGCCGATATATATTCTGCTATTTTTTTTTTTTATTATTAATAATATCGCAATAAGTGTATATTGGTTTTCGCAAAAGTTATCGCATCTACAAACTAGGGGATAGATTTATGGCATTTTTATTTCATTTTTACTGGTAATGGTGGCGATCAGTGATTGTTAGCGGGACTGCGACATATCAGACACCTAACTGACATTTTTGAGGGAAACGGTGACATTATTACAGTAATCAGTGCTAAAAATATGCACTGACATTGTACTAATGACACTGGCAGGGAAGGGGTTAACATCAGAGGCGATTAAGGAGTTAAATGTGTTCCCTAACTGTATGGGGGGACTGTGTGACTGGGGAAACACGGAGATCCATCTTCCTGCTTAGCAGAAAGACAGGATCTGTGATCTCCCCTGTCAGAACAGAGATCTGCCGTGTTTACACAGGCAGATCCCCGTTCTCTTACTGCGGGGAACGATCGCGGGTGGCTGGCGGACTCAATGTCCTGACTCGCCGATTGGCTCCCCTGCATAAGCGAGTTCCTGAGCCAAAGTACAGCTACGGCGATTTGCGGGATCGTGCCACCTTGCCGCAGTATAATGAAGGCAGCTGGTCGGCAAGTGGTTACAAAAAACCCCAGCTGCCCCCCAATATTTACCTGACCCCCCTCGCCCCCTCTCGATCCAGTGATGTGCACGAGAGCAGAAGCTCTCCCACATCTCTTCCTCCTAAATTGGTTGAGATAGCAGTGGGAGCCACTGTCAACCACAGCCAGTGAGCCAATGAGTTTACAGCTGGGCAGGAAGGTGGAGGCGAATAGTGCCCAGGAAGGGCCCCCCCCCCGTCCATCCTTACCACAGGAACTATGTCAATAATTATAAACTCTGTGAGCATATATGTGTCAGTACCCCGATAGTCACATTTGACAGACCTGCGACATTCCACTCAAGTACATTTAACCCTAACTGGATGACATTTAGTTCTCTGTGTGTGTTAAGCAGTTTTTAAATAAAAACACTTGTTTTTGCCTTATATTTTCATCCTTTGTGATCTGCTTCAGCCTTTTGTAGCCACTTCCTGCCTATATACATACATTCCAGCACATCATATCTCGGGGTCCATTTCCCAATGGTGACAACAGTGGACTATACCTGTATAAAGTGCATCAGCACAACCATCAGTCTTCACCGGGTATAGCGTGTGACAACACGTTTGAGTGCCCTGTTGGAGAGCCGCTCTCCCTCGGGGCACTAGTGTGGGCGCACTCCCGTGTCCTGCTGCTGCATCTAATGGACACAGACAGCAGGACTCGACCCCGCGTCACTGGATTTGATTGACAGCAGCGGGAGCCAATGGCTGCGCTGCTATCAATCTATCCAATCAAGACCAGAAACACCGGCTGAAGCTGGTGTGCTCATCCCTGTCACTGGAAAGATCTCGTTCAAGAAAAGGGGGGGGGCTGCTGCATCACAGGAGGACAACCCCTTTAAGTTCTGTAAGTTAGAAGGTGGGGTCTCAATGGATTAGACTTGTTTTTCCAGCACATGCCACAGATGCTCGATTGGACTGAGATCTGGAGAATGTGGGAGGCCAAATCAGCACCTTGAACACTTGCTGCCTAAGATATGACACCCACTTTCAGATGCCATTGTAATGAGATAACTAATGTTATTGCCTTAACCACTTCCACACTGGGTCATAGTAAAAAGACGTTGGCAGGAGTCATATGACGTTCTCCCGTTCTCGCCGCTCCTGCGGGCCCCCACAGCGCGGCAATTGGGGATGAGGCATGTCCCTCGGGACATAGCCAATAAAAGTGGCTCTTTACCACGTGACCGGCTGTGTCCAGTCACAGTCGGTCACATGCACTGTCCTTGCGCATGACACTCGTGCGCGCCCCTAGTGGCGCGGCGATGAGGCTTATCACCCTGACACAGCCCATCCCTAATCGTGGTAAAGAGCCAATGAAATTTTACCTTTACCTTTTATCTTTACCACGTGACTGGCTGTGTCCAATCACAGCCGGTCACAGAATGTAAACAAACCGCGGTAAAAAGCGGTTACCGGGTTCTCCTCACACACACCGATCGTAACAGCTCATTACTGCTTACAGTGCACACCAACACACACCGATCCCCCCCCCTCCAGTAATAAAGAGGACCTGTCACCAGCCCATCAGAGTACCAGAGTACCCGTCACCAGCCCATCAGAGTACCCGAGTACCTGTCACCAGCCCTTTAGAGTAGCCAAATACCTACCTGCAGCCCATGCCTCATAGAATATGCCTTGGGGTGTTTGCTTTCCAAAATGGGGTTTTGTGGGCAATTCAATTGTCCTGATGCTCAAGGACCTTCAAAAGTGTGATGGGTAGTCATGAAATTATATGTGTAATTTATGCTCCTAGAACGCCTGATGGTACTACTTCATTGTTGGGCCTCTCTTTGTGGCCAGGCTGTGCAAAAGTCTCACACATGTGGTATCGCCATACTCGGGAGGAGTAGCAGAATGTATTTTGGGGTAATTTTTGCTATATACATGCTATGTGTTAGAAATATCTTATAAATTGACAACTTTGTGTGGAAAAAAAAAAAAAAAAAAATTACGTTCTCATTTTCTTTCAATGTTTACCGAAGACTTGTGGAAAAAAAAAAATGAATCTTTCAAAAGACTCATAATGCCTCATAGAATATACCTTGGGGTGTTTGCATTCCAAAATGGGGTCATTTTGTGGGTAATTCAATTGTCCTGGTGCTCCAGGGCCTTCAAAATTGTGATAGGTAATTTATGCTCTGAGAATGCCTGGGAGGGGCTACTTGGATGTTGGGCCTCTGTATGTGGCCAGGCTGTGTAAAAGTCCCACACATTTGGTATCGCCGAACTGGGGAGGAGTAGCAGAATGTATTTTGTGGTGTAATTGGAAGTATGCATATGCTGTGTGTGAGAAATAACTTGTTATATTAATTGTGTGTAAAAAAAAAAATAATAATAATAATAAATAATTTCTTCATTTTCCCAAGAATTGTGGGAAAAAATTAAAACTTCAAAAAACTTGTCATGCCTCTTACTAAATACATTGGACTGTCTTCTTTTCAAAAAAGGGGTCATTTGGGGGTTATTTGTACTTTCCTGACATTTCAGGGCCTCAAGAAATGATAGGCCGTCAGTACATCAGGTGTGAGCTTGTAGACTCCAACTTTTACACAGACCAAAATAATATACACTTATTTGGGTTACCAAAGATATGTGGTAGTAAAAAGTTTGGCCCAAATTTATGAACAAAAATGACTTATTTGCAAAATGTTAGCATAGAAACAAAAAAGGGTTTTGTTTTTTTTCTTCAAAACGTTCATTTTTTTCACTTATGTTGCACAAAATAAAAAACCCAGTGGTGATTAAATACCACCAAAAGAAAGCTCCATTATTTGTTTAAACCACTTCAATACTGGGCATTTTCACCCCCTTCCTGCCCAGGCCGATTTTCAGTTTTCAGCGCTGTTGCACTTTGAATGACAAATGCCCGGTCATGCAACACTGTACCCAAACGTACCCATTTTTTCCCCACAAATAGAGCTTTCTTTTGGTGGTATTTGATCACCTCTGCGATTTTTATTTCTTGCGCTATAAACAAAAGAAGAGTGACAAGTTTGAAAAAACAAAACAAAAAAAAAAAAACCACAACAATATTTTTTACTTTTTGCTATAATATCCCAATTAAAAAAAAATAAATAAAAAAAATCGCAATAAGCGTAGATTGATTGGTTTGTGCAAAAGTTAAAAAGTTATAGCGTCTACAAAATAGGGGATAGATTTATGGCATTTTTATTATATATAATTTTTTACTAGTAATGGCGGCGATCTGCGATTATCGTGATGGACATATCGGACACTTTTGACACTATTTTGGGACCATTCACATTTATACAGCGATCAGTGCTATAAAAATGCACAGATTACTGTATAAATGTCACTGGCAGGGAAGGGGTTAACACTAGGGGGCGATCAAGGGGTTAAATGTGTGTCCTAGGGAGTGATTCTAACTGTGGGGGGAGGGGACTCACGGGGAGGAGACCAATCGGTGTTCCTCTGTACTGGGAACACACCATCGGCCTCCTCTCACCTGACAGGACGTGGATCTGTGCGTTTACACACACAGATCCCCGTCCCTGCTGTTACCAGCAATCGCAGGTGCCCGGCGGACATCGCGGGTACAGTGTTACATGAGTAATTGGCATTCAAAAGTGTGAGCACTGAAAGCCAAAAATTGGTCAGGATAGGAAGGGGGTACAAGTGCCGTGTATTGAATTGGTTAAAGTGGTTGTAAACCCTTCCATATACCCAGTGAAGGGGCTGGCCTCATGTGATACACGGAGATGAAACAAATCATCCTACGTAAGTTGTACCTGTTTATCTGCAGTCTTCTCTTGATCCATTGAAAGTGCAGATTTTTTAAAACTTGTCTGAGCTGTCAGAAAAAAAAGAGGGGTGGAGAGCTGAAGTAACACTCTGCAGAGCTCAGTAAGGAGAGCTGATTGGAGGGAAGGGACACACCCCCCCTCCACACAGCACACAGGAACAGAGTTAATGCTGTCAATCACAGGCTGTGTGCTGGAGCACCCTATCCTGCCACCTTTTATCTTTTGATGTCAGGAAAAAAATGTCACAAGCGATTCATGCTGATAGCAGAGGAATGAAGCAGCAGACAGAAATGACACTTAGTGCTCTGGATAGAGACAAGTACACACTATAGAGGGATATGCTTTGTTCATGTTTCATGTCACTTTAACCCCCTGGAGCCCAACCTGCCACCCTTTGGTATATGATGTGCAGCCCTTGGACCTCAGCAGTCTGTAGTGGGCACATTAATTAGGATAATAGCATTGATCTCTACTAGCCTCATGTAATATATTCTCATATTACGTTCTGCAGCAGATCCCCAGCCAACAATCCTGTCCACACCCCTCTGATCTTTATTTCCTCCATCAAGTCTGCAGTTTCTGAAAGTTCTCTCAAGCATTATATACACTCACCGGCCACTTTATTAGGTACACCTGTTTAATTGCTTGGTAACACAAATTGCTAATCAGCCAATCATATGGCAGCAACTCAATGCATTTAGGCATATAGACGTGGTGAAAACGACTTGCTGAAGTTCAAACCGAGCATCAGAATGGGGATTTAAGTGACTTTGAATGTGGCATCGCTGTTGGTGCCAGACGGGCTGGTCTGAGTACTTCACAAACTGCTGATCTACTGGGATCTTCACACACAACCATCTCTGGGGTTCACAGAGAATGGTCCGAAAAAGAGAAAATATCCAGTGAGCGGCAGTTGTGTGGACAAAAACGCCTTGTTGATGTCAGAGGAGAATGAGCAGAGTGGTTTGAGATGCTAGAAAGGCAACAGTAACTCAAATAAATTACTTGTTACAACCAAGGTATGCAGAATAAAGAACACACCAAAAAATGAAAGGTGGCAGGATAGGGTGCTCCAGCACACAGCCTGTGATTGACAGCATTAGCTCTGTTCCTGTGTGCTGTGTGGAGGAGGGTGTGTCCCATCCCTCCAATCAGCTCTCCTTACTGAGCTCTGCAGAGTGTAACTTCAGCTCTCCATCCCCTTTTTTTCTGACAGCTCAGACAAGTTTTAAAAAATCTGCACTTTCTATGGATCTAGAGAAGAGAAGACTGCAGGTAAACAGGTACAACTTCTGTAGGAGGATTTGTTTCATCTCCGTGTATCACATGAGGCCAGTCACTTCACTGGGTATATAGAAGGGTTTACAACCACTTTAACCATCTCTGAATGTACAACACATCAAACCTTGAAGCAGATGGGCTACAGCAGCAAAAGACCACATCGGGTTCCACTCCTGTCAGTTAAGAACAGGAAATCGAGGCTACAATTTGCACAGGATCACCAAAATTGGACAATAGAAGATTGGAGAAACGTTGCCTGTTCTAAAGAGTCTCGATTTCAGCTGCAACATTCAGATGGAAGGGTCAGAATTTGTCATAAACATGAAAACATGGATCCATCCTGCCTTGTATCATTGGTTCAGGCTGGTGGTGGTGTTATGGTGTGGGGGATATTTTCTTGGCCCACTTTGGGCCCCTTAGTACCAATTGAACATCATTTAAACCCCACGGCCTACCTGAGTATTGTTGCTGACCATGTCCATCCCTTTATGACTACAGTGTATTCATCTTCTGATGGCTCCTTCCAGCAGGATAATGCACCATGTCACAAAGCTCCAATCATCTCACCACTGGACAATGAGGTCACTGTACTCCAATGGACTCCACAGTCACCAGATCTCATCCAATAGAGGATCTTTTGAGATGTGGTGGAACGGGAGATTTGCATCGTGGATGTGCAGCCGACAAATCTGCAGCAACTGTTTGATGCCATCATATCAATATGGACCAAAATCTCTGAGGAATGTTCCCAACACCTTGTTGAATCCATGCCATGAAGAATTAAAGCAGTTCTGAAGGCAAAAGGGGGTCCAACCCGCTACTAGCAAGATGTACCTAATAAAGTGTCCGGTGAGTGTATATTGTACATGATGTGGGGCCCTTTGGTGATGTATCTGAGGCTCTCTTTAGCTCTAAAGTTGACAGCCACGGACCTAACCTCTCAGTGGTCATAATTAGGGATGGGTTCGGACGCGTTAGAAAACCCCACATGTCCGATCCCACCAGGAAGCCGACACGGCACACGGCACATCACATGCAGTGAGAGTGTGCAGCTGCGGACCAGGAAATGTCTCACTGCCTGCGATTAGCCGTGTGCCGTGTCGGCTTCCTGGCAGGATCGGACATGTGGGGTTTTCGAACGCGTGTGAGCCCATCTCTGGTCATAACGTTATGGCTGATCCCTGCAGCTGATGGAAGAACTAGAGAAGATTGTACAATCAGATTTGTATAGTGTATGGCCATGTTCAGGCTGATGTCACACGGGATATCTTGACGCTGGCGACAAATAGTCAGAATCGCTAAGAGATGTCCTGCCAGTCTCTATGGGATTGTGTGGCCGGTGACACCTCACTCAGTAGACGTTATTGGGGGACATGCAGCAGTGTGAAGGAGCGACTAACCACTTCCGGACCGCTGCACGCCGATATACGTCCTAACTTTGAAGAGGAATATCGTTGTTATGGCAGCAGCTAGCTGCCATAACCCCGGTATCCTCTTTTTCAGCCGGCGATCCGGTTTCTGATAGCGGTATCTGCGGCGGATTCGCGGCAAAAGATCACTTTTATCGGCGGCGGGAGGGGGCCACCCCCCTCCCGCCGCACTCCGGTGCCCTCTGCCGCTTACCGGAGCCAATCGGCAGTGGCGATCGGATTCTCTCATGTCAGCGACATGGAGACGTGTGAGGGGAAGACGGCCCCCACCCTTCTCCATACCATTGCTGGGCGGAAGCGACATCAAAACGTCACTTCCTCCCATAGCTCTTAAAGGGCCTTTTTTTTTTTTTTTTTTTTTTTTTTTTTTTTTAATATATATTGCATTTTAGCGTAAATATGAGACCTGAGGTCTTTTTGACCCCAGATCTCATATGTAAGAGGACCTGTCATGCTTTTTTTTCTACTACAAGGGATGTTTACATTCCTTGTAATAGGAATAAAAGTGACACATTTTTTTTTGTAAAAAAACAGTGTAAAAAATAATTAAGAATATAAAAAATTTAAATGTGCCCCGTCCTGCCGAGCGTGCAGAAGCGAACGCATACGTGAGTAGCGCCCGCATATGAAAACAGTGGTCAAACCACACATGTGAGGTATCACCGCGATCGGTAGAGCGAGAGCAATAATTCTAGCCCTAGACCTCCTCTGTAACTTAAAACCTGCAACCGGTAGAATTTTTTAAACATCGCCTACGGAGATCTTTATGGGTAAGTTTGTCGCCATTCCACGAGTGGGCGCAATTTTGAAGCGTGACATGTTGGGTATTGATTTACTCGACGTAACATCATCTTTCACAATATAGGGTGCTAGAAAAAAAAAAAAAAAAAAGTATAATGTTTGGGGGTTCTACGTAATTTTCTAGCAAAAAAAAAAAATGTTTTTAACTTGTAAACAACAAATCTCCAAAAGAGGCTCGGTCCTTAAGTGACTAGAGAGCGGCATCATTCTCGTGTGACGTCGGTGCTGGCGAAATATGGCAACAAGCCCCCCCCCCCCCCCCCCGTGTGACACAAAAGATCCACATACAAGGGGGATGACCTGCAGATCCTGAAGCCCCCTCCAGGGCAGGGAATACAAAGTGTCACTCTGGTTGCCATGACAACTGTCCCCCTGCCCTGTCTGTACACCACACTGCCTGTCCCTTATAAATGTCCCCAAACAAATGTCATTTTATCATAGTAAACCGGTTCCCTCCTGTTTGGTGTGCTGTGCCCCCCCTATAAGGACCGGGGCCCTATAGTCAGTCCCCAGCCGTATTTACCTGTTTGCTGACCCCCATCTTTCTCCCGGCGCTGTCCCGTTGCATTATGGGCGCTGGTAACCAGGAGCCGCTCCCGCTTGGTAACCAAGTGCGGTCACGTGGTGCGGTCCCGTCGTTCAATACCCGGTGTGTGGGCCGGTTTTCCCTCCGGGCTTAGCGGGGGAGTGGGTGCTGGAGGAGCTCCCTCTCTTCCTCCCTCTCTTCCTCCCTCAGGTGGGCTCGTACGGCGAAGCCCCCCCCTCCTCATTCAGTGTCCGCTCACGGCAGCCATCTTGGTGGAGGCAGAGGCCTTCTCATAGTTCAGAAAATCCCAGAATTCCATTCTCATACAGGCGTGCCGACCCGTCTCCTTGGCAACCGCTGCAAGCACAGTGCTGGCACAATAATAATCCTACATTGTGGGAATTTTCAATCGGCGGTTAAAGAATTGGGATGGGCAAAAACGATCTGCCACACAGAGATTAGATTTTTTTCAAACATAAAATGATCCCGCTGACTGAATAAACATAGACGGTAAATAAAACCGACAATTTAACGGTTTCCAAAAGCAAGGCAAGAATAACTGTAATGCCCCGTACGTTAGGGAATTATGTGATGACAGATTGTTTGCTTAAAATCCGTCCGTAAAGCCCCGTACACACGATCGGATTTTCTGTGTGATGTCAGGCTGTTGGCAGAAAATCCGACCGTTTGTACGCTCCATCGGACAAATGTTGGATTGCAGGCTTTAAAATTTTCCACGGACAAATGTCTGATTTTTCCCATCCTGTGTACACAAGTCCGTCGGACAAAAGTCCAAAGTACAAACACGCATGCTCGGAAGCAGAAGTGGTCGGTCTTGTAAACTAGCGCTTGTAATGGAGAATTAACATTCGTGACGTGGCAAATGATGAAATCTCGAAATGCAGCGCACAATTCTCTTCTTCTTTAATGGGATAATAATGAAGCTGCTTTGCTGGTAATACTAATGGAATTATTGCAAACTAATTGTCAAAGGCTTTTTTTTTCTAGTGATATCAAGAATAATATTATTATGTTTTGTTTTTTGTTTTTATTTGGGCAAGTTACCACAACACCATTATCCGTAGTTTTTCAGATCAACAATACAACTATGTTGGTGTCCCTTGTTAATTTTACATTGTATTTTTTAAAATGTAACTGCCTACTCCCAAACTGTCATTTGAAGTAAAACACATAGCCAAGTATTATTCTACACAATTTTTTTTATTGTGCATTAAAAAAGAAAACAAATAAAATTAGACATGATATCTGCCAATAGAACTTAACCAAAAAGTGCATTCTATGCATCCAAAAATATAGAAAATATAACAAATCAAATCATTATTCAACCAAAAAAAATGTCAAAGCAATAACTCCAAGCCCAATAATAAACTAGAAAAGCTACAATTTCTGGGGAAATTGTGAAAAGTGTTCTTGCCTCTAACACCTGGAGTGGGCGGAGTAACTGGGTGGAGTGGCTTTAGTAACTATTGTGTGGTTGGAGTGGCTGGAGTAACTGTGAAAAGTGTTAAAAAGCTTAATATTTTAAGTATAAATTGTAGTATTAAAAGTTGAAGAAGTCCCATCATTAGCTGAAAGAGCTGAACATTTTTTTCAAAAAATTTTTTTTTTTTCAAAAAAGATTTTTTTAAATGATTTATTTTTTTTAAAAAATGATTTTTTTTTCAAAAATTATTTTTTTTTTCAAAAAAATATTTTTTTTTTAATTATTTTTTTTTTCAAAAAATTTTTTTTTTTAAAAATTTTTTTTTTCAAAAATTATTTTTTGTTCAAAAATTTTTTTTTCAAAAATATATCTATTTTGTAATGATTTTTTTTTCAAAAATAATTTTTTTTTAAATGATTTTTTTTCAAAAAAATTTTTTTTTTCAAAAATTATTTTTTTTTCAAAAATTTTTTTTTTCAAAAGAAATATATTTTTTTTAATTATTTTTTTTTTCAAAAATTTATATTTTTTTAGTGATTTTTTTCAAAAATGATTTTTTTTTCAAAACTGATTTTTTTAAATTTTTTTTTTCAAAATTTTTTTTTTTTTTTTCAAAAATGATTTTTTTTTTCAAAAATTATTTTTTTTTCAAAAAAGATTTTTTTAAATGATTTATTTTTTTTTCAAAATTTATTTTTTTTTCAAAAATTATTTTTTTTTCAAAAAAAATATATTTTTTTTTCAAAAAAAATATATTTTTTTTTAATTATTTTTTTTTCAAAAATTTTTTTTTTCAAAAAATATTTTTTTGTTCAAATATTTTTTTCAAAAATATATCTATTTTTTTAATAATTTTTTTCAAAAATATATATTTTTTTAATGATTTTTTTCAAAAATTATTTTTTTTTCAAAAAATTTTTTTTTCAAAAAGTATTTTTTTTGTTCAAATATTTTTTTCAAAAATATATCTATTTTTTTAATAATTTTTTTTTCAAAAATATATTTTTTTTTAATGATTTTTTTCAAAAATGATTTTATTTTTTCAAAAATGATTTTTTTTCAAAAATGATTTTTTTTTCAAAATTTATTTTTTTTTTAAAAAAAAATATATTTTTTTAATTATTTTTTTTTTCAAAAATTTATTTTTTTCAAAAAGTATTTTTTTTGTTCAAATTTTTTTTTCAAAAATATATCTAGTTTTTTAATGATTTTTTTTTCAAAAATATATATTTTTTTAACTGATTTTTTTCAAAAATGATTTTTTTTTCAAAACTGATTTTTTTAAATATTTTTTTTCAAATTTTTTTTTTTTTCAAAAATAATTTTTTTTTTCAAAAATTATTTTTTTTTCAAAAAAGATTTTTTTAAATGATTTATTTTTTTTCAAAATTTATTTTTTTTTCAAAAATTATTATTTTTTTTTTTTTTAATATATTTTTTTAATTATTTTTTTTTTCAAAAATTTTTTTTTTCAAAAAGTTTTTTTTTGTTCAAATATTTTTTTCAAAAATATATCTATTTTTTTAATGATTTTTTTTTTCAAAAATATATATTTTTTTACTGATTTTTTTCAAAAAATATTTTTTTTTCAAAACTGATTTTTTTTTAAAAAATTTTTTTCAAAAATTATTTTTTTTAAATGATTTTTTTTCAAAAATTATTTTTTTTTAATGATTTTTTTTAAATGATTTTTTTTAAATGATTTTATTTTTTCAAAAATGATTTTTTATTTTTTCAAAAATTATTTTTTTTAATGATTTTTTTTCAAAAATTATTTTTTTAAATGATTTATTTTTTAAATTATTTTTTTTTCAAAAAAATTTTTTTTTTCAAAAATAATTTTTTTTATAAATTTTTTTAGATCATATTTTTTAATGATTTTATTTTTTCAAAAATCGTCTTTTTTTTTTAAATGATTTTTTTTTCAAAAATGATTTTTTTTGATGATTTTTTTTAAATGATTTTTTTTTTAATGATTTTATTTTTTCAAAAACTATTTTTTATTTTTTCAAAAATTATTTTTTTTTAATGATTTTTTTTTCAAAAATGATTTTTTTTTAATGATTTATTTTTTAAATTATTTTTTTTCAAAAATTTTTTTTTTTTTTCAAAAATTTTTTTTTTTTTTATAATTTTTTTTTTTAATAATTTTTTTTTAATGATTTTATTTTTTCAAAAATCGTCTTTTTTTTTTTTAAATGATTTTTTTTTCAAAAATTATTTTTTTTTTTAGTGTTTTTTGAAGAACACTTAATAACACATTATCTCCTCCGATTCCTGCAACATGTCTGGTTGATGAACAGCCGTTCAGAAACGAACTGAAAAGCACGAAAAAAAGCGCGAATCAACACTCACCAAACTTCTACTAACAGGAAATTAGCAGAAGGAGCCCAAAGGGTGGCGCTGAAGAGCTGAAAAACCACGTAGTACGTCACTATGTTCGTGATTGTTGGCCAACAGTTGTGTGCCGTGTGTGTGCAAGACAAATTTGGGCCAACGCCCTTCGGACAAAAGTCCACAGTTTTGTTGGCCAACAATCCGATCGTGTGTACGAGGCTTTAGTACGCTCCTTCAGACAATTGTTGTCCAACTCTGTGTCTGCTCACATTAGGCTACCTCCTATCCGTCTCATTAAGGTCTGGAAAAATGGAAATGGCCGCAGTCCTTATTGATTTTTTTTTTTTCTGGACCTGTTAGAACTCTGAGTTAGGTGGGTGTAAATGAACACAGTGGTCCATAGAGCTGCATGCAGCTTCTGATCGGGTTTTCCTGAAATATAACAGGTGGAGCTGATCGGAATGCCTGTGTGAAAGGGGCCTTAGGGTGGCTACACTCACTTCTCCACTGCATCTATGGAGGAGCCACCCTTGGACAGCAGCATACGTGATTAACCATTTAAAGCCCAGCTAACATTTATTAACCACTTCACCCCCGGAAGATTGTACCCCCTTCCTGACCAGAGCACTTTTTGCGATTCGGCACTGCGTCGCTTTAACTGACAATTGCGCGGTTGTGCGGCACTGCACCCAAACAAACTTGAAGTCCTTTTTTCCCCACAAATAGAGCTTTCTTTTGGTGGTATTTGATCGCCTCTGCGGTTTTTATTTTTTGCGCTATAAACAAAAAAGAACGACAATTTAAAAAAAAAACACATTATTTTTTACTTTTTGCTATAATAAATATCCCCCAAAAATATATAAAAAAAACGATTTTTTTCCTCAAGTTAGGCCGATATTCCTCTACATATTTTTGGTAAAAAAAATCGCAATAAGCGTATATCGATTGGTTTGTGCAAAAGTTATAGCGTCTACAAAATAGGGGATAGATTTATAGCATTTTTATTATTTTTTTCTTTTTTTTTACTAGTAATGGCGGCGATCAGCGATTTTTATCATGACTGCGACATTATGGCGGACACATCGGACAATTTTGATACATTTTTGGGACCATTGGCATTTAGGCCCCTTTCACACTGGGGCGGTTTGCAGGCGTTATTGCGCTAAAAATACCGCCTGCAAACCGCCCCTAAACAGCCTCCGCTGTTTGTTCAGTGTGAAAGCCCGAGGGCTTTCACACTGAAGCGGTGCGCTGGCAGGAGAAGAAAAAATCTCCTGCAAGCCGCATCTTTGGAGCGGTGAAGGAGCGGTGTATTCACCGCTCCTAAACCGCTCCTGCCCATTGAAATGAATGGGACAGCGCGGCTATACCGCGGCAATACCGCGGCTATGGCCGCACTATACGAGTGGTTTTAACCCTTTTTCGGCCGCCAGCGGGGGGTTAAAACCGCTAGCGGCCGAATACCGCAGTGAAACAGCGCTAAAAATAGCGCTGTTTTACCGCCGACGCCTCCTACCGCCCTAGTGTGAAAGGGGCCTAATACAGCGATCAGTGCGATTAAAAATGCATTGATTTCTGTAAAAATGTCACTGGCAGTGAAGGGGTTAACACTAGGGGGCAGTGAAGAGGGTAAAGTGGTGTTCCGGCCAAAATTATACTTTTTTTAAAAAAATACCCCTATAATACACAAGCTTAATGTATTCTAGTAAAGTTAGTCTGTAAACTAAGGTCTGTTTTGTTAGTTTATAGCAGTAGTTTGTTATTTTACAAACTTACAGCAGGCCGTGGCCATCTTAAGTGTGGGCATCTGAAGCCAGACTGTATTTCTTCCTGCATCTCATCCTTGCAGATCTCACACATGCTCAGTGCAGCACAAGCAGTGTAATAGGTTTCAGGTCAGGTTTCCATAGCAACGGCAGTTTCAGAGGAAGTTGCCGCCCCTTCCCAGAAGGCATTGCAAGCAGGAAATGATGCGATGGGCCGCGGCCAGGGAGGAGGAAGTGAAAAATGAATACAGCAGATATACAGTAGGTGCTGAGAAAAAAAATAAAAAAATATCCAATTTGTTTACAGTGCACAGTTTAGTGAGGGATGCTGAAGAGTTGTAAAAGTGGGTGGAACTCCACTTTAAGTGTGTTAAGTGTGTCCTAGGAAGTGTTCTAACTAAAGGGGGAGGGGACTGTGCAGGGAAGATAACAGATCACTGTTCACACTCTGTATGAACAGACGATCTGTCACTTCTCCCCTCAGAGAACCGGAAACTGTGTGTTTACACACACATTTCCGGGTTCTCCGTGTCTCAGCGGCGATCGCGGGAGCCCGGCGGTGATCGAGACTGCCGGGCTTTTGCATAGGCTCGGGGCGGCGCACACGTGCACCCCCTAGTGGCCACAGGGGGAAGCGACATTACATAACGTCGTTTTGACCAGCCGTGCCATTCTGCCGCAGCACAACTGCGGCAGATGGACGGCATGTAGTTAAAGTGGATTTAAAGGCAGAAGTTTATCTTTACCTTACTGCATTCTCTGCATTAAAGCGGCGTTCCGGACAAATTTTTTTTATTTCTTTTTTTAAATTGATCCGAGCATTATTCATTTTTTTAAAAAAACGATTATACATGGTAATTGTGGATCTCTCTAAACTATAAATGTACTACTTACAATTTTCTCCCTCCTGTTGTGGCCGTTGCCATCATGATTGTGGGCATGTGAAGCCCAATCGATATCTCTTCCTGGATAAGCCTTGGAGAGGTGCATGCTGAGTAACCAGCATGCACTTCTCGATCCTGCGCATGCGCGATTCACCGGCAGCCGTAGCGCCCATTGTTATGGCAACATAGATAAACAAATCTCGGCGCTGTGATCCGCCTTAAATTGCGCCATTTCCTTCAGGAAATAATGAGATTTTTGATCACAGTACTGCCCACAGACTCCTGGGAAATGATGACACGTCATTTCCCAGGAGCACAGGCGAGGGAGGAAGTGATGAGGAGCTCCGCAGACCAGGAAGTGGCAGATTAGGAGGACTACATAGCAACAGGGCGATTCTGGTAAGTATAAAAAAAAATTTCCTCCAAATGTTTTTTTATAGGTTTAGAGGAGTCTCAAAAAAAAATTTCAGGGTGGAACTCCGAAGGTAAAAAAAACCTTCTGAGTGCAGCTGCCCCCCTTATACTAATATGAGCGCGATCTCCATCTAGCAATGTGCACAAGAGCAGAGGCCTCCTCATAGGCTCAGGGACAGCGGCGGGAGCCATTGGATTGGAACCCTCATTCCATCCACCATGCTGGTTTCAGGTCAGACTCAGCAGAGATGTGCACGACAGAAAAATCCATTTTGTTTCATTTCGGATTTGTTAGTTAAATAAATCATTTTGTTATGCCATATTCATTATGTTAGAATGATTCGTTTTCAGAATTTTTTTTGTATATTCCTTGTTCCGAATTGATTCATATCTATGGAAGTTATTTCAGAAGATTCTCTATAATAAATTATATTATTTAAAATGTTAATTCATTATTTCAGGAGATTTCTTATGCACTCTGAGTTAATCCCTGCTAGTCCAACCCACTAAGAGAAATGGAATGAGCTGAATGGACGATGTAGGCTGGAGCCGCGTGCATCCGAAAGTAATAAATTGAACAAAAATAATTTTGGATTCATTTGTTATGTCATCATTCAGAGATTTTGATGGATCCACCTCCATCCAGCCCAAACACAATAAGTACGAAACATCATCTTATTTCACTTACTGTATTTATTGCAATATATTTCCATTTCATATGTAGTGCATTTTCTATAACAACTACTTAGAGGCCACCCACCCAATATACTGCGGACAGGCACAGCTATGTACTGGTATGTCGCTGCCTCCTTTCAGCTATAGAGTGATAGGCCCCCCCCCCCAACACCTACTGTGATTGTACACAGCAGGAGTCTGTCAGCAAGTCCCAACCACATTGTTAAAGTGGAGTTCCACCCACTTTAACAACACTTCAGCATCCCTCACTAAACTGTGCACTGTAAATGAATTGGATATTTTTAAAAAAATTTGTTCTTAGCACCTACTGTATATCTGCTATATTCATTTTTCACTTCCTCCTCCCTGGCCGCGGCCCATCGCATCATTTCCTGTTTGCAATGCCTTCTGGGAAGGGGCGGCAACTTCCTCTGACACCGCCGTTGCTATAGAAACCTATTACACTGCTTGTGCTGCACTGAGCATGTGCGAGACCTGCAAGGATGAGATGCAGGAAGAAACACAGTCTGGCTTCAGATGCCCACACTTAAGATGGCCACGGCCTGCTGTAAGTTTATAAAATAACAAACTACTGCTATAAACTAACAAAACAGACCTTAGTTTACAGACTAACTTTACTAGAATACATTAAGCTTGTGTATTATAGGGGTATTTTTATTTAAAAAGTATAATTTTGGCTGAAACACCACTTTAACCACTTCAGCCCCGGAAGGTTTTACCCCCTTCCTGACCAGAGCACTTTTTACAATTCGGCACTGCGTCGCTTTAACTGCTAATTGCGCGGTCATGCAATGCTGTACCCAAACGAAATTTGCGTCCTTTTCTTCCCACAAATAGAGCTTTCTTTTGATGGTATTTGATCACCTCTGCCGTTTTTATTTTTTGCGCTATACACGGAAAAAGACCGAAAATTTTGAAAAAAAATGATATTTTTTAATTTTTGTTCTAAAAAAAATCCAATAAACTCAATTTTAGTCATACATTTAGGCCAAAATGTATTCGGCCACATGTCTTTGGTAAAAAAAATGTCAATAAGTGTATATTTATTGGTTTGCGCAAAAGTTATAGCGTCTACAAACTAGGGTACATTTTCTGGAATTTACACAGCCTTTAATTTATGACTGCCTATGTCGTTTCTTGAGGTGCTAAAATGGCAGGGCAGTACAAAACCCCCACAAATGACCCCATTTTGGAAAGTAGACACCCCAAGGAATTTGCTGAGACGCATGTTGAGCCCATTGAATATTCATTTTTTTTGTCCCAAGTGATTGAATAATGACAAAAAAAAAAAAAAATTACAAAAAGTTGTCACTAAATGATATATTGCTCACACAGGCCATGGGCATATGTGGAATTGCACCCCAAAATACATTTAGCTGCTTCTCCTGAGTACGGGGATACCACATGTGTGGGACTTTTTGGGAGCCTAGCCGCGTACGGGGCCCCGAAAACCAATCACTGCCTTCAGGATTTCTAAGGGCGTACATTTTTGATTTTACTCCTCACTACCTATCACAGTTTTGAAGGCCATAAAATGCCCAGATGACATAAAACCCCCCAAATGACCCCATTTTGGAAAGTAGACACCCCAAGCTATTTGCTTTGAGGCATGTTGAGTCCATGGAATGTTTTATATTTTGACACAAGTTGCGGGAAAGTGAAAATTTTTTTTTTTTGCACAAAGTTGTCACTAAATGATATATTGCTCACACAGGCCATGGGCATATGTGGAATTGCACCCCAAAATACATTTAGCTACTTCTCCTGAGTATGGGGATACCACATGTGTGGGACTTTTTGGGAGCCTAGCCGCGTACGGGACCCCAAAAACCAATCACTGCCTTCAGGATTTCTAAGGGCGTACATTTTTGATTTTACTCCTCACTGCCTATCACAGTTTCGGAGGCCATGGAATGCCCAGGTGGCACAAACCCCCCCCAAATGACCCCATTTTGGAAAGTAGACACCCCAAGCTATTTGCTGAGAGGCATGGTGAGTATTTTGCAGCTCTCATTTGTTTTTGAAAATAAAGAAAGACGAGAAAAAAAATTTTTTTTTTCTTTTTTCAATTTTCAAAACTTTGTGACAAAAAGTGAGGTCTGCAAAATACTCACTATACCTCTCATCAAATAGCTTGGGGTGTCTACTTTCCAAAATGGGGTCATTTGGGGGGGTTTTGTGCCACCTGGGCATTCCATGGCCTCCGAAACTGTGATAGGCAGTGAAGAGTGAAATCAAAAATTTACGGCCTTAGAAAGCCTGAAGGCGGTACTTGGTTTTCGGGGTCCCGTACGCGGCTAGGCTCCCAAAAAGTCCCACACATGTGGTATCCCCGTACTCAGGAGAAGCAACAGAATGTATTTTGGGGTGTAATTTCACATATTCCCATGGCATGTTTGAGCAATATATCATTTAGTGACAACTTTGCGCAAAAAAAAATAAAAAATTGTCTCTTTCCCGCAACTTGTGTCACAATATAAATTATTCCATGGACTCAACATGACTCTCAGCAAATAGCTTGGGGTGTCTACTTTCCAAAATGGGGTCATTTGGGGGGGTTTTGAACTGTCCTGGCATTTTATGCACAACATCTAGAAGCTTATGTCACACATCACCCACTCTTCTAACCACTTGAAGACAAAGCCCTTTCTGACACTTATTGTTTACATAAAAAAATATTTTTTTTTTGCAAGAAAATTACTTTGAACCCCCAAACATTATATATTTTTTTTAAAGCAAATGCCCTACAGATTAAAATGGTGGGTGTTTCATTTTTTTTTTTCACACAGTATTTGCGCAGCGATTTTTCAAACGCATTTTTTGGGGAAAAAACACACTTTTTTACATTTTAATGCACTAAAACACACTATATTGCCCAAATGTTTGATGAAATAAAAAAGATGATCTTAGGCCGAGTACATGGATACCAAACATGACATGCTTTAAAATTGCGCACAAACGTGCAGTGGCGACAAACTAAATACATTTTTAAAAGCCTTTAAAAGCCTTTACAGGTTACCACTTTAGATTTACAGAGGAGGTCTACTGGAAAAATTACTGCACTCGATCTGACCTTCGCGGCGATACCTCACATGCATGGTGCAATTGCTGTTTACATTTGACGCCAGACCGACGCTTGCGTTCGCCTTAGCGCGAGAGCAGGGGGGACAGGGGTGCTTTTTTTTTTTTTTTTTTTTTCTTTATTATTATTATTTTTTTATCTTATTTTTAAACTGTTCCTTTCATTTTTTTTTTTAAATCATTTTTATTGTTATCTCAGGGAATGTAAATATCCCCTATGATAGCAATAGGTAGTGACAGGTACTCTTTTTTGCAAAAATTGGGGTCTATTAGACCCTAGATTTCTCCTCTGCCCTCAAAGCATCTGACCACACCAAGATCGGTGTGATAAAATGCTTTCCCAATTTCCCAATGGCGCTGTTTACATCCGGCGAAATCTAAGTCATAAAATGCTCGTAGCTTCCGGTTTCTTAGGTCATAGAGATGTTTGGAGCCACTCTGGTCTCTGATCAGCTCTATGGTCAGCTGGCTGAATCACCGGCTGCATTCTCAGGTTCCCTGTTGAGACAGGAGAGCCAGAAAAAAACACGGAAGACGTTGGGGGGGGGGCATTCCCTCCCACTGCTTGTAAAAGCAGTCTAGAGGCTAATTAGCCACTAGGATTGCTTTTACATGAAAGCCGACCGCTGGCTGAAAAGAATGATACCAAGATGATACCTAAACCTGCAGGCATCATTCTGGTATAACCACTCAAAGTCGTGAATGGCGTACCTGAAGACAAAAAAATGGTTAACAATAAAGCACAGTAAACGGTAAGGTATAAAAAATTGCATACCTGAAAAGCAAACATGATAAAACATAATAACAATAAAACATTGCAGAATAGAATACAGTAAAAAAGAGCAGAACAATAGAGAGAGAATAGAGAGAGAGAGAACAATAAAACGACAACTATTTTTTTTTTTATTTTATATTTTTGTATGTGTTTTTTTTTTTTTTTTTTACACTTTTTTTTGTAACTGTAACTTTTATAACTGTAACCGGTTCCAGGTTCGGGTCTCTCAAAATACGATGGCATCTCGGGAGACCCTGTGAAAGTGTGCCTAGTCTGTGCAATGCTGTACCCTACGCTAATACTCAACTAGTGCATGGTAGAGTTCAAAACATTCACCAATGCAAAGACCAGGATTGTCAGGACAGGAGGGACAATAATAGCGGGTGTCACGCCTATATCCGCGCTTGCTGCAGACACAACATCTTTTTTTGGGGGGGTTCGCTGGGTAGGGGTACTCGGGAGGACATAAAGAAAATGCCTCTCATGCAGCCGACTGCATTTGGTTGGGGATGTGAATGGGGGAAGTACGGGCGCTGCAGAAGCGATGGGTTCCCAATTAGGATTGGCGAATGCAGCAGGAAGGGCACTATGGGCACGACGGGCCTGTGTTTGTCTTTTTGGTGGCAGCGGGACACTACTTGTGCTTGCCACCTTACCAGCTTGAACTGCACTTATGGGACTCGCCACGTCACCAAGTGTTACTGCAGTGCTGGTATGACTACGACCGGGGTGTACTACGCCGCTGGTGCTTGCCAGTTCACCAAAACACTACCAAAAAAACTGTTAGCGATCGCAGGGATCAGGCCTGACTCTGCGAACGCTGCAGTTATGCGTTTAGTGTTTTGATCGATACTGCACTTGGGTGGGCTGGGCTGGGCCGGGCGGAGGGGCAAAACGCAGGTGCTAGCAGGTATCTGGGCTGATCTTGCTAACACTGCGTGTTTGGGAACCCTAAACTGCTGGGGACGCTAGTATAGATCTGATCGGATCAGATATTGATCCGATCAGATACTATACCACTAAGGGAGGCGTATGCTGCGTGCGTGGGTGTTAGCGGTACTGGCGCTAATCTGACGCTGCCTGGGGCTGGTGCTTGCCAGTTCACCAAAACGCTACCAAAAAAACTGTTAGCGATCGCAGGGATCAGGCCTGACTCTGCGAACGCTGCAGTTATGCGTTTAGTGTTTTGTAAGTGACAGTGATCGATCGATACTGCACTTGGGTGGGCTGGGCCGGGCGGAGGGGCAAAACGCAGGTGCTAGCGGGTATCTGGGCTGATCCCGCTAACACTGCGTTTTCGGGAACCCTAAACTGATGGGGACGCTAGTATAGATCTGATTGGATCAGATATTGATCCGTACAGATACTATACCACTAAGGGAGGCATATGCTGCGTGCGTGGGTGTTAGCGGTACTGGCGCTAATCTGACGCTGCCTGGGGCGATGCATATCACCGCCGGGCGATCAGGGGGCTAAACCTTTATTCGGTAATAAACGGCGGGTGCCCTGACACTATAAAAAATAAACGAACTAACCAGCGTCACCCGTAACAGTTATACGGTGATCAGTGGTGAAAGGGTTAACTAGGGGGCAATCAAGGGGTTAAAACATTTATTAGGTAGTATATGGGGGTCCCTGTCGCTATAAAACACTGACGGCGAACCTAAATATTTACGTCCCTAACTAGCGTCACCAGCGACACTAATACAGCGATCAGAAAAATGATCGCTTAGCGACACTGGTGAGGGGGGGTGATCAAGGGGTTAAAACTTTATTAGGGGGGGTTAGGGGGGTATCCTAGACCTAAAGGGGGGTAATACTCACTGCCCTAACACTGTAACTGTCACAAACTGACACTATGCAGTAATCAGAAAAAAAAAAAAAATACTGCTAATGTCAGTTTGTGACAGGGGGGGGGGGGTGATTGGGGGGGGGATCGGGGGGCGATCGGGGGGGGGGGATCGGGGGTGTAAAGTATGCCTGGCATGTTCTACTGTGTGTGTGTGTGTTGTGTGCACTCACTTGTCTTCTCTGCTCGGCGCTGGAACGGAAACTGCCAGACCGAGGAGAGATGACATCACATCCTCTGCCTGTGTGAAACTACACACAGGCAGAGGAGGATTCCCATTGGCTGGGAGCGATCGCGAGGGGGGGGCCATGATCGGATGGTCTCCCCCTCTCCTCCCGACGCTCCCAGTCAAATGCCGACCGCCGCTGGCACCGGGGGGTGGTCCGATCGGTCCCCCTGCCCGCGGGAGGCAGATCACGTACGGGTACGTGATTCTGCCTGCCCGTGCCATTCTGCCGCAGTATATATGCAGTAGGCGGTCGGCAAGTGGTTAACATAGTTGCCAACATTGCAAAAAAAAATGTGGGACACTTTTTTGGCTGTAGGCGGAGCCGTATAATAATTAAGGGGCGGGGGGCATGCGTTGTTCATGGGCGTGGCTTAGCAATAAAAAACAAAACTGCGTCACATTGCTCTGTTGTCCATTCACGGCAGCAATCAGGGTCCACTGCGCCTCCTGTATGTCTTTATGGTTCAGAGCCAACAACCAATCTGCCTCGTCTTTCCTCCTACATGGTTTGGGGTTATCTCCTTCTCTGCTTCATCTGCTTCTCTGTCTCCTACAACTTACAGTTTCATGATCCTTTTACAGCTCCCTTTCTTATAGCTTCCAGTCTACGACTAGTTCCCTCTCTGCTTCCTACAGTTCCCAGCTCATCGATCAGCTCCCTCTTTGTCTCCTACAGCCTCCAACTTCCTGATTATCTACTTACCTGCCTCATATAGCTTTCAGTTCATTGATCGTGTGTTCAGTGGAGAAGGGAGGGGCCGATCCGTGCGAGAGGAGAAGCCGATTCATTGGCTGCACGGATCTTCCCCTCTCTACTGAACACAAGGGGGAGCGATCAAGCGGCGGCGGCGGCGGGACCGGCTGCCATTTTACTGAAGCCCGCTTCCCAAAAAATGGAAATTGCAAACATTCCCGATTTTCCCTGGGCAAATCCCGATTCGGGACAGCCTCCGATCGGGACGAGGGTCCCAAAATCGGGATTGTCCCGGGAAATTCGGGACTGTTGACAACTATGTATATATATACCTATATATAGATATATATATCTCAGGTGATAAAGGGGTGTGACCACATGTTAAAATTGAAAATTCTGAATGAACACTCTGCACACTGCTATACACCCTTTCTAATACACTTTGCATAAGAAGAGGGATTTTTAGTTCACACACATTGCAATGTATGTTTAAGCTGGCCAACTGCGTCAAAGTAATCCCTCTCTGGCCAGTCCCTACTCTAATCATTCACCACACCTTTTAAACATGTCTTTGGGTGTAGGAGGAAACTGGAGTGCCCGGCGAAAAACCCCCTCAGGCACAGGGAGAACATGCAAACTCCATGCAGGTAATATCCAAGGAAACCAAGGACCCAGTGCTGCAAGGCATTAGTGCTAACCACTATGCCACTGTGCTGCCCGTACCAAACACACACACACACACCGCAAACACACACACACCGCAAACACAACAAACACACATCTATGAAATCTATCCTCAGTTCAGCAGTTGTATCTGTGGGGATAGAAGAAACATGTATTAAGAATTTCATAAAAGAAGTATAAATAACCAGCAAAAGAAATGTTCTAAATAATTATACCAGCTAATAAAACAATCACTGTCACCCAACAGTGGTCAAGGAGGCAGTTTTGGGAGAAAAGACACAAATCGGAATTAGCCAAGTAACCCTCTGCCGTCACAGTGGACAGGTTCTTGTCTCTTGCATTCATATCCTGATTCAGCCACAGCAGCTAATGAATCATCCAATAAAATATTTTCTTTTTTTGTTTTCCATAGAGCAGGGAAAGCTTAGAACCTCTGTTAGGTTTTATTGCTTCCTGGGGAACGAGCTTCACTCGTACCTCCACCGTACCTCCACCATTTACCAACAATTGAGGTATCAAATATTAGTGAATTAGCCCTGTAAGAGCTTTATAGCCTTTGGCAGCTAAGCAGACAATCCAAATCAGTTGGCGGACATGATTCTGAGCAAATATTATTATTATATTATTATACGAAATTTATATAGCGCCAACAGTTTACTCAGCGCTTTACAATGTATAAGGGGGGCAACACAATTACAGTACAGTTCAATACAAAAGGTACAGGAAGGCCTTGCTCGTAGAGCTTACATTCTAAAGGGAGGTGGTGGTACAAAAGGTAATAGCTGCAAAGAAAGCTAATGTTCATTTTGTAACTACCCAAACTTCCTTCACAGAGTAGAAGGCTTTATTTATCTGATTCACCAATTTATTGATAGATTTTATCCATCTAATCACTCTGTAACAAGGACCTGCATTATAGCAAACCTCATAGATTACATTCACTATAACGGGATTCGGTGTCATTAGGCTCTATTCACAAAGCTATCACACAAGGATAAGGATTCCTATTTTTCAATAAGTGATTTTGTTAGTTGTAAAGAAAACTATTGTAATGGGGGAAATCTATCCTTCTATCAGGCATGGCTTACCTACTGCTGCTGAAATTGTTCCCTTATTCATCTCTGGTGGGTGTATGAATTCGTAAAGTTAGTGCTTCACGATCAAAGTCCATCCTAACTGGTGGCTGTAGAGATGATAATAGTCCAGGGATGATAGCGGCCATCCGTCCATAATTTGGTAGATCAAACGTGGACTGTAGGTGAGAGAAGAAAAGTTAGATTTATCAAAGGGTTTCGTAAAGAAAATGCTCTTAATAAATAAAATAATTTATAAATGCTTTTGCCAGATATTAAAGAACAATGACTTGTACTCAGAAATAGTATAAGTGATAGAAAAGAATAACCGATGTAGGACACTTACCCATATATGGTGATTTACCCCGTCCCGGCAGAGTGGACATGTTCTGCTCTGTTCCATCCACCTGATGATACAGTCGTTGTGGAATTGGTGGGAACAGGGTAGTCTAGAAGATTTGTCTTCCTCTTCTATCTCCAGTAAACAGACGCTGCATTCAGGTAGCTCATCGCTGTGCTGGTTACAAGGAGGTGGAGTCTGGGCACTCCCTGGTTCTGCCTGGTTCTGGTCCACCGTAGAGCTGTTTCTGTCAGTGTTCTGGACGCTTCTGGAACTCTGGAGCTCTTGTTCTTCAGGCCAACGGGCCCATATTAACGTTTTGGATTCTCTTATATGATGTATGGGAGAATCTTGGCCTGCAAAAACAATGATGTTTAGTAAATTGGAGAGGCTTCCCTCCTGTCTAATGCTAAAGACACATTTCAAATCTTATTTCTTTACTTTTAACCTTTTTTTCATTTGTGTAAAGTCACAGCGGTGACCTTAGGACATTGTCCTCAGTAGCAGGAAAATGTCCAGGCAAAATGTCCTTCTATTATTTTCTGTATGTTATTAAATATATTTTGTATCCAATATGGAGAATATACCCCCCTCTGTAACTGCTGCTACTGATGTTTAGAGCAAGGAACTCCAGGGCAGGACAAACACAGGACAATTATCTGCAATTCTAACCTAATTTTCATAATAAATATGTCCATCAGCAGATGGTATAATCATTTGTATATCTATATAGAGGATGCATTGATCCCCATGTGTGTGGCATTTTATTTCTTCTTGGGGAACCAGTAGTGGGAATTCTACTCACTCCTCTTCACTTAGATATCAATTTTGTGTGGACTAGCCCTTTAACAGCTGCATGTTGTCTGGCAGCTAAGTAGACAATTTGAATAAAGCAGCAGACATGATTATTATGCCCCGGTACTACAATTTTTTTTTTCATTCAACCCAGCAGGTTGAATAAAAAAAAAAACCTGACAGATTGCCGTACCAACACAAGCGACATTGGTGAGGCGACCTCCCCCGCTGTGCTATTGTATTCTGACATGGGGACTTCACCTCCCCCACCGGCAGAATACACTGATCAGCTGATTGGCTGTGAGGGCTTTTGGATGCTGGTTTTCCAAAATGTGCCTTCGACAAAAGCCAGTCTAATGATCTGTAGGACAGACTGCTGTACACACTGACCGAATGTCGGCCGGTTCCTGCTGAATGATTACAAAGCTATTCTTCATTTTGTAACCAACCCAAGCTTCCTTCACACAGCAGAAGGCTTTTTTTCCTGCTAACCCAACAAAAATTGTATTAATATTTTACCTGGCAGTCCTTGTATAGTTGGCTCTCTGTTGTCAAATCCAATGGAAAATGAGGCCCGGCTGGCCCAGAGTGAGCCAGGGATCATCAACTTCATGGTTCCATAATTCTCTATGACAATTGTACGCTGTATGTGAAAAGAGAGAAATTACATTTATTACATTATTAAGAGTTTCCCAAAGGTAAGATTATGAATCAACTAAATAAGTTTATATCATTTTATCCAGCTAATAAAAAAAAATCACCTTAAAAATGTGGGAGAAAAAAAACCGATGTAAGACACTTACCGTCATATACCAAGGGAACGTTTCCTGGCAGATGGGACAGGTGGAATCCCTCTCTTGTGCCCATCTGAAGATGCAAAGGGCATGAAACTGGTGGGAACAGGATAGTCTGCGGATCTCTGCTCCCTCTTCCAATTGCTGTTGGCAGATTTTGCAAGTAGGATGCTCCTCCCTCTGCTGATCATGAAGATGGGGGCTCTGGATGCTCCCCGGATCTGGCTGGTTCCGATCGACCTCAGGCGGCGTATATTCCATTGGAACGTCGGGGTCCTGATGTCTCTGGCGCAGCTGATCTTCAGTCATGTTCGATGACTGCGTTCTGTATCTTCGGATGATGCGATTGTGACATCTCCGGTGAAACCGATGTTCAGTCTCTCTGTCCCGCAGTGGGGATCTTGATCTTCTCCTTTGTGGTATTGGAGAATATTGCCCTGCAATAACAATAAACAAGATAATAACAATTAAAAGACAAATTCCAAATAATGTTCTTTAAACTTCTTTTTTTTTCAATCCTGTTGCAAGGTAAAGCAGTGCTAAACAGGAGCAGTGAGATGAATCATGAAAGAAATTTATTACAAGGTTAGAGCCTAAGGCCCCTTTCACACGATCGGACCGTTCAGGTCCGCCTGTCAGTTTTGACGGCGGACCCGAACGGGCGCTCCATGTTAGTCTATGGAGCGTTGGATGTCAGCGGAGACATGTCCGCTGACATCCGACCCGGTCCGATCCGTTAAAAGCAGACCGATGGCCCTACTTCCAGGTCCGTCGCTGGCGGATCGGATCGGGTGAGATCTGATGAAAACAGACATGCTGTCCATTTTCATCCGATCCCTCCATAGGCGGCAGCGGCGCCTGACAAGCCCCTCCACGCTCAGTGAGCAGAGAGGGACCTGTCATCCGCCGGCTCAGCGGAGATCAATGGACAGATCTCCCGCTGAGCCGGCGGACCGAGGCAGGCTCCGTAGAAACGGAGTCCATCTCGTGTGAAAGGGGCCTAAATCCTAAACTCCTTCTTTGGCTGCACTTGAGACTGCAGTAATCCTGACCCTGATCACTTCTTAATTCTGTGTCTGTTTTTACTGAACTAGCAAACACAAATTTTCCGCGCTCAAAGATAGACCGGTCTGCAGCCTCCCCTGAATCGCACCTCCCAAAGGGGGTGAGATAAGATACTGAAAAAAAGAAGGATAGGGGTGTGTGGCGCTACCTGTGCCGGGGTATCCTGTATAGTAACTGTGCCGTGCCTTTAAACTTAAATCTGATAAAAACCTCTTGCAAATAAATCCAGAAAAATAAGTGAAAACTACAAAAAACGCATACCCCCTACCATATAAAGTGATTACACCTTGCAATAACGTTGAGAGAGATAATAGCCATCAGAGTCTCCCCCAATGTCCCATAACAAATGGTATAACTCAATGTATACACCCTATACAGTGTCTAATGAAGTGATAATAGATAATCAGTGTCCAACAGGTGAAGCATGTATATAATCAAAATGATCTGGAGTCCATTGTTACCAACAGTCCCATCAGGCAACCAATAAATGAATACAACAGTATAAATAAATAAAAATTGAATCAAAAATGGATGTGACGTCACACCCGGAACTCAGAGCGAGCTTGGAACGCAGCGGAGGCGCACGCCGTTCGGCTGATTTCTCCTATCCACAGCTCCCTCTGTATATGTTTTTCTCCCAATTGAGTGTGAGTTTTCTGGTTCCCCTTGCATGGGGAGTTCCGGCTAATTTTACTGGCTGTTTTATTGGCTGTTTTTTAATAAAATCCTTTTTATAAAACTTACTACACTATGGGAGCCCTGTTTTTTCCTATGAGGACGTGATACAGAGATCGGCGCAACATCCACTGCTTGGAGCTGAGACACCTGGTGACGGCTGCACTGGATCTGGGACGCCCTTTATTGTCTGTTGCTACATGCCTATTACCCCTGCAGGGGTATGAGGAGCTGGTGAGTGGGGACCCTTTAGGGGGAGCACTAAAGTCACTGGATATCATCAGTTTTCATCACGAGAGTCACTAATTACAAGAACTTTGTGCCATTCTGGAGCTTCCCATTTACATTTTTTCTTCACATTTTTTATTTGCATTTTTTTCATCTTTTATCCATTTTTTATTCAATTTTTATTTATTTATACTGTTGTATTCATTTATTGGTTGCCTGATGGGACTGTTGGTCACAATGGACTCCAGATCATTTTGATTATATACATGCTTCACCTGTTGGACACTGATTATCTATTATCACTTCATTAGACACTGTATAGGGTGTATACATTGATTTATACCATTTGTTATGGGACATTGGGGGAGACTCTGATGGCTATTATCTCTCTCAACGTTATTGCAAGGTGTAATCACTTTATATGGTAGGGGGTATGCGTTTTTTGTAGTTTTCACTTACTTTTATGGATTTATTTGCAAGAGGTTTTTATCAGATTTAAGTTTAAAGGCATGGCACAGTTACTATACAGGATACCCCGGCACAGGTAGCGCCACACACCCCTATCCTTCTTCTTTTCAGTGTTTTTAGTAAAAAACTGTCTTATCTTCAGTAATAAATCTATCCGTGAACTTTGCAAACTGTTGTACTTGGCTGCCCAGGAATATAGACACACAAGTCAGTTTACCAGTCGCAGTGACTTTGCTAAAAGAGATGTAGCCTGATTTGTGACTAATTGTGTTTCTAATTTATTTGATAAATGTCCCCCAATGTATTTAATATCCAAAACAGAGAATAACCCCCCCTAATAAACACCCCTCTGTAACTGCTGCCATAGAAGTGTGAAGGGAGGAGCTCCAGTGTAGGGACTCTCCTGCAGCATCCCTAATACAGGACACACATGTGCCAATCTTCTATAATTCTAACCAGATTTCCATCATAAATACGATCACCAGTAATATGTATATATATGAATCTCTATCTATATGAGAGGTATGTTAGGAGGATGTGTTTATCTGTATTCTTAGCAGAGGTTCCTTGAGATCTAAATGTTATTTCAAGGCTTCCTCTGGGGCAAAAATGTTGAGAATTGCAGATTTTAAAGTTGTGTTCCGGCCAAAATTATACTTTTTAAATAAAAATACCCCTATAATACACAAGCTTAATGTATTCTAGTAAAGTTAGTCTGTTTTTTTAGTTTATAGCAGTAGTTTGTTATTTTATAAACTTATAGCAGGCCGTGGCCATCTTAAGAGTGGGCATCTGAAGCCAGACTGTATTTCTTCCTGGATCTCATTCTTGCAGATCTCGCACATGCTCAGTGCAGCACAAGCAGTGTAATAGGCTTCAGGTCAGGTTTCCATAGCAACGACTGTTTCAGAGGAAGTTGCCGCCCCACATGCTCAGTGCAGCACAAGCAGTGTAATAGGTTTCAGGTCGGGTTTCCATAGCAACGGCAGTTTCAGAAGCAGTTGCTGCCCCTTCCCAGAAGGCATTGCAAACAGGAAATGATACGATGGGCCGCGGCCAGGGAGGAGGAAGTGAAAAATGAATACAGCAGATATACAGTAGGTGCTGAGAAAAAAAAAATATCCAATTTGTTTACAGTGCACAGTTTAGTGAGGGATGCTGAAGAGTTGTAAAAGTGGGTGGAACTCCACTTTAAATATGAAATAATTAATTATTTTACCTATGTGATTGCTCTGTAATGAGGATCTGCATATCTTATATGAAAGATTACATCCATAATACGTGGCTCCATTAACCATAGGCTCCATTCACAAAGCTAACACACCAGGATGTTTTCCAAGGATTGGCAGTTATTTTCTGCTGAGCCATCCAGTGAGATTTGAAAAAAAAAACCGTTACATGTCTAAAAATAGATCTCCTTCTGCTTCTGTTAAAGCCGAGTGAAATGAGCCTCTTAAGAAATCCATTCTTCCCACTAGGTTTACAGATATAAACTCCTATTTCCTATAAATTAGATCTAATTGAAAACTCATTACTGACTTTCTCTTTCATGAGAATAACTATTTTCATTTTGGGAATCATCAAATCTAAAAACTACTATTAGAAAATGAATTAAAAGTACATTTTGATAAGTGAAAATGATAATATTAAAATGGATCACATGACTTACCATATGGAAATGGGTATCTCTCCCTTTCTGATAGCCTTTCACGGTTGTAGCGTCGTGAATAGCTTTCTCTTGACATCTTGGTAATATTAGATGTCTATTAGATGCCTATTTGATGTTAATGTATATATATATGTGAAAAATTTCACTAAAGACAATAACAATCTGAAAATCGCAGGACAAACACCTCAGCAATGCTTTCAGTGTGGCTCCTACTAGGCATCTGATGAGCACTGCACTGGCTGGCTTTTTTATTCCTGCAGGTGATGACATCACAGAGGACTTTCCAACTGACAGTTTTTTTTTTTCTTTCAACCAACTTTATGAAACTGTAAAAATGAACATTTTTTTTTTCTAGTTTAACAGAGATTTTTCAAATATAAATTTTAAATAGGCTCAGTTCACACAACTAACATTATTATAGCAAAAAAATTTCTATTTTTTTTTTTTAATGGCACCAGTTTTTTGTTTTTTTTTATGGCAACAGTTTGCGCAGAGCCTTACAAAATAAAAAGGAGACAGTTACAGTTGCAATACAATTAGGGATAAGAGGGTTATACAAAAGGATTATTATTTTCTAAAAAAAATAACCGTTATTTGCATTTTAGATTTGAAAATGGAAGTTTACAAATAGAGAGTCTTATCTTTGTGCTAAAACGGTGTGAATTGAGGCTCATCAATGACCTGTAAAGATATTCTGTCCACTAGATGAAGGGCCTGTGTCCATGGGATTTTGTTTGTTTGAGGTGTATTCCTTTACAAGTCTATTGGAATACAAAACATGCCTAACGGCTGTTCACACTTGTGAGAATACAAAATGCAAGAAAAACTCATATGGAAGCACTTGCGTTTACCTGCATTTTTATGGCTGTTTTTTTAAACTCATATTGCATTTAGCTGCTTTTTTTCCTGTGAATATTCTGACTATTTTGTCATAATTTCCTTTTCCAAAAAGAAATACAAAATTACAATAAAATTGTTATTAGTGGACACAAACACAACATAACTTACAAATTCCTTGCTAAATCTGAAAGATAAAGCCGCTTTGAGTTAAATAAAGCTGCGTATGTGAGTGAGGTCATGGGGCTCATTCACATGGGTGCTGTAGCCTAATGGCAGCATTCACAGAATGCCTTGTTTTTTGTTTTTTTTTACTGAATACTAGGTGATCTCTGATTGGAGGAGGTGGAAAGGAAGGTTGGTTAGAAAAATACAAGACGTTCTGTAAATGTATGCATTAGGCAGTTGCTCAACACAGGACCCGGAAGATTGTGACTATCACTGCAATCGTGCAAGATACTATAAAGATTGTCAGCTTCCACAGCAGTCTGTCAGGTATGAAATATGCATACTTTAGTTGGTCCAAGATGGACCTATATAAATATGCAATTAAAGCGGGGGTCCACCTATCTATCGTTTTTTTTTTTTTTGAGTTCATTCACAAACTTTTCTTCTCAGCATTACATACTCACATATTGTGAGTAATATGTCCGCCTGTGTCAGATTTCGTCGGAAAGAATAACTTATATTATTCACTGCAGGCGGTTTCCATCTTCATTGTGGGCATTTGAAGCCCACAAGCATTTATTTCCTGGATGTGGTGAATGCTGTGCTCCCAGCATTCACCGCTCGTTCCCGCACATGCTCAGTGGCATCCTGGGAAGCCTGAGACTAGCTCCCAGGAGTCTGGGAGAGGCTAGAAACATGCCTACTCCCATGGGAGGAGAACCAGGAAGTGCAAAGAAGAATAGAAAAATAAAAGGTAATTACGGCGATTTAAATTTTTTTAAACGGCATGTCAGCATCTAGGCAAGGAAGAGAATACATACAGATATTGTTCAAAATTATTTAATACATGTATTGCTGCCAAAAACATCAAAATATAAATATCATAAAACTACCAAAATAGTGGCAGAACTAAAGAGAAGAGTTTCTCAATGAAATTGCTTGGTCTCAGTGTGATGTAGTACACACAGGTGTCTATGGGAATCATGACGTTTCTGCAGTCATGTGATTGCAGCTGGGAAGCTTGATTGGCTTCCTTTAGCATTTCCTCAGGGCACAGAGCCGTGTGCCCCAACACTCCCACTATACAATTATTCCTTGTGATTGGCGGAGCCGTGGAGGACATAGGGCAGTGCTTTTAGCTGAACTGCTTCACTTCAGGTCTCGCTGGTCAACTTTTCTCGGTCCCATGGTGGTGGAACACAAGAATTCAGCATCTCTGAGTCGGCTGGCCGGCCATCAGACTTTCCTGTACACCTCCCCGCCTGCTGCTATCTAGCCCATAGAACACAGGATTGGCCAGTGGAGTGCCCAGGGCAATCGTTGCCCAGCCTGCATACAGGTAGGTGGCCAACTGGCCATTCATCCAGTGCTCTATCCAGGGCTGCTGATAAGAGAGGACCCCTGGGCTTGGGGGGGGCATAAAGGTCATCGGGAGAGCCGGGGAGACTAACTGGAGGGACTATTTTTTCTATTTCCGCTCCTATGCAGATTTACACTGGCCGCATTTGCTCTCTCAGTCCCTGTGCTGCTGGCGGAGGAGTGAATTGGCTCACACACTGCCTGCCTCCTTCAGCAAGTAAGTGCTGAGGGAATCGGCAGGAGAAGAAGAACGGTGGCAGGCTCAGGTCCATGCAGCAGTCCATGTCCTCCATCCATCTCCCTGTGACAGACTCGGCAGCCAGCAGTGCACACAGACGGATCCCTGGAAACACACAGAGAAGGTACCGTACATGCAGGGCCAGGACTGGGGGGAGGAAGGGGCACCTGCTATACTATTGTCACTGTCAATAACTTTACTTTCCCCTCTCTCCATGTGATGTAAGTCTGTACACCTTCCCAATCACACCGATCATCCCCTCTCCCCACTCCTTCACTTTCTGCCATTTGCTCTCCCCTCACATACAGACATCTCAAGTCTCGCAATTCGCAGGATACTCCCGCATTTGACGGCAGGCTCACGGACACCCGCGAGTGTGGCACGATCTCCCGGCTGAGCCTGCACTGCCACTCTGCCTGGAGCGGGGCCGGGTACCACAGGATATGGACTATATCAGCTACCTATTATCATACAGGACTTAGCACCATGTCACAGCTCAGCAAGAAAACTAATATGGACTCAAACAGGCTTCCATCCGCCAGAAACCTCCTAGAGATGGTAACCAGGCAGTAGAAAGCGCCGCATTGGTCCAAAGTCAGACCGGAGGCCCGGCCTGAACGCTGATTTGGTGAGCGGGAGGCATTGGCTTTGCCCCTGTACCCGGAAATCGCCGTCAGTCGCTGAGCGGCTCTCGGGTTGTTGGTGTGGAGAAGAAAGGTACAGGGGCAGGACAGGTGACATCATGTATTTATACTTATGGCTTGTGTGTGACACACTAATTCACAGGAGCTGTGTCTGTGAATGAATATTTGTACCCACCTGTGTGGGCTCTGGGTGTATACATGGATTAATCACTATTATATATAAGACTCATTACATAATTGTTTTATTATTAGATTAGTAGGAGTGTGCCCAGCCATTGGGTGAATTTCTTCAATTGTCCTGGTGGTGTGAATGTGTACACAGTGTACAGGGTCAGCAGTGTGGGGGATATGAGGCGAGTAGTGGTGTGCATGGTACAACACTGTTTGCTACAATACATTGTGTGCAATGAGATTGTGGTGGGGGCAGTGAGGCTGCATTGATGACTCAGTGAGGCTGCATTGATGGCTCAGTGAGGCTGCATTGATGGCACAGTGAGGCTGCAGATGGGCACAGTGTCGGGTGACCACATTTCCAAACAGCCATTCAGGTATACACCACTCCTAAACCGCTCCTGCCCATTGATCTGAATGGGAACCGCCGGCAAAGCGACGCTGAGGCACTCAGTCGGGCGGCTACCCACGCGTGTCCATCGGCTGGTGGCTCCCTGTCCAGAAGACATTTGTCTGTCTAAATTACCATTCCCCTCCACAAAACTAAAATCAGGTTACGGTGCACTGTGCAGTGCTCTGACAGGCAAGCAATAATATGTAGAGAGCATTTTTCCATAACCAATCAGGAACCATCTTCCCCTCCCCTGACTCTGGTATTGAGTAATCTGGTTGCTATGGCATAGTTGCCAATATTGTAAAAAAAAAAATGTGGGACACTTTTGTGGCTGTAGGCGGAGCCGTACAATAATTAGGGGGCGGGGCATTCGTTTGTAGGCGTGGCTTAAAAATATACACGTGCGGCGCGCGAAGCGTGGTTTACGCGTCATAGTGGGCGTGGCTTAATTGGGCGTGGCTCAAGAGGGTGTGGTTAGAGTCTGAGATAAATGAGGGATGGAGAGGGAGAGAGGGGGAGAGGGGGAGAGGGATTAGAGGGATTAGAGGGATTAGAGGGGGAGTGGGGGAGAGGGGGAAAGGGGGAGAGGGAAATGACGGGACAGCAGCCCCAGATCCTACACAATAAAAATGTGTGTATTCTAGAAAGTTTAACAATCAGCAGATAAAGATACTTTAAACACCTGGTGTTAGCACTTCAATCATCCCGGCACCATGGTTGTTATGGTGTCAGGATGATTGAAGTGCAATATTTCTATTATTACATTGTAAAATAAAATGAAATCATTCAACACACCATAATGCAGAATCAGTGGGATCCCTGAGCGTGTCACTAGCCACGTCGCCTGCCACTAGCCGTCCGTCCTTGCGTCAGATGTCCCAGCAGAGTCCGTCCTTGCATCAGGTGCCCCCAGCGGAGCCCCCCTTACATCAGATGTCCCCAGAGGAGCCCCCCCTCACACCAGGAGTCCCCAGCGGAGCCCCCCCTCACACCAGGAGTCCCCGGCGGAGCCCCCCCTATCACCAGGAGCCCCCGGCGGAGCCCCCCCTCACATCAGGAGTCCCTGACGGAGCCCCCCTCTTATCAGGAGTCCCCGGCGGAGCCCCCCCTTACATCAGGTGTCCCCGGCAGAGCCCCTCCTCACATCAGGTGTCCCCAGTGGAGCCCCCCTCACATCAGGTGTCCCCAGTGGAGCCCCCCTCACACCAGGTGTCCCCAGAGGAGCTCCCCCTCACATCAGATGTCCCCAGCGGAGCTCCCCCTCACATCAGGTGTCCCCAGTGGAGCCCCCCCTCACATCAGGTGTCCCCAGTGGAGCCCCCCCTCACATCAGGTGTCCCCAGCGGAGCTCCCCCTAACATCAGGTGTCCCCGGCAGAGCCCTCCCTCACATCAGGTGTCCCCAGTGGAGCCCCCCCTCACATCAGGTGTCCCCAGTGGAACCCCCCCTCACATCAGGTGTCCCCAGTGGAGCCCCCCTCACATCAGGTGTACCCAGTGGAGCCCCCCTCACATCAGGTGTCCCCAGCGGAGCTCCCCCTCACATCAGGTGTCCCCAGAGGAGCTCCCCCTCACATCAGATGTCCCCAGCGGAGCTCCCCCTCACATCAGGTGTCCCCAGTGGAGCCCCCCCTCAAATCAGGTGTCCCCAGTGGAGCCCCCCTCACATCAGGTGTCCCCAGTGGAGCCCCCCTCACATTAGGTGTCCCCAGTGGAGCCCCCCCTCACATCAGGTGTCCCCAGTGGAGCCTCCCTCACATCAGGTGTCCCCGGCGGACCCCCCCTCACAACAGGTGTCCCCAGTGGAGCCCCCCTTGCATCAGGTGTCCCCAGTGGAGCCCCCCCTCACATCAGGAGTTCCACAGCAGTGCGCCCCCCCCACCTCAGAGGTGTCCTCCGCATGGCTAGAACCCCCGCCCCTTTCTATATCAGACTGGCAGCGGGGCGGGGCGAGGCGGGGCGAGGCGGAGCGGGGCGGAGGGTGGGCGGCGACACAGGAGCTCCGTCTAGCCCCCCCCAGCCATCTTCCTGAACTTCATTAAAATGGCGGCCGGCGGACACAATGTCTCCGCCGGCCGCGGACCTCTAGCGGCGGCAGCGGCAAAATCGTGAAGAACCGGATTTCTCGGGACTTTTACTTGGGACGCCACAAATTCAGGAATGGCGTCTAAGTCCCGGGAATGTCCCAGGAAATCCGGGACAGTTGGCAAGTATGCTTTAAGCAAACATTTAACCCCTTGATCACCCTAGATGTTAACCGCTTCCCAGTCAGTGTCATTAGTACAGTGACAATGTATAGTATTATCACCAATCACTGTATTATTGTCACTGGTGATGTCAGTGGCAGTTAGTCAGTTCCCCTCAGCGTCAGTTAGTGTCAGATTGCCCACCGCATTATCGCAGTCCCATTATAAGTGGCTGATCACCACCATTAGTAGTATAGAAAAAAAAATTTCCAATATATATCCCATAGTTTGTAGGCACTATATAAAAATGTTTTGTTTATATCGCAACAAATAAATAAAAACCCAGTGGCATACCTCCCTACTTTTTGAGATGGGAATGAGGGACACCTATGAGCAAAAGTATGCAGGCAAAGGACACACCCCTGGCCACGCCCCTTAAAAGGAGAATTGTACAAAAAAACAAGATTGGTTAAACCCACAAGTGCTTTTTTTTAATCACTATTATTCCTTTATATTGGCTTTTGGAATTTACAGAAGCAGCAATTTAGAAATCATAGAAACGTTTAGCTCTGGAAAACACTTTTTGATAGAAAAAAGTGAATTTTATCTACAACTATATGGATCAGACCAAAATGAGGGACAAATGAGGAGGAATGAGGGACAGAGGGACATTGTTCCAAATTGGGCACAGTCAGAGGCGGCTCTCTAATTAGGCAAATTAGGCGGTCGCCTAAGGCCCCGCACTCACAGGCCGCCTATTCTAATCAGCAGTCCCCATGACTGTGAAATGGAAGGATGCGGACAGAGCTCCAATCTTTTTATGCTGCCCGCTGACCCCCACGGCCGATGACAAAGTAAGTGCCCATGCACCCTGTTCTTTCTGGCACCCCAATGCTCTCCAGTTCTCCCCATTGTTCTCCACCCCCCCAGTACTCTCTGCTCCCCCCTGCTCTTTGTCCCTCCCCAGTGCTCTCCAGCCCCCCCCATGCTCTCCACCCCTGTTCTTTCTGGCCCTCCCAGTGCTCTCCAGCTCTCCTCCCTGTGATCTCCAGCCTTCATGCTCTCCATCCCTATTCTTTCTGCCCCCCGATGCTCCCCCATCACTCTCCTGCCCACACCCTTGTGCTTTCCTCCCCCCAGTGATCTCCAGCTCCCCCAGAGTGCTCTCCAGCCCCCCGTGCTCTCCACCCCTGTTCTTTCTGCCCACCCCACAGTGCTCTATGCCCCCCTGTACACTCCACCCCTGTTCTTTTTGGCTCCCCCAGTGCTCTCCGCTCCGCACCCCTGTGCTCTCCACTCCCCCCTGCTCTTTGCCCCCATCCATGTGCTCTCCAACCCCACCAGTGCTTTCTGCTCCCCCCTGCTCTCCACTCCTCCCAGTTCTCTCCACTCCCCCAGTTCTCTCTACTCCCCTCAGTGCTCTTCACCACCCCTGTGCTCTTTTCTGGCCCCCCTCACTCTCTGCAGCTCTGCTAGGTTCCCCCTCCTTTTTCCCACCAGCTGCTGCAGAGGATCTGCCTGGATGTAGAGCGGTGAAGGGACCAGTGTCATGGGCTGCTCAGTCTAAAATGGTGGGCCTATTTTTTTGTCCCAGTGTGGGCCTGGCAAAGCCCGCACTCTCCCCTCCCCTCCTCTCTCTCCCCTCCTTTTTCTCTCTCTCTCCCCCCCTGCTCTCTCTCTCTCCCCCCCCTCCTTCCCCTGTGGATGTAGAATGACTCAGTGACACCCCTCCTCATTCTCCCAAGGCCCATGGAAAGTTCCTAGAGGGGTTGTCACCTTGCTGGGTCCCAGATGTTTTATTGACTGCATATGTTTGATGGGTGAGGAGAGTGCCCTGGACGTGGTGCAGATGAACTGTGTGCTAGAGCCGTGCATCTTTCTGCAGCCATTTTTATTGCTTGAATTTTTTTCCCATTATGGGCGTGAGTGGGGCCTCATGTCTAAGTTTTGCCTAAGGCCTCACAAAGCCTAGAGCCGCCTCTGGGCACAGTCCCTCGAAATCAGGGACAGTTGGGAGCTATGACAGTGGTGATCAAATACCACCAAAAAATAGCTCTATTTGTGTGAAAAAAATGATTTACATTTTGTTTGAGTACTGCATTGCATGGCAGCGCAATCGCCAGTTAAAGTAGTGCAGTGCTGTATAGAAAAAAATGGCCTAGTCATGAAGGGGGTAAAAATCTTCCAGAGCTCAAGTTGATAATGAAAAATAATAATGCAAAATAAAAACGAAATGGATCCAAATCTATTCGGATCATTTGTTATGTTGTTCCTTAGTTTTGAATGCTTCACACCTTAAAAAAAGGGCCAAACTATTGCATCATGTCTCCTGAAAGAAACACATGAATTTGTTGTTTTTGTTATAATTTATTTCGGATTCTTTAAAATCTCCGAACAACGAAATTTCCGTCTCGTACCGAAACAAATCGCACATTTTTACTTAGCATGTGGGACAGTGAAGCCCAGGACACATGGCAGAAGCGGTTGGGCGCTATTTCAGTGGGCTGTGGAAGTGATCAGGCAGCTTTGCAGCCACACAAATCACATCCACATGAAAGCCCATTGCTTATTCAGCAAATTTAAACCGAGTCCCAGCTGCTATAGCAGACAGGAACGTGTTTAAAAACCCTGTCTACCATAAATGGCACTGGTAGACAAGTAAGAAGGCTGGCCGGAGGCTAGCCTGTATTTGTAGGAGGAGTCCGAGGGGTATATATCCCTCCTCCTCTGTCTGATCCTGTGTCGGCTCGTCTTCAAGGTTACAGCTGACATCATTTCCGGGTTCACAGGGCATCTGCGTCACTTCTGGTTTTCTGGTTGCAGAGCGGCAGCACAGTTGGTCACAGGAGACTCGTGGTGGTTCACTTCTCCGGTTTTCACGGTTCCGGTTGGTGCGGGCTGAGGGCATCAGCGAGGGGGCGCATTGGATGCCTCTCATAGTCATGCATGAGTCGGGGGGGGGGGGTTGACGGTAGTATCAGGGGGATCTGCCCGCTCACAGCAGATCATCCATTCCTGGGGCATTGGAGTAAAGGGAGGGGGACAGAAAGGAGAGGGGGACAGAGAAAAAAAAATAGTTTTAGGTGTAAGAACAAAAAATCATGGTTTGTTTTAGACTGAGATGGGCTTTTTAGAACCTTTAGGCACTAAGTGGAGAGATACCACGCAAAGTCATCTCAGCAACCTGACACTCTTTTCGAGACCCTTGCAAACGCAATATCGTCTCTGCAAACCTAACACCTATTGAGACCCTTGCAGTCATGTAAAATCGTCTCAGCAGCCTGACACTCTTTGGAGATCCTTGCAGCCGTGCCAGAGCACCTCCGCACCTGTCACTTCTTTGAGATCCTTGCGACTACGTAGTACCATCCCAGAAAAACTCACTCTCTTCAAGACCCTTGCAACCGCAATTTCATATCCAGCAGGGCCGTTTTAAGGCAGGGCAAAAGGGGCAGCTGCCCTGGGCCCTGTCACTGTTGTGGGGCCCAAAGCATCTGCCTCATACTTGCCAACTATCCCAGTTTAAATTTCCCTTGTCCCTTGAGGTTTTAGTCCCATGCTGTGTCCTGATATCTCAGTGTGAAGTTCTGTTACTAATGCTGCCCAGCTCTGCCCTATTGTTGTGTACAGCTGACTCACCTGCAGACCCTGTGTTTACATGTAAATACCAGCATTGATATGTAAATAGCGACGAACCAGCAGCATTGATATGTAAATAGAGGCGGTATTCATATGTATATTGTACCCCCCTGAGGTCATATCCACCATCACCTATACTGAATCCTGCCCACTGGGGAGGTAAAGGGGCATGCTTGAAAGTCCTGCCTGCAACTGTGGTCATTAAGCCTACCATCAGCCTGTTCTGCAAAGGTAAGCAAATTAGTGGGGGGGAGGGTAGTGTGGGGTGTGCAGAGGTAGACAGAGAAGGAATTACAGTTTGGGGAGCACAGGTGAGCAAGAAGGGGAAGTATGGAGGTAAGGAAGGTGGGTGCAAAGATGAGCAGAGGAGGCAGGTAGAGTTAAAGGGGGGGGGGGGGGATTGGAGTGGACAGTATGGGGGAGGTTTGGGGTGCAGAGGTTAGCATGGGTTTTAGGATGCAAAGGTGTACTGACAGGGTGGATAAAGATGTAGGTTATGTGTAGGGCAGCCCATTCATTTCAATGGGCTGCTCTATGCGCTACAAATGCGGAAGAAAGTCCCAAACCCTTTTTCAAAATCACGCAAAAACAATTAATGGCACTGGTAAAGGCCAGTAGTTTCTGTGGTGTCAGGAAAGCGATTTTGCATGCGTTCTAAATACACACAAATGTGAGCGCAGGCTAAATGTCTGTTACATTGGTGGTCAGTGTAAATCTCATTACATTTGTGCTTGGTGTAGAATCCCTTCATTTACACTAGTGGCCAGTGTGAATGCCCCCCTTACATTAGTGGTCAGTGTAAATCCCTCCTTACACTGGTGGTTACTGTGAATACTTCGATTACATTAGTGGTCAGTGTAAACCCCTATTTTATTGGTGGCCAGTGTTATAACTCCTCTTTATATTGGTAGTCAGTGAAAAAAAAACAGCATTGCCATTGATCACACCCTCCCCTCCACCCAGCACCGCCACTGATCCCAGGATGCTATTTATTGTATGTCTCAGAGCAGGTGGAGAGCGAAACTGCACAGGGGGGGGGGGGGCCCCAAGAATTCTTTGCCCAGGGTCCAATCAATATTAAAGACGGCCCTGGTCTCCAGTAGCATGAAACACTTTGCGGCACGCACATATGTACAAACTACAGTAACTTGCAAGCACATCTCAGTGGCACGCTATCAGCCACACAAACAGGTAGCGGCACCCAGTCAGCCGTTTATCTCCAGTGGCATACGGGCCACTTATCGTTTTCTCTGTCTTTCTCCCCTAGGTCAGTCAAGTTCAGGTTCTCCATCCTGCACCAGGTTACACAGGTTTTGGTCAACCCAGGCTCGATCCGTACCAGGACCTTTCTACTAGGGCGTCAGTCAGTCGGAGTCATGTCACAGGCCAGCAGTGAGGACCTCACTCCGCCTCTCTGTCACCCTCCACGGGCTCAGAGAGCGCCAGCGTGCAGTCCCTCCTTTCATGGACCATCCCTGAGCTCAGACGCAATGGCATCCCCTACGCTGCCACAGCCAGGAAGGCAGAGCTCTTCAGGCGCCTCTTCACGCCGACAGTCACTGCAGGGCCCAGCGCCTATCAGGCGTCCCTGCAGTCCATCTCTGGGACCATCTCCCAGCTGCACTCCACGGTCTCCAGTTTATCCGCAGCAGTTTCTGATGTGCAGATCAGAGTGACAGCGCTAGAGGTACACCCTCCCATGACCCTCCCTGACCCAGTCACGGTCACGGTGCTGGCATCCCCTTCTGCAGGTACGCCACAGTCCACGTCTACCATCCTCCCTGCTCACCTCGTCCCTGCCAGCCTCAGGAAGGACATCTTGGAGGGCAAGGACGTCAATCTAGTGTCTCTGCTGACTTCAGTGCACGATTTGGCGGATAACAGATCATACGCCTGGGACTAGACCAAGCAGCAGTAGCGGACTTAGCCATGTGGGACGAGTTCCTCACCAGTTGGAACGGCATTTCAGTGCTCATTCCGGCAGTGTCAGCCAAGTCACCACTGCTGCTCACCGATGCTGCAGCCCCGACGGGCTTTGCCGCCTTTTTTCGGCCGCCACTGGTTTCGCCGAACCTTGGCCCCCAGAAATTCTCTTAGTCCCTGGTTTCACCCAGTCTTCATCACTCTTCGAGCTGTATCCCATTGTGGCAGCTGCCCAGGTCTGGGGCCACACTTGGATAGGACAGACGGTAGAAGGTAGATCCAAGTCACTCCCCATCATGTCCTTCCTGCGCAGGCTCGTGCAGCTGTTACTCTGTCACCAGTTTAATATGTTCTGTAGACATATTCCAGGGAATGCAATATCGCAGCTGATGCGCTCTCCCGTTTCAACCTTTGTTTTTCCAGCAGGAGCCTGGAGCCGACCCAACGACTACTCCTGTCCTACCCTGGTAGTTGCTGACGATGGACTAAAATCGCACTCGCCAACGCTACCCAGCTTATTAACCAATCCTTGGCACGCAACGAACTGAAGGCCTATCGCACAGCTTGGAACACTTACCACAAGTTTTTGGCCTCTTGCCCCGGGGAAGCGATAGGTGACATTAGACACGTCCTAGCCTTCATATCATATTGCCATACGCTGCTAGCCCTTTCTCACAATACCATCAGGCTATATCTATCCGGCGTCCAAGCATTTTTGTCCTTACAGGACCCCAGTAAACCATTAGTATTCTCGGCCCATGCAGTCAGGTCCCTCCTACGGAGCATACAGAAGCACCAACCTGTAGCCAGTGGCAAACGCCTGCCTATCACGAGTGCCATCTTCTGGGACATGTCTGAAATCCTTACCCATTCTCCTTTTGGGGCTTTGCCCAACCTAGTCATCCAAGCAGCCATCCACTTGGCCTTCTACGGTTCCTACGACCTAGTGAATTTACCACCAACAGCTCCGGCAGTCAGACACTGCTCCGACGCCACCTGACTCGCTTTCCGAACCATTACACCCTTCATCTTACAGTCTCCAAAATGCAACAAACTGTCCCCGGGGTTGACATCAACCTGTTTCAGACCAACAACGCCTGGTGCCCAGTGACGGTGCTCGACGGCTACTGTCCCATCTACCCAGCCAATCTGATGGTAGCCCGTTGCTACCCTTTCTTATCAGCCCCCTGAGTGGCAGTCAGTTTATCACACATGTCAGGATCCTCCCAAGCAACCTGGGCTTTACCCCAGTCAGTTCTCTGGACACTCCTTCCGGATTGGAGCAGCTTCAGCTGCATCCCAGCATGGAGTACCAGACTACATGATCGCTTCCTTTGCTACATACATCCCAAATCCTCAGGTGGAAATGGCAAAGGCCTTCACCAAGCTGGCTCAATAACCTCAAGAACCAGCAAAGAGTTATTCCCCTATCTGAGTCTTTTGCCCTCTTTTCTTGGCATACCGATCAGACCACCAAGGCACACCTCAGGTCTATTTATGTTGTATGTCTTGTCCCATGTTTATGTGATCCATATCGGCCTCAGTCTAAGGGCCATGACCATAAGTAAGAAGGCCAGTATGGTGGCCTGAATTTATGGGAGGGGCCCAGGGGAGTATTTTAGCAGCCCACTCACCCATGCTTTTTGTCGGTTCCAGTGCGCGATACTCCCCGCCCTCTTCCCTTTTTCAGGGCTCTTCTCAAACACATCCTTCTCCATAATTACCCATTACTTACCTTGTAGAATGCCCCCTTTTCTTGGCATACCAACCAGACCACCAAGGCCCACCTCAGGTCTATTTATGTTGTATGTCTTGTCGCATATTTATGTGATCCATATTGGTCTCAGTCTTAGGGCCACGACTATATATATATATATATATATATATATATATATATATTTATACAATGAGAGAGAGAGAGAGGGAGAGAGAAATGTCACTTTATCTCTGGAGTTGATCCCCTTTTTAATGCATGGCAATATTCTGTTTGCTTTGTTAGCAGCAGCTTGGCATTGCATGCCATTGCTGAGCCTATCATCTACTAGGAACCCCATGTCCTTTTTCATCCTAGATTGCCCCAGAGGTCCCCCCCCCCCCCCAGTGTATAGATTGCATTCATATTTTTGCCACCCAAATGCATTATTTTACATTTTTCTACATTAAACCTCATTTGTCATGTAGTCGCCCACCCCATTCATTTGTTCAGATCTTTTTTCAAGGTTTCCACATCCTGCAGAGAAGTTATTGCCCTGCTTAGCTTAGTATCATCCGTAAATACAGAGATTGAACTGTTTACCCCATCCTCCAGGTCGTTTATGAACAAAATAAATAGGATTGATCCCAGCACAGAACACTAGGGGACCCCACTACCCACCTCTGACCATTCTGAGTACTCCCCATTTATCACCAACCTCTGAACTCGCCCTTGTAGCCAGTTTTCAATCCATGTACTCACCCTATGGCCCATGCCAACGGACCTTATTTTGTACAGTAAACATTTATGGGGAACTGTGTTAAATGCTTTTGCAAAATCCAAATACACCAGGTCTACGGGCCTTCCTTTATCTAGATGGCAACTCACCTCCTCATAGAAGGTTAATAGATTGGTTTGGCAAGAACGATTCTTCATGAATCCATGCTGATTACTGCTAATGATACTGTTCTCGTTACTAAAATCTTGTATATAGTCCCCTATCACCCCCTCCAAGAGCTTGCATACTATTGATGTTAGGCTAACTGGTCTATAATTCCCAGGGATGTATTTTGGCTTGGCCTTTAATCATTGTGCATGTTGAAAATAGTAAAGCATAATTTGAATATAACAAACAATATACACTATTGTGGACATAAGTTCTTTACTAAAATAAGTGTCAAATACAATCCATTATACAATTCTAAAACCAGGTTGTATGGGAAAATATGGCATCTGTTAAAAGAGTTGTATAGACAAATTAAACAAAAAAACAAACAAACAAAAAACACTGTAGAGCGCTGAGAATTATTAGTGGCAAGGTATGTGCTATATACATAATGAAGATTTTTTTTTTTTTACACCGCTCTCCATACTTGTTAAATTCTGAGCCCCCCAGTCTATTACCCTTGCTGTTAGCAATGATAAATGGTAACACATTCAAGAAAAAGATAAAGTGGAGACTGCAGAATGACAATGTGGTCTATGTAGAGAACCATAAACTGGAATTGATCAGATTAATACACCCTGTTCATTCTGTATTTGTTTCTAAACACTCACTTTATCAAAATGCATTATATCGCAGTATGGAAAAGCTTATAAAATTATTCTCAGTGCGTCTATGGACTTACCATTCACTCCTAGTTTATTAGCTCACTTAGGGGTGTATTTATACAAAAATAAACATAACTATTTGTCCAGTGAAACTGCTGGTACATGCTATGTGACTAGGGGAACATTTAAATGTCCTCAGGCTAAAATACCACATTATGGCCACTAGATGGAGCTAAATATCATAGGAAAAAAAAGTATGCATTTCCTATAATCTTTAGCTCAATCGAGCTGCCATGAGGCTTTCATTTCTTGAACCGATCGATTTTACCCCATTCATCCAGAATGGCAGTTTTGCTAGACGAACAGCTCAAGGTCTTTATTCACTTACATCACTCTTATGTACAGTGAGAGATGATACGTGGCTATTAGATGTGGGATTATGCACTTAAAATGGCAGTGAAAAAGTGGATGGAAAGTGGCAGTGTTATAACAGAGGAGAGCAGAAAAATACATAGAAAGAGCACATTGAGAAAGCATATTTTCTTCTAACTTAAAATAAAACTATAGGCAAAACTATATATATATTTTTTCATTTTGGATAGAGTAAGGGAGGGTTATAACCACTGTCAGATTTTTTTTTTCCATCTGTGTCCCATTGCAGAGATTTTGCTTCACTTCCTATCCCATAGCCAAACAGGAAGTGAGAGGAAATCCCTGCAAATGAAGGGAATTCCTTGGGGCCCTCCAGGTCCCCAGAACTAGTGTCCCAATTGGAAGATTTCCCCTCTATTATTTTTATGGAGAGAACCCAAAATTTGGGATTTTCTTTTACTTTCACTTTCAATGATAATGGTAAACTGGACAAATAAAGAGGATGAATCTTCTTAACCACTTTAGGTCCACTCTATAGCAGTTTCACTGCTACAGGGCAGAACCTGTGCACCGGATCACGTGTGTGTATATATATATATATATATATATATATATATATAGTCCAACACATATATCTTACTTTACATACACGTGATTCAAAATTTCCAGGTAGGGGGTACACATGCGCGCCGCCGCCGGCTCGTTTCCGTTGTGATTACACGCAGCGGAACCCGATCGGTGGGTGCACGGTACTCAATATTCTCTGGAACCCTCTGATCTTTAGGCAGAGACACAGAACTGCAATCTGTCTTTGTAAACAAAGAAGATCGCCATTCTGACAGGAAGGAAGGGATGGCGTTTGTGTCCCTGCAAAGCAGGGAATAAATTCCATCTCTTCCGCTAGTAAAAGCACCTCACACAGTATAAAAAAATACTGGCTAGTCACACAGTTAACCCTTTGATCACCCCTGATGTTAACCCCTTCCCTGCCAGTGTCATTAGTACAGTGACAGTGCATATTTTAGCACTGATCACTGTATTAGTGTTGCTGGTCCCCAAAAAAGTGTCAAGTGTCAGAATGTCCACCGCAATATCGCAGTCCCACTTTAAGTCGCTGATAGCCTCTATTAGTAGTAAAAAAAAACTAAAAAAAACCCATAGTTTTGAGATGCTATAACTTTTACGTAAAGCAATCAATATGCGCTTATTGGGATTTTTTACCAAAAAAATGTGTAGCAGAATATATATTGGCCTAAACTTATGAAGAAATCTGATTTTTTTTTATTGGATATGTTTTATAGCAGAAAGTAAGAAATATTATTTTTTTTTATTTTTTTTTTTAATTGTCAACCTTTTTTTGCTTATTGTTTGAAAAATAAAGAAAACAGAGGTGTTCAAATACTGCCAAAAGAAAGCTCTATTTTTGGGGGAAAAAAGGACATACATTTTATTTGGGTACAGTGTTGCATGATCATGCAATTGCCAGTTAAACACAATGCCGTATTGCAAAAAATGGCCTGGTTATGAAGGAGGGGAAAATCTTCCGGAGATTAATTGGGTAACAGGGGCAAAGACAACAATAAAAGCCTGATAAGCATTCTAATCCCTCTCCACTCCATCAAAAACTAAAAAAAAAAAAAAAAAAAAAGCGTTTCCTGTAGTTCTACTTTAATTTGGAGGTAAGAAAGACTGACCCTTCAGCTGCTGAACCTCTAGCAGGCCTTGCAAGCCTGATAGATATATCACATTAGGGTATTATTATACATTTGTATTGGCTTTGTACCATTAGATGACATAAGAGGTTAAGAAAAAAGGAGAAAAGACATTGCAAAATCAAAAGTTTTGGGGGATCTATATGCATAGTAATAAAGTGAAAGAACTGAATTTCCAAACTTAACAGTGTACCAATTCTGGAACATTACTAGTGCAGTATGGCATTCCAGTTTCTCTATTTGGGTCACTGGGAGGTAGAGTGTGAACAGTTCCAAATTCTAATAAACATTAACCCAACAAGGGTGCAGGTAAACTGGGGGGGGGGAGAGACCATGGTTATAAAAGGGAGGAGAGAAGGGATAGGGGAAAGGGTTGATGGGGAACTACGAATGTGAGGATGGTACTTCATTAAGCTTGATATAGGCTTTGTTAGCTAGAGGGTTATGGATGGGGACCTAGGAGATTTGTTTAAAGGTGTCAGAAGTCCAGGATGGGGACCAAAAGGAATCCATCCTAAACAAATCTCCAGCTACCAGACTCTCAGTATGCATCAATTTGTTCATGATTGTGGCCTAAGAGGCCAGTGATGGTTATAGTAGACCTGGTGGTCACCAGACAGTATATCAAAATATCTTATTTAATGAGCCATAGGGAGCTTGGGAGCATGAACAGTAGGCCAATCTCTGGGATTCCTGTCACCTCTGTTGCCAGCGTCGTATTATATATCTGGAAAACTTTCCTCCACAAGGATCGTATTTTTATGCAGCTCCACCAAATGTGGAGGTTGGCTGCCCAGTTGTTGATTGTATCTTTCACAGGTGTCAGATGATAATGGGATTATTTGCCTCAGGGTGAGTGAACATCTATATATCACCTGGATAGTTACCTGCAGGTGTCAGATGATGACAGGAATATTTGTTTTCGGGAGTTAGGATATAGATTTTAGTCCATAACTTTGTGTGAAGGATTTGCCATGGGCCCGTTTCCAGGCAACTTCAAAAAACAGTCTTTCTTTGTAGGCCGTCCCCCTCAAAAAGCATCTACAACTCCAATCAGGTGTGATGCCCGTGTTCAAAATGAGAGGATAATGTAGTGGAGCTGTTTTTGAATAAGGCCAATATTACAGAGGCTTCAGTTTGTATAAGTGCAGAGTGAACAGCAAGCTTTTATGAAGAACAGTGGTGTAGTGGTTAGCACTTCTGCCTAGCAACACACCAAGGTCACTGGTTTGAATCCCAACCACGCCACTACCTGTCTGGAGTTTGCAATGTTCTCCCTGTGTCTGCATGGGTAAAGTGCTGTGTAAATTGGCAGTTCAATATACGTACTTGTTATAATAATAATAATAAACTTTCAGCAAGCCTCAAGCAGCTTTTTCTAAGCCTTAAAAACACCCTTGGCTCCTGCTTGGAAATGTTATACACAAATCTTAATGGGAGTGCTCATTGCGACTTTAACCCCTTCCCGACCAGCCACCGCAGTTGTATTGCGGCAGGTTGGCTCCCCTGGGCAAAACAACGTTACCTTACGTCAGTTCGCCTTTTGACCACTAGGGGGCATGTACATGCCGCCGGAGGCACGGGCCTGCGCCGCAACGCTGTAGCCGATGCACGTGCCCGGCAGTTGCGATGATTGCCGGTCACCCGTAATGGCTCCACACAGAGACAGAACGGAGATCTGTCAATGTAAACAGACAGATCTCCGTGCTGTCAGGGGTGAGGAGAGCGATCTGTTGTTCATACTAAGAATGAACAACGATCGGTCTCCTTGCTCAGGCAGTCCCATCCCCCCACAGATAGAATCAATCCCTAGGACACACAATTAATCCATTGATCGCCCCCTACCGTTAACCCCTTCCCTGCCAGTGATATTTACACAATAATCAGTGTATTTTTATAGCACTGATCGCTGTATAAATGCCAATGGTCCCAAAAATGTGCCAAAAGTGTCCAATGTGTCCGCCATAATGTCGCAGTCCCAATAAAAATCGCTGATCCCCGCCATTTCTAGTAAAAAAAATAGATAAATAAAAATGCCATAAATCTTTCCCCTATTTTGTAGATGCTATAACTTTTGCGCAAACCAATCAATATATACACTTATTGCGATGTTTATTACCAAAAATATGTAGGAGAATACTTATCGGCCTAAACTGAGGAAAAAATTAGCTTTTTTAAAAAAATTGGGGATATTTATTGTAGCAAAAAGTACAAAATATTGTCTTTTTTTCGAAATTGTTGCAAAATATTGTGTTTATAGCGCAAAAAATAAAAACCACAGAGATGATCAAATACCACCAAAAGAAAGCTCTATTTGTGGGGAAAAAAAGGACATCAATTTTGTTTGGGTACAACGTCGCATGACCGCGCAATTGTCAGTTAAAGCGGCGCAGTGTCGAATCGCAAAAAACGGCCTGGTCATTGAGCAGCCAAATCTTCCGGGGCTGAAGTGGTTAAACAAGCTGCTAGAAGACTTTTGGCAAGCTTCAAGTGGTGCTGAAGCCTGCTAGCAGCTTGTTTACAGTATCAATCAGCACTCCCATTAGGATCTCTGTTCAGCATGTACTAACTGGAGAAGAATGGTAGCTTAAAAGCTTCGACAAAGCTTACTGAAACCTCTGCTGTTCACACTGCTTTTATATAAACTGAAGTCTGTATGAACCAAGCCATAGACCTGACAAAGTCAATCAGCTGTTGTGCCCGATACAGTTTACATTTTGATACTGCAGTAGATTTTAACCATATGATCATGTGTTTTAGTAAGTTTTATATCCCTTGTCTTTACTACACAATATATTTTTTTTTAAAGCATTGTAGATTAACTAGAGACAAGACACTGACAAATGGTAATTTTTTTTAAGGATAACAGACAACTGTGAACATTTTTTTTTTTTTTGAGCATGTAAATGTATTTATTTGGTCTAGTTATAGAAGAATGCAATGTAGAACAAGAAGCTACAGGCAGAATTGCTTGGTTGAGCGTTAAATAAAAGATTATAGCCTATAAGGTGCATTGTCATAGCGACCATTAGCTGGCCGATGACCCTTGGAGGCCCTGTGCTGACCCTCATTCATGAATGCTTTTTTGTTTACCCTTTATTGCAGAAATGGGAGAAGCATCCCGATGTGTTAGTTAGAGGCGGCATGCTTTCGCTCCAGTTTGTATAAAGCTGCAGGTTGTAGGCGCTGATCGCCTAAAGTTTTCCAGCTTCTCCGTGCGATAGAAGTTGATCTAATGATTGAACAGAGAAAGCCATACATGGATCGAAGTTTGTCTAGTCCCTGCTGAACTGCTTGAATTTTGATCTGTCTAAAGCAGGGGTCTCAAACTGGCGTCCCTCCAGCTGTTGCACAACTACAAGTCCCATGAGGCTTTGCAAGGCTGACAGTTACAAGCATGTCTCCCATGGGCAGAGGCATGATGGGACTTGTAGTTTCACAACAGCTGGAGGGCCGCCAGTTTGAGACCCCTGGTCTAAAGGCTGGTACACATGGGCCTGAATAGCGGCCGGTTCAATAGAAACTGGCCGACATTCAGCCCGTGTGTTCAACAGACTGAAGCTGGTCCAACGACTGGCTTTTATTGAACAGCCATGCTGGAAAACCAACATTCCATCAGTGCTTGCAGCCAATGGCTGTGAGCGCTGATCAGCGTGTTCTGGTGGGGGCAGGCAGTCCCCCTGTCAAAACACAATAGCTCAATGGGGGGGAGACTGCCACACCCCAACATTGCTTACCCTGTTATTAAAAAAAAATCTGTATACTTTTGTTTAAAGTTTTCCTTTGTTTAATCAGGACCAGTCCAGTCACATGATTCAGCAGCTCCTCCTCCCCTGTGTAAGGGAGTGCTCAACAATAGCTGTGAATTCCTGGAGTCATTATGTCACCCATAGACTCCCATGGCCCAGCTGTTGTCGGTGCTCCCACCTCTCCCCTGCAGGAACTGCTCACTGACACAGGCAAGCTGGAGCAACTGGATCACATGACCAGACCGGAGTGAATTAAAAATAGGTAAGTAGACAGATTTTTTTTTTTTTTAATACAGGATATGCAGGATAGATGGGTGGAGAGGGGGAACAGTTAGAGTTAGCTTTTTCTTCCATTGACATTGACAAAAGATGCTATGGAGAATATGTGGTGTAGCACCCTCTAGTGTGCTAGAATAGGTTAGATGTTAATATAGGAATATTTGGCCCGGCTGAAAGCCAGGCCTGGGTTGAATCTGGGTCAGGGCTAAGTGACTCAGGGAGTCTGGATGACTCAGCAAGCAGCATCTCTGGTAACTCCCTCTGCTCTCTGGAACCTTGGAGAAGCTTCCAGAAGTAGAGGGTGGAGTTTAGGAGGAGCTGCCTGGAGTATTGATGAGGGCCCCTGCCAATACCCAGTGAATGGGCTGGCAGGGGGCAGGTACCTCATAAATACTCATGGGTCAGGCCAGCAGGGGCAAGATGGGGAGCTGAGGAGGCTATTGGTGGCCCCTGAGGTAGCCCCCTAGTATCCTACTCCTACTTGAGGTAGCCCCCTAGTATCCTACTCTTACTTGAGGTGCACTACAGTGGGATTGATACAAACCCTGTTTAAAAACACTTACCTTTTTTTTATCCGGGCCATTCTAGTCATATGATTCAGAAGCTCCGCCTCCTATGTGTAAAGAAGCCCTCGACAATGGCTGTGAATTCCTGGAGCCATGATGTCAACCATAGACTCATGGCCTAGGCGTTGTCAGCGCTCCCTCCTTCTCCCCTGCAGCAGCCACTCACTGACACAGGGGAGCTGGAGCTGCTGGATCACATGACCGGATAAAAATAGGTAAGTACACAGATCTTTTTTATACAGGGTATGCAAGATATTTGGGTGGAAACATGTTTAAGAATAGCTAGAGTTAGACCCCATATACACTATACAGTTTGCTGTGGATTTTTTCCTTCAGATTTACCAAAACCATATAATATGAGGTCAAACCTTAAGAGTTTCAATTTGTATGCAATCAGGCAGGCCCTTGCACTACATGGTTTTGGTAAATCTCTAAAGGACATCAGACAACAAAAGTTGTATAGTGTGTATGGGGTCTTAGGCTTGTCTTCCACTGGCATTGACAAAAGTTGCTATGGAGAATATGTGGCACAATGGCACTGGATGGTAGGTAAAAATGTTTTCTGTTCAGTCAAAAAATAAAATAAAAAAGGCAAATCCTTGAGTAGAAGAGTAAGGTACAGCAGCCACTATCCCCTTGGACACCACAGACTGGTGAATTGTGAGTCACTCCAACGACCCTACAATGCTTGGACTATTCAAACTCCATAGCTCTACGAGAATGTGATTGTGTTGGAGTATGTCTCAGATAGAAAAAAACAACTAGTGCTGAGGCTTTCACCACTGGACCCACCACTATATATTATCCATCTAATGGAGGGACGTTTTCTACTCTTTTACTTGTCATGGACAACCTCTGAAAAGTATTATTAAACCACATAAGTAGCAAAGGAGATGACATGGCTTGGGTGTACTATTTACAGTGAAGTCAAAATGGGAAGCCACTTGCTCCGGTTAATTATACAGTACTTATTAAATTGATCAATATTAGAACTTTGAGCTTACAAACATTTGTCTGTCTTCATCTCTGTTCATCAGTCAATATAATGGTTCAAGATTGGTCTGCATTACACATCAAAGGACACATGCACCAATCTTTAGGACTTATCGTTCATTTCATCTGCCGATGGGAGTGTGGAGTTGTTATTCGTTCACCCAAATGGAATTATTTATTGTCCTATAAATCACTGTTTCCAAGATTATCTCCACTCAAAAAGTCATCCTCACTTTGTGCATAGGAAAAGCCATAAAAAGCATTTGAGCAACTGGAACTGCAGAGGGCCAGGTCGGGTGTTCGGCTCAGAGAATTCGGCACGGCCTCCTGTGTGAATTCTGGATCAAAGTGACGTAGATCAGCTGGACCAGCCTGCATGGAGAAAGGTTTGACCATTTTATTTACTTAAAATTTTCAACTGATTGACGCTGTGATGTTGATTTCCTAATCTGGTGCAGCTGTACATGGTAGCCAATCAGCTTCTAACTTCAGTTTGTTCAATTAAGCTTTGACAATACAACCTGAAAGCGGATTGTTTCTATCCAGAGTTGCACCATATTTTGCACTCTCCAGTTTTGGTTAATCAATCCCCATATCTTAAATGCTAAATATACCACAGGTCTTTATTTTTAGTCCTTATTGGAAAAACACAGATATAAAGATCATATACCTATTTCCATAGGTTACTGTTTAACCCAACATTTTAGTCAATAGGGCTCAGTTAAGTCTACAAAGGTGATTTAGAATGTATTCAAGTGCTGGGTGTTTACCAGATGTAGCACCCTCCTAGTACAGCATAGGCTGCTAGGCAAATTTAGTTTAGCTCCTCTATAATCAGTGTAGCAGGGATTGATTGCTTAGGACTGCTCAGTGTTTCACAGGCTGCTTTTCTGTTACTTCCCCCTGTCTTCTAGAGGCTTCTAGAAATAGTGGGAGTGAGAGAAGAACAGGCCGCCTGAATATTTATGGAACCTCAGCCAACCCCCTGGGATGTGTGCCCAGAAGGTGGAGAGAGCCCATAAACAGTCCAAGGCCCGGGCAAGCAGAATGAAGTGTTCCTGGGTCCAGTCCTGCAGGAGGAGACCCCTGTGAATGGGCTCTGCCCCTGGATCAGGAGTGCTAGAGAAGCCCTTGTGAAAACACTGAGGTCCCAGCTAAGCTTAGCTGGGGGGCCTATTCACAGATCCATTGTCTAGGGATCAAGTTGGGTCAAGAGGAAGCTCACTGGAGAGAGCCAGGAGAAAGTTCTGGGAAGGAGTCTGAGACCCCTTTCACACTCGGGTGTTTTTCAGGTGCTTTAGCGTTAAAAAAAGGGCCTGTAAAGCGCCTGAAAGAAGCTCCATCTGCAATCCCAATGTAAAAGCCCGAGTGCTTTCACACTGAGGTGCTGCGCTGGCAGGGCGTCAAAAAAAGTCCTGCAAGCAGCTTCTTTGCAGCACTTAAGCGCTGCAAAGAAGCTGCAGCGCTTAATGATGTAAGGGGGACTCTCTGGGGACCCTGATGTAAGTGGGGGAGGCTTTCTGGGGAAGCTGAAGTAAGTGGGGGAGGCTCTCTGGGGACCCTGATGTAAGTGGGGGAGGCTCTCTGGGGACCCTGATGTAAGTGGGGGAGGCTCTCTGGGGACCCTGATGTAAGTGGGGGAGGCTCTCTGGGGACCCTGATGTAAGGGGAGGCTCTCTGGGGACCCTGATGTAAGTGGGGGAGGCTCTCTGGGGACCCTGATGTAAGTGGGGGAGGCTCTCTGGGGACCCTGATGTAAGTGGGGGAGGCTCTCTGGGGACCCTGATGTAAGGGGAGGCTCTCTGGGGACCCTAATGTAAGGGGAGGCTCTTTGGGGATTCTGATGTAAGGGGGGGCTCTCTGGGGACCCTGATGTAAGGGTTGGCTCTCTGGGGATTCTGATGTAAAGGGGGGCTCTCTGGGAACCCTGATGTAAGGGGGGGGGTCTCTGGGAAGCCTGATGTAAGGGGGGCTCTCTGGGGACCCTGATGCGGGGGGTGGGCTCTCTGGGGACCCTGATGTAAGTGGGGGCCATATACATATACACACACACGTATATATTATACACATGTGTATGCCCGCCCAAGCGTATGACTTTCTTTACTTCGCTGCTGTGGGCTCTAGCCCCACATCTTTTGTAGACCCAGCAACGCCCCTGATGCTCATATAGCGTATTGCAGTGCATGCATTACCACAGCAGAAGTATGATTAAGTACTAAGACCAACCTTCTTCAAAAAAGATTCATTAGATATTGCGGGATTACATTCACTCACCACATTGGGGTTATAAGGTGGGGGAATCCTCTTTTGATACAGATCATCCCAGTTAATGGGACTGAAGAAGACATGATTCTTTATCTCCAGCTGCAGAATAAATAACACGTTTCATTAGAACAAGATACACTTTATATGAAATATTTAACTTGTATTATATTACCACATTGGAAGCTCAGCACTCATAGATGATGTGAAGGGTTCTTAAAAAAAACCACTGAGTTATGCCTAGGATCACGAACATGCCTTTCCTGTTCATACTAGATTTACTTCAGTACACTGAGGTTGCCATTGTATTGCTGAAATAATAAAGGTCTGTACACATTTAATATAACCAGTTTTTCCACAGTATGTCAATGTGGCTGTGTTCGCGGCCTTTACATTCCCCATACTAGGACAAGGGAAACGTTTGATTTATAGCAGGCAAAATGATCATCCTCTAATTAGACACGTGCAATTTGTTTCGTTCCGAATTCGTTTTTTAACGAATTTCGACAAATTGGTTGATTTGGAAATATCTGAATTAACAAAAACCCATTTAAGGAATTTTTCTGAATATTCGAAAATTCATAAATTCGAAGATCCGAAAATAAGAATGAACATCTAAAAATTCAAAAGAACGAAAACTCGAAAATCTAAAATAATAATTAACAATAACTTAACTATTACTAAACTATTAAATTATAGGTATTGGAATTTTCTTTCAAATTCGTTAGTGAACGTAACGAATACGAATTTATCTGAAGTTACGAATTATCCAAAATAACAAATTCTATATCTAAACGAATGGAATGTAACAAATGACTTTTTATTATAATTATTATTAATTTGTTCCGTTCTGTTTGTTTAGATGCAGCATTCGTTATTTTGGATAATTCGTAATTTCAGATAAATTCGTATTTGTAACAATTACTAACAGCCAAATTTGAAAGGAAATTCCAATACCTATAATTTAATAGTTACCGTATTTATTATTAGTTAGTTATTATTTATAATTTTTAGATTTTCTTTCTTATTTTCGAAAATTTCTGGGTTTACGAATTTTTGAAAAGAAAAAAAACAACAAATAAAACGAAAACAAATGAATTTTTTGGCAGTGCACATGTCTACCTCCTAATCTTTACATTTCTTCTTTGCTCTGATTGCCTTGTTCCACTGCCAGATCCCCAGGAAATAGCTGTACTAGCTGCGTGTGAAGTGTTGGCATTTACCTTTCTACTACAATTCAATGCATGATGCATGTAAAGACAATCGCAAGAACTGATTGCTGCCATATAACGATGGATAGGGCATGCATAGACGACCCTGTGTAATTTTTTTTTCTTTTTGAGGAAGTTGATACACAGGAGTATTCAGTGGCTGCTGCAGCAGAACAAAGCCATAGAGAACACAGGAAAGGTATACAAGCCTCAGCCTGCAGGGGGACATGTTCTTAAAGCGGTGTTCCGCCCAAAAAAATAAATAATTAAAAGCCAGTAGCCACTTACCTGTCCTGGAGTCCTGCAATGTCGGCACCGTGTTTCCACCAGCTGTCTGGTGCTGCCGCCGCCATTGTGGTTAAGGGTACCCGGCAGTGTAGCCCTACGGCTTCTTGCCGGGAACCCTACTGCGCATGCGCGAGGCCCCGCTCCTCTCTCCTACTGGCCCGGGGACAGGGAAGGAGGAGGGAGCCCCGCAGTCATGTCATGGGCCACGTCCCGGACTCCCGGAAGTGGCAATAGGATACCTGTCAATCCTGTCCAGGTGTCCTGCCCCCCCCCCCCCCCCGAAAGATGCCAATTGTGGCACCAGAGGGGGATAGGAGAAACATGAGTGGATGTTCCACTTTTGGGTGGGACTCTGCTTTAAGCAGGGGTCCCCAAACTTTCTAAACAAAGGACCAGTTTACTGTCCTTCAGTAGGGAACATTCACACCAGGCGCTGCGTTACAATGCACATCGTACTTTTTTTTTTTTTTCATTCCCTTTTTTTAATGAACTTTGTTGAAATGTCATGCAGACACATTATAAAGTTTAATTGTTCACCACTCAGTGTGAGGCAATTGATTGCTGCATGCAGTACTCAGTGGTGTGAACCAGGCACAGATGAGACAAGGCATTTTGCCTTGACATGCGGTGGGACTGTGCTGAAATAGCCGCCTAACGCAGTCCCACTGCATCTGGTGTGAATATACCCTTGGACGCACCCAGAACGCTTTAGCTAGATGTGGTGCCCGGAGAGCAAAGATTTAACATACAACGCATCGTGAAGGCAAGCAAAAAGCTTTTTCTTCTTCAACAGGCTGGCTTCAAAGGAGCAGGGTCACCACCGTACTGTAATTGCTCATTTGGATGATTAACCTGTTTATGGGACACCTGACTTTGTGATGATGTCTCAATTGTTTGTTCTGACAAATATAGTTTTATTTCTCGCACTGCTGTCTCAAGCTGTTTATATTAGAATTATTTAATCCTTTGCAAAACAATTTTGCAATCCTTTGCAGCCCCAAAGGCAACTATTTGCAGCATATAATCGTAGGGGTTAGCACTCTTGTTTTGCAGCACTGGGGGTCTTAGGTTGTATCCCAACCAGGACACTAACTGTATGGAGTTTGCATGTTCTCCCTGTGCTTGCATGGGCTTCCTCTTGGTATTCTGGTTTCCTTCCATATGCCAAAGGCTTACCGGTAGGTTCATTGGCTTCTGCCCAAATTGGCCATAGTATGTGCATGTGTATATAGTGTGTATATGTATGTGAGTTAGGCTCCATTCACACCTAGGCGATTTGAATCACGGGCGGGACGCGTTTGCAATGCCATTACTTGTTAATGGCACCCCAATCGTGGTGCAATTTTGCTGCAATCAAACACGCTGCAAATCGCTGTAAATTCACAATGCACAAAGCTTGTCACTCAAAAAGGAGCAGAAGCTTCTTTTGAGCAACAGGGGCGTGCATTGAGATTTTGCAGCCATTTACCGCGCGACAATCGCAGCAACATCGCACTGTAATGGCATCGCAAATGCATCCCGCATTTTGCCACGATTCTGGAATTTAAATTGCCTAGATGTGAATGGAGCCTTATGCCTCGTTTCCACTGAGCGGATCGGTTCGGGTCGGTACAGTTTGAATGGCCTAGAATGGTCCAGTCTGTTCTGGTGAGCATTTACACTGCAAGTGGGACTACAAGGGGCCATACAGGGTTTAGATAAAATGCCTCAGCATAGCACAGCAGAGGTTTTTCTGTCAGCCAATCAGTGGAAATTCCAACATATCCCTTCAACAAAAGTTGATTATTGATTATACAGTGTGGGGGAGTCCACACACTGATCACAATTTTGATAAGTGTATGGCCAGCTTTAGTCCCTATAAGATGATTGTTTAAGGCCTCTTTCACACGGGGCAGATCAGTCATGATCCGCCCCGTGAACATCCGCTTGCTCAGCGGGGATAGCTCCGCTGATCCCCGCTGAGCAGGAAGATGACAGGTGCATCGCTGTACGCTGTGCAGCGACGGACCTGTCAGAGCGCCGCTCTCCCCTATGGGGGGATCGGATGATGACGGTCCGTAGTGTCCGTCGTCATCCGATCCGATCCGAAAACGGATGGAAAAGTAGGTTTTTCCTCCGTTACACTTTTCGGATCGGAGCGGGTCGGATGTCAGCGGACATGTCACCGCTGACATCCGACGCTCCATAGGGATGAATGTATGTCCGTTTTTCATCCGAAAACGGAAGGATGAAAAACGGACATACGGATCATCCGTGTGAAAGAGGCCAAAGGCTAAGTTCTCCTTTAAAAAAATTTAAACAAATGCACATATTTTTGCAAGTAAAAAAAAAAATTGCATTTATATTATTATATTTTTTTTTTGCCTACAGAGCATTGCGCCTACGATCAGCAGATGTCAGGCTCCTGCAGACTTTCAGTATAACTGTCTGCCCATACCTATTGGTAAACACTGTGTAATGGTTTCATTCATAAAACCTTGTGTACTACTGTGATTAGTTTTTGGATTGGGATTATGAAACCTTGTGTAATACTGTAATGCCGTTATTGGTCACAGCTGTCACATGGTACAGGGCAGCTGTGAATAGCCCTGGTACCATGTGATCGCTGTGATCAATCACAGAGCTCACACAGCATTGTTTATTACTATTCATGTGCTTGCTGTGATTGGTCACAAGGGTCACATGGTACCAGGGATGACCACAGTGGGCCGGTACAATGATCGTGGTCGTTTGTGTCTGGTGGACATAGAGGGTCACCAATCCCTGTATCCAAGAGCATGCATGAGCAGACGATGCGGGAGGTCAAGCAGGTACATCAACCCGCATTGGCGCCGCTCCTTTTCCGGCCATAGTACTTAAATCGGTCTTCCACCCAAAAATGGAACTCGGTTTTCGGATTCCTGCGGTGTCACATTTCGTGCCTTTCAGGGGGGAGGGGGGAGCAGATACCTGTCTAATCCAGGTATTTGCTACCACTAACGGGCATAGATAGCCGCAGTATCCGCGGATATCTACGCCATGTCTGACACCTCCTCCATCCCCCCCCCCCCCCGCTGTCTTCTGGGAGACACACAGGTCCCAGAAGACAGCAGGGACCAGTGGGATTGCGCAGTGCGACTCGCGCATGCGCAGTAGGGAACCAGGCTGTGAAGCCGCAAGGCTTCGGGTGCCGACATCGCGGGGTGTCCTGGACAGGTAGGTGTCCATATTTTAAAAGTCAGCAGCTGCAGTATTAGTAGCTGCTGACTTAAAAAAAAAAAATTGGCGGAACTCCGCTTTAAACGGCGGTTAAGGTGGCCATACACTAGTAGGATTTAATTTAAATGTTTTCTTATTTTAAGACTGTTCATTTGATCTTTTGTAATTGTTAGTGGGGTCAAATTGACATTCGTTTTTTGATCAAAGTGAAATGAAAATTCAAACGAGCAGAATGGAAATTTTTTCTTTAACCAATAAATTTCAAACAGTGAATGTGGTCCTAGTTTGGGAAAGTTCCGAAATCAATTGTTAAAAGCAAAACAGTTTTTAATATAGTCTCAAATGACATTCCTCATATCAGTGAGTGTACGTTCGTACGAACGTTTGTTCAAAAATCTTGTAGTGTAATATCACCAAGCTTTCCGTATTGAATGGTATGCTTTCTTTAGCCCACAGAAATCTGTTTCTACCACAAAAGGGCTAGTTGATTGTGTATGCATCCCAGGCCAAGGGTTCCCATTGCTCTTCAGATAGGACATAGACACAGGGCAGTTTTTGAACTCGGGACCTGGAGTTTTGCTTGGGCACATGTTCTCCCAGAGAATTTGTCATATGATTCTAATAGTTTTGGATTTATATGACTCCTAAGCAGTGGATTACTATGCTAAGCCACAGTCTTAACTGTCCCAAAGTAAAGATTAATGAATAACCCAGAGAGTTCTGTATCAAGGCTCTTCATAACCTGATGCATAACAGGACCAAAGAGGTGTGCTGGTTGTGTAAAAGGCTCTTTGTTACAAACTCAACCCCAAAAAAGTGCTTCCTTTGTAAGTCTGCTGTTGTGCCAACAAAGAACAGCAAAATAATAGTGTTTTTCAGGTTGGGTCGTGGGAGTAGGAAAATAATATTCTATGTCGAAACTAAGCACCAGTGTTCAGTTACCGTGACCCGAAAACCAGGAAAGGATTTACCCTTCTATTTGCCCCAGTGCATAGCTCCCAACTGTCCCTGATTTCGAGGGACTGTCCCTGATTTGGAGCAATGTCCCTCTGTCCCTCATTCCTCCTCATTTGTCCCTCATTTTGGTCTGATCTATATATGTACTTTTTTTTATCTATCAAAAAGTGTTTTCCAGCGCTAAACCTTTCATCTGATTTCTAAATTGCTGCATTTGTAAATTCCAAAAGCCAATATAAAGGCATAGTATTGGTAAAAAAAGCACTTTTGGGTTTAACCCTTTCATGACTAAGCCTATTTTTGAAATTTGGTGTTTACAAGTTAAAATCCGTATTTTTTGCTAGAAAATTACTTATAACCCCCAAACATTATGTATATTTTTTTTTAGCAGAGACTCTAGAGAATAAAATGGAGATTGTTGCAATATTTTATATCACACGGTATTTGTGCAGCGGTGTTTTAAACGCAATTTTTTGGAAAAGGGACACTTTCATGAATTTTAAAAAATCCAAACAGTAAAGTTACCCCAATTTTTTTGTATAATGTGAAAGATGATGTTACGCCGAGTAAATAGATACCAAACATGTCACGTTTTATAATTGCACGCACTCGTGGAATGGCGACAAACTACGGTACCTAAGAATTTCCATATGCGACGCTTTAAATTTTTTTGTACGGTTACGAGGTTAGAGTTACAGAGGAGGTCTAGTGCTAGAATTATTGCTCTCGCTCTGACGATCGCGGCGATACCTCACATGTGTGATTTGAACACCGTTTACATAAACATCCCTTGTGACAGTAATAGGGGTGACAGGTACTCTTTATGGAGAGATCGGGGGTCTAAAAGACCCCCCATCCCTCCTTTACACTTCAAAGCATTCAGATCGCCGAAAACAGCGATTCTGAATACTGTGTACTTTTTTAAAACCTGCACCATTGGCAGCCGAGTAAACGGGAAGTGACGTCATGACGACGCTTCCGTGTTTACAATTTGAAGGATGGAACGAAGCCACCCACAGCTTAGTTCCAGCCCGCCCGCAGCCGCCGGAGGCATCGGATTGGTCACCGGGCCTCCCGATGGCACGGGAGGCCCGGTAAGAGCAGCGGGAGGCGACGGGAGGGGGGGGGGCGTCCCCTCCCGCTGCTCCGATATAACAGCCGAGCGGCTTTTAGCCGCATCGGTTGTTATACACGGATAGCCAATTGCCAGCTCTAAACAAGGGTACCGGGATGATGCCTGCAGCTGCGGGCATCATCCCGGTATAACCCCCGAAAGCCGAGTACGCATATCTGCGTACGGTCGGCGGGAAGGGGTTAACCAATCTTGGTTTGTTTTGTACAATTCTCCTTTAAGGGGTGTGGCAAGGGGTGTGTCCTATCCCTGCATACTTTTGCTGATAGGTGTCCCTCATTCCCATCTCAAAAAGTTGGGAGGTATGCCCAGTGACCATTGCCACTGCGAAAGAAAATGGTAGGAAAAACCATAATATTTAAGTGGTCACCAGAACACAAATAGAGGAGGCATTATCCACTGGGACACCTGTTCTGGTGACAACTGTCTAAAGCTGACCATACTCTAATTATATAGCATACTATACTGTCTAAAGCTGGCCATACACAATGCTAATGTCCACTAGATCTGCCATCAACTATGTAGTGCAAGGACCTCCCTGATTTGAGAGGAAATTAAATGGGAGGTTTAGAGGTTTCCTCATATTACATGTTTTTTGTAACTCAAAATGAGATTGTATAGCGTTATGGCTGGTTAGAGAGGGGATTTTGCTTATTTTGGAGAGATTTCCTCTTACTTCCTGTTGTGTCTAACAGAGAGGAAGTGAAGGTAATTCTCCCCAATGGAGCACAATCTGACAGGTTTTAAAAATCAACTAATTTATCCAAAACAAAAAAAAAAAAGTTTTGGCTTTGAATACAAGGTTAGGCAACCTCGGTAACCTTGTAGGTGAAACTACAAATCTCATCATACCTCTGCGACTGGGAGTCATGCCTGCGGCTGTCAGTCTTGCAATGCCTCATAGGACTTGTAGTTTTACAACAGCTGGAGTGCCAAGGTTGCCTACCCCTTTCCCTTATTCTTCTGCATAGTAATCTTTGTTCCAAGAGCCTGCAGATCCTATACTGAAACTATGGTGAACGGGGACCCCAGAGTCAGAAGAAACTGTTTCAAGAGGTCACCTGCCAGTACAACTGTTCTGCAATAGTGATGCTATACTGTTCTACATCATTTCATAAATGTTCCAAAGTTTCATTGTGCTGAGGTTACACCCCTTCCCACAAATCAAACCAAAAGTAGAAGAGCAAAAAAATATGAGTGTTCAAGGATGACCACTCAGTATATCTATTCCAACAAACGGCATGTATAATATAAAAAAAATAACATCTTTATTACTAAACATTAAAAGTTGTACAAACAATGGGGGCATAATTTCCACCCCACATAAAATAAAACCAACAAAGCAGCGGTCAGAGAGATGGGAATATTTCCTACGCGTTTTGTGATCACAGTTGCTTCCTCGGGGCTTCACAACCTCGTCATCTGACAAAGTGCCTAATATCGACAATTACAATCAAGTGAATTCATCATGTCAATCTGGGTTATGGGGAAGCAAAAAATGTAACCAAAGGCGAAGATAGTGCCCAGCATAGATGAAACCAGCCAAAAAGAAGGTTGGAAAAGGATTTTACCGACCAAGTATGGTTCTCAAAAAAAGGGGCTATGGCAACAGGAGGTAAATGGCATTCACACCATTCTCATCATGGTCTGGCAGCACTGGCAATAGGTCCAAATACAGCACCATCAACAATAATTAACATGAAGAACAGCTTCCATCATATGCTCTATATAATAAAATTGCTCCTGGATGACTGCCAGGTACACAATGTCCAGTATTTCCCTTGCCTAAAGAGGACCCTGCCCACATCGGCACATCTCTCTGACCGCTGCTTAATTTATGTGGGGTGGAAATTTTCCCGCCATTGTTTGTACAACTTTTAATGTTTTGTAATAAAGATATGATTTTTTTTTATAATATACATGTCGTTTGTTGAGTGTTCATTCTTGAACACCCATATCTTTTTTGCTCTTCTACTTTTGGTTATATTTCACTGGGTTGATAACCACTCAGTATTGAGTTGGATTAGCCATTATTTACTATGTGCAGTGTCTCTCCTGCAGAATTTTCTGTATACCTTTCCACAAATCTCCACCCTTTTGTAGCAAAATGTCACAGTAGGTGCACAAGCAATCTCTGTTACATCATGTGAGACAAGGGTATGATCTAGCATTCATGCCTCCCATTGATTTATAGAGATCCAACCGAGAAGATCCATGTGTTGCCAACATCCCAAATTGAACAATATTATATAAGAAGTACCCCCCCCAGGGAAATACTAAGGGACTTTTAAGGCAACTAATCAGCAAATATTTGGAAAAATATATAGAACTTTATCAATGTAAAATATGTGGTGCATACAACACCAACAAAGGAAAAAAACACGTTTCTGGACCTTTTCCCTTGGAGGACTAGCATTTACCCTGACCTCTCTGCAGCAACCGTGTCTGTTTCTACCCTCAGCCACACCACATGTGGCAGTTCTTGTTGCATTTTCCACTTGACTGGTATGTTTGTCTTTACTTGACTTCAACGATGCTCATTCCTTTGATCTCGAATATGAATCTGATGTGTGACTGTATCTCATTATAGAATATCAATATAGCAGCACTACCCCGTATGAAATGCCCCTGAAGAAAGGACTCTACATAGGTCCAGAAACACATTTTTTTTCTTTGTTGGTGTTGTATGAATTTCTATATCTTTTTTCCAAATATTTGCTGATTAGTTGCCTTAAACGTCCCTTATGCCGCGTACACACGGTCGGACTTTTCAGCTACAAAAGTCCAACTGCCTGTCCGACAGACTTTTGACAGACTTTCGACTGACTTTCAACAGACTTTCTAACGACCGGACTTGCCTACACGCGATCACACAAAAGTCCGACGGATTTGTACGTGATGACGTACACCGGACTAAGATAAGGAAGTTGATAGCCAGTAGCCAATAGCTGCCCTAGCGTCAGTTTCTGTCCGTTGAACTAGCATACAGACGAGCGGATTTCTGGGTCCGGCGGAGTTACGACGTAAAGATTTGAAGCATGTTCCAAATCTAAAGTCCGTCAGATTTGCGGCTGGAAAAGTCAGCTGAAAGTCCGGGGAAGCCCACACACAATCGGATTGTCCGCTGGACTTGGTCCGTCGGCGTCCGTTGGACTTTTGTAGCCGGAAAGTCCGACCGTGTGTACGCGGTATTAGTATTTCCCTGGGGGGTACTTCTTATATAATATACCTCCCATTGGGACTGCCACGGGCCAAAATTGAGTGACCCCCAGGGCCAGATTTCCATTACTGAAGCTGATAGGTGTAAGTCAAAATCCCATTGCTAGGCTCACCATTTTTTTATACAGAACATTTTGTTGTTTTCAGCCCTGAGTGGCTGCATGCCCAGGTTCAGGTGGGGAGGCGTAAAACCATGGCTCAACTGCCTGGTTCTACCACCACGTATCTGCACATATGAACGAAGCCTAACAGTGAATCCTGCCCTGACTGAACCTTTAACTTATTTTGCTGGACACACAGAGGTCATACTATACGAAGAGCTATGAATATGTAATGGAAGGAGATACTGTACAAAGTCAGACTTGGCACCCAATCGACAATGCTGATCCTTGTGAAGAAGACCCTGGAGGATGTCGCAGGTGGCGGTTGTCTTTCCTCCCGGGAGTTGCAGCGGCTGGTTCAGGATGTTGTCATACATTTGGGAAACATCCCGGCTGTAAAATGGAGGCTGAGCAGAGACAAAGAAGGATGGATGTGAGAATGTTGGTGAGATAGTAAATGCAGCTTAGTGATAGGAAGTAAATAGTAATAGTGAATAAATACAGTAATTTTAAACAGAACAATACATACACGGGGGATTTGCAGTAGGGATCCACCCATGGTGGTAGGAAAGAAAATTGCATAATGTATGGCCCAGCCTAAGGCTCTTTTCACATGGGTGATGATGGTATTTCATGGCAATGTGTACTGCCCCAAGTGACATCATCTCCACCTTAGGTGGGCAATAAAAATGTGGATGCACATGTTTTTCCTGCCCCCTGACCGCCTACCTACAGGCAGACTTGGTGCCACTTGGGGCAGTACACATTGCCACGACATTAACGCGACATGCCGAGTTTGACAGACGGCACCGACTGTCAAACTATGCCATTTAGGTGAATGGGACTACCTTTCATAGCCAAACTATGACCGTGATCAGAATTATTTGATTGGTTAGTATTAGTAACGCAGACACTTTTCTTTCATTGGTATGGCCAGCCAGGGCCGTCTTTAATGCAGGGCAAAAGGGGCAATTGCCCTGGGCCCTGTCATTTTTGGGGGGCCCAAAGCAGTTGCCCCTTGAGCCCGCGCTGCTGCCTGCCGGGAACCGAAGTTCTGTCACCTCCAGCGCTAGTTACTCTGGCTGCTCCCTGCTGTCCTCCCGGAGAGGAGTGCTGCTTCTGTATTTACAAGTGACAGCGCTCCTCTCCGTGCAGCCGTTCAGACCCCTCCCTGCTCCACACATCAGTCTCTGTGAGAGCAGAGGAGGGAGGGGGCAGGGCATCCACACAGGCGGAATTTCCTCCAGGGAACGGCAGCTGCACGGACATGCTGTGAGTTGAGGCTGCTCTTCTGCAGTTGTTTTCTAGGGGGGAGGGAGGTGAGCTCTGAACTGGGATTCGAGGGGAGGAGAGCTAGGTACCTGGGGAGGGGGGGGGGGGGAGAGAACTTGGATGTACAGCACACCTCTCATCTATGCATTCTGCAAATAATGCACCCCTCATCCATGCATTTTGCACATAGTGCACCCCTCATCCATGCATTCTGCACATAGCGCACCCCTCAACCCTGCATTCTGCACATAGCACACCTCTCAACCATGGATTTTGCACATAGTGCACCCCCTCAACCACGCATTCTGCACATAGCGTACCCGTCAACCATGCATTCTGCACATAGCGCACCCCCTCAGCCATGCATTCTGAACATAGCGCACCCCTCAACCCTGCACATAGAGCACCCCTTAACCCTGCATTCTGCACATAGCGCACCCCTGGACTCCGCACATAGCACCCCCTGGACTCTGCACATAGCGCACCCCTCATCCATGCATTCTGCACCACTCATCCATGCATTCTGCACATAGCGCACCCCTCATCCATGCATTTTGCACATAGCGTACCCCGTCAACCATGCATTCTGTACATAGCGCACCCCCTCAGCCATGCATTCTGAACATAGCACACCCCTCAACTCTGCACATAGAGCACCCCTTAACCCTGCATTCTGCATATAGCGCACCCCTGGACTCCGCACATAGCACCCACTGGACTCTGCATATAGTGCACCCCTCATCCATACATTCTGCAGCCCTCATCCATGCATTTTTCACATAGCGCAACCCTCATCCATGCATTTTGCACATAGCGCACCCTGCCAACCATGCATTCTGCACATAGCGCACCCCCTCAACCATGCATTGTGCACATAGTGCACCTCTCATCCATGCATGCATTCTGCACATAGTGCACCCCTCAACTCTGCACATAGCGCACCCCTTAACCCTGCATTCTGCACATAGCGTACCCCTCAATACTGCACTCTGCACATAGAGCACCCCTAACCCTGCATTCTGCACAAAGTGCACACCTGAGCTTTGCACATAGCACACCCCTGAGCTTTGCACATAGCACACCCCTGGACTCTGCACATAGCTCACCCCTCAACTCTGCACATAGCTCACCCCTCGATCCTGAACTCTGTACATAGCGCACCTCTCAACCCTGCACATAGCACACCCCTGAATCCTGCACTCTGTACATAGCGGACCCCTCAACTTTGCACATAGCACACCCCTGAACCCTGCACATAGCACACCCCTCAATCCTCCACTCTCCACATAGCGCACCCCTGAACCCTGCACTCTGTACATCCACACCCACAATTTGATACAGAGGTAATGATGTGCAGTAACCTCTAGCAACCTATCAGTGAACAGTAATGGTCTGCTGTAATCTCTAGCAACAAATCAGTGAGCAATAATGATTTATATTAACCTATGGAAACCAATCGGGTAGCAGTAATGATGTACAGTAACCTTTAGCAACCAATCAGTGAGCGGTATTGATAAGCAGTAACTTCTAGCAACTAATCAGTGAGCGGTAATGATATGGTTTAATCTCTGGCAACCAATCGCAATTGCTGCCTGATCCGCTGCAGTAAATTGATTTTGAGTCAAGCTGCTATTTATTGTATGTCCCAGAGCAGGGGGCCCAAGAAAATGTTTGCCCACGGTATAATCAATATTAAAGACGGCCTTGTGGCCAGCACAGAAGCTCATGCAATTTTTTTGGGGGGATTACATGATGGGATGTGTAACTATGAGAGAGTAGAAAAAAAGGGAGTACAGGAACAACAGATCATTGAGGTCCAGAGTCCAGACAGACACAGATGTAAAGAAATAGGCTAAGTGTGAATAACAGGGTGGAGATAGTCCAAGAACAATAACATCAGAGACAAACTATGACCTGCCGACACCAGTCTGAGATTGCTCAACCTGGCCTTACCTCTTGTGCAAGCACCATGCCTTTAGTGAAAAGGGAGCAGAGAAATAGAAGAAAGAGAAAATGCAAAGGTGATGAGAGAAGAACATCTGACAGTGTGTACAACAAGGATAGCACTAGTTCTCTCTGCTCAGAAAAGATACTTGCCAGTCCATAGAGCATCTCATACAAGACAGCGCCCAAACACCACCAGTCCACGGTGCGATCATATGGCTGCTTCCTCAGGACCTCAGGGGCCAGGTACTGGGGAGTAGAGGTAAAGATGTGGTATCAGAACACGAATGGCATCCATGCTCATTAGTAGATGGTCATAAAAGGCCAACTCTGGGCAAATAAAAAATGATCCCTTGCAGTGAGGCTGTGCTCTTTTATATCTCGGGGAACAACATAAGGAGATATACTTACCCAACCCTCAATTCCTCTCCGCAGCTAGACTGGTCTGTGCAAGGTGTGCACCCCCAAACTCCAGCAGGCTAGGATCCTGATTTCATCAAGACCAGAGCAGAATCCATAGTCCTGCACTGGATGACAGGATGCCAAGGGAAAGCCCAATACTGGATTGTGGGGAGCAACACTGCAAGGGGATCATTTTTTATATGCCCAGAGCTGGGCTTTAAAGTTGATGTTAAACAGTAACCATTCTTTTAACTTTATGACAGCAATATGCATATATGCAGTGGAAAGTGGGTGGACCTTAACACCCAGTTGCTACATATACAGTGGGGACGGAAAGTATTCAGACCCCCTTAAATTTTTCACTCTTTGTTATATTGCAGCCATTTGCTAAAAACATTTAAGTTCAATTTTTTTCCCTCATTAATGTACACACAGCACCCCATATTGACAGAAAAACACAGAATTGTTGACATTTTTGCAGATTTATTAAAAAAGAAAAACTGAAATATCACATGGTCCTAAGTATTCAGACCCTTTGCTCAGTATTTAGTAGAAGCACTCTTTTGATCTAATACAGCCATGAGTCTTTTTGGGAAAGATGCAACAAGTTTTTCACACCTGGATTTGGGGATCCTCTGCCATTCCTCCTTGCTGATCCTTGGACTATCTCCTTTAAGTCAGGGCTCTGGCTGGGCCATTCAAGAACAGTCAAGGAGTAGTTGTGAAGCCACTCCTTCGTTATTTTAGCTGTGTGCTTAGGGTCATTGTCTTGTTGGAAGGTAAACCTTCGGCCCAGTCTGAGGTCCTGAGCACTCTTGAGAAGGTTTTCATCCAGGATATCCCTGTACTTGGCTGCATTCCTCTTTCCCTCGATTGCAACCAGTCGTCCTGTCCCTGCAGCTGAAAAACACCCCCCAGCATGATGCTGGCACCACCATGCTTCACTGTTGGGACTGTATTGGACAGGGGATGAGCAGTGCCTGGTTTTCTCCACACATACCGCTTAGAATTAAGGCCAAAAAGTTCTATCTTGGTCTCATCAGACCAGAGAATCTTATTTCTCATCATCTTGGAGTCCTTCAGGTGTTCTTTAGCAAACTCCATGCGGGCTTTCATGTGTCTTGCACTGAGGAGAGGCTTCCGTCGGGCCACTCTGCCATAAAGCCCCGACTGCTGGAGGGCTGCAGTGATGGTTGACTTTCTACAACTTTCTGCTATCTCCCGACTGCATCTCTGGAGCTCAGCCACGGTGATCTTTGGGTTCTTCTTTACCTCTCTCACCAAGGCTCTTCTCCCCCGATAGCTCAGTTTGGCCGGACGGCCAGCTCTAGGAAGGGTTCTGGTCGTCCCAAACATCTTCCATTTAAGGATTATGGAGGCCACTGTGCTCTTAGGAACCTTAAGTGCAGAAGAATTTTTTTTGTAACCTTGGCCAGATCTGTGCCTTGCCACAATTCTGTCTCTGAGCTCTTCAGGCAGTTCCTTTGACCTCATGATTCTCATTTGCTCTGACATGCACTGTGAGCTGTAAGGTCTTATATAGACAGATGTGTGGCTTTCCTAATCAAGTCCAATCAGTATAATCAAACACAGCTGGACTCAAATGAAGGTGTAGAACCATCTCAAGGATGATCAGAAGAAATGGACTGCACCTGAGTTAAATATATGAGTGTCACAGCAAAGGGTCTGAATACTTAGGACCATGTGATATTTCAGTTTTTCTTTTTTAATAAATCTGCAAAAATGTCAACAATTCTGTGTTTTTCTGTCAATATGGGGTGCTGTGTGTACATTAATGAGGAAAAAAATGAACTTACATGATTTTAGCAAATGGCTGCAATATAACAAAGAGTTAAAAATTTAAGGGGGTCTGAATACTTTCCGTCCTCACTATATGTCTAGTTCTAAGACGCAATCCATCAGTGACCACTGAACTGTCACCGACACCGACAGGTTAACTTCCAACCATCGGAAGCCAGTAGGATGGGCATGTCAGCACTGCAGAGAATTACTCTGCCTCATTATTGGGAGTCTACTCTATCAGCCTTGGGCATCACAGCCCATTTAAAGAGCCAGTGCAAAGGGGTTAAATAAGATACTGTTTTTCTGTTAATTTTTAGTTCGGTAGATCTCCTGTAGCCTTTTTGCAGCCAATTCCTGTCTACAGATCGTCAAACGCATGGACCAAATGTCGGATGTTTTTTTTTTTTTAACCGTGCATTGTCTGGACATTCTGCCAATGTGTACTGAGCTTTAGTCTCCATGAGAAGTACAAGTGACAAGTGGCCATGCTGTTTTCAATCAGATCCTTCAACAAATGGGTTAATACAATATTCTGCTCAAATCTTGTAAGTGTCTATTGCTTTCCAATACTATTTTGCTAGTTTCCAATAGTGGTTCACCAAAATTAAAATTTTTGTGCCGAAACCAAAACCGAAATTGACGTTTTTGAAAAAAAAAATATTTTTATTAATAATTGCATTTAGACATGTGCATTTAATTTCGTTACGAATTTGTTTGACGAATTTCGACAAATTTGTTAATTCGGAAATATCCGAATTAACGAAAACCAGTTTAAAGAATTTTTCCGAAAATTCGTAAACTCGCAAATTCAAAAATCTGAAATAATCACTAACCTAACTATTACTAACTATTAAATTATAGGTATTGGAATTTCCTTTCAAATTTGGCTGTTCGTGAATGTAACGAATACGAATTTATCCGAAGTTACGGATTATCCAAAATAACGAATGCCCTATCTAAATGAATGGAACGTAACAAATTAATAATAATAAATAATAATAGTAATAAAAACTTTTTATTATTATTTATTATTAATTCGTTCCATTTGTTTAGATGCGGCATTCATTATTTTGGATAATTTGTAACTTCGGATAAATTCGTATACGTTCACTAACAGCCAAATTTGAAAGGAAATTCCAATACCTATAATTTAATAGTTAGTTATTATTAGTTAGTCAGTTATTCTTTCTTATTTTCGAATTTACGAATTGCGATCGTAACGAATGAACCAAAAAACGAAAAAGAAAAAAAACAAAAAAACTAAATTAAAGAAAATGAACACATTTTTTGGCAGTGCACATGTCTAATTGCACTATATTCGACTTTTTAATTAATATCATGAATTTAAATGAATATGAATTTATTGTCAGCCATTATCAGCACCTTTTGAAGCAGTGTTAAAAATCCTGCTTGCTGCATTTTTGGTGCATATTTGGTCAGTTAAAAAAAAAAAAAAAAATGCACCAAAAAAACACCTCCCCGTTGAAATGCATTGAAAACGCAGCAAGGATGCATCAAAAATGCACCTGTGTTGCGTTTTTGATGCATTAGTCACATACCTATGAAAAACGCGGTAAAATTCACGTAAAAAATCACAGGCGTTTTTACCAACCATTATCTGCACTTTTTTTTCTTTCGGTACAACGCTGAAAATCCTATTTTGGGACGATAATTTTCGTCAGCCGAAATTTCGTTGTGTCACTAGTTTCCAACCTGTTTCTTAAAGCTGAACTTCACCTGAAAAGGGAAGATTCGCTTTTTCTCCTCCTCCCCCTCTAACACTTTTGAAGTTTCCTTTTCTTCCAGGGAGCAGGTACCAGAGATCCAGTGACACTGTCACTAGGCAGAACGGGGAGATGCTGTTTACAATGGCATCTCCCCATTTGTCCTCTCCGTGAGGTGATCGCAGGTATGCCCGTGGCGATCGAGTCCGCGGGACCCGCGACCTGACTCACGGAAATCGCGGCAGCCCGCACGCCATCTTTGGCCATCTGTGCCCCATTGCGGAGATTTCCCTTCACTTCCTGTCCCATAGCTAAAACAGGAAGTGAGAAGAAATCCATGCATATTAAGGGAATTGCTTGGGGACCCCCAGGTCACTAATACTAGTGTCCAGGGGTGTCACTAGGGGGTGGCTTTTGGGGCTATAGCCCCGAATCTGGGGCCAATAGCCCCGAGTCTCTGCAGGGGTCCCCAAGGGGAGGAGAGGCTCTCTGGGGACCATTATGTAAGTGGGGGCTCTCTGGGGACCCTGATGCAAGGGAGAGGCTCTCTGGGGATCTTGATTTTAAGGCAGAGGCTCTCTAGGGACCCAGATTTAAGGGGGAGGCTCTCTGGGGACCCTAATGTAAGGGGGGCTCTCTGGAAACCCTGATGTAAGTGAGGGGCCCTCTGGGTACCCTGATGAAAGAGGGAGGCTCTCTGAGGACTCTGATGTAAGGAGGAGGCTCTCTGGGGACCCTGATGTAAGGGGGGCTCTCTAGGGACCCTGATGTAAGGGGGGGGCTCTCTGGGGACCCCGATGTAAGGGGGGCTCTCTGGGGACCCTGATGTAAGTGGGGGGCTCTCTGGGGATATATATATACACACACACACACGTATATTACTGTATATACATATGTATGCCCACCCAAGCGTATGACTTTCTTTACTACGCTGCTATGGGCTCTAGCCCCAGATCTTTTGTAGATCTAGAAACCCCCTGCTAGTGTCCCCATGGGAAGATTTCTATTACTTATCTTGTTACAACCCAAAATTTGGAGTTTTCATACCTTTCACTTTCAATGATAATGGTAAACAGGACAAATAGAGAGGGTGAATCTCCTCAATGGGGGGCACAGGCAGCAATAAAATCTGATAAGCATTCTAATTCACATCCACACTATCCAAAACTAAAAAAAAAGTTTTGCCTTTCATTATACTTTAAGTGTCACTTTAAAGTCACATAGTGTGCCATTTTTGCATTTTTTGTATACATTTTAGAAGATCTGTATACCTCAGGAGTCCCACAGAAGGTACAAGTGGTCTCTTCTGGCTCCATCCCCTCTTTGCAGAGACCAAAATCAGTCAGAACAACATGGCCCTGGAAGTAAGCAGGGGATAACATTCAGCTGAATTTTGCCGTTAAAGCAACTCTTTAGCTAAAACAAATATGTAAATAAAGTCCTCCTTGCAAATAAGCCAGCTAATACCCTCCCTTCGGATGCCCATACACATAGATTTGGAGCAATGTCCCTCTGTCGCTCTTTCCCCCCTCATTTGTCCCTCATTTTGGTCTGATCTATATAGTTGTATATAAAATGTACTTTCTATCTTTCAAAAAGTGTTTCCCGGTGCTAAACCTTTCATCCAATTTCTAAATTGCTGAATTTGTACATTTTAAAAGCCAATATAAAGGAATAGTAGTGGTAAAAGAAAAAGCACTTGTGGATTCAATTAACCTTTTTTTTTGGTTAATTCTCCTTTAAGGGGGTGTGGCAGGGGGCGTGTCCTATGCCTACATACCTTTGTTAGTAGGTGTCCCTCATTCCCATCTCTAACCGTTGGGCAGTATGCATACATCTCAGCTATAATGAAGGAAAGCAGTTGCCTCAAGACTCTGCAAAATCTGACACTTCCGTTCCTGGAGTGTCAGATCCCTGGACCCCCCACTGCATGCTGTAATTCCTGTCATTGCCCCCTATATCACTCATGGAGAAAGTAGTGAGAGCTGACAGATCAAACCACAGAGGGGCGGGGGGGGGGGGGGGCATTGTATCTTTCAAGGAGTTCTATGGTCACAATATACACTTTAATTTTATGAAGTCTGGCAGTGGGGTGATTTGGCGGAATGTTTGTTACTAGCTGCAACAACATGGTTACAAGTGAAATACAGTTGAACCTCGGATTACGGGCATAATCTGTTCCAGGAGTATGCTCGTAATCCAAAGTACTCGCATATCAAAGCGAGTTTTCCCATTGAAGTCAATGGAAACGAAAATAATTTGTTCCGCATTGACTTCAATGGGATGCAATACCGCATGCGGCCAGAGGTGGGGAGGGGCGCCGGAGAGCCTCAGAAACGGCCTGGAAAGATCCGAGGACACGTCGGCTGACCTCGGCAAATGTCAGAAAGGCTCGGAAACTGAGTATTTACGTGTCTTTTCGAGCATTGCCAAATGGTGCCGATCGGCTGCGATCGTCGCTGTTCGGCTCTGCTTGGCTCCGGCGCCCCCGCACCTCAGGCCAAATGCGGTACTGCAGGCCCTATTAGGTTGAATTCTGCTCGTCTTGCAAGACAACACTCGCAAACCGAGTCAGAATTATTTTTAAAAAGTTGCTCGCAAATCAAAACGCTCTCAAACCAAGTTATTCTTAAACCGAGGTTCCACTGTATAGTATTTTCAAATCCGTCACACCCTTTTCATGTTGAATTTTAAAAACAGCGGTGTTCTGCCAGATTAGCAAACCTGTCAGATCTGCAGGATTTCCGCTGCTTTTAAAATTCAACAACAAAACAGTGTCACGGACTTCTAAATGCTGTTTTGCACTATATAAGCTGAGCTTACTGTTCAAAATAAGTGTGGAATGCAAGACTTGGGTGGGTGTAAAAAGATGTCAGCTGCCGCCTTCTGACTGCAGGCTTAGTACGGCCGAGTGCGGGGTGTAGCAACATGGCCGTCGGTTGACAAATTTGACATGCAGTGTCCTGACGTCAGTGCATGTGGTTTTCTGCAACACACAGGAAGTGACATAGTTCGATATTCTGCCGGGTTTGACATTTTGTCAGAACACCGGTGCAAGGATTTTTGTCTACTTAGGTGAAGGAACAGCTGTCCTCCCACCACCCCCTGCACAATGGCAGTCCTAGAGCTATTTTTTTTATTTTTTACATTTTTTGTTTACATGTTTTAAAAATAATTTTAGGCCTGAAAATTACTTAAAACCCCCGAAATATTTTTTTTTTTTTTTTTAAGCAGACACCCTAGAGGATAAAATATGTATTACCTAATTTTTTTAGTAAAATGTAAAAGATGAGGTTGTGCTGAGTAAATTGATACCCATGTCAAACGTTGAAATTGCATGCGCCTGCAATGCTTTAAGGCCTGATTCACAGACTTGAATCAGGCCTTAAAGCGGGGTTCCACCCAAATTTTGAACAATATCTGTATGTATTCTCTTCCTTGCCTAGATGCTGACATGCCGTTTAAAAAAATTTAAATCGCCGTAATTACCTTTTATTTTTCTATTCTTCTTTGCACTTCCTGGTTCTCCTCTCGTTGGAGTAGGCGTGTTTCTAGCCTCTCCCAGACTCCTGGGAGCTAGTCTCAGGCTTCCCAGGATGCCACTGAGCATGTGCGGGAATGAGCGGTGAATGCTGGGAGTACAGCATTCACCACATCCAGGAAATAAATGCTTGTGGGCTTCAAATGCCCACAATGAAGATGGAAACTGCCTGCAGTGAATAATATAAGTTATTCTTTCCAACGAAATCTGACACAGGCGGACATATTACACACAATATGTGAGTATGTAATGCTGAGAAGAAAAGTTTGTGAATGAACTAAAAAAAAAAAAAAACGATAGATAGGTGGACCCCCACTTTAAAGCCCCTACAGGTCATCAGTGTAGCGATGCAAGAGCACTGCTACTAAAATTGTTACTCTCACTCTGGCATGTGCACTGATATATAACATGTGTAGGACAAGCACCATTTTTATACGTAGGTGCCCCAACGCACGCATTTTTTGTAGGTGTGTGTGTGTGTGGGGGGGGGGGGGGCTCTAATAGCCCCCTATGTGATAACATATAGGTGACAGGTTTTCTTTATAGAGACACCCGGGGTCTATTAGACCCTGGATGGCTCCTATCTAATCCACTGCAGCTGATGGAACACAGACGATCAGTTGTATCCCCCAACACTGGATCTGGAAGTGAAATCATACACCTCACTTCCCGATCTGTGTACAGGAGGGAGGCTAAATGGACAAAGGTCCGCTGAGCTCTAGCCGCCCTTCCCAGCGACACTCACCAAGACAGCACTGGGCCCACAGGTGGGAAGTTTACAGACTTCAAGATTGTTGAGACTAATAGTAGTAGGCTAGAAATAATTAAAAATCAAAGTAGAAATGAATAGATGATTTAAAATTTCGACCATAGATATGCTTTAATGAATGGGGCACTCATTAAAAGGAGAAAAAAATAGGAAAGAATTTTAGGGAAGCACATAAGTCATTTTTCAGGAACATTTCTTTCCATTGCCTCCCTATAAAGCCAGCTCTCACTACAGAAGAGGAAGAACTATAACTAGGAGTAGCTGTGCAACATCCCTTTCCCCGCATCTATTACCTTTTGTACGACCACCCCCTCCCTTTAGAATGTAAGCTATACGAGCCAGCCCTCCCGTCCCTTCTGTATTGAACTGTACTGTAATTGTGCTGTCCCCCCTCTACATTGTAAAGCGCTGCGTAAACTGTTGGCGCTATATAAATCATGAATAATAATAATCCCAAAGCTCTGAGTAGTCAGTGGACACATTTAAAAATTTTCCCAGAACTGTCACTGTTTCAGGAAATAAATAGGTGTAACACAAATATAAAATACCAAAATTTCTTTGCACAAGCCTTAAAAATTGAGCTGCATGCACTAAGTGGTGTAATCAATAATGTCAATACAGGCGGCCCCCCCGGGTTATAAACAAGGTTCTGTAGGTCAGTTCTTAAAGGTTATTCCGGCCCTTCACGAAAAATTTAAAGCCAGCAGCTACAATTACTGTAGCTGCTGACTTTTAATATTAGGACACTTACCTGTCCAGGGTTCCTGCGATGTCGACACCCCAGCCGATTTCCGGATCGGCTGTCGGGTGCTGCCATTCCCAGTAAGGAAACACGGCGGGCGGGTCCCTACTGCGAATGCATGAAGCGCGCGTCGCTTTCTAATTGGCCGGCAGAGGAAGGAGGAGTGGGGCCGAACTTCTAAGGGACGGCGCTGCAGAAGTGGGTAAGGAGTACCTGTCAAAAACAGATAACCGTCCCCCCCCCCTCCCCTGAAAGGTGCCAAACGTGGCACCGAAGGGGGAGGAGGAGACAGATAAGTGGAAGTTCTGATTTTGAGCGTTATGCCGCGTACACACGATCGGAAATTCGGCCAGCAAAAGACCGATGAGAGCTTTTCATCTGAAAATGTATGCTCCATTGGAATTTTGCTGGCCGAATTTCCAGCCAGAAAAAGACTGAGAGCATGTTCTTAATTTTTCGGTCGGAAAAAGTTCCTATCCGAAAACGCGATCGTCTGTAGCAATTCCGACGCGCAAATTTCCTACGCATGCTCGGAAACAATTCGACGCATGCTCGGAAGCATTGAACTGCATTTTCTCAGCTCATCGTAGTGTTGTATGTCACCGCGTTCTTGACGGTTGGAGTTCATCGAACTTTTGTGTGACCGTGTGTATGCAAGGCAAACTTGAGCGGAATCCTGACGGAAAAGCCATCATATCTTTTTCCGATGAGGATTCTGACCGTGTGTACGCGGCATTACTCCGCTTTGAGTTGGATTTGTATGCAAGTTGGAACAGGTACATTTTTTAAGTGTATCTACAGCAAAAAATTATAAGTTTTGGATAGCATAGGGAAGGGTTCACTGGCCATGCAGTGATGTGGGATTACTGGACAGTAGGTGGCAGAATGCGGTGAGCAGCAAGACAGTTTCCGGGACCAGTGTAACGTCACGCTGCCTGCGTATGCAAGTCAGATGTTTGTAACTCGGGGACTGCCTGTATATGAAAAGGCAAATGTTTTCAAACTGGCAAAAATTGGCAATGTGCCCTGCAATGTGTTGGGACAAGTGTGACTACGAATATTTTTGTGTCCCTGGCAAGAAAAAAAAAAGAGGTCCTCTTTAAGAAAGAATATGAATAATACTTACCTTTCCAAGGGTGGTGACTTCTTTCTATGATCTTCTCATGGGCTACTCTAGATGAAAACTCAGAATGATTTCTGGTGGGTGTCCCCATCCCATTTTTACCCTTTCCCTCTTTGGTTGCTAGGACTCTGGCACAGCAACCAATGACGCTGTGGCCCAGCTGGCAGCATCCCAACAACCAGTGACATTGTGCATTTGGCTGGGCCGTACAGCATCTTTGGTCATCAGCAGCCTGCACCATAATAACTAATCATGCTGTGTGGCCCAGCTGCCAGCATCTTAGCAACCTGCTTAGCAACACTTTGCATGTATACAGAGCAACATTACTAAGCTGCAGCTGTTCGGTAGTAACATTCCGCCCTCTGTGCCGCCGCCCACCGAGTGTCGCCTAAGATTGTCACCTCACTTTGTCTTATTTTCTTTTCAAAACCTCTTTTCACTTTCTTTTTTCTTACCTGGCTGTCAAGGAGGATGTTTTCAGGCTTCAAGTCTCTAGAAAAGGCAAGATAAATAATAAACATGTATTTGAAGAACAAGCAGTTTCTGCTGTTAGGTTTATTGGGTCTTTAAAACGAACACTATGGCCTATATTTCTCATTATGGCCTAGATTTGTGTCAGTCTTCTTTTTATTTACAATAATTAAAGCATAGATGGACAATTATAATTATGTTCAAACATAACCATTAACCACTTTATCTCTGGAAGGTTTTACCCCGTTCATGACATGGCCTTCAGGACATTGTTTGCTATTCGACACTGTGCTACTTTAACTAGCAATTGCTTGGACATGCAACACTGTTCCCAAATGAAATTTATATCACTTTTTTATGATAGAGCTTTCTTTTGTTGGGATGTGATCACCACTGGGTTTTTATTATATATATTATATTATTATATAAACCACTGAAGAAAAAGACTGAACATTTTGAAAAAAACAAACAAACCATATGTTCTACTTTCTGTTATAAAATATATCTGATAAAATCAAATGTCTCCAAAAATTTAGGCCAAAATGTATTCTGCTACATGTCTTTGATAAAAAAAAAAATGTACGCAGCTATAGATGCTATACTGGTAATGGCGGTGATCTGTGACTTGTAGCGTGACTATGATAGTGTGGCGGGCAATCTGGGGCTAGCAGACACTGGCTGGGAGGGACACTAAATGACTGACACTGACATTGCCAGTGACACTAATACAGTGATCAGTGATAATAATGTACACTATACTAATGACACTGGCTGGAAAGGGGTTACCATTTAGGGGAAATTAAAATGGTAACAGTGTGCCTAACAAGTGAAATGTATGCTGCTAACAGATCTGGCTGCTTTTTCTCCCTGAAGTCGTATTTAATTTCAGGGAGAAGAAACAGCCAGATCGCTGTCTGTGTACAGAGTTCTGTGTTTTTAAACACAGAACTCTGTGCTGCGATTGGCCACAGCCGATCAGCAGGTTTTAGCCAAAATCATTGGCTAAAATCTGCTGACAAACATGTGCTGTGTCCAATTACAGCACAGGAAGCACATGTGTGAGCCCCAAACCTGGAAGAAAGGCCGCAATATACAGGTACGTCGCCTAGCCTGGCTGTGCCGCCCATCTGCATTAGATGTACTGTGGGTGGGTGGCAAGCGGCTAGAGTGTATCTAAATCCAAACCCAAAAATATAATATATTTCAGCCTATTGTTCAGTTGTTTTTCTTTTTTCCAGCTTCTTTTGCTTTATTTTCACCTGGTAATCCTGCAAATAACAGGTCTTGTCCCCAGGTGGCTATCCCACTCCTCCACTGTATCTATAGGTGGAGCCATGGTTGTCACCCTAGGCCATAGGTCCCAACTGTCCCTGATTTCGAGGGACTGTCCCTGATTTCGAAGGACTGTCCCTGATTTCGAAGGACTGTCCCTGATTTGGAGCAATGTCCCTCTGTCCCTCTTCCCCCTAATTTGCCCCTCATTTTGGTCTGATCTATATAATTGTATATAAACTGCACTTTTATATCTTTCAAAAAGTGTTTCCCAGTGCTAAACCTTTCATCCACATTTTAAATTGCTGCATTTGTAATTTTTTAAAGCCAATATAAAGGAATAGTAGCGGTAAAAAAAAGCCCTTGTGGATTTAATTCTTTTTTTTTTGTGCTTAATTCTCCTTTAAGGGGGTGTGGCAGGGGGCGTGTCCTATACCTACATACGTTTGCTAGTAGGTGTCCCTCATTCCCATCTCAAAATGTTGGGAGGTATGCCCTAGGCTGCTCTCCCGATATTGACTACATATCATATTGACTACAAACATACCCCATAGCACAGCTCCATTATATAGGGGGGCAGGGCAATTGGTAGATAACTAGGAAGTTATTCTTTGATGCAGCTTACAGGAAGGGACAAGGACACTGCATTTCTAGCAAGATTAGATATTCACTGCAAGATGATGAAACGTTCTTAGCTTTAAAATAAAATGAATGCAACCACCACATTTAAGGACTGTAAGCTGCAACATATTGCATTTTTGCTCTTGGGTTTAGTTATCCTATAAATTCTTTAGGGCCTTCGTCAATGGGATTTGGGCCTGTGATGATGACAATAGTTGGAGATGATTCGGAGATCATTCAGAATTCATTGACAGGTGCACTTAACCTGCAGTTGACCTCCTTCTGACTTGCACTGGACCTGAAGTCCTTTCAGATTTTTTAGGCCATGATTTCAAAGACATCAGTTAGATGCAATCTCATCAATTTGTGTCAATGTTTTAAAAACGTTGTTTCTATGTATATTTTGTAATCATACTGTATATGTAAATAGAGACATATTTGCTCATTACACTGTATCTGCACACTTCCCTTCCTTCTATTGTAGTGCTACACAAGGGTTGTACTATGCTGTACCTTCCCTCAGTGCAAACGTATGTGTTGTTGTCCGAGTCACTGAAAACAATGCACTCCCTGTGTGTCCAACATCTTATCTCTGTAGTTAGGAGCAAGACATTGTTATTGCATGGAGCCACTGAGAGCTCCATCTAGTGGCTAATCTACACACACACACACACTATCTTTCACACACACACACACACATACTATCACACACACACACACATACTATCACACACACAAACACACACACACACATACTATCACACACACAAACACACACACACACATACTATCACACACACACACATACTATCACACACACACACATACTATCACACACACTCACTATCTTTCTCACACACACACACACATACACACACACACACATATACTATTACACACACACACACATACTATCACACACACACACACATACTATCACACACACTCACTATCTTTCTCACACACACACACACATACACACACACACACATATACTATTACACACACACACACACACACACACACTATCACACACACTCACACTCACTATCTTTCTCACACACTCACACACATATACTATCACACACACACACACACACATATACTATCACACACACACATACTATCACACACACTCACACTCACTATCTTTCTCACACACACACACACACACATACACTATCACACAAACACACACATATTATCACACACACTCACACTCACTATCTTTCTCACACACACACACACATACACTATCACACACACACACACACTATCACACTCACTATCTTTCACACACACACACACACACACACACACTATTACACACACACACACACACACACATACTATCACACACACACACTCACTATCTTTCTCACACACACACAATCACACACACACACACACACACATACACTATTACACACACACACACTATCACACACACTCACACTCACTATCTTTCACACACACACACACACACACATACACTATCACACACACACACACTATTACACACACACTCACTATCTTTCACACACACACACACACTATTACACACACACACACTATCACACACTATCTTTCTCACACACACACACACAATCACACACACACACACACATATACTATCACACACACACACAATCACACACACTCACAATCTTTCTCACACACACATACATATACTATCACACACACATACTAACACACACACTCACACTCACTATTTTTCTCACACACACACTCTCACACACATACTATCACACACAGACACATACTATCACACACACACACAATCTCAAACACACACACACACACTATCTCACAAAAGTGAGTACACCCCTCACATTTTTGTCAATATTTTATTATATCTTTTCATGTGACAACACTGAAGAAATTACACTTTGCTACAATGTAAAGTAGTGAGTGTACATCTTGTATTGTGTAAATTTGCTGTCCCCTCAAAATAACTCAACACACATCCATTAATGTCTAAACCGCTGGCAACAAAAGTGAGTACTTATATTTACAAAAATGTGAGGGGTGTACTCACTTTTGTGAGATACTGTGTGTATTTCATCTGTGCATTTTCCTGTTTGGAGTACAGCTTTAATTAAAACATTTGATAAATTTAGTATGAACAAGGATTTATGGAAATACTTCTGATGACATGAAATCTACAGTAATTCTTACCTGTAAATGATATTTTGAGAGTGCAAGTAGCCAATAGCACTAGCCACCTCTGCTGAATAGAAGCGGGCCCGGGGTTCCAGGAAGGAGCGCTCTCTTTGTAAGTGGAAGAAAAGCTATAAAGGGAGGATAAACACCAAGTCAAATTTTAGTGATATACATAAGTTAAAGGCAAAGTAGAAAAACCTGACAAAAAAATTAAATTATAATTTAAAGTGATTGTAAACCCTTCCATATACCTAGTGAAGTGACTGGCCTCAGGAGATTAAATAAGTTTCCCTACATAAGTTGTACCTGTTTATCTGCAGTCTTCTCTTCTCTACAGTTGTTCAAAGTGCAGAATTTTTACAGCTTGTCTGAACTTTCAGAAAGCAGAGGGCAGGGAGCTGAAGTTGTAGAGCTCAGTGAGAGCTGATTGGAGGGAAGGGACACACCCTCCTTCACACAGCACACTGGAACAGAGCTGAGGCAGCCAATCACAGGCTGTGTGCTGGAGCTCCCTTCTTTGTCACCTTTTTTCTCTTGGTGTCAGGAAAACTTGTCAGAATTGATTCATGCAGATAGCAGAGGCAGCAGACAGAAATGACACTCAGTGCTCTGGATTGAGACAAGTACACACTATAGAGGGATATGCTTTATTCATATTCCATGTCTGAGGTTTACAACCACTTTAACCGATTGCTGACCGCATAACTTGGTTATATAGTGGCGCTTCCAGGTAAGGGGCGCGTGCGCGCCACCAGCCCTGCGGCTGTACTGTGTTAAGACAGAGCGCAAGCCGATCAGTGGGTGCCGGCCAGTGGATATCCATGACACCCACTGATTGGCAAGGAGGCACACAGAGCAGAGCTCTGCCTATGTAACAAGGTAGAGCTCTATTCTGTCAGCAGGGATGTGATGGGATTCCTTTCCCTGCAAAGCAGTAAAAACAGCACGTAGTAAACACAAAAACACTGGTTAACTGTTTGACTGCCCTATATGTATAACCTCTCCTCAGCCAGTGTCATTAGTACAGTGACAGTGTATATTTTTAGCACTGATCTCTGTATTAGTGTCACTGATTCCCAAAAAGTGTAAAAAGTGTCAGTTAGTGTCTGATTGTCTTCCGCAATATCGCAGTCCTGCTATAAATCACTGATTGCCGCCATTACTAGTATAAAAAAAGTAAATAAAAATTCCAGTATACTGTATATCCCATAGTTTGTAGACGCTATAACTTTTGCTCAAACCAATCAACTTACGCTTATTGGGATTTTTACAAAATTTTGTAGCAGAATACATATTGGCCTAAATTTATGAAGAAATTAGATTTTTTTACATTTTTTTATTGGACATGTTATATAGCAGAAAGTAAAAAATACAATTTTTTTTTTCAAATTTGTCAGTTTTTTTTTCGTTTATAGCGTAAAAAATAAAAACCGCAGAGGTGATCAAATACCACCAAAAGAAAGCTCTATTTGTAGGGGAAACAAGGGATATAAATTTAAAGCGGAGTTCCACCCAAAAGTGGAACTTCCGCTTATATGCTCCCCCCCCCCCGTTCCAAAACAGGAGACACGGTCCGATCTCCCGGAAGTTTAGCCCCCCCCCCCCCCCCCTCCTATTCCACCATCTGCTGGGCCAATTAGAAAGCACAGCGGGCTTTGCGCACAGTAGGGTACCAGCTGTGAAGCCGAAAGTCTTCACTGCTGGGATTCCTTACCAGGAATGGCGGCGGCAGCACCCGGGGAGTCGATCCTTAGATCGGCTGGGGTGCCGATATTGCGGGCTCCCTGGACAGGTAAGTGTCCAAATATTAAAAATCAGCAGCTACAGTATTTGTAGCTGCTGACTTTTAATTTTTTTTCACCCAGGCTGGACCTCCTCTTTAATTCATGTACCGCATGACCGCGCAATTGGCACTGAAGTAATGGCAGTATGTGCCGTTGCTTCAGTTAGACTGTGCCGTTACCGGCGGCTTCCGTGCGCATGCGCTGGAGTGACGTCATTACGGCTCTGGGCAATCACAGCGCCGGAGCCTGCAATACCCGAAAGTAACTCCGGGAGCGATGTCAGCCGCCGAAGCAGGGTACGAGGACAGCTGCAGGGGCTTCGATCTCAGGTAAGTAATTCACAATGAGCTAGTATGCTATGCATACTAGCTCATTATGCCTTTGTCTTGCAGGTTTTTTTTTTTTTTCTAGGGTTTACAACCACTTTAACCGGTTCCCGACCGGCGCACGACGATGTACGTCGGCAGAATGGCACGGCTGGGCAAATGGGCGTACCTGTACGTCCATTTGAATTCCCCGCCGTGCCATTGCGTGCGCGCCGGCCGGGAGCTCCGTGAGTCGGGTCGCAGGTCCCGCAGACTCGATCGCCGCGGGGATACTGCGATCGCTTACGGAGAGGACAAACGGGGAGATGCTGATGTAAACAGCATCTCCCCGTTCTGCCTAGTGACAACTGTCATCGGGAGCAGTGATCAGTCTAGTGACACATACAGCCCCTCCCCCCTACAGTTAGAAAACACTCCCCTAGTACTGATTAACCCCTCCCCACCCCCTAGTGGGTAACCCCTTCACTGCCAGTGTCATTTACACAGTAATCAGTGCATTTTTAATCGCACTGATCGCTGTATAAATGACAATGGTCCCAAAAATGTGTCAAAAATGTCCGACATGTCCGCCATAACGTCGCAGTCACAATAAAAATCGCTGATCGCCGCCATTACTAGTAAAAAAAAATTATTAATAAAAATGCCATAAAACTATTCCCTATTTAGTAAACGCTATAACTTTTGCGCAAACCAATCAATAAACGCTTTTTGCAATTTTTTTTTTACCAAAAATATGTAGAAGAATACGTATCGGCCTAAACTGAGGAAAAAATTTTTTTTTTATATATATTTTTGCGGGATATTTATTATAGCAAAATGTAAAAAACAATGCGTTTTTTTCAAAATTGTCGCTCTTATTTTGTTTATAGCGCAAAAAATAAAAATCACAGAGGTGATTAAATACCACCAAAAGAAAGCTCTATTAGTGGGAAAAAAAGGACGTCAATTTTGTTAGGGAGCCACGTTGCACGCCCGCGCAGTTGTCAGTTAAAGCGACGCAGTGCCGAATCGCAAAAAACGCTCTGGTCAGGAAGGGGGTAAATTCTTCCGGGGCTGAAGCAGTTAAGGTATGTACAATTTATAAAGGAACCCCCTCACCCAAAGGGATCTCAGTAGAGAAAAAAAAAAAGGGAGGGAACCTGTTTGTGATTCTAATAGCCAACTATGGATGTGCAGCCGTTCAGCATTTATAGAAGAGGAGGTAAGTATTTTCTACATTTGAATATATTCCTCAAAAGCCATAAAAGATATTACCATACAAAAGTAGCAGTGACATCATCACTGTGCTATACATAGCCTGAGCAGAGCTATGGGAGGGGCTCAGCAGGCTCCACCCACTACAAACTGCCTACTGAAAAGTACAGGAGGGGGGCGGAGACAAGACCAGTCACCCTGCACAAGAAGAGAGAGCAGCAGTGAGCGGTCTTTATTACAGAAGCAAAGTTTCACACTGCATTACTGTACAAATCTGGAAGAAATACACAAAGCACACCAAGACCCCAGTAAGAACACACTTGTCTTTAGACAATATTTGCTTATCCCAGAGTTCAGCTTTAAAGTGATCCTACCTATATGACAGACCAAACCACTGCCAACCCCTATACTATTCATCTCTGCCAAAGAGAGATCACACAAGTACACGATAAGCGGGATTCAATTCCCATAACATTTATCAGGCTTTGACAAGTTGCTGAACACGCAGATTAATCATCGCTATCTTAGTCGCCATCCATCTTGTTTATAAACAGTCAAATGACTGTATGGTGTACATGTGGGGAAGAGGCTGATGACACAGCACAAAGCTCACCGGGCATAATGTTCTCTGCACAGAGGATCAGGTCCCAGGAATAGAACACCACGGTGTCACCGCGTATTTTCGATCGAGAATATGGAACATCAATTGAATTCTAGAAGCAAAGCGTTCTTTCTACATGACCTGTGTGTGGCCTCTGAGATCTGCTTACCTAGACTGAAGAAATTCCTTCTGTATCATTGAGAGCTACAGACGAATTTCTCAGCGTTCTAAAGATTTCCATATAGAGAGATCTCTGTCTGTATCGGGCTATTGTATGGTGACAACAATGGGCCTTTTTTACGCCTGGCCATAGCCAGTGACGATATCTAAACCCAAGAACAAAAAATATACTGCAGCTTACCGGTTCTTAGATCTGGTGGCTGGATTAATGTGGAACTGAAAGCAAAACATTAACATCTGCGAACAGGCAGGCTTTTTAATGCAGAGGAAACGTGCAATGGGGTTGGGGCAAATAGACTGTGCACTTTGCAAAGTGCAGCTGTTCCAGGACTTAGTAAATGAGGAAAGCTTCACTTTGAAAAGACTACCCAATCACGTTCAAGGCAAAAAAATAAAAACAGCATTTTTGCTTGCACATGACTGGATGATGGAGGGTCAGCAGAGCCTCCGCTCATCTACTAAGCTCTGGGGCAACTGCACTTTGCAAAGTGCACAGTCTATTTATCTTTAGTAAATCAACCTGTAGCACCCTCTACTTTAGGTAGGTGCTAGAAGTAGGATTTTTGTTAGTACTGAAAAATTCAGGCCTAGCTTTAAGCTACAGTAATAAGGAGAGCCGGCAAAACTGTAATCCTTGAAGTGACGTTTATTGGTACATCAGAGTGACAATAAAACAATAAAGCTGACGCGTTTCGGCAATAGCCTTAGTCATAGCTACGACTAAGGCTATTGCCGAAACGCGTCAGATTTATTGTTTTATTGTCACTCTGATGTACCAATAAACATCACTTCAAGGATTACAGTTTTGCCGGCTCTCCTTATTACTGTTGCATTGGAGTGTGTTGGGACACATCGAGCCTCGGCACCTGTGAGTGGACCTGGTGTATTGATTAAGTTGTCCCTGCAGAGAGCGCTGTTACCTTTCTTCTTTTCCTAGCTTTAAGCTAGGCATGTTTGTTTTGATCTGTGTGGGCTGGGAGTGGCTCAGAGTAGGCTGGTGACTCACAGAGAGCATCATCTTTTTGTTACCTCCCTTCTGCTTCTAGAAGGAAGGAGGGGAAGAGAGGTGGAGCTGTCTGGGGCGTTCTAAGGAGCCCTGACCAATCCCCAACCTGGATTGGCAGGGGGAAGGCCTCCTTAAATACCTTGAGTCAGCCCAGCTGGGAGGAGTTGTCGGGTGGAAGAAACTGGAGATGGAGCACTAGGTTGTCAGGGCCTTTGAGGCAGTCTAGGGGGGGGGGGGTGACCTCGGGCCTGTGGGGTTCGGGTGCAAGTTGGACCCTTGCTGAGAAACAAAGAAGGATTTGGACAGGAGGCACAGAGAGGAACTGAGAAAGAAAAACGGGAGCTAGTGTTGCCAGGCAAGTCTCCAGGAGGGATCCCCCGGAGTGCAGCCAGGAGGGCTGGCGAGTGACAGGCACAGTTGTCAAAGCTGGGGAGGCATGCTGGAGCAGACTGGTAGAGTGCAGTCTGAGATGGATGTACAGCCAGCAGGATAGACTGTGATGTCATGGGCAGTGGAGTCGGCAGCTGCAGCCAGGAGGGTTGGCAGGGCCTGAAGAGGACTGACTGGGAGCAGTAGTCCACCAAGGTCAGCTAGCACTAAAGACTTTCCTATTTTTGTTGCTACACTAAAGGGGCCCGCGATCCCTGCCTGCAAATGGCAGTTGCTAAGGCCTGACAGAGTCAGAGTTGGACCTACCATGTGCTAGCTGTACCAGGAACCAAGTATTGTACAGGAGAGAGAGGAACAGTCTACAAATAAGCGTTGTGCTGGAGGAGACTGGAACTCTAGAAGTGCAAATATAGGTTTCAACTGATCATTTTATTGATTCCCTTATTGACTTTGGGCATCCCATAATTTCCCTTACCCTATCCAAGTTTAAAATCCGAATCCAAAACAAACATATGGACTGTTCATTGTCTCAAGAGTGACTGAGAAGTAAATGGCGGGCTGGGCAGGGTGACAGGTGGACCACAATATCCAGCAGCCCCTATGAGGGTACCGCTATGATCCCCTATGTCTCTTCTGCAAAAAAGACTTACCTGCCTGTTCGCAATCACCAGCAAAACATATGAGGAGCTGAGCATGTGCAGCTAACTAGATGTTGATTTACTAAAACTAGAGAGTCTAAAATCTGGTGCAGCTGTGCATGGTAGCCAATCAGCTTCTAACTTCAACTTGTTCAATTCATTTATGACAAAAAAAAACTAGAAGCGGATTGGTTTCTATGCGGAGCTGCACCAGATTTTGCACTCTCCAGATTTAGTATATCAACCCCATAGTGCGCTGGAATGATTGCACTGCCGTGCATGCACATGAGTGACGTCATCACATGCCAGCCAAGCAAAACGGCAGAATACAGGCACTAAAGCCTCCATACACACCTGTCCAATGTGCCTGCCCCAGCACCGCCATTATCTTCTGAGTGCTGGTAAAAAAATGATGTATAGCGCTTGTGCCTAACAATGCAATCCATTGGTACACGGGCACTTGGATGCGTCCTGGCGGGTTAAACCAATGCAGATTATATGTAATTGCTTATGTTTATGTATTTCTTTGATCACGTTGTGTTTCCTACTTATGGTTATTTTTTTTAGAACCCACTACTACCCATTCCAGTGTCCCTGTACTTTCCTGTGCACTTAGCCCTGATTCACTGCGCAACTTCAGCGCAACTTCAAAGCCGCAGGTCGGTGCGATTTGCACCTCCGATATCATTGTGGCTTGTGACTTAGTTTAACAGATGTCTATGCAAATCGCAATGAAATGGGAAAAAAGTAGTGCAAGAGCTTTTTTCAAAGTCACTGTGACATGAGTTGCGGCAATTCGAACAGCTCCCCCCAAAGATACAGTACAGTGAGTGAATGGTTTCAGCCTAGGACTGGACGTGTTTTACCAGCAGGATCACCAGGTGAAAATAAACAAAAGAGGGGAAGTAATACAGCCATCACATCTAAGGAGAGATAACCTGCAATATACTACATTTTTATTTTTGGGTTTAGAAAAGCCTATATTGCAACTGGGCAGCACAGTGGCCTAATGGTTAGCATTTACGTTTATGCCTTGCTGCACTGGGGTCCTCAGTCTGAATCTTGGCCAGGACACTGGCCTTGCTGCACTGGGGTCCTCAGTCTGAATCTTGGCCAGGACACTGGCATGGACACTCTGCATGGAGTTTCACAAACACGTCTACCTTGACCACTGCTGGTGTTCTCTGGTTTCCTTTTGGATATTTTGATATTCCAATAAACTTTACTTGGAGCCCACGTGAGGTGCAGCCATAGCTCCCAACTGTCCCTGTCTATACACACACATACATACACAAGTGTAACCTGATCTGGTTGATTGTAGACAAACATATCTATGGGCACTCTGCAGCTTCGTCTTCGAACACTCCCTGACTATTCTCTATTTGCCAAATTGGCATCCCAAGATGGTGTTAGGGTTGGCTTCTCACTGCATAAAACTACAGGTTTAGACAACACGAGCGCATAGCTCCCAACTGTCCCTGATTTGGAGAGACTGTCACTGATTTGGAGAAATGTCCCTCTGTCCCTCATTCTTCCTCATTTGTCCCTCATTTTGGTCTGATCTATATAGATGTATATAAAATGCACTTTTTATCTATGAAAAAGTGTTTTCCAACACTAAACCTTTCATCTGATTTCTAATTTGCTGCGTTTGTAAATTCCAAAAGCCAATATAAAGGAATAGTAGTGGTAAAAAAAGCACTTGTGGGTTTAACCAATCTTGTTTTTTTGTACAATTCTCCTTTAAGGGGGCGTGGCCAGGGTTGTGTCCTATGCCTGTATACTTTGGCTGATAGGTGTCCCTCATTCCCATCTCAAAAAGTTGGGAGGTATGGGTGTAGCTGTTTCTTATTTTGAAGATCTGGCAACCTATCTTGTAAAATATTTGCCAAAAAAATTATATGGAAAAGGCTCTCTATGCATATCAGGCATAATGCCCAGGGAGCTGGCCTAAAGAATGCAAGAAGTTGACTGAAAGATATCACAAATGCAATATGCAACTAGAAACATTTAAGACATATTATCACTGATACATCAAGGTCAAAGCATTTTTTGGCTCTGGGTTAGATCATTAAAGTGTTTTTTACCTTACAAAACAATGCCACTGGCAGCCCCTCTCCTTTATCCAGCGACAACTCACAGTATAAGTGTTTGTTTAAATCTTTGACTCTAAATACCTTTTTTTTTTCTAGGAATCTTCAGGCCGGTCACGTGACTACCAGTCGCTCAGCTTCTACGATCCAGGGCTACATCAGGAGGGGCCGAGATCTCCCTTTGACGTCAGGCGGGAGGTCACGTGACCGCTGTGCCTGCCGCATGGCACCTCCCACTAGCCCTGGATCGTGGTAGGAGAGCAGCCGGGAGTCACGTGACCGACCTAAGGATACCTGAAAAAGAGGTATTTAGAGTCATAGACAAACACTTTTGCTGTGAGTTATCGCTGGATAAAGGAAAGGGGCTGCCAGTGGCATTTTGTACATTTTTAATGTACTACGAATAGCGGCAGGAGAGGGGGGGCGGAGACAGCTCACACAGGATCTGACAGGCAGGGAGGGGGGAGAGAAGGACAGAGCAGGGCTGCGGATGACAGAGGCAAGTAAACTGACCACTGTCAGGGCTCAGCAGCCATGACCACCTACCAGACAACCCCCTGCAACACCACCCAACTCTGACCTTGACCCAATCTGCTAAGTTTTGCTGCCTATATTCTTTCAAACCACAACTGGAATCCCCACCTAGACCCAAGTGCCTTTAACCCCTGTCATGCCAGGCCTACATCCATTTCCTCCATGCATTTTACTCCGGGCCTCCCTAGACTGTTAATTCCCCTGAAGTGTTCAGCAGGTGCTATATATAGTGAACCAAGCTTGTGCAGGAGGAAGGAAGAGGAGGATCTTCATGTAAATAGGGAGAGAGTTGTCCCTATTTTGTTCTGTGTTCTGGACATTTTTCAAGTTGGGCATCCCAAAATTCCCTACCCCATCCAAGTTATCATCCCCTAAAAAAAAAAATAACAAAAACAAGCCAAGGACTGATTTCTGTGTCTGAGTGAAGGAAATGCTAAGTGACTGGCTGTGCAGCAGTGGGGACCCGACCATCAGCAACTCTTACGAGGGGTGTGCTACAGTAGTGTGCAACTAGGCACATGCCGAGGCCTGTGTTTCGTGACATATGGCGACCCATTACATTTGGCTACCCGCTGGAGTGCGCATGCGCAACGCCGCCATATGTTGTTTTATCAGATTAGGCGACCCGTCAGAATGTGTAACGGAAGTGACGTTCTGTTACACCCACCAGAGTTGCATTTTACACTTATTTGTAACAGTAAACTGAGTTTATATAGTGAAATACAGTACTTAGAACTATGTCTGATTGGTTAGATGTTGAATTTGGAAAGCAGCAAACTTCTGTCAGATGAGCAAACCTATGACATAAGCAAGACTCCGGTGGGTGTAAGAAGATGTCCGCTTTCCCCCTTCTCAGTGTATCCTTACTATGGAGAAGTGCGGAGTGTAGGAAGATGGCGGCGACGGAATGTCACTTCCGTGCGGTTTTATTGTGCTCTTTTGTCCTAAAAACACATGGAACGTTGGAACGCATATGGCGGCGTCGCACATGCGCACTCCAGCGGGTAGCCAAATGTGATGGGTCGCCATATGTGACGAAACACCTGTACTACATACCTGCAATAGTAACGTTTAAAAAAAACAAACAAACGGACATTTACTTATACAGTTCTACAAACTGAATGCACATTATGTACAATGATGAGTATGACAGGATTCTGAGTGCCAAGAGGACCTGTCTTTTCACAAAAGGGCCATTTGTGTGCTACCCTGTTTCCCCGAAAATAAGACCTAGCGTGATTGTCGGTGATAGCTGCAATATAAGCCCTACCACCCAAATAAGCCCTAGTTAAAGTCCTTGTATGTCTTATTTTAAGGGTAGGGCTTATTTTCAGGGAAACAGGGTAGGGATTATTTGGGGGGTAGGGTTTATATTGCAGCCATCACCGACAATCACGCTAGGTCTTATTTAGGGACCTGTTTCCACGCTAGGGAAACAGGGTATGTAGGAATGGAGTGTGAAGTTACTGCAGCCTCACCTCGCCTCCATTGACGTAGTCCAGGACAAAGTAGAGTTTTTCTGCAGTTTGAAAGGAATAATGCAGGCCTACCAGGAAAGGATGTTTCAGGTTCTTAAGCAGGACATTCCTTTCAGCCATAATGTGAGATTGCTGGGGGGAAAAAAAGCATACCATTAAAAATGAATACTGACCTTAGAGACCAAACCGCACATAGCTGCCTATTGGGAACGTCATAGCATAAGGCGAAGGAAATCTATCTTACCTCCTTTTTTTTCAGAATAGTCTTTTTCTGCAGAACCTTCACTGCATAGAACTTACTGTCACTTTTACGCTTTGCCAGGAGGACCTATAGGGAAAAAAAATCATTACAGTTGTATACGTCTACACTTATATAGGGATTCTGTTAAATGATTGTGTAAAGCCACCTTGAACAACTGCTCATCAACACTACAGCTTCAATTACTGGCAGTCACCAACTTACAAACAATAGGTTCTGTAGGATTGTTCTTAATGAAGAACTCCGGCCGACCTCCCCATTTCCCCCCCCCCCACTTACCTGATGGTGGTATCTGCACATTTTAGATGTTCACCAATCCAGTGGATACGGCGTTGACCCTCTGAGATCATCTCATGCCCGGCCACAGCTCCGTCCCGCACCGCCATGTTCTACATTTCTATGTTCTATGACATCATCGAGAGGCCCACCTGCTCTTTCGGGTTCAGTGGGTGGGCCTCTAGATGACGCGCCAAAAGGCCGTCCCTCCTGTTCTTCAATAATAGCCTATGTCTCCTGGGATTTGTGACAAGGCGGGATCTTCCTCGGGAGGGTGAAGGTCCGCTTTAAGTTTATTTGTAGGTAAGTTGGAACAGGTACAAGTTTTTTGGATAGCATAGAGAAGGGTTAACACCCCTGTAACATTTGTTTTACTATCCATGTCCCTGTTCAGAAGATTTCACCTCACTTTCTATCCCTGTGATAATTGGATTTTGAAAATTTTGGGTTGTCATGGAAACAAGGATTGGTGATAAAGCTTCAGTGGAGATACCTTTTTCCCATGATAACTCTTAAAGGACAGAGTTTCCCTTCCTAGGGGAAGATTTCTTCTCACTTCTCGTTGTCTCCCTCCATTTGTAAGTAGGAGTCGTTTGTAAGTCAGATGTTTGTAAATCTGGGGCCGCCTGTATAATGAAAGTGTCAGTCCACTGAAAACTGGTATCTTAGTGTTTGGTAGATGCTGAAGTGTTATGGCTTGTTCTCACGTGCAGCAGCCCTTGCCACTGTTCTATCAGATTACTGCTACCCACCAGATTGTGCAACGGAAGTGAGGTTCCAACGAAAAATACTTACTGCGCATGCGCAATGTGTTCCACCATGCGTTCTATGGCGCGATGCGTTCCACATACTTTATGATCTGATGGGTAGCGGTATTCTTACTACTACATCTTACTACACCCAGCTTCGTCTTGAATTTCACAGTAATTTTAGCAATAAAGTGAGGAAATATAAATAAATATAGTATATATGCTCACTTTATTGCTAAAATCACTGTGAAATTCAAGCCGTAGCTGAGTGTACTAAGATGTTCGCATGGGCGTTCCATCAGAATACGGCTACCCGTCAGATCATAAAGTGTGTGGAATGAGTGGCGCTGTGGAACGCATGGTGGAACACGTCGTGCATGCGCAGTAGGTTTTTTTGCTCGGAACGTCACTTCCATTGCACAATCTGATGGGTAGCGGCAATCTGATAGAACACCACCTCCCTGAAAAGAAATCCACTGTGGAGGTTGACAGGCGGCTGGGAGGTGATATGTTGCCTCCCCGCTGCCTATTTTAACCCTAAAAAGGCCAAACCACCAGACTCCATTTATAGTTTAAACATTACCGATGGGTGGTCCAACAGTTTGTCATTTGCATCTTATTTTTTTTTTACAAATTAATTTTATTAGTTATGTCACTTGCATTTTACAGAAGAAACAGCATACATGGAAAAGTCTAATTTCCCTGTGCAACACCATTCTAAGCGCTAAACTGCATATGAGCAAATGGGTGCTGAAATTTTTTGGCTAAATACTAAAAGACTAATGCCCCGTACACACGGTCGGACATTCCGACATCAAAATCCATGGATTTTTTTCCGACGGATGTTGGCTCAAACTTGTCTTGCATACACACGGTCACACAAAGTTATCGGAAAATCTGATCTTTCTGAACGCGGTGACGTAAAACACGTACGTCGGGACTATAAACGGGGCAGTAGCCAAAAGCTTTTGTCTCTTAATTTATTCTGAGCATGCGTGGCACTTTGTGCGTCGGATTTGTGTACACACGATCGGAATTTCCGACAACAGATTTTGTTGTGGGAAAATTTTATAGCCTGCTCTCAAACTCTGTGTGTCGGAAATTCCTATGGAAAATGTGTGATGGAGCCCACACACGGTCGGAATTTCCGACAACAAGGTCCTATCACACATTTTCCATCGGAAAATCCTATCGTGTGTACAGGGCAGCCCTGTACACACTGTCGGACTTTCCGATGGGATATGCGCGATCGGAGCTTGTTGTCGGAAATTCCGACCGTGTGTGGGCTCCATCACACATTTTCCATAGGAATTTCCGACACACAAAGTTTGAGAGCTTGCTATAAAATTTTCCCACAACAAAATCCGATCCTTTAAATTACGATAGTGTGTAGACAAATCCGACGGACAAAGTGCCACGCATGCTCAGAATAAATCAAGAGACAAAAGCTATTGGCTACTGCCCCGTTTATAGTCCCGACGTACGTGTTTTACGTCACCACGTTCAGAACGATCGGATTTTCCGACAACTTTGTGTGACCGTATGTATGCAAGACAAGTTTGAGCCAACATCCGTCGGAAAAAATCCATGGATTTTGTTGTCGGAATGTCCGATCAATGTCCGACCGTGTGTACAGGGCATATCTGTGTATGGCCAGCTTTAGTGTTGTCTGCTGCTGGAGCTTAGACAGTGGGATGACGTCACAGCTCCCCCATGTGACAGTGTTGAGGCCTGGTGATTGGGGGCTCAGGCTAAAGCACTGTCAAGTAGGGGAGGTCACATTCTCAATACCCAGCACCCAGAAGGCCAGCTCTATTACTGTGAACTCTGGAAATTAGTGGAGTCGGCAAGAAAGCATTGGTATGTGTATATATCTGAATGGGCAAAGTGACAGTGTCTCTTTAACCACTTCAGCTCCGGAAGGTTTACCCCCCTTCCTGACCAGGCCATTTTTTTGCGATACGGCACTGCCTTAATTTAACAGACAACTGCACGATTGTGTGACGCTGTACCCAAATAAAATTTATGTCCTTTTTTCCCACAAATAGAGCTTTCTTTTGGTGGTATTTGATCACCTCTGCAGTTTTTATATTTTGCATTATAAACAAAAAAAGAGTGACAATTTTGAAAAAAAAAACAACATTGTTTACTTTCTGCTATAAAACATATCCAATAAAAATTTTTAAAAAATCTAATTTCTTCATCAATTTAGGCCAATATGTATTCTGCTACAAATTTTTGGTAAAAGAAAAACCCAAAAAGGGTATATTGATTGGTTTGCACAAAAGTTCTAGCGTCTACAAACTACGGGATATATTTAAGGAATTTTTATTTATTATTATTATTATTTTTTTTTTTCTACTAATAATGGTGACGTTCAGAAACTTATAGCGGGACTGTGATATTGCGGCAGACAAATCAGACACTAACTGACATTTTTGACATTTTTTGGGGTCCAGTGAGTATAATACAGTGATCAGTGCTAAAAATATGCACTGTCGCTATACTAATGACACTGGCTGGGAAGGGGTTAACATCAGGGGCAATCAAAGGGTTAACTGTGTGCCTAGTTGGTGTTTTACTACTGTGGGGGATGTGCTTTGACTAGAGGAAGGCATAGATCCATGTCCCTGCTTTGCAGGAACACAGGATCAATGCCTTCCTTACTGACAGAATGGCGATCAGCTTTGTTTACATAGGCAGATCGCCATTCTGAAAGTGTACAGAACGATTAGTGGGTGCTGACGGACATCAGGTCTGCGGGACCCGCTGATCAGCTCCCGCTGTGTAGAATCACACCCGATACCCGAAAGCGTATCTATATATACACGTGATCCTACACAGCACATCTCCAAGTGGTTAATAAAAATGTTCCCTTCTGACCCTCTTTATCTTTTTTGAGTAAAAAAATATTCACCTTCTGACGCAAACATTATGTACGCTGCCCAACAAGTCAGCTGGTAGCAAACAGTCCAGTCTCTCTCATTATTTTACCAAACTCTCGCATGGGTGTAATATAAGAGCGTCCGCTCGCTCACCACCGTGGCTGCGTGACGTCACAGGCTCGGTTCCTCCCCTCTGCACGCGTATTGACCTCTGATTGGTCTTCCTCAGCGGATCAGAGGAAGACCAATCAGGGGTCGATACGCGTGCAGAGGGGAGTAACCGAGCCTGTGACGTCACGCAGCCACGGTGGTGAGCGAGCGGACGCTCTAATATTACACCTATGCGAGTGTTTGTTTTTTAACCTTGTAAGTGTCCCTCTTTTAAGCGGGGGGGGGGGGGGTTTAACAAATTTGAAAACAGAGAGCACTATGTTTCCTGTATTTTTGATTACATGACACTGGAAACGAGAACGTAGGAGTGAAGGAGAGTCTAAGGAGAAAAGCTTTTTGTATGAGAGATCAACCCTCTATCCATGTAAATCATATTGGGAGTAGCTGAAACTGCAAAAGGGTGGATGGTGAACAGCTGATCCACAGTGGAAGAGAGAGATCATTGAGGAGTGAAAAATAAAGAGCTATGTTTGAGTCTACCTGACTCAGTCTTGAGGTGAGCAGGTAAAATAGCTGGTGGAGGTGTGCACAATACTAAGTCATACCTCCCAACATTTTGAGATGAGAATGAGGAACATCTACCAGCAAATGTATGTAGTCATAGGACACGCCCCCTGTCACACCCCCTTAAAGGAGAATTAACCAAAAATAAAGGTTAATTAAATCCACAAGGACTTTTTTTTTACCACTACTATTCCTTTATATTGGCTTTTAAAATGTACAGATGCAGCAATTTAGAATTTGGATGAAAGGTTTAGCACTGGGAAACACTTTTTGCAAGATAAAAAGTGCATTTTATATACAACTATATAGATCAGACCAAAATGAGGGACAAACGAGGTGGAAAGAGGGACAGAGGGACATTGCTCCAAATCAGGGACCGTCCCTCAAAATTAGGGACAGTTGGGAGCTATGCTGTGTTTAAAGAAAAGCACGGTGATGAAAGAAATCTCAGCAATTAAGAATTTTTGTGTATAATAAGGACTTTTATGTTGTGTGATATTGTGATGATTGTATTATCATAATTATTTATGATTCGCACATGGCGTGGAATTTGAGTTATCACTACAGTAGCGCTGCACTATCTATCTATCTATCTATCTATCTATCTATCTATCTATCTATCTATCTATCTATCTATCTATCTATCTATCTATCTATCTATCTATCTATCTATCTATCTATCTATCTATATATCTATCTATATATATATATATATATCTATATATATATTATTAGAAAGTTAGAAATTTTATATTGCACTGAGCACTTTATTAGAAATTAGGGTTGCGCTGATTGTCATATACACATAGTAAAATATGCTTGTTATACTCACTGTGAAATCTAAACGGTTAATCCTCTGCATTGTGTATAAAAAAAGGCTGATCCTGTCTTCTCTGATCCTCCCCTTCTTTTACTGTCCCCAGTCCACCTCCTGATATTACAGAGCCTTGGAGGCACTCTGCACATGTTTGGTCTGGTGTGTATTGCTAGAGAGTTTTTGGGGTTTTTTTTGGGGGGGGGTGCATATGATCAGCACAGGGCCAATAATCACTGTCCAGACAGAAAGTCAGAGGTCATGCAGCCTCAAAGGACAGTCAGAGAAGCATGAAAGCTCCTCCTACAAGCGTTAACCAGTGCTCGGCCGGACACTGATAGAAGTCACAAGACTCATATATCCCGCTGATGAGAAAAGGTATTTAGCAGTTTATATTTACTAAAATAATTGCATTTCCATGTTCTGTGTACTGTAGGAGATCAGATATAATGAATGCAGGGTCCAGGGTTTAGTAACACTTTAAGTGTTATTGCAAGTAGATGACTCAAGGCGCGCGTCAGACATCTTCCTTACAGATTGTAAAATATGCAAAACGAAGATATTTAGGAGCATTTGAAGAACTGTTTGACTAAAAAAAATAGCAAGTTCTACTAATACAGAGTGATAAAAGAGCCCCTCATCCCCCAGGAATGTCCTGCCAAGTCAGCTCCAGATTATAAGATTAGCGACCAACTTCGAGTCCTTGGCAGAACCGGCTGGAATTCTCACAGCAGTGCATCGGGATTCAGACTTCGTTAACCCCCAGCACTGTGTTACATACAATCCACTGAAGACAAAGGGCAGACAGAACAAGGATTAGGAATTATTTTACATGTAGGCCCTTATGTCGTAATATGGGGCAAAGAGCAATGATATAAAGTAAACCGTAGCAGCCAATTAACATCCACATTACAGCAGTGTGCTGAACAATGACTAATGGTTGCTACATTTGGTGGACATACAGTGGATCATACAGATGGAAAAGTACATTTGGGTGATTGAAATGTTATGGGTTGCTGCATGCATGGCCATAATTCCTATTTAAATAAAAGATGCAATTCTTTAACTTCACATATTAAAACTGTATATAAAGCCTAGTTAGAGAAATTGCTAGTTTATAGGTGAATTTGCTCAGGTTTGCTCCAACAACAATTTGACAAAACTGAAACATCTAAACTTAAGATCCAAAATGTATTAAATTGCAGCTTACCAGTCATTAGATGGAGTAACGGCATTAGTTTTCTTTTTTTAAGGCTAAAGTGCTGAGGGGGTTAGGAACCTTTGTCAAGTTTTATTGCTGTTTGTGCCCCTGCTGGGAAGATTTGTCCTAATGACAATTGTCACGGGAAGTGACAGTGAGGGAAAATGCAAAATTTTGAGTTCTCACCTTAACAGGAATAGAGCCTAAATCTTACAACAGGGACACCTGTTCTCCTAGGGGAATTTACCTTACTTTGGACAGATTTTCTGTTACTTCCTGTTGTGTTAATAGGAATTCAAGATCAATCATTATAACTTATATTGTACAGTTATGTCTCCATGGGAGAAAGTACATGTTTTCACATCATCTCACATTTCTAAGTGCTTGCTAACCCTATACATAAGGTCTGACCTGCCTCTCTCCCCTCCTGCTGCAGCTGATCTGACAACAGCTATGAAGGAGACCACTGATTCATAAGTGCAGCTTCCCTCGGCTTTCCGAGTACCGACCTCCCCCCTCCTCTCCGGCCACGACCGATCTGACAACATCTATAAAGGAGACGGCTGATTCATAGCTGGAGTTTGTTCGCTGGTGAGCACTTTCCCGAGACAAGCAATGGCAAGAGGAATGCAGAGGGAGTAAGACATGCCAGCCTTTGCATTCCTCTTGCAGTTGCTTGTCTCGGGAAAGTGCTCACCAGTGAACAAACTCTAGCTAAAAATCAGCCGTTTCCTTTATAGATGTTGTCAGCTCGGCCGTGGCCAGATAGGAGGGGGAAGGTCTGTACTCCTAACTAAATTTGGAACAGTGGCAGCCTGTAATGCAAGACGCAGGGGCACCACCCCTCTATCCATGCATCTGCCCCCCTAATCTACATGCGGGGTGCCGGACGCATGGATTCCAATGGGTTTTTTTTAAGCACGTAATTAGAGCCAGAGGCTCTAATAAGCTTCAAAAAAGGGTGTGCCACCCAGTTGTGTGACAATAGTAAATGAATATTTGCTACTGTCACACTGATTCTCCTCCCGGCCAATCAGGAAGCAGGTCCTGAGACCCATTTCCCGATTGTCAGAAAGAGAAACGATCCCATTGGCCTAGGGGGAGGAGACTCACGGCCGAAGAGAAGACGCAGGGGAAGCCCAACCAATCGACCCACCAGCCACCACTGGATCTATCTATAGCAGCACACAGCACGATGATAGCCCAGCAGCCTTCCATGGATGGAGGCCGGGAAACGGAGGAGACAGAGGGGGGAAGCCGCCGCCAGCGGGCACCCTCCAACATGTCAGTATGGGGGCAGCACAGGGTAAGTGAGCCGGCGGGGGGTTGTGGGTATGGGCCATTTGCCGCCCCCCCCAACCGATGGAGCACCAGCCTCCACTGGTTTGGAAAATACTTAGAAACATGGGGCAAAGTATTCCATGTACTTTGTCCTATTCGGGAAAAAAAATAAAATAAACATTTTAGGCAAAATGGTAAAGATAAAAGGCAATAGTTTTAACCACCCCCTACCCTATCCAAAATGAAAAAGGTTTTGATTTTAGCATACATAGATTTTTCTTTTATAGTTCAGTCACAAACCTTTCCAAAGCTCCCCTTTCCAATCACTTTCAAGAAGTCAAAATCGGTAGGTTTAGCACTGCAAAACATGACAAGATAACACAAAGCATTATTCCACAGAACTCTATCAAAATAGAAGGCAATGCAAAGAGTAATCAAATGTGAAAAGTAGCCCAAAAAGGTAGCAGACATATTACGACTGGTTGTTGCAGGGATCTGCATTTTTCATCATACTCTGTATGCATAGGTGTGCACAGCCTATTGCACTAAGATGTGCACCCCAAAGCAAAAACACATTTGGGTGTGTGTGCATGTGTATACAGTATATCAGTATCAGTAGGGCAGAGATTGGTGTCAGAAGGGCAGTGGACGGTGTCAGCTTTTATTTTTATTATTTTTTACAATTGTATCTTTGCAATTTATTTTGTTACAATTTTTTTTAGGAGAAATATCAGGGGTCTAAACAGGGGGAATATGCACTACACCCTATGTCTGTATGTTACTATTTATGTAGGTCCAAAGAGTGAACCTTTCATCACAAGCTGATGGGCCCCCTCCCGCCGGCGGCTTGCTCTCCTCCCGTGGTTCGCGGGCTATCCGGTGCTTACCAACACATCCCCCGGCGGGGGGAGAGAAACTGCAGTGAGACTGAGGCAAATCCATGCGTCCATTTCACATGCAAACAGTGAAACTGGAAGTGATTTCACTTCTGTTTTCAAATGCAATATTTCCTGGCCAGAACACCCAGGGGACACATCTAACCAAGCTGATCTGTGCTTGGTTAGATGGTGTAAAGGGCAGGGCAGATACTGGGGTCTATTAGACCCCTAATGTCTCCAGAAAGAGTACATGTCACCTGCCCAATGCTATCACATAAAAAAATAAGAAAAAAAAAGTGGAAAAAAAATAATAATATACAATTATAATAAAATGTATTAAAATGGAAAAAAAATTTCCAAAACCCCCCTATTGCCCCACATACCTGCGCAAACGCAAGCCCAGGGTGCGTACGTGTATGTAAACTGCGGTTGCATCACACATGTGACACATTGCCACGAACGTCAGAGTGAGAACAATAATTCTAGCACAAGAGCTCCTAGTTAACGCTAAATTGATGACCTGTAACGGCTTTTTAAAGCATCACCTATGGTGATTTTTGGACACCCTAATTTTTGGCGATATCAGGGGAGCACGCAATTTTAAAACATGGAATGTTAGGGTATCAATTTACTCAATGCAACCTCATCTTTTATATTTTAACCAAAAATGGGTATTATATGGCGTGGTCCATTTTATTATATTTTTTCCAGAATATTTGCGTTTGATAAAAAGTTGCGAAAATATCACGTGAAACAAAAATTTGCAACTATCCCTTTTTTATTCTACAGGGCCTCAGCTTTCAGAAGATATATAATGTTCTGGGGGTTTATGTAATTTTTTTTGCCAAAAATTAGGATTTTTTCATGTATGCGACAAAGAAAAAAAATTGCTCTGGAGCCCAACTGGTTAATCCCGATAATGTCCACTCTACTATTTGGTCACTCAAAAGGGTATGTGGAAATTTACAAATAGCAGGCTCTCTAAATAACAGGTCAATGCAACTCCTACTATGTATTGTAAAGAAGTATCTATCCCAGTACACATTGCTGAATAGGTGTTCCATCTTCTCTAAACCAGTTCGTCTACAAATCTTTTTCTAGTAATAGACTCTCTATAAACCTTTTTACGGGGCGTGTGCCATGCACTCACTTGGGATTGGCAGAGGGGCCCAGGTTGATTGTTGACGTCATGATGGGAATGAAGTGGAGCTTTTCACCTGTTCCTGCCTCGATGTCATCCAGTGAACTGTAAAATGAAGAATTTAGGTAAATTCCTTTGCAGTTAACCACAAACACATTAAGAAAGGAAGGGCAGAAGGTGCAATATAAAAGGACAGAACTGTACCAGTAAACACATTTTTTTTTTTAGTTATTGTACTTTTTCAGAGCATTTCCACCAGCTCCCCGGTATAGAATATGTTAAAGCAGAACTATTGCCGTGTATGGCCCTTACCCAGCCCCCCGGTCTCATGAAACCTGCCCGTAACCATATAATCCATACCTTCTCTACAGGAACCACAGCCCCAGGATGATAACATGGTGGCTGTCACATGTAAAAATGTCTAGGCGTTTAGTTATATGAATGAGTCAAGGGAAGAATCACCATTTAGATTGTCTGTTCTTCCCCTGCAGCAGATGTAACACATTAAGCGCCAATTTAGTTGTACCCTTTGATACCCCAAGCGGTGGTTTCTGCAGAGTAAGATAATATTTTAGGTGCTTAGACTAGACTTTCTCAACCCTTTTACTCCAGAGGTACCCCTAAAACCATTTCTGGGTTATAGGGAACCCTTACTAAAACCAGTTAATTGAGGGTCAGTGGGACAAATGCTTTGTACGTTGGTGGTCAGTAGAAAGTATTAAACCCTTACAATGGTGGTCAAAATGCCACTCTTATGGACAGCTATAAAGAGGCGTCGTGCTGCTATCTCTGACAATCAAATGCTGGTACAATCAAATGATGGTCAATGCTCTGGAGGAACCCTAGAGCTCCAATGAACCCTGGTTGAGAATGCCTGGCTTTTAGACATAAGGCATAGATTGCTCTTGTTTTTGCGATGGTAATAACATTCCGATCTGCCAGGAGAACCTGTAGCAAAATTTAAAAAACTGTCTCAGATATAAAATGCAAGCGCCTAGAGGCAACGCGGCGCATGCGCTCTGAAGGAGCAGCATACCCCTGCCGTTTCTTCAGAGCCCCGTGCCATAAACAGTGACTCCCATGTGCATGCACGATAGTGATGTCATCGGGGCTCGTCCATTCAAAGCACAGGTGCCCACGAACCCGGATCGGCATGAGCTTTTTTTTTTCTTTTACAGGTCCAGGTGATTGACGCCTGGGGACACTGTTTTTTTATTTTTTATTAAAGTAATTGTCAAAAACTGTCTCTATGTTTTTATGATTTTTGACACATTTTTGGTGAATGGGTAGGGGTACAATGTACCCCATACGCATTCACATGAGGGGAGGCGGGATCTGGGGGGCCCCTTGTTAAGCCCTCTGCCCGCATACCCCCACAACCACAGTCCAGGGTTGTGGAGAAGAGACCCTCGTCCCTACCAACATGGGGACAAGGTGCTTTGAGGTGAGGAGGGCAGAGCCCCCTTGCCCCAGAGCACCCACCCCCCTGCCATGTTGAGGGCATGTAGCCTGGTATGGTTCAGGAGAAGGGGCACTTACTCATCCCCCCCCTTTCCTGACCTGGCAGGCTGCTTGCTCGGATAAGGGTCTGGTATAGATTTTTTGGGGGGGGGACTTAAAATCCATACCAGACCTAAAGGGTCTGGGGACCCCACCCCCACGCCGTCCATGAGGTTTTTTTTCTTTCTCCTTTTTTCAATACCCGGGTGTTGGCAATTGCAACCTCAAGTCAATTTAATTTTTGTGTATGCTCTATGCATGCTACAGATGCACCAATTTACAGGCAGACTGATGTACAAAGAACACTATTTGACTTAGTTAACCTCCCTGGAGGTATGATTATTTTTGATCCTCAAAGCAGTACAATGTTTTGAATGGAAATTTGGCGTTTTATATTGTAGGCCTGTAATTCTTAGGAATAACACACCTAAATCTGTCCAAACAGTCTAGTAGACATCCCGGGTATGATAAAGTTTGAAACACAAAATCATAAATTATAATATAATAACTATAAATAATTATAAAAAATAATAATATAATAATAATAAAAATTATTCAATAATTTAATCAAATCAAAAACACTGAACACTATCGCACAATTATGCAAATGTTCTAATCTACTATTGCAGTTTTCTAGCTGGTCTAAAACCGCTTTTGATGTAAAGGGACACTTTTTGGTTGCTATGGACAATCTCAAGTTTCCAGGCAGAAAGAACAGAATATATGTAATATAAAACTGCATGCAGTGCACTGGACAAAGTATTAGGGACAAAACTAATGTGAAATGATTTGATACAGTAATGTAATCTGTAAGATTACAATGTACTGTATGTGTTCTGTGTATTTCTCTTTTTGAATTTGGCCCCGGGCCCCGTCCCCATGCGTGGCGACGCTCGCAGAGAACGGAGCTCGGTACTGTGATAGATCGAGCGGAGTGCGGACAGCCCACAGACACATCGGGAGGACATTGCAGGATCCTGGGGACAAGGTAAGTAACTTTGTCTGGATCCTGCAATGCGATCCTAAGTGTGGCTCGGGGTCACCGCTTTTGGTAATGAAAATTCAGCCAGAGCCACACTCAGGATTACCACTAGGGATGTTAAAGCAGGTGCACATTGTATACCACCTCTCTAAACTGATGACCACTGTTTGCTTTTGTTTTTCCAAAAATTGGCAAAAAAAAGGTATCAAAAATCATCTTTTTTTGGAAGGGGGGTGTCCCTGAATGGCAGTTTGGAAATGTGGTCACCCTAGTCCGATGGTACCTTTTTGGCAGGGCAGAGGCACTAATCATTAGGGTTGTCCCGATACCACTTTTTTAGGACCGAGTACAAGTACCGATACTTTTTTCAAGTACTTGCCGATACCGATTACCGATACTTTTTTTTTAATGTCACGTGACAGTGTTTTTTTTTTTTTTTTTTAACAATGCTTTTTTTTGGGGGGGTGGGGGGAAGGGGGTGAACGGTGTATGTGTGTGTGTGTTTTTTTTTTTTTTTACTTACAATTTTTATTTTTTACAATAATATTTTTTTTATTCTTTTTTGCAATATGTGTTTTTTTTTAAATCAGCCCTGTTGGGGGGCTTTGGTGAGATATCAGGGGTCTTAACAGACCTCTGATATCTCCCCCTTGAGACAGAGAAAGAGACCGAGGATAGAGATTCCCCAGTTCTCTGCAGCCTCAGCTGCACTGAAAATGAATGGAGAGAAGACAGCGGCTCCTCTCCATTCATAAACTGAGACACCGTAATCACAGGAGATTACAATGTTTCAGTTATGTGAATGGACAGAGTCAGCTGACTCTGTCCATTCACAAAGGAAGGAGGAGGAGGACGGTGGAACGGAGGGGGACAGAGAAGGAGAGGGGAACGGAGGGGACAGCGGAGAGGCACAGCAGAACGGAGGGGACAGCGGAGGGGGACAGAAAAGGAGAGAGGAACGGAGGGGACAGCGGAGGGGGACAGAAAAGGAGAGAGGAACGGAGGGGACAGCGGAGGGGGACAGAAAAGGAGAGAGGAACGGAGGGGACAGCGGAGAGGCACAGAGAAGGAGAGATGAACGGAGGGGGACAGCGGAGGGGGACAGAAAAGGAGAGAGGAACGGAGGGGACAGCGGAGGGGGACAGAAAAGGAGAGAGGAACGGAGGGGACAGCGGAGAGGCACAGAGAAGGAGAGATGAACGGAGGGGACAGCGGAGGGGGACAGAAAAGGAGAGAGGAGCGGAGGGGACAGCGGAGGGGGACAGAAAAGGAGAGAGGAGCGGAGGGGACAGCGGAGGGGGACAGAAAAGGAGAGAGGAGCGGAGGGGACAGCGGAGAGGCACAGAGAAGGAGAGAGGAACGGAGGGGGACAGCGGAGAGGCACAGAGAAGGAGAGAGGAATGGAGGGGGACAGTGGAGGGGGACAGAGGAATGGAGGGGGCATGGAGGAGGATGCAGTGACAGTCAGCGGTGAGCGATCACCGCTGTATGTCACTAAAGCCGCTGGGGGAGAATCTTGTAACTCCCCCATGCGCTGATCACAGCTGTCTTCCAGGTATCGGGGGAAGCATCGGGAGCGTTTGCCCTATTACAAGTACTTGGGCAAATGCTCGGTATCGGTGCCGATACCGATACTAGTATCGGTATCGGGACAACCCTACTAATCATCATAAGGTGTCCTCCTCCGGGCCCTCAGCTCGGCCACCAATTTCATCCTCACAGCAGGCGGGATCGGGAGGAGCAGGTAATTACATGGCTTGTTAATATGAAAAGACTCCCGCTCTGTTCCGACCTTGGTGCTGCAGATCGCGACAGAGAGTGGGAGTCTTTTCATATTAACAAGCCTAGTAATCACCCGCTTGTTAATATAATAACTTGGACATGAGCAGCTCCTGGCCCTCATTCCCGATCTGTAGCTCCTGCTGTGAGGATGACATTGGTGACCAGGCGGGAGGCCCAGGAGAGGACACCCAGCCATAGCAGTAGCACAGCCACGGTCTGATTCAGGATTGCCACTTGGTCCGGTGCAGGACCGCGGTCAGCCATTTAGTGACTGCTGACCTATAGCAAGGGCATTATTCAACTTTAGTCAAAGCTGCCCAGTTTGTTTTTATTCTTTAGATGCCCCTTATCTGCATGGGCTGTTTTTTGGTAAAGGTGAACTAACATATACTAAACTGGCTATCCGTGGCATCAGAAACAATTATCGTATTTATGTAGACAGGATATGCTGCAAAAAATGAGATTATGACCCAACCGCTTTATTTTCCTAAACTCTAAATAATGATTGTCTGTGTCTATAGCCCACTCTTTTGATGAAGAATCTTATCCAGACTAATGTAGTGGAACCGAGTGGTTTTCTCTAATGCGATCAATTCCATAGCAAAACACAACAGCTACATTTCCATTATGTGCCTTGACTGTCAGATACATTTACACTGCCATGGATTATGATAAGGGCACACAGCCATAGACTGATTACACAGAAAACATCAAACAAATGCTGTAAAATGAAATTTAAATTTGTCACTGATAACAGTGATGACATCATAGCTGTACCCTACCTCTTCTTATTACCCATTCCTGAGAACAGAAACTTCTTGGCATTAGCTACATCATTCAGATGCCAGTGTGAACCGGGGCTGATGGTGTCTAGAATGTAGAGCTATGTAAAAGGCCAAGTCTGTATTTCTGGAATAACTGACATTGCAAATCTAAAGACAGTTAAAGCAGTAGTAAACCGCTGAAAACAAACAAAAAAAAAAAAAAAACCCGCAAGACAATGGCATAATATGCTAGTATGCTTGGCATACTGGCACATTATGAAATACTTACCTTTGAATGAAGCCCTCCCAGCGGCGCCCGGTCACTGCCGAGAAGGCTGACATGTTCCCCCTGCCTTTCTTCCGAGAAGTGAGTGGCCGGAGCCACGATGATGTCACTCCCGCGCATGCGCACAGGAGCCCTCGGTTCCGGCAAGAAGCTCTAAAGATCCAGCGCGATGTGCCGGACCTTCTGAGTGCATGCACCGCTGATGTCAGCGGCTGCATGCATGGTGAATATCTCCTAAACGGTGAACATGAATTAAAATCGCACCCCTGGGGATACCACGGATTGCTGTCAAGGGCCAGTGACAGTGGTCCTTTACCACGTGATCACTCCTTTTAATGATGGAGCGATCAGTTGTTAACAAACCACAGCATGTCCAGTGTTCAGCTCCTCACCTCTCCTCGCACTGATCCATACAGCGTGCGAGGAGAGGAGGGAGCCGGTGCAGCAGATCAGCGCTGTGGGAACTTCAGATCCAGCCCACAGCGCTGATCTGTGCCCATCCATGGCTCATCCATCCTCATTCATGCTCATCCATGGCTCATCCATCCCCACCTATGGCTTATTCATAATCATCCATGGCTCATCTATCCCCATCCATGGTTAATTCATGCTCATCCATGGCTCATCTATCCCCATCCAGGGTTCATCCACCCCCATCCGTGCCACATCAGTGTTTATCCGTGCCACATCCATGTCACTTTAGTGTTCATCCGTGCCACATCCATGCCACATCAGTGTTCATCCATGCCACATCAGTGCTCATCTGTGCTACATCCATGCCAGATCAATGCTCATCTGTGCCACATCCATGCCACATCGGTACTCACTTGTGCCACATCAGTGCTCATCCGTATCACATCAGTGCTCATCCGTGTCACATCAGTGCTCATCCGTGTCACATCAGTGATCATCTGTGCCACATCCATGCCACATCAGTGCTCATCCGTATCACATCAGTGCTCATCCGTGTCACATCAGTGCTCATCCGTGTCACATCAGTGATCATCTGTGCCACATCCATGCCACATCAGTGCTCATCCGTGCCACATCAGTGCTCATCCATGCCACATCCGGGCCACATCAGTGCTCACCCATGCCACATCCATGCCACATCAGTACTCATCCGTGCCACATCAGTGCTCATCTGTGCCACATCAGTACTCATCCGTGCCACATCAGTGCTCATCCATGCCACATCCGTGCCACATCAGTGCTCACCCATGCCACATCTATGCCACATCAGTACTCATCCGTGCTACATCAGTGCTCATACATACCACAAGTTCTCATCCTTGCCACATTAGTGCTCATCCGTGCCACTGCAGTGCCCATCAGTGCCACATCAGTGCCTCACAAAATTGTAATAGGTAGTCAAATTAGATTTTAAATATATATCCCTAGAACACCTAACGGTGCTCCCTGCATGTGGCCAGGCTGTGCAAAACTCTCACACATGGTATCGCTGTACTCAGGAGGAGTAGCAGAATATATCTCGGGTGTAATTTTTGCTATGTAATAGAAATATCTTATAAATAGACAACTTTGTGTAAAAAAAAATAAAAAATGCGTTTTCGTTTATTTTCCAAAAACTTGTTGAAAAAAATGACATGTTCAAAAGACTCATCATGCCTCATAGATTATACGTTGGGGAGTTTACTTTCCAAAATGGGGTCATTTATTGGGAGTTTCCATTGTCCTGGTGCTCCAGGACCTTCAAAAGTGTAGGAGGTAGTCTAGAAATTGAATGTGTAATTTATGTCTCTAGAACGCCTGATGGTGCTCCCTGCATGTTGGGCCTCTGTATGTGGCCAGGCTGTGGAAAACTCTCACACATGTGGTATCCCCATACTCAGGAGGAGTAGTAGAATGTATTTTGGAGTGTAATTGCAAGTATGCTGTGTGAGAGAAATAACCCCTTAATATGACAATATTGTGAAATTAAAAAAAAAAAAGGAAAAAAAATCTTCATATTGCAAAGAATTGTGGGAAAAAGTTACAACTTCAAAAAACTCACTATGCCTCTTACTAAATACCTTGGACTGTCTACTTTCCAAAAAGGTGTCATTTGGGGGGTATTTGTACTTTCCTGGCTTGTTAGTGCCAGTTCACACTGGGGCGGCTTCAAATTCATAGATGATTTGATTTTCTTTCCTTCCACCATAAGTGGAAGGAAGGAAAATTGCTCAATTCCCCCATCAACACAGTCTGTGTCAATGGGGGGAATTCCTCCCTCAGCGCTATTGTGTTCTGCCAGCGGAGGGGGACACAGGGAGCTTTCCCAGCTTCCCGGCTGGCAGAACACAATTACTGCTAGTGGCTATAGCCGGTAGCAGTAAATCAAGATGGACTTGGGTACAATCAGCCTGCTCATACATGGATCGAATCTCGGCTGGCTTAAAACTTAATAACCACTCGACATTTGATAACCACTGGATTTTTTATTTCTACACAGAGGGAGTAGGAAGTGAAGGGGTTAATGCACAGGTCACATACAGTGGGAAGATGGAGATGAAGGGGTTAATGTATAGGATAAGGTAGGATAACGGGTTAATACACTACAGAGATAAGATGGAGTTTAGATGTAAAGGAAAAGGGGGTGGTGAAGAGGTTAAAAACAGCCCTAGCTTTGAAGGTGTACCTTGAATATCTGCTGCTGACTGTTAGCTTCTATGAATGAGTTCCCATTTCCTCCCCTTCCACCGAGGAAAAGGAGGGCTTTCCAACGTAAACACCACAGGGATAACAAGGTACAGTGCAGCTCAGATTGCCTCTGTACACCATATCTGCGAAGCGAGCTGTCTGATGACGGCTTGGGTTACAGCCATTAATGGGTGCACTGTATGCCCGAGGGTGATTTTTGCAGTGCCATTTATAAACGGCACTGCAGAAATAAGCCCCCATCACTCCACCATTTCTAGCCATAGATAAGTGGGTAAAGTGTATCTAAAGACAATTGTTTTCTTTTGGATAGAGTAGGCCACGGAGAAAACCCAAACTGCTAAGTGATTTTTTCCACTACATTTGAAGGTATATTCAAAAATGTTAATATACCAAAAAACGTTACCCAGATTTTATCCAGTCTTTCCACTATACTGTACATAGCATCCTAAACGCTGTTGAAGAGGGCACAGCTTGACACCTCTCCCCCCGAAAAAAATGTGTTGGCTTGTTGTTTTGCAATAAGTATCTGCAGACTCCTAGACCCTTTGGTTTCACTCGTTGCGCTAATGCCGCGTACACACGGTCGGACTTTTCGGCTACAAAAGTCCGACAGCCCGTCCGACAGACTTTCGGCGGACTTTTGGCGGACTTTCTAACGAACGGACTTGCCTACATACGATCACACAAAGGTCCGACGGATTCGTACGTGATGACGTACACCAGACTAAAATAAGGAAGTTGATAGCCAGTAGCCAATAGCTGCCCTAGCGTGGGTTTTTGTCCGTCGGACTAGCATACAGACGAGCGGATTTCTGGGTCCGGCGTAGTTACGACGTAAAGATTTGAAGCATGTTTCAAATCTAAAGTCCGTCAGATTTGCGGCTGGAAAAGTCCGCTGAAAGTCCGGGGAAGCCCACACACGATCGGATTGTCAGCCGGCTTTGGTCCGTCGGCGTCCGTCGGACTTTTGTAGACGAAAAGTCTGACCGTGTGTACGCGGCATAAGGGTTAAGGGGGTTCTGACAGTTACCCTTGAGAGGGAAAAGTCTGCTGGCCAGACTGGTTTACCTTGGCCAAGGCTAGGCTGGCACTGGCAGAGTCTGCTCTGTGATCATGTAGAGCAGGGGGGGTTGAATTAAAATTTAGAGAGGTCTGGTCAGCAAAATTTCCTTCTGGTAGAGGTCCGAATCTCATGTTAGTGCTAGAACACATCACAGTCCCCCTCTACATCATTGTCTTCAGCCTACTTTTCACATCATAGCCCCCTTAACATGGCAGTCTTTACACGTCCACAGCCCCCCTGTACATCACAGTCCACCCTTTAAAGCAGTCCCACAGTGTCCTCAGTTCCCCTTCACATCACAGTGCCCCAATACATCGCAGTGCCCCTTTACACATCACAGTGCCCCTTCAGAACACAGTGCCCTTTAACAGTGCCCCTTCACAACACAGTGCCCCTTTCCTCACAGTGCCCCTTAACAACACAGTGCCCCTTAACAGTGCCTCTTCACAACACAGGGCCCCTTTTAGACCCCTTCCACACTGGAGCAATGGCCGCGTTTAAGTGGCACTTTTGCACCGCTTTTCGGCCGCTAGCGGGGTGCTTTTAACCCCAAAGAAGAGGTTTAAAACTCCTGTGTTGCGGCACTTCCGAAACGCTTTTGAGGCGCAATGGGCAGGGGTGTTTTGGGAGCGCTGTATACAATGCTCCCAACCCGCCCCAAAGATGCTGCTTGCAGGACTTTTCCAAACGTTCCGCAAATGCACCGCCCGGGTGTGAAAGCACCCATTGCAGAGAATGGTAGGCAGTTTTTAGGCGCTTTACATGCGCTATTTCTAGCACTAAAACGCCTGAAAACTACTTTAGTGTGAAAGGGGTCTTAATGCAAGTTTCCCCCACACAGTGCTACGGTACCTTTGGCAGGACAGAGGAACTAATTATCCTGGGGTCCTCTCCCGAGTCTCTGGCCACCGATGTCATCCTCATAGCGGGCGGGAGCAGGAGGAGCTGCAGATGTGGATGGAGGGCGGGAGCTGCCCAAGTTATTATATTACAAGTGGGTGATTACCCGGGTTGTTAATATGAAAAGACTCCAGCCCTCCGTCCCGATCTGCAGCACCTCCTGCCCACACCCCCACCTGCTGTAAGGATCGGTGGCTGGGTGAGAGATCTGGGAGAGGATACCCAGCTGTGGCAGTGGGTCATCATGGGTCACTAAATGGTGGACCGGGGTTCGTACCGAGTGACAGTCCTGTCCAGACTGCGATCTGCTATTTAGTGACCCATGAGGTGGAAGGATCCTATAGAGAGCCCTTATGACTTTTCTCTAAAAAGATCTTGTTGACCTAAAAGGATTTTGGGAAAAATACTTTTGTTTCTGCCTATGCAAAAAACAATAAAGTAAATTTGTTTCATCTTGTGTCATATGTGATAGCCATGCTTTTTGAATTCACTGTGTGCAGAGGTAAGGTAGAATAAAAATCAACTTGCTTAAATTGATTTGCTCTTAAGCATTGTTGGAAGGGGTCAGTTGGGTCAAATGCCTTAAGGGCATGCTCACTTTGTGATTTGACCCCATTTGTTGGAAAGACATAAAGCTGAGAGGAACAAGATTTAGTTCCCATCACCCATCTAGCGGTTCCCATCACCCATCCATCTATAGACCTTTTTTCAGAACTCCTTGGGTTCCTGGACATGTCCAAGGAAAATAAGTTTCTCAGCTTCCCTCCCCTCAGCAGATCAAAGAGGCCACATCTGATGAGGCAGAGTCAGCTGGGCAAATGATGTGCAGCTAGGTGAAAGGCCCTCCACTGTCAGAACAGGCGTGCAGGCAGCCAAATCACAGCCTAATTGCATGCAGCTTCTCCAAGAGCCCTAGCTACTGTAGTAAGCCCCCCTCCGATTGATACCAGAATACTCTAGTTCCAGTAGGGTGGTGCTCCCTCATTGGGCCCTCCCCCCAACTATTCACCTGTGTTACCAGAGCTAATTTGGACTTCACTCATGATGTTGACAAGACAGACAGACAGATCATCCATGTGCATATACCTTCTTTTATAGCCAGCTCTGGGAAATAAGAACAAACTGCTATCAATTATCAATATTGCTATCTTTACTCTTCATAGCACCACCTCCCACTCGCGCCTTCTCCACCATTTTCCTCCACCCTGTGCACCTGCCAGGATTCCGAGTCTAATCCCTGTGTAAGCTCTGTATAGGCCAGAATTTATACAGATCACCTCATACCTAGAAGTACTGAGTATTTCAGAGGCCTCCAACAGACAAATGGAGTGGTGCTCAAGCACAGTGAAGGTATTCGTGAGAGGTTGATGTGTTATTAACCGCTTCAGACCCGGAAGATTTGGCTGCTGAATGACCTGGGCATTTTTTGCGATTGGGCACAGCTTCACTTTAACTGACAATTGCGCGGTTGTGCGGTGCTGCACCCAAGCAAAATTGACGTCCTTTTTTCCCCACAAATAGAGCTTTCTTTTGGTGGTATTTGATCATCTCTTCGGTTTTTATTTTTTGCGCTATAAACAAAAAAAGAGCAACACTTTTGAAAAAAAAACAATATTTTTTACTTTTTGCTGTAATAAATATCCCAATTTTTTTTAAAAAAAGCTAATTTTTTCTCAGTTTAGGCCTATATGTATTCTTCTACATATTTTTGGCAATAAAAATCGCAATAAGCATATATTGATTGGTTTGCACAAAAGTTATAGTGTCTACAATATAGGGGATAGATTTATAGCATTTTTATTATTTTTTATTGTACTAGTAATGGCAGTGATCTGCGATTTTTATCAGGACTGCGACATTATGGCAGACACAAAGGACACTTTAGACACATTTTTGGGACCATTGGCATTTATACTATAAAAATGCACTGATTACTGTAAAAATGTCACTGGCAGGGAAGGGGTTAACACTAGGGGGCGATCAAGGGGTTAACTGTGTTCCCTCTCTGTGTTCTAACTGAAGGGGGATGGGACTGTCTAGGGGAGATGACAGATCGTTGTTCATACTTTGTATGAACACACAATCTGTCTCTTCTCCCCTCAGAGAACCGGGATCTGTGTGTTTACACGCACAGATCCCGGTTCTCTGTGTGTCACAAGCAATCGCGGGAGCTCGGCGGTCAACGTGCGCCCCTAGTGGCCACAGGGCGAAGCGACGTAACATAACGCTGTTTCGTCCAGCCATGCCATTCTGCCCCAGTAAAACTGCGGCGGCTGGTCGGCAAGTGGTTAAGGAAACCTGTCACTTTGACCTTAAGGCTGGGTTCACACGGAGCTGATCCGCTGGACGGACTCCGCTAGCTCAGCGGGGATCGTTCCGTTGATCCCTGCTGAGCAGGCGGATGACAGGTCCATCTCCGCTCACTGAGCAGGGACGGACCTGTTAGAGCCGCGATGTTCTCTATGGGGAGATCGGATGAAAATGGGCAGCCTGTCTGTTTTCATCCGATTCCATCAGATCCGATTCACTGGACGGATGGTGAACATATCGCCATTCGTCTGTTTTGAGCAGATCTTGTCGGATCGGATGGCAGGCAGGTTTCAGCGGACATATCTACGCTGACATCCACCTGCCCATATAAGTCAATGGGTGGCCCACTCGGATCCTGCAAGGCGGACCTGAGCGGGCCAATTGTGTGAAAGGGGCCTAATGGGCAAAATAACAGATTCCGTTTAAAGAAAAATGTTGCCAGACCATTAATTTAAGAAAAAATCTTCCCATACAATTATATGTACATTGAGGACCCATTCACACTAAAGTAATTCATTGTGATGTGCAAATACGCATTAACCATATATATATATATATATATATATATATATATATATATAAATGGTCCAGTCAGGCCCATAAATATTGGGACATCGACATAATTCTAATCTTTTTAGCTCTATACACCACCACAATAGATTTGAAGTGAAACGAACAAGATGTGCTTTAACTGCAGACTCTCAGCTTTAATTTAAGGGTATTTACATCCAAATCAGGTGAACGGTGTAGGAATTACAACAGTTTGTATATGTGCCTCCCACTTTTTAAGGAACCAAAAGCAATGGGACAGATTAACAACCATCCATCAAACTTTCACTTTTTAATACTTGGTTGCAAATCCTTTGCAGTCAATTACAGCCTGAAGTCTGGAATGCATAGACATCACCATACGCTGGGTTTCATCCCTGGTGATGCTCTGCCAGGCCTCTACTGCAACTGTCTTCAGTTCCTGCTTGTTCTTGGGGCATTTTCCCTTCAGTTTTGTCTTCAGCAAGTGAAATACATGCTCAATCGATTCAGGTCAGGTGATTGACTTGGCCATTGCATAACATTCCACTTCTTTCCCTTAAAAAACCCTTTGGTTGCTTTCGCAGTATGCTTCGGGTCATTGTCCATCTGCACTGTGAAGTGCTGTACAATGAGTTCTGAAGCATTTTGCTGAATATGAGCAGATAATATTGCCCGAAACACTTCAGAATTCATCCTGCTGCTTTTGTCAGCAGTCACATCCTCAATAAATACAAGAGAACCAGTTCCATTGGCATCCATACATGCCCACGCCATGACACTACCACCACCATGCTTCACTGATGAGGTGGTATGCTTTGGATCATGAGCAGTTCCTTTCCTTCTCCATACTATTCTCTTCCCATCACTCTGGTACAAGTTGATCTTGGTCTCATCTGTCCATAGAATGTTGTTCCAGAACTGTGAAGGCTGTTTTAGATGTTGTTTGGCAAACTCTAATCTGGTGTTCCTGTTTTTGAGGCTCACCAATGGTTTACATCTTGTGGTGAACCCTCTGTATTCACTCTGATGAAGTCTTCTCTTGAATGTTGACTTTGACACACATACACCTACCTCCTGGAGATTGTTCTTGATCTGGCGAACTGTTGTTTTCTTCACCAGGAAAGAATTCTTCGGTCATCCACCATAGTTGTTTTCCGTTGTTCTCCGGGTCTTTTGGTGTTGCTAAGCTAATGTTTTGCTATCTCTCCGATGGGTTTGTTTTGTTTTTTCAGCCTAATGATGGCTTGCTTTACTGATAGTGACAGTTCTTTTGAACTCATATTGAGAGTTGACAGCAACAGATTCCAAATGCAAATAACAGGCTTGAAATGAACTCTGGACCTTTTATTTGCTCCTTGTAAAAGGGATAATGAGGGAATAACACACACCTGGCCATGGAACATCTGAGCAGCCAATTGTCCCATTACTTTTGGTCCCTTAAAAAGTGGGAGGCACATATACAAACTGTTGTAATTCCTACACCGTTCACCTGATTTGGATGTAAATACCCTCAAATTAAAGCTGAAAGTCTGCAGTTAAAGCACATCTTGTTTGTTTCATTTCAAATCCATTGTGGTGGTGTATAGAGCCAAAAAGATTAGAATTGTGTCGATGTCCCAATATTTATGGACCTGACTGTATATATATATATATATATATATATATATATATATATATATATATATATATACAGTGGGGATGGAAAGTATTCAGACCCCCTTAAATTTTTCACTCTTTGTTATATTGCAGCCATTTGCTAAAATCATTTAAGTTCATTTTTTCCTCATTAATGTACACACAGCACCCCATATTGACAGAGAAACACAGAATTGTTGACATTTTTGCAGATTTATTAAAAAAGAAAAACTGAAATAACACATGGTCCTAAGTATTCAGACCCTTTGCTCAGTATTTAGTAGAAGCACACTTTTGATCTAATACAGCCATGAGTCTTTTTGGGAAAGATGCAACAAGTATTTCACACCTGGATTTGGGGATCCTCTGCCATTCCTCCTTGCAGATCCTCTCCAGTTCTGTCAGGTTGGATGGTAAACATTGGTGGACAGCCATTTTTAGGGCTCTCCAGAGATGCTCAAGTGGGTTTAAGTCAGGGCTCTGGCTGGGCCATTCAAGAACAGTCACAAAGTTGTTGTGAAGCCACTCCTTTGTTATTTTAGCTGTGTGCTTAGGGTCATTGTCTTGTTGGAAGGTAAACCTTCGGCCCAGTCTGAGGTCCTGAACGCTCTGGAGAAGGTTTTCATCCAGGATTTCCCTGTACCTGGCTGCATTCACCTTTCCCTCAATTGTAACCAGTCGTCCTGTCCCTGCAGCTGAAAAACACCCCCACAGCATGATGCTGCCACCACCATGATTCACTGTTGGGACTGTATTGGACAGGTGATGAGCAGTGCCTGGTTTTCTCCACACATACTGCTTAGAATTAAGGCCAAAAAGTTCTATCTTCGTCTCATCAGGCCAAAGAACCTTTTTTCTCACCATCTTGGAGTCCTTCAGGTGTTTTTTAGCAAACTCCATGTGGGATTTCATGTGTCTTGCACTGAGGAGAGGCTTCCGTCGGGCCACTCTGCCATAAAGCCCCGACTGGTGGAGGGCTGCAGTGATGGTTGACTTTCTAAAACTTTCTTCTATCTCCCGACTGTATCTCTGGAGCTCAGCCACAGTGATCTTTGGGTTCTTCTTTACCTCTCTCACCAAGGCTCTTCTCCCCCGATAGCTCAGTTTGGCCGGACAACCAGCTCTAGGAAGGGTTCTGGTTGTCCCAAACGTCTTCCATTTAAGGGTTATGGAGGCCACTGTGCTTTTAGGAACCTTAAGTGCAGCAGAAATTTTTTGTAACCTTGGCCAGATCTGTGCCTTGCCACAATTCTGTCTCTGAGCTCTTCAGGCAGTTCATTTGACCTCTCTTTTGCTCTTACATGCACTGTGAGCTGTAAGGTCTTATATAGACAGGTGTGTGGCTTTCCTAATCAAGTCCAATCAGTATAATCAAACACAGCTGGACTCAAATGAAGGTGTAGAACCATCTCAAGGATGATCAGAAGAAATGGACAGCACCTGAGTTAAATATATGAGTGTCACAGCAAAGGGTCTGAATACTTAGGACCATATGATATTTCAGTTTTTCTTTTTTAATAAATCTGCAAAAATGTCAACAATTCTGTGTTTTTCTGTCAATATGGGGTGCTGTGTGTACATTAATGAGGAAAAAAAAAATAACTTAAATGATTTTAGCAAATGGCTGCAATATAACCAAGAATGAAACATTTAAGGGGGTCTAAATACTTTCTGTCCCCATTGTGTGTATATATATATATATATATATATATATATATATATATATACAGTAGTTTACAAAAGTAAGTACACCCCTCACATTTTTGTACATTTTTTTATTATATCTTTTCATGAGACAACACTGAAGAAATGACACTTTGCTACAATGTAAAGTAGTGAGTGTACAGCTTACAGCTTGTATAACAGTGTAAATTTGCTGTCCCGTCAATAATAATGTCTAAACTGCTGGCAACAAAAGTGATTACACCCCTAAACGAAAATATCCAAATTGGGCCCAATTAGCCATTTTCCCTCATGTGACTCATTGGTGTTACAAGGTCTCAGGTGTCAATGGGGAGCAGCTGTGTTAAATTTGGTGTTATCGCTCTCACTCTCTCATACTGGTCACTGGAAGTTCAACATGGCACCTGATGTCAAAGAACTCTCTGAGGAACTGAAAAAAAGAATTATTGCTCTACATAAAGATGGCCTAGGTTTTAAGAAGATTGCCAAGACCCTAAAACTGAGCTATAGCACGGTGGCCAAGACCATACAGCGGTTTAACCAGACAGGTTCCACTCAGAACAGGCCTCGCCATGGTCGAACAAAGAAGTTGAGTGTACGTGCTCAGTGTCATATCCAGAGGTTGTCTTTGGAAAATAGACGTATGAGTGCTGCCAGCATTGCTGCAGAGGTTGAAGGGTTGGGGGTCAGCCTTTCAGTGCTCAGACCATACGCCGCACACTGCATCAAATTGGTCTGCATGGCTGTCGTCCCAGAAGGAAGCCTCTTCTAAGGATGATGCACAAGAAAGCCTGCAAGCAGTTTGCTGAAGACAAGCAGACTAAGGACATGGATTACTGTAACCATGCCCTGTGGTCTGATGAGACCAAGATAAACTTATTTGGTTCAGTTGGTGTCAAGCGTGTGTGGTGGGAGTGTCATGGTCTGGGGCTGCATGAGTGCTGCCGGCACTGGGGAGCTACAGTCCATTGAGGGAACCATGAATGCCAACATGTACTGTGACATACTGAAGCAGAGCATGATCCCCTCCCTTCAGAGACTGGGCCATAGGGCAGTATTCCAACATGATAACGACCCCAAACACACCTCCAAGACGACCACTGCCTTGCTAAAGAAGCTGAGGGTAAATGTGATGGACTGGCCAAGCATGTCTCCAGACCTAAACCCTATTGAACATCTGTGGGGCATCCTCAAACGGAAGGTGAAGGAGCGCAAGGTCTCTAACATCCACCAGCTCCGTGATGTCGTCATGGAGGAGAGGAAGAGGACTCCAGTGGCAACCTGTGAAGCTCTGGTGACCTCCATGCCCAAGAGGGTTAAGGCAGTGCTGGAAAATAATTTTGACCACACAAAATATTGACACTTTGGGACCAATTTGGATATTTTCACTTAGCAGTGTACTCACTTTGTTGTCTGTGGTTTAGACACTAATGGCTGTGTGTTGAGTTATTTTGAGGGAACAGGAAATTTACACTGTTATATAAGCTGTACACTCACTACTTTACATTGTAGCAAAGTGTCATTTCTTCAGTGTTGTCAAATGAAAAGATACCATAAAATATTTACAAAAATGTGAGGGGTGTACTCACTTTTGTGAGATACTGTACATGTGATTCGGCACTTCTGCCTAGGGAGCGAGCGCAAAAGCCGATCTGCAGGTGCTGGGCACTGAATGTCCACTGGCACTCACCGATCGTCGGGCAGAGACACAGAACGAAGCTCTGCCTATGTAAACAAAGCAGAGCTCCGTTCTGACAAGGGGGAAGTGATGGATGCAAAGTAGGGAATAAAATCCATCACTTCCCTTAGTAAAAGCTGCACACAATTTACACAAAAACACTGGCTAGGCACACATTTAACCCAGTGCCGTATCACAAAAAATGGCCTGGTCATGAAGGATGTAAATCTTCCAGAGGTCAAGTGGTTAAGGCATGCTTTAATGTGTGATGCATCCAGCCAGCCCTTTTATTATAAATGGGCTGCCAATGCATCACAACAGATGAAAGGACGTGCATGACCCTTTTTTTATAACCCAGAGAACTATAACACACATACTTATGCCGCGTACACACGATCGGACATTCCGTCAACAAATGTTTGATGGGAGCTTGTTATCGGAAATTCCGACTGTGTGTAGGCTTCAGCAGACATTTTTTGTCGGAATTTCCGACAACAAAAATTTGAGAGCTGGTACTCAAATTTTCCGACAACAAAATCCGTTGTCGGAAATTACGATCGTGTGTACACAATTCCAACGCACAAAATTCCACGCGTGCTCAGAATCAAGCAGAAGAGCCGCACTGGCTATTGAACTTCATTTTTCTCGGCTCGTCGTACGTCACCGCGTTTTTGATGATCGGAATTTCCAACAACATTTGTGCGACCGTGTGTATGCAAGACGAGTTTGAGCCAACATCCATCGGAAATAAAACACAGGATTTCATTGTTGGAATGTCCGATCGTGTGTACGCGGCAATACAGTACATTGTGGTGCTTTGCGTTCTGCTCTACTGTGCAATTTGTTGAGTTGCCATTCACAACACACTGCAAATAAATCAGGTGCAGTGCATTGTGGCAAAAAGGAACATAAGGGGGTGCCAGCTAAGTGCAGCATCAAGGGTTTTTTTTTACAATTCAAAAGCCAAATTCAAACTCACAGAAATATAAAACCAAAGAGCTTATGTGTAGCCATGCCTCATTGCATGGAAGCCATCCACCGGAAGAGCTATTAGTGATAGTGAACAGTGTGTGCTGTGACAGCAGTGCATTGTGGCAATGCACTTTAATGTGCGTGTTTTAGGGCATGTTGCAACAATGCACAAGTGTGACTGAGCCCTTAATCCTTTCATGATCATTTTTAGCAGTAAAAACATCCCTTGTATAGACATCCAAATGTCTAATGTGAGACTGCTGCTGGGTGACGCCATCTTGGATGTGATGTCAGCAGACTCAGAGCTGTTATTTAAGTGACACTCTTTAGTTTTCCCCTTTGCTCCTATAAGCTACATAAAATGTTACGTAGGGAAGTGAAGAGCTGGGCCAGCACAGACAATAATTAGACACTCCCAAAAGAAGAGAGTGCTAAGATGTATACAGAGGAAAGGGGCTGTGGCAAGAAATTGACTCCAGTACAGGCATACAAACATTCAACTTAAATACGAATCGTACTTAAGAACGTAGGCAGCGTGATGTCACGCTGGTCACAGCATCTTGCTGCTCATGGCACCTACTGTTCGGCGGACCTGTCGGCAATCCCTGGTCACTGCATGGCCAGTTAAAGTGGATCTAAACTTGATTCATTAAATTTGAGCTGGGCACATACAGTGGGGACAGAAAGTATTCAGACCCCCTTAAATTTTTCACTTTGTTATATTGCAGCCATTTGCTAAAATCATTTAAGTTTATTTTATTTCTTCATTAATGTACACACAGCACCCCATTTAGACAGAAAAACACAGAATTGTTGACATTTTTGCAGATTTATTAAAAAAGAAAAACTGAAATATCACATGGTCCTAAGTATTCAGACCCTTTGCTGTGACACTCATATATTTAACTCAGGTGCTGTCCATTTCTTCTGATCATCCTTGAGATGGTTCTACACCTTCATTTGAGTCCAGCTGTGTTTGATTATTCTGATTGAACTTGATTAGGAAAGCCACACACCTGTCTATATAAGACCTTGCAGCTCACAGTGCATGTCAGAGCAAATGAGAATCATGAGGTCAAAGGTACTGCCTGAAGAGCTCAGAGACAGAATTGTGGCAAGGCACAGATCTGGCTAAGGTTACAAAAAAATTTCTGCTGCACTTAAGGTTCCCAAGAGCACAGTGGCCTCCATAATCCTTAAATGGAAGACGTTTGGGACGATCAGAACCCTTCCTAGAGCTGGCCGCCTGGCAAAACTGAGCTATCGAGGGAGAAGAGCCTTGGTGAGAGAGATAAAGAAGAACCCAAAGATCACTGTGGCTGAGCTCCAGAGATGCAGTCGGGAGATGGGAGAAAGTTGTAGAAAGTCAACCATCACTGCAGCCCTCCACCAGTCGGGGCTTTATGGCAGAGTGGCCCGACGGAAGCCTCTCCTCAGTGCAAGACACATGAAAGCCCGCATGGAGTTTGCTAAAAAACACCTGAAGGACTCCAAGATGGTGAGAAATAAGATTCTCTGGTCTGATGAGACCAAGATAGAACTTTTTGATCTTAATTCTAAGCAGTATGTGTGGAGAAAACCAGGCACTGCTCATCACCTGTTCAATACAGTCCCAACAGTGAAGCATGGTGGTGGCAGCATCATGCTGTGGGGGTGTTTTTCATCTGCAGGGACAGGACGACTGTTTGCAATCAAAGGGAAAGATGAATGTGGCCAAGTACAGGGATATCCTGGACGAAAACCTTCTCCAGAGTGCTCAGGACCTCAGACTGGGCCTGGGCTCAAGACAATGACCCTAAGCACACAGCTAAAATAACAAAGGAGTGGCTTCACAACAACTCTGTGACTGTTCTTGAATGGCCCAGCCAGAGCCCTGACTTAAACCCAATTGAGCATCTCTGGAGAGACCTAAAAATGGCTGTCCACCAATGTTTATCATTCAACCTGACAGAACTGGAGAGGATCTGCAAGGAGGAATGGCAGAGGATCCCCAAATCCAGGTGTGAAAAACTTGTTGCATCTTTCCCAAAAAGACTCATGCCTATATTAGATAAAAAGGGTGCTTCTACTAAATACTGAGCAAAGGGTCTGAATACTTAGGACCATGTGATATTTCAGTTTTTATTTTTTAATAAATCTGCAAAAATGCCAACAATTCTGTGTTTTTCTGTCAATATGGGGTGCTGTGTGTACATTAATGAGGAAAAAAAAATTACTTAAATGATTTTAGCAAATGCCTGCAATATAACAAAGAGTGAAAAATGTAAGGGGGTCTGAATACTTTCCGTCCCCACTGTATATCTGCAGTGTTTTCTTATCGCTCTTCAAAGCACTAAGTCCAGTGGGTTTCTCCTGCTCTGTTCTTCTGTTATCAGCATGATAACATCTGACAATTTCTCTGACGTGATAAAACCAGGCTGAAATTTGTGTCAGGGAGGGTGCTATAAATAGATTAGCAGAAGGCTGCTCTACTCACAGGACAGTTCTGAATGTCGCTGCCTATCTGGAGGGGGGATGTGCCTTTCCTCCAATCAGCTGTCTCCCAGTGTAATCCAACACTACACTGCTACTGCTGAATGAGGGAGTGAAAATTCTAAAATGAAGAGCACTTCCTAAACAGTATATAAAGCTGAAGACAGCAGATATACATGTAAAACTTACGTAGGAGGATTTGTTTCATCTCTATGTATCATCTGAGGCTGTTCACTTCACTGGGTATATGTGAGGGGTTACATCCACTTTTTAACCCTTTCCTATGCTAGCCAAAACGTAAGAATATTTTTTTTGAGGGAGTTACACTTAAAACATTTACCTGTTCCAGCCTACATACAAATTCAACTTAAGATCAAACCTTGTATCGCAAATAATCTGCGCTAACCCCAACTTACTATTATGTTTACAACATGATGTGAATTTTAAATATTTCAAAAGTGAACAAGATATAACCACAAAATCATGCACATATAAATAGAAAATAAAAAATAAATAAATAGTGGACTATAGACTAAGTAGAGTAAATAATGAAAAAAGGAAATTGAGACAAATGACTAATAGTGCTGCAACCTTAAAAAAAACTGAATTTTCCGTTTTATCAATATGATAAATGCATTCAGGTGTGCTACTATTGTCAAACCAACCAGACTAAGGGAACTCCCCTAGTCTAGGTGTGCATATGAATTATACCTTTGAGCAATAATAATATCAAATAACAGCCTTTCAGCCTCCTATCCCAGTCGATGCCTCTTATGGAGAAACGCAGCGTAGGGCGGAGCTACGAAGTCTGACGTCACCACACAGCAGCTGACTAGCCTCAATGCAGCAGCGCTGCTAAACTTTCGTATTTTTGATTCTCTGCCAATATTTTGATGCCGGCCACGTTTTTGGTTTTAATAAAGAAGTTTTTACCTACTACACTATGGAGGTTTTCCTGCTTTTGTGATCCTCCTTCACATATGGCAAGTGATACAACTGAAGTCAGTCCGGCTATTCAGATATAACAGCGCATGTGAAGGATCGGAGTCTGTTCCATCTGATCAGCTGTTGCAGTCTACGGGGACCTTATCACACCGCTGCCCCGGTTCCAGTGGAGGATCTTAGGCGGATAGATGTCTGAATAAGAGGGCCTCTTCGGTTGTTCCTGCCTACGGGATCTGATACATTTGAGCCTGTATGACCCCCGTGACAGGGGTCCCACACATCTGGTAAGCGACCGCCTTTTTTCTTTTATCACACGATTCTGGCTTTCAGAGAAAGGACTGTTTCATCTAGAAAAGCACATATTTGGGTTGCAGGACTTCTTTGTAATTATTTATTATTTTTCAATTACTCACTCCTCAAGTGGACTTCGCCATATTGTAACCATCTATATATTACTTTTTAGGATGGTATAACATCCGATACTTGTTATTTGTTATTTGATATTATTATTGCTCAAAGGTATAATTCATATGCACACCTAGACTAGGGGAGTTCCCTTAGTCTGGTTGGTTTGACAATAGTAGTGCACCTGAATGCATTTATCATATAGTAGAACCTTGTTTGTAACCTGGAGACTGCCTGCAGTCACATTTTACAACAATTCAAAGGCACATTGCAAACAAAAAAAAAAAGCATTTTTTGGAATAAGCTTTTAAAATATTAGATTTTTCTATGCCTTTTCTGCTAATTTTTTAAATAGGTGACAAGGTCCCTCCAACATCATCCTGCAACCAAAAAAGACTTCCAGAGTGTCTACAACTATGGAAAATCAAGTAATTTCAGATGTGATATCCAGGGGTTAGGAAGAAAATGATGGGTTTGCATAGCCATTTGCCCCATGAAAGTGCATGTACATAGTTCTGTGCGACTGGGGCAACAAATAATTTTAATAGGCTATACCAGTCTTTCTCAACCCTTTTAACATGGCGGAACCCTTGAAATAGCTTTCCAGACTCAGGGAACCCCAGCTAATAATTACTATATCTACAACCCACAGTACATTTGTGTGGTAGTCACTAGGTAACAATGTTCCTTACACTTGTGGTCATTGGAAGAATTACCCCCTTACAGATACAAAGATTAATGGTGTCAGTGGGAACTTATCTGAGAGGAAGAAATTGCTCAAGGAACCCCTAGAAACCTTTTCAGGAACCCTAGAGTTCCATGGAACCCTGGTTGAGAAAGGCTGGGCTATACCCTGTGCTGGTCGAATGTAAATCATTGATGAAAAAAGTTTCCTATAATACTTAGCTCCATCTAGTGGCCAAATGAAGTATTTTCCATTTAAAATCAAAGATTTGCATTAAAACAGCATAGGTTAAATCCTCATAACATTCATTTTTGCCCCATTTGCACAGAACAAAGGTACATGCACCTTCACTAGGTGAATGGCTATGTGAATTCTATAGAATTCAACTCCTAACAGTCACATTGTAGGACACATGCAAGCCTTCAAGAGACTTTTAAATTGGAAACCTCTATTTGTAAAGGTATAAAGGACTTTACACCTGAATGTGTAAAACGTCTTTATTACTGTTTCATTTGACTTTCAAAAAGTCTAAAAAGGAAAAAGCACTAAAACTGATAATTGAAACAAGTTTATCAAGTCTTCACATGCTTTTAAAAACAATAAAAAATTGATTGTTTTGGAAACATTGTAAACTGATTGTTAAGATAAGGCTCAGGACACCTTGTATTCTCTTCCTGTAAAATCAGGCTGCTACTCTTCTGCTGGGAAAGATTGAACACAGCTCTACTCTTCAGATTGGTTGGGTATAGACATTGTTGATTTGATCATTGCAGGTCAGCAGCAATGGAGGTGGTCCCATAGAAATCTATGCTGAAGATTGACTGTGGCCAGATCTCGGAGAAAGGGGGTATTTAAGGTCTAGAAGAGGGCACAAAGGACATGGGCAGGGCCATCTTTAAGGCAGGACAAAAGGGGAAGCTGCCCTGGGCCCCATCATTGTTATGGGGCCCAAAGCAGATGCCCCATACTTGCCAACTATCCCAGTCCCTGTCCCTTGAAGTTTAAGTCCCATGCTGTCTCCTGATATCTCAGTGTGAAGTCCTGTTACTGCTACTGCCCAGGTCTGCCCTATTGCCATGTACAGATGATGCACCTGCAGACCCTGTGTTTATATGTAAATAACCTGCATTGATATGTAAATAGCAGTGGCATTAATATGTAAATAACCACAGACTGCGGCATGGATATGTAAATAGTGGCGGCATTCATATGTATATCATGCCCCCTGAGGTCAAATCTACCATCACTTCGGCTGAATGCTGCCCACTGGGGAGGTAAAGGGGCATGCTTGAAAGTCCTGCCTATAACTGTGGTCATTAAGCCTAACATCAACCTGTTCTGCAAAGGTAAGAAAATTGGAAGTGGAACCCTTTTTCAAAATAACATGGCGCCATAGCACCGTGAATTTTGGTGCATGTGAATACGCACATCTCAGCCGATGCGTGAGGGTGTCATTTACAATTAATCGCACTGCTGTGTATCTGCTAAAGGGCTGCATGTTTCTGTGGTGTTAGGAAAGCGATTTTGCATGCGTTCCCAACGCACACAAATATAAACGCAGGCTAAATGTCTCAGCTACATTGGTAGTCAGTGTAAATCTTCTCATTACATTGGGGCTTGGTGTACAATCCTTTCATTCACACTAGTAGCCAGTGTGAAGGTCCCTATTACATTGGTGGTCAGTGTAAATCCCTCCTTACATTGGTGGTCAGTGTAAATCCCTCCTTACATTGGTGGTTACTGTGAATGCTCCTATTACATTAGTGGTCAGTGTAAATCCCCATTACATTGGAGGCCAGTGTAGACACTTCTCTTTATATTGGTAATCGGTAAAAAAAATCCAAACTTGCATATGTGGTCAGCTTCAAATCCTCCCTTACAGGGGTGGTCCATGTAGAAGCCCCCTTTAAATTGGCAGTGAGTGTAAATCCCCCTTACATTGGTGGCCAGTGTAGAAATCCCTCTTTATTGGTTGTTGATGTAAAATCCCCAATTACATTGGTTGTCGGTGTAAATTCCTCATTACATTGGTGATCATTGTACATTTCCGTTTACATTGGTGGCAAGTGCAGAATTGGCCTTACACTGGTGGCCAGTGTAAATCCACCTTTACATTGGTGGTCAGTGTAAATCTCTCCTAACATTGGTGGTCGGTGTAGACGTCTCACCTTACATTGGTGGTCAGTACAAATCTCCTGGACAATGGTTGTCAGTGTAAATTCCCCCTTACATGGAGGTCATTGTATATTCTAATGAAAAAAAGGTGCGCTACAATTAACTTCCTAAAACATATAAATATTGTATATAATGCCGTGGATACAAAATAAAGTGAAGCACATGCCTATTAAACAGATGCCGCAGATATAATAAAATCAACTTTCATAATGCCTTCATTAAAAATAAACCAAAAAGAACAAAGACAAAGATTGGATGGTAATCCGGATCCTTCAGAGGCTGTGAATGAATGTTCTATATGCGCTCAGCAGGAGAACACACCACAGGCTATCCTTGATAAAGTCACGTGACATGTGACGCAACGCATCGGGAGGAGCCTGTGACGTCATCTGTCATCTTATCTGCCTGTGTGCTAGACACACTGATCGGTGGGAGGAAGGAGAACGCGAACAGGTCTGATTGATTAAAAAAAAGCGCTGTTACTTGCCAAGCCATGTGAGTCAATACACATATGCTTTTAAATCTATTATGTGGAGGTGGTTCATTGCGCAATGATATTCCCCCTTTCTTTCCTACGGCTGCATGAATGTAAATGGGAAGAAACTATAACTATCAGTGGAGGGTGTCAGAAGTGCAGGAGCTGAGACTTACATCTCTAAGGAACCATTGACTATAGCTATCAGCAATAGCGTCTGCGGTGTGTTCTCCTGCTGAGCGCATACAGGACATTCATCCACAGCCTCTGAAGGATCCGGATTACCATCCAATCTTTGTCTTTGTTCTTTTTGGTTTATTTTTAATGAAGGCATTATGAAAGTTGATTTTATTATATCTGCGGCATCTGTTTAATAGGCATGTGCTTCACTTTATTTTGTATCCACGGCATTATATACAATTTTTATATGTTTTAGGAAGTCAATTGTAGCGCACCTTTTTTTCATTAGAATACTTATTTCTGTAGTGGTTTTAGATCATTTTTATATTGGTGCAGCTTTTACTATTTGGCTATTTCCTAGTTTTTGGTTTATATCCCTAATTGGGATTTTGCACTATTTTTTTCACTGTTATCCCAATTTCTGGGAATATTTTGGGGGGATTTTTTTTTTTAATTGTTTTGGAATTGGGTAATTTCTGCCTATATCACATACTTAGTAAAATTTGCACAGTATTCACTTTATTTACACTTCACATATCAGCGCTTTAGTAATTTACTGAGTGTGGTCATTGTATATTCCTCCCCCTTACACTGGTAGTTGGTGTAAATGCTCCTATTACATTGGTGTCAGTGTAGAAATCCCTCTTTATATTGGTGGGTGGTGTAAAATCCCCCCGTTTACATTGGTGGTCAGTGTAAATCCCTCCTTACATTGGTGGTTACTGTGAATGCTCCTATTACATTAGTGGTCAGTGTAAATCCTCATTACATTGGAGGCCAGTGTAGACACTTCTCTTTATATTGGTAATCGGTAAAAAAAATCCAAACTTGCATATGTGGTCAGCTTCAAATCCCCCCTTACAGGGGTGGTCCATATAGAAGCCCCCTTTAAATTGGCGATGAGTGTAAATCCCCCTTACATTGGTGGCCAGTGTAGAAATCCCTCTTTATTGGTTGTTGATGTAAAATTTAAAATGGTGGTCAGTGCAAATCCCCCCCCTCTCACATTGGTGGTCAGTGTAAATCCCCCCTCACATTGGTGGTCATTGTAAATTCCCCCATTACATTGGTGGTCAGTGTAAATCCCCCCTCACATTGGTGGTCATTGTAAATTCCCCCATTACATTGGTGGTCAGTGTAGAATCCCCCACTATATACTTGCCAAAGATTTCCAGCTTTGCTCTACATGATTCAGAATTTGCCACAGTGTACCGGCTCTAAACTAAATCCCATCCCCCCACCACTGCCACTGATCCCATCAACCCCCCAGCATTGCCACTGATTACACCCCCCCCCCCCCCCCCCACAGCATTGCCACTACGTTTTTGGTTGGAACATGACAAAATGTGGACATGAATACTATTTCAAGGCACTGTAGCTCCAAAATTTTGCCTTCATCAATGGTACAACACTGCCGATATAAGGAACATATAACTGTGGTGACAGGGTTCACCAGGGCAAATACAAAGATTGAAGCTAAAGTTTAACTTAAAAAACTTTTTTTTTTCTTGTAACACAATCTATGATTAATGGAAGAGTCTGAACAGTCACAGAATTCTCTCCTCCATTCACAGACTGTCTTAAAGGCAGTGTAATAAGTGAAATAACTTTTCTCTATGGAGGAGAGGGCAGGAGGGGGCATATCCCTGTCCGATCATCTTTAGTGCTGCTCATTCTGGAAAACCAAAAATGTACCCCCACAGTGCTGGGCAGTCCTGCAGAGAAGATCTCTACAGAATCCAGAAGCCTGCACATCTTGGGACACCCTTCATTACAGATAAATCATGTAACTAAAACTGTAGAAAATCAAAAATGTTTTTAACTGAACTTCTGCTTTAATCTCCCTAACCCCTCAACTGAAAAAAAAAAACTGTTGGCTTTAGATACAATAGGCACTTTGCCTGCATATTTGTTCCAGGTCATGGATTCACCAAGAGAAGTACGCCAAAGAATGACAGCCCCAGGGCCTGCACCTTTAAAAAGTCAACAAGTCAGCAGAGGCAATTAGTGTGTGTGTATATATATATATATATATAGTGGAACATCGGATTGCGAGTAACGCGGTTAACGAGCGTTTCGCAATACGAGCACTGTATTTTTAAAAATCCTAACTCGGTTTGCGAGTGTTGTCTCGCATTACGAGCATGATTCAGGCCAAAGCGTGTGCAGTACCGCATTTGGCCTGAGGTGGGGGGGGCGCCGGAGCTGAGCGATCGGCGCTGTTCGGAAACGGCCGGAAAGGCCCGAGGACAGCTCGGCTGACCTCGGCAAACCCTCAGAAACTGAGTCTTTCCGAGGTTTGCCGAGGTCAGCTGAGGTGTCCTCGGGCCTTTCCGGACGTTTCCGAGGCTCTCCGGCACCCCCCCCCACCTCTGGCCGCATGCAGTATTGTATGCCATTGAAGTCAATGCGGAACGAATTATTTTAGTTTCCATTTACTTCAATGGGGAAACTCGCTTTGATATGCGAGTACTTTGGATTACGAGCATACTCCTGGAACGGATTATGCTTGTAATCCGAGGTTCCACTGTATTCACACACACATACATACACAAGTGTAACCTGATCTGGATTGTAGACAAACATATCTATGGGCACTCTGCAGCTTCGTCTTCGAACACCCCCTGACTATTCTCTATTTGCCAAATTGGCATCCCAAGATGGTGTTAGGGTCGGCTTCTCACTGCATAAAACTACAGGTTTAGACAACACGAGCGCATAGCTCCCAACTGTCCCTGATTTGGAGAGACTGTCACTGATTTAATGCAATGTCCCTCTGTCCCTCATTCCTCTTCATTTGTCCCTCATTTTGGTCTAAACCATATAGTTGTATATAAAATGCACTTTTTATCTTTCAAAAAGTGTTTTCCAGTGCTAAACCTTTCATCCAAATTCTAAATTGCTGCATTTGTACATTTTAAAAGCCAATATAAAGGAATAGTAGTGGTAAAAAAAGCACTTGTGGATTTAATTAACCTTTTTTTTCGGGTTAATTCTCCTTTAAGGGAGTGTGGCAGGGGGGCGTGTCCTATGCCTACATACATTTGTTAGTAGGTGTCCCTCATTCCCATCTCAAAATGTTGGGAGGTATGCGAGCGTGCATGTTCATATCATGATTGTCCTTAAAAACAATCAATGATCAGATCTTACAACTGCCATTCTTTGCTAAATTAGTTCACTTGTGTTTGAATTTGCGAAAATTCCCCACCAGAAAACTTTACTTAGAAAAAGTTTTCATTCCAGCATACATACCTCACAACTTTTTGAGATGGGATTGAGGGACACCTATTAGCAAAAGTATGTAGGCATATGACCAGGGGCGGACTGACAACTCATGGGGCCCCCGGGAAATCAGAGATTATGAGGCCACATAGTATACACACACACAGTATACAATCACACAGTTTACACATACATGTACACACAGTATACACAGTGTCCCTGGTCCATACTGTCTATTGGCTGTCCCTGGTCCATAATGTCCCTGGTTTTACTGAGGCTGGCAACCCTGATGGCGCCCCCTAGTGGCCCAGGGCCCTCGGGCAGTGCCCGAGTGGCTCAATGGTCAGTCCGCCCCTGCATATGACACATTTTCAGGGCGGCACAGTGGTGTAGTGGGTAGCACTCTCACCTAGCAGTAAAAAGGGTCACTGGTTCGAATCCCAACCATGACACTACCTGCACCTTAATGAGACACAATGTACAGGGATAGGGACAATTGTAGACACTCACTCAGGTTGAACTGGATGGACCGGTGTCTTTATTCAACCTTACCAACTATGTAACTATGACACACCTCCTGTCACGCCCCTTTAAAGGCAAAATATACAATATGCTTTTTTTTTTCTGTTTTACCACTTCTACTCCTTTATATTGGCTTTTGAAATATACAAATGTAGCAATTTAGAAATTGGATGAAAGGTTTAGGACTGGGAATTACTTTTTAAGGGATAAAAAGTGCATTTTATATACAACTACATAGATCAAACCAAATGAGGGACAAATGAGGAGGAAAGAGGGACAGAGGGACATTGCTCAAAATCAGGGACAGTCCCTCGAAATCAGGGACAGTTGGGAGCTATGCAGTATATAAACAATTTCTTAACGATATCCGTATCAGTGAGGAGTCAGCAGACTTAATAATATTTTTCAGCGTGTTGTCTATCTGGACATAGCTTACCTATGGCCAAGGGGCACAAACATTACCACATTCTTGTCTTGATTAATTGTAGACATACTTAAATAAAAAAATAGAGTAAATAATTTCATGCTACTCCCAATGGCAAGCAGCTAACACACCAAATTAGATAAATGGCAAAAAATCATATAAATAAAAGTGTAGCGCTATAAAAAAGTGGGTAGAAAACCAAAAAATATCAATAATGTAAATAGACTTTTTACAAGCTAACACAGTGAATAAATGCAAAGAATAGTGTCCATATATAAGTGGTACATGTGAAATTATTGATAATAATATCACCACCAAAAAAAGATATAGCAAGGGTTTCCAGTTGTATGAAATCCAAGTCTATAGATATAAAATTGTGAAGTATAACAGCAAAGAGTTGCAATCAAAAAACGTGTCAATCCGTAAGGAAAGTGACTCCGTAGTGACTGTGATCAGACCACCACCATGAGTAGAGGAGGCTTACCAGAGTGTTTGAACACGCCAGGGCATACGCTCTGCGTGTCAAACAAGCTTGTATTGCGGTGGGTGGCCCCCCCTCAGATGCCCACACTATACCACCACGGAAGCCGCTATGACCACCAGGGAAGCTCCTAACATGTGGATGGCCAGGTACATCCCCCATGGCCATTGTGAAAATCAATGCCCAACATATGCCAATCAGTGCCCACAAATGGGCACTGACTGGCACCTCTATGACACAATACAAATTAGTGATGCCCAGCAATGCCACCCATCAGTGTCATCAGTGCCACCCATCAGTGCCACCTATCAGTGCCCATCCGTGCCCATCAGTGCCCACCTATCAGTGCCCATCCGTGTCACCTATCAGTGCCACCCATAAGTACCCTTCAGTGCCACCCATAAGTACCCATCAGTGCCGCCTACGAGTGCCCATCAGTGGCACCTATGAGTGCCCATTAGTGCCACCTATGAGTGACCATCAGTGCCGCATACCAGTGCCACCTATCAGTGCCCATCAGTGCCGCCTATCAGTGTCCATTAGTGCCACCTCATCAGTGCCACCTCATTGGTGCCACCTCATCATCATTAGTGCCCATCAGTGCTGCCTTATCAGTGCCCATCAGTGCAGCCATATCAGTGCCCGTCATTGAAGAAAAAAATGTACTAATTTACAAAAAATTTTAACAGAAACAAAGAAAAACTTTTTTTTTTTTCAAAATTTTCGGTCTTTTTTTATTTGTTGCGCAAAAAATAAAAATCGCGGAGGTGATCAAATACCACCAAAAGAAAGCTCTATTTGTGGGAACAAAATGATAAAAATCTAGTTTGGGTACAGTGTAGCATGACCGCGCAATTGTCATTCAAATTGCGACAGCGCTGAAAGCTGAAAATTGGCCTGTGCGGGAAGGTGTATAAGTGCCCGGTATTGAAGTGGTTAATTTCGTTAGCATTAATACTAAGATCAAAAAATTTAAAATGTTTCCCCGGAACTCTGATTTAATGCATTCTATGCATTAGGGTGCAAAGCCTTCTGTGCTGCAGCTCCCCACAGAGCCCTCCTTTCTCTTACCTGAGCCTGATCATTCCAGTGACGGGGATGAGCACAGTAGCTCCGGCCGCTGTCTCGGGTCCTCATTGTATAGATTGATAGCAGCAGGAGCCATTGGCTCTTGCTGCTGTCAATCAAAACCAACGACGCGGGGGCGGGGCCAAGTCCTGCTGTCTGTGTCAATAGACACAGCAGCAGGACTCGGGAGCGCGCCCGCACGAGTGCTCCTATGGAATGCGGCTCTCCGTGGGGGCACTCGATGTGGAGGAGGAGCCAGGAGCACCACTGGGGGACCTGACAAAAGGAGGATCGGGGACGCACTGTTCAAAACCCTTGCACAGAGCAGGTAAGTATGACATGTTTGTTATTTAATAAAAAAAAAAGAACCTTAACAATCAGTTTAAGTGGTTTGACTCATCCATGTAAACTGATACATTCTGCTGGAGAGCTTGAGCTTGTAAAAGACAACAGACTTGCTGGCTGGATGACCAGATGAAAAATAAAAGAAATAAATCCTAAACAAGAAAGCTAATGCAGCCATCTTATCTAGGAATTGATAATCTGCAATATAATAAATGTTGGCATTTGGGTTTTAGGCTGCTTTCACACTGAGGAGCTTTTGAAGCGCTTTTGCGTTTAAAAAAGCTCAAGAAAAATGCTTCCCTTTAAATTCTATGTATGTCTTCACACTGGGGAGGTGCACTTCCGTTGCGGGGTATAAAAATCCTGCTTGACGCATTTAGTTGAGTTAAAAAAAAAAAACGCACTGAAAATTCTCCTCCCAATTGAAGTGAATGCGCTAAGACTTCCTAATGTTTGTAATGGGACAAGTTCTCATGTATGTGTTGTCAATCGGCATTGTAAAAAAAAAAGTTCTTGCCAATTTTTTTGTGCGTCAATGTACTCATACCTGACAATTGCAGTATATGAATATGCACGCATTTTCACGCACTGCCAATGGATCACAGCGCCCATTAAAGTATATCTAAGGCTGGGTTCACACCATCGCCGCATGCGGCTCCCAGCAGGAGTCCGGTGCGTCCTCGTTCATCGTTTTAGGTCCGATTTTAGCCCAAATTTTTGGCTGAATTCAGACCTGAGACGGAAACAGAAGACGCACAGGACCCGGTGCAAATTGGCAGCGGAGATATATGAACCGGCTCCATAGAGAGCCAGTCACAATCTCCTGCTATTGCGAATTGGATGCGGCGAACCCATATCCAATTCGCACTAGTGTGAAGCCAAAAAGTTTAAGATAGAGTGGTGAGGGTTTCGGACCCCTGTCAGGTTTTTATTACTGTCCCTGCTAGGGCAATTAACCCTCCCTATTTGGCCTGGTGACCCCTGTCACCATAGGTGTGGATCTGGGCTGACTTCTCCCACCTTGCAGTAGAATTCTGTTGCATACAGCTAAGGCGTCTCTTGAAACAGCTGCTACTGTTTGCAAAAGTGCTTTGGTAGAATCCTAAGCACTGCTATATAAAGTGATGACGAGTAATGTCCTTCACTTGCTGGAACTAGGGGATCATTGGTGAGAAGAGTATATAGAGTTCAATTAGAAAATGATCTACATAAACACTCATACAAAAGACAGAAGCAGATATTTGGCTGTCATAGAGGGTTCAATATTTGGACATGTTTATACTTTATATAAGCAGTAAACTATGTCCACCTTCTAAATCATTTTACCGGCAGATTTGATCTCTTTTTGAGCCCCGGTTCACATTGATGTGATTTGCCATGTAATTGCCAAGCAATTGTCTTTTCTGACGGGAGGCGAGCGGGGCAGAAGACCGTGATTATTGCTAGCGGCTATAGCAGCTGCTTGCGATAATCGCAAGCGAATCCCGCAGGCTGGTTGTACCCAAGTTGATCGATCGATCAGCCTGCCCATTAATGGTTTGAATTTCAGCAGGAACCGGCTGAGATTCGAACCGTCTATGGCCAGCCTAGTATGACCCAGATGAGTTTTTATCCGAATAGGTTGATAATCCGGTATTGTTACCAGCGATGGTAGTACAGGAAGACGACGCCTGCAAAATGTTCAGATTTCAGTGACCCGTTGCAGATAATTATGATGGAACTTTTTACTGGACATCAATACCCCTACGTATAATAAGTAGCTATGCATTAGTGTGTTTAGCACGTAATAATTAGTATGTAATAATTAGCACATAATAATTAGTATATAATAATTAGCACATAATAATTAGTATGTAAAAATTAGCATATAGTAATTAGTATATAATAATTATCACGTAATAATTAGTATGTAATAATTAGCATATAGTAATTAGTATGTAATAATTAGCACATAATAATTAGTATATAATAATTAGCACGTAATAATTAGCATGTATTACTTCGAATATAACAAGCGCTAACGATGAAAACACGCTATTTACGTCACTTCTGGTTTGTTACAACATCCGACCACGCCCTACGCTTTACGTCACAGCACGCGACTTCATCGGGGGAACCCCTGATGAAGTCACGTGCCGCGACGTAATGCGTGTTTTCTTCGTCATCGCTTGTTATATTCTGATTTTATGTAAGTATTCACTTGGCATTTAATAAGTTGACTTGTTTTATACATATAACACTATGGGAGGCTATCCTTCATTTTTTCTTTAATGGTTGGAACCGGAGCGGTACCGTGTCACTGTAAGGTCGGAAGGAGCAGTGAACCATCAGTGAAGGGAGATTAGAACTTGGCTGGACACCACCAGCTCTCTGACAAAAAAAAAAAAACCCCGATACAGCCATCAACTGGACATCCAGCGCGGTGCATCCACTCCAACTACAGGATACTTTCAAGGCTCTTTATACTCCTAATGGAGGTAAGCGCTCTGTGAGCATTCAGCTTTTGCGAAGATTAATATTAAGAACATTTTGTTATCACTTTTCAAAAGAGCAATTTCACTTTCACTTGTTTGGACTGTTTGTTTGTGTTGCACCTTATTGGACTTTATTACTGCATTTATTGTATTTTTAGAGTTAATTACTTTAGGAATTTGCGCAGATCACTTCCCTCTTTTTGTTGTTCTTTTGTGCATTGTGTTCACTTTAGGTCTAGCAGCATTTTCACAGTATTTAGTTAGTGGCTATTGTTCACTTAGTAGCGCGAGGGACTACATTTACATGTAATAATTAGCATGTAATAATTAGTATATAATAATTAGCACATAATAATTAATATGTAATGAATAGCACATAATAATTAGTATATAATAATTAGCATGTAATAATTAATATGTAATAATTAGCACATAGTAATTGGTACGTAATAATTAGCATATAATAATTAGTAGATAATAATAATTAGCACATAGTAATTATTATATAATAATTAGCACATAGTAATTAGTATGTAATAATTAGCATATAATAATTAGTATGTAATAATTGCACTTACCTTATTACAACCACAGACAACTCTTTCTCCAGCTGCAGCAATCTCTTCCTCCTACGGATCTAAATGTCTTTTAGCCGGATGAACGTCCTTACCTGGGAAGTGGGATGGCGGTGGGCGTCCCGCTGTCGCTGAAGTCGCAGACCCCGAATTACCTGTGGCTAGTAAGCAGACTTGTTTTTGAGCTGGGGGAGGTGGGGGGGAATGTGGGCAGGGGAGGAGGCAGAGGAGGAGGAGGAGGCTGCTGTGCTGGAAAAAAAAAAAAAAAAGGAAGAAAAAAGGCTGGGGACGAGTGTGAAGGTCAAATCTATTTGTCTCAAGGAGTGGCTGAAGTTGGGCAAGTTAATGAGTAACCCCCCCCCTCTCTGTGTTTGGGCATTTTTTAAAGGGAATTCTGAATGTGCAGAACGAGTTCTTGTGACAGTGACACTTGTAGAGTCACTCGGGCATTCCATGACAGGCGCAGCAGGAAGACAAACTGGCTGCTCGAGATAAGCCAAAAACGCAGCTCTACCCACAGGTAGTGAGAATCCAGAAATCCAGGGAGGGGTCGGACAGGACCCTAGGTGAATGGTGCATAATCTGCTATGATAAAGATCGGCAAAGTGGCGTCACTTCAACTTTTTGAGTTTTTACTAACCACCGTTCCTAACAAAAAAAGTTTCATTTTTTTTTTAAATGTCCACTCCACCCAAAACGGGCAATTCAGTTTTTGGCTGGGCACCTGTGAGTTGCAACACACACCATTGTTTCTTAAGGAAAGACCCTGCATAGCACTCTTTACATCTTTAGCCCTCGTTCACGCCAGTGCAATTTGTCATGCGATTTGATAGTTCAAAATCGCACGGAAAGTGGCACCCTATTGCCAGCAATGGAACTGTTCCAATCATTGCGACTTAAGTTGCGGCAGATTTGAAAAATGTTCCTGCACTACTTTTTTGGGATTTTATTGCAACTTTTTTCAAAATCGCATGACAAGTAGCACCCTATTACCAGCAATAGAACCGTTCCAATCGTTGCGACTCAAGTTGCAGCAGATTTGAAAAAGGTTCCTGCACGCCTTTTTTTAATTTATTTTTTGTTGGAACTTTGATAGATTTGATTGTTTAAAATCACATGACCAGTTGCACCCTACTGCCAGCAATGAAACCATTCAAATCTTTGCGACTTAAATTGCGGCGGATTTGAAAAAGGTTCCTGTGTTACTTTTTAAGGATTTTATTGCAACTTTGATGGATTTGATAGTTCAAAATTGCATGACAAGTAGCACCCTATTGCCAGCAATGGAACCGTTCAAATCTTTGTGACTCAAGTTGCAGCGGATTTGAAAAAGGTTCCTGCACTTCTTTTTTGGGGGATTTTATTGCAACTTTGACAGATTTTTTGACAGATTTGTTAGTTAAAAATCGCATGCTTTTGAACTGCAACGGATTTGAAAAAGGCTCTTGCATGGCTTTTTGGGGGATTTTATTGCAACTTTATTCAAAATCACCTGACCAGTTGCACCCTATTGCCAGCAATGGAACTGTTCAAACCGTTGCAACTCAAGTTGCAGCAGATTTGAAAAAGGTTCCTGTATTACTTTTTTGGGGGCATATTATTGCAACTTTGACAGATGTTTTGACAGATTTGATAGTTCAAAATCGCATGATTTTGAACTGCAGCTGATTACATGTTACACACTAAATGACATCAAACGTAATATCATAGGTGGGCTATACCTTTATCTATCTTTGGGCTTATATGTTCAGATTGAATTGCTTAGGTTTGTGCTGGGCTTATCTGAAAAGGTCTGCCTTGGAATACAAGATATAACAAGACCTTCCAAGGATCTAAACACAATCTGACATTCTAAACTCTAGAAAAGTTTATTTATAGACCAGAGTTCTTCTTTAAGTTAAACAGGTGACTTCTTTCCCATGCAGTGCTTATGTAGATGAGCAGTGTAATAGGTTGCCATCTGGTGGTGAAATTGAGGCATTACCAAGTTGGCAGTAAAGTGATAAAATATTAACTACTTCAATACTGAGCACTTACACCCCCTTCCTGCCCAAGCCAATTTTCAGCTTTCAGCGCTGTCGCTGTTTAAATGACAATTGCGCGGTCATGCTACACTGTACCCAAACAGAATTTTAGCATTTTGTTCTCACAAATAGAGCTTTCTTTTGGTGGTATTTGATCACTTCTGCGTTTTTATTTTTTGCTAAACAAATAAAAAAAAACTAAAATTTTGGAAAAAAAATGTTTTTCTTTTGTTTCTGTTATAAAATTTTGTAAATTAGTATGTTTTCTCCTTCACTGATGGGCACTGATAAGGCGGCACCGATGAGGTGGCACCAATGAGGTGGCACTGATGGGCACTGACGATGGGCACTGATAGCCAGCACTGATGGGTGGCACTGATATGCAGCACTGATGGGCATTGATAGGCGGCACTGATGGGCACTCATGGGTGGCACTGATGGGCACTGAAAGGCTGCACTGATGGGTACTTATGGGTAGCGCTGATAGGCGGCACTGCTGGGCACTGATGGGCGGCACTGCTGAGCACTGATATGGGGAACTGATATGAGGCACTGATAGATGGCCTTGATAGGCATCACTGATGGCACTGGCACTGGCAGGCATTGGGGATGGGCACTGATTGGCAGCTGCCTGGGCACTGATTGGTATTTCCCTGGTGGTCTAGGGTGGCATACCTGGTGGTCCAGTGTGGTGGCAATCCCTGGTGGTCCTGGCGGCATCCTGGTGGTCCTGGGCAGGCATCCCAGGGGGGCTGCACTGATAAACAATCAGCACAGACCCCCCCCGTCAGGAGAGCTGACCACTCCATTACTTAGACCCCTTTCACACTGAGGCGGTTTTCAGGCGTTTTAGCACTAGAAATAGCTCCTGTAAAGTGCCTGAAAACTGCCTCCCATTCATTTCAGTGTGACTTTTCACACTGGGGCGGGGGGCGCTTGCGGGACATTAGGAAAAGTAATGCAAGTAGCATCTTTGGGGTGGTTTGGGAGTACTGCATTGAAATGAATAGGCAGCACTTCCAAAGCGCCTGAAAAGCGCCGCAACACAGGAGCTTTAAACCCCCTCTTTGGGGTTAAAAGTGTCCTGCTAGCGGCTGAAAAGCGCCACTTAAACAGCTCTAAAGCCCCGCTAAAAGGAGCAGCGCTTTAGCGCTGACGCGGCCAAGGCCCCAGCGTGAAAGTGGTCTTATGACTATATTATAATACACACCTTGACCACATAGAAAAGAGTAAAGTCTTTAAATCCCCTTTCACACATGCTGTCCATTTGTCCATTTTTCATCCATCCATTGACGGATGAAAAACAGACATCAATGCATCTCTATAGAAAAACGGGTGTAAATGGATCTTCGTCCATTTACATCAGTTTACATCCGCATCTGTCATCATCCATTTTTTGAAACTGATCAAAGCTCTATTTTTCTTCCTTTAGAAAAACGGAGAGGATGAAAAATGGATGTAAACTGACAAATGGTCAGTTTTTCATCTGTTTTTGCATTGGTAGTGAATGTAAAAAAACTGATGAAAAACTGATGAATACTTCATCCATTTTAAGGCTGGGTTCACACTATCACCGCGTGCGGCTCCCAGCAGGGGTCCGGTGCGTCCCCGTTCACCGCTTCAGGTCCGATTTCAACCCGAATTTCTGGCTGAATTCTTACCTTAAATGGAACAAAAGCCGCAGCGGAGATGTGTGAACCAGCTCCATAGAGAGTCGGTCAAAATCTCCTGTCATGAGAATTGGATGCGGTGAACCCACATCCAATTCACAATTGTGTGAACTCAGCCTGATGTGACTGAACTGATGAAATAAACGATCCACATGTGTGAAAGGAATTGCTAGCAGATACATTGTTTTCAGCAAGGCAAACTGAGCATTTGTCTTCTAGTCAAAAAAAAATCCTTTCCCCTCTATCCTAGATATGTTTCAGTGTACACCGTGGCACATGCACAGGCCAGTGTTCAGCCTGGCTCATTTTAGGAATGCATCTTGGTGTTGGGGACAAGAGTTACATTGTAAATGGCCTACCAATCACTAAACCAATTACCAATTCACTAAACTACATGTCCCATGTTTCTTAGATAAAGTTGAGTAAAGCTGCGCTAAAAAAATATAAAACAAAAATAGAAAAATTAAAATAAAAATAGAAAGTGTATATATAGTCCATATACCACAGTGAATGTGTACAAATCTCAGAAAAATTTCCAACACAGCAGCAGCCTGTGTTGCACAGATTCAGTCCATATAATACATGCACCAGTGTGTAATCTTGTAATAAACACCACTAAGAAACAGTGCACCTCCACCACGCCTCCAGAGGCGCGTTTCGTCACAATCTGACGTCGTCTTGGGGAACGGCCTGGCTCATTTTAGGACTGCATCTTGGTGTTGGGGAACAATAGTTACATTGTAAATGGCCTACCAATCACTAAACCAATCACCAATTCATTGTTTTCAGCAAGACAAACTGAGCATTTCTCTTCTAGTAAAAAAAAATCCTTTCCCCTCTATCCTAGATATGTTTCAGTGTACACCGTGGCACATGCACAGGCCAGTGTTCAGCCTGGCTCATTTTAGGAATGCATCTTGGTGTTGGGGACAAGAGTTACATTGTAAATGGCCTACCAATCACTAAACCAATCACCAATTCACTAAACTACATGTCCCATGTTTCTTAGAGACTGCAGCTATATCAGTGGTCAGGTGAATTTTGCAAAGGCTGGCAATCAACCGCTGAGGGTGGGGACAAGCAGGGGAGGACTAGGGAGGATCATCAGACTGGATCTAGGCCACTGCAGACAACATTGACGTAAGGACTTCTCCATTGTCCTCCAAGAACTGAAGATTGGCAGTAAGAAGACCAGCTCATGGAGAGAACATGGAGGCCTTCAAAAAGTGTAACTTAACCTTGATTTTAAAACTTGTGATCAGGAAAGATTTTTTTTTGCAGAAGAGACACTACCTACTTTCTTCTTCAGTAAAGGTTTCTTACTTTCCTCCTCCAAGGTGCTTTAGAATGTACTCTTATGCCGTGTACACACAGGCGGACCTTTCAGCATCAAACATCTGACGGTCTTTTCGACGGAGTTACGACGGACTTGCGAACGACCGGACTTGCACACACACGAACGGACTAGAATAAGGAAGTTCATAGCCAGTAGCCAATAGCTGCCCTAGCATTGTTTTTTTGTCCGTCGGACTAGCATACAGACGAACGGATTTTTCGATCGGACTCAAGTCCGTCGGAAAGATTTGAAACATGTTCTAAATCTAAAGTCCGTCTGATTTTCGACAGAAAAAGTCAGCTGAAGGTCCCATGAAGCCCACACATGGTCGGATTGTTCCGATTTGTTCCGTCGGACCAGTCCGGTCGTAAAGTCTGGTTGTGTGTACACAGCATAAGCCGTGCATGCATAGGATTTATAGCATCCCAGCCTGTTCCATGAAGGTGGCTTAAGACCCCGAAGCCAGGGAGAGGATTTTGATGCCAGCAAGGGAGCTTTTGCAAAGTTTAGTTTTGCTTTCAGGGCCAGTTCACATCACATGCAGGCCAGTGCGTTTTTTTTTTCTGCATCAAAAAGCATGGATAGAAGGTTATATGGTTTCGAATGGCAAAGCTTACACCAGTGCAGTCAGGTTCAGAAAAAAGTAGAATATGCTGAATTTTTCCTGCACGGGACTGTACTGGAACGTGGTAAAAATGCATTAAAAATGCACGGAACACACCAGATTGCATCAAGAATACATAAAAACCGGATCCCAGTTCACTGAAAAAAAAAAACAGAAAAAAGAAGAAATAAAGCATTTAGAATGCATCTGGAAACGCTTCAAAAACGCACCGGAAAGCATCAAAATCGTGCATGCAGAAACGCATCTGGAACGTATCTAGACTGCATTTTTTTGGTGTGAACCAGCCCTAAATAAGGACGTGTGTGTTTTTGATGCATTTTACTGCGTTTCAGTACAGTTCAGTGCAGAAAAAATGCAACATGTTCTACTTTTTTCTGCAACTGGAACGCACTGGAACTGACTGCACTGGTGTAAACTATGCCATTGACTTGTGGAACCCAACATTCAAGGAGAACTAGTCAACCAAGGCTGATATAGTTAAAAATAATTGTTGCACCGGGCGGTCCGCGGCTTACCTCTCCCTGGTCCGGAAGATCATTTTCGCTCAGGTTGGAGGGTCTTCGGTGGGCGGGGGCTACTGCTGGTCGCCGCCCCCGGGGACCTGTAAACCTCAATGTAGCATATACTGGTACCAATCACGAGATCAGTCCTCACGGTCTCAACAGGAAATCTTAACACAGCCCTAGACTATCCTCCCCCTCCTCCTTATTCTTTATTTTATTTTATTCTTGTTAAATATAAACTTGCTGATTACGGCTAATGTTGATATAAGAAAGTCTGTCACTAACGAATTTGTACTGAACTGTATTTGTTGAGATGTGATGGACAACAATAAAGAGAGTTTAAACAGAAAAATAATTGTTGCAGATTCAGCTAAGATTACTTTTACACATCTGAATTATTCGATTCAGATTTGATATTTTTAACAAAAGCTGCAAATTCTTCATGTTTGAAAACAACTTTTAGAACTACACTTAAGCCTCGTACACACGATCGGATTTTTCGTCAGGGAATTGTGTGATGACAGACTGTTGGCCTAAAATCCGACCATTAGTACGCTCCATCAGACAATTGTCCAGCTTTCGGCCAACAAATATTGGATGACAGGCTAGTAAATTTTCGGGGGACAACAGTCTGTTGTCAGATTTTCGTATCGTCTGTACACAAGTCTGTCACAAAGTACAATAAGCATGCTCGGAATCAGTGCTCACCAAACACAACATTAGCAGAAGGTGCCCAAAGGGTGGCGCTCAAGAGCTGAAATCTCACGTAGTAAGTCACTACGTTCGCGTTTGTTGGACGACAATTGTGTGCCGTTAGTATGCAAGACAAGTTCCTGGCACACGCCCTTCGGACTTTTTTTTACTGACTAGCTGTATTGTATTGTGTTCTTTCCAATGCTAGCTATAAGTTGACGCTATGCGTCTTCCATATCGTGCTTTGTTAGATTTGGTCTTCAGCTGCCATGAACAATGTAGGGCCTTTGGTGTGTCAGTGAAGAAGAAGAATGGAGCCTCCCAAGGCATTCCGGAATTCACTGCTCTATAAGTTTTAAATTTGGAGGTCAGATAGTATAGAGTTGGGGAACATATTTTGTAGGGATGTCTTAACATAACAGAAATGCTTTCCAAGTATTTGTAAATGTAATATGAATATCACACAGCTGAGTCCACCACATATTATTAATGGTATGTAGGTGGGAGGTCCATGTTATGCCTAATACCTAGGCGTAATTTTGGTTTATATTAATTGATTTAAATTTTTTATTTCATACACATAGAAATAGGTCTAGGTTATATATAGAGATGTTTTATTTACAGAGTAAGGGGTTAATATTCTAAATGGATTACTTGTTTTAAACATTAATGTTTATATTACAATATTTGTATTGTTCAGGCATGCGGTGTCCCCGTGAGTGGCTTGCACTGATGGTTGCTAGATCAGTCTAATACTTTAAATCATGTCTCATTGAGGGGTAATAAACGTCCGCCCATTTGGGTGCAATGCATTGATTGGCAATACAGCAACACGACCATCAGTGCCTCTATCTGTCTTTCAGATAGACCAACCAAAAATGGCCACAGTCATATGACCACCAATTAGAGTATACCTCATGCTATTTAACCTGGATGGTGTAGCAAGATGGTGCCACTCCAGATGACGTCCCAGTGACGAAACGCAAAAGTCGAAGTTACCAGCGTCTTTGCATCACTTAGGGTTTTGATCCGTGGAACGCAAACCGTACCGGCTTCCTGTTTTTTGAAAGCTCTGTATTACTGCGTTATATGTGAGTACGGTTTCACTTTTATAAAATAAATTCTACGTTTTAACGGTAATACACTATGGAGATGTCTCTTTTCTGCATGTGGGAGCTGCAAAGGGAAAGCTAAAGGAGACCCTTATATTTCACGGAAACAACCAGCTGACACAGGAGAAAGTCTTTTGTTTGCTACACAGTGGCAGATACTGTGAAAGCGCAATACCCCTACGTGGGGTGAAGGGTTCCTGTGAGTGCATTACCTATAGGGCACCCATAAGAAGCACCGAGCACAGTTTATGAAGACCACCTGTCACTTTATTTCTGTTTTGTTTTTGCATTATAACGGTTTATGGACTTATTTTGCACACAGTATATATTATTTCAAATTGTGTATTCATACATGGGAGTATCACCTAAGAATGCATGCATGGGGCACCAGTCACTTTAAGTATATGTTTTCATATGTGTTTTTATATTAGTATATGTACTGTGGTTCGCATATTTATGTCATTTTTGCATTTTGACCTTATGAGCCACACTGCGGCTATTTAAATAGAAGCATATTAGATTGCTGTACCAGGACACAGGTCATTTGCATATTTGGTTCACATTATATAATTTGCCTTGGGTTTTGGTCTTAAATCTGAGATACATTTCTTTTGGGATTTCTTGCAAGCTATATAGGGGTATGTGATACTACACCCCAGAACAGCGCCACGTCTACCCTTCTTCTCTTACACATTTGTAAAGTATGCAACATGTCAAATGACCTAAATACTAAATAAAGTCTTTTTGTGCTGACTAGCTAGAATAATTGCTGTGGAATCCTATCTTGTACTGCCCTGTCCATATAAACCCTTCCCTGTTTTAGTTATAAACTGATCTGAACAGCTGTTGTTATAAAACTTACCCATGCTCTATACCAGGGGTCTCCAAACTTTCTAAACAAAGGGCCAGGTTACTGTCCTTCAGACTTTGAGGGGGCCAGACTGTGGCCAGTAGGAGTAGAAAATGCCCTGCCGTCAATGGGAGTGAACAATGCCCCATCATTTGCATCAGTGGGAGGAATAGGGCCCCATTGTTGGTATCAGTGAGAGGAATAGGGCCCCATTGTTGGTATCGGTGGGAAGAATAGGGCCCCATTTGTTGGTATCAGTGGGAGGAATAGGGCCCCATTGTTGGTATCAGTGGGAGGAATTGTGCCCCATCATTGGTCTCAGTGGGAGGTAGACACGTGCATGACGAAAAAATTAGTTTAGTTTAGATTCATTAATCTAGTTATTTTGTTTTTTTTAAATTCCATTGATTCGTTCAATTCCTATTCGGGATTCGTATTCGGAATTCGTATTCTTAATTTTTCTAATTTTCTTCAAGTTTACCGATTTTTTTTTTTTCAGTTCGAAATGTTCAAATCCATAAATTTCGAATCGGTCGCAACCAAAGTATTATATTTTTTTCAATTTGAATGCAGCAGAGTGAACAAACAAAAGACAAAAAACAGCATTGTTTCGAAATGGTACACTAATAACACACACAGTCTTTGATTTCAGAAATATGTTTGCGGTTCAAATTCTAATGGAATTCAATGTAAAATTCGATTCAAATTTCAATTTGAATTTCTTGAAATTCGGACTAATTTAGTTTCGTTATTTGGAGCAATCGGTAAAGTTTGTTTATACTGTAATGCGGGTATTCGGAAATATCTGAATCTCCGTATAACGAAAAATTCATCCAAATATTAATTTGGAACGAAACAAACCGCAGATGTCTAGTGGGAGGTATTGTGCCCCATCACTGGTGTCAGTGGGAGGAATAATGCCCCATCATTGGGAGAAACTGTGCCCCATCATTGGTGTCATTGGGAGAAATAATACCCCATCATAGGTATCATTGGGAAAAACTGTGCCCCGTCATTGGTGTCAGTGGGAGGAATAATGCCCCATCATTGGTGTCAGTGGGAGGAATAATGCCCCATCATTGGTGTCAGTGGGAGGAACAGTGCCCTATCATTGGTGTCAGTGGGAGGAATAATGCCCCATCATTGGTGTCAGTGGAAGAATTAGTGCCCCATTGTTGGTGTCAGTGGGAGGAATAGTGCCCCAAGGGCCTGATAAAGGCAAGCAAAGGGCTGCATCCGGCCCCCGGGCCGCAGTTTAGAGACCACTGCTTTATACAAATAAATAAAAATAAAAAAAAGCTAGCTTGAGTTCTAAGCCTTGGTAGATGCTTCTCCAAGAATTACAAGCAATGAAAAATCTGCCCTTTCTTAAAGGTAAGCAAACTTTTGCACAAAATGTATCCTTTTGCCCTTAACCCCTTAAATAGGTCTAGCCCAACTCCCCCCTCCAGCTTAGACAAATCAATATATCTTAAAGCAGGTCTTCACCCATATTTACAACTTCTGCTTATCATAATGCCCCTCTGCAGTGCAATAAAAAAATGGATATTATCAATATTTGATATTATATACAAGTACTAGGTAGGTACACTGATCTTTTTAAAAGTATTTCCAAAACACACATTTTTTTTTATTAGTTATGGATGGGTTAGGGAAGGGTTAGAATATCTATCAACTTTTTAGGTTTGTATTACTGATGGTGTCCCCACTAGGGAGATTCATCCTCTCTATTTCTCCAGGTCAATTAGACAAAAAGTGATGTGAAATTCATTTGTCACCATAATACGAATAAAGGAAAAAAGGTCCCAATGGTGACCTCTGTTCTGGTGACAACTGCTGTGTCTTTTGGATCAATAATACAAAGAAATCTGGCAAAAAGTGGTGTGGTTAACCCTTCTCTGCTCTATCCAAAGCTAAAAACAGCAAGTCAGAGGTTTTCATAATCACACTGGCACAAATATTTCCAACAAACATAATGGTATTTATTTGTACTTCTCACTAAACTGTATATTCTTTTATAATGGAGACATTCATTATAGCCGGGTAATGGGATCAAGGGGATTTGACAGCATTGTAAAACCATAATCTTTTGGATCCAGTGGTGGGGCTCAGTCTGTGGACTCCTCTGTGTTCTTAAACATGAGAATGGAATTGTAAATTTTCACAGCCGGCCCTAGTTTAATACACAAAATCTTTACAATGTCCGTCTGTGTGAGCAACAAGAGGGCTTGTCCGTCTATCATCTGTAGGGTAAAAAAAAAGATCGGGTATTAGCAGATTATTAGGACCAGTACTTGCGCAAGAAAGATAGATCTGCAAGAATCATTCTGATCAATATCTGTTTTTGTGTCTGCCAAGTTTTTCTATTGAATTATTAAAATCAGAGCTAAGTGATCACATTACAGTATATGGGTATAACACTCAAAAGAAACGTTTCACTGCTTAACCCATTCCATGTGTGGTTTGTAACCTACTGGTGATCTGTAGGGTTTATTTTTATCATAGTGGATATATAAGCTTTTATTGGGTATGCAAACCGTAACAATGAACTCCTTTTTGCCCCCTTTGGGCTGATAAATATACCATTGAAAGTGTTTAGTTATAGCTATTTGATAAGTTCAAAAATTACCAGTTTTGCCTTCCAGAATTCTTGTTAGCTGATTGCCTGTGCTGACTGTTATATACAGAAGACTACAGAACCATGATCATTTGTGGAGGATAAGAGAGAGGAGGGGTTTTTATATTGGAAGTGCAGCAAACTGTTTAATGCATTGTATATGCTTCTAAATCTTGTCCTTTTTCTCATTTGACCATAGATATAAATTATTGTTGTGACCAAAACTTATTATAAAACTTATCCCTTTATTACCTCGAAACGTCGTGTTTTTTCTATCTGTTATTATACAATAGAATTGGTCAATGTTATTTCTTCTGATCTCCATGTATATGCATCCATTTTAATGCTCATTATGTTATGTCATAGTTACTATGTTTTTATCTTTTTTCTATAATAAATATCTTCTTTTTTAATTTCTACTTCTCTACTCAATTTATTAATACTTACCTACCTGTCAGTGACCCAAATCAAGTCCCACTAGAGGATATATACTCATGTTTGAGTTTTTTTTTTTTTCATTCTATTAGGGATGTGGGTTCACTGACACTACAGCTCTCCTCAGTGGTGACACTATCTCCACATATCTCTCCAGGAGGTAGGTGTATGTGTGTCAAAGTCAACAATCAAGAGAAGACTTCACCAGAGTGAATACAGAGGCTTCACCACAAGATGTAAACCATTGGTGAGCCTCAAAAACAGGAAGGCCAATTACAGTTTGCATAACAACATCTAAAAAAGCCTTCACAGTTCTGGAACAACATCCTATGGACAGATGAGACCAAGATCAACTTGTACCAGATTGATGGGAAGAGAAGAGTATGGGGGAGGAAAGGAACTGCTCATGATCCAAAGCATACCACCTCATCAGTGAAGCATGGTGGTGGTAGTGTCATGGCGTGGGCATGTATGGCTGCCAATGGAACTGGTTCTCTTGTATTTATTGATGATGTGACTTCTGACAAAAGCAGCAGGGTGAATTCTGAAGTGTTTCGGGCAAAATTTTCTGCTCATATTTAGCAAAATACTTCAGAACTCATTGGACGGAGCTTCACAGTGCAGATGGACAATGACCTGAAGCATACTGTGAAAGCAACCAAGGAGTTTTTTAAAGGAAAGAAGTGGAATGTTATGCAATGGCCAAGTCCATCACCTGACCCGAATCTGATTGAGCATGCATTTCACTTGTTGAAGACAAAACTGAAGGGAAAATTCCCCAAGAACAAGCAGGAACTGAAGACAGTTGCAGTAGAGGCCTGGCAGAGCATCATCAGGGATGAAACCCAGCGTCTGGTGATGTCTATGCGTTCCAGAATTCAGGCTGTAATTGACTGCAAAGGATTTGCAACCAAGTATTAAAAAGTGAAAGTTTGATGGATGATTGTTAATCTGTCCCAATACTTTTGGTCCCTTAAAAAATTACAAACTGTTGTAATTTCACACACCGTTCACCTGATTTGGATGTAAATACCCTCAAATTAAAGTTGAAAGTCTGCAGTTAAAGCACATCTTGTTCATTTCATTTCAAATCCATTGTGGTGGTGTATAGAGCCAAAAAGATTAAAATTGTGATGATGTCCCAATATTTATGGATCTGACTGTATAAGCTGTATACACACCTAAAAAAAGCAGACATTTTACGAATGCACAACCTGCCTCTCGTTTCATTCGGTGTCTCCAGATATCTGAGGGCCCTGATGATGTACCTATAAGAAGGGTGGTCATCCAGAATACCTACTATTTCCTTTCAAATAGACTTTAAAGTGAAATTCTAGTCACCTAGCTGAATAACACTTATCAAATACATACATATTAACTGTTTTACTGGCAAAAATATTGAACTCTGGTCATCATTCTTGTGATAAACCATGCTACTATACTGCCAGTGGCGGCCGCTCATACGGGGCTCCACACTCCTAATCCATGCACCCGGTTCCTAATCTAGATGCAGGACACCGGACATATTGATTTCAATGTTTTTTTTTCTTTTAGTAGTACATGATTAGAGACTGAGGCTCTAATTGGCTTCAAAAAGGGTGGGCTTGGGGCGCAGACAGTTGTGCGACATTAGCGAATTAATATGTGCTAATGTCTTCCTGTTTCTCCTCCTGGCAATCAGGAAGCGGGTCCTGAGACCCGATTGGCTGGGAGTCCTAAGACCCGATTGGCCGTGAGTCCTAAGTCCTGATTGGCTGGGAGGAGAAGCGACCGCCAGAGACGAAGGGGGGGAAGCAGCAAGTGCGGGGTAAGTGCGGGGCTGGTTGGGGCGGGTGACGGATGAGTGAAGTGGCAATCGAGTGACGAGAGGGGGGGGTTAAGCGGCAATCAATCAATCGAGTGCCAGGTGTGGGGGTGGTTGGCTGAAAAGTTGAGCACCAGCCACCACTGAATACTACCTACCCAAACAGGTATTATGGCTCCCCTGGATAGACCTCCTGAACCCAGAAGCATTCTCATAGCTGGGACATGCCGTAGCTTTTTTTATATAAGCCCTAGACACGGTTCTGCATCCAGCAATGGTGTAAACATAGCCAAATGTACTGATAATGTGCTGAAAAGTAAACTATGATTGGTTACTATGGGTTTTTGCAGTTCGTACCCCATGAATCATAGCCATTTAGAATTGTGCCACTTACCTCATCTTTGAACAGCCTGGCTTGGTCTTCACATCCTGTAAGTGTCTGCACAAAGTTAAACACCTAAATAAGAAAAGGACACTGTTTTTGCCACATTTTCTCTTTTATTGAAAAGTATCAAGCTAGATTTACAATTTTGCGTTTTTTGCTTGATTCGTTTTTATCTTGAAATCAATGAAAACTCTTCAAAATGCATGGCAACACATGTGTTATGATGCACACTGATGTATTATGATGCATGCCAATGGACCATTGATATTTAATACTAAGTGCATTGCAACGCTCCTTTAAAACGTGCGACAGGGTATGTTCACATGATATGCATTTTAATGTGTTTCCTTTGAATTCAATAGAAAATGCATTAGTTGGAAAAAACACATAGGTGTCTCATATATAAAATGTCCTTGTATGGTAGGCTTATCACAGGTATAAAAAAAGTATTTTCTATATAGTAATTATTAATAATGTAAATTGTGATAAATTTACTCATTTTAAGAAATAGTTTGATATTTTGATACCTCTCTTCTTTCACACATTTTTGTTACTGAACAGATATATTTAGCAACAGAAGTGCATGATCAAACCTGTAATATCACATATGGTGCGTATAAGAACATATTAAGGTGGACATAGACATTAAAGGTTGGCCTGATTTGCAAGAAGGATCAAACTGCCTGAAGACTTTTTTCATAGATTACCAAATGAACATCCTTGGGTGGATCATATGAGTCTTCGTATTTATCCCTGTGGAAGTGACACCTCCACAAAATACAAACAATAGATTTTTCAACATGGCAGTTTTGCCTAGATCTGACAGTTTTAGGTGTCTTGTGACCCTATCATTGGCTGTAGACCTTGACTAAAATAATCATGAAAAAAACAAAATCCTAGTTATGGCCACCTTTAGCATAGGTGGCCATAACTATGCTATTGTGCCTAGAAATACAGTAAATTGGTAAGATCTTAAGCCCTAAAGCCCAGCAGGTCAAAGACAATATAGAGCAATCAGGCATGAATCTGACCAGCCTAAAGCCGGCCATAGATGGAGTGATTTTCTTTCCACGGGGATGGTTGCAGGAACCACACTCAATTCCCCCATCAACACAGTCAGTGTTGATAAGGAAATCCCTCCCGCATAGCCATTGTGTTCTCCCGATCAATCAATTTGGGTTCATTCAGCCTGCTCATACATGGTTCGAATCTTAGCGGTCCCTGCTAAACTGGCCGAGATTAAAACCATCTATGGCCATCTTAAGGCATCTCTGATGGCCACCTCATGTGACCATTTGTGTTTAGGCTTGTGGGGCAGAATGGGCTAGGCACACTTCAAATATTACCAGATCAGGAAACCGTTATCAAATTCGTTATTAAATACAAATTAATGACAGACCCATTAAGGATTAAGCATACATGTAGAAAAAGGGCCTGGCACATTAAAGTAGATAGTAGATCTAAAGTATATCTAGCAGAATTGGATAGAGAAGGAAAGGGTTAAAACCCACCAGGTTTATTTAATTTCTGTCTATGTCCCATTAAGGAGATTTTCCTTCACTTCCTGACCTGCAGACACAACAGGAAATGTCTCCAAAGAAATCTCTCCAAAGTGAAGGAAATGCCTTCTTAGGCAATTGTCACCACAACAAGTGTACCCACTATAAGATTATCATCTCTTCTTTTCCTGATGCCAACTCTAAATGTAGATTTTTCCCTCGTTTTCATTCCTTATTTAAATATTCTATTAAAAAAGCTTTATTTTAAAACTTTAATTGCAATTTGCAATGACTCTAATCAAGGTGACTTTATTATGGTACTAGCCTCACATATGATGCTGAGTCTCAATGGACAAGCGTTACCTCCTCTGTGCTCCACTTAGACACAGTGCTGGCACTGATACCAGCAACACCTGGCAGTAGGCGGCAGTGCTGCTCCCAGCAGTGAGCGAGGGCACGATCAGGGTGTACAGACAGAGCCGACATGAAAAGTGATTGGTGTACTGTATCTGGGGAAATAAAATTGAAAGTGGGAGCACAGTGAATTCAGTCTGCTGGTTATGTTATAAACCATAACAGTGGTGCACATACCCTTCTCATAGGTGCTAGAAGTTGCCACCTACCTTGAAAGCTGTCCTGTTGCACTCGACGATATTTTGGAGGACGACCGATCCTGAAATACAGCACAATTTATCAGTTGTGTGTTTACCTAATTGCTCATTCCTATGGGTTCTTATATAAAGTAATACTCTATCCAAAATTTGTTTTGGTTGTGTGTGGAATAAGATAGGGTCTAAGTTTGCCAGACCTTTATTGCCTCCACAGCAAGCAAGGCTAAAGCAACCAGGGCTCTGCTGTGAGCTGGACTTTCTTTTTCCACTCTTTGGAGTGCAGTTTCTATCGAGAAGCCACTAGGGTAGCCTCATTGCTGAAAGGATAGAGGGTCATCCACCAGGGAGCCCAAAGCCAATGGAGAAGACCATAGACTGTGCTTCCTGTGTGGTGGCAAAGTGTAGGCTTCACTTGCAGTGACACCAGTAGATACCAATAAGCTTTTCAATGGGTCAGCCATGTTTGATGTGGGCACAAAAGAAAAGGTTTAATGCAAGAAACTTTTTGAGCTATATGAACTTTACTTGAGGTTATAATACTTTCTCAATTTTTCTTGAGTTTCACTTTAAATAAAAGCCAAGGTCTGTTCATCATTAAAGTTTGATAAAAGTAACAACTGGCAAACCAGTACCTTCCATGGTGTCTGGACTTCCTTCGAGGTGGAAGTGGAATAGGGTTTCTGTTTCGTGGCGGTTGCTGGTTTCGATCAGCCAGAGGACAACCAGAGAGACAGTGATGAGCAGTGAACCTTCCAGTCACATGACCAGAACCATCACAGCCTGGAGTGGGGCACTTTCTTTGGGCCAGAAGGAAAGAAGAGTCAGTGCACAGTATGGAAATGAACTACTGTAACTACATAAATTCAGATATGCAATCAATAACTTATTTTTAGGAAAGTGATTATGACCATAGCCAGTTAGTCCAATGGTAGTGCCTGCTCCAGCAAAATGTCTGACCTGTGGTGGAAACTGTATTTGCTGCTTCTGGAGTGTGTAATCCCCTTACAGCTGAGTGACACACAAGAGCCTGGTGATATGTTGGCTGCATCTCTGTGCCCTGTAAAAATATTGTTCAATAATGAACAGGAGCAGATTGAGTATTTAATAATAATAATTATTGTCCTTTTACCTTTTTTTCTGCTAGATAGTTTGTGCTTTGTCCTGTGTTCCTGAAGCCTCTCAAAAATGTCGCTAGGATGGGGTAGCTTTATTAACAGCCTCCTCCACTGCATTTGCCTAATCTCATGCCAGAGAGAGGACCACTCCCGCCACCACTTCTGCCAAAACAGATCCAGTTTCAAACAGCACTTTCTAGTGGCATTCGGGAACTGCCTCCCTACTGGCAAAACCAGCCATTATCTTCTATAGAGGTATCCCATCCTATTGATTTTTTCCGAGACTGAACATAAGATAACTAAGGAATATATATACAAAACCCTGTACATTCCTTTTAAAAACCATAACATTTATCTATTTTTCATAGTACTCACTTAGAGGGGTCTGCAAAGGATGTCCAGTTCTGTGGCACCAACCCACAGGGTGCAAATCTGGGTGGTCGGCGTCCAGCCAAAAGTCATACATATGGCCCCAGCCGTCAAAGTGAACCTTGAGGGTTGGATGGTTTGTAAAACAACCTAATTTAATAATATCCTTTCCCAACTCCCTCCACCCATGATAGATGCACACCAACACCCACTGTGAGGATGGTTCATAACAATACACAGCGAGGCATGTGATGGGTGTGGGGGGAAAACATATTAGGACCTTTTTACCTTTATCCTACACTCTTCCACATCCACCACTGATGCCACGCGGATAAGAGAGGGACTTCTTCTGTCCACAGCTTCCAGTTTCATGTTCACTTTGAATCCATGTGGAGGCCGCTTAAAGAGTTGAAGACAACTTGTCACTAATAAAACAGGGCTGAATATGCCGTGTTTTACCATTACACAATGTAACATAGTCTGCCAGTGTCTGGAATAACAAAACTGAAACATGAAAACACAAAGTGCAATGAAATTTGCAAACAATCACTTTAATGTAGGGAATATTCTAAGATGAATTTCACTTACACAATTGGAGCACAAAAGCTGGTCAGGAGACTTAAATATGGTCCTTAAAAACCTTCTAGCTTGAAAGCAACTGAAGGAAAATTAAAATGACCAATGGCATAAACTCCAAGGCATCTGCAGAAGTCACCAAACCGCAAACCCACATGCAATTGAGTCACTAATCAGGCTAATGGCTGCAGCACAAGTGGGTTGTCTGTCATTGGTTACTTCAAGTCACCTCCAGTTTTGAACGGCTTCTCTCCATGCCATCACTAAAATCGTAGCTTGAGTTGGAGGGCTTGAGAAGAAAATATGGCAAAGTCTTCATAAGCTTTCTACACACAGCATGTTTGTAAGCGCAGCTCATTTTCATCATTGTACACATGTGTGGATGGGCAATTATGACAAATGTAGACTTTTCTAATCAAATGAAGTGCTACTCAAATACTTGCGTTGGAAGGCAAAATGCAGCTTTGGCAGCAAAAGGCTGCATTTGACCTACTTTGCCTCCAATTCAAACAAACCTCAATAGGACTTGCAGTGTCCAAAGAACTGCAATACATGGCAAATCAAACATATCATAATCTAAATTGTCATTTACTGTACAATACTTGATGAAGTGTATGGGAATCTGCTGATCTACGTTTGAAGTGCATTTCATTTGCACGGCAAATGACATTTGGGTGTTGTCAGGATCAACTTATGGTTTAGAGATCCTCTGATCTTCCCCCAGTGAGCTTGTTCTGTTATTGGCATGCTTTTCAAGTATCTGGGATCCTCCATTATTGATGGAAAAAAAAGAACTTGAATGGGGGAAGTATATATCATTAGGTGGGGGTAGGTGCTTGAACCTAAACCTGTTACTTTGCCCATTCATGAATGCTCTTGGGTTTGAGACTGGAATTGTGTGGAAAATGGGGGCACAGGAACTAAAACTGAAACTTTTGAACTCTCGATTCAGCAATGGATGGCTCAAGAGACTATTCATAGCCAGCCTGCTATCTAACAACAACACCATTTATACACCCAGTTTTCTTTTAAACAGGTCAAGTTTATATCCCAAACTGCAAAGCTAGCACATGGTTAGTGGCTAGTCATTAGCCAGTTGAGCATCACAGGTCAAAGAGTCCTATTTAGGATGGGTGGAGGTTTTTAAATTATTTTTAAATATCTTTGTAAAAGTTCACATGATATAAATATTGTACATGAGGGCAACCAAATTTGCTCATTACCCATGCAGGTTTATAAACTAAACGTATGATTGATATCTTATCTCAATTAATATGAGACAGTGGGTTGAATGAGTCAAATAAAGCTCTTCCATTTGTTGTTAATATACTAATCTCTATATTTGAAGTGTATTTAAACCCAAGGTTAAAAATTTAACATATTGCAGCTTACCAACCCTTTCCATGTGGTGGCTAGATTTGATTCAAATATGTCTTAAGACAAACTTTGGCTTGCATTATTAAACAATAATGTTGTGTCAGGTGATGGACGTACTGTATGGAAGGCTCGGGCAGGCACTGCTGTTGTTCCGGTCTCAGCCAGGTACTCTTCCCATGTGAAGGTATCTGGATCTGGATAATCTGCAACAAAACAGTTGCTTGGTGTAGAACAATGCTTCAATAATTCTGATTCACAGATATTAACTTGTAAGGTGATTGATCATCATCTTTCTAGATAGGATACTTTTGAATAATGTGATTTCCTTTAGTCCTCAGTCCAGTTATGACAGGCTTGAAGGAGTTTCTAAAGGCAGAAGGTTTTTATCTTAATGCATTCTATGCATTAAGTTAAAAAAACCTTCTGTGTGTAGCAGTCTTCTCAGCACCTCCTAATACTTACCTGAGCCCCATCTCTCTCAGCGATGTCCGCGAGTGTCTTAGCCACCCGGAACTCTCCTCCTGATTGGCTGAGACACAGGAGCGGCTCCATTGGCTCCCACGACTGTCAATCAAAGTCATTTAGCCAATCAGGGGAGAGAGGGGGTGGGGCTGGGTCAGGCTCCGTGTCTGAATGGACACACAGAGCTGTGACTGGGCACTGGTGCCCCCAAAGCAAGCTGCTTGCTGTGTGGGCACTCGACAGGAGGGAGGGGCCAAGAGCAGTAAAGAGGGACCTGAAAAGAGGAGGATCTTGGCTGCTCTGTGCAAAACCAAACTGCACAGAGGAGGTAAGTATAACATGTTTGTTATTAAAAAAACAAAAAAAAAAAACGAGACTTTACAATCACTTTAAAGTGTTACTAAACACACAACAGTAAAATCAGTCTGTATATGCAGTAAAGCATGCTTATTATGCTCACTGTGGAACCTAAGGGGTTAGTCCTCTGCATTGTGTAAAAAGGCTGCTCAATCCTGTCTTCTCTGATCATCTTTTTCTTCCACTGACTCCAAAAAAGAACCTGATATTTACAGAGTCTATGGAGTCAGGCTGCACATGCTCAGTTTGGTGTGTATTGCTAGAGAGGTTTTTTTTTTGGGAGAGTGTATGTGATCAGCACAGGTCCAATCAGCACTGTCCAACATAGGGTCAGGGGTCCTGCATTCTCATAGGACAATCGTGGAAACTCCTCCTACAAGCTTTAACCAGACACTCATAGAAGTCACAAGACTGCTATATACTTGTTAGGTCACCTGAGAGCAGGAGACAGATGCACTCAGTAGGAGTCGGAAATGCACCGCTAAGATAGTGGACCCTAGGACTGACTGCTGCGGATAGTACCCAGGGAGGTTCAGGAAGCAGGTCTGGATCACTAACACAGATCCCAGTGGGAGCTAGAGCATAGATTCCCCAGGTCGCGGAGTCTAAGAGCCAGCAGGTATTCACCAGAGCCTCTAGTGGTGAGGATGGACTGCTCTGCAGTCACCTAAAATATGAGAAGGAAGTGTACAATCTCCTCAGCATGGACAGTACTGCTGAAAGACTAATGGGAAGTCAACATTTTTTTTTTAATTGAAGTTATTCTTGGAGTACAAAAAAGAGTTCAACGTTTTAGCACATAGTGTATCATCAAAAGAAATTCAAGACAATATTGCAGCTTTCCTATAACAATCAATCTTACCCTGAGGAGGAGTAAGAGGCTTGTCATGCTCCTGGCACCAGCCAATGTGGTGCACATAGGGACTGCTGGGGTCACACCTAGGAGGAAAGGTTTGTGTCTGCTTAATGTGTTTATACTTTACCACCATTACAGGACATGCAAAAGAATGATTCATGCATAACATGGCTATGGTGGTGCTCCACAACACAATAAATAAAAATATTACCAGTAGAAAATGTTTTTTGTATTTCTAGATGTAAACTATAGTTACGATGATGTGTGTTTCAGCTGTACAAAACTATAAAGCATAAACAAGTTAATTTAATGAAAAAAACATTTGCATTGTGTGAAGTCTTGTGTAGAGTTCAGTACCCCACAAAAATGAATCACATTTCATATCTTGTTTTAGAAAGAAAAATGATTGGCTTATATGCGATGCTGTACTCTGTTTATTGTGCCCCTCATCTTAAAGTAACCAGTCACTTTAAGCATTATGGGTTACTTAAAAAAGACCCCCGCCCCTCCCTCCCTAACTTTGACACTTATCTTTGCTGAACCCCACCCCTCCCCCTGTAATATTGTACACCTTTTGGAGCCCTTGGAAGTACAGGCACTTCCAGTTAGGAGAGCACACTTATGCTTCCTCCTACAAATCAGTGTCCAGTGCCTTGGCAGCCAATCACCAAGCCAGATTGTTCTCATGTTGGGGCAGAGATAAGGTCAGCAGCCCGGTGTAAGCTCCAACAGACTGATTTAGAGCTTACACTAGGCTTTACTGCTTCCGGCTGCAGCAAGCAAATGGGGGTGAGGGAGAAGATAAGGTTATTATCAGAGGGAGGGGGTTGCCTGTCTAGAGAACCTGTAGCTTTGTCTTCAATTAGAAAAATATTCTTTTTTTAATTAGTCTTTTTGCACATAATAATAAAGCAAGTAAACTGGATATTACTATTATTAAGTGTTTACCATTGTGTCCTAATGTCATATTTGTTATAGCCACTCCCATTACAGGTACATGCCCTTCCTACCAGTAGTCATAGGTGTCACCCCAGTTGTCAAAGTGCACAAGGAATCTTTCTTCTACCACATCAGTGACACTGGCCACACAGATAAGAGAGGGGTTCATCTTGTCCACGGCTTCCAGCTTCATTCCCACCCGAAACATCGATGGGGGAGCCCCCTGTTAATTAGGAAAATTACTAATGAGAACTGTTAATAGCCCAAGACTGCTGGCGCAAGGTTAGGTACAGGGGAACAAGAAGGAGGAATGTCAGATGCCATCAGCCTTGGTATAGGGATCTGAGAACGGAAAGGGCTGTGAGTGGGAGATTTGTTTACAGTATATCAATTATATAAGCCATAAAAAGAATTATACCAAAAAAAGTGTTATAATCAGTAAACTCACAATTTTCGGGGTTACAAATAAATGTTTTGGGGCCACATGGGCTTTTGTCATTCTCAGATAATGCGTCCAACTAAAGTCTTCGTCTTTGTACCCTAATCGTAGAAATGAGAAAGTAAGTGTCCCAGCAATGCATTTATATGTTGCGAACAGAAGACAAAACAGAAGAATCTAGGAATGTGAAAAATATTCGATTTATCCAAATGTCAAGTCATTTTCTAAGTATACTACACAAATAATATTGAATTCTAATTCCAATTTGTTTACCAACATAGGGTATAACCATAACAATAGAGGCAACAATATAGGGTAACCTTTCTGTTAAAAAACAATATAGGGTAACTCCACTTTTGTTACAGAAAATCCAACCAGTCTCCTTTGTATGAAGGTGTCCTGTAAACTCTTGGTATACAGAAATTCCCCATCAAAGTAATTCACTACTCATGTGATTGATTAGCTGCCATTGCAACAATCACAAAGCTAGAGCTGGTCATGTGACTTTAGCAAGAAGCCCCTCCCACAGTACTTTAATACGATATGTCAGTATGTTACTGCTATATGAAACCACCCTGGCAGCATGCTAGAGACCCGGACTGCTACTCTCACACAGGGTGCAGGGGTCCAGCTCTCCAGTGGTTCAACAGGTACCCAGCACAGCACTCCAATTTTACAACCCTCATGCTTCCTGAGAAGTGTTGATTTAGGCACTGTGCAAAGGGTATGTCGGACCACTGAACACCAGACTCTGTATAAGGACTGTGGGCCAAGTTGCTATTTATGCAATTGAGTGAATACCTCCATTAAAATATAAAAGGTCATTTAGACTTTAAGTCATCCTTTTTTTTTGTGTAGGGTTGCACATGTCGCAAAAGGGTTCTATGCTATAAAAAATCTGCACTGCTATCCTTATTGGACATTTGATCCTACTAACTGTTAGAAAATCATATAAATGTTCTGAAAATGAAATTTTGTTGGTGCAAGGCTAGCTTTATGCTCTGCTCACAAAAAAACAGACGGAAACAAGGATTTGGAATTAGTGGACTGAATCTTGCTAAACAGCTTTAGCATTTGTCCTAATGTTAAATCAAATCCTTCTGTAAAAACTGCTCAGAGGAAATAAGCTGAAAGCCTCTGGAAGAAACCGTTTTTCTTTATTTTACAGAAAATAAAAAGATGAAAGCCTGTTTCATGACCTTTCGGAGGTTGCAGCTTGTGTCCCGTCCTTTCACACCAGCCCGCGGGGTGAATGTCAGGGGAGTCCGCGTTCACCCAGAAGTCATGGCAGTCAGAATACCCATCGAAGTGGAGCTTTATCCGAAATCCGCACACCTTATAAAAGAAATGAACAAGTTTAACAGGTCAGCCCATCCCAAACTGATCACTTAATGTATAGATGGAGTAGTGTTGAAAACCTCTACCAGTTTTTTTTTTTCCCCATCTGTACCCAACTAAGGAGGCTTCCCTTTACATCCTGTTGTGTAGACACAACTGGAAGTGAGAGAAAATCTCTCCAAAGAAAGGGAAATGCCCTCTTAGACAGTTCCCCATTGGAAGATTCTCCCCCATTCCTGTTTTGGTGGAAACTCAAAATGTTGGTTTCTCCCTTGCTTGCGGTCTTGGCAACAATAGTCAATAGTCACCTAAAGGGGACATAGACAGCAATAAAGACTTGACCGAAGTTTTAACCTCTTACCACTGTAGCCAAAACTAAAATAAAAATGTTAAAGTCGTATAAATCAGTGGTCATCAACCCTGTCCTCAGGACCAACTAACAGGCCAGGTTTGTAAGATGATCACAGGTGATATCATTTGCTGCTCAGTGATTGCAGTATTCTAGTCTGCATCTCCCCAATGTAATACATAAAACCTGGCCTGTTAGTGGGCCCTGAGGACAGGGTTGATGACCACTGTTATAAATTGTATCACCACAAGGTGGCACTGTGGATACACAGATAGACGTGTGCCAACATCCTAACTATTGGGAAATATTTGTACAATTGTTGAAAATGGACTTTATAGGCACACCCGTACACATCATATTTTTTTTAAACATAGTTTATTTAATTATCGTTAAAAACAACATATGTATACATATAATTAAATAGAAAATCATATTATGACAAATTGCCTACATAGCACTCACACCACCAATTACATCAATAGTACCATGTACAGGAATAAAGAGTGTCCTGGAGTGGACAAATGGAGTTCCAAGTATTTTAATGCGATTATGGTTGAGGCCTATTGTGTGACACCCCTCACATTTTTGTAAATATTTTATTATATCTTTTCATGTGACAACACTGAAGAAATGACACTTTGCTACAATGTAAAGTAGTGAGTGTACAGCTTGTATAACAGTGTAAATTTTCTGTCCCCTCAAAATAGCCCCGCTAGGTCCACCACATCTGGTAAGCCTCCATCTCCCTCGGTGGTAGCAAGCTTGTTTCCTCTTCTTGGGATATTGGATCTACACATATTGTTCACCTCTAGGACTGACACACTGTTGTTTATTGTTATATCCTAAACATATATAGCCGTTTTTTCAGCCTTGAATGGGTCTCTTGATAGGTGATCCTTTCCATTATATACCTACCCACCTATGTGTGATTAGGTTTTTAGCGCTACACTGTTTTGTTGTTTCCCTCAAAATAACTCAACATACAGCCAGTAATGTGTAAACCGCTGACAACAAAAGCGAGTGCACCCCTAAGTGAGAATGCAACATATTTAGCAAGTACAGAATCGCAGTATATATAAAATAATATGCAAAGTGTTTGGAGGGAACCTTCAGAATGGCAAAGATGTTTTTATTACAAATTATGTGAGCAGACTGCAATTCCTCTTTAAAGGGTATCTCCACTTTTGTGGGGAAAAAAATAAAGAAAAAATAATACAGCGCATATAATCCCGATACTAATCAGTTTGTAATTAAATGTTATTAAAAATGACCTTTCCTTTTCAATCTGCAGCCATGTAATTTTCTAAGAATACATTGCAATATGGCTACCTAGAGTTTTCTGTACACAGAATGTGTACTGACCACTCCCCAGAAACATAATTTCCTGCTTGTGTGATTGACTCACGAATTTCCCCAGAAGTCTGCCTAAGATACAAGTCAGATTTCAGGCATCCCTTGCAACAAATATGTCATTTTTTGAGAGACACTTTCAATAGGAACACGTCTAAAGAGATGAATCCCCAGCAGCTTTCCTCATTAGTGTCCTGTAGCTCCACACCTGACAGTTAATTATAAAACCACTCCCATTAGACCCACTCAGAACAGAGGCACAGAGAAACACAAAGTGATTTCTTCAAAATAACAAATGGTAGGAATCTGCAACAAAGATAATCCTTGCAATATACATTGATCACCCAGAATGGAATGTTATTTCTCAACAAAAGTGGAGTTACACTTTAAGTCTTCTTGCTCTCACTAGCAGCAGACTTGATGCACTTCATTAACTTCAGGACACTCTCTAGCATCCCCTTTACTGACACCTGTCCACTGACTCTTCTAGCTGAAGGGGTGGCCCTCACTTGACAGGCCACAAAGACACAGATCTGTACTCACAGTAGGCAGAATCAGATCCTCCTGATGTCTCCCTTCCAGTCAGTTCTGCAGGACCTCTGGGTTCAGCTTCTCTCTCTCTAGGCCCTTGGGTCAACCACCCAATGGAGGAGAGGGCAGCCGCCCCCTCCCTACTGGACTCTGCTCCCCGGCTCTGAACACTAATGCCCCGTACACACGGTCGGATTTTCCGACGGAAAATGTGTGATAGGACCTTGTTGTCGGAAATTCTGACCGTGTGTGGACTCCATCACACATTTTCCATCGGAATTTCCGACACACAAAGTTTGAGAGCTTGCTATAAAATTTTCCGACAACAAAATCCGTTGTCGGAAATTCCAATCGTGTATACACAAATCCGACGCACAAAGTGCCACGCATGCTCAGAATAAATTAAGAGACGAAAGCTATTGGCTACTGTCCCGTTTATAGTCCCCGACGTACGTGCTTTATGTCACCGCATTCAGAACAATCGGATTTTCCGATAACTTTGTGTGACTGTGTGTATGCAAAACAAGTTTGAGCCAACATCCGTCGGAAAAAATCCATGGATTTTGTTGTCGGAATGTCCGATCAATGTCCGACCCTGTGTACAGGGCATAACTCTGAGCACACTTACCCTGGGCTTATATACAGGATCCCAACATGCAATGCAGTACTTTTCCTCTGCCAATTGCCAGGACTGTAACAAAGCCTGTGCACTCACCTGTCAGGTCCCCTCCCACTGTTCAATATGCCTCCCTATTGGACCAGTGAGGGACAGTCAAACAAGCTGAGCTGCACCTGATTACAATGAGCAGACCTAACCAATAGATTCTGCTCCCTGGTAGGCAGAGAGTACTCTAAGTTTTAACCTGACCGTCTTCCTGGTAAGCAGAAAGACCAAAAACTATACTCTCTTCTAGCACCTACCTAGGAGGGTGCAACATACAAAAGTGAACTTATCCTTTTAAAGGGTTTGTAAACCCTCGTTTTTTTTTGTTTTTTTTTAATAACAAACATATCATACTTACTCCACTGTGCAGTTCGTTTTGCACAGAGTGGCCCCGATCATCCTCTTCTGGGGTCCCTCGGCGGCGCTCCCAGCTCCTCCCCGCATCAGTTACCCCCTGGGAGAAAGAGCTAGAATGGGTCTCCCCTGAGGGATCGAAGGGCTCAGGTGAGTAAAACCCCCGGGTAGGTAGGGGGTAGGGAGCCGGTCACTGTCAAAAGTTTTTTCACCTTATTGCATAGAATGCATTAAGGTGAAAAAACATGAGGGTTTACAACTCCTTTAAGTTATGAATAGGATGGGTTCAGGTGACCTCTAGTGGTTAGGTGTGGTAGCTACAGTCTATGATGACTTCAGATAAAAAATAAAAAAAAACGTGGTGTTGCGCTGGGGAACCTGCATCAACTAAACTCCACTCCAAATAGCAACGCAAGCCAGATGAAAGGGGGCAACTTTATAGGCCGTGCCTGCTTTGCAGGGGAAACAGTAGACAGCTCTGGGGCAGCCAGGATTTACTGTGAAACCAGTCAGGTGGTAAAGCTGGACGAGTTTGGATGCCAATGAGACACTTTCCAGAGAACACTGGAGAGAGCCAGGATAAGACTCTGATATTTACTTATAAAGATCATGGTCCCTCATATATATTTATTTGAAAGTGCACCTTTAAGCTGATTACAAGGGGACAATCCCCCCATGATGCTGATGTGATATATAGAATATGAGTAAGAGACCCCTGTGGACTAGAATCTGATCCTTATGAAAGTTTTTGATTACAACTGTAAATACATATCTGTTGGCCAAGTGAAACATTATTGATTACCATTTAAGGCTTCCAAGCCCAAGATTTTCTTTAGTAATGATTTGTCATTGTATTATTTATAGGGGCAAATGGTCATTGAGAAATGACAACTGTGACGGACTGCCTGGCCTCTGCTAAGATACAGCTTGCTCCACTCTGGAACCAGGAATCAGATATTATATCTGAGCATTGCACCCAAGAACTAGATGACACTAGCTTAGGTGCAAACTGGAACTAACTTTATTGTACATTCACACAGAATATATACGAAACAAAATCAGGTAAGAGCTTGGTCACATTATCTTAAACAATGCAAATTGTAAACGGTAATATCGGTACATCTAACAGTACATCTAATGAACAGCTAACATAAACATAACACATAAACAGCCCACAATAGTTTAGCAACAAGGTAAAGTGGACACAATACTAGCAGACCGACAGAAAAAAAGGTGACTCAATTAACAATGGGGATTCACACCTAGGAGGCACACAATGGGGAATTGTACAATGAGAGAAAGACACCTTAATAGACAGATTATACGTAACTGCAGGAGACACCAGTATCAGGTTGTTTTGAGCTGATTATATTAACATTTACTCTGAGTCTAGGAGGGGGGGGAGCAGTCATTGCTGGTTTGGGCACAGAGGCCCCAAATCTGTATCCAGGTCCTAGGTTCCCAGAGTCTGTGTGTTTCGGGGAGACATGGACCCAAATCCAATGGGCCTTGGGCTCAGAGTGTTGGCACCAATAAAGCTGATGAATAATGTATATTGAAAAAATGTTTCTTGGCAGTTTTGCTATGACTGATGGATGGATGAGAATATAAAATATACTGTATCTCAAAACCGTACAGAATGTTTCGGTGTACCGTGGTATATGTGTATAAATACCAGACCTGTTATGGGGAAAAGGCTCCTGTTATATTTTGTGATTAGTGAATATGATAGCATTTACATATTTTTAAAGTGTATGTTACTCCAACATTTCATATTTCTAATACAGTATGTGTCTGTTGTACTTGTGATAAAAAAGTATCTTGTTTTGTTTTTTTGCATTGCTTTCTTTGTGTGAAATACCTGTTTTCCTATTCCAAAATGCACATTCATTGCAGTGTGGTGCTTCTTTGCATTCCACTTGGGAGAACAGCCTGTTCTACTGGTCAGACTTGTGCTGAAACACCACCCTGCCCAGCTAATCGCTGGGAAGATCAGTGTACTTCTGTTTCTCTGCCTCCTACAGACACGCTCCCCCTGCAGTCTCCACCCCATGACTTCTAAAGCTTCATGTACACCTTACCTATAGTTACAAAACAAGTCAAAATTGTGCCGTGGTTTTGCCACCTTTTGCGTTTTCCCACAGCCGGCAGTCAAAACATTCCTATCCTTCTACGTTCAGGAGAGGGAGGTTGAAGCTCACCTAACCGTGGCAGCACCTAAACTCTGCCAAAATGGAGTTGAGTTTAGAAACTTTCACAAAAAATCGCACATTTAGGAGCTGCCAGTGTACATGAAAGCCTAAAGCCTCGTACACACGATTGGATTTTCGGCAGGGAATTGTGTGATGACAGACTGTTTGCCTAAAATCCGACCGTAAGTACGATCCATCAGACAATTGTTGGCCAACTTTCCACCAACAAATGTTGGATGGCAGGCTAGTATATTTTTGGCGGACAACGGTCTGTTGTCAGATTTTCCTATGTGTACAAAAGTCCAAAGTACAAACATGCATGCTCAGAATCAATGCTCACCAAACACGACATTAGCAGAAGGTGCCCAAGAGCTGAAATTCCACGTAGTACGTCACTAAATTTGCGTTTGTTGGCCGACAATTGTGTACCGTTTGTATGCAAGACAAGTTCCCGGCACACACCCTTCGGACAAAAGTCTGACGCTCTGTTGGCCAACAATCTGATCATGTGTACGAGGCTTAAGCCTCTTATGCAGATGAGAACAGAGGTCATGCAATTTGTATAATATATACATACTGTATATACATGCACAAACATTTCTATTTTAAATGGAATGGGTTGTTTTACAAAGTGAGGGTTCAAATATACTTTAAGGTTCATGGATGTCCGTAAGACAGGATTCCCTTCTTGGAAGTATATGAATTATTTCCACTGGTCAATCCAGGCCTTTGAGGGGTTTGAATAGTCACTAGGTGGAGAATTGAGGTGTGTCGTTATAAGCCAGGTTGTCTAATAAAACATTAGTACCCTGTCTTTTTGCTGAATGGGCAATAATTCCCACAGATACGTGCCAAAATCCAGTTTAAAGCCTTATCAGAAAAGGGGAGGCTGTTTTAGCAACAAAGGATGGGGACAACTATATATTAATGATTATGGGTTTGAAATGGAATGTCCAACATATAGGTGTCTGCAAACTCTTGACCATATATTGTATTTTACACTGCGGAGAAATCAACAATATAAAGAATCCTCCATGACAGAGATGGTCATAGTAAGGAACTCTGGTATATACAGTAGGTAATCCCATTTGTGAAATGTAAGTTCTTGTGAAATAAGAAGTTAAACGATAATTCAGCCCTCCAATGTCTGCCACTATACCAAACACTGTTCTTTGTAGGAAGACTTTGTAGGGAAACTAAACTTTTTTTATTAATCACTTTGAAAAAATGTATTCAGTAAGGTAATCTTTCTTCTTTGCTGAGCTCCTCTATACTCCTTAATAATTTAGTTGCCTTTTTCTACACTCTTTCCAGATCTACAACATGCATTATGTGAAATGGTGCCCAAAATTGAACTACATATTTAAAATGAGGTTATACTAATGCTACCCTGTTTCCCCGAAAATAAGACCTAGCGTGATTGTCGGTGATGGCTGCAATATAAGCCCTACCCCCCATATGAGCCCTAGTTAAAGTCCTTGTAGGTCTTATTTTCAGGGTAGGGCTTCTTTTCAGGGAAACAGGGTAGGGCTTATTTGGGGGGTAGAGCTTATATTGCAGCCATCACTGACAATCACGCTAGGTCTTATTTTAGATGAACCAGGGTATGTATAGGAGCAATTTTTTTTTTTTTTAAATCAAAAAGGTTTTTATTGAACATGTCAAGATACAACAGCTTCCAATGTACAAGTACATGTATGAATTTTCAACCAATAACATATACACAAGCATGATAACCTTACCACTACTACTCATCCAATTACTCCCTGCATCTGCACTCCTCCACTCCTATGACACAACCTGCAGCACGCATGTTATATATACAGTATATCTTCACCCCTAGAGACATTGTAAAAGTCGGGACATCACAAGTTCTCTAGGGCTTAAAGCAGGTGTATCTAACCAGTGTGACCATATGCGTTCGAACCTGCTTGGGCATCCTCTGTATAGGAGCAATTTGAATGTTTCTTGAGTCTATGCATCTTTCAATTCAAGAAAGTATCTGGCTCTCTTTACTTATTGCTTATTCCTCTACAGGGATCAATAGTTCTATGTTCTGTGGTGATGTAGGGATCAGCAGGGAGGAACCACTGTACGGGTGCAGGGCACACAAAAGACCGTCACACCCAGAACTGTTGGTTCTCTTGGCCTGAATGGTATTCAGCAGCATGGACAATGGAAGTAAGTAAGTAAGTGTTTACATTCTTTTTGTATGGGGAAAGCTTTGACCCGACAAATTCACTTTAAAGCTCTTTAACGGAGTGCTTTAAAGCAATACTTAGCTGTGGGCACAGGTGCACTTTAAATGATCTGAAAACCTAAAGCAACAGTAATCTTAGCACTTATAATGACATTCCTATAAATGTAACCCATATCTTCATAGAGAGATTCATGCAACTTTGCGAGGTCTATTTGGCAAAAAGTTTAGTAAAGGTGTCAGTTGGAAGTATACTTTTATAGAAAAAATGATGCAAGAGAGTCTTCACACTATACCACTTTTACTTACTGTAGGTATTCATCCAACAATAATATTAATATGCTTTAACGTTGAACCACTTAATACTTAATGAATATTTTAGTGGCATTTTAGTGTATCTGATTGACTCTACCATCATATCTATATATTCTTATCGTTCAGTATTTTCTAGGGAGAAGGTAATGTCCATCTCACCTCAACCACAGTTAGAATGAAGTACATGGATGGATGCTGAGGATCAATCCCCTCCAACTTCATCCCAACCTTGAAGCCGTTCTTGTGCTGTGCTCCGAGTTGCCACTATAAGAGAGAGCACCAGATATGTGACAGCAGAAAACAAAACATATATATATATACTGATAGATATTACTGTGGGGTGTGTTTTCACTGAGACTAATTTAAAGTAGATGTACACCCAATCACTAAGCTCTCAGAGTGCCAAAAGACTGAGAGCAGCTTTGGGAACTACATAATTTAATGCTTCCATTTTAAGTGCACCATACAGGATATGTTCATCAAATGTGTTTTACATGTCAAGATCAATGTCACAGAGGAGTCTTCAGAGACTCTAATGGAAGGCATTAACTTAAAATTTCACATTAAAGTATATGTAACCATATTCCCCAAATTTACCATGTTAAAGTGGGGACCTTCCATGAAAAAAGGAGGACCACTTAAAGCGGAACTTTACCCATAATGGCTAAATCAAATGGATGCTATTCCGTACTCCTACTCCTGGATCTCTCTGCTGGCTTCGATACAGTTAACCACCTCCTCCTCCTCAAAAAACTCCATGCCTTTGGTCTCCGTGACTGCACTTTTCACTGGTTCTCACCCTTCCTATCCAACTGCACCTATAACGTTACTTACAATTCCCCCTCCTCTCCTCTTCCTTTCTCTGTCGGTGTCCCCCAAGGTTCTGTTCTTAGACCTCTCCTATTCTTGATCTACAGCTGATAGCCTCCCATGGCTTCCAATACAATCTCCACACTAACAACACCAAAATGTATCTCTCTACCCCTCAGCTTACTCCTTCAGTCTCCTCACTAATTTACTAACAGACATATCAGCCAGGATGTCACGCCACTTCCTCAAACTCAATCTATCCAAAACCGAGCTCATAATATTTCCTCTTCCCATCATTTCCTTGCCAAGATTGATGGCACAACTGTCAACCCATCCCCGCAGGCAAAGGTTCTAGATGTAATCCTGAACTATCTTTTTGGCCCCGCATCCAATCACTGTCCAAATCCTCCAGCCCCAACCTACGCAACATCTCTAAAATACACCTCTTCCTAAACAATGCCACCACAAAGCCCCTAATCCACTTCCTGGCCATATCCTGCCTTGACTACTGCAACTCCCTCCTCACTGGATTACCTTTTACATAGGCTATCCCCCTTAAGTCCATCATGAACGCTGCTGCCAGGCTAATCCACCTTACCAACCGCTCAGTGCCTGCTACTCCTCTCTGTCAATCCCTCCACTGGCTTGCGCTCACACAACGAAAAAATTTCAAAATACTAACAACTTACAAAGCAATCCACAACTCTGCCCCCAGCTACATCACTAAACTAGTCTCAAAATACCAACCTTATCATTCTCTTGGTTTCCTCTAAGACCTCCTGCTCTCTAGCTCCCTTGTCACCTCCTCCCATGCGCGCCTCCAAGACTTTTCCCTAAGCCGTTCCCATCCTATGGAACTCCCTACCCCAATCTGTTCAACTATTCCCTACTCTGTTCACTTTTAGACAATCCCTGAAAACCCTTCTCTTCAGAGAAGCCTATCATGCCCCCACCTAACAACTGTACTTTTATTTTCTCCATTAGTTCATCTCCCACAGTTTTACCTTTTGTATCACTTGACCCTCACTCCTAAGATTGTAAGCTCCAAAGAGCAGGGCCCTCTGATTCCTCCTGTTTGAAAATGTATTGTGATTGTACTGTCTACCCTCATGTAGTAAAGTGCTGCGCAAATTGTTGGCGCTATATAAATCCTGTATAAAAATAATAATAATAACTTGAGAAAAAATAATATTCTTTAGCAAGGAACATACATTCCACATTAATAATTGTGCTACCAAAATTAGTGCTTGCTGTAAATTGCCTCGAGCATTGCTCCTGTTTCTTTTTGCTGGAGGCTGCCATTTTGCTATAGCCCAGAGCCCCTGAACAGCAGTAAATCATAAAGCAGAACTAAACCCATCAGTTTAACAGTTTCAAAAAACTTACATTCCTGGAATGCCGGGATTGCTGTCACATTTGCTTGTTTCCTCAACCAAACAGTCAAACCATCAAATGCCTGGTGCCATAACTGATCACATGTGCAGCACCATGGCAGCTACAGATCAAACAGAACCAGCTTTCTTGGTTGTAAAGGATAGGAGGGTTTATTTCCACTTAAAGGCTGTCAGCAGATGGGCCTCTACAAATTTGTCAGTGCCTAAAAGTGCCTAAAAATGGAGAGCAACTGAGCATGTGCAGAGCAGGGTGAGACAGTGTATTGCTGGATTTTAAACAGTATAGGCACTTATTTTTAATGTTTTACATAGCTATACCTGTAAAAGGGGCCAGCCTGAAGTGATCTAACAGGACTTAATTTTCTGACTAAAGTTTCAGTTTAACTCACAGCTCCTCGCCCCCTAATACAAACTTTGTGCATAAAAATCAAGTAACCATGACCTGGCTACCAACGCTTCTCGGAGTCGTAGGTAAAGTCATTATGCTTTCCAGGACATCATGCCCTTCACCATGCCTCCTGGGACATGCCACTGAAATTCCTGTGAAAATGTGCGCCTGCAATGGGTTGGAGCTCATTCTTATGGGATTTCAAGTGTCCAGTTTTCCTGGGGAGCATTATTGCAATTTCATAGGACATTTTCAATCTTTTAAAATCATCAGCTTTGAGGCTGGGTTCACATATATAACCTTCTCACTGCCTGTTTTAACCCTAAAAAGGTTGAACCACCATGCTGCAACCACTTGCATGTGGTTGCAGGCTGGTTGTGGCATGCTCCCATATAGTTAGGGCTTGTTCACACGTGTGGCCAGGGTGCAAGTAAAAGTAGGTGGCTTATATGCAGCCTTACCACCCATCTAATGAAGGGCATGCAGCTGCTTAGGGCTGTAAACATGCCATGGCCACTTTACTTTACGGCATTATGGCTTTACGGCCACAGCAGTACCACTGCCAAACATGACTCCATGCACGCAATATTTCAACCTTTTTTAAGGGTTAAAAAAGGCAATGAGAAGGTGACATCGCCCCGTCACTACCTATCAAACACCTCCTGTAAAGCAGATCCACCATGGATCACTTTTCAGAAAGGCAGCAAGGGCTGCCACACATCACGACAACCTCTTAAATGAGTTGCATTCAACAGCAGTACTGCAACATGAAATTTTGTTTTTGCAGCGGAATGTTTACTGCCCTAAATGGCTACATACTTAATGCCCCGTACACACGGTCGGATTTTCCGATGGAAAATGTGTGATAGGACCTTGTTGTCGGAAATTCTGACCGTGTGTGGGCTCCATCACACATTTTCCATCGGATTTTCCGACACACAAAGTTTGAGAGCAGGCTATAAAATTTTCCGACAACAAAATCCGTTGTCGGAAATTCCGATCGTGTGTACACAAATCCGACGGACAAAGTGCCACGCATGCTCAGAATAAATAAAGAGATGAAAGCTATTGGCTACTGCCCCATTTATAGTCCCGACGTACGTGTTTTACGTCACCGCGTTCAGAACGATCGGATTTTCCGACAACTTTGTGTGACTGTGTGTATGCAAGACATGTTTGAGCCAACATCCGTCGGAAAAAATCCTAGGATTTTGTTGTCGGAATGTCCGAACAAAGTCCGACCGTGTGTACGGGGCAATACCCTTCTTTGGGTGGGTGGTAAAACCACCAGCTCACCTGCCTGCTTGTATGAACAAGGCCTAATTTTAATGGAGAAAAAGTAAGGTCAATATTCTGTCAGTGAAGTCCACCAGGGGTGTCTAGATTACAAGACTGGCTGAACTGAATTGCAAGGCATTTGGCAGGTTGAATAGTTTGCTTATATGAATGTGTGTATCTGCTTACCTAAAGTTCTGCTTTCATAGTACGGATCTCAGAATTATTGGGATGTGTTATCTAGAGTAGAAAAACAGTAGCAGTCTCTGCATGGCATCTAATGGGTTAGCATTGCTGACAATCTGATGTACAACACTGTTTGCCCAATTTCGGGTATACATAGTGTGGGCTGTGTAGTCATTAGAGGCAGCTTCTGTTTTCCTTAGATATGGGAGTTTGCTACATTGATGTCAGATGTGCACTGCGTTGCTAACGTGGGTGGATGCCTAAAAACTGTTCAAGAGTAAATGGAACGGTGATAAGAAAAGAAAATGATAATCCGGCTACAGGGCTGATTTGTTGGTACAGTGAAGTGAGTCCAGTACATCTGCTAGAATAGCCTGTTACCTCTTTGTTTTTATTGCCAAGAATTCCTCATATCGCAACCCAGTTAGTTTACTCCAATGCACCACGCTACAGCTACTGCCAATTGGTGGATTATGTGATGATAATAATAATAATGAAAACATCTGCGCTCCGACTTGAATACGATACAAAAATCTATGCAGGGGTGTGCAGATTATGCAACTGCCTAAGCCTCTAGGACTAAAGGTGGGTACACACTACAATGCCGCGTACACACGATAGGATTTTCCGACAACAAAATCCATGTTTTTTTTTTGATGGATGTTGGCTCAAACTTGTCTTGCATACACACGGTCACACAAAGTTGGTCGGAAATTCCAAACGTCAAAAACGCGGTGACGTACAACAGCCGAGAAAAGTGAAGTTCAATAGCCAGTGCTGCTCTTCTGCTTGCGTGGAACTTTGTGCGTTGGAATTGTGTACACACGATCGGAATTTCCGACAACGGATTTTGTTGTCGGAAAATTTGAGAACCAGCTCCCAAATTTTGTGTGACGGATATTCCGATGGAAAATGTCCGATGGAGCCTACACACGGTCGGAATTTCCGACAACAAGCTCCTATCAAACATTTTCCGTCGGAAAATCCTATCGTGTGTACGGGGCATAGGTGGATCAGCCTAACGATCATCCAGTTTTCCACGATGTTTCACAGCAAGTCAAAACCGAGGATGAAAATAATGTAGGAAAATTCTCATACAACCAAGGTTTTGTGTTTGCTGGTTTATTGTTTCGGATCATGCGCAGTCTTTCATATGTGATTTTTCTCGTACGATAACAGTACACATTAAACGAAAACCTTTTGTTCTGTTCACGTCCAAGAAAAATTTTGAAGTTTGTCCTTGGCTTGGAAAGTCTGAAACGGATGTCAACGTTGTGTACACACAATGACATTTGAACAATTGTGCCTCATATGGAAAAATTCTTCCAATAGTGTGTATCCAACTTCAGGGGCTTCTTTGTACTAGATGTGGGTCGAGTGGGTTCTGGGGTCCATTCCTACTCTCACAGAGATCCATTCTAGGGCAGGTGATAAACAGGAACCTTTTTTATGATGTTCTGTGAATATTTAAGTAAAGTCAGGCATGACTCAATAAGATTATCACCCAGGTTCATTAAATTGTCCCCCTACATCCCCATTCACTACACATACTCACCCTCCATTTGCGCCTTTGTAAGTTCTGGCCAGATCTACCTGAAGCTTATACAAGGCATTTTTTTTTAAACTTCACCCTCACAGGTAAACGGGGTAGCAGCAGCAGCAGACCAAATAGATTGTTAAAAATGGGGAGCATGGGGGTAGCAGGCAAACTTTATGCTTTGACCTGCATGGGCAAACCATGGGTCCAATTTGAATCAACATTCCTATTCAGGGGAGGAAGGATGACCCCTGGAAGTCGCACATCTATGGTGTCCTGCTGCAATGAAAGGAGTGGCAACCCCAGTCTGGGCTCTGACCAGGCCACGCCCCCAACACATTTCACTCCGCCCCAGAAGCTTAGTTGAGGATAGGGAACTCATGCGTATGGGGAGTATTTAACCGCTTGCCGACCAGCACACGACGATGTACGTCAGCACAATGACACGGCTGCGCAAATGGGCGTACTTGTACGTCCCTTTTAAATTGCAGACTAGTTGACGTGAGTGTGCCCGCAGGTCCCGTGGACTCGATGTCTGTCGGTGGCCCGCGATTGTGACACGGAGAGGCAGAAACAAGGCATTTTCCTGTTCTGCCTAGCAACATGACAGAAAGCTCTATTTGTGGGAAAAAAGGAAGTCAATTTTGTTTGGGTGCAACGTCGCAAGACCGCGCAATTGTCAGTTAAAGCGACGCAGTGCCGTATCGCAAAAAGTGCTCTGATCAGGAAGGGGGTAAATCCTTCCGGGGCTGAAGTGGTTAGGCATCATCGATAGTCATTTGTTAGGTGCAAAAAGGTAGCAGGTGTGTGTAATTAATTGTGAACGGTGTCAGTATGGAGGAAAGCATCTATGAGTGCAATTTGGCCTAGAGTGCTACCCTCTGTGCAATGTAAACTATTGTGAGTGCAGGTGCTTGGTGCTGGTAGCTAAAGTATATATCGCCATTATGCCATGAATCTTTGAAATACTGTCCGAACATTTATGGAGGTGGTAAAGGGCAATGTTTTGAAGCCACACAGGACCTGGGTTCGAACCTCCTCTTTGTCTGGTGGTAACTCTGCTTGCTGAGCCACCTGAGATGGGTCCCTTTCTGATCTCTTAACCTTGTATTGTGTGTTGTTTGTCTTGAATCTCGAACCTTTTACTCCTCCCATGAAATTCGTATTAAAGCCATGCCTTTGCACTCCCTGTTTGCTAGATTGTTGTGCTCTCTCCAGCCAATATTTTGCTCTTGTCACTCTTGCTGCTGTCCATATCTTTTCTACTATTCCTTACCAACTTTTGGCTTGTTCCTCAACTACACTTTTGCTTGATCCCAACCTGCAATCACTTGTTATGAACCTTTGGCTTTTTTACTGACTATGCTTCTGCTTCATCCCTACCCCCGCTTGCTCATCACCTGGTAGGTTGTACCTGAGGACCATGACCTGGTACTAACACACAGCAAAGCCCATCTCCACCATCAGAAGCTCTGGTGAATACCGGTTAGTACTCCAGGTGAGCCCATGTCATCTGCCAGGGTGACCTGCTTGTATATCTATCCTGCTGGTCAGTGGAAGTTTCTCCACTGCTATAGCTACTGGTCCCAGAGACTGACCCTAGACCATGACAACCTTTTCTTCAGAGTTGATGAAGGGGTCCTGTGTGGCCACAAAACATTTCACTTTACCATTGTGATGTGATCACCTGAATAAATGTTTAGACAGTATTTCAAAGCTCTGTGGTGCGCTGGCGATATATACTTTGGCTTCTGGTACCGGTTTCCAGCTGGTAATTGCTACAGAACCTGCTTACATCTTGCCATTTCCAGGAATGTACGCCATGGAAAAATTACACATGGTGCTAGTAGTTGACACCAGATTAAGCATATTCTCCCAGAAGTCTGTAATGCACATTATGCTGTTCCAAGTACTACCTACAGTGAAGATTTATGTCACAGGTCAAAATTGTCACGTAGTAGAAGTTTAAGTTTTAAATATAACCTTTGACCAGATATTTATACAACTCTAGTAATTCATTGAGAATTTTAGGTTTTCATGCATCTATCCTTGTCCAGACTTACCTCCCGAAAGAGATTGAAAGGAGCTGCGTCACACTTCTGCTCTTCCAGGTAAGCAGACCAAGACCAAGGATCTCCCAATTCATCACCTGAAGCTATGGATAACAAAAAAAATATGGCAAACAATCTAAATGAGACTATAATGAGGGGTAATAAAAACTGGAAGAAAAGAAAATGGAGGTGTTGTTTTTGCAAATTGATGGGATGTTTGGTCAGGTCTATTGGCTTACAATGGAAAAAAATAGACTCTGATTAATTTTTTATAGACAACACATCCATTTTGTCTACAATTAGAGAAGCTCTCAAGAACGTATTGATGATTTAGGGTTCACAGAAAGGGGGTATTACAGTGGATCTAGCACAGAGAGGGGGTATGGCACAGCGGTAATAATGAACACTTCATGTATGCAGTGGGAAACCAGAGAATGAAACATACTTTGTATGTCTTTTTGGCTCCATGTCTCCTGCTCCAAGCTCCTCACACAGGGCCCCTCTGTATCTTCGGAAGTCTTTTGCTCTTTCTGCTTCTCCTGAATGATAATACCTCTCAGATATAGAGACAACTCCATACATAACACTTTACACAAGCATACATCCCACACTCTTCTGTCATTTTTCTCATTATCTTAATTGTCCTTGCTTGTGCTCTTTTACAAAATCTGGGCCAAAGAAAATTATCTGTGTTGACCAGAGGATCCAATCAGATTTCAGATGAGATGTTTCCACATTGGCCGGGACACAATATACATAATTGGATCATTATAGGCTCCCCGATTCAACAACCTCAGGCTTCTGGGGCATTATTACTAAAGAAGATATTGATGCTATTCTAAGCTAATTTATGCTGAAGCATAGTCATTGCAATCATTGTGGCCAAAACAAGTTTTGGAGTACAAAGTCTTTTGCTGGGCCCCATACCAGTCATATGGTTTACCACCACTGTTTGGAAGTTAGATCATAGGAAATACACAGATGGTATTTACTGATGACATAGTGACCAAAAAAAAAAAACCTCACTGTTTCCAGTTCACATTTAGGCAATGTCAGGATTTAATTAGCAGAGGGGATGGCACAATATAAGTGTACACGTTTACTTGTGGTGAAAAGACACATGTCAACTTACACTTTATTGTCAAAAGTATTGGGACACCTGTCTTTACACGCACATGAACTTTAATCGCATCCCAGTCTTATTCCCCGTACACACGGTCGGATTTTCCGACGGAAAATGTGTGATAGGACCTTGTTGTCGGAATTTCCGACCGTGTGTAGGCTCCATCACACATTTTCCATCGGATTTTCCGACACACAAAGTTTGAGAGCAGGATATAACATTTTCCGAGAACAAAATCCGTTGTCGGAAATTCCGATCGTGTGTACACAAATCCGACGGACAAAGTGCCACGCATGCTCAGAATAAATAAAGAGATGAAAGCTATTGGCCACTGCCCCATTTATAGACCCGACGTACGTGTTTTACCTCACCGCGTGCAGAACGATCGGATTTTCCGACAACTTTGTGTGACCGTGTGTATGCAAGACAAGTTTGAGCCAACATCCGTCGGAAAAAATCCTAAGATTTTGTTGTCGGAATGTCCGAACAAAGTCCAACCGTGTGTACGGGGCATTAGTCTGTAGGGTTCAATGTTGAGTTGACCCACCCTTTGCAGCTATACCAGCTTCATCTCTTTTGGGAAGGCTGTCCACACGGTTTAGGAGTGTGTCTATGGGAATGTTTGACCATTTTTCCAGAAGGGCATTTGTGAAGTAAGGCACTGATGTTGGACAAGAAGGCCTGGCTCGCAGTCTCCAGTATAATTCATCCCAAAGGTGTTCTATTGGGTTAAGGTCAGGATTCTGTGCTGACCAGTCAAGTTCCTCCACCCCAAACTCGCTCATCCATGTCTTTGTGGACCTTACATGCACTGGTCCAAATAATTTTGTGGAGGGGGATTATGGTGTGTTTTTTTTTTTTTTTTTTCAGGGGGTTGGGCTTGGCCCCTAAATTCCAGTGAAGGCATCTCCTAAGGCAGTGTTTCTCAACTCCAGTCCTCGAGGCGCACCAACAGGTCATGTTTTCAGGATTTCCCTCAGATGAAACAGCTGTGGTAATTACTAAGGCAGTGAAACTGATCAAATCACATGTGCAAAATAGTGGAAATCCTGAAAACATGACCTGTTGGTGCGCCTTGAGGACTGGAGTTGAGAAACACTGTCCTAAGGCATCAGCATGCCAAGATATGTTGGGCAATTTCATGCTCCCAACTTTGTGGGAACAGTTTGGGGATGGCCCCTTCCTGTTCCAACATGACTGTGTACCAGTGCACAAAGGGCCTCTGGTGGAAGTCCTCAGCACATGGGTCCAAACAACACAATGGGTAGGCTGGTACAGTCACATGGTAGAAAAAAAATTAGAGCTTTAGGTTACATCATAGTTGGCAGCTGTATTTTCCAGGCACCGTGCTGTGCTGAGGACTTCCACAAGAGGCCCATCTCTCTATATGAGCTTTGTTTTTAGCTGTTTATGTTGCCATTTGTCTTTTCACCACAAATAAACATATTTTTACCACACTATCGCGCCCTCCTCTGACTGTTATTTAGAGCTACTTCAGTCTCTCCAGAGGTGCTGCACCAAGGCCAAGATCTCGCCCAGATGTTCTAATTGGACTTATTGTTGATCTCAAGTTTATCTGTGTACACACATCACTCATTGCGCCATATATTCCCCCTTATCTAACGTCAGTATTTGGTGTTTAAAGCTAAGGATGTAAGACCTTAGCGATTTCTTGAATACAATAGCGAGAAGTGGAGATTCCTCTATCCATGCTTTTTAGCTTGGGTAGGGGAACCAATGGCTGAACAAGAATCACTGACAGAACAAGAGAAATCTAAGCATGTATGGCTAGCTTGGGATTCATTGAGCTCCACAGGGACACAGGTATTCATCTGAAGACTAACATGGGTACAAGCAGCAACCAAAAGGTGCCCTCATTCAGCATTTCAGTTACCTTAAGAAACTTTTTAGGCTACTTCAGGTTTTCTTTAATGCACACAGTTAAAATATGGCTGTTGCCTAAGGCCACCCAGCAACTTATGTTCTGTTTTCTAGACCCCCATACTAGCAAACTCACACTTGAAATCTGATTGGTTGCTGTGGACAATACATGACTTTTTTGTATTTTTGAAAACATGCTCCAAAATTATTATCAAAGATACACTATTTAACAGTGGACGTACTACTGATGTGTTCTATAATCCTTTAATATACACACAAAAGTTACAACATGCAAACAGTTAAACTGATAAGACCTGCTCCACTACAGTGTATTGCGGCACTCTACTCCAATCACAACACAGTGAAGCACTGACAACACTCAGGTGACATGAGTGCAATGATAGCTCTGTCCTCACCATTAGATCGGCCTCTGACTCAGCTGGGCTCTGATACTCTTTTGGCCTTCTTTTCTTGACCGGTATTGAGGTCTCGCTGCCCACCCCAAAGCCTCGTGATGGCTCCAGGACCAGGGACCTGCTGTGGACACCCCAGAAGCCAGGTAACACTAACCCGCTCCCCATTCACCCCCATCATAGCGATCAGCAGGTCTCAGTCTCACCTCTCTTTGAAGTGACATATTGCACCACATGCCTCACATTTTCCACTGGCCACATGCTGACAGCCACAGGTATCACAGAGACACAGAGCGGGATCAGAATGAGGGCTCTCCTTCACTTCAGGAGCTGCACAGACACAAACGAGTTATAAACACAATTGTACAGTCCGCAGACAAACGCATGCATTCATGCTGTGGAGGAAAGAAAAATACAACCACTGTAAAAACGATTGCAACAGGATCATCTACAGTGGGGTCAAAGCTGATGGCTGAACCCCTATTTCCCACCACTAGGGAGATTAATTGACTAAGTTAGGAAAGCTAAAGCATGCAAAACTGGAGCCAAGACAGCCTATTAGGATTTAGCTTTCAGATAAAATTAGGGATCTGGTTGCTATAGACATCAGATTGTTTTTTTACTCCAGTTTTTGCGTATACGTGCCTGCATAAGCCTACCAGAGGATAGGTGTTGAGGACTTCCACATACATTTTAGCATAGAGTAGGGTATTATCTTTCAGTGCATGAAAACTGGTGCTGTTAGATTTTTGCGCAGAGGTTCCAGAGCAGGCAGTTTTACTCTACTCCTACTCTTATCCTTCATGTACCCTAATGCCGCATACACTTCTCGTCGGACTGAACTCCGAAGGACTTTTCGCCGGAGTTCCGATGGAGTTCCGATGAAACGGACTTGCCTACACACGATCCCACCAAAGTCCGAACGTGATGACGTACGATCGGACTAGAAAAGGACGTTCAATATCCAGTAGCCAATAGCTGCCCTTGCGTCGTTTTAGGTCTGTCGGACTAGCATACAGACGAACGTTTTTTTTCGATTGGGGTAGAGTCCATCGGAAAGATTTGAAACCTGTTCTATTTCTAAGGTCCGTCAGATTTTTCGACAGAAAAGGTCCGATGAAGCCCACACACGATCGGAATGTCCGACGGATTCGTTCCGTCGGACCTTTTCTGACGGAAAGTACGGTCGTGTGTACGCGGCATAACTTTAGCTCTCTGTAATCCAGTTCCTCACAACAACCCTCTCTGTAACTCCAGCCCTAACCCCTTCTGTATCCAAACCTTAACTTCAACCACTTCATTACAGGACACGTTCACCCCTTTCCTGCCCAGGCCCATTTTCAGCTTTCAGCGCTCTCACACTTACAATGAAAATTGCGCAGACAGCAACACTGTGCCCATATGACATTATTTATATTTTTTTGCACAAAAATAGAGCTTTCTATTGGTGGTATTTAATCACCACTTGGTTTTTGTTTTGTTTTTTTGCGAAAAAAGATTGCAAATTTTGAAAAAACAAAACAAAAACCTTTTTCTTCGTTTGTTATACAATTTTTCAAATAAGTAATTTTTCTCCTTCACTAATGTGTGCTGATGAGGCTGCACTGATGGGCACTGATGAGGCTGCACTGATGGGCACTGATGAGGAGGCACTGATGGGCACTGATGAGGAGGCACTGATGGGCACTGATGAGGCTGCACTGATGGGCACTGATGAGGCTGCACTGATGGGCACTGATGAGGAGGCACTGATGGGCACTGATGAGGCTGCACTGATGGGCACTGATGAGTTTGCACTGACAAGCACTGATGAGGCTGCACTGATGGGCACTGATGAGGAGGCACTGATGGACATTGATATGTTGCACTGATGAGGCTGCACTGATAATCAGGGTACTGATTAGTGCCCTGATTATCAGTGTAAATGTCCCCTGTGACTGGAAAGCCGTTATCGGCTTTCCTTTCCTCAGACACTGACCGCACTAAGGAAAGGAAATGCAAATAACCAGCATTTGTTTGCATGTGATCAGCTGTGATTGAAAACAGCTGACCGCATGGTAAAGAACATACGTCATCAGCTCTTTATTTCTCTGATCGGTGAGGGACACAGCTCACCAATGATCACCATGCTGCACACCCTCGGTGGGGGCACACACAAGCAGCGTGATGTGAAGGATGTCATATGATGTCCAGTCAGTCACCGCCAACCTAATCTTGTATCCCAACACTATCTCTTCCTAAGGCCCCTTTCACACTGGGGCGGTTTGCAGGCGTTATTGCGCTAAAAATAGCGCCTGCAAACCGCCCCTAAACAGCCTCCGCTGTTTGTTCAGTGTGAAAGCCCGAGGGCTTTCACACTGAAGCGGTGCGCTGGCAGGAGAAGAAAAAAACTCCTGCAAGCCGCATCTTTGGAGCTGTGAAGAAGCGGTGTATTCACCGCTCCTAAACCGCTCCTGCCCATTGAAATCAATGGGACAGCGTGGCTATACTGCGGTAATACCGCGGCTATAGCCGTGCTATACGAGTGGTTTTAACCCTTTTTCGGCCGCCAGCGGGGGGTTAAGACCGCACCGCTAGCGGCCGAATACCGCGGTAAAACAGCACTAAAAATAGCGCTGTTTTGCCGCCGACGCCCCCTACCGCCCCAGTGTGAAAGGGGCCTTAAAGCAGTTTTAAACCCAAAAGCAAACATTTATTATATTGCAGCTCACCAATTTTTATTTATTGGAATGGCTGCATTCATTTTCTGTTTTTAGGCTTTCTTTCTTCTATTTTTACCTGGTGATCTAGCCAGTAAGTCTGTTTTTCAAAAGAACAAGCTCTCCTGCAAATGTATCAGTTTATAGGGATGAGACAAAGCATTTACCACTGGCAGGGGTGCGTACAATGGTCAGCTTTTATTTATTCCCATGAAACCTTTATCCTAAAAGGAACAAAACTGAAACTGTTCACTGTAGCTGCTTATAAAGAATTAGCTGGAGGTTGCAATTTGTTAGTGTATATAAATCTGCTAGCATATTTGACTCTACCCCCCCCCCCCCCCCGTAAGTAAAATGCATCGGGCTATGAAATGCAGACAAGTATAACAAAAATAACAAAATGTACGTCTCCATATTAGCCTGTCATCCTACATTAACCACTTGCCGACCGCTGCACGCCGATCTACGTCGGCACAATGGCAGCGGTGGGCAAATGGGCGTACCTGTATGTCACCTTTAAAAGGCGGGGATAGCAGGCGCATGCGCGCCGCCGGAGGCATTTTCCCCGTTCTGGGAGCAGTGATCGCTGTCATGTGAGTTGAAGCCCACCCCCCCCACAGTTAGAATCACTCCCTAGGACACACTTAACCCCTTCATCGCCCCCTAGTGGTTAACCCCTTCCCTGCCAGTGTCATTTACACAGTAATTAGTGCATATTTATAGAACTGATCGCTGTATAAATGACAATGGTCCCAAAATAGTGTCAAAAGTGTCCGCCATAATGTCGCAGTCCTGATATAAATCGCAGATCGCCGCCATCACTAGAAAAAAAAAAAATTATAATAAAAATGCCATAAAGCTATCCTCTATTTTGTAGCCACTATAACTTTTGTGCAAACCAATCAATATACGCTTATTGCGATTTTTTTTTTTTACCAAAAATATGTAGAAGAATACATATCAGCCTAAAATGAGGAAAAAAAATGTTTTTTGATATATTTTTGAGGGATATTTATTATAGCAAAAAGTAAAAAAATTGCGTTTTTTTTTTTAAAATTGACGCTTTTTTTTTGTTTATAGCGCAAAAAATAAAAACCGCAGAGGTGATCAAATACCACCAAAAGAGAGCTCCATTTGTGGGAAAAAAAGGATGTCAATTTTGTTTGGGTGCAACGTCGCACGACCGCGCAATTGTCAGTTAAAGCGACGCAGTGCCGTATCGCAAAATGTGCTCTGATCAGGAAGGGGGTAAAATCTTCCGGGGCTGAAGCGGTTAAGCAGGGAAGTGAGCGTTGTTACCATGCTAAAGCAAGTACCACTGGCTTAATAGCAGAGCTAGGATTAAATATTTTTTTCCTTAAACCCCATAAAAAGATACAAAGGGATTGGGGATTTAGAGATAAAATAGTATACATTATTTTTTATGCTTGGGATTTTATACATTTTAACTAACCCTTATATACACCCTCCCCTCTCCTGCAGTAAGATTCTATGCATCAAAGACCAACCCTTCCTGCACTGAACTATTGACACCTATGTCCCAGCACTAGACACCCTAGCTTATAGAATATGGACCTATATCTTTGTAGTTTTTCTTCACTTTGTGAATAAACAGTAATAGTTGCATATACATATATTTTGAACATCATAAAAGGGTAGAATGGTATTAATAATAATAATGATAATTTAAATACATAGCTATATAAAACCCATTTCAGAACTTCGAAAATAAGGCCACCTTGAGAGAGGGTATTGTTCCTTTCTGTAGTTATCTCAATGTTTTCTTCTTTGGGTTGGCTTGGGTTCCCAGCCTGATCCAGATGTCCAAAGCGAAACTGTCAAACAACAGGCAAATTGTTTAACCACTTCGGACTGGATTGGGTCATTTATCAGCGCAATCACACTTCAAATGATAATTACTCATGAAACACTTTACCTAAATGAATTTTATATTATTTTTTGAGAGTGATCGGACTTTCTTTTGGTGGTATTTAACCACCACTGGGTTTTTTATTGTTGCCATATAAAAGAAAAAAGACAGAACATTTTGAAAAAAAAGGCCCTAAAATTAAAATTTTTTGGAAAATAGAGAGTCCAATGTATTTAGTAAGAGGCATGGTGAGTTTTTTGAAGTTTTTTGTCATAATCTTTGGGAAAATTAAGAAATTACATTATTTTTTTCACAAAATTGTCATTTTAACAGATTATTTCTTGCACACAGCATAGGAACAGTTATGCCCTGTACACACGGTCGGATTTTCCGATGGAAAATGTCCGATCGGAGCGTGTTGTCGGAAATTCCCTCGTGTGTGGGCTCCATCGGACATTTTCCATCGGATTTTCCGACACACAAAGTTGGACAGCAGGAGATAAAATTTTCCGACAACAAAATCCGTTGTCGGAAATTCCGATCGTGTGTACACAAATCCGACGGACAAAGTGCCACGCATGCTCAGAATAAATAAAGAGATGAAAGCTATTGGCCACTGCCTTGTTTATAGTCCCGACGTACGTGTTTTACGTCACCGCGTTTAGAACGATCGGATTTTCCGACAACTTTGTGTGACCGTGTGTATGCAAGACAAGTTTGAGCCAACATCCGACGGAAAAAAAAATCCTAGGATTTTGTTGTCGGAATGTCCGAACAAAGTCCGACCGTGTGTACGGGGCATTACAGTTACATCTTAAAACACCTTTTGCTACTCCTCCCTAGTATGGAGAACCCATATGTGTGAGACTTTGTCACATGTTTTTGGAAAATGCGGAATGGAAATTGATTTTTTTCACAAATTTGTCATTTATTAAGACATTTTTAACACACCCCATAGGCATGCTTAGAATTATACCCCAAAACACATTTTGCTACTGCTTCCGAGTGTGACGATATCATGTGTGTGAGACTTTTTTGCAGCCTAACTACATAGAGAGGTCCAAACTCCAAGGAGCACCTTCAGGCTTTCTAGGGGCATAAATTACACACATTACACCCTCTCACATTTTTGGAGGCCTTATAGCACCAGGACTGTAGAAATTTCCAAAACAATTACCACATTTGGCAGAGTAAATACCCCAAGGTATTTTTAAAAGACAAGGGAAGATTTTTGAAGACTTCATTTTGTTGCCACAAGCTTTTAGAAAATGATGGAAATAGGATTTTTATAACAGCTTACCTGTAAAATCCTTTTCTTGGAGTACAGCACGGGACACAGAGCCACAGTAATAACTGTATGGGTTATATGGCACCTTCAGGTGATGAACACTGGCACACCCTAAACAGGAAGTTCAATTCCCCATATAACATCTCCCCTTAATGGAGTACGTCAGTTTTGTAGCAAAGCAATACAAGTGTAACCAAAAAGAGGGGCATCTGGGACCTCTGTGTACCGTGATGTACTCCAAGAAAAGGATTTTACAGGTAAGCTGTTATAAAAATCCTATTTTATTTATCGTACATCACGGGACACAGAGCCACAGTAATAACTGTATGGGATGTCCCAGAGAAATGGGAGGGGACACAAACAAAAGTAGGGTGCAATCAGACCTGAGGACCTATACTGCTGCCTGCAGCACACTGCGCCCAAGGGCGATATCCTCACGCCTTCTTACATCCAGCTGATAGAATCTGGTGAATGTATGGACTGAAGACCAGGTTGCGGCCTTGCAGATTTGAGCCATGGAGGCTTGGTGATGCACTGCCCACGAAGCACTAACAGCCCTGGTGGAGTGCGCTTTGACCTGAAAAGGTGGAACCTTCCTCTTCAAGCCATAAGCTTGAATAATTACCTGCCGAATCCATTTGGCAATAGTGGATTTCAATGCTGCCTGTCCTTTCCTAGGACCTTCAGGCAACACGAACAAAACATCTGTTTTCCGAATCTGAGCAGTCGCCTTCAAATAGATCTTGACTGCTCTCACTACATCCAAACAGTGAAGTGACTTTTCTTCCTTAGAACATGGTTCTGGAAAAAATGAAGGTAAAACAATATCCTGGTTTAGGTGAAAGCCTGAAACCACCTTTGGCAGAAAGTTAGGACGAGGACACAATATTACTCTATCCTTGTGAACGATTAAATATGGCTACCCTTCTTGCAGAAGAAATGGCTACCAGAAAAACTAGCTTCCTTGTCAAAAGGACCAAAGGAATATGTCGTATCAGCTCAAAAGGCTGTTTCTGTAATGCCGACAGAACAAAATTCAAGTCTCAATGGTTCAAGGGTGCTCTAGTCGGTGGATTAAGCCGCGTTACCTCCTGTATAAAGCTTCGGATCAAAGAATGCGAAGCAAGCAGACGCTGAAACAATACTGATAAGGCCGAGGCGTGGCCCTTGATAGTACTCAAGGCCAGTTTCATCTCTAGCCCCAGTTGCAAAAAGGCAAGAATTCTATCTATGACATACTTCCTAGGATGCCAACCCCTCGATTCACACCAAGAAACATATGCCTTCCAGACTCTATAATAAATGACTCTGGAAGCTGGCTTCCTTCATTAATCCAGGTAGGTATCACTGAGCCTGAAAGCCCACGCTTCCTTAGAATGTGGGTTTCAATAGCCAAACCGTTAAATTTAGCATTTGTAAAGTAGGATGGAACCTAGGATGGATGAAAGGCTGGCATCTGTTGTTACCACCTTCCAGGTAACCGGTAAGAAGGATTTCCCCTTCTGCAGATTCTTGGAATTCCTCCACCAACTGAGGCTCTGGTGCACTTATGGTGACAAATGCATTGGAAAATCTAGTGCCTGAATCTTCTTGTTCCAGGCCGATAGTATACTGTTTTGCAGCAGTCTCGAATGAAACTGAGCATAGGGAACTGCTTCGAATGAAGCCACCATCTTCCCCAACAACCTCATACAAAGGTGAATGGAAGGACCCTTGTTTGCCCTGACCCCTTGGACCAGCTCCTTTATGGCGCTGATCTTTGCCTGGGGTAAAAACACCTTCTTCTGGGCTGTATCTATGATCAGACCCAAGTACTGTAATCTTCTTACTGGCTTTAAAGAAGATTTCTCTAGGTTGATGACCCAACCTAGGTATTCCAGGTAGTTGACTGTGGTGACCCTGCTTTGGTCCAAGCGGACTACCGACCGGTCTATTAAGAGCAGGTCGTCCAGGTATGCTTTTATTGTTATACGTTGTGTCCTTAATCTGGTCAGAGGAAGGGCCAGAAGTCTTGTAAACACCCGAGGTGCAGTAGCTAGACCGAAAGGCAAGGCTGCAAACTGAAAATTAAGTCCTTCTAATTCGAAATGCAGATACTTCTGGTGAGCGGGGAAAATAGGTACATGCAGGTATGCGTCCTTGATGTCGATTGATGCCAGAAGCTCTCCCCCTTGTAGGATGGAGACTACTGATCGGATTGATTCCATGCGAAAAGAGCGAATCTTCAGGAACCGGTTTGGATCTTTGAGCTCTAGAATATGTCTGACATCCCCATTTGGTTTTGGTATCGTGAAAAGATTTGAATAAAACCCTGACCCCTGCTCTTCCACGGAACCACCATAATCACTTTTTGCGACAAAAATTGGTCTAACGCTAGAAAGAGATACTTCTTTTTCTCTGGATCTTTGGGGACATTTGACCTAAGGAAACGAGGAGGCGGGAATTCTCGGAACTCTAGTTTCTACCCGTCTGTCCCGAAATTCTTCCTGCCAGACCTTTGAGAACTGCAGAAGTCTTCCCCCAATTCAAGTGAGCAGGGTCGCCCCTTCATAAAGAGGCTTTAGCGTTCTGTGTTACGGGTTTCCTCCCTCAGGACTTCTTTTGTCCCTGGGGTTGACCCTGAGGTTTACCTCTTGAACCTGACGGTGGAGGCCGTCGCGACTGCCTGGAGGCTGATGCCCCTGGCACTGGAGAAAGAGCCAGTTTAAATGAGGGACGTTTACTCTTTTTCTTAACTGGCAAAAGGGTACTTTTCCCATTTGATATTTTTTTGGAAATATTTGTCCAAATCCTCCCCAAACAGCTTTTCACCGCGGAAAGGAAAACCAGCCAGGAGCTTTTTGCATGGTGTTTAGGCTGACCAACTTTTTAACTATAAGATTCTACGCATATGTACCAACCCAAGCGTAAGGTGAGAGGTTTGAAAAATAGAATCTCTCATTGTGTCAATTGTAAAGCACAAAGCTGCTGGCAGCTCAGCTAATTCCTGGGCCTGCTGTTCAGGGAACACCTTGAGTACCTGTTTCAAATGGTCTCTCAAGGACTGACATACCCCAATTGCTGCCACTGAACCTGCCAGGAAGAAAATGTTTTTTAACAGGAATTCCAATTTTTTATCAGTTGGATCCCTAAGCATTTGCGCATTGTTAACCGGACAAGTCAAACTTTTATTCACAGAGGATATAGCAGCGTCAATTGCTGGTATACTCCACATCTTTAAATTTTTCCTCCATAGGATAAAGCATTGAAAACTTTTTAGGAGGAAAGAAGTGCTTATCTGGGTGATTCCACTCAGAATACATAAGCTTTTCTAGTAATGAATGGACAGGAAAGGCACGCAAGACTTGCAGAGGCTTTAGTGAACCCAAACAGGAAGTGGGCTCTTCAACTATATCCATTAAGGGTAGCTTAAATGTGGCGCGAATCATTTCAGTAAGAGGAATCATCAGCCTGTTCACGGTCCCCTGAGGGGGATTCATCTTCCCCCTCCCACAGTTCCTCCGTTTGAGTGTCCTGGGTGGAAGAAGGGGAAATAATGCATTTTCTTCCACTCTGTGAAGACCTGATTAAAGCCACTAATGTTTCCTCTAAACCACTCATAGCTGAGGAGAAGACCTGCTCAGTTATATAGACAGGGGCTGAAGTGTCGGAAGCAATTGCAGCCTCTGATGACCCTGATGGCTCACTCTGTCCAGCCTCCTTAGAATGGGATGGTGTTGCAGAGGGAGGGTCCTTAGGACCTGGGGACGACCCCTTTGTGTCCTTGGTCTTTGTGGCATTTGAACCACCTCCTCTGGTCATAGTGCTGAGCACAAACGCAGAGGTACCACCAAAAAAATGCACCCACTGTTGAGCAATAGTCCAGCAACTGCCGCTGACATTAGGCTCAGCCTGATGCTTTAAGTAAATGTGCCTGGGAATGCCTGTGTCACCCACTCACATGCCACCCGTCCGCTCTGTGTCCCTCCTTTAGCCGTATGCACCTGAAAAAGGCGCATTTTATAGCTATACAGCCCGCGTTGTGGACGCTGAAGCCGCCAACGCCGCTAAGCCCCGTCCCCTTTCTCCGACCACCCATCGTGCCCCCCATCTATTTTAAAAAAGATCATTTTCCCGCGCGAGCGGGCTCCGGTCCTGACCGGGCCGCATTGAGGAGGACTGGGGTGGAGGAGAGGAGGAGAGCTCCCCAAGGGAACTGTCGTAATGGTGCTGGTAGCAGTGCGGCACACCGCCGTCTAATGCCATGCTCCCTCTGCCTGGAGGAAAGCTATCCAGGTGGGGGACATTCCTAGGAGAAAAGATACCCTTTCCCATGACTTTACCTGGAGCCTGGGCCGGAGGAAGCGTGCAGCTTGTACACAGAGCGAGACTGACAAGCATGGAACAGGTACATGCTCTTGATAGCTCCCGGTGGTGACTATAGGCATGACAACATTTACTTAAAGGAGAAAACCCACAAGAAATAGAAAAATTCCTTAGGAATCTCCCTTACCTTATCCAGCTGCAGGGTTGTGTTCTAACAGACCCAATCGTCACCTCTCACAGTGGGCTCCATTAAAAAACCTTTAAGGACTGGGGTCCCATTTTTATCGGGGGATCCACAGTCCTGGGCCTGTAAAAAGCACCCCGCCAGGAATATGGCTGAAAAAAACAAATACTGGATTCCGTGTCCAGCTCTCTAAAAAGAGAAGAGTTACCGATAAAACCTCGTTTCTTCGGACACAAAGCCCGGGTACTATTCAATTTGGTCTGGAAAAGACATTTTGAATGGATCCGGTTGCATGGCTTGCCCCAGTAAGGAATATTCCAGCGGAGCTCAGCACAGCACATCTTTACTGGTGACCAACACCTAAGACACTGGCGAAAAAACTGAGGTACTCCCGGTAAGGGGAGGGGTTATATGGGGAATTGAACTTACTGTTTAGGGTGTGCAAGTGTCCATCACCTGATGGTGCCATATAACCCATACAGTTATTACTGTGGCTCTGTGTCCCGTGATGTATGATAAAGAAAAGAAAATGAAAATGTATTTTTGCACAGTTAAAGTTTGTCAATTTAATATGATATTTCCCACACACAGCATGGCTATACTTAGAATTACAACCCAAAACACATTCTACTACTCCTCTCTAGTATAGCGATACAACACGTGAGACATTTTTATTGTTTGGACTGATTATGTACCGGACATTGTATCATGTATATGTAACTATCAAGTTACTATGTAACTATGTATATCACAGAAATCAACCAATTGTACTGTAATTGTCGCCTCTGCACGAGTGCTCAAGGAATATAGCTTGGTGTAGCATCACTTAAAGCAGTCTCCATTCCTTTAAGTCAAGCAAGCTTAGCCTACTGGTACTTCTCTGTCCCTGGAAATTCTATGTTCACTGGCCAGGAAGTACCGGAAAATGAAGAAAGGAAGAACAAAAGAGTTCCTGTGGTTCCAGGAGTTGTCTGTAGGGAATGACGGGGACTGGTTTCTAGGCAGGCAGAGACATGGTCAGCAAACAGGCAATGGTTCAGTCCAGGCAGCAGGCAGAAACATTGTCAATAAACAGGTCAAGGTCAATACAGACGACAGGCAGAAGCAACACTGCACTGATGTGGTGGTGAACAGGAACACTGTTGTTGGCTGCATTGGTCTGGGGACCGTGGGACTTGTGTAGCAGCGATCAGGAACACTGTTGCTGGCTTACACTGGTCTGGTGACACTGGGACAAGTATGGCAGGAATCAGAAAAACATGAGGTTGGGGTACAGTGAAATATTGTTGTTGAGCCGCAGGTTTACCGTCTCTCAACTGCTATCCCCTTTAGCTGCAGAGGCAGTGGCCGGGGTGTACACATGCTGCGGCTGGACACTGTGACTGGTGTGGCGGTGATCAGGCACAATGTGACTGGTGTGGCGGTGATCAGGCACAGTGTGACTGGTGTGGCGGTGATTTGGGACAATATAACTGGTGTGGCTGTGATTAGGGACACTGTGATTGATGCTGTGGTGATTAGGGACACTGTGCTAAATTCACAAAACATTACCTACTGCTACAGCTGTAAAATAGCATTTTTTTTAAATGTTTGCAATTACCCAAAAAAAGTTACTAAAATACCGTATGCGTTATTTCTTAAAGTAATGCGTTATTTTAGTAGTAAAGACTCGTAGCATTTTCCGACAGCACCTGTCGGCATCCTTAACAACTGATGAATAGCTGGTTGCTAAGGAGCCAGCACCCACTGGCGTCCTTATCAACTAGTAAATAGCTGATTGTGAAGGAGTCGGCACCTACTGTGTCCTTAACCATGACTCATCTGCTGCCAGTAGGATTCCCCTGCTGATAGCAGAAAGTAAGCAAAAGAGAAGCCAGCTTTAAAAAAAAATAAAAATACTAGTCCCTTATCCTAGCATGTAGCCCTGCAGGCCGGGAAAGGGTGGGCATGAAGACCACATGCCCTTAACAAGGGGAAGAGTGCTTGGGGGGGACTCCCCCCTAAAACACCTTGTCCCCATGTTGATGAGGAGAGGAGCCCCCACAACCCTGGCTTAGTGGTTGTGGGTGTGCAGGGGGTGATCCTGCCCAGATCCTGCCCTCCCATGTGAATGATTATGGCCCATTCACCAAAAAAATGGCCAAAGTAAATGAAAAACCTGGAGCCAGTTTTTTACTGAAAAAGGGTAAAAAAAAGCACATAAATATCCTTTGAATCAAATCCAGCATCAATTGTAATAAACGCTGCCCAGTGACGCACATTAAAAAAAAAAAATGTCCTCACCCATTGATTGGCAGAACTGGTCTGGTGACATTGTGCTGCTGTGGTGGTGATTAAAGACAAGTGTAGTGACAATGACATACGGTGATATCAGAGCAGACAGCCATTTTTTTTTTTTACATACTGTCACCAGGGCAGTGCAGTGATCTGTTTGATTGGTCACAGCGATCACATTGTACAGTGCCCATGTACCATGTGATAGCTGTGACCAATCAGAGAGATCACAGTAGTAAACAAGTGCATCATGAAGGAAAGTCTTTATTTACTACTATTGCTGTGATTGTTTACTGCTGGACCAATGTAACAATGTAAAAATATACCATGCCTGGAATTCTTCTTTAACTGGCAAGGTCAACAGGTATTTGTTAGACTTTGCAGGGGGACTAGGAGAAAACAATAAGCACAGATGCAGTTATAATTAACTTTAATAGAATGACTGTGATTTTTTGAAAGGAAAAGCCTTATGTCATGTTTCTGTGTTTTGTCCTCTAACCTGTGGATTCACAGTGGCGGTGACTGGCTCCAATCCTCTCCTGTCTCGCTGCTCCTCCAGAATGGGGCGCTGAGTATCTGAGCAGGTGGATACGTGCAACCTAACAACTGTTGGTAGAAAAGTAATATTTTGTGAGACATGAGGAATCTTTTTTCTTATTTTAGTTTCTTGTACATCTGTGCCATAATCTTTCTACAGTTTGCATCTAATGCCGCGTACACACGGTCGGACTTTTCGTCTACAAAAGTCTGACGGACGCCGACGGACCAAATCCGGCGGACAATCCGATCGTGTGCGGGCTTCCCCGGACTTTCAGCGGACTTTTCCAGCCGCAAATCTGACGGACCTTAGATTTGAAACATGCTTCAAATCTTTACGTCGTAACTCCGCCGGACCCAGAAATCCGCTCGTTTGTATGCTAGTCCGACGGACAAAAACCCACGCTAGGGCAGCTATTGGCTACTGGCTATCAACTTCCTTATTTTAGTCCAATGTACGTCATCATGTACGAATCCGTCGGACTTTTGTGTGATCGTATGTAGGCAAGTCCGTTCGTTAGAAAGTCCGCCGCAAGTCCGCCAAAAGTCCGTCGAAAGTCCGTCGAAAGTCTGTCGGACGGGCTGTCGGACTTTTGTAGCCGAAAAGTCCGACCGTGTGTACGCGGCATAAAAGTCAAGCCATAATTACTCCTTTAGTCAACAAACCAATCAAAATTCTCCCATTCATGCTTCTAGTGCTATGTGAATAAAAGAGATCATCTTACAAGCTATGGGCAAAAAGGAATGCATGATGGGAAGAATAGTGCCACATCTTTGGTGTCAGTTGGGAAATAATGCCCCATCGTTGATGTCAGTAACAGGGATTATGTCCCATTGTAGGTGTCAGAATTTCCCAAAGACAACCTCTGGATATGACTCTGAGCACGTGCACTCAACTTCTTTGGTCGAACATGGCGAGGCCTGTTCTGAGTGGAATCCTTCCTGTTAAACCGCTGTATGGTCTTGGCCACCGTGCTGCAGCTCAGTTTCAGGGTCTTGGCAATCTTCTTATAGCCTAGGCCATCTTTATGTAGAGCAACAATTCTTTTTTTTCAGATCCTCAGAGAGTTCTTTGCCATGAGGTGCCATGTTGAACTTGCAGTGACCAATATGAGAGAGTGAGAGCGATAACACCAAATTTAACACACCTGCTCCCCATTCACACCTGAGACCTTGTAACACGAGTCACATGACACCGAGGAGGAAAAATGGCTAATTGATCCCAATTTGGACATTTTCACTTAGGGGGTGTACTCACTTTTGTTGCCAGCGGTTTAGACATTAATGGATGTGTGTTGAGTTATTTTGAGGGGACAGCAAATTTACACTGTTATACAAGCTGTACACTCACTACTTTACATTGTAGCAAAGTGTCATTTCTTCAGTGTTGTCACATGAAAAGATAGAATAAAATATTTACAAAAATTTGAGGGGTGTGCTTCAAGGTGGAGTCAACAGCACACAGCAGTCTTCTAGTGCATGCAATCAGGCCTTCCCATTCGGCCATATATAGAAATCAGTCAGGGGATTGCTGCACTTAAAATAATTTATTCAAAAATAATCACATACAAGTGAATAGCATATCATACTGGTTTCAATATTAACAGTTTTGGGCTGTAAAGCTTGCGTCCTTCTTCAGGATGGAAAAAAAAATTTTTGTTATATCCTGAAGAAGGGAGCAAGCTTTACAGCCCAAAACTGTTATGGCACTTTCACATTGAGCACCGCCGGGCGTCGGCAGAAAAATGCCGGTATTTTTATCTGCACTTTTCGGCCGCTAGCGGGGCGCTTTTTAACCCCGGCTAATGGTCGAAAAAGGGTTAAAAGCGCTGGCGCTGCCCACTGATTTCAATGGGCAGGGGCGCTTTAGGAGCGGTGTATACACCACTTCTACAGAGCCTCAAAGATGCTGCTTGCGGGACTTTTTTGAGCGTCCTGCCAGCACACCGCTCCAGTGTGAAAGCGCTCGGGCTTTCACATTGGAGTGAAAGGAGAGGAGCTTTACAGGCGCTATTTTTAGCGCTATAGTGCCTGTAAAGCGCCTCAGTGTAAAAGGGGTCTTAATATTGGAACCGGTATGATATGCCATTCACTTGTATGTGATTATCTTTGAATAATTGATTTTAAGTGCAGCAATCCCTTGTGTGTATATATATATATATATATATATATATATATAATTTATTGTTTGGGGGTTCTGAGTAATTTTCTAACAAGGAAATTGTGATTTTTAAATGTAGGAGAGAAGAGAGAAATGGCAGAATAGGCTTGGGTGGCAAATAGGTGATCCCTGGCATTTTTGGCCTTACAGGGAGAGAATACAAAGGAATTCTAACAAATACACCCATCCCTGTGAAATAATACTGCACTAATATACCAACTTAGGAATGGAGCTTTAAAACGGATGAGGAGATAGATATTTTGCTTGACATTTCAGCAGTGACAGGGAGTAAAACCCCCAAAATCAAGCTATCTCTGAGAAGTGAGGCTGGACTTTTAAACCAATGTAATTCTTCAGAGGGTTACAAATAACCACAAATGAATTTTTAAAGGAGGTCCTTTCTATAAGCTGGCCAGGAGTTGTGGGAATTGTGCTTGGTTTGTTACCTGAGACAGCTGGAGAAGGTAGAGGCACACTGTTTTCGCGGGTCGCCAAGCACAAGGGCACGCCACTGCCTTCTTCACGTTTTATATTATCTACCAAGGGATCCATAGCATCACAGCAGACCTTGCAAAATGACTAGGAACCATAAAGAGCAAAAAGAAAAAAAAAACAGGTTAAATACTGAAATACCTCTAACATGTAATAACAAACATAACATAAATGTACAATACACTCTGTGACAGTCATATATAAAGGTTAGGTGAGCTATTATTGGGTGAGTGTCATATATAGACAAGGAATATAATATTTTTCAAACCGGTTATATGAAAAAAACACGAAACAGGGGCTGCACATACAATATGAATGGCTGAGTGTATTCAAAAACCTCCTTGCAGCTTTAAATGGCTTCTTCAGTTTCACCCATAATGCCTTTTCTGCCTGCTTAGTATCAAATGGAATAATGTTTTACAAGGCAGCTGAGATTCCTTCCATTCCTGTCATGTTGGTCCATTGTTAGCGAGAGACGGGGAGAAGAAGCGATGGAGGAACAGATAGCGGTCTTCCTTCGCCACATGGCAATGAAGAGGTTAAACCCCAGAGAATCTTACCTAACGTGACAGCAGTGCTATGCTAGCCGCAATCTGCAGGGTGCTTGTGCGCCTGCGCACTCCCTATTGTATGTGTGTGTAGCACAGGGAGAGGGAAGGCGGCATTCACAGAAGGCGAGGGGGGGGTGTCTGCTCTGCCTTTAATATAATGTATTAGAGGAACAAGCACAAGGTGGATTCCAACATATAATTTACTGCAATGGATTTATTATCCTATACAGGAATAGGGGAGAAAATATGGATATGCGCTTGTATAGAGGAGTTCTGTATGAATGCACAAAGCTGCATACTAATTGCATTTGTAGAGGTCAATAAACAATGAGCTGAATCTGTTTTTTCTTATACAGAGGGATGAGCAATGGACGGCAGACACTGATGGATAGACGGCAATGTTGGCATAGACTGACAGGCTTTGGATAAACTACCTGAACAAATATTTCAGTAATTAGGCTCCATAATAACATGACAAGCCACACTCCCCTTAATATGAATATCAAAGCTTGCATCAAAATTCAAGGTCTGTTTATTAGTTATGCCGCGTACACACGAGCGGACTTTACGGCAGACTTTGCCCGGCGGACGGGATTTCGTCAGACAATTCGATCGTGTGTGGGCTCCAGCGGACTTTGTTTTTTCAAAAGTTGGACAGACTTAGATTTGAAACATGTTTTAAATCAATCCGTCGAAATCGAGTCCGGTCGAAAACACCGCTCATCTGTATGCTAGTTTGACGGACAAAAAGCCACGCTAGGGCAGCTATTGGCTACTGGCTATGAACTTCCTTGTTTTAGTCCGGTCGTACGTCATCACGTACGAAATCGACGGACTTTGGTGGATTGTGTGTAGGCAAGTCCGTTCATTCGGAAAGTCTGTCGTAAAGTCTGCTGTAAAGTCCGCTCGTGTGTACGCGGCATTAGACCTTCACATAGCTCCCAACTTGTCCCTGATTTCGAGGGACTGTCCCTGATTTGGAGCAATGTCCCTCTGTCCCTCTTCCACCTCATTTGTCCCTGATTTTGCTCTGATCCGTATAGTTGTATATAAAATGCACTTTTTATCTTTCAAAAAGTGTTTCCCAGTGCTAAACCTTTCATCCAAATTCTAAATTGCTGCATTTGTAAATTTTAAAAACCAATATAAAGGAATAGTAGTGGTAAAAAAAAAGCCCTTGTGGATTTGATTAACCTTTTTTTTGGTTAATTCACCTTTAACCACTTCAGCCCAGGAAGAATTTACCCCCTTCCTGACCAGAGCGTTTTTTGCGATTCGGCACTGCGTCGCTTTAACAGACAATTGCGCGTTCATGTGACGTTGTACCCAAACAAAATTGACGTCCTTTTTTCGACACAAATAGAGCTTTCTTTTGGTGGTATTTGATCGCCTCTGCGGTTTTTATTTTTTGCGCTATAAACAAAAAAAAAAAACACAATATTTTGTACTTTTTGCTATAATAAATATCACCATTTTTTTTTTAAAAAGCAATTTTTTTCTCAGTTTAGGCCGATATGTATTCTTCTACATATTTTTGGTAAAAAAAAAAACACAATAAGCGTATATTGGTTTGCGCAAAAGTTATAGCGTCCACAAAATAGGGGATAGATTTATAGCATTTTTATTATTATTATTTATTTATTTTTTATTATTATTTTTTTTTTTACTAGTAATTCCGGCGATCTGCGATTTTTATCGTGACTGTGATATGGTGGACACATCGGACAATTTTGACACATTTTTGGAACCACTGGCATTAATACAGCGATCAGTGTGATTAAAAATGCATTTATTACTGTAAAAATGTCACTGGCAGTGAAGGGGTTAACACTAGGGGGCGGTGAAGGGGTTAACTGTGTTCCCTGGGAGGAGATTCTAACTGAAGGGGGGGGGGACTAACTAGAGGAAGTGACAGATCGTGGTTCCTAGCCAATAGGAACACATGATCTGTCACTCCTATCAGAACAGAACAGGGATGTGTGTGTGATGGCTCGTGGCCGGCGGTCATCGCGTCCGTCGGCCACGAGCATCGGCACCCTCCGCTGTGCAACAGGTGCGCGTGCCTGCTATCCGGACCCCGCGACCCAACGTATAGCTACGTGGTTTCGCGCAGGGGAGCCAACCTGCCGCAGTATAACTGCGGCGGCTGGTCCGGAGGCAGTTAAGGGGGTGTGGCAGGGGGAGTGTCCTATGCCTACATACGTTTGGTAGTAGGTGTCCCTCATTCCCATCTCAAAATGTTAGGAGGTATGCTTTCATTCATGTAAAAATGCCAATTAAACACTTGAAACAAAAAACAAAAACAAAAAAAAAACACCCAAAGTAAAATATATACCTACCACCTTACATTCTTACATTCCCTCCATAGGTGAGGGTCACATCGCAGCCTCCTAGTGAGGTCCCAGGAAATCTCATGAGGCATCACAGACAGATGTTGGGGTATTTTACATTTTCTTCTTATATGTGTGTTTTGTTTTGTTTTTTTGTCATGGGTCATTTTTACATGGGTGGCTTATTTTTTAAATATTTTTTTAAATAATAAGCACGTACCGTATATACGTATATATACACCAAATTGCCAAAAGTATTGGAACTTTTTATTTTTTTAATCTGTTTGGAATTCAGCTTAAGACTACAGGCACATGCAGCACAAGCAGGCAGTATATTTTTGGTTCCCTCAGATGTCCTGGTATTGATTGTGCACAGCCACTCGGACATGAATGGGCGAATGCAGCTACACAAATAGCACAAACTAGTGCACATGCACAGAGTCCTGAACATTATACCTTTGCATGTGTACTACTTACGCTGGCAATGGTTCACAAATGCTGGACCGTGGCCCGATGCCAGGCACTTCTTCCTACCAAGCCATGGTCAGGACACCACTGTATAGTAAAGTGCACTTAGGAGACATGTTGTTGCTGCCTGTCACCGACCTCCTGCTGCTCTGGCTATGCAAGCCAATCAGCAGCCAGTGTGTGTGGGGACAGGAGAGTAGAGCCAGCCATCCAGGGCCTGCACGTAAAAAGGTAAAATCTTACATATAGCAAATGGTCATCCAGCTAACTTTCCATACTAGTCTGATCACAGACCACGCAGAACATGGATACCTAGTTCTCTACTAAGGTGTTGATGTTGCTTTTTCTATACAGCCAACATTAAGATTGTCTGCCAATGATGGGATAGGAAGGATAATGTTCCTTGTGAGATTGAATTTTATGGCAGTTTGGGTTTTATATTTTTCTCTGAATCATCACAGTCAGGTTTTTTTAAATTAAACTTAAAATATACTTGTAATGAGCACAATACAGAGGCTGCCAATGCTGAAGTCCTTCCAAAATTGTTTGCCATTGAATAACATTAAATAACATGACAGCTAAGGAGCTAATATTTTCAGAAGGCATTGGTGGCCTCCGTATTTCTTTTTTTCTTTTTTTTAACAGTAGATTCCGTATTTCTTTAGTACGCATTTCCTTTAACAGTATTTTTGGAGATGACAAAAAGATCCACCTGCGATATACACTGTTACGCCGCATACACACGACCGGTTTTGCCGTCGGGGTAAACTCCGAAGGTTTCTCCGACGGAACTCCGAAGGAATTCCATTCAAGCGGTCTTGCCTACACACGGTCACACCAAAGTCCGACCGTCCAGAACACGGTGACATACAACACGTACGACAGGACTAGAAAATGGAAGTTCAATAGCCAGTAGTCGATATCTTCCGTCTCGTACTTGCTTCAGAGCAAGCGTCGTTTTTGGTCCGTCGGAACAGCATACAGACGAGCGGTTTTCCCGATCCGAATTAGTGCCGTCGGAAATATTTAGAACATGTTCTATTTCTAGGTCCGTCAGAATTTTCGAAGAAAAAAAAGTCCGATGAGGCATGCACACGATCGGAATAGACGATGAAAAGCTTCCATCGGACTTTTTCTGCCGGACATTCCACTCGTGTGTACGCGGCTTTACAGAACAAGCCATGTTGTCCAGGTGGACTTAATTTCCTGATGTCCTCCAGGATCCTTTTGTGGGCTCTCTGAAATAGCAGCTTCTCGTCCCGTTCCTGGAACAAAATCAAGTTGGCCTGAGTCCTGCTCAGCCATTCCTAAGAAGCCTTGAATTTTTATGAATAAATATTGGCTAAGGTGGAGAGGCGGGCAGATTACACCACAATCGCAACCTCAGCCATTGACTTTCCCTTTATACAGCACTTAGTAAAGGCAATCATTTGGGCCAGCTTGGCCCAATGGACGATTTACAGTGATAACAAAGCTGGAGTTGGGCTTTTACACAGCATAGTAGATATGTTGTTTCAGTTTGTTAAGCTTCTACTGACTGATATAATTGTAGTTGCATGAAAATAAAGTTTATTTTTACTGCAGGGTAATTGAAGATTTTGAAAAAATTTTGGCAGGCCCTGGTTTCATGAAGGATGAGAATCAGTGACTTAGGTCAGTTGTCGCCAACCAGTGGCCCTTGGACCACTGATGGTCCACGAGAAAATTTTGGTGGTTCCCAGAGGTTCTGCTGCAAATCAACATTGTGGCAGGTGTTTTCCACCCAATGTTGTTTCCAGTGTTGTTCTCAATGCGTGCTGACAGTCAATACTGTCAGCGCGCTTTGATACCCGATTCCTCCTCTGCAGTTCTGGCTTCTGTGAACTCAGAGGGAGGCGCAAGGAGTAGTGCAGCGAGCTGGAGCTGAAGGAGGGGACTCCCAATGGCAGCGCTGATCACAGACTGTGGGAGGGAACACGGAGCTCGAGCACATGGCTGGATAAGGAGGGGAGATCCAATGATGAGTCTGTGTAAGGCAGCAGGGTGATGCAGAGTGCAGGGGGAGGGCAAAGAGCCAGAGCATTGTGTGTATAAGGCAGCAGTGTGATCCAGGTGGAGGGGGCAGAGAGCTGGAGAATTGTGTGTATAAGGCAGCAGTGTGATCCAGGTGGAGGAGGCAGAGAGCTGGGGAATTGTGTGTATAAGGCAGCCGTGTGATCCAGAAGGAGTGGGGGCAGAGAGCCAGAGCATTGTGTGTATAAGGCAGCAGTGTGATCCAGGTGGAGGGGGGCAGAGAGCTAGAGCATTGTGTGTATAAAGCAGCAGTGTAATCCAGGTGAAGGGGGGCAGACAGCCGGAGATTGTGTGTATAAGGCAGCAGTGTGATCCAGATGGAGGGGACAGAGAGCCAGAGCATTGTGTGTATAAGGCAGCAGTGTGGTCCAGGTGGAGGGGGGCAAAGAGCCAGAGAATTGTATGTATAAGGCAGCAGTGTGATCCAGGTGGAGGGGGGGTGGGCAGAGAGCCAGAGCATTGTGTGTATAAGGCAGCAGTGTGATCCAGGTGGAGGGGGGCAGACAGCCGGAGCATTGTGTGTATAAGGCAGCAGTGTGATCCAGGTGGAGGGGGGGCAGAGAGCCAGAGCATTGTATGTATAAGGCAGCAGTGTGATCCAGGTGGAGGGGGGCAGAGAGCCAGAGCATTGTGTGTATAAAGCAGCACTGTGATCCAGGTGGAGGGGAGCAGACAGCCGGAGCATTGTGTGTATAAGGAAGCAGTGTGATCCAGGTGGAGGGGGGGAAGACAGCCGGAGCATTGTGTGTATAAGGAAGTAGTGTGATCCAGGTGGAGGGGGGCAGACAGCCGGAGCATTGTGTGTATAAGGAAGCAGTGTGATCCAGGTGGAGGGGGGGAAGACAGCCGGAGCATTGTGTGTATAAGGAAGCAGTGTGATCCAGGTGGAGGGGGGGAAGACAGCCGGAGCATTGTGTGTATAAGGAAGTAGTGTGATCCAGGTGGAGGGGGGCAGACAGCCGGAGCATTGTGTGTAAAAGGCATGTCAAATTAATGTTAGTGGTCTGCAGGATTTAAAATTGTGAGTTTAGTGGTCTGTGAGATCCTGAAAGTTTGGCCACCACTGACCTAGGGGACCAAGCAGAGCCAGCCAGTGGGAGTCTCTACCACAGCAGTCTCCTAACATCCTCTGAATTGGTATCGGTCACAGGACTAATGTCTCTCTTTGCTTATCCCGGATTTTTCCTGACAGATGGAGTAATCATAAACTCATTTAGGAATTTGCAAGCTTTAATTATAAATGTCAAATATCACTATCATGAAAATCTCCCCTATGACCTTGCCCTTTGGGTCTACATTTGTATAATACAACAGTGTTTAATTGTACACCTTTGTCAGGATGTTAATGCATTGCTAGACAGCTGTCTACTAATAAGTGTACCCTTATTTCAGTAATGCTGAAAACACAAGAGCATAGATCAGAGGAAAGGGAATGAGGTTGCCCAAAGCAAACAAGATGCCAGCTGTTGTTCCTACTGCTAGTTAGGAAATGAAAGGGCAAATCTCAGTGATTGCTATGGGCAACATATTAAAAACAGCAAGGAAAACAAATCACTGGGGTATCTCTCTGCTTCATGGGGAGGTCTTCATTTACTTTATGCACAGTGGCTGAATAATCAGCAAGAAACTACATTACAGGAACTAAAGTACTTCCTTCAACAGAAATGTAGATTTGTGACAGCGTGTACAGCCACAGAGCAGTGTATGTCTAGGAAAAATGTAATAAAACATATGCAATACATATTTTCATATTTCCCCTTCCTTCCAAAAATGCTGCATGTACACATAGCTCCCAACTGTCCCTGATTTCGAGGGACTGTCCCTGATTTGGAGCAATGTCCCTCTGTCCCTCTTTCCTCCTCATTTGTCCCTCATTTTGGTCTGATCTATATAGATGTAAATGCACTTTTTATCTCATTTTATCAAAAAGTGTTTCCCAATGCTAATCCTTTCATCTGATTTTTAAATTGCTGCATTTGTAAATTCCAAAAGCCAAAATAAGGGAATAATAGTGGTTAAAAAAGCAAGTGTGGGTTTAACCAGCTTAACCTGCAGCTGCTTTGGACCCCACAACAATGACTGGGCCCAGGGCAGCTGCTTCTTTTGCCCTGCGTTAAAGATGGCCCTGCCTAGCACTCCGAGCCAACCCCTCTCCCTCCTGCCCCCCATTTCCCAATTTTTGCAAAAAAGTTGTATTGGAGCCACACCTCTATTATATGTTCCCCTTTTATTGAAAGATATTGTTTAAGCAATTATGCAACTGCACAGCAAGTGCGCTGTCACACTGACCATGTCCATTCCGAATAGCAGAAGGTCCGTGAACAGATCTCCAAATAAATTGGAGCCGAACCCTACAGATGTCACTTTGGTAAAATTTCTTAATTTTTAATTTTTTACCCGTTTAAAGAGGGAGTCCACCCAAAAAAAAAATATTAAAAGCCAGCAGCTACAAATACTGCAGCTGTTGAGTTTTAATACATGGCCACTTACCTGTCCCAGGGTCCAGCGATGTCGGCAGCCGACGCCGATGAATCGCTCGACTCTCGGCAGCTGCCGCCGCCGCCGCCATCCTAGGTGGGGGAATCAGGAAGTGAAGCGTTGCGGCTTCACTTCTCGGTTCCCTACTGCGCATGCGCAAGTCGCGCTGCGCGTCGTAACTGGTCCCCGCTATTTCCTGGGACCTGTGTGTTTCCCAGGAGACAGCGCGGAGGGACAGCAAGAGGCTTAGACTCCCGTAGGAGTCTATGCTGGAAGTGGGTGCAAATACCTGTCTTAGACAGGTATCTGCACCCCCCTCCCCCCTGAAAGGTGCCAAATGTGACACCGGAGGGGGGGAGGGTTCCGAAAAGCGGAAGTTCCATTTTTGTGTGGAACTCCGCTTTAAGGACTGCCCACGTACATAAACTGCGACAGGGCAGCCATTTAGTGCAAAATCACGTACCTGTACATGATTTTTTTTCTTCTGGGTCTGGAGCACACGTCCCGCCGGTGACCCGCTCCACCTGTGATTCGACACAGCGGGAGCCAATCAGCAGGTACGGTGAACCCGATGTCTGCCGGGACCCGCCGATCTGTCTCGAGGCAGACAGAACGGCGGTCTTCCTATATCAACAAGGCAGATCGCCATGCTCTGACAGGAGAAGACAGAGATCTTGTGTTTCTGCTAAGCAGGAACCCAAATCTCTGTCCTCTTACAGTACAAGCACCCCCCACAGTTAGCAAGCACACCCTGAGAACAATCACTATTTTTTTCACTTGAAAAGATATAACAAAGTGCTTTTGGTAATAAATATAATAGTCCAAAAGGGAGAAAATAAGAGTAGTTCATTGTTGAAGCCTCATGCAACAGACCAACCGCTGATGGCCAAGGCCTCTCCCCAACGAGACAAGAGATGACACTGTGGACATCACTTGTAAATGCCTTATTCTTATATTTCCTCAACATTGCGGCATTCTACATTTCAGCTCAATTCCTACATTTTATGAAGTAGTATTTGAGACCCAGCTTTCACGGTAAGACCAGGAAAGATGGGGGGGTCTCCTAATAGGGAACTAGCAGAGGACTGATCCATTCCATGGATCCATATCCATATCCATATCCGTGTGGTAGGATAACTGCTTTATTTTGCAACTCTTTTGATTTTCCTTTATATGGTTGTTGTCCTCCATTAAAGATTTCAAATTTGCAATCTTATGTTTGTGCCATATCAAAAGACATGTTTATTACATATTCCCATCTTGCGCTTTCGTATTATAAGCCTAGAATACTTAACGCAGCACAGAAATTAAAATTCATGTTACCAAAGCAACAACCCAGCCTTAGTTTGTGCATAAATGAGCCACTCAGACTATAATTAATTCATCTCCAGAGCATATGTTAGTGAGTATTTGACAGGGCTGATTATGGCAAACTATTCACTATATGAGTGCTGCCTGGAAAAAAAAAAAAGACATCTTTATTGGTTCTGTAAATTGGCGTTTTTCAACCAAGGGTGCCTTCGGGTTTCTTTAGGGGTGCCTTGGCAAAATGCCTAAAAATTGCCCAAAAATTGTATACAAGCCAGCGGAGAGGGGGGGGGGGGGGATCAAGCCTACCCTGTTTCCCCGAAAATAAGACCTAGCGTGATTGTCGGTGATGGCTGCAATATAAGCCCTACCCCCCAAATAAGCCCTAGTTGAAGTCCTTGTAGGTCTTATTTTCAGGGTAGGGCTTATTTTCGAGGAAACAGGGTAGGGCTTATTTAGGGGGTAGGGCTTATATTGCAGCCATCACTGACAATCACGCTAGGTCTTATTTTCGGGGAAACAGGGTACCTTTTTAGTTACACAAGGCCACAGGTTTTCACTGTGCACCATTACAACCTTCCAGTAGACGGCGTCCTAACAACAAGTGACCTCATTGGTTAATAAGGAGGTTGCCGGGTGCCTACATAGCATCCTTGTTTTGCCCATCCCCTACCTCTCTTTATCAACACTGGGGTCACGTTAGCCGAGTGAGGAAGAGAAACATTGCATTACTAGTCAGTACCAGTGTGCAAAGGTGTATTTGCTTTGGAAGAATAAATCATGTTAGGTGTCCTACATGTGCAGATGTTGCTGCATTATGTAAAACTATTAATTTTGTTGTTTATATTTTAGAATGGGGTGCCTTAAGATTGTGCAGAATTTTAGAGGGTGCCAAAAGGTTGAAAAACATTGCTATAAAAGACACAATCAAGATGTTGTTTACAGTGATCCTGTGGGCACACCTTACTTTCTTTTTCTATTTTAACATTCTTTATTTGAGAGCTTTAACAGAACAAGAAAAAAGAAGGCATCACTCGCATTGTATACAGTAAAATACTAAACAGACACAACTTCAAACAATGTGTAGAAAGGCAAAAGGTAGCACCTTAAATTATAAATGCTTATAAATCCTGTATCATAATATAATAATAATAAATTATTCCAATTGTACATTGCACAATAACCAGCAAAAAAGTGAAGAACAGCTGAACGCCTGGCATACAATGTTCGGTGAAGCTACTTATAGTTTAGTATTATATGCCCGGGGAGAACCCCAAAGGCAAAGAGTGGGAAAGTAGGGCCTGGGAATGGGAAAAGGTGGGGGGTGGAGGCTCCAACCGGAAGGGTCATAGAAAAGCAAAAGCTTATATTTTAAAAAAAAAAGAGGGTGTTGGAGGATATTCACATAAACCTAGACATACTCCAATATACGCCCACATGTGTATGCGTCCAGAAAATAATTTTATGATATCTTTTCATGTGACAACCCTGAAGAAAGGACACTGCTACAATGTAAAGTAGTGAGTGTACAGCTTGTATAACAGTGTAAATTTGCTGTCCCCTCAAAATAACTCAACACACAGCCATTAATGTCTAAACCGCTGGCAACAAAAGTGAGTATACCCCTAAGTGAAAATGTCCAAACTGGGCCCAAAGTGTCAATATTTTGTGTGGCCACCATTATTTTCCAGCACTGCCTCTTGGGCAAGGAGTTTACCAGAGCTTCACAGGTTGCCACTGGAGCCCTCTTTCATGACAACATCACAGAGCTGATGGATGTTAGAGACCTTGCACTCCTCCACCTTCCATTTGAGGATACCCCACAGATGCTCAATAGGGTTAAGGTCTGGAGACATGCTTGGCCAGTCCATCACCTTTACCCTCAGCTTCTTTAGCAAGGCAGTGGTCATCTTGGAAGTGTGTTTGGGGTCGTTATCATGTTGGAATACTGCCCTGCGGCCCAGTCTCTGAAGGGAGGGATGATGCTCTGTTTCAGTATGTCACAGTACATGTTGGCATTCATGGTTCCCTCATGGAACTGAAGCTCCCCAGTTCCGGCAGCACCCATGTCCTTAGTCTGCTTGTCTTCAGCAAACTATTTGTGGGCTTTCTTGTGCATCATCTTTAGAAGAGGCCTCCTTCTGGGACGACAGCCATGCAGACCAATTTAATGCAGTGTGCAGCATATGGTCTGAGCACTGACAGGCTGACCCCCCACCCCTTCAACCTCTGTAGCAATGGTGGCAGCCCTCATACGTCTATTTCCCAAAGACAACCTCTGGATATGACGCTGAAATTATGCACTTAACTTCTTTGGTCGACCATGGCGAGGCCTGTTCTAAGTGGAAGGTGTCCTGTTAAACCGCTGTATTGTCTTGGCCACCGTGCTGCAGTTCAGTTTCAGGGTCTTAGCAATCTTCTTATAGCCTAGGCCATCTTTATGTAGAGCAAAAATTCTTTTTTTCAGGTCCTCAGAGAGTTCTATGTCATGAGGTGCCATGCTTAACTTCCAGTGACCAGTATGAGAGAGTGAGAGCGATAACACCAAATTTAACACACCTGTTCCCCATTCACACTTGAGACTTTGTAATACTAACGAGTCACATGACACCGGGGAGGGATCTCCTGCAGATTTTGTAAGTGTGCTCATTACAAAGAAATGAAGCGTCTATAATTATTATCACGGGTGTAGTTTAAATGATAGAGACAAAATATCAATCAAAAATCCAGAAAAAGACATCAATTAGGAAGTGCAGTTGCATGACTTGTGAACTGTGTGTGCTCTGGACATCTGTGACATTTACTTTAATTCAGTAGTTTCCTGTACTAGGCACCTTACTTTCTACGGTGGACCCAAAATAAGATGCTTGCATCCTAAGTCTGTTTTACATTGAAAATAATACAAAATTACTGCGCTTCCCTATGGCATAAAGCTGCAGTTCTAATTCTTAGGTGTAGAATAAATAGACAAAATATATAAAAGAACCGCGCTAGATAAAGATGATGATTAGATAATTGAAAAACATAAAGTGATCACAAAATAGTAACACGATGTGGAAAAACAAAACACTATGTTATGAGCCACATAGGTATGATATAATTGTGGTGAAAAACATAATTAGATCAAGGAAACCACAAAACACACAGTCCATAAAACAAGGTGACTTCTGTTATCAACAGTCCTTAATCCTATTGGATTCCACCCATAGTGATTGTAGGCTTTAAAAACTTGTGAGAAAATCCACCACCTATGAGGGTATATGATTACCAGAAATCAGTTGTAATGAAGCCTTAACCAGAATCCGCTCAACAGGGACAACACCATCCGTCTCAGCCAGGAGGGATAATCACCCGGGATGCATCGAAAGTATTTGCTCAATTATGGAGACCCAAGGAGATAAGAAATAATATCCACCATAGTGTAAATCCGTTTGACCAGTTTATTTGTAATAAAAGTAACACACTTACCAAAAGAAACAATAAAATCGCATGTATAAAATCAGCCGGCCGGCCTGCATACACCCGTTCGTTGTAGAGTGAAACGATGACGTCAGCGCGTCCGCCTTCCGACGTACGTTTCGTCCTATTGGACGTTGTCATAGGAACGGGCGACGCACTGACTCATCGCTCTTTAAATACACTTGTATCACCATACCTCGTTCTGACGCTCTGGTGACCACATCCTGTTAGGGAGACAGGAAGTACCCAGGACAGACCAAGCCTCCCTGTGAACCAGGAAATGACGCTCATTAGCCTATCCAATGTCGACAGGAAGCTGGTATACGCCAAGCCTCCATATGATAACAGGAAGTGATGTTCATCAGCTTATCCAATGTTAACATAAAACTGTTGAACTTAGGACGAACCTTTGTACATAAAGTACAAAACACTAGAACGTTAGATCTACTAACTGAACCTCCTAGTATAATCTCATTTAGGGAGAGGATATCTGACCAGAACAACTTGATAAAAGTCGCCCTATCAGAATCCATCCATGGAGGTTAGGATGACGCCATCTAGTGGGGATCAATCAATTAGTATTCTTTTAAAGCAACACAAACACTATTTGAAAAGATGAATAGTTTTTGCTATAATGACCCCAGAGTCATGTAGCAATCCCTAGAAAATATGGGTCATCTCATTTCTCCACTTAGTATTGGAGAGAAAAAAAGAGGGGTTTTCTTACGTATAAAAACATAAAGAACTATAAAAATAAATAGGCTAAATAGCCATAAAACCATATGTGTCTTGAAAAAAAGGGGGTTGTTATACCAACTCAGCTATCCTATAAGGTAGATGAAATATTAAATTATTAAGAGGACCTCTACTAGGAATGAGGTATATCAGATACTAGGTAGACCTAAGTGGGTACCCCATCTGGTATTCTAATAAAACATTGCCACTCATTATAGAGACCCATGCTCATATATATACCCACTCAGCCAACATTCCAGGAAGGTTAAACCTTCAAAAAAAACTTATATCAGGCATGGGGCATGCCCGATAATTGTTGGGCTTATATGAATGTCCCAACTGTATGGCAGTCGTTAATCAGACTCTGGACATTATATGGTATGGACCATATGTGTTCCCGGAATAAAGCCATACTATATCCAGAAGTCGAGACCATAATGGTTAACTTAACCCACAACTTGAGGCCTGAGGGGGACAAAACCGGTGACAGCTGGTGGACATTACCCAGTTAGCAATAGAGTGAGGCCACCAAAGGGTCAGAGCGGGTTTACATTAAACAACATAATTCAAAACATAAATCATAACTAGTCAATATTCCTAAACCTTCACAATCAATGGATACATTCTCATATGTATATAACTCTCACAGCCCTATAGGCGTGTTGTAAACCAATGGGTTCATGAGTTGTCAAGAAAGGCGTTGAGGTCTACCTCAACGTTAAGCCCAAACGGAGTATAACACCTGAGCCTGTAAATCCAGGCCATCTCAAGCCTAGAGATCCCTCTTAATAGGGAACCACCTCTCCAGGGTGTGGTATATCTATCAATCCCCAGAAAAATGGTCTTCCTAGGGTCACGATTATGAGTTTCCAGATAATGTCTGGAGACTGGATGTTTGGGAAAACCGGCCAGGATGTTGGTTACATGCTCGTTGAGCCTTACGGAGAGAGGGCGTTTTGTCCTCCCTACGTATTGCAACCCACACGGGCATTGCAATAAATACACCACACGCTCAGTGGAGCATGTGATAAAGGTTTTGATCTCAAATTCGGCCAACGTACTAGTAGAAATGAACTTATGTGTCCTCCTATGTGTGCATCCACTCAGGGAGCATATTCTACATTTTTTGCATTGGTAAAAACCAGTCATATACTCAAAGAAACCCTTCTTGGTTGGGGGAGGGTCAAGAATGTTAGGGGCCACTCTCCCTTTAAGTGAGGGAGCCCCTTTATATACCATTTGTGGCTTAGCCGGGAGAATGGTACCCAATATAGGGTCATTACGGAGGACATGCCAATACTTGTTGATCAGCCTCGCCACATTTCTATGCTGTAAAGAATAAGTGGTAATAAACGGTACAGATGGAGTCCTATCTTTATTGGGAACCTTATCACTAAGTAGAGTGCGCCTATCAATAGTAGCAACCTCATCTAACGTGGTTCTAAGGGACATCTCCGAGTAGCCTTTCTCCAGGAAACGTTCAATCAAGACATTAGCCTGAATTAGAAATTCCCCATGATCGGAACAGTTCCGTTTCAGGCGTATGAGCTGGCTTTTCGGTACTGACCTTAACCAGGCTTCGTGATGGCAACTATCTGTAGGTATGTAAGAATTACGGTCAGTATTCTTAAAAAAGGTTGCTGTGGAAAGTTGTCCATCTTTAATACTTATTCTAAGATCCAAGAAGTTGATCTCAGTCTGACTTGCCTCGTAGGCGAATCTTATGCCACGATTATTGTCATTTAGCATATTCATAAAAATATCCAGATCCTGGCGGTCACCATCCCATAGGAGGAGGACGTCATCTATATATCTAGCCCACAAAGCCACCTGTGGTCTCCGATGGGCATAGATGACATCCTCCTCCCATAGGGCCATAAAGAGGTTAGCCAGGCTCGGGGCGTATTTAGCCCCCATGGCGACCCCTCTATCTTGTCTGTAAAACTGACCCCCAAACCAAAAATAGTTCCGGGTGGCTACAAAATGAAGTAACTGCATGATGAAACAAATCTGTTCATCAAATAATGCGGAGTCGCGCCTTAAATAATACTCAACCGCAAATAACCCCAAATTATGTGGTATCACTGTATATAATGAAGCGACATCAGCTGTCACTAGCCAACACCCTGATTTGGGGGTAACATTGGAAAGTAGATTGATCACATGACGGGAATCCCTTAAATATGACGGCATTTTGGAAACCAGGGGTTGCAAAAAGAAATCAATATACCTGCCCACCCGGGATGAGATAGAATCAATGCCGCTAACAATAGGGCGTCCCGGGGGGCAGGTGGGATGCTTGTGGATTTTTGGCAAATAATAAATAACCGGGGTACATGGGGCCTTAGGAACCAAAAAAGATCTTTCCTTACTATTCAGGACACCCAGTTCAAAGCCATATTGAACAATAGCTTCGAGTTCCCTTTTATATTGTGCCTTGGGGTCTGATCTAAGGGGGGTATATGTGTCACGATCACCCAAAATCCTCGACATCTCCGCAAGGTAGTCCTTTTTGTCCAACACAATAATACCCCCCCCTTTGTCGGCGGGTCTTATTATTAAATTCTTATTTTCACATAGGGAGTTCAAACCTAATTTTAACTCACTATTAAAATGTACTTTTTTCAGGGGTAGTTGCTCCAAATCCCTGAGGAGGAGGTCCCTAAATACCCTCACGGAGGGGGCCATAGCACCCGGGGGATTGAATAAAGACGCATTAGCCAATCCCGAATGACGGTATTCTGTGGAGTGGGACACAGTATTTGTGATGGGGTTGGAGGTCATATACCTTTTAATATTGACCCTTCTTACAAATTTGTGTATATCTATATAAGTCTGGAATTTATCCAAACCACGGGGAGGTGCAAACTTGAGGCCCTTGTTGAGTAAGGTTTTCTCAGAATCGTTTAACGTAACAGAGCTTAAATTGAATATCCCATCAGAGGTTACGATTTTTTCTTTTTTTGCTCGCAATCGCCGCCCCCCTCTAGATCCTCTCTTTGGTCTGCCGACCTTTTGATGCCCTGACCTGGTCTGTGAAAACCCCACCGTTGGTGACCCATATCGGAGGGACCCGGAACACCTCCATTGTCGCTAGATCCCCTCACCATGGACATGGACTGCAGGACACCTCTATTGGGATCATCCCTTGTATTAGGATGCGGAGCGGGACCTTCTAGATCACTTAGGGGATAGAAACAATTGGAGGTACTAATATTATAGTCAGGATAGCCTCTCCCATTGTTTGAAGGTCCAGGGATTTGGGAACCCCGCCCTCGTCTTTCATGGTGGTCGTGCCTAAAGTTTTGATTGGACTCATAGTTACGATCAGGATATGCCCCAAAATCAAAGGCCCGGGGGGTGGGTGGATAATCCGCATAGGCATTATATTGGTCATACGGTCTGTCACCAAACCCTGGGGCCAACCAGGAGCCATCACTGGCCTGATTACCCCCTCTGCCGCGTCCCCCCTGATAAGGAGCACTCATCCCACGAGACCGTCGTGGGGGGGCATATGGATGATTAGATGTAACCCTTTTCCCTCTACCACCCCGTCTTGCGGGAGATTGTTGAAAACCCTGTCTAGATCTCCCCTGGGGGCCAATATGGCCGCCAGGGTATTGCCTAGCATTACCAGGTTGTGATGGGGGAGGGGCAGCATATGATACAGAGGGAGGTATTCCCCCTACATATGCCGGAACTGTCTCCATATTGACAGGATCAGTGGGGGCCTGCTCTGCCAGCAGCTTCTTCTGCCATTCGAACACCACTGCCCCTTGGTAGTCCAATAGATCTCTATTGAACTTCTTTCTCTTTTTGACTCTCTGGTCCCTCTCTTCTTTCTCTAAAAGGGTCAGAAGAGAGAGGGATCTTTCCTTATACTCATTACTTTCCCTAAGGGGACTCATTTTGTCCTTGATACCCTTAATCTCTTCATCTAATCTGGTAAGTTTAGCCTTCTTACGATCGATAAGGAATATCAAAAAATCGATCCCAGCTTTGTTGAAATAGCTGAACCAATCTTCAAGTTGGACATCGCCCTTCTGGGGGCTAACCTCCCACCTGAGACTTCTTGGAACCATACCTCCCTTCACGTAAGTCTCTAGGTAGGCTATGTCCCATTGAGTGTGAATCTCAGAGACTGTAAGATTTTTGAGCCTCAAAAACATACCACTGAGGTCACCCTCGTCTTCTTTGTATATCTCAAACACACCCTCCGTGTCAACCACCCTAGTGGCTCTATATTCGAACACATCCATGGAGATAGCAACTCTCACACAGGGGTGCCCAAAACAAAAAAATATATAGTACAAAATTAGGTGGCAGCAGTAAAAAAACCAAATGTGCAGATACCAGAAAATAATACAAAATTACTGCGCTTCCCTATGGCATAAAGCTGCAGTTCTAATTCTTAGGTGTAGAATAAATAGACAAAATATATAAAAGAACCGCGCTAGATAAAGATGATGATTAGATAATTGAAAAACATAAAGTGATCACAAAATAGTAACACGATGTGGAAAAACAAAACACTATGTTATGAGCCACATAGGTATGATATAATTGTGGTGAAAAACATAATTAGATCAAGGAAACCACAAAACACACAGTCCATAAAACAAGGTGACTTCTGTTATCAACAGTCCTTAATCCTATTGGATTCCACCCATAGTGATTGTAGGCTTTAAAAACTTGTGAGAAAATCCACCACCTATGAGGGTATATGATTACCAGAAATCAGTTGTAATGAAGCCTTAACCAGAATCCGCTCAACAGGGACAACACCATCCGTCTCAGCCAGGAGGGATAATCACCCGGGATGCATCGAAAGTATTGGCTCAATTATGGAGACCCAAGGAGATAAGAAATAATATCCACCATAGTGTAAATCCGTTTGACCAGTTTATTTGTAATAAAAGTAACACACTTACCAAAAGAAACAATAAAATCGCATGTATAAAATCAGCCGGCCGGCCTGCATACACCCGTTCGTTGTAGAGTGAAACGATGACGTCAGCGCGTCCGCCTTCCGACGTACGTTTCGTCCTATTGGACGTTGTCATAGGAACGGGCGACGCACTGACTCATCGCTCTTTAAATACACTTGTATCACCATACCTCGTTCTGACGCTCTGGTGACCACATCCTGTTAGGGAGACAGGAAGTACCCAGGACAGACCAAGCCTCCCTGTGAACCAGGAAATGACGCTCATTAGCCTATCCAATGTCGACAGGAAGCTGGTATACGCCAAGCCTCCATATGATAACAGGAAGTGATGTTCATCAGCTTATCCAATGTTAACATAAAACTGTTGAACTTAGGACGAACCTTTGTACATAAAGTACAAAACACTAGAACGTTAGATCTACTAACTGAACCTCCTAGTATAATCTCATTTAGGGAGAGGATATCTGACCAGAACAACTTGATAAAAGTCGCCCTATCAGAATCCATCCATGGAGGTTAGGATGACGCCATCTAGTGGGGATCAATCAATTAGTATTCTTTTAAAGCAACACAAACACTATTTGAAAAGATGAATAGTTTTTGCTATAATGACCCCAGAGTCATGTAGCAATCCCTAGAAAATATGGGTCATCTCATTTCTCCACTTAGTATTGGAGAGAAAAAAAGAGGGGTTTTCTTACGTATAAAAACATAAAGAACTATAAAAATAAATAGGCTAAATAGCCATAAAACCATATGTGTCTTGAAAAAAAGGGGGTTGTTATACCAACTCAGCTATCCTATAAGGTAGATGAAATATTAAATTATTAAGAGGACCTCTACTAGGAATGAGGTATATCAGATACTAGGTAGACCTAAGTGGGTACCCCATCTGGTATTCTAATAAAACATTGCCACTCATTATAGAGACCCATGCTCATATATATACCCACTCAGCCAACATTCCAGGAAGGTTAAACCTTCAAAAAAAACTTATATCAGGCATGGGGCATGCCCGATAATTGTTGGGCTTATATGAATGTCCCAACTGTATGGCAGTCGTTAATCAGACTCTGGACATTATATGGTATGGACCATATGTGTTCCCGGAATAAAGCCATACTATATCCAGAAGTCGAGACCATAATGGTTAACTTAACCCACAACTTGAGGCCTGAGGGGGACAAAACCGGTGACAGCTGGTGGACATTACCCAGTTAGCAATAGAGTGAGGCCACCAAAGGGTCAGAGCGGGTTTACATTAAACAACATAATTCAAAACATAAATCATAACTAGTCAATATTCCTAAACCTTCACAATCAATGGATACATTCTCATATGTATATAACTCTCACAGCCCTATAGGCGTGTTGTAAACCAATGGGTTCATGAGTTGTCAAGAAAGGCGTTGAGGTCTACCTCAACGTTAAGCCCAAACGGAGTATAACACCTGAGCCTGTAAATCCAGGCCATCTCAAGCCTAGAGATCCCTCTTAATAGGGAACCACCTCTCCAGGGTGTGGTATATCTATCAATCCCCAGAAAAATGGTCTTCCTAGGGTCACGATTATGAGTTTCCAGATAATGTCTGGAGACTGGATGTTTGGGAAAACCGGCCAGGATGTTGGTTACATGCTCGTTGAGCCTTACGGAGAGAGGGCGTTTTGTCCTCCCTACGTATTGCAACCCACACGGGCATTGCAATAAATACACCACACGCTCAGTGGAGCATGTGATAAAGGTTTTGATCTCAAATTCGGCCAACGTACTAGTAGAAATGAACTTATGTGTCCTCCTATGTGTGCATCCACTCAGGGAGCATATTCTACATTTTTTGCATTGGTAAAAACCAGTCATATACTCAAAGAAACCCTTCTTGGTTGGGGGAGGGTCAAGAATGTTAGGGGCCACTCTCCCTTTAAGTGAGGGAGCCCCTTTATATACCATTTGTGGCTTAGCCGGGAGAATGGTACCCAATATAGGGTCATTACGGAGGACATGCCAATACTTGTTGATCAGCCTCGCCACATTTCTATGCTGTAAAGAATAAGTGGTAATAAACGGTACAGATGGAGTCCTATCTTTATTGGGAACCTTATCACTAAGTAGAGTGCGCCTATCAATAGTAGCAACCTCATCTAACGTGGTTCTAAGGGACATCTCCGAGTAGCCTTTCTCCAGGAAACGTTCAATCAAGACATTAGCCTGAATTAGAAATTCCCCATGATCGGAACAGTTCCGTTTCAGGCGTATGAGCTGGCTTTTCGGTACTGACCTTAACCAGGCTTCGTGATGGCAACTATCTGTAGGTATGTAAGAATTACGGTCAGTATTCTTAAAAAAGGTTGCTGTGGAAAGTTGTCCATCTTTAATACTTATTCTAAGATCCAAGAAGTTGATCTCAGTCTGACTTGCCTCGTAGGCGAATCTTATGCCACGATTATTGTCATTTAGCATATTCATAAAAATATCCAGATCCTGGCGGTCACCATCCCATAGGAGGAGGACGTCATCTATATATCTAGCCCACAAAGCCACCTGTGGTCTCCGATGGGCATAGATGACATCCTCCTCCCATAGGGCCATAAAGAGGTTAGCCAGGCTCGGGGCGTATTTAGCCCCCATGGCGACCCCTCTATCTTGTCTGTAAAACTGACCCCCAAACCAAAAATAGTTCCGGGTGGCTACAAAATGAAGTAACTGCATGATGAAACAAATCTGTTCATCAAATAATGCGGAGTCGCGCCTTAAATAATACTCAACCGCAAATAACCCCAAATTATGTGGTATCACTGTATATAATGAAGCGACATCAGCTGTCACTAGCCAACACCCTGATTTGGGGGTAACATTGGAAAGTAGATTGATCACATGACGGGAATCCCTTAAATATGACGGCATTTTGGAAACCAGGGGTTGCAAAAAGAAATCAATATACCTGCCCACCCGGGATGAGATAGAATCAATGCCGCTAACAATAGGGCGTCCCGGGGGGCAGGTGGGATGCTTGTGGATTTTTGGCAAATAATAAATAACCGGGGTACATGGGGCCTTAGGAACCAAAAAAGATCTTTCCTTACTATTCAGGACACCCAGTTCAAAGCCATATTGAACAATAGCTTCGAGTTCCCTTTTATATTGTGCCTTGGGGTCTGATCTAAGGGGGGTATATGTGTCACGATCACCCAAAATCCTCGACATCTCCGCAAGGTAGTCCTTTTTGTCCAACACAATAATACCCCCCCCTTTGTCGGCGGGTCTTATTATTAAATTCTTATTTTCACATAGGGAGTTCAAACCTAATTTTAACTCACTATTAAAATGTACTTTTTTCAGGGGTAGTTGCTCCAAATCCCTGAGGAGGAGGTCCCTAAATACCCTCACGGAGGGGGCCATAGCACCCGGGGGATTGAATAAAGACGCATTAGCCAATCCCGAATGACGGTATTCTGTGGAGTGGGACACAGTATTTGTGATGGGGTTGGAGGTCATATACCTTTTAATATTGACCCTTCTTACAAATTTGTGTATATCTGTATAAGTCTGGAATTTATCCAAACCACGGGGAGGTGCAAACTTGAGGCCCTTGTTGAGTAAGGTTTTCTCAGAATCGTTTAACGTAACAGAGCTTAAATTGAATATCCCATCAGAGGTTACGATTTTTTCTTTTTTTGCTCGCAATCGCCGCCCCCCTCTAGATCCTCTCTTTGGTCTGCCGACCTTTTGATGCCCTGACCTGGTCTGTGAAAACCCCACCGTTGGTGACCCATATCGGAGGGACCCGGAACACCTCCATTGTCGCTAGATCCCCTCACCATGGACATGGACTGCAGGACACCTCTATTGGGATCATCCCTTGTATTAGGATGCGGAGCGGGACCTTCTAGATCACTTAGGGGATAGAAACAATTGGAGGTACTAATATTATAGTCAGGATAGCCTCTCCCATTGTTTGAAGGTCCAGGGATTTGGGAACCCCGCCCTCGTCTTTCATGGTGGTCGTGCCTAAAGTTTTGATTGGACTCATAGTTACGATCAGGATATGCCCCAAAATCAAAGGCCCGGGGGGTGGGTGGATAATCCGCATAGGCATTATATTGGTCATACGGTCTGTCACCAAACCCTGGGGCCAACCAGGAGCCATCACTGGCCTGATTACCCCCTCTGCCGCGTCCCCCCTGATAAGGAGCACTCATCCCACGAGACCGTCGTGGGGGGGCATATGGATGATTAGATGTAACCCTTTTCCCTCTACCACCCCGTCTTGCGGGAGATTGTTGAAAACCCTGTCTAGATCTCCCCTGGGGGCCAATATGGCCGCCAGGGTATTGCCTAGCATTACCAGGTTGTGATGGGGGAGGGGCAGCATATGATACAGAGGGAGGTATTCCCCCTACATATGCCGGAACTGTCTCCATATTGACAGGATCAGTGGGGGCCTGCTCTGCCAGCAGCTTCTTCTGCCATTCGAACACCACTGCCCCTTGGTAGTCCAATAGATCTCTATTGAACTTCTTTCTCTTTTTGACTCTCTGGTCCCTCTCTTCTTTCTCTAAAAGGGTCAGAAGAGAGAGGGATCTTTCCTTATACTCATTACTTTCCCTAAGGGGACTCATTTTGTCCTTGATACCCTTAATCTCTTCATCTAATCTGGTAAGTTTAGCCTTCTTACGATCGATAAGGAATATCAAAAAATCGATCCCAGCTTTGTTGAAATAGCTGAACCAATCTTCAAGTTGGACATCGCCCTTCTGGGGGCTAACCTCCCACCTGAGACTTCTTGGAACCATACCTCCCTTCACGTAAGTCTCTAGGTAGGCTATGTCCCATTGAGTGTGAATCTCAGAGACTGTAAGATTTTTGAGCCTCAAAAACATACCACTGAGGTCACCCTCGTCTTCTTTGTATATCTCAAACACACCCTCCGTGTCAACCACCCTAGTGGCTCTATATTCGAACACATCCATGGAGATAGCAACTCTCACACAGGGGTGCCCAAAACAAAAAAATATATAGTACAAAATTAGGTGGCAGCAGTAAAAAAACCAAATGTGCAGATACCAGAAAATAATACAAAATTACTGCGCTTCCCTATGGCATAAAGCTGCAGTTCTAATTCTTAGGTGTAGAATAAATAGACAAAATATATAAAAGAACCGCGCTAGATAAAGATGATGATTAGATAATTGAAAAACATAAAGTGATCACAAAATAGTAACACGATGTGGAAAAACAAAACACTATGTTATGAGCCACATAGGTATGATATAATTGTGGTGAAAAACATAATTAGATCAAGGAAACCACAAAACACACAGTCCATAAAACAAGGTGACTTCTGTTATCAACAGTCCTTAATCCTATTGGATTCCACCCATAGTGATTGTAGGCTTTAAAAACTTGTGAGAAAATCCACCACCTATGAGGGTATATGATTACCAGAAATCAGTTGTAATGAAGCCTTAACCAGAATCCGCTCAACAGGGACAACACCATCCGTCTCAGCCAGGAGGGATAATCACCCGGGATGCATCGAAAGTATTGGCTCAATTATGGAGACCCAAGGAGATAAGAAATAATATCCACCATAGTGTAAATCCGTTTGACCAGTTTATTTGTAATAAAAGTAACACACTTACCAAAAGAAACAATAAAATCGCATGTATAAAATCAGCCGGCCGGCCTGCATACACCCGTTCGTTGTAGAGTGAAACGATGACGTCAGCGCGTCCGCCTTCCGACGTACGTTTCGTCCTATTGGACGTTGTCATAGGAACGGGCGACGCACTGACTCATCGCTCTTTAAATACACTTGTATCACCATACCTCGTTCTGACGCTCTGGTGACCACATCCTGTTAGGGAGACAGGAAGTACCCAGGACAGACCAAGCCTCCCTGTGAACCAGGAAATGACGCTCATTAGCCTATCCAATGTCGACAGGAAGCTGGTATACGCCAAGCCTCCATATGATAACAGGAAGTGATGTTCATCAGCTTATCCAATGTTAACATAAAACTGTTGAACTTAGGACGAACCTTTGTACATAAAGTACAAAACACTAGAACGTTAGATCTACTAACTGAACCTCCTAGTATAATCTCATTTAGGGAGAGGATATCTGACCAGAACAACTTGATAAAAGTCGCCCTATCAGAATCCATCCATGGAGGTTAGGATGACGCCATCTAGTGGGGATCAATCAATTAGTATTCTTTTAAAGCAACACAAACACTATTTGAAAAGATGAATAGTTTTTGCTATAATGACCCCAGAGTCATGTAGCAATCCCTAGAAAATATGGGTCATCTCATTTCTCCACTTAGTATTGGAGAGAAAAAAAGAGGGGTTTTCTTACGTATAAAAACATAAAGAACTATAAAAATAAATAGGCTAAATAGCCATAAAACCATATGTGTCTTGAAAAAAAGGGGGTTGTTATACCAACTCAGCTATCCTATAAGGTAGATGAAATATTAAATTATTAAGAGGACCTCTACTAGGAATGAGGTATATCAGATACTAGGTAGACCTAAGTGGGTACCCCATCTGGTATTCTAATAAAACATTGCCACTCATTATAGAGACCCATGCTCATATATATACCCACTCAGCCAACATTCCAGGAAGGTTAAACCTTCAAAAAAAACTTATATCAGGCATGGGGCATGCCCGATAATTGTTGGGCTTATATGAATGTCCCAACTGTATGGCAGTCGTTAATCAGACTCTGGACATTATATGGTATGGACCATATGTGTTCCCGGAATAAAGCCATACTATATCCAGAAGTCGAGACCATAATGGTTAACTTAACCCACAACTTGAGGCCTGAGGGGGACAAAACCGGTGACAGCTGGTGGACATTACCCAGTTAGCAATAGAGTGAGGCCACCAAAGGGTCAGAGCGGGTTTACATTAAACAACATAATTCAAAACATAAATCATAACTAGTCAATATTCCTAAACCTTCACAATCAATGGATACATTCTCATATGTATATAACTCTCACAGCCCTATAGGCGTGTTGTAAACCAATGGGTTCATGAGTTGTCAAGAAAGGCGTTGAGGTCTACCTCAACGTTAAGCCCAAACGGAGTATAACACCTGAGCCTGTAAATCCAGGCCATCTCAAGCCTAGAGATCCCTCTTAATAGGGAACCACCTCTCCAGGGTGTGGTATATCTATCAATCCCCAGAAAAATGGTCTTCCTAGGGTCACGATTATGAGTTTCCAGATAATGTCTGGAGACTGGATGTTTGGGAAAACCGGCCAGGATGTTGGTTACATGCTCGTTGAGCCTTACGGAGAGAGGGCGTTTTGTCCTCCCTACGTATTGCAACCCACACGGGCATTGCAATAAATACACCACACGCTCAGTGGAGCATGTGATAAAGGTTTTGATCTCAAATTCGGCCAACGTACTAGTAGAAATGAACTTATGTGTCCTCCTATGTGTGCATCCACTCAGGGAGCATATTCTACATTTTTTGCATTGGTAAAAACCAGTCATATACTCAAAGAAACCCTTCTTGGTTGGGGGAGGGTCAAGAATGTTAGGGGCCACTCTCCCTTTAAGTGTTTTACATTGCCTAGATTTTTTTGTTTAATAAATTTTTATTGAAGAAAAATATAACAAGGATATACATATATCTCAAAATAGAAAATATTTTCAGTATCATATTAACACAGGATTCAATACTCACAGGTTACAACAATTAGAAGTAAGCTAGAAATACAATAATATGTCTGGAGTAATACAACGAGTTATTGTGTTATCTACCATATATACTCGAGTATAAGTCGTTCCGAGTATAAGTCGAGGCCCTAATTTACCACAAAAAAAATGGGAAAAACTTATTGACCCGAGTATAAGACGAGGGTGAGAAATGCACAGATACTGTAAGTGGAAAAGAGGGTCAACAATGCCCATTTGCAGCATCACTGTGCCCATTTGCATGCCTTACTGTGCCCATTTGCAGCCATAGGTCATCTGAACTTCAAACTCGGTAGTTAAGGGTTCCTAGATGCCCCCTAGCTGCAGCCAAAATTTGGGGTCTCTGAACCCAAAGGGTCCCGAAATGACATTGCTGCAGATGGACACAGTTGACCGAATTTGGGGCCCCATATCTCGGGGCCACTTAGTGCTAAGAACCCCAAATTTGGTGTGCAAACCCAGTGGAACTAGCACCATAAAATTTCCAAAGCTGGGATTTCTAGCACCAAGTGGCCCCGAGATACAGGGCCCCAAAAATCAGTTCAGAAAATGTCAAGCACTTCTGCAGCAGAGAATGACATTTTTCGAACCGATTTTGGGGCCCCGTATCTCGGGGCCACTTAGTGCTAGGAACTCCATCTTTGGATATGTTGTGGTACCAGTTCCACTGAGTTTGCACACCTAGCACCTAGCACCAAGTGGCCCTGAGATACGGGGCCCCAAAGTCGGTTCGGAAAATGAAATTGCTTGACTCGAGTATAAGTTGAGGGGGGCACTTTCAGCATAAAAAAATGTGCTGAAAAATTCGACTTATACTCGAGTATATACGGTAATTAGAAAAGGGATTCTTACTGTGTGAGCACTTTAATCCAAACATAATTTGAGAAAAAATATTGCTTTGGTTTAAGAGCCTAGGTATCCCTAGAGACTGGGTGCTGTGTTATACAAATACTGACCACAACTTCTGCAATTGGTCCTTTGATCACCTTCTACCAGTGGCGGGCGCTCCATTAGGGGTGCTGCCCCTCTAATCCATGCGCCAGGCCCCTAATCTACATGCAGGATGCCGGACGCATGGATTTCAATGGTTTTTTTTTTTTTTTTTTTTTAAGCACTTGATTAGAGCCTGAGGCTGCACTAGCCGCCACCACCTTCTACTGCACTTTCCTAATGATCAGTAAGGACATCAATTGCATTTATTTACAAAGGCATAGACAGGCAACTATTGCCTGTGGTCTGTAATGGCATTAGAATGTTTTAAATTAGGAAAATATGCACAAACTCAAGGCAACAGCTAAACAAGGTTTACCTGCTAATGAATTCTGTCCATCCACCCCTGAAACTTGCATAGCCCTGTCAAAAAGCACAGCCAGCCTGGTGACCTGACTTTTCTCTAGTGCAGTTGAACAGCACAGCTAAGTATCATCCTCATCCCCTGCCTATAGCCTAATTCACGCAATGAGATTATCAGATGAATGATCGTCCGTTTTTTTTTTTTTGCATGCTAGTCTAGTTACTAAAGTACAAAAATACTCATACAACAGAATAAAAATTTGAAAGTGATCTAATGTATTTGTATTGCATTTTCAGATGAAAACTGTATCGATTAAGCAAAAATCGTACGAGAAAAAATGTTGCGTTTGCCCCGGAAATTTCGGACGAAAGCTGTGTACTAACAGTCAGATTATCGTACGATTGCTTTGAAAGGGTTATTTTTTGTACAATATTCTGATTGTGTGTACGGGGCTTAAGATGGGACACAGTAACAGACTGATGAAGAAATCTCTCTACTTTCTCCTCTATTTAGCATGCTCATTGTCAACAGATGTGAATGGCGTATACTTGAGTACCCCTTCCTCTCCCAATGTTGATTGGAAAGGGATTACAAGAGGCTGAAATCAAATCAAATTCAGAGTGCTCACAGTGCTTTCCATATGACCCCGGATTACCTTAGAATTCAAGGGGAGACTACAGTTTTACGATATTTACATACATCATGACTGTACCATTGACATAAAGACCAATGTAGCTTAGAGGAAAGCAACCTAGCTTGGGTCTTCTCCTGCAGCCTGTCCTCTTCGAAATTTATGAAGAGATGCTTTTCGGGAAATCACTGTTACAAGCGCTTATTTGAAATGTTTATGGACCTTTGGTCAGCTAGAACAAGTATGGCCAAACTCCCATGACCTCTCTAGCTGAAGACTTGACTGCCAGGATAGAAATATCACAGCTGACACTGCTGACCAGTTTTTAACCACTTCAGCCCCGGACCATTTGGCTGCCAAATGACCAGGCCACTTTTTGCGATTCGGCACTGGGTCGCTTTAACTGACAATTGCGCGGTCGTGCGACGTGGCTCCCAAACAAAATTGACGTCCTTTTTTCCCACAAATAGAGCTTTCTTTTGGTGGTATTTGATCACCTCTGCGGTTTTTCGTTTTTGCGCTATAAACAAAAATAGAGTGACAATTTTGAAAAAAAAGGCAATATTTTTTACATTTAATAAATATCCCCAAAATATATATATATATATAAAAAAAAAAATTTTCCTCAGTTTAGGCCAATACGTCCTCTTCTACATATTTTTGGTAAAAAAAAAAATTGCAATAAGCGTTTATTGATTGGTTTGCACAAATGTTGCGTCTACAAAATAGGGGGTAGTTTTATGGCATTTTTATTATTAATTTTTTTTTACTAGTAATGGCGGCGGTCAGCAATTTTTACAGTGACTGTGACATTATGGCGGACACATCAGACAAACTTGACACATTTTTGGGACCATTGGCATTAATACAGCGATCAATGCTATAAAATTGCATTGATTACTGTAAAAATGTCACTGGCGGGGGCGTGGCTTGGCTGGATCCCGGAATGGCCGCTTGATCACAGAGCTCCTGCCACCCGAGGACCATAATTAGCTTTCCACGGGAAACCATCGCCTCTATCCATGATGGGGAAGTCGAATAGGAGTGTCTCTGCCTCCCGGACACCGAAAGATCCGGTCACACAACTCAGCCGGAACATACCGGAGATATTCCGTACACTCCGGTCAGGAGACCACGAGGCCTCACAGACACCACAGGCCTCAGGCCCTACCTCCCCTAGTCACAGCTCAGACTACCAGCTTGAGGATGGAGACACCCGATCTCACCGCTTCAGCCCTGCAGTGAACCTATCGGACTTACAGAAGGTAGCGTCTGATATCACCCACAACATCACAGGCACCTTAAAAGCGGCAATCTTAGACTTGAAAATGGACATTCAGGCAGTGGTGGCCCGCATTTCAGACGTGGAGCAAACTACGCAGCTCCATACAGCTGCTATCAGGCAAGTGCAACACACTTATGATGCCCAACTTTCATATCTTTATGATCTACATCGTCAGGTCTAGGGCCTTGATAATAGGGCCCGGAGACATAACGTTCGGGTGAGGGGGGTCCCCGAGGGCATGGAAACAGGCTCATTACCCCAAGCTATTTGCGCCATCTTTAATGATCTCCTAGACCGGCCACCAGACTCCCCAATCGAGATGGAGAGGTTACACAGGGCCCTCAGACCACCTCCCAGGGATAACGAACCCCCAAGAGACGTCATATGCTGTATAGTGAATTTTCCTCTCAAGGAAGAAATTTTAAGAAAAGCCAGAGAAAGAGGCCATGTACAGCATAATGGCGTAGAAATTAAGCTTTTTCAAGACTTATCACCAACTACACTGCAGAACAGACGCGCTTTGCGCCCCCTGCTGGACCATCTCAGGGCGGGGAACATTCCATACCGCTGGAAATTCCCGTTCTGCTTGTCTGCTACCGCCAGAGGTCGCACAGCTCTCCTAAGATCACCTGATGACTTACCGGCCTTCTGTGAACAACTCGATCTACCCATGACGGAGCTTCTGGAGTGGTGGTCATTTCACTTCCCATCTGAGCCATGGCGGCCGCTATCACACAACCCCTCACCAAAAGCGCAAAGACATCGCTCCAGACGCCGAAGATCAGGTCCTCCTTCACCCGGAGCCCATACCTCCCATCGCGACATGGATCTCCAAGCTCTGGGTCAGCCGGTAACCCCTCGCAGGCCCCACCAGGATGTCTGAAGAGTGTTCGCTCCCGGACTTCCTTCTCAACCTATAGGGGTTTGGTCTTCCATGACGTTTTTGTTCAGGGTCTTTGTTTTCTTTTCATGCCCATCTTGTTCGTTTTGTTTTCCTTTTTTTTTTTTTCTCTCATCATCTATGTCTCAACCCACCCAACAACAGGCTTATATTCACCCCGCCTAAGATATTCATCCCATTGGACTTCCCAAATACCCCGGATGCAGGAACTTTCCCCTAGACTATCTGGAGTCGCAGGAACAGCTTGATACACCTCTTCTACCACGGAACTTGCTCCAACAATCCCCATCACTTACCCCGCACTGAGAACATCAAGACCAATAGCTCCAGCAACATCCACGTCATGCTCTCCGGAGAGACGAACTCTTACACCTCGTTCAGATGCTCGGAAGACGACTTACCACAATCGTAACTGGTCGATGCCTCCCATTCCTGAGACCCCATCCGCTCCCCCCCTCCTCCTCCCCCTCCCCCTCCCCCTCCCCCTTTTTTTTTTCTCTCCCCTCCCCTTCTCCCCCCCCTACCCTGGCCCTCCTCCCCCTTTCTCCCCCCCATTCCTCCCCCCCCTTTTTTCTCCCCCTTCCCCTTTCTCCCCCTCCCTCCCTCCCCCCCTTCTACCTCCCCCCCCCTCCTCCCCTTCTCTCTCACTTCCCCTTCCCTCTCATTCCCACCTTCCCTTCCCCCTCCTTCCCCCCCTTCCCTTCCGTACTCAAGCTCCTTGCCCCCCCCCCCTCCCAATTGGTAGATGCCTTTAAGATATAGTTATACTTGATATATGTGCTCTCTTTTTGTTCCCCGGAAGTCATCAAGGCTGCCAAGGGTAGATCCCTATACCCTCATTCACATTCGTGGCGGCTCTCCCTGGGCAACTTACAGATACGAACACAGTGGCTCTGTCACCAGTAAGGTATATTTCTATGAACTACAATTGTTGCCTCTTCTAAATTATCCCAGGGATACCGGAGTGCATGCCTTGAGGGCTCCGGGCACTTTTTGTTTTAAGGGACCCCTCAATTTAGGCACTAGTTAAGTGCTATTAGAAGGGGGCCTCTGTGAAGGGGGTAAGGAGGGAGGATGACCATCACCAAAAACCCTTGTTGGACTTTCTGATGCAGCTCCTGGTCTCAATACGCCATTTGGGCGTAAGATTCAGAACCTGCTTGCCCCTTTCAACGAGATCACCATACCAACATTTGTGGGAAACATATATCCGAAGTTATGCAGTGACGAACTAGAATGTTTATACAAGTCGGTTTAGCACGGTTGCATGGGCGTTTAAATTTTTTTTTTTTTCTTTCTTTTGGTTGTTTTTTTTATTTGGACACCTTTACTTATTCAGTCTTTAGAATCTACACTGGTAATGTCTAATAGAATGTTAAGACAGCCAAAAATGAGGTTGACCCGATTTGTTTCCCCAAGATTTATGTATGCACCTTTCCCCACGAGACCTCTACCTTCTCTGGGTCCTCTACAAGGCAAAGGAGTAGGAACCCAGTCACTCTCACCAACCCCCCGCAGCAGCTCTAGCATCTAGTCTGCTGACCCTCCAGCCTTCTTTTCTACAGGTGGATTGGTAATTCCATTTCCACCTCTGGTATTCCCCCCACCAACCCGCACCTGCTCACTCCCTCTGATTCTTTCTCGTCTTCTCTTTCATATCTCTTCTCTGGGGTCTCACCCCTACCCTATACTTTTTCCTCCCCCCTCTGGTCTCCCCTTTCTTCCCCCCCCCCTTTTTTTTTCTCTCTCTCTTTTTCTTTCCCCTCTCTCTTACCCCCTTATCAAGTCACCAACCCCCCCCCCCCCCATAGAGCTATAGAGCTTGTGGCTCTTATCTCCCCTACCTCATTATTGTAGGAATCAGCCCCTGTGTAGCTTGATCCCCTTCCTTCCTCCCCCTCTCCCCTCGCGCCCCTTCCTTCCCTCTTCCCTCCCCATTTACTCTTCTTCTACCTCTTCTTTCCCTTCCTTCTTTTTTCTCCCCCCCTTTTCCTTCTCTTTTCTGTTATTCCCTTGCTCTCTCATAACCCTTACCCTTTGAATGGTGCTATAATATCCCCTCAGTACCTCCCCTGAAAGGGTTAATTTAGACAATCTGTTAAATGTCTGTTATACAACCCACTGCTTTGAATTCAACAATCTGTACCATGTAATATCCTGTTCACTGTTTATGCTCTCTGTTTTATGCATCGGACAATAAATATTATTATGGGGAAAAAAAAAAAAAAAATGTCACTGGCAGTGAAGGGGTTAACCACTAGGGGGGCGAGGAAGGGGTTAAGTGTGTCCTAAGGAGTGATTCTAACTGTCTGGGGGATAGGCTAGCAGTGACACGACACTGATTGCTGCTCCCGATGAGAGGGAGCAGACGATCAGTGTCCTGTCACTAGGCAGAACGGGGAGATGCTGTGTTTACACTGGCATCTCCCCCATTCTTCAGCTCCATGACACGATCGCTGGCACCTGGCGGACATCGAATCCGCGGGTCCCGCGGGCACGGTCATGGGAAATTCAAAGTGACGTACAGGTACGTTACTTTGCCCAGCCGTGTCATAATGCCGACGTATATCGGCGTGAGCTGGTCTTTAAGTGGTTAAAGTTGAACAATTCATGGACTATCAACCTTCTTTGTTTTAGAATATGGTGACTCAAAACAAGTAAATTATTGTCAGGTTTCCTGGTATTTCATTGGCTCTATGCTGTGAACATAATATGACGAAGACAGCCCCAGAGCATGCTCCTTAAAAAGAAATATAACAATGGCAACTCCCATACTTTTTTCCTGACAGGTTCACCTGTCATGAAGGAAATACAAGGTTGCCATTGCTGACCTCTCCTAAAAATGCTGGTCTTTTGCCTGTTTACAGTCTCAATATGAGTCACTGGCCAACAAAAAAAATTGACAAGTGAATTACCGTAATCTTTATTTGCATACTTGTTCCAGGTCAATGAATTAGAATGCAGTGAATGCACTGTGTCAGTTTGGAAGTCAGGTCACAAGCCTACATATTTCTTTCAGTACAGGTTTCCTCAAACAAGACATTTTGCCTACAGATATGCCACTCATTGAATGATTTTTGCACCAGTGAACTTTCCAGAAAAAACTGATTTTTCTTTCTACACATCGCAAATCTTTTTCTCCAGTAGCTCATTGGAGGGACACAGTCTTCAACCCCTGGGTATTTGCCTCTATCTCTAGGAAAACAGTATTTCACCTCAAATGACGATACCATCAGGCCTAGCATCTGCACCAAGATACACTGTTGAATGAATGAATGATTTGTATAGCGCTGCAAATGCAAACTGAATCGTCTCAAGGCACTGGATCCATCCTGTGTTGTCCAGCTTCTTAGAAGAAGTAGGTCTTGAGTTTTTTCCTGAAAGCCTGATGGTTTTCTTCCATGCTGATGTAAGTCAGTAGAGCTTCCATAGCCATGGTCCTTGGACTTGCGAATCTTCGTTCTCCCTTTGATTTGTAGCGGGATTTGGGAATGACACTGTTCAGATAACACAAAACTTGTAGACCCAAGTACTTCAAATGTTGTGTGGTAAACAGGGAGGACTTCACCAATTTACCAGTCACCCCAAAAATAATAATCAGATTTTCAAGCTGGTAGGTTCTCAGTTCCACTAGACTGGCCCAGAACTATGGAAAAAACTCTAATATATTGGCCAAACAAAGTTAGTGCCACAGAAGGCTGATACATAGGGAAGATGGGGACATGAGCTATACATCTGGATATCCGCCAAGGCCATGAATTCTTCCCCAACTGATTGAAAAGATTCCATCCAAAGCTTTTGAAGATGGACATTGTTGAGAGCCTTGAGATCCAGAAGGGACAGACATGCCCAAGTGAAATAGATACCATGAAAAATAAAATTTCAAAAACTTTTTTAAGCAGGAACAGAAACTACTTCCTGGGCAATGACCCTTTTGGGGTTTATTTACTAGAACTGGAAAGTGCACAATCTGGTGCAGCTCTGCATACAAACCAGCTTTAAAGTTTTTTTTGGCAAAGCTTAATCACTTGACCTCCGTCAGATTTACCCCCCTTCATGACCAGGCCAATTTTTGCGATATGGCACTGATTTACTTTAAGTGACAATTGCTTGGTCATGTAACCCTGTACCCAAATAAATTTTATATAATTTTTTCCCACAAATAGTTTTCTTTTGGTGGTATTTGATCACTACTGCAATTTTTATTTTTTGAGCTATAAACAAAAAAATAGACAATTTTGGAAAAAAAAAAATCTTTTCCTTTCGGCTATAAAACATATCCAATACATTTTTAAAAAAAATAACATGTATATGTACACAAAAAAAACCTTCTAAATCAGAATTGATCTTCGGGTGTTCTCTTTCCTGTGTTTTGAAACCTAATAATCCAGCGTATGATTAGAGTGATCATTTGTGAGAGGCAGCCTGGAACGGCAATCTCTGACCATCTCTTCAGAGTCTCTGACCATCTCTTGTATCATGCCCACAGTCTGACCATCTCTTGTATCATGCCCACAGTCTCTGACCATCTCCTGTATCATGCCTGCAGTCTCTGAGCATCTCTTGTATCATGCCCGCAGTCTCTGACCATCTCCTGTATCATGTTCGCAGTCTCTGACCATCTCTGTATCATGTCTGCAATCTCTTATTTGAACACATTGCTAATAGTATTAGGCAGAGAATAAAAGGGGACACTGTGATTAGAGGGGGGAGGGGGCAGACTGCAAGGGGAACTGTGAAATTTGTGCAATAAATATTTTAATTCAGTATGGGGCCATGGAAAAAGAACGGAAGCTCCTGTTGAAGACTGTGCATAGGGGGCTGCAAGGTTAGGATGTGTCCTGCACTGTACCAGTCAGTATATACACACATTGGGGGGGCAATGCCTTACATTCCTCATTCCCATCTGAGGTGGTTTAGGCAGATCTCCACCCTAGTGAAATGGTGCCTCGCCTAGCGAAAGGAGGATGTGGGCGCCTGCTCCTGCTGACTCTCAGCCTTCCCTCCTGGGTAGAGAACGCTGCCATTTTCCTGAAGTCTGAAAATGACACGGCTGCTTGTCGCTGTTAACACTACCCTGTTCAGTGTCGGCCGCCGCCCTCCCCAGAAGCCCACGTGAGCTACCAGGTGCCCAAGAGTCATTAGACACGATCCCCCTGGAAAGAACTGAGGCCCAGACAGGTAAGGGGGAGGCTCTTCCAATTGCTGCCCCCCTGAGGAAAAGATAGGGAGACCCCCCCCAGGAAGGACAAGAATATCCTACCAGACCCAGAGGCTTCCCAAGCTTGTGGTCCAGCTCCCACCAGAAGACCACCAGCCACAGGCTTCAGGTCATTTGGAAAAAAACAAACAGTTTCACTGTGTAGGGAGAAACAATTAAAAAAAACTGAGAATCAAGGGGAAGGGTTGGGACTTAAAACAGCTGTTGATTGTGTTTTCTGTAGTTAGGAGACTCATCTCTCAGGTGTTCTGTCCTGGAAGATGACTAGAGAAAAAAGGACATCAATTTTGTTTGGGCACAACATCGAACGACCATGCAATCGTCAGTTAAAACGATGCAGTGCCGTATCACAAAAAAAAAAAAGGCCTGGTCAGGAAGAGGGTAAATTCTTCTGGGGCTGAATTGGTTAAATGGTGGGAGTGTACAGAATCTGAAGACCAGCTATTTATGACAAAAAGCGTCATTTGACCATATGATCATTCCCTAGGGTGAGCGGTCTATTCACTAGAAGGTGGCTGGAAGTCACCATTATATTTCAGTTTGAGCACATTGTGGTAACAGGGGTCAAGTTATTGTGGATGAAGCACCTGTACATTTTTATGGACTATCACATTATACATTTATTGCTTTGAACCCAATTTATATATACACATTTTGATTTCCAATGCTCGTGTGTATGGACTGTTTATAGCAATATAAGTTGTGTATTTCTTTATTTTAATGGTATATCACTGCAAAGTGTAAGAGTACATAGAGTTTTTGAATGAGCGCACCATTCACACATCTATTACCTGGCTTATAGTGTCTAGTCCACTATTTAATGGTTGCAGCCGTTCCCTTTCACTTGAATTAGGAATACGTATATATATATTTTAGTTTCTATTAGTTGTACATAGCAGCGCAAAAGCACTAACACAGATCAGCCCGGTATAACTACTTCAACCTATGTCCATGGACATCCTACAGTACTGAATTGGGTAGAGCCCCTGCAGCATCCACCTGCACTGCTTGAAATGAACTAGACTTATCAGCTGAGCTATTTGCAGAATGCTCCAAATGCAGTGCTTGCACAACTTAACAGTATTTCAAGTTTCCCTATGGCTGCTTTTCAGCCGCTAGCAGGACGCTTTTAACCCCCGCTAGCGGCCGAAAGGATTAAAACCGCCCGTATTGCGGCGCTTCAGATGCACTGCTCATTCATTCCAAATCGACAAGGGTGGTGAAATACAGCACTCACAAACATGCTGCTTGCAGGACTTTTGTTCCTGTCCTGGGGTAAGCGCACCGCCCCCGTGTGAAAGCACTCAGGCTTTCACACTAGGGAGGCATGAGGGGCAGTTTTCAGGTGATTTATAGGCGCTATTTTTAGCGCTAAAATGCCTGAAAACTGCCTCAGCATGAAAGGGGTCTATGTGTAATTCAATTTGCACTACCCATCCCCCAGCACAGTTACACTAAAAGACTAGGTGGTCTAGTTATGATGTATCAATATTGCAGCTACTGTGGTCATATCACTGCTTTAAAAAAAAAAAAAAAAGCTAATTTTTAAAGTATTGCAATAAGCTTTATCTGCTTCAGGACTGCAAAGCAAGCAGAGGTTCATTTGTGACAAAAAACGATTAAGGCCCCTTTCACACAGGCATTCCAATCAAGTTCGCCTGTCCCTTTTTTAGGCAGACCAAACTGGAGGTCCATTCATCCCTATGGATAGGTGTATAGACTTTTGGCCATTAACACTCCCCTGCCTCCGGGTCCGCTAAAAAAAAACAAAGGGAACTCCAACCTTAGTCAGGTGTAAGTGGACAGTCCATTTAGTCCCAGCTGCCCAGAGCAGAGAGGGCTCTGTCCATATCCACTCTGCAGAAACTGGGCGGTCATTCTTCACCCTGCTCTGATCAGCAGTGGATCTGTGATCTGATCCCCCCCCCATCGGAATGTGAACGGGGCCTAAAGATGTTATGATGGTGTTTTATGTTCGCTGCATAAGCTGCACACTGCATGTTATAAATGACTTGTAAATTGCAGATTAAGTAAACACTGAGGTGTCCTGTGGAGAATGGATAACCTCCACTGCAAATGGGCCTCCAAAATAGCATCTTAACTTTTTTACTATCACTAGAGGGCAGTGTCATTAGTTCAAAGACCACAAGGGTCTGCAAATGTGCACCAGAATACAGGGAGTATATTTATTAGAGTAGTGACGAAATGTAAAGTAGACTGCCTTCTCATTTTGCATGGGCTATGCATTTTGTATTGTTGCAACACCTACACCTGAAATCTGGAGCAGCCAAGAGCTTAGCACAGGTGTGAGACAGAAATAACATCGGAGATGGGAAAGATTAGACAGATTTTTACTCCAGAAACATTAGGTGGTCATGGGCAGATTTTTATCTGTCATAAGGCTACTTTAGAGCAGCTGAGTAAGAAATTTCCGAATGAAGTAGCATAATAAATGCCTCATTGCTCCTGTTCAGCATCCTTTTACTAAGGAATTGATTCATCAATGCAAAGAATGGGCAGCACTTCAACTGAAGTAATAAAGCTCTTTAATCGTATCAAAAAGCAATGAACCAATGTGATTTTTTGAAGGCACAAAGGACCCTCTTTTCTCAGGGCATTACTGATACATATACCCCCAGTCTAATTTGTTATAATATAACCCAATTGGTGCTTTTTATTAGCAAGCCCCAGCAGCTGAAGCAGTTTTACAAACATGGAAACTATTTCCTATAGGACCATTACCACCCCTTTTCTCCATTCTACACTTAGAGATTCACATTGTGACTTTCTGAACCAGAAATATGAAATGGGTCTTGTATTTATTGTATAAAATCAATTGCAAGATGGGTTGCAAAGTTTAACTTTATTTTCACCTTGAAAAAGTCAACCACATTACAGGTTTACATTCTAAGACAGTGTGATCAATCTCTACACTAGAGACCAATGGAGCACAGCCGGAAAGGAAAAAAAAAATGCTTTATTTGCGCTGCAAAAAATGCACATGTAGAACATCCTAAAAACTGCCCCAAGACAATACAAACCATTATTTACAATGTGGGAGGGGGCTTGAGACTGCAATTCGATAACTGATTTCTATCAAGTACTGTATGATTTAATATTTTAAACCAAAGCAAATTCAGATATAATACATGGGAGTTTCATATTAAATCACTGTACTAGGAGACTGCTGAACAAGAAGCATCTTCAAGCACCAATGTTTCTGGTGCTAGAACATACATGCAGGAAAAAAAAATGATATACTTTCTGTACTTACATAGCTTATACTCTTCTTTACCAAACTAATTAGTACAGAAGAGTAGGGAGGAAACTCCTGCAAATGAACCATCATACAAAGTGTTTGCCTATGGTTAGACTTCAGAGAGCTCAGTCCTAATACAAAGTATATCAAACTCTTTCACACTGCAGGCTACTCTGGGGAGCTGGAACGAGATCTGGAACTGGCAGCAGAGGCTGGGCGTGGAGGTGGAGAAGCAGAACCCTCTCTGCTGGCAGAGGCCGCCATTGGTGACTGTGACCTGGATCTGGCATCTTCCTTTCCATTTTCTTGTGGGGAAGGGGATTTGGAACGGCTGCGAGAAGACCTTTCCCGCTTAGTGTTTGAATGGCTTCGGGAACGATCCCTTCTACTTCTGGAACGACTACGGGAACGATCATGGTCCCCTTTGGACTGACTTCTGGATCTCTCTCTAGACCCCTCCCTATCTCCCTTTGACTGACTGCGGGATCTGTCTCTGGATCTTTTCTCTTTGGATTGACTACGTGACCTCTCTCTTTTACCCTTGGACTGACTCCGCGACCTCTCTCTGGACGCATCCCTCTTTCCTTTAGATTGATCCCTCCTTCCTTTAGAGCGACTACGAGACCGCTTGCTCTTTGATCGGCTGCTGGATCGATCACGCTTTCCTTTAGAACGGCTGCTGGACCGTTCACGTTTTGATTTAGATCGGCTACTGGAGCGGTCACGTTTCCCTTTAGATCGGCTTCGGGACCTCTTGCGCTTTCCTTTAGACCTGCTTCGTGACCGAGAGCCGTGCTCTGACTTAGGTTTACTCTTTGAACGAGACTCTCTCTGTTTTGATGGTGATCTTGAGAGTTCTTTGCTCCTGGATCTGGATTTGGACCTATAAGAACATGGAACATAATATTATATAAAATGGAAAAAAAAATAATAAATAGCACAACAGAAGATAACCTAGTTATCCTGCCACATACACTTAAAGTGGTTGTTAACCCAATTGCCCCCAATTAATCAGGCACACAGTATATGGTTCCCTATGCATTGCAGCATCTTATTTTTTTTTTGTGTAAATACCTTTTATTAGCCTTTTTTTTTAGCTCTGTCACTTGTCCTATTTCATCTCTATATCCGAGCCACAGAGGAGGGACAGATTCCTTCTGACATATGCAAAATACACCAGAAGAGGAATCTCTTATCTTCCTCCCTGTGGTCCTCAATGCAGTGTGTAGGAGGGGAGAGAGAAGAGGAGAGGGGCATGGCTGGGAGTGTAGGAGACCGGCTTTCTCACTCGACTACATTTTGACAGGAAGAGGGAGGAAGTGAAAACAGGAGAGAGGAGACCTGCAGATTATGCAGACACGCATTTAGATCACGCCATCTTAGCTCAGCAGCCATGATAATCGTGGTCTGTTCTCAAGGGGAAGATAGGAGCAGGCAGGATCAAACAGGTAAGAGACACAGAGAGGTAATGCAAAAAACAAAAGCACCAAGCTGCAGCTTGCACATTAAAGGGACAGGAGTATTTCTTTTTTTTGGGGTAACAAACGCTTTAAAGCATGTTGGTTGAAATGTATTCATTTACATCCATGAGGAGGAAATAGAGATTTAAAAGCCTGCATATGTCCAAATACCGTCGTGTCCATAGATTATTGGGCATGTCCTATACTTCCAGGCAACACCCCATCTAATTTTAAAAGCAGTGTTTAAAGTGTTACTAAACCCAGTAATATGAAAATAGTTCATCTGGGCTATCCTTTATTTTGTAGACGCTATAACTTTTGCGCAAACCAATATATGTTTATTGCGATTTTTTTTAACCAAAATATAGAATATATATTGGTCTAAACTGAAGAAATTTGTTTTGAAAACATTTTTTGTGAGGATATTATAGCAAAAAGTTAAAAATATTGTTTTCAAAATTGTCGCTCAACCGCAGAGGTGATCAAATACCAAAAGGGGCGGGGGGGGGCTGGGGGTATTTGCACTTACAGGTGCACTTGTAATGGAAGTATGGGGGGTGCTACCATTACTTGCCTCCTTCTGAAAATGCTAGTTGCCTGGCTTTTGGAGCACAGACAAAAAAAGTGCATGCTTTAAAGGATTATGACTGTACCTGCTCCGTGTCAGCTTCAATAGGACAGGCAGGGTTAGTTACATTTCCCAAAAGTGAGAACAGCAGAAATTTGGTTTGCAATATAAAATTACTATAGATATAAAAGAAACTTACCTGGACTGACTTTTCGCAGGTGAGTGGGAACGGCTACGCTTTGCTGGAGAACGAGAACGACTTTCTTTAGCTGGAGAACGGGATTGGCTTTTCTTAGCAGGAGATCGGGAGCTGCTCTTCTTGGCTGGTGAACGAGATCTGCTCCGCTTTGCTGGTGAACGAGAACGGGTCTTTTTAGCAGGAGAATGAGAACGACTCCTGGATCGGCTGTGGCTACTGTGTCTACTCCTACTACGAGATCTTCGCCTGCTCCTAGATCTTGACCTAAAAGGACAGCAACATTTCATAATCATGCATCATTTGTATCAGGTTATTGAATATTTCCCACACTATATCCCAAAAACAAAATTCTTGACCTATGGCATGTGCAACTTCAAGTGGACCTGCCCTCAAAAAGTGACTTGCAAGGTTATAGGGAACATCTGCAAATATAAAACTGTGCCTAAGTAGTACTTTTAAAGAAAATGTAACCTCTAGTCTAGAATTTTTCTAAAAAAATAAATAGCATTGCACTTTCGGCATCTAGGTACTTTGCTCTTGAAGCCACATAAGTGCTCTTCTGCAATATGAGATCACACAAGGCACTGCCACCTCTGACTGCTAGCGTTTCAAGATTTGCAGTGAAATGTGGTGATGTCTACAGCCCTGGTCAAAAGTTGAGAATTACATCAATATTAATTTTCACAAAGTCTGCTGCTTCAGTGTTTTTATATCGCTTTGTCAGATGTTACTATGGTATACCGAAGTATAATTACAAGCGTTTTATAAGTGTCAAAGGCTTTTGACAATTACATTAAGTTTATGTAAAGAGTCAATATTGCAGTGTTGACTCTTCATTTTGAAGACCTCAGCAATTCGCCCTGGTATGCCGTCAATTCCTGAGCCACATCCTGACTGATGGCAGCCGTTCTTGTATAATCGAAGCTTGGAGTTTGTCAGAATTTGGGTTGGGGGGTGTTTTGTTCACCCACCTCTTAAGGATCGACCACAAGTTCTCAATGGGATTAAGGTCTAGGGAGTTTCCTGGCCATGAACCCAAAATGTCCACGTTTTGTTCCCTAAACCACTTAGTCATCACCTTTGCCTTATGGCAAGGTGCTCTATCATCCTGGAAAAGGTATTGTTCCTCACCAAACTGTTCTTGGATGGTTGGGGGAAGTTGCTCTCGGGATGTTTTTGTACCATTCTTTATTCATGGCTGTGTTCTTAGGCAAAAATTGTGAGTGAGCCCACTCCCTTGGCTGAAAAGCTACCCCACACACATGAATAGTCTCAGGATGCTTTACTGTTGGCATGACACAGGACCGATTGTAGCGCTCATCTTTTCTTCTCCAGACAAGGTTTTTCCGGATGCCCCAATCGGAAAGGCGATTCAGAGAAAATGACTTTACCCCAGTCCTCAGCAGTCCAATCCCTGTACCTTTTGCAGAATATCAGTCTGTTCTTTTTCCTGGAGAGAAGTGGCTTCTTTGCTGCCCTTCTAGACACCAGGCCATCCTCCAAAAGTCTTCTCACTATGCATGCAGATGTACTCACACCTGCCTGCTGCCATTCCTGAGCAAGTTCTGCACAGATGGTGCCCTGATCCCACAGCTGAATCAACTGTAGGAGATGGTCCTGGTGCTTGCTGGACTTTCTTGGGCACCGGAAAGCCGTCTTCAAGAACTTCAAGAAGAGGTTCAGTTGTTGTGATGATCCAATTAATCATTAAGGTGCAATCTTAGTAGCAGCAGCAATATCCTTGCCTGTGAATCTCTTTTTGTGCAAAGCAATGACTGCAGGCGTTTTCCTTGCAGGTAACAATGGTTAACAGAGGAAGAGCAATGATTTTAAGCACCACCCTCTTTTTAAAACTCCCAGTCTGTTATTCTGACTCAACCAGCATTACAGTGATTTCCAGCCTTGTCCTCGTCAACACTGACACCTGTGTTAAGAGAATCACTCACATGTCATCTGGTCCTTTTGTGGCAGGGCTGAAATTCAGTGGAAATGTTTTTTTTTTTGGGATTAAGTTCATTTTCATGGCAAAGAGGGACTTTGCAATTAATTGCAATTCATCTGATCACTCTTCAAAACATTCTGGAGTAAATGCAAAATCGCCATCATAAACACTGAGGCAGCAGATTTTGCGAAAATATTTGTGTCATTCTCAAAACATTTGGCCACGGCTGTACTGTGCTGCTTACTTCTGCTTGCTGGAGAGGAGGCTGTAGCTGAAGGCCTGCAGTGCAGGAAATTCCTCACTTTCGCTCAATTCATTCTGTGGAACTTCTCAACCACCACTGCTTACTGAATATTTCACTATCAGTCACCACATTATTAGTAGTCATCAGGTGGGGCAACTATAACATGAAGAAAGCCTGTTTCTAACCAAGATGGCCACCTTCATATGAACAGTGCAGAATAAGGCATAGTAAAGGGGAAAAATAGCTGCAGGGAGACCACAGGCAATACTGGTGACTAGATTTCCTTGGCACAACTTCTCTAAACCAATTCAGTCTCTAGTCCTAAGTAAATAAATAAAAAAAGCTGAAACAGCGGTGGTAATTACTAAGGTAGTAAAAAACTGATCAAATCACCTGTGTAAAATAATGGAAAGCCTGAAAACATGACCTGTTGGGGTGCCTTAAGGTCTGGAGTTGAGAAACACTGTGCTAGATAACAGCACCCTTTCATCAAAGTGGTAGGTTGGATATTAAAGCAATGAAGATCCCAGAAAACCCCTATAGCAGACACGCATACACAATCCGCTTTTCCCAGTATACAAATAAAAAAAACCCTGATTTAACAAGCATGTGTACTATACAATTTTTATGGCATCTGGTTCTTACACTTACCTTGACCTGCTGCCAGAGTAAGACCTTCTGTGACGAGCTTTGCTTTCCACTAGACGAATCTTTCTGCCATTAATTTCGGTGCCATCAAGTTTGTCCAAAGCTCTCTTCATGTCAGAATAAGACCTGAACTCTATCACTCCCTCATTGGTACGTTCCTTGTGTGCATCAGCATATGTAACCTCACCTGCTTGCCTCATAAAATCCTAAAGAGAAGGACACATGGAACATTAAAAATACAAATTCACAAAAATTTTAAAAGCTAACGAAGGTCAAAACATGTTTTCAACTTTAGGTAGAAAGTTAGATTCTGTCAGACTTTCATCACTGTCAGTGTTTAAAAGATTTTCCTTCCCTGTCTAGGCGAAGTTACATGAAGGTACAGAAGGTAAATGCAAAGTGTTACCTTCCACTGTCTAAGTAAAAAAGAATAAAATGGCAAGCACTAATCCATTCAAGCACACCAGTAAACCACCATAGGAGGTGGGATTTAAACCTGGGCGCTGCATATATGCATTCCTGTGTTTGTGCTGGGAGCACGCTGCACAGCACGTTCCCAGCACAGAGACCGGGGCTCTCACCAAGACCCCTGGGCCTCATACATATGATCATGACCTGGGACTTCCGGTTCCCGGTCACCTGATCGCTGCGATATCCTCTTATTGGCTATCACTGTGATCACAGTTACTGGGCAGTCTGCCCTGGTTTCCGCTCTCTTCTGAATAGTGAGAAAGATACATTGCATCTTTGCTCCTTGCAGGAGAGAAAGATTAAAACAAAAGTGTGCAAAAAATAAATAAAAAAATAGCAAGATCAAGGCTTAATCTAGATCAGTGACAGGGTCACGGTAAAGGTTAAGGCAGGAGTTAGCATATCTAAGGAAAGATTTTTTTTTTAAACTGCATTTTTAAAATTAGTATCAGTTAGTGCCAATGCGTTTTACGTAGGATACAAAAAGAATTACAAAGAACATTTTTACTATTTTGAGCAAGTTTTTCTTTGATAAAAAATAAACAAAGCTGGAGATCTCCATTACTATTTACCAGGCCCAATTTGACCTGAAAACAAAAACCAAGGTATAATCCACCTGGATACACCAAGTTGTTGCGATCATATGTCCTAGATTGTAAACTCTTAACAGGGCCCTCTAATTCCTCCTGTATTGACTTGTATTTTAACAGTACTGTCTACCCTCATGTTAAGTGCTGCACAAAATATTGGCACTATATAAATCTTGTATAATATGTACAGATTTACTAACATGTCAAAGGTGGGTCTGGGCGTTAAAGTGATTGTAAGGGTTCATTTTTTTTTTTTTTTAATATACTTGCCTCCACTGTGCAGCTTGATTTGCACAGAGTGGCCCCGAACCTGTTCTTCTGGGGTCCCCCGGCGGCTCCTCCCTGCATCAGATAACCCCTTAGGAGAAGCGCTCTGCCGTGGGGGGTTACCTTGCGGTCATGCACTAGAGTCCAGTATTCGGTATCCATAGCCGCCAAATGTATGACTTGGCCCCGCGTCATTGGATTTGACTGACAGCAGCAAAAGCCAATGGCTGCGCTGCTATCAATCTATCCAATCAAGAGCCGAGAACTCCAGGCAGAGTTCCAGGGCTCAGGTAAGTAAAGGGGGAGGGGGCTCTGTCACTGCCAGGTGTTTTTTCACCTTAATGCATAGGACGCATTAAGGTGAAAAAACAAAGGTTTACAACCCCCTTTAAGGTTTGTTTTACCCTCCATCATTAAGGGGTTAACCAAACTATGCATTAAATGGTCAAATTCATTTTGCTTTCTCAAAAATAAATCCTGCAATACATGATCAATTGTCAAGTATACCTGCATTATAGAAGCATGTCAAATATTTAAAACTCAACTTCAGTCAGACATTTATACAGATAAGGGGAAGTTAAACTTGTGAGATGTGGCAAATGTTTAACTGGCTGCAGTTGAGCGTAGAATTCATTCATTTGTACCCAGCAGATACTACAGCTAGCATCTCTGTTCCGCTGTAGGTTCTGCTTTTGCAGGCAAGAGCAGAAGCATTTAATTTAAGGGATCCTGTCATTCACAAAGCACCTTGTATTCTGTTCACATGCATTCTGTGAATGGACAAGGCAGAGTGCGCTGACGGGATTGAACCGTTAATCTCCACTGAGCAGGCAGATGACATGTAGGTCTCCGCTCGCTGTGCAGAGACGGACCAGTCACAGTCCCGCTGTCCTCTATGGGAAATCGGATGAAAACAGATCCGCCTGTCCGCTTTCATCAGGTTCCATCCCATCCTCCAGACAGATGCAAAATAGGGTTTCCATCCATCTGGATTTGACGAATCGAATAGCCCCGGATGTCAGCAGATATGTCACAGCTGACATCCGTCGCTCAATAGAGTGGAGCACCAAATCAAGTCTGCCTGAAAAACAGACTGACCTGATCGGACAACATGTGTGAAAGGGCCCTAAGGCTTTACAAACACTTTAAATTTATCTATTTAGCAAATGAAAGAAATGGAAAAAATAATGTAACTAAAATATATTTAACGAAAGCACACAACTAAATATGTATCCACAGCAGCCTGTTTATTTATACATTGATCATACTTTGTATGCCAATTTCCCTCTTGAAAAGAGCAGCAATACCAACCTTAAGATCTTGCCAGCTGCAGCGACTGGAGAGGTTCTCCACAATAAGTCTAAACTCCGTGCGCACAGGAGGTCCATATTTATCCCTGCCGGATCTTTGGCTCCTGTAACCACCTTTGTTACACATGGAAAGCAAAGTCAGGTCTCCATTGAATATGCACAGTTCAACAACTAAATCTTGTGGGAGGGCTTTAAATAAAACTAGGTAGGATAGGATATATTTTACATAAAAACCTCCTTTGAAGCTGTGACTTTGGCCAATAATAAGCAGAAGAGACGTTTACTTTGTTCTGCTGTTTTAAGAATGAGCCTGTTTAGTGAGTACCCTCAACCAACCTTATCAACAGGACATAAATTATGACATAACAAAGTTTACTTCATTCACATGCATGTTCTAAAGCATTTACAGTATTGCCAGTCACATTATTTACATTAAGGCAGGAGGTATAAGAAAAGAAGTGTCACTTGGAAGCACACGCAAGGGAGTCACCTAATCCAGTTTAAAGCCATTTCATCTAACCCTTTTAATCCTCACCATCACCCTGCGTCTAATGGCAATAGGCTGCTGTCGTCATGGCTTCCGGTAAGGTCAGCCAAAGGGTCATAGGGCAAGGGTCACACAATGTTTGGAAAGGCCAACCAGGAAAGGCAGTCATCTTAAGCCTCAATGGTCTCAGCCCCCACTGGTCTCTTTCAAATTGAAACATCAAGGACGGTTAAAAAAGGATTTTGGAATTCGACATGCAAAAAGGTTAAGAATATACAAGTTAAACATAACAATCATAATACAAGCATTTTGCATAAAACTCTACTTCCACCAGAAAAAGCAAATCATAACCATTGCTTATTCCACCCCCTCCCCCCTCCCACTTTCTAATGCTTTTCTTTAAAAACCAATATAAACCTGTGCTGCCAGAGGCATAAAATCACCACCAGCACCACAGGGATCAATGATTGCATCTTTTCACATGTTCTTGAAAACACTCACTTTGGCCAAAATTGACAAAGACAAAGACAGTGTCTGCAGCTAGCCCCACCCCCCCCATCCAATTTTAAAGCGTTACTAATCCCAGGACCCTGCGTTCACTATATCTAGTCTCCCACAGTAAACAGAACATGGAAATGCAACAGTTTTAATAAATATAAACCGCTAAATACCTTTTCAAATCAGCAGTACATAGCATTCTTATCACTTCTATAAGTGTCCGGTTAAAGCGTGTAGTACTTTGTCTGGACAGTGCTGATTGGCCCTGTGCTGATCACATGCACCCTCCCAAAAAACAAACAAATAAGTAAATGAAAAATAAAAAACTCTCTAGTAATACACACCAGACTCAGCATGTGCAGAATGCCTCCAATGCTCTGTTCTATCAGGAGATGGATTTGGGACTGTGGAAGAAGGGGAGGATCATAAGACAGGATCAAACAGCTTTTTTACACAATGCAGAAGATTAACCCCTTAGGTTCCACAGTGAGTATAACCAGCATGCTTTACTGCATATGCAGGCTGATTTTACTGTTGTGGGTTTAGTAACACTTTAAGGCTCCCAAACTGGCTCCCAACATCACCAGATTTCTCGATAGCTTAGCTTCTGGGAGGTAATGCTCAGATTGAGCTCCCAACTACCAGGCTCAAATGTTGTCACATGGGGTGAAGGTGGGTGCGAGGATATCCCCCTATCCAAGCTCTGACACCAGTTGTCAGTAGGGCTGAAACAACTAATCGATTAAATCGACAACTAATCGATTATGAAATTAATCGATTACTATTTTCATAGTCGATTAATCGACCATGAAACATAATGGGGTTAAAAAAACGAAAATGAGCCCTTTATAGTACAAAAAGAGCAAATAACCGCTACTGTATATAGAACTTTCACAGTTCTACAGTAAAAAAAATGAACCCCTTACAGTAGTGATTATCTGCTTTTTGTTGTACTAATTTTCATTTTTTTAATCCCATTATGTTACTAAACGTCTTAGACCTGGTTCACTTCTATGTGTTTTTTGGTGCTTTTTGCAGAAACGCACTTCAGTTCATTTACATGGTTTCCTATGGGACACATTCACATCTATGCTTTTTTCAGCCGCTGCATATTTGGAAAGGGTCAATGACTTTTTTTAAACACAAAACGGTGCTTTTTTGGTTCAATATACTTCAATGGAGAAGCTGCAGAAAAGCATGTAATGCGTTTTTGCAGCAATTTGTTTTTTAATCTACCCAACAACAAATTGGCCAACAAAATGCAAATCGCCGCAAAATCACGTGCGCAAAAATCAAAACACACAGCAAAAAGCATTGCAGAAACAGATAAAAAGCAAACTGCATAGGTGTGTACTGAGCCTTATGCTGGCCACACCGATCAATTTTCAGACGAGAATATTCAGACAAAAAATCTTTGTACATTCGCTGAATGAAAGAAAGTTGTTTGAAATTTTCACTTGTTTTTAACATTCTGTTTTTAAAATGAATGAATTTCTGAACGAAAACCACATATAATGTCTGAAAATTCCTTTGACCGAGAAGATTTCTGTTATTTTCAAACTTTCCCATCACTGTGGTTGAAAATGAACGTCGATTTGACCCCACTAACGATTAGAAAATCGAACGAACGTTTTTAAAATGAAACTTATTTTGAAGGAAGACATTAATTTTTTAATTAAAAAAATTGATCTGTGTCTGATAATATTTACCCTTTAATAGTATATACAGAATATCTCTCCTCTAATAGTATATACAGTATATCTCCTCTTATAGTATATACAGTATATCTCTTCTGTCTGTTATTCTCAGAGTGGATTAGATATTTTGCTCCCTAACCATATAGTTGGTTATTTATATTTACCACTGCATAGAGATATTTATAATGAATTGCCTTTTTTTTAAACTTTACATATTAACTAAATTATGCACCACACTTTTTCTTAAGGTTATTAACCGATTAATCGAATAATCGAAACAATAATCGGCCAACTAATCGATTATGAAAATAATCGTTAGTTGCAGCCCTAGTTGTCAGATTAGACAGGATGTGATGCTGCAGTAGGGAGGTAGTGCGGGAGCACAACTCTGACAGAAACAAAATTAGGGATGGATGCTAGCCGCAAACACTGTCACTTTGCATTATTTAGTTACAGTGTATCTTTAAAATGTATCTAAAGCCAATTTTTTTTTTCTTTTTTGCTTTGATTATTATTGCAACCTGTATCTGCTTAAAAAACTTACTCTCCATTTGCCCTGGGTATCAGTCACCAGGAGTAAAAGGAGGGAAAGCATCAAAGGTAAGGTGAAATCTGCCAATTGGGGTACCTGTTCCATGACAACTGTCCAAGTGGACATTTCCGCTAACACTGGAGATTTCCTCTCATTCTGCTGTGTCTACAAAACAGACAGCAAGGAACGGAGGAAAATCTCCCCAACAGGAGACCGATTAAAAAAAAAAAAAAAAAAGGAATTAACCATACTCTATCCAAAATGTAAACTTTTGGCTTTAGATATACTTAAAGTTTTAAAGCATATATACCATTGTTGATAAGCATGTATTTAAAAGCAGCACAGTAAACAATTAGACAGAAACTTTGCCTGTCAAACCAGTTACCACTGATGCACTGTCATGTTATTCTGCATCTTAAATGCAACAGAACCTACAGGCAATAATGCAGTATTACTGGCCTGGAGTTCAGTTGCATCGCAGAATGACAGAAAACTGGGTAATCGCACAAGTAATGCAAATTAACAAAGGTGTCAAAGTGGGAGTGCACTTCACCCAGTTAATCTGCAGCAAAAAAAGCATAAAATCAATCAGGTAGAGTAAACTGCATTTTATTCTTCACAGCATATGAAAAGCAGAGCAGTGTATACTTTGATGTATAATAATCTTAATTACATAAAAAAAACATCCTGGATATTATCTGGTAAAGTCTCCAAACTGGTTCAATTCTTTGGTACCGTATTAAAGTATAACTAAAAGCAAACTTTTTTTCGGTTTGGGATAGATTAGAACACCTGCCATGTTTTATTGCTGGCTGTGCCCTTGTTGGTGAAGGTTTCACCCCGTATTCGTCATGGTGACCGTTCAATGAAAGTGAAAATGACTAACTTTGGATTGTCACCAGATCCAGAATAGAGGGGAAATCTTCCAATGGGGTTACAACCTGAGAATCCCTTACTTTGGAGGGATATCGTTTCACTTCCTGTTCTGGCTACCAGACAAGTGAAAGGAAATCTCAATGGGACACAAATGGCTAAAAATGACAGGTTATAACCATCCCTTACTCTATTCAAAATAGAAAAAAAAGTTTTGCTTTTAGTTCTACTGTAAATGCTGTATCAAAAGGTGAAAAGCACAAATGATACCAGATGTAGCCCTTTACAGAATTAGATAGACCTGTTTATCAGTTTTCTATGTGCTGTTACTAAGTATCTGCTCAGAAAATCTAGCCAATTAAAAAAAAGTACCCTAGTAGCTAACATTTAAAGATTAAATTACTAGCTAAAGATTCCATTATGCTTGAGGATCTGCCTTCTTTACAGCCTCTCTAGCTGGCAAATTGCTCAACCGCCTGATTATTCAATCCCTAATCGCTGCCGCCAAAATAGATGATGCTTACTGCGATTTCCAAAGCTGTATCCTTCCCTGTCCCGTCTAGGTCCTCGAGCATGTTCAACAATCACACGCTCCCCACACAGGTCTTTTCCATTTAACTCATACACCGCATCGTCCGCATCCCGTGAGTCTTCAAACTCCACAAAGCCATATCTGAAAAAAAAAAAAACAGTTGTATTGGATAAAAATCTTAAATGTAACCTGTTAAATCTCACAAACTGATAATGAAAATTTCTTCTAATAACCACTTGCCGGCCACCGTATTGCAGATATACTGCTAAAGGGTGGCAGCACTGAGCAGAATCTCGTGTGTATATATATATATATATATATATATATATACATACACACAGAGACAGACGAATCTGTACTTCTGCCTAGGGGGCGCTGCTTCTGCTGTGATATGTTAGAGTGGAAGCTGATCAGTGGGTACCAGCCAATGGATGTCTGCCAGCACCTGTCGCTCGTTGAGAAAACACAGACTGGAGCTCTGCCTATGTAAACAAGGCAGAGCTCCACCCTGACAGGGGGAGGGTGATTGATTTTATTGCCTGGTTTGCAGGGGAAAAAAAAATCCAACGCTTCCTATAGTAAAAGCAGCACACACTTAACACTTTGATTACACTAGATTTCCCCCCCCCCCCCCCCCCAAGTATAAAATTGTTAATTAATTTAGCGTACAGGGAATACTCAAGTACAACAATAGCATAGAGCAGTTACATTCAAAAATCCCCAAAAGGCGAATAAGGGAGATGTGGAAGATAATGGGGAGAGGGAAGGGGGAAGGGGGGTGGTATAGAGGAGTTTGGGTGAGTCCGGCTGGCGATGGGCTTTGATTGCCCTAGATGTTTAAGCCCTTCCCAGCCAGTGTCATTAGTACAGTGACAGTGCATATTTTTTAGCACTGATCACTATTGGTGTCACTGGTCCCCACAAGGTTTAAAATGTTTCTAACAATCAATACTTTAAATCAGTCTCATGAGCTTTCTCCCCACGGATTACAATTGTGGCAACCAATCTTAACTAGTCTTGTTGCTAACACTCATCTAAATCATCATGTCTGCACTCTTCTCAGTGCAGGAAAAGCATCCATGTTACCAGGATGGACTGTGATCACTGTTAGAAGTACCTGCCCAGATTGCAGTGAATACCGGATGTTTGAACTGCTATAAAAAGCAAAGCACAAGGGGAGGCAATCTTGGTATTTAATTTCTACCTGGCCATAGTTCAGTTTTAAAGTGTTACTAAACCCACAACAGAAAAATGGCAAAAATGTAACAAAAAATTAGACATGCTGTTTGTACCAAAGTTGATTGATCAACTTGGGTACATAATCAGCTCTCCTAGGAGCCTGCAAAGCATTGCATCAGCGATCAGCAAATTGCGGGTGCAATGCAGGACTCCTGCAGACCGTCAGTGTAAGCTCTCTACTCATACCTCGTACAGGCAAGAAACAATGAATTACCTAGAGTGCTTAACAGCCCCCTGGTAGTTAATTGAGAATTGCAAGCAGACAGCCGCAAAGACTGTGTATTTGTAGTTCTCCCATTCACAGGACTCTGAATTAATGGCGTGGCCAGAGCCCAGCATGGCCACGGTTTATTTAAATTGTGACAGCCAGCAGGAGAAGATCCTTGGCTTGCTGTTGCCTAGAGGTGAGACAGCAGGTTCTCTGGGTCGGAGAGAGGCTGCAGAAGTGGGAACAGGTTACATGTTCCACCTTAAAAAAAAAGAAAAAAATGTAATCCTTTAACCATTTGGACAGATTTGTTGAAATCTAGATACAACTGATCTTCCTGCACACTACGGCAATAAAATCTGCCCAACCCCCTCATAAACAAAGGCAAATTAGTAGGATTTTTTTTTATGGCTGGAGGGTGCAGAATACATCTAAAAAGGAAAGCTGCATTTTTTTTTAAGTTATGCTATGTGAATTGGGGACATGTAACAAATATAGTGTAGGATAGTATCTAAGTGGAGCTTATTAGCCAGGAAAGGTAGAGAAAATCAGGCACCAAACAGTTGTATTGAAAAAACATGCAAGTGTTCAGGTCTTCACACAAGTGGTCTTCACCAGCATTCTCCAGAATCAAACGTCAGGCCATCCTTTCACCCTTTCCATCCAAATAACACTGCTGGCATTTGAGTGCAGGCTAACCACTTAAAGAAAGAGTCCAAGTATCACTACCGAGACTCAAAAACGTGGCTACTTTTGCAGCAGAAAGTCTGGACCGCTTGGTTCAAAAAAAAAAAAAAAAAAAAAAAAAAAAAAAAAAAAGAGTACAAAATGTATTAATAGTGGTAAATCGATACAATCCATCTACACAGTATCATAGGTGAAGATGCAAAACAACTCCATGCATTATACTTCCACGGGTCCCATTCCTGGGATGGATGACCCGGGAAGATCTAAAAAGGTGTACAGACACAGACAAACATATAAAGCACGTACACTGCCCTAATAATACAATTAAACATAAAGAAACACCCCACTCCCACACAAAGACAGTCCGGACACCGACTAATAAGCCCTACTCGCAGGAAAAGAGAACAGCAATATTGGGTAAAAATAAAACTAAAAAATATACATGAAAAAAAGGTGATATGGCAATGCCTTGTGAGTTCACCAAGGTGTACTGGTTTTCTGCGAGTAGTCCCCGGGGGAAGGTGGTATTAATTGATTAGTGATCATATACATATATGTGCACATGCGTATAGTCTACCTAAAATGTAGGATTATGGGTTTCTTAAAGTGGAGTTCCACCCACTTTTACAACTCTTTAGCATCCCTCACTAAACTGTGCACTGTAAACGAGATGGATATTTTTGATTTTTTTTCTCAGCCCCTACTGTACATCTGCTGTATTCATTTTTCACTTCCTCCTCCCTGGCCGCGGCCCAGCGCATAATTTCCTGTTTGCAATGCCTTCTGGGAAGGGCCAGCAACTTCCTCTGACACTGCCGTTGCTATGGAAACCTGACCTGAAACCTATTACACTGCTTGTGCTGCACTGAGCGTGTGCGAGATCTGCAAGGATGGGATCCAGGAAGAAATACAGTCTGGCTTCAGATGCCCAGACTTAAGATGGCCACGGCCTGCTGTAAGTTTATAACATAACAAACTACTGCTATAAACTAACAAAACAGACCTTAGTTTACAGACTAACTTTACTAGAATACATTAAGCTTGTGTATTATAGGGGTATTTTTATTTAAAAAGTATAATTTCGTCCGGAACACCACTTTAATTTAAATACCGGTATACAGGATAAAGTCACTGACTGAGGGATATTGATCTACAAAAGTCACTTGCGTGTTCCTGATACATGGGGATCAGTGCTATAGTTGATAGATAGCAGGTCACCCATTTAAATGGCTTTCCCTCAGAGTGAACAAGAGGGGGCTTCATGTATCATATGATGACCTTAAAAAATATAGGCATCCGACATGTAATGAACCAATATGTGGTCAATTGCAGTCCAAGGAGGAGCAATACAGCAAAGGCCCCTATTGGGGGATTAGTCCCAGGGATGGCTATCAAAAGGCAGCTGGTAACGGTAAGGTCAATTATCTACGGAATGATAATTTGCAGCTCCCACGTAGGCACTCTTGCTATTGTATAGATACATCAGGCATTTATTTCACCTCTTGCGCAATCATTTCCTAGTTCAGTGGGCAGGTGCATACAGTGTGATATTTAAGCGTCTTACCGATGTGTTGGTTGACCTGGGTGTTTGCCTCCTTCCTGGCTGTGTATCCCGTCAGATAGTTCAGTAATCCCAGGCTGTCAGAGTGGTTTTTGTTGCCTCCGACCTCCTAGCCACAACCGCTCATTAGTTGAAGCACGATATGCGTTTATTGGGTGCGGAGTTGCGCTGGTCCTGTATCCATCCTGATGATTCCCATACACAGGGGCACACAGCGTGAGTCGACGTCACATGACCTCTGTGACGTCAACACGTTTCGCTTACTTTAGTGGGCGTAGCTGCATTTTCACCAATGATACTGTGTAGATGGATTGTATCGATTTACCACTATTAATAAATTCTGTACTCTTTTTTTGAACCAAGCGGTCCAGACTTTCTGTTGCAAAAGTAGCCACGTTTTTGAGTCTCGGTAGTGATACTTGGACTCTTTTTGTATATGTAAGCTATATATGAACCCCAAAGGGGAGCACTCACCATCCCATGCAGCGTCTGTCTGTTCCAGGCCCAATCTTCCCCCATCACGGCAGGTAGCGCCTCTAAGGACCTTCAGGGACCGGATCCCCCATATATTGGGGTCCACACCCCTGGACCTGTAAAGCACCCTTTGTGGTTTCCTTGGGCAAAGTAGACCAGGAATACCAACTTTAACAAGGGTCCAGCGCCTAAATAGGACACATTACAAGCAACACCTTGTTCTGGAGCCGAGGTTCGGGTACCATCCACTTTAGCTTAGTAAGCCATCCGAATGAATCCGATTATAACGTCCTCAATGGGACATTTTTTGAAGAAACTGAAGAGCTTCAATATCTATGACCATCACCTTCAAGACACTGGCGAAAAAACTGAGGTCCTTCCATTGTGGGAGGGGTTATATGGGAGGAACAGTCTTACTATTGGTTGCCAGTGTCCAATCACCTAAAGGTAAGCGTATAACCCACATAGTTGTTATTATGGTGCTCTGTGTCCCCTGATGTACAATAAAGAAAAATAAACACCCTGCAAGAAAGGCATAACATAGCTCATTATAAATTACTTACCTGAGATCGAAGCCCCCGAAATGGTCCTCATCCCCCCTCCTCCATCGCAATATCTCCTAGAGTGACTTCCAGGTATCGTGGCGCTGTGACTGGCCAGAGCCGCAATGACGTCACTCTCGTGCATGCGTGCGTGAGCCGCCACTAACCGCACAATCACCCTTAGAAACGGCACGCTCAGTGTGCCGTAGACATCGGTGCCTGCCTTTTGCAAATATCTCCTAAACCATGTAAGTTTAGAAGATATTTCTTGCACCTACAGGTAAGACTTCATTTAGGCTTACCTGTAGGTAAAAGTGGTCTGCAAGGGTTTACAACCACTTTAAAGACCAGAAGATTTTCCCACTTAAGGACCAGGCCATTTTTTGCGATACAACACTGCATCGCTTAAAGTGACATTTGCACCGTCGTGCGACGTTGTACCCAAATTTTTTCCCACAAATAGAGCTTTCTTTCGGTGGTATTTGATCACCTCTGTGGTTTTTATTTTTTCGCTATAAACGAAAAAAAGCAACAATTTTGAAAAAAAATTCTCTACTTTTTGCTATATCCAATTAAAAAAAAAAATTTCTTCAGTTTAGGCCAATCTGTATTCTACTTTTTTACCAAAAATAACGCAATAAGCGTATATTGATTGGTTTGCGCAAAAGTTAAAGTGTTTACAAAATAGGGGATAGATTTATGGCATTTTTATTATTTTTTTTTACTAGTAATGAGTGGTCAGCGGGGTTAACTTTAGGGGCGATCAAGGGGTTAAATAATGTGTTCCCTGGGAGGTGTTTCTAACTGTGGGGGGAGTGGACTGACTGGGAGTACAGAGATCACTGTTCCTAATAACTAGGAACAGATGATCACACTGAACTCCACTGACAGAACGGGATCTGTTTATTTACACTGACAGATCCCCGTTCTGCCTCTGTGTAGCGATTGTGGGTGGCCGGCAGACATTGCAGCCACGTGCATCAGCTCCCCCGCTGCGTAGCGGGTGTGCACCTGCTATAGCCATTTAAAGGGCTGAAGTACAGCTATGGCGATTCACTGGAACTAGCCGACCTGCTGCAGTATAATGGCGACTGGTCGGCAAGTGGTTAACCACCACACAAAAACTTGAGTCCTAAGAACTCGTTCACATGGGCATACTATACACCAGTATGAGGGCTGTTTGCCGGTGTCCTATCAAAATAGCCGTCTTGGAGGCAGCCATGTTGTTGGTTAGTATCAGGCGGACTAACAATGTCAATGTACATGCTTTCCAGTGTTGTGTCAAAACAGCAACTCGTCTAAATCTCAAATTACTAATGCTTTACAGTAACGGGAAGTGACATGATTGGAGATCTCGATGAACTGGCTATTTTGACAGAACACCGACACGGGGATGCACAGATGTTCCGTGTCTCCCCCCCATGCAGGCAGTCCCATTCGTTTCAATTGGGACCCAGAGGCTACATGGACACAGCTGCCATTCCAAAATAGGCAGCCAAGTGAGTGCACAGCTGTCAAATTGCGAGCAGCAGCTGTGCCCGGGAAGCCACCGAAACCCAACAGAAATGAATGGGACTGCCTGCATGGGGATACATGGAACACCTGTGCATTCCAATGGAGGCAAACATGGCCCTTGTGCAGGCGTACACTAAAGAATGCCCAAGTAAATGAGGCCCAAGGAGCATGCCTTACCAGTGATCCTGAGGCTGGTGACAACTTGCCACAGACAAGATTGCCAAGAAACCATTGCGGTGTCACGTCCTCACAGGCAGAAATTAGCAATGTGACATTCCTAGCATTGGAATAATACTAAGTTCCTGCTCTATAACTTGCATGTTCACTTGAATGGCAAAGCCACGATGACATCACTTCCGCCTCAAATGATAGCATGCCGTCCATTTAGAGTGCAGTGCACCGGTTATGTCACCGGCTGCTACACATGTAAATATATCCTAAAGGATGCAAGAGATATTTACTGTACCTATTGGTAAGCCTTACTATAGGCACAAAACAAAGGGAGTTTACTATCACTTTAAAGTGATAGATCCTCTTTCTCTACAATAAAAAAAAAATGTATACTTACCTGCTCTGTGCGATGGTATTGCACAGAGTTATCCCCTTATCTCTTTTACACCCATGAGTGCCCCATCAGCAAACCGGTCATTGAGGGGGCACCCCCCCCCCCCGTGACAGAATGTCCAAAGATGCACAGCACAGCTTATCCATTCCACTTGCTTCCTCCTAACAGGAGTTGACTGACATCCCACTGATTAGAATCTCTGGTGAGACCAGGAAGAGGGATGAGCTGTGCAGATGGGATTCAGGTAAGTGTTTGGGGAGAGGGAGAAACTAGTATTGGAGCGTTTTGTACCTTAATGCAGGGAATAGGGGAAGTATCGCTTTGAGCTCATTAAAGCGGAGTTCCACCCAAAAGTGGAATTTCCGCTCCTTTGTCTCCTCTCCCCCTCCAGTGCCACAAGTGGAACCTTTAGAGGGGAGGGGGGACAGGATACCTACGTCACAGGTATCCTGTTCCAACTTCCGGGAGGCCGGGCCGCAGCCCGTGACATCACTGCGGGGCTCCTCCTCTCCCTGACCAAGGGCCAGTAGGAGAGAGGAGCAGGTAAGGCTACACGGCGGGGTACCCTTACCTGCAATGGCGGCAGCACCCAACTGCTGATGGAAACATCGCTGGACACCAAAACAGGTAAGTGTCCTATTGAACACCACTTCAAACTGCACTTTTTTTTTACGGTGGGGAATACCTAGTTTGGACAGGAGCAATCACCAGAGTAGCTGTGATCACACAGTAACTGCGGGCTTTGATTAATCAGAGCAGAGAAATGCCAGGGAGTGGGAGTTTTTTCTTTTGGTGCGTGTATCACGTTCAGCGTCCTCAACTAGTTGCAGAGCTAAACCAACAGCAAGAAATGGAAGAAAGATCCTAGAGGTAACTGTGTGCAAGTTTACCCAACTTGTGGGGCCTCCAAACCCAAGACACCCGTGTGAAACCAAACCTGCACCTTTGAAATTTAAGCGGAGTTCCATACAAAAATGGAACTTCTGCTTTTTGGAACCCCCCCTCCGATGTCACATTTGGCACCTTTCAGGGGGGAGGGTGGTGCAGATACCTGTATAATACAGGTATTTGCACCCACTTCTGGGAATAGGCTCCCGCAGTCTACGCCCCTTCCCGCACCCCCCCGCTGTCAGCTGGGAAACACATGGGTCCCAGAGACAGCAGGGACCATCCAGATTGCGCAGTGCGACATGCGCAGTAGGGAACCGGGAAGTGAAGCCGCAATGTTTTTTTGGTGGACCTCCGCTTTAGGCAAAGGAAATGGAGGGTCTGACTAGTTACTGGTTAGGAACTGCGTGATGGTCCCAAGAATGTGTGCTTCATGTTAACTATACTATATGAAAACACACAAGCAGTAAAGAGGACCCAAACCAAATTCATTCATCATACAGTCTGCTAATTTCTTTACTGACAATGTTGCATGTTATGCAACAGCATTCCATAGACTGATAGAATACACATTATGAATCCTAGGAGGCTGCAGGGTATTCTACAGTGCATGTGCTGCACCATCATGGGACTGGCAGCAAGAATGTGGAAGAGGACCACCCCCCCCCCCCCCACACTACTGTGGCTCCCTAGAGATCCTAGCTTTCATCAGGGTCCCCAGCAGAGAGTACCTCTCACCCCTGTGTATCAGGGTCCCAGAGTTCCTCTCCCCCATGTGTATCAGGGTCCCAGAGTTCCTCTCCCCCATGTGTATCAGGGTCCCAGAGTTCCTCTCCCCCATGTGTATCAGGGTCCCAGAGTTCCTCTCCCCCATGTGTATCAGGGTCCCAGAGTTCCTCTCCCCCATGTGTATCAGGGTCCCAGAGTTCCTCTCCCCCATGTGTATCAGGGTCCCAGAGTTCCTCTCCCCCATGTGTATCAGGGTCCCAGAGTTCCTCTCCCCCATGTGTATCAGGGTCCCAGAGTTCCTCTCCCCCATGTGTATCAGGGTCCCAGAGTTCCTCTCCCCCATGTGTATCAGGGTCCCAGAGTTCCTCTCCCCCATGTGTATCAGGGTCCCAGAGTTCCTCTCCCCCATGTGTATCAGGGTCCCCAGCAAAGTCCACAAAAAAGAAGGTGCAACGATCTAGTGCATTATCCTAAAACCAATCGCTTTGATATAAAAAGTAGTATACTCACAAAATGACAATAAAATCAAGTTCACCACATAGCACAGCATCATCCCATCTACAGCACATCATACCACGTGGCAGGAGAAGATAAAGCTCCGATAGGCTAACGCGTTTTGAGGACTAGCCTCTTCCTCAGCCATCAGTGTTCCCATCAGCCAGGGCTCAGAGGAAGAGGCTAGTCCTTAAAACGCGTTAGCCTATCTGAGCTTTATCTTCTCCTGCCATGTGGTATGATGTGCTGTGGATGGGATGATGCTGTGCAATGAGCTTCATAATATTGGCATTTTGTGAATTTAATACTACCTTTTTATATCAAAGTGATGTTTTTTAGGATAATGCACTAGGTCGGTGCACCCGCTCTATTTTATGTGGTTCCAGACTTCCCCAGTCTTATGAGGGTAGCAAGACGAGAGCCATCCATACCAGGCAGAATGGAAGTTTAGTCTACTTGCATTGTGAGGGCCCACTCCCAAACACAGGAGATTCTTGTATCTATTTGATTCTTGTATCTATTTGTTCCCCAGCAGAGTCCCCCCCAGATCAGGGGCGCCCCCCCATCCCTCAGATCAGCGGCGCCCCAACCCTCAGATCAGGGGCCGCCCCCCCCTCACATCAGCGCCGCCCCCCCCATCCCTAAGATCAGCGGCGCCCCATCCCTCAAATCAGCGCTGCGCCCCCATCGCTCAGATCAGTGCCCCCCCCAATCCCTCAGATCAGCGGCGCCCCCCCATCCCTCAGATCAGCGGCGCCCCACCCCCCATATCAGCGGCGTCCCCCCCATCCCTCAAATCAGCGGCGCCCCCCAAATCAGCGGGGCCCCACCTCCCCATCCCTCAGATCAGCGGCGTCCCCACCCCCCAAATCAGCGGCGTCTCCCCCCCATCCCTCAAATCAGCGGCGTCCCCCCTCATCCCTCAGATCAGCGGCGTCCCCCCCCCCATCCCTCAAATCAGCGGCGCCCCCCCCCATTCCTCAAATCAGCGGCGTCCCCCCTCATCCCTCAGATCAGCGGCGTCCCCCCCCCATCCCTCAAATCAGCAGCACCCCCACCTCCCCATCCCTCAAATCAGCGGCGTCCCCCCCATCCCTCAAATCAGCGGCGCCCCCACCCCTCAGATCAGCGGCGTCCCCCCTCATCCCTCAGATCAGCGGCCACATGGATCTCATGGGTTTTACTGTACTGTCCATCTATAGAGATAAGCAGACAGCCCTCCAGCCATGCCGCTCATTGATGAATGGAGAACAGTAGTTGATCAGCTCAGTCCTCCAATCTCTGACACTGTATGACTGCAGCACCAAACACTGCACACACTCCTCCACTCAACACAGCCTGACTAGGCCGCACTCCGAGCCCGGCCTGAATGTACGCGATCCTCACTCATCTCTGGACAGAACGGGTTATAAACACTCTGCAGTCGAGCGGGCCTCGGCGCGGTGCATTGTGGGAGGTCCTCCGCACGTGCCCGCACTGAGAGGACGGTGACGTCACGGCGGAGCACAATGGCCTCCATTTTGAGCGGATAACCGACCGCAGATCATGGCTCCCCTCACACCGACCTCCGCCGGATCCTACACCTCGCCGTCCCTTCTTCCGACACAAAATGGCGGAACACGTGCAGACAGGCGCGCGCGAGAGGCCGCGCACCTCAACGTCCCCCCCTTCCCATCCCCCCGCAGAGTACAGTCCCGTCTCACCCGTTCTTTAGGTCCACTTCCAGCAGCTTCCCGTAGCCTCCGAAGAACCTCTGGATGTCTTTCTCCCGAACATGATAGCTGAGTCTCCCGATATAAACACGCGGCATGGCGACACAAGAAGAAGAAGATGGCGGCCTCAGCTCCACAGCAGAGTGACGCGACAAAGGCGGGAGGGAGTCTTTATAAACTACGGGGGCGTGTCCGGAGGAGGGGGCGGAGAATGTCCTGCCGGGAGAACGAGAGCGAGATTTTCTGTCCCCGCCCACCCCCTGTGTGTGGACACGTGGACGGCGATAGTTATGTGTTGGGGGCGGGGAGGGGGGTTTGTATTCCCGGGACCTCCTCCTCATACATGGATCAGATTCCTGCAAATCACCGATCCCTATCCATATCCTTCCTTATGTTTTCATTCATGTGACCCACATTCACCAACCATACCGCCCAGAACGAGGGACACCTATTATAAAAAGTATGCAGGCATAGGACACACCCCCTTAAAAGGGGAATTATAACCAAAAAAAAATGAGTTAAAGCCACAAGTGCTGTTTTTTTTTTACCACTACTATTCCTTTAAACCGGCTATTGAATTTTACAAATGCAGCCATTTAGAATTTGGATGAAAGGTTTAGCACTCGGAAACACTTTTTGAAAGATAAAAAGTTTTTTGTTTTTTTTTTATATACAACTATATAGATCAGACCAAAATGAGGGACACATGAGGAGGACAGAGGGACATTGCTCCAAATCAGGGACAGTTGGGAGCTATGCATTCACCTAGGAGGATCCATACATTGGAGAACTAGGGGGCCCCACATTTTTCACTATCGGGGCCACCGAGTATTTTTTTTTACTAATATTCAGACTCAAAACATTGTTATATATATATAAATCATAGCTCCCAACTGTCCCTGATTTTGAGGGACTGTCCCTGATTTCAAGCTACTGTCCCTGATTTGGAGCAATGTCCCTCTGTCCTTCTTTCCTCCTCATTTTGGTCCGATCCATATAATTGTATATAAAATGCATTTTTTTATCTTTCAAAAAGTGTTTCCCAGCACTAAACCTTTTATCCGAATTCTAAATTGCTGCATTTGTCAATTTTAAAAGGCGATATAAAGGAATAGTAGTGGTAAAAAAAAGCCCTTGTGGATTTAATGAAGCTTTTTTTTTGGTTAATTCTCCTTTAAGGGGGTGTGGCAGGGGGGCGTGTCCTATGCCTACTTATGTTTGCTACTAGTTGTCCCTCATTCCCATCTCAAAATGTTGGGAGGTATGTATAAATGAGTCCCCCCCCCCCTTACAAAAGGATCCCCATCAGAACATCATCGCTCCCAACTGTCCCTGATTTGGAACAAAGTCCCTCTTTTCCTCCTCATTTTGGTCTGATCTATATAATTGTATATAAAATGCCCTTTTTAGCTTTCAAAAAGTGTTTTCCAACACTAAACCTTTCATCCAAATTCTAAATTGCTGCATTTGTACATTTTAAAAGCCAATATAAAGGAAACGTAGTGGTAGAAAAAAAGCACTTGTGGGTTTAACCAGTTCCCGACCGGCGCACGCCGATGTACGTCAGCAGAATGGCACGGCTGGGCAAATGGGCGTACCTGTACGTCCATTTGAATTCCCCGCCGTGCCATTGCGTGCGCGCTGGTGGCTCCGTGAGTCGGGTCGCGGGTCCCGCGGACTCGATCGCCGCGGGGATACCCGCGATCGCCTCACAGAGAGGACGAACGGGGAGATGCTGATGTAAACAGCATCTCCCCGTTCTGCCTAGGGACAAGGAGCAGTGATCAGTGACGTCACACACACACAGCCCATCCCCCTACAGTTAGTAATCACTCCCCTAGGACATACTTAACCCCTCCCTGCCCCCTAGTGGTTAACCCCTTCACTGCCAGTGTCATTTACACAGGAATTAGTGCATTTTTAATCGCACTGATCGCTGTATAAATGACAATGGTCCCAAAAATGTGTCAAAAATGTCCGACATGTCCGCCATAACGTCGCAGTCACAATAAAAATCACTGATCGCCGCCATTACTAGTAAAAAAAAAATTATTAATAAAAATGCCATAAAACTATCCCCTATTTAGTAAACGCTATAACGTTTGCGCAAACCAATTATTAAATGCTTATTGCGATTTTCTTTTTACCAAAAATATGTAGAAGAATACGATCGGCCTAAACTGAGTAAAAAAAATGTTTTTTTATATATTTTTGGGGGATATTTATTATAGCAAAATGTAAAAAATAATGCGATTTTTTCAAAATTGTCGCTCTTATTTTGTTTATAGCGCAAAAAATAAAAATCGCAGAGGCGATCAAATACCACCAAAAGAAAGCTCTATTTGTGGGAAAAAAAGGACGTCAATTTTGTTTGGGAGCCACGTCGCACGACCGCGCAATTGTCAGTTAAAGCGACGCAGTGCCGAATCGCAAAAAACGCTCTCGTCAGGAAGGGGGTAAAATCTTCCGGGGCTGAAGCGGTTAACTAATTTATTTTTGTATAATTCTTCTTTAAAGTGGATGTAAACCCGATTTTTTTTAAATTTTTTTTTATCATACTGTAGAGTATAAGATTTCCTATCATTTGAGCCCAGTCTTGCCACACAGTTAATCCATCTCTGAGCAATCCTCTTTTATTGTTCAGTGAGATAAATCTTGACAAACAGAGAAAAACTTTGTCAAATCCTCCCCCTTTCTGTGAGTGACAGGTGATTTACATCTCGTGCTTCAGCCTAAGGCCCCTTTCACACTTATACGACTTCAAAGTCACGCGATTTTGCTGCTATTTTTCTGCGATTTGGGAGCAGTACTACTTTGTACGACTTTGCCACAACTTTGGTATTAACAATTCTCAGCTTGTGCTTACAAAGTAGCGCTGAAATCGTGTCTATATTATTCAGGCACGATTTGCATGCTACTTGAGGGTTTAACATTGCGGTCTATGGAGTACAACTCGCATGGAAGTTGGACCAAAGTAGTGCAGGGACTACTTTGAAGTCGGCACGACTTAAAGTGGGGTTCCACCCAAAAAACAAAAATACCTGGAAAAAATCTAAAAAAAAAAAAACAAAAAAAATTTGGATATTTTTTTTTTTTTTCACTTACCTCTAAATGCCTGTTGCTAGGTGGTCCCTCGTAGTCTGCCTGTTCCTTTGCCTGGGCTGGTGACATCACTTCCCCTCAGGCACAGGAAGGGCTCGGCTCTGCTCCCTCCCTCCTGTCAATCATCTGGGACCCATTACAGGTCCCAGGTGATTGAGCGGCCAATCACGGCACGCGGCGCCGCTCGCGCATGCGCAGTGGGTGCCAGGCTGTGAAGCCACAGCCCGGCGCCCACAGTTGAAATGCCGGCGCCAACGAGCGAAGGGGGGGGACGAGCGGGGCCTCGATCCCCCGCATCGCTGGACCCAGGGACAGGTGAGTGTCCAATTAAAAGTCAGCGGCTGCAGTATTTGTAGCTGCTGACTTTTAATTTTTTTTTTTTTTTGACGGCCCCCCCTGGGTGGAACTCCTCTTTAAAGTCATGCCAATATGAATGGTAGTCATTGAAAATCATGGAGAATGACTTGTCATACGATTTTGCAGTACAAAATCGTGGGACAAGTCGTATAAGTGTGAAAGGGGTCTAAGAGACATGCAGTATTTTTAAATTCCCTCCCCCACTCCTTTCTTCAGCAGCTCTGCAAGGATTGGCTGTTCCACACCTCATCATGATTTGGCATGCTGAAGTCATGTGTTTATTTTCCTGTCTTTTCACTGGATGTTAGAGATCATAGCAGAAGTTCAGCAGAAGATCAGTGTTAGAAATGCATATTGACAAGGGGAGTGTAGAGGTGGGCGGGGAGTCTACTGACATCACGACTCCACCCACCGAGCTCCAGACAACAGACCCGCCCACAGAATCTGCAGTTTTTCGGGTCTCATAACAGACAGAGGGGAGACATTTGACAGGTAAAGATACATGCAGGAGGCATGTATATCCTTATAGATAACCCCTATGGCAGTAGTTTAGAAAGGATGACATTGGGTTTACATCCACTTTAAGGGGCGTGTCCAATGCCTACATACTTTTGCTAATAGGGGTCCCTCATTCCCATCTCAAAAAGCTGTGAAGTATCTCAGAGTTCCCCTTAGAGCAGAGTCTCCACCCCCCCCATCATAGTCCCTACTTACTACAGAGTTGCACCCTCCCCCCCAAAAGTAGGTCTTCAGGGTACAATATTTCCTTCTACATTACTTTGATCTACACCATAGACAAATCGGCTTCATTGTTGAGGCCACCAAGTATTGTCTCAAACACAATTATTTTGTGTTTGACGACCAATACTACCTTCAGATAAATGGCACTGCCATGAGGGGGCCTCATTTGCCCCAAGCTATGCCCACCTGACTATGGGGCTATGGGAGCTACAACACATCCATTATTTAGCTCATCCCCCACAGCTATTACCCTTTTGTATACCTTGACCCTCCCTCCTAAATTGTAAGCTCTAAAGAGCAGGGCCCTACGATTCCCCCCTGTATTGAATTGTATTGTAATTGTACTGTCTGCCCTAATGTTGTAAAGCGCTGCGTAAACTGTCGGCGCTGTATAATAATAATAATAATAATAATCATCACAACCCCTTTGCACAACACATTGTGTTTTATGGGAGGTACAGTGCCTTAAAAAAGTATTCATACCCCTTGACATTTTCCACGTTTTTTCATGTTACAACCAAAAATATAAATGCATTTTATTGGCATTTTATGTGATGGACCAACACAAAGTGACACATAATTGTGAAGTGGAAAAAAAAATTATAAATGGTTTTCAAAATTTTTTACAAAAAAATATCTGAAAAGTGTGGAGTGCATTTGTATTTAGCCCCCTTTACTCTGATACCCCTAACTAAAATCTAATGGAACCAATTTTCTTCAGAAGTCAACTAATTAGTAAATAGAATCCACTTGTGTGTAATTTAATCTCAGTATAAATACAGCTGTTTAGTGAAGCCCTCAGAGGTTTGTTAGAGAACCTTAGTGAACAAACAGCATCATGAAGGCCAAGGAACACACCAGACAGGTCAGGGGTAAAGATGTGGAGATGTTTAAAGCAGTGTTATGTTATAAAAAAATATCCCAAGCTTTGAACATCTCACAGAGCACTGTTCAATCCATCATCCAAAAATGCAAAGAGCATGGTACATCTGCAAACCTTCCAAGACATGGCCGTCCACCTAAACTGACAGGCTGGGCAAGGAGAACATTCATCAGAGAAGCAGCCAAGAGGCCCATGGGAACTCTGGAGGAGCTGCAGAGATCCACAGCTCAGGAGGGAGAATCTGTTCACAAGACAACTATTAGTTGTGCCCTCCACAAATCTGGCCTTTATGGAAGAGTGGCAAGTAGAAAGTCGTTGTTGAAAGAAAGCCATAAGAAGTCCTAACTGCAGTTTGTGAGAAGCCATGTGGGGGACACAGCAAACATTTGGAGAAGGTGTTCTGGTCAGATGAGACCAAAATTGAACTTTTTGGCCTAAAAGCAAAATGCTATGTGTGGCGGGAAACTAACACTGCACATCACCCTGAACACACTATCCCCACCGTGAAACATGGTGGTAGCACGGTCATGTTGTGGGGATGCTTTTCTTCAGCAGGGACAGGGAAGCTGGTCAGTTTATGGGAAGATGGTAGGAGCCAAATACAGGCCAATCTTAGATTAAAACCTGTTAGAGTCTGCAAAAGACTTGAGACTGGGGCAGAGGTTCACCTTCCAGCAGGACAACGACCCTAAACATACAGCCAGAGCTACAATGGAATGGTTTAGATCAAAGCATGAGACAAAAAGGAAAAGGTCTGGTGTCACCCACAAACCACCTCCATCCTAATATATGCAACAAAAAACAGGAAATCTCCCGGGACTTTAAATGAGGTGAATGCGGTTAGCCAACAATTGACAGAGTAAATGCAGTCTCAAAATTTTTTAAAATAGTCATGCAAACATAAACATGAATCATAGCCAAGCCACTGAAATGATACATATAGTAGAAAATGTCATTACACGTATCAAGGTATAAAATGTAAATTGCAGAGTACACATGCAAAAAGGTATCCTAACGCATTTCGCAAGACCATGCTCGCTTCATCAGGGGTAGATGTGTGTGTAGTACATCTGTAGGGGGTATAATGAACCAAATAAGTATCAACATAGACATGGTATCATGACAATTAGTCAAGGGGGTCCAAAAACGCATGGCCCTATACTCACCAAAGGCTGGATCAGACTGCCAATCGCTTGATACCCAGAGGCAGCAGTAATGAGTGTCCGGCTCGGGAGCTGAGGAGGCAGAGGAAAAACCAACCCAACAGAGCACAAACGGGGGGCAGACGTGGTCGGGATGGGGGGAATGTGTCACCAAAGATCTTCCAGTATCCATTAATAATGTCAACTAAAACAGAAATATATATTTATCAATAGGTGCTGCCATGCCAGCATAGAAGTAAAGTAGTTTATAGTAAGTAAAGTATGTATAGGCATGAACCAAATTGCTTCAATAATGGCATGAGCTAGGAATCTAGGAAACAATGGAGAAAAAAAAATATAGAAATAAAATAGGACAAAAACAGTGTGATAAAGTATGTGTCCAGTATAGCATGTATCCAAGTCCATTGTATATGTCAGCTGAGAAAAAAATATATGTATGTCAGTTAGTACTATACCAACAGAGTAACCATGGAGTATGCAATGTAATGAAAAAAATATATATACACACATATGAACCAATGTTGTTCAAAGCTAGATGGACTTGCAAACTCGGAGACAGTGAAATGAATGAGATGAATGTGTAATGGTGTGTGCATGATATGAACCATGAGAGTGAATATAATAATGTATGAGACAATGTATATGGCAGATCATGCTAAAGTTAAGTGCTCAAATGTGAAGGGAGTGAATGGATGATTAGCATCCATCAAGGAGTGGGGACTCACCTTGAATGAAGTAAACTGCTGCATGTGAGTGAAACAGGAAACAGGAAGTGACAAACAGATCCCAGCCATGACTAGCCCTCAATCTATATATGGTTTAGATCCAAGCATATTCATGTGTTAGAATGGCTAAGTCAAAGTACAGGCCTAAATCCAATTGAGAATCTGTGGCAAGACTTAAAAATTGCTAGAGTAAGATGGTGGGTGGAATGTCCTAATAGATACGGCACCTCTTCCCTGAATAAAGGATAAATAACAAAGCAAGGAGGAGGGGATTATAGCGGTGCCAGTAACAATTGAAACACACTTGGTATATAAAAAATATATCAAATCTTTAATAGTGTAAAGTTTAAAATCAAATCATACAAAGAATTATAAACAGTAATGCCCCGTACACACGGTCGGACATTGATCGGACATTCCGACAAAAAAAATCCTAGGATTTTTTCCGACGGATGTTGGCTCAAACTTGTCTTGCATACACACGGTCACACAAAGTTGTCAGAAAATCCGATCATTCTGAACGCGGTGACGTAAAACACGTACGTCGGGACTATAAACGGGGCAGTAGCCAATAGCTTTCATCTCTTTATTTATTCTGAGCATGTGTGGCACTTTGTGCGTCGGATTTGTGTACACACGATCGGAAATTCCAACAACGGATTTTGTTGTCGGAAAATTTTATAGCCTGCTCTCAAACTTTGTGTGTTGGAAAATCCGATGGAAAATGTGTGATGGAGCCTACACAAGGTCGGAATTTCCGACAACAAGGTCCTATCACACATTTTCCGTCGGAAAATCCGACCGTGTGTACGGGGCATTACAGTGTAAAGTTTAAAATCAAATCATACAAAGAATTATAAACAGTAACAGTATACAAGTGGGCTCCTTGAGGGTAGGGACTGATGTGAGTGTGTGATATATGTGTGGAGCGCTGCATAAAAATTGACACAGCGCTATATGGGTACCTTAAATAAAAAAAATAGGGATAATTGTAGACACGCACCCACACTCGCTCAGGTTGAACTCGATGGTCTGGTGTCTTTATTCAACTTTACTAACTATACAGTTTATCTGTTGACCGACACCAATGATGTTGAATGGTAGTAGCAGGTCAATTCATCCCTACTAGTTTCGCCAAAGCATTGGCTTCATCTGGGGAACAGAATATAGTAGAAAGTAAATGATGGCTCTAAAAAAGAAAAGAAACCCGTCACAGACACAGAATAAAGTAAATATGAAATAACTTAACACAGATCAATGAGCGATTGATCAACATAGAGATCACAATCCTGTTCAACTAAAACCTCATGCATCCCACGAGGGGGGGGGCTTTCATATGATATAATAAATCCCCATGTAACCACACCCCAGACATACCCCGTCAGAGCTCCCAGAGCAAAGTAGGCACAATCAAGCAGCTGGGGACGACAGTCGCACTCAGCCCTGTAATTGGCTACAGAGGGCCTATAGGGGATGCCCATAAAAAATGAAAAACAAAAGAATTAAATAAAGTAACAAATATGTCATTTTATTACTATTAACGTGGGCTAAGAAGCCTCAATACATACCAAAACCATACAGATCAGGAAACAAGAGTGAGCGCTAGCCAGATCTATATAATTCCCTGCCTCAGTATGTCCGATCAGCCCCTACCCTGTCCACCTTTAGGAGATCCCTAAAAACTCATTTATTCAGGGAAGCCTATCCCACACCCACATAACTGTCCCCGAGCCACCCCCATCAAATCATTCTTTGCAGCTATTACCTTTTGTACCACCACCCCCTCCCTTTAGAATGTAAGCTCTACAAACAGGGCCCTCCTGTACTCTTTGTATTGAACTGTACTGTAATTTTTTTGTCCCCCTTATACATTGTAAAGCGCTGCGTAAACTGTTGGCGCTATATAAATCTCGTATAATAATAATAATAAATAATAATAATATAATGTACTTGAGTATGTTGAGACAAAGGTATGATTGAAAAAGGGGGCTGGAACAACAATAAAAGTTCATGGTATTAATGGCATAGATATTGACATTTCTAAAGCTTACAACAAAATGCCTCCTATGGTGCATATAAAGAACTTAAGTTTGTAAAGGAGCAAATGCTTCCCCTTATATAGTAACAGCCAGCAAAGGCATCTGAAAGCCCAGTGAAGTCAAAATAAGCCAGTGTGGAAAGCTGGAGGCAAAGACCACACTTTGCTGCCAAAAAAGTCCAAATGGCTCTATCACCTAAGTCTGAGTTTAATGAAAAAACCCACAATCAGCATAATAAATTACAATGGACATCTAAAAATGAAAAGAAGAACAGGAGTTCTAAAGGGATAGGGAATATAGTCAGAGAACCGAGATTACCTTGTACGCAAATAGCAAAGCCACAGCGCTCAAAAAAGTCATCAATGACTGTAAGATAGTGGCAGCCTTTTAAACCCCCCACCTGATCGGTATGGCTAATTAGCCAATCGGGAGCGGACAAAGGATGACCCGAACGCCTGCGCAGTGTCTACGGTCGGTAGCCTACAATGCCCAGGATGCCGAGCGCGACTCGAGTCACGTGGTGTGAAAACGACCAAGTAATGATGACAGGCTAGGGCATAGTCAGGGCACGGGCCTACCAATGAATGAGGGGAGGAAGTAGACTCCGCCCATCAGAGGAGGGAAGTAAAAGAGGCCGATATACAATCGAACGGACAGGAAGCGCAGGCACAGGCCGAAGGGGCGGGCCAACTGTCAGCCACAATCAGCCCTTGGGTGTCCATGCAGCTAAAGGCTGTAGAGGGACATAGCCCCCAGAATGCATAAAGGCGCCCAGCTTGTTAAAGCCAGGAGAGGTGGGGCAGTCTGGAATTAGGGTCCTTTCACACTGGGGCAGTTTGCAGGCGCTATTGCGCTAATAATAGCGCCTGCAAACCGACCCGAAAGTGCCGCTGTTTTGGCTTTCACACTGGAGCGATGCGCTAGCAGGACGGGAAAAAAAGTCCTGCCAGCAGCATCTTTGGAGCGCTGAAGGAGCGGAGTGTATACCGCTCCTTCACCGCTCCTGCCTATTGAAATCAATGGGACAGCGCGGCTATACCGCCGGCAAAGCGCCTCTACAGAGGCACTTCTCGGCCGCTAGCGGGGCGTAAAACCGCCCCGCTAGCGGCCGAATACCGACGGTAAAGCTCCGCTTACAATAGCGGCGCTTTACTGCCGACGCCGCCCCCGCCCCAGTGTGAAAGGGCCTTTAGTCTGGAATTATTCCCCCTGTCCCTAATTCCAGACTGCCCCACCATTGTCATTATCTGGGATGGTCCATCCACTAGGATTTCAGAATTTGTTTCACATTGTAACAAAAACTAATCCGTTTAATGCTTTACCCATGTTCATGATTCCCATACCTTGATCTTATTGGATTTGGTCCTGGGTTCCCATAATAGCCAGATCATTACCAAAAATAATTTTAAGGAAACCGCAGGTAATTCCTATATCCAATTGGCTTATGACATTCCCCAATCATAAAACCGGTATTACCAGCAAATGAAGAGAAAGCACCACATAGTGAAACCCATAGTAAAATGTCAAACCATTTATTTAAGATTGTACTTACAAAACAGTAGTTAAAACGATCATTGGTTTATTACAAGTAACGCCACGGCTCGATGGGCTCTGTCCATCTCAATATGTTTGTCAGCGGCCTCCCCCAGCAGGTTGTTAAACAGGGCCTGCAGGGGGGGACTGTAGTTCTTCAGCTTCTTCTGATTCGGGCAGGCCTCACAGGCAAATGTTGTTCCTGCGTCCCCTAGTGTCCTCGACGTGACTCTGCATGTCTCTCAGCAAGAGGCGGTGGTCTGAGCCCTGAATTTGAGTGAGGTGGACTGCCAATTTGGTCTCCTGTATCTCCTCCTCCGCCATTTCCACCCTGTCCGCTAGGTGTTTGAGGCCCGTATGGAGGGCCTTGATTTCAGCTCGGCAGGTGGCTTTTATGTCTTCTATGACCTGTTTGAAATCCTCCTTAGTTGGAAAGCTTGTAGATAGGATTGCCACGGGGGAATGGGATGGGGATGGGCCGCAACGGCTCGGTATGGGTGAAAATGAGAAGCTGAAGCCTGAGAATGGAAGTCCTCCACTGGGGTGCTGTGAGCTCGGAGGGGTAGGCTGCGGTGGTGGGTCCCAGGACTCGGACCACCTTGAGGTGTGGGAGGGCAGTGGAGTTGGTGCTAGTGGGCTTCCCATCTGAGGTTGGGCCCAAGAGCTTGCCATCTGGGCATAGGATGGGTGGGGGGTCGTAGCATTTCCCCTGGTGGAGCTAGAGTCTCTGGAGCGGGACTGTCTCTGGGCCTTGGGGAAGGCTGGAGCAGGCTCGCTAAGTGAGTGAGGCCTACTACCTACTGCAGGCACTGGGTAGGCCCGTGGGTGCATGGGACCTGGGAGGGCTGGAAAGTCCTCCACATCTTCTGAGGGGGTAGGAGAGTCTGGGCTGCTCTTGTGGATGCCAGGGTCTGAAGCTGCCCGCAGTAATCTCGGGAAAGAAACCATGCACTGTGTGTACGGTGCAGAGGGCTGGATGTGGGTTGCGGCCTGCTCCCCATGTGGCGTGGCTGGGGGGGAAAAGCCCATTGTGGGCGACTTACCGCCTCTGGGGGTCCGTCGGGCCCTGGGACCATGAGCTGGGATGCTGGCTGTCCAAATGAGGTTGCTGAGCCTGGGATGGTGAGTGCGAGAAGGCCCGAGAACAGGAGGAGGCGGCGTTCGGCGCCATCTTGTCTTCTTCACGTAGAGGCATGTTGGGCACTCTAAAGTAGTCCTGGAAGGACGTGGAGGACCCCAGTGGAGGTTGGGATGATCTCCTGGCTGATGAGGATCGAGTGGTCCGTGATCCTCCCATGGATGGGTAAGCTAAGTCACCGATTTTTGCCTGGATTCTGCAGGCTGAGGGAGAGCTATCTTGCTAAGCGTGCATCCAGGTCGGCTTCCGGTCACTCCCCCTTTACAAACTTTCTTGCAGATTTATTACCTTTTGTTATTCTGTAAAAGTTTTTGTTTGTCTGTCTATGTTGTGCACTTTAGTCACTGAATTTTAATGGGAGCGAGTGATTTGATTTCATAATATTCCTAAGCTGCTGCTTTCCCCGAATTTAAGTATCTCACCAAAATATATGTAGAAGGATGTGGTCAGTGGTCACTGGGAGGGGCTGAGGCATTGTCAATTTTGGGACATTATATTATAGAGAGACAACTTGGAGCTGACTGTGTGGGGAGAGTGAGAGCGTAAAATCAGAATAACTTTAATTTTTACCCCTAATTCAACCCCACAGATACAGAAAACCTCAAATGATGGGCCAAGTCAAGCCAGTGGCAGTGCATAACCACAGCAAACTATTTGCACTGCTCTTTTAGGTGCTTCAAAATACAAAATTCTAAAGCCGCGTACACACGGTCGGACTTTTCGTCTACAAAAGTCCAACGGACGCTGACGGACTAAAGCTGGCTGGTAATCCGATCGTGTGTGGGCTTCTCCGGACTTTCAACTGACTTTTTTAGCCTCAAATCCGACGTACTTTAGATTTGAAACATGCTTCAAATCTTTCCGACGGACTCGAGTCCGGTCGAAAAATCCGCTCGTCTGTATGCTAGTCCGACGGACAAAAACCCACGCTAGGGCAGCTATTGGCTACTGGCTATGAACTTCCTTATTTTAGTCCGGTGTACGTCATCACGTAAGAATTTTGTGTGATCGTGTGTAGGCAAGTCTGTTCGTTAGAAAGTCCGCCGCAAGTCCGTCGAAAGTCCGCCAAAAGTCCGTCGAAAGTCTGTCGGACAGGCTGTCGGACTTTTGTAGCTGAAAAGTCCGACCGTGTGTACGCGGCAAAAGGAACAACATGCCAGGGAGGAGGCCATAGCAAGATGGATTGGGCGCACCGGATTACCAGTCAGAACGATTGAAGATGAGGACTTTGTTAGCATGATGGAGACAGTAGATAGGAAGCTGACGGTTCCAAAGAAAACTAAAATAAGCAATATGATTGACAAACAGTATGAAGATGAAAAACAAAAATTCAAAAAGAGAGTGGCTGCTGCTTGGAGAGTATCTATTTGCACTGATTTGTGGACCAAAAAAGGACTCTCAGCTTCATTCCTTGCCATAAGTGCATGCTACTTTTATGTTGAACAACATAAATACACATCTAACACTATTGTTGGCCCTTGAACAAGTAGCCCACCCACACACTGCACAGTCAATCAAATCGTGTGTGGACAAATGCTTGCAAGAGTAGGACATACCAAAGAGGAAGATCCTTACAGTGATAACAGACAACGGGAGCAATATGGTGGCAGCATTTTAACAGCATTTAAACAACATTTAAACAAACCGCAGCAGCAGCAGCAGAACCACCCAGCTCTAGTGAGGAAGACTCCCTCATGACGGCAAGTGACTCTGAGGCTGAGACCGAAATTGATGATCTGCGGTGAGCCATTTTTATTATTCTATTACATGATGACATGGTTTACACCAGTCAATTATTACATGGATAGGAGATGATTGACATGGGGGCGCTATCTGCTCTACTCTACGGGGGAACATTTGTTATTTTTCCACTTTATTTGTAGTCTTGTGTACTGTAAAAGCATTCCCATAAGATGTTAAGTGTTAAAATAATAGAATAGAACAGAAACCTTTTCTATACTTAATGCTTATTTGGCTGTGTGTTCACTTGTTAGGTACCAACAGATCGACATGTACCAGACACCATGTGTGTTGCATACCTTGCAACTTGTGGTCCACATGGTGCATTAGGAGGCAAGTGTGAAGAGAATACTGGTCTAAAGCAAGATCAATAGTGAAATCCTTCAGCAAGTCTTCAATTGCAACACAGAAGCTATTGGAGCATTGTGGCCTTATTCTTTTAAATGACTGCCTCACACGCTGGTCAAGTACCTTCAACATGATCGCAAGACTCCTCAAACTGAAAGAGTCAGTCTGCCAAATCGCAAACAACATGGAATGGGACAGCTTGCTCCCTAGTGAATGGCAAAAGCTCACATCATTGCATGATCTACTGCTACCTTTTGCAGAACATACTAAAACTCTCCAAAGAGACACCATGTCCATGTCCTTGGCTGTCCCTGCCCTCTTTGATCTGCTCAGCCACCTTGAGGACTTTAAACAGAACACTAGCTACCAACACCTTGCCACAACTACACAGTGATGAAAGGGAGTGTGAACCAGCATTTTGCTTCATTCCTAGATCCAACTGACGAAACATTCTCTCCACTTGCAGCAGCTGCTTGTTTTGTCAACCCTATCGTCTGTGAAACCCTTGTTGATGTGGCGGATGAGAATATTCAGGAACTGCTTAAAAAGGCAGAGGAGTATGCCGCAAGAAAAGCCACATTGCCACACACACAACATGAGAAATTGTCTGAAGAAGATGATGTGGTGGAAGAGCTATCGCAGGAAGTGGAAGAAGCACCGGCATCCACATCTAAGCAGCCAGTCTTTTGGTTTCTTTCTAAATGCCGCAGAAGACCCAGGCAGAGGATCTCCCCAAACAGCATAGAGCAGCAGATCAGAAAAAATGAGCCTACCTCCACGGAACAGCGATCAGAGCAGCGGTATTGTGACATCCCACAGAGCTGGACTGACGACAGGGCAAGACTGGGAAGGAGCCGGAGGAGCCTGTCATCTGGGAGTTCCGGAGCGTCTTGTGGAGAGGAGCATCGCAGCAGTACCGGCCGGCCGGAGACAGAACCCTACACATCAGAACGGAGTCTCCTGACAACACTGTCCGGGTTGGGTGAGAGGGCTGTTGCCCCCAAGTTCCTTTTTGCACTTTTATACACCTGTGTACAGGAGACAGCGTTGCTGGGAACCATAGTCCCACAAGCAGATTCAAGAGGAATTAGTACTGAGTTTTTGGCATCAAAGTTAGTTAAAGTGCCACAGCACCAGAGCCTGGCTTTCATCTTTTTAGCATACTTTGATAAGCAACCATTAACCCTTGGATTATAAAATTACCTTGTTGCTAGCAGAAGAAAAGAAGACAAAGAAGGACTGTTCAGTAACACATGAGGCCTTGGGTTATTTTACTATATCAGGGCGGTGTGATATTATAGGAGGGAGCTCCCTAGTGTTGTATTATACTTGATCAAGTTAGTTATTTGATTTAGTACAGCTTGAAGCGCGCAGGAAATAGGACAGTGCTTAGAGTGAGATACACTCACTCTGACGGTATCCTATTTACTTTGTTATACCTCTCATATATTACTTCAGACATTATACACCTGTATTGTACCTTTGTAATATAAAGTTTAGTTGTCTGTCAGACTATGTTGGTCTTACAGTACAACTATTGTAGTTTAAACCTTTTACAACAACTACGGTAAATACGGTTATTATTTAAGTACAACTGTGTGATTGCTGTTTTTTCCTCTTCATCACCAGCCAAGAGGAGGGTAAGGTAACTACAGATAGGTATATTATATTGAGTATTGTGAATTTGCCTTTGTGATTTCAGTTTACTGTACACTATTACACCACAGCTGTGTCAGGGGGACTGAGATATTCAAGGGGGTATTACGCAGATTACAGGCCCAAAATAAATCAGCACCTCCTTCGGGGGTCCGTGCTACACTTGTATACATGATCTGACATTTGTGTCAGATCATTGTACCTGTTAAAGCATTCCATAAGTGTCAAATGCTTTTATTGACAATTACATTAAGTTTATGCAAAGAGTCAATATTTGCAGTGTTGACTTGAGTTGACCCTTCTTTTTCAAGACCTCTGCTGTAATTTGCCCTCGGCCTGGCATGGCATGTTGTCATTGTCAATCAACTTCTGCGCCACATCCTGATTCCTGACTGATCTGGCACTGACACTGGCAGTGGCACTGCCCATTCTTGCATAATCAATGCTTGCAGCCTGTCAGAATTTGTGGGGATTTTTTTGGTTCACTCACCAGCCTCTTTAGGTCAGATTGACCATGACCAAGACCAAGGTCTGTGTAGTTTCCTGGCCATGGACCCAAAATTTAAATTTTGTGTTCCCACTTCCCCAAACCACTTAGTTATCACTTTTGCCTTATGGGGAGGAGCTCCATCATGCTGGAAAAGGCATTGTTGTTCATCACCAAACTGTTCTTAGATGGTTAGGTGAAGTTGTTCTCGGAGCCTGAGGATGTTTTTGTACCATTTATTCATGGCAAAATTGTGAGTGGGTCCACCACTTCCTTGGCTGAGAAGCAGCCAACCGCACACGTGAATGGTCTCAGGATGCTTTACTGTTGGCACGACAGCCACACAAAGAGTTCTTATTTTTTGGGTGTTTTATTTTGGTATTTTTACATTACCCTTTTGTCAAAACAGCAATATTCTTGATAAAAACGGTTTTACTTAAATTAAGACCTTATATAACCACTAAATCTTTGTCTGTAGTGCATGTTCAAACCTAACCATTAATAACAACAACATATTCGATTTTTCACTCCAGCAGTAGTATATAATGAGTTTGGAAATTGTAGAGAAATGCTTAAATATTGCATTACAATTTAACTGCACCCATTAGATTTTAGACAACTAAAATGAGTTTTAGTCGACTAAAATGTACTGGAGATTTAGTCGACTAAATATGACTAAATGCCATCTAATGCCATTTTAGTCTAAGACTAAAACTAAATCAAAATTTTCTGCCAAAATTAACACTGGTTGGACCGGCTGTAAGGGGAGATTGGAAGCTGGTACTTTTTTTTTTACAGGTGTGCATTGGGCCGACTGTGAGAGGTGGTTGGCGGCAGGTGGATGTTTCTCTTTTCTGAAGGTGTGTGTTGGACCAGCTATGAGGGGAGGTTGGTGGCCCGTAGACTTTTCTGCAGGTGTGTGTTGGACCAGCTATGAGGGGAGGTTGAAGGCCAGTAAACTTTTCTCGTTTCTTTAGGTGTGTTGGACTGGCTGTGAGGGGGGTTGGAGGCCAATAGACATTTTCTTTTCTGCAGGTGTGCGTTGAACCGGCTGTGAGAAGCGGTTGGATGCAGGTAGACTTTTGTCTTTTCTGCAGGTAAATGTTGGACCGGCTATGAGGGGAGAGTGGAGGCAGGTAGACCTTTCTCTTTTCTGCAGGTGTGCATTGGACTGGCTGTGAGGGGAGGTTGGAGGCCAATATACTTTTCTCTATTCTGCAGGTGTGCATTGGATTGGCTGTGAGGGGAGGTTGGAGGCCAATATACTTTTCTCTATTCTGCAGGTGTGCATTGGACTGGCTGTGAGGGGAGGTTGGAGGCCGATCAACTTTCCTCTTTTCTGCAGGTGTGTGGTGGCCGGATATAAGGAGAGGCTGAAGGCTGGTACCTTATGTTACAGGTGACAGGTGTGTGTGGCCGGTAATTTTTTCTCTTTTCTGCAGGTGTACGTTGGACCAGCTGTGAGAGGGGATGGAGGCAGGTAGGCGTATGTCTTTTCTGCAGGTGTGTGTAGGACCAGCTATGAGAGAAGGTTGGAGGTTGATACCTTTTTTGACCGGTGTGCATTGGACGGCTATGAGGGGAGGTTGGAGTCTAGTACTTTTTTTTACAGGTGTGTTTTGTAACGGCTGTGAGAGGAGTTTGGAGGCCGGTAGACTTTTCTTTTTTTCTGCAGGTCTGTTGGATCGGCTGCAAAGGGAGTTTGGAGGCAGGTTGACTTATCTTTTTTCTGCAGGTGTGTGTTGGACCGGCTATGAAGGGAGGTTGGAGGCAGGTAGAATGATCTTTTTTCTGCAGGTGTGTGTTGGACCAGCTATAAGGAGAGGGTGGAGGCTGGTACCTTTTGTTGCAGGTTACAGGTGTGTGTTGGCCGGTACATTTTTCTCTTTTCTGAAGGTGTACGTTGGACCGGCTGTGAGAGGGGTTGGAGGCAGGTAGACATTTATCTTTTCTGCAGGTGTGCATTGGATCGGCTATGAGGGGAGGTTGGAGGCCAGTAGACTTTTCCTTTTTCTGCAGCTGTGTGTTGGATCGGCTGTGAGGGGAGGTTGGAGGCCAGTAGACTTTTCTCTCTTCTGTAGGTGTGTGTTGGACCAGCTGTGAGTGGAGGTTAGAGTCCAGTGGACTTTTCTCTTTTCTGCAGGTGTACGTTGGACTGGCTATGAGGGGAGGTTGGAGGCCGGTATATTTTTCTCTTTTCTGCAGGTGTACGTTGGACCGACTGTGAGAACAGGTTGGATGCAGGTAGACTTTTTTTTTCTGCAGGTGTGCATTGGACTGGCTGTGTGAGGAGGTTAGAGGCTCATATACTTTTTTGTTTTCTGCAGGTGTGCGTTAGACCGGCTATGAGGGGAGGTTGCAGGTCAGTAGACTTTTTTCTTTTCTGCAGGTGTACGTTGGACCGGCTATGAGGGGAGATTGGAGGCTAATTAATTTTTCACTTTCCTGCAGGTGTACGTTAGACCGGTTGTGAGAGGAGGTTGGAGGCAGGTAGACTTTTGTCTTTTCTGCAGGCGTGTGTTGGACTGACTAAGGTGAGGTTGGAGGCTGGTATACTTTTCTTTTTTCTGCATATGTACGTTGGACCGGCAGTGGGGGGAGGTTTGAGGCCAGTAGACTTCTCTCTTTTCTGCAGGTGTGTGTTGGACCGGCTGTGAGGGGAAGTTGGAGGCCAGTAGACTTTTCTCTTTTCTGCAGTTGTGTGTTGGACTGGCTATGAGGGGAGGTTGGAGGCCGGAAGTTTTTTCTGCAGGTGTATGTTGGACCAGCTGTAAGGGAAGATTGGTGGCTGGTGCTTTTTTTTCAAGGCGTGTTTGACTGGCTATGAGGGGAGGATGGAGGCCGGTACTTTTTTTTATAGGTGTGTGTTGCACCAGCTATAAGGGGAGGTTGAAGGCCGGTATCATTTTTTCACTAGGTGTGCATTGGACTGGCTGTGAATGGAGGTTGGAGGCCTGTGAACTTTTCTGCAGGTGTGTACGCTGGACCAGCTGTGAGGGGAGGTTTGAGGCTGGTAGACTTTTCTCTTTTCTGTAGGTGTTTGTTGGAAAGGCTATGAGGGTACTTTTTTTTTACAAGTACAGTGGGGACGGAAAGTATTCAGACTCCCTTAAATTTTTCACTCTTTGTTATATTGCAGCCATTTGCTAAAATCATTTAAGTTCATTTTTTTCCTCATTAATGTACACACAGCACCCCATATTGACAGAAAAACAGAATTGTTGACATTTTTGCAAATGTATTATTTATTATTTCACAGAGTTGTTGTGAAGCCACTCCTTCGTTATTTTAGCTGTGTGCTTAGGGTCATTGTCTTGTTGGAAGGTAAACCTTCAGCTCAGTCTGAGGTCCTGAGCACTCTGGAGAAGGTTTTCGTCCAGGATATCGCTGTACTTGGCCGCATTCATCTTTCCCTCAATTGCAACCAGTCGTCCCTTCCATGCAGCTGACAAACACCCCCACAGCATGATGCTGCCACCACCATGCTTCACTGTTGGGACTGTATTGGACAGGTGATGAGCAGTGCCTGGTTTTCTCCACACATACCGCTTAGAATTAACGCCAAAAAGTTCTATCTTGGTCTCATCAGACCAGAGAATCTTATTTCTCACCATCTTGGAGTCCTTCAGGTGTTTTTTAGCAAACTCCATGCGGGCTTTCATGTGTCTTGCACTGAGGAGAGGCTTCCGTCGGGCCACTCTTCCATAAAGCCCCAACTGGTGGAGGGCTGCAGTGATGGTTGACTTTGTACAACTTTCTCCTATCCCCCAACTGCATCTCTGAAGCTCAGCCACAGTGATCTTTGGGTTCTTCTTTACCTCTCTCACCAAGGCTCTTCTCCCCCGATAGCTCAGTTTGGCCAGACAGCCAGCTCTAGGAAGAGTTCTGGTCGTCCCAAACGTCTTCCATATAAGGATTATGGAGGCCACTGTGCTCTTAGGAACCTTAAGTGCACCAGAAATTTTTTTGTAACCTTGGCCAGATCTGTGCCTTGCCACAATTCTGTATCTGAGCTCTTCAGGCAGTTCCTTTGACCTCATGATTCTCATTTGCTCTGACATGCACTGTGAGCTGTAAGGTCTTATATAGACAGGTGTGTGGCTTTCCTAATCAAGTCCAATCAGTATAATCAAACACAGCTGGACTCAAATGAAGGTGTAGAACCATGTCAAGGATGATCAGAAGAAATGGACAGTGTCACAGCAAAGGGTCTGAATACTTAGGACCATGTGATATTTCAGTTTTTCTTTTTTAATAAATCTGCAATAATTTCAACAATTCTGTGTTTTTTCTGTAAACATGGGGTCCTGTGTGTACATTAATGAGGAAAAAATGAACTTAAAGAGGAAGTAAACCCTGTCCGTTTTTCCTTTTTTTTATATAATGATCCTGCAATGTATTAGTAAGCCATACATATTTAAGTATACCAAAGACGAGGTTTTAAAATACCTGATTTCACTGTTTTAAAGTTTTGTTTCTTCTGGGTATTGGCCGTGCCATCTTTATTGCTGATCAATGAAACTTTTGTTGACACCCTTTTGGGCCTGTTCTATATAGATTAGAATGAGCTGAAGTTGTAGTGGAGGGTTTACAACCACTTTAAATGATTTTAGCAAATGACTGCAATATAACAAAGAGTGAAAAATTTAAGGGGGTCTAAATACTTTCCGTATACACACACAGTTGTAACCATATACAAATGGTTAGTGTTATCCGGCTAGATCCCTGTCGCTCCTTGGCCAAGGAAGACGTACCGATTCGGCAACACCTGAAAGAGAGAGATCAAACAATGCAAAAGCATCCTATCCTATAAGAAGATGGTGCAATATGTACACAGTGATTTAAACTGGTCCTCAGCCGAGGGCAGCCTGAAACATGAGAACATCTTATGCATATCTATATTATTTACATTTTTTGAAAGCAGGTCCCATTCTCTTCAAGAATGCCACCCCCTTTCATAATCAGTATAAAACTATAAACCTTAACAATACTCTGATCCAAACAGTCCTGACAGATGTGTATGAGTCCATTATTTAAGGAATAGGCAATCATTTCTCTATTACAGCCTACTCTACCTAACTACAGGCTCAATGTCCTTGACCAGTTACTGTCCTTTTTTGCTGCACTTCAAATAGACTACATTACCCAGTAATTCTCTTTCTTCTTCAAAAAGGGATTCCGGGCACAGTGCATGACTGCATTTCAAGCAACAAGCATTTAGGACAGATTGCAAGGGACCACACTTCGGAGCACAGGTCCCCTTGCAAGAGTATCTTCAGTCTGCCTACATGGCAGCCAAAGACAAACTTTCTTCATTCTCTTGCAACCAACAACCTGTTGAAGTTCACAGATCATATTTTAAGGTGAAACACCCCAACAATTTTAATCTTTTAGCCAACATGGCTCAAATGATCGCTTCCTGTAACTGCCGGCGGCATTCAGTCCAGCACAGTCCTAGCGTTACAGCTTTCTTGGATTTTCCCATTAGTAAGATTTTAAATGGGTGTTCAAGGTAACTGTCAGTAGAGCATCCTTTACATCACACAACCCATATTTGTAATCCGCAAGGTACTACTTTGACAAGATTTCACCAGTAACATCTGGGATCTGGCTTACAGGTGGTTACGCTGTCCAGATTACTTTTACGGTCGTAGCCCCAGACATTTAACACTAAAAGGTATTTCCCCCTTCCAAGAACATGACACAAAGGACACTAAATTTGCTTCGGCAGAGTGTCCTTCACAAGTGCACATTTCTAATTCCCCAAGGGAGATGGCTATGGCATCTCCATAACAATTGAAAGTTTGGCCCAGGATCGTGCAAAATCGAGGTTCCTCTTTTAACATTCACCGTAGCGACAAATATCTAAAGTCTCTTTGTGGAACTGACACTGTTAACTTCAGATCAATGAGTGGGCTTGAAACAAGTAACAATGGGTCCTCCGACCCCTGGTTATTTCCCATGTTTCGACAGTGACAACTTTGCTTACACTATTCCTAAGACGGTGGAACTTTTTTTTTTTACTCCATCAACGATGAACATTTCCTCCCTTAACATTAGGAGCGAACAATACGAGATACGGTCTTTAAAGTTCAGCACATCGTAGCAACTACATATCACTGACACTTTAATCATCACGGCTATCCCCGTTCCTTCTTCACTTACCGGCTTCAAGTGCTGCCAGGAAGGGACCCGAGACTGTTCTCCTTGCTTCATCCGTGATGAGCGAATGTACTGAGCCAAATGAGTAATGACCATGGGGCCGCCTCCTTCCGCAACCGCGTCACCCGAATTAGTAGCCGAGGTAGATGCTTCAGCCTCCTAAGTAGGAGGGGGTACCGGCACCACTTGTTCTGGGCTATCGGTGACGGTGGGTGTCTCCGAAGGAGGGGTGGCAGTGGGAATTAACACTTCCGCTGTAGTGTCTGCAAGCTCGCCGGACACGTCTAGTTCCTTGAAAGAAAAATCAGCCTGGGCCGAAGTAGGACTGGACGACTCGGCAGCTTAGGTGCCTCCACAGAGGCTTACCCATGGGCCCAATCCGCCCTCGTCACCCGCAATGGCAGTGGCGGCCTGGCAGCTATCAGCAGCAGTTCTCCACATTGACAGCACTGGCTCCAAGGCCGCATAGAGGGCAAACCCGGAACACTGCTGGCAAACAAACCCAATTGCTGCGGAGCTTTGAGAGATGCACAGAGCAATCTCACCCTTTGGTGCCATCCGAATACCCGTATCAGTACTCGTGGTTCCAGAGGGAAAGAAACTGGCGATCTCTCGTGGGTAGTATTCAGCCGACATGGGTTGAGGAACCTCCAATCTCGGAGCTCCCAGATGCGCCATGTTTCCTTTCAGGCCACGAGGTCTCAACATACGGATCCACGATGGTGACCCGAACAGTAATGCGTCCTCCTCTGCAGAGCAGGAGCTCCTCCCCCTGCCAACGGATTGGTGCTAATGTTTCTTGGGAACTGAGGCGTCCTCCTCCTTGTTGCTGCAGTGCGCCAAAACTGTAATGGAGTAAATTTTGGGGCCTGTTTTAACCCATCCTGGCTGGAAGTGTCAAAAGACAAGGGTGATTCTCTCCCATGAGCAGTGAGACTTGTTGGTTCTTCCCCACACTGATGGTACACACGACAACACAGTCTATAAGAAGGATAAATGTTACTTGCCTCCTTCCCACGGAGCCAGGCGAAGTCCCGATGGAGCTGAAGCCGGTTGCTATGGGCGACTGCTGCAAAGACAACACCTTAGCCCCATGTTGGGCGCCAAATGTAGCAGAATCTCTAACCTCTTTAAAGTCTAATGCGAACCTTTGAGGCCACGGACTGCTGACATCATTCAATATGTAGTGGGTTGTAAGGCATAGTGGGTGCAAAGATGGCGAAAGTCATTGGGCGCCAGACACTTCTTGGATGCAAAAGAGGTTTTATTTCTTTTAACAATCCTTTTTATATTTTGCAAGGGAAAGAGGGTTAGGACCAGGACACTTTTAATGGTTACAATTTCAATAGGCAGGCTCCGAGACTTCAATAGGAAGATTGCCTTAATGGAAAAGCCCCAGCAAGGTGCCACTTCTGCACGTGCAGGTTTGCTGTCTCCTATTGCAACAGTATTTAACAGTTCCTAAGGCAAGGTTCACTACAATGTGCACTTGTAGCTCTTCAGGCCCTTGAGCTCCTAGTCTCTCACTGGACTCTGAATCCCATGAGCTCCTCAAGGCTTTTGCGTTGGTATCCCCCTCAAGCGTCCCACACGCTTCCCTGCTGGGTCCCTAGCTTGGCACTCCGGATACCTTTCAAGCTTCAACCCTGCTGACCGGCTCTGTCCCTGGCTTGACACACAAGACTGCTCTGCAAGCGTCACCTCTGCTGGTTGGGTTCCTGACTTGTTCACTGCCTGAAGTTTTCCGATTCTCCGCCGTGCCCATTCAGTGAGAATGTTACTTTGGTACTTTCTTCAGTTACTTACTGTGGTCCCTGGTAAAGGCGGTTTGACCCTTAGTGGCGACAGCTTCCCTTCTACCTCCGACCATGACAGGTTCTCTGGCCGGCAGAACCGTCACTTTTGGTTGGACTGCTAGCTGCAGTCCCAACCCTGCACTGCCCTCTTACTTCTGGATAGGCCCTCACACAGCCTGGCAGCCAGATGCCAGAGCAGGGTTAAGGACTGAAAAGTTATTTTGCCTGACTAATATAGAATTCCTGTGCCTTGGGGCTGTGCTGTCAGGGTACAGAAGGGAGTGGTCTGATCAGAGGTGTATCTAGTGAAAATGGCGCCTATGGCAAGCATAACTGCGCCCCTGTCAAAACATTTGAAACCCATCTTTCAGATAACCTTAACAAAAAAAAAACAGCTAACAAAACTACAAGTCAAGCTCTTTAATCTTTCAAATAACAAATTATGGATTGGCACTGATGAGCTGCACTCATGGGCATTGATAGGCAGCACTGATGAGCTGCACTGATAGGCAGCACTGATGAGCTGCACTGATAGGCAGCACTGATGAGCTGCACTGATAGGCAGCACTGATGAGCTGCACTGATAGGCTGCACTGATGGGCACTGATTTGCGGCATTTATGGGCACTGATAAGGCAGCACTGATGAGGCAGCACTAACACTGACGGGTGGCACTGGCACTGATAGGTGACACTGGCAGTGACAGGTGGCACTGATGAGCTGCACTGATAGGTGGCACTGATAGGTGACACTGGCACTGATAGGTGGCACTGATAGGTGTCACTAGCACTGACAGGTAGCACTGATGAGCTGCACTGATAGGTGGCACTGATAGGTGACACTGGCACTGATAGGTGGCACTGATAGGTGTCACTAGCACTGACAGGTAGCACTGATGAGCTGCACTGATAGGTGGCACTGATGAGCTGCACTGATAGGTGGCACTGATAGGTGGCACTGATGAGCTGCACTGATAGGTGGCACTGACAGGTGGCACTGATAGGTGGCACTGATTAGCTGCACTGATAGGTGACACTGGCACTGATGAGCTGCACTGATAGGTGACACTGGTACTGATAGGTGGCACTGGCATTGATGAGCTGCACATCGTGCACTGATAGTGATAGGCCTAGGAGGCACTGACAGCCCCCCATCGCCCTCCCTCTCAAACAGTTAACCCACTTCAGCCAGAGCCAGTACACTGAGCTGCACTTATCTGCCCGACTTCCCCAGCCCCATGCAGAGGCAGAGCTTATTTGTACTTGTACTTGTATGGCGCTTCCTCCTCCTTGCTTGCAGCGGCGCCGGCACAGCTCACACTCCTTTCCCACCAGTCTCTCGGGTAGGGCTGGGAGATTTTCTTAAAAAAAAAATCTTCAATTCTCTTAAAAAAAACTCGATTCACGATTCGAATCGAGTTTTTTTTTTTTTCTTTTTGGAAACCGCGCCGGTCCAGAGGCTCTGCGGGCATGAGCTTTTAGGCGAGGCTGCGGCTTCCGCCTAGTCCGCGGCGTCCGGCCTCGCGGACTAGGCCGAAGCCGCGGCCTTACCTAAAAACTCCTTGCCCACTGCTCTTCAGGCCCGGCGCGGTGTCCGCGCTGGTCCGGAGGCGCTGCGGACATGAGTTTTTAGGCGAGGCCACGGCTTCGGCCTAGTCCGCGGCGTCCGGCCGTAGCTTTATTTGTTTTATTTTATTATATATTTATAAATTGTGTTTAAAAAAAAAAATTTGGATGACTGTTATTGCTGTCACAAGGAATGTAAACATCCCTTGTGACAGTAAAAGGTGGTGACAGGTACTCTTTATGGAGGGATCGGGGGGTCTAAAAGACTCCCGATCCCTCCTTTGCACTTCAAAGTATTCAGATCGCTGAAAAAGGGGATTCTGAATACTGTGTATTTTTTTTAAACCGGCGCCATTGGCAGCCGAGTAAACGGGAAGGGACGTCATGACGTCGCTTCCACGTTTACAATTAGAAGGCTGAATGAAGCCGCCCACAGCTTCGTTCCAGCCCGCCCCCAGCCGCCGGAGGCATCCGTTTGGTCACCGGGCCTCCTGATCGAACGGGAGGCCCAGTAAGAGCGGCGGGAGGGGGGGGACGTCTTCTCCCGCTCCTCCGGTATAACAGCCGAGCGGCTTTTAGCCGCATCGGTTGTTATATTCGGATAGTCGATCGCCGGCTCTAAACAACAGTACCGGGCTGATGCCTGCAGCTGCGGGCATCATCCCAGTATAACCCCGGAAAGCCGAGTACGCACATCTGCGTGCGCTCGGCGGGAAGGGGTTTAACCACTTTCCAATCGCCTAACTGTAAATATACATCATTATTTTGACAATAAATACCAGGGTTATGGCAGCAGCTAGCTGCCATAACCCCAATATCTTTATTTACAGAGTGCGGCCGTCTTTCCGATAAAAGTGGTCCCAGCGGTGGTCCCAACCTGGAAGCAAACCGGTCCGATTGGTGGCTGGGCAGGAAGCCAAGTGAGGGCAAGGTGGCCCTCACTTGTCGCTATGCCCTTGGCGGACCGGAGCGACATCTGACATCACTTTTTTTCTTCTTAACCACTTAAGGACCGTGTCACGCTGATATACATCGGCAGAATGGCACGGCTGGGCATATCAACTTGCGGGTACGTCGCCTTTAAGACGCAGCATTGTGGGCACTCGTGCTCACCGCGAGCTCCGTGAGTGTGACTGTGGGTCCCGCGGACTCGATGTCCTCCGGGAGTCCCGCGATCGTCTCATGGAGTGGAAGAATGGGGAAATGCTGATGTAAACAAGCATTTTCCCGTTCTGCCTAGTGACAGGACACTGATCACAGCTCCCTGTGATCGGGAGCAGTGATCAGTGTCATGTCACAAACAGCCCCTCCCCCCCACAGTTAGAACACATCCCTAGGACACACTTAACCCCTTCAGCGCCCCCTACTGGTTAACCCCTTCATTGCCAGTGTCATTTTTACAGTAATCAGTGCAATGTATAGCACTGATCGCTGTATAAATGACAATGGTCCCAAAATGGCGTCAAAAGTGCCCGCCATAATGTCGCAGTCATGATAAAAATCACTGATCGCCACCATTACTAGTAAAAAAAAATTATTAATAAAAACGCCATAAAACTATCCCCTATTATGTAGACGCTATAATTTTTGCACAAACCAAACGCTTATTGCAATTTTTTTTTACCAAAAATATTTAGAAGAATACGTATCGGCCTAAACTGGGGGAAAAAATATTTTTTTTTATATATTTTTTGGGGATATTTATTACAGCAAAAAGTAAAAAATATTCATTTTTTTTTAAATTGTCGCTCTTTTTTTGTTTATAGCGCAAAAAATAAAAACCGCAGAGGTGATCAAATACCACCAAAAGAAAGCTCTATTTGTGGGAAAAAAAGGACGTCAATTTTGTTTGGGAGTCACATTGCATGACCACGCAATTGTCAGTTAAAGCAATGCAGTGCCGAATCGTAAAAAGTGCTCTGGTCTTTGGGCAGCCAAATGGTCCGGGGCTGAAGTGGTTAAAGTCAAAATTAATTTTTTTTAATTTTTTAATTTTTTTTTGCTTTTAAGGTAAATGAGAGATTTGGGGTCTTTTTGACCCCAGATCTCTCAATAAAGAGGACCTGTCATGCTTATTTCTATTACAAGGGATGTTTACATTCCTTGTAATAAGAATAAGTGATAAAAAAAATTAAGAGGACAGTGTAAAAATAAAAAGTAAAATAAATGAATTAAAGTGCCCCATCCCTCTGAGCTTGCGCGCAGAAGCGAACGCATACGTAAGTTGCACTCGCATATGTAAACAGTGTTCAAACCACACATGTGAGGTATCGTCACGATCGTTAGAGCAAAAGCAAAAACACTAGCACTAGAACTCCTCTGTAACTCTAAACAGTTAACCTGTAAAAATGTTTAACGCATCACCTATAGGGAGTTTAATGTACTGTAGTTTGTTGCCATTTCACGAGCGTGTGCAATTTTAAAGCATGACATGTTAGGTATCTATTTACTCAGCATAACATAATCTTTCACATTATACAAAAAAATTTGGCTAACTTTCATGTTTTTTTTTTGTTTTTTTTTACTATTCATTATAGTGTATTTTTTCCAAAAACAATTGCATTTGAAAGACCGCTGCGCAAATACAGTGTGACATAAAATATTGCAATGACCACCATTTTATTCTCTAGGGTCTCTGATAAAAAAAAATATATAATGTTTGGGGGTTCTAAGTAAATTTCTAGCAAAAAATACAGATTTTTACTCGTAACCAAATGTCAGAAAAAGGCCTGGTCTTGAAGTGGCGGCCCTCACAGGGGGTAGCGCTATAATCAGAACAACTTTGACTTCCTCTTGAGGTATCTTTTTAGTGACTTCTTCAGGAATTCACGGTCTTGGTTGGACATTGCTGAGTGATCTTTTTGTAGTTGCTTTTATATATTTGTGTCCTACTGTATTCTAATTGTTGGATCGTTTTAAATGAATTGTGACACTGGAATTGACTTTGTACACTAAATAAAAAATATTCTGATATAAAAAAAATTGGTGGACTTTCTGATTAGATAGCATTATCAATTGACTGGATGATTTCACTTGTTCCCTGGAACCATAGGCGTGCGCAGCCTATTGCATTAGGGTGTGCACCCAAAAGCTCAAGCACACATACATATATATATATATATATATATATTGTCAAAAGTATTGGGACACCTGCCTTTACACGCACATGAACTTTAATGCCGTCTTAGTCCATAGGGTTCAATATTGAGTTGGCTCCGCCCTTTGCAGCTATAAAAGCTTCAACTCTTCTAGGAAGGCTGTCCACAAGGTTTAGGAGTGTGTATATGGGAATGTTTGATCATTTTTCCAGAAGGGCATTTGTGAGGTCAGGCACTGATGTTGGATGATAGGTGGCACTGATAGGCAGCACTGATGGGCACTAATTGTCAGCACTGATTGGTACTGATAGGCAGCACTGATTGGTACTGATAGGCAGCACTGATGGGCACTGATATACAGCAATGCTGTGCACTGATTGGCAGCACTGATGGGCAGCACTTATGGGCACTGATAGGTAGCACAGATGGGCACTGATATGCAGCACTGATAGGCAGCATTGGTTGGCACTGATTTACAGCATTGGTTGGCACTGATAGGCAGCACTGGTTGGCACTGATAGGCAGCACTGGTTTGCACTGATAGGCAGAATTGGTTGGCACTGATAAGCAGCACTGGCACAGATAGGCAGTACTGGTTGGCACTGATAGGCAGCACTGGCACTGATAGGCAGCATTGGTTGGCATTGATAAGCAGCACTGGTTTGCACTGATAGGCAGCACTGGTTTGAATTGGTTGGCACTGATAGGCAGAATTGGTTGGCACTGATAAGCAGCACTGGCACGGATAGGCAGTACTGGTTGGCACTGATAGGCAGCATTGGTTTGCACTGATTGGCAGCATTTGTTGGCACTGATTGGCAGCATTTGTTGGCACTGATTGGCAGCGTTCGTTGGCACTGATAGGCAGCATTGGTTGGCACTGATTGGCAGCACTGATGGGCACTGACTGGCAGCACTGATGGGCACTAATTGTCAGCACTGATTGGCACTGATAGGCAGCACTGATGGGCACTGATATGCAGCACTGATGGGCACTGATTTGCAGCACTGATAGGCAGCATTGGTTGGCACTGACTGACAGCATTGGTTGGCACTGATTGACAGCATTGGTTGGCACTGATAGGCAGCACTGGTTTGCACTGATAGGCAGCACTGGTTGGCACTGATAGGCAGAATTGGTTGGCACTGATAAGCAGCACTGGCACAGATAGGCAGAACTGGTTGGCATTGATAGGCAACATTGGTTTGCACTGATAAGCAGCACTGGCACAGATAGGCAGCATTGGTTGGCACTGATAAGCAGCAGTGGCACTGATAGGCAACAGTAGTTGGCACTGATAGGCACTGGTTTGCACTGATAGGCAGTACTGTTTGGCACTGATAGGCAGCATTGGTTGGCACTGATTGGCAGCATTGGTTGGCACTGATTGGCAGAATTGGTTGGCACTGATTGGCAGCATTGGTTGGCACTGATTGGCAGCATTGGTTGGCACTGATAGGCAGCATTGGTTGGCACTGATTGGCAACATTGGGTGGCACAGATAGGGGAGAGGAGGAGTTTCACATTCAGCAGATGGTGAGACTTGCCAGAGCTGTTCAGTGTATAAAACTGTCAGATAATGACACTGCATGTAGGGAGAGACACAGCTGTTAAAAATCAGCGGTGATGCTGGTGGTGGGCGGGACTGAACAGTTACCAAACACCATCCAATAGGATGGGTCTGGGCGGGCCGCTACATTTCTCTGGCTCCGCCCCCTCTCTGAAGCAGCCCAATCATTGGCTGGTGTTGCCGCTTGATCCCGCCCACCCCCGACATCGCGGCTGAGTTGTGATGACTTACAACTCAGTCACGATGTCGGGAGTGGGCGGGACCAAGCGCTATAAACACAAGCCAATGTTTGAGCTGCTTCAGAGAGGGGGCGGGGCCACATACATGTAGCGGCCCGCCCAGACCCCATCCCATTGGCTGGTGTTTGATGGCCGTTCTGTCCCGCCCACCCCCGACATCACCCTGACATTAAGACAGCTGGTCTCACTTCCTGCATGCAGTGTCATTATCTGACAGTTCCATACACTGATCAGCTCTGGCAATTCTCACGCTCTGCTGCCTGTGAAACTGTTTCACAGGCAGCGCGGGCCACACACTCTCTTAGATGCAGCATTTTGGGGCAATTCTCTGGACACAGCACGGGGTGATTAGGGTGTGCCCAGGCACACCTGGCACACCCTGTGCGCACGCCTATGCCTGGAACTGCTCTTTAATGCTGCATTTCTCAGAATATTACATGCCAAGTTCCAGACGTAATATGCACTTATAGGTCTCTACATCTCCCCAGGGACTCCTAATGTACTTGTCCATGGTAAATTGATTTTTCATATGGCTCTACAACAGCCGCTCCTAATACTGTAGATTACTATTCATTTTGTTTAAAAAGACAAGGTTTAGGGTTGTAGATTAACTCCCCTCAGCACTGATACAACATCAGGACTCCACATTTCCTTCTAAAGAAGTAATATTAAAGTAAAATAAAGGAGAATGTGACATGCTTGCTTTTCATATTGGCCTTTAGATGGCCATACACATACTGATCAGTCAATCAACTAAAATGATCAAGTTTAAAAAGAATAAGCCCCTCTATTAGATCGATTTATAAAGCTTGCAATTGATTTTGACATTGTATAACAGGTGAAAGTGAGCGCTGAGCCCAACACAGTTATAGATTGACAACCAGTAAAGGAAATATGAGGGGTATATTTAAAATAAGAATTAAAATGAAAATTGAAATAAATTTAAAAACAATTCAGATGATAGATGAAGTTGGATGAACATAGGTTGATCAGCGAAAAATTGTAGATTTTTTAAACTGGAAAAATATAAACTGGAAAAATGTCCATAATAACTATAAAATACTGACCACGTTAGAAGGCTGCCCTGATTAGAGAAAAGAAGTAGTCCTCTGGGTGCTGTAATATAAGAACACAAGGCGCCACTCTAAGTGTAGCATGCCATAAAATTTATTTAAACAAATAAGGAAAGGTGGTACTCACAAAAGTACATGTTTAAAAAGCTAAGGTGGATGCCGTTGCTTCCTGCCGCTGGAACGCACGCTGTAACCCAGGAACCAGAGGGATGAGATCACTTCCGGGTAGGGAGGACATGAAGGCGATGTGTTTGCGGAGCTACGCTCCTTCCTGAGGCTCCGCAAACGCGTCGCCTTCACGTCCCCCCTACCCGGAAGTGATCTCATCCCTCTGGTTCCCGGGTTACAGCGTGCGTTCCAGCGGCAGGAAGCGACGGCATCCACCGCCGAGCCTGTCCACCGGACACCAGTACCACACAGACTGGATCAGGAACTGCTAAGGACACTGCAGCAACATTACTAACATGCTTTTGTGAGTACCACCTTTCCTTATTTGTTTAAATAAATTTTATGGCATTCTGCACTTAGAGTGGCGCCTTGTGTTCTTATGTTGATTTTGACATTGGCAAGTCAATCGACTGTGGTAGAATTTTATCAAACGTTTCTGATCAATCAAGTGAATAGCTCAGTTAGACAACCATTGGTAATCAGGGTCATTTTCAATAGATCGTTTCTAGTAGAATGAATTTCCAGTGAATACAGTATGGGTTGCATGTTTCGATATCTTAATTGATAATGAATCGATTTTTTGCAATTGCTTGTACCCAGATGTATCACAAATAGATATATACTATATTGTCAAAAGTATTGGAATGACTGCTTTTACATGCCCATGAACTTTAATGGCATCCCAGTCTTAGTCCGTAGGGTTCAATATTGAGTTGGCCCACCCTTTGCAGCTATAACAGCTTCAACTCTTCTGGGAAGGCTTTCCACAAGGTTTAGAAGTGTGTCTATGGGAATGTTTAACCATTCTTCCAGAAGCACATTTTTGAGGTCAGGTACCGATGTGGACGAGAATGCCTGGCTTGCAGTCTCCACTTGAATTAATCCCAAAGGGGTTCTATTGAGTTGAGGTCAGGACTCTGCAGGCCAGTCAAGTTCCTCCCCCCAAAACTCGCTTATCCATGTCTTTATGGACCTTGCTTTTTGTACTGGTACGCAGTCATGGAACAGGAAGGGGCCAAGGGTCAAGTCCTTTACAGCGTAGTGTGTTACCAATTGTGTTCTTGGTGACTATGGTCCCAGCTGCCTTGAGATCATTGACAAGATTCTCCCATGTGGTTCTGGGCTGATTCCCCACCGTTCTCATGATCAATAAAACTCCACGAGGTGAGATCTTACATGGAGCCCCAGACCGAGGGAGATTGACAGTTATTTTGTGTTTCTTCCATTTGCGAATAATCGTACCAACTGTTGTCACCCTCTCACCAAGCTTCTTGGCGATGGTCTTGTAGCCCATTCCAGCTTTGTGTAGGTCTACAATCTTGTCCCTGACATCCATGGACAGCTCTTTGGTCTTGGCCATGGTGGAGAGATTGGAATCTGATTGATTGATTGATTGATTGCTTCTGTGGACAGGTGTCTTTTTACAGGTAACAAGCTGAGATTAGGAGCGCTCCCTTTAAGGCTGGCCATACATGGTCGAATTTCGAAAGAATTTTCTTTTGAAAATCAGAAAATGTGTGATTTTGTGATCTGATGGTGCCACCATTGATTTAGAAATTCGGCCCACCAAGTCTTCAATTTCACCTCATGTTGCTACAGAAAAGAATTGTCGTGGCTGGGAATCTTCTTAGTAGAGAGAGAGTATCACCGCTCTAGGTGGGTCAGTTCAAGGTAAAAAGCGTCTCCTTCAGTCTAGAAGTCCAAGTGCTGGCAATTCTATGGCAGTTAGACATCAAAGAAATTCTGGACAGCCGCACTCCGAAAATATTTGCCTTTATTCAATAAGTTGTCATCCAAAATACAGGTCACAGCAAAGTGGAACAAAGCTTACGCGTTTCGCACTACAAGGAGTGCTTAGTCATAGCAGGAGTGCGCAGGAGTGCGCAAAACATGCAACCTGGAGATTTTTGAGGGTAAAAGTTTGAGCCATTCCACGAGCGGGTGCAATTTTGAAGGGTGACATGTTGGGTATCAATTTACTTGACGTAACATATTTCACAATATAAAAAAATTGGGCTAACTTTACTGTTGTCTTATTTTATTATTCAAAAAAGTGAATTTTTTCCAAAAAAAGTACGCTCATAAGACCTCTGCACAAATACGGTAAAAAAAAAATATTGCATTGACTGCCATTTTATTCTCTAGGGTGTTAGAAAAAGTAATAAGTACTTTTCTAGCAAAAAAAACTGTTTTAAACATGTAAACACCTAAAATCCAAAACGAGGCTGGTCCTTAAGTGGTTAACAAACAACAACATAAACATCACTCATGGCCAAGAGGCCCCCAGGAGAACATATATCCAGTTACGTCACGCAATTGGGTCGGAAGTGACGGTGAGTACCGGGGCTCAAGCCTTCCGGAACGCCGGGGGGGCCACACAGATGCCGCTAGATTAGCAGTGCGGACGTGTGGGTGAGTTTGTGACAGGGAGGAGTCTGGCACCTGCAACTTGTAGGCAATCCTTTGAGACAATACAAATTGGCAGTTCCCAGATGATCCTGAGGGGATCTCGGGAATGCCGCCATTATACACTAGATGAAGTTAGCACTAGGTAAGTGCAGCGTTTTGAACATGCCAGACTGGCTAACATTAGTACTTTCCTGAATTCATAATTTATCCACACTTTTCCCCCTTTGGGTTACTATTTAATATAGTTACTTCACTTCCCTATTATTGCAACATACATGGTTTTGCTAATACCTTAACACTTGCACCCATCCTCAATACACTTTTTATTTTGTTTCGCTTCTACATAGATTCTTTCACCGTCATATGTCTTCACATGTCTTGCTGCTTAAAAAACCCCTTGGGGAAATTCTCAAATTTTTTGCATCCTTTTTCTGGGTTGTGCAGCCCCGGGTACTCTCACATATGTGTTTTTTTCTAGTTTTTTGTCTATTTGGGTGGTTAAACACCCGTTCTCCCAACACATGAGAAACCCAACATGAGCTAAGGCATACCACAATTGTTTGAAAATGTTGCCTGGATGGATTGTACCAACTATCCAGGCATAGGAGAACATTACTCTTGGGATGAAGGAAAACAATCATTTTTCCCTCCCCATTTCTCATCCAACTGGTTGAAGAAATATGCCCTTGACTCCTCTAAAAAACAATTATAAAAATATATATACATATGACCAGATCAAATCAACACTTTTATGCATTTAATTTCATATGTTTTTTCCAACAACATGTTTTGGCATGCAGTGTTCATTTCCCATAAAGCATCGCGTCCCACTCCATGTCACTGGGTGAGTGTTCCCCTTTACTTCTGGCACGTGAGGGGAGACGCAATTAATTTTGCGGTTATCCCTATTGTGTTTCCCACAGATAGGCCCCTTTAACAGGGCCACTGTGGGGAGCTTCTTTCGTGCCGGCGGTGTCCCGTGATCACTGCCGGACTGTCGGTGACGTCACGCGCATGCGGGTCTCCCCACGCACGCGCGTGACGTCACGCAATTGGGTCGAAAGTGACGGCGAATACCGGGGCTCAAGCCTTCTGGAACGCCGCGGTGGCCACACGGATGTTGCTAAATTAGCAGTGCGGACGTGTGGGTGAGTTTGTGACAGGGAGGAGTCTGGCACCTGCAACTTGTAGGCAATCCTTTGAGACAATACAAATTGGCAGTTTCCAGATGATCCTGCGGGGATCTCGGGAATGCCACCATTATACACTAGATGAAGTTAGCACTAGGTAAGTGCAGCGTTTTGAACATGCCAGACTGGCTAACATTAGTACTTTCCTGAATTCATAATTTATCCACACTTTTCCCCCTTTGGGTTCTCTATCATTACTATTTAGTATAGTTACTTCACTTCCCTATTATTGCAACATACATGGTTTTGCTAATACCTCAACACTTGCACCCATCCTCAATACACTTTTTATTTTGTTTAACTTAACTAATACATGGATTTTTTCACAGTCATAGGCACCAACACATGGATTCTTTCACTGTTCATAGGCACTCAATATACACTTCAAAGTTTTTTCACCATTTTTTGGTTTGTCATCAACACCATTTTTGTTTTCTTACATTATTTTTCAGCGTCTTGCAACATGTCTGTACATCATTCCCACACTTTTCGTATCATCACGTCTTGTACACTCACTTTCACATTCTGAATAAATCGAGCATTATACTCCATTTACTATTTTACCATTCAATATATTCATTTATACTAATCCTAATTAATTAAACTAATCTATCTAACCCATGACTAATCATATGTTAAAATTAATAGGTCCAATCAATATGAATCAACATTTTGCTGCAGTACAGGCCAGTCTGAAGCCGCTCAATTGCACTAGATACTTTTAGAATACCCAAATAATAAGGTCTTTTAATACCCAATTACACGGTTCGGATCACTTTCGGATCAACAAAAAAAAATCTCCCCCACTGTAATATCCACAATCTCCCCCACTGTAATAATATATTAGCAGGGTATGGCAGAGTATTGCAGGGTATTGCAGGGTATTGGCAGGGTATTGGCGGGTATATTGGCAGAGTATTGGCAGAGTATTGGCAGGGTATTGGCAGGGTAAGGCAGAGTATTGGCAGGGTATGGCAGAGTATTGGCATTGTATGGCAGAGTATTGGCAGGGTATGGAAGAGTATTGGCAGGGCATTGCAGAGTATTGGCAGGGCATTGCAGAGTATTGGCAGGGCATTGTAGAGTATTGGCAGGGCATTGCAGAGTATTGGCAGGGCATTGCAGAGTATTGGCAGGGCATTGTAGAGTATTGGCAGGGCATTGTAGAGTATTGGCAGGGCATTGCAGAGTATTGTCAGGGCATTGCAGAGTATTGGCAGGGCATTGCAGAGTATTGGCAGGGCATTGCAGAGTATTGTCAGGGCATTGCAGAGTATTGTCAGGGCATTGCAGAGTATTGGCAGGGTATTGCAGAGTATTGTCAGGGCATTGCAGAGTATTGTCAGGGCATTGCAGAGTATTGGCAGGGTATTGCAGAGTATTGGCAGGGTATTGCAGAGTATTGGCAGGGTATTGCAGAGTATTGGCAGGGCATTGCAGAGTATATTGTCAGGGCATTGCAGAGTATTGGCATTGCTGCCATCCGAACTCTCCCCTCCACTGTACAGATCAGTACACAGAGGGGAGAGAGGAACCGGCATCATAACATGATGCCGGTTGGTTACAAGTGATCGCTCCGTCATTTGACGGAGCTATCACGTGGTAAACGGCCGCCGGGTGTACCAAGATGGCCGCCGCTCCAGGGCTAGGCTTTCCTATGGCCGAGGCCACAGAGGTTGATCCGTACGGATCAGGGATCTGTGACGATCCGTTGCACCACTAGTGCATGCTCAGATACACTGTGGATCCCCCGTAGACCTAACAGAGTCCCACAGCAAGTCTGCACATGTGCAAGCTCTCCCCGCACACTCATAGACTGCCAAGCTTCTTTTCCATTTTAAAGACTGACAGAGATCTGCAGCAATCTGCACATGCGTGGGGAAGCTCTGTGTATGCACATGCTCTTAAACACCAAAATACTGCCTCCTGGGATGTGACATAGACCAGTGCCGGGACAAGGTCATCTAGAGTCCAGAGTAAACATGCCAAACTGCCCCTCTGAAGATGTATGAGCATTATGTGTCAACAAAAATCCCCCACCCCCAAAAAAAGAAAGAAGCGAACACTAATCTGTCTGTATACCGTTTAAGAATAAATTCCCCTCCTACCAGTACAAATCCGCTTGGAGCTTGACGGCTCTCATCTCCACAGTTTACACACGTCTGACTCCTGTGATCCCCATGCTGGTGGCGCTCTTACTCTTGACTCATCTCCAGGCTCCCCCTCAGAGACTGCAGACATGATACAAAACAGGCGATAGTCAGAGATTGCAGACATAAAACAAGAAATGGTTCAAGGCTGTGGACACGATACAGGAGGTAGTTAGAGGATGGGACATGGTACAGGAGGTGGTTAGAGGCTGTGAACATGATACAGGAGGTGGTTAGGGGCTGTGGACATGATACAGGAGGTGGTTAGAGGATGCAGACATGGTACAGAAGAAGGTTAGAAAATGTGGACATGGTACAGGAGATGGTTAGAAGATGCAGACATGGTACAAGACACCTCCATTCTATCAGATAAACAATCCTTTTTTCTGAAGATATGGCCATGGATTATATATTCAAATCTCTCAGACACGGATAGTAGACCTCTCTGTTTATGATTATCCAGGGTTTTCATCAGGTAAAAAGGGGGGATTAGCAAAGCGGATACTGTTTACACTGTCTTAATAATAAGTGTTCACATATGAGAAACCAAACCACTTTCAAGAAAAAGTGTGCACCATTTTGAGATCCTTCTATGTAGTAAAACCAGGGACTCTACCAACCTACTCATGCCAGTACCTTTTATCTCTTGTTAACCAGAGCCATAGAATCAGCAGATACCATTCTACAGTGTTTTTATAGGCTGGCTGACATCATCACTTGACTGTCGGCGCCGGCTGAATACAGGATCGGATGGCTTCAGGCATATCCGTGACTGCTCATGCACAGTTCCGAGCCGAACTGGTCACAGTCATTTTTTACTGGCACTTTTCTCCTACAGGCATTTACGGGCAGAAGAAAAGTGCCCTGATTTTACGGGCTGCCCGTAAAAATACGGGAGGTTGACAACAACAGCCCCAATCTCCTCACAGCACCCCCCTACCTCACATGATACCACGGAACAAGGCAGCCACCCCTCCTGCCGCCCCTTCTCCCAGCACTGACAATGACATCACAGGAGGCAGCGGGAGGATGGATTTGTCATCCTCACATAGGAGAGGATTCTGGAGGTGCATCCATGCAAAAAAGAAATAAATAAAAAATAAGGTATTTCATGTTAAAACTTTCTTTTCCAATTGTGTAAGATGTAGAGGGAATGAGACAGAAGTGCTATTTTTGGGTGAAGGTTCGCTTTAAGCAACATCAGCACAGTCAGAAGACAGCACCTTAGCACATCACCTACATTTTCCAGCAATCTAATAAAGGCTTCTTGCCACCTTGTGCTTATTGCAAAGAATGTTGGTAGTTGTAAATGTGTACATGACTCAAACTCAGGTGCCCGCACTCCTACACACTCTGAAACATAGAAAAACCAGCACGAAACAAAAGCAAAAACTGAGACGCATTCATATACACTATGACTCTTTATTGATTATATGTTGTTTGTACAGCAATCAGGCTTGCTTTGAAATTAAGTATTCTGCATTGCAAATTCTGATACCTTTTACATATATAAGCACCTCCATCCTAAGTCCTATTTTACAGGGGAGGCCAGGGGGTGTTAAAAAAACAGGTCGTTGAGCGTTGAGCTGTGGTTTTACTACCCCCAACTGCTTAACTCGTGGCTGCAGCATGTAAGTTATGGCTCTACATATATATTTACAGTATCTCACAAAAGTGAGTACACCCCTCACATTTTTGTAAATATTTTATTATCTCTTTTCATGTGACAACACAAAAGCAATTACACTTTGCTACAATGTAAAGTAGTGAGTTTACAGCTTGTATAACAGTGTAAATTTGCTGTCCCCTCAAAATAACTCAACACACAGCCAATAATGTCTAAACCGCTGGCAACAAAAGTGAGTACACCCCTCAGTGAAAATTTCCAAATTGGGCCCAAAGTGTCAATATTTTGTGTGGCCACCATTATTTTTTAGCACTGCCTTAAACCTCTTGGGCATGGAGTTCACCAAACTTCACAGGTTGCCACTGGAGTCCTCTTCCATTCCTCCATGACAACATCACAAAGCTGGTGGATGTTAGAGACCTTGCGCTCCTGCACCTTCCGTTTGAGGATGACCCACAGATGCTCAATAGAGTTCAGGTCTGGAGACAGTCTTGGCCAGTCCATCACCTTTACCCTCAGTTTCTTTAGCAGTGGTCGTCTTGGGGGGGTGTTTGGGGTTGTCATCATGTTGAAATACTGCCCTGCGGTCCAGTCTCCGAAGGGAGAGGATCATGCTCAGCTTCAATATGTCACAGTACATGTTGGCATTCATGGTTCCCTCAATGAACAGTTGCTCCCCAGTTTCGGCAGCACTCATGCACCTCCAGACCATGAGACTCCCACCACCATGCTTGACTGTAGGCAAGACACACTTGTCTTTGTACTTGTCACCTGGTTGCCTCCACACATGCTTGACATCATCTGAATCAAATGTTGTGCATCATCTTTAGAAGAGGCTTCCTTCCTTGACGACATCCATGCAGACCAATTTGATGTAGTGTACGGCGTATGGTCTAAGCACTGACAGGCTGACCCCCCACCCCTTCAACCTCTGCAGCAATGCTGGCAGCACTCATACGTCTAATTCTCAAAGACAACCTCTGGATATGACGCTGAGCATGTGCACTCAACTTCTTTGGTTGACCGTGGCAAGGCCTGTTCTGAGTGGATCCTGCCCTGGTAAACCACTGTATGGTCTTGGCCACCATGCTGCAGCTCAGTTTCATGGTCTTGGCAATCTTCTTGTAGTGTAGCCCATCTTTATGTAGAGCAACAATTCTTTTTTTTTTCAGATCCTCAGAGAGTTTATTGCCATGAGGTGCACCAAATTTAACAAACCTGCTCCCCATTCACATCTGAGACCTTGTAAAACTAGTGAGTCACATGACACCAGGGAGGGAAAATGGCTAATTGGGCCCAATTTGGACATTTTTAATTAGGGGTGTTGTCACGTACCTGGTAGGTTGTGAGCCTGAAGTGCAGGAAAAGACCTCCCTTACAGCTCCCACTCCCGTTCCCCTGGAATGGAGACAGAGGGCCAGGAGTGAAGAGTGGTATGGGTGCCTGGCAGGATCAACAGTTGCTGAAAGTCCAGTAGTGGTGGCACCCTCTGGGGTCAGTAGCCTGAGGAGTAGACTGAGGACAGAGACTGGAATGCAGGACTGGAACCAGGAACAACAGCAGGTAATAGCAGACTGGAAGCTGGACTGGAACAACAGCAGAAGATAGCCTGGAACACTGGACTGGAACACAGCAGAAGATAGCCTGGAACGCTGGGCTGGAACACAGCAGAAGGTAGCCTGGAACGCTGGGCTGGAACACAGCAGAAGGTAGCCTGGAACGCTGGGCTGAAACGCAGCAGAAGGTAGCCTGGAACGCTGGACTGGAACACAGCAGAAGATAGCCTGGAACGCTGGGCTGGAACACAGCAGAAGGTAGCCTGGAACGCTGGACTGGAACCAGGAACAACAGCAGGTAATAGCAAACTGGAAGCTGGACTGGAACCAGGAACAACAACAGGTAATAGCAGACTGGAAGCTGATGAAACACAACGGAGGGTCAACAAGCCGGTGGTCAGTAACGTTCGGACAGCAGAGGTACCAGGGGTAATGCAGAGGGATGGTCAGGCAAGCCAAGAGAGTCTGGTGCAGGCGGATAGCAGGATCGTCAAACAGGAAGCCGGGTCAGATAACAGGAAACACAGATCAGATCAGGTAACACTCACAGAACGCTGTAGAGCAGACAGCAGGGATGGAGTGTGACAGGCAGGTTTAAATAGCCCGCCTGACACCAGCGGGAGTGCGCGTGCCCGTGCGTGACCGCACCCGTGAACGCGCGCGCATGCGCAATGGGACCCGTGGCCGGTGACAGGTGTACTCACTTTTGTTGCCAGGGGTTTAGACAATAATGGCTGTGTGTTGAGTTATTTTGAGGGGACAGCAAATTTACACTGTTAAACAAGCTGTACACTCACTACTTTACAATGTAGCAAAGTGTCATTTCTTCAGTGTTGTCACATGAAAAGCTATATTAAAATATTTACAAAAATGTGAAGGGTGTACTCACTTTTGTAAGATACTGTATATCTACACATTTTTTTTCGTTCTATTGGTTGAACTAGATGGAATTGTGTCTTTTTTCAGTCAGACTAACTATGTATATGTAACTATATTTAAAAATGTATATACACTCACCGACCACTTTATTATTATTTATTATTATTAATTACTTATTGCTAGTACCAGGTTGGACCCCCTTTTGCCTTAAGAACTGCCTTAATTCTTTGTGGCATGAATTCGACAAGGTGTTGGAAACGTTCCTCAGAGATTTTGGTCCACACGATAGCATCACATAGTTGCTGCAGATTTGTCGGCTGCACATCCATGATGCAAATCTCCATCACATCCCAAAGGTGCTCGATTGGATTGAGATCTGGTGACTGTGGAGGCCATTGGAGTACAGTGACCTCGTTCTCATGTTCAAGAAACCAGTTTGAGATGATTTGAGCTTTGTGACATGGTGCATTATCCTGCTGGAAGGAGCTATCAGAAGATGGGTATACTGTAGTTATAAAGGGATGGACATGGTCAGCAATAATACTCAGGTAGGTCGTGGCATTTAAACAATGCTTAATTGGTACTAAGGGGCCCAAAGTGTAGCAAGAAAATATCCCCCACACCATTACACCACCACCACCACCAGCCTGAATCATTGATACAAGGCAGGATGGATCCATGCTTTCATGTTGTTTACGACAAATTCTGACCCTACCATCTGAATGTCGCAGCTGAAATCAAGACTCATCAGACCAGGCAACGTTTTTCCAATCTTCTATTGTCCAACTTTGGTGAGCCTGTGCAAACTGTAGCCTCAGTGTTCTGTTCTTAGCTGACAGGAGTGGCACCTGGTGTGGTTTTCTGCTGCTGTAGGCCATCTGCTTAAAGGTTCAATGGGTTGTCCGTTCAGAGATGGTATTCTGCATATGTTGGTTGTAACGAGTGTTACTGTAAAAAACTGATTATTTTATTTAATGAAAAAAATTCAAATGTTCAAAGTTTAAAATATGAGCTCTGGTTAATGACATAAAAGGCAGGGTAGCCAAAACTGATGGTGACATTATACATCATAGGAACAATGTGTTACAAATTATGTTACACCATAGTATGCATGAGAATAGCCCAATGTATTTCGACCCCTACATTCGTTGTCTTCTTGGGTTTTTTTTTTTGCATTCTAGAAAATACATAAAAAAAAAGAAAAAAAAAGTTTTTACCATTTTTACTTTACATTTTGGCAACATACATCCAATCCAGAACGGTGAAAGACACTTTGGGTATCCTATAGTTGTGCTGTAGGACTACATGTCTGCCTAGGGGAAGATATCTATTCCAAATTTCCATACTGTAGAGATGTTTCGAGGTTCTACACCAGAATTTCTGCTTTGTTTTGCCTATATAGAAGGCCCCATATTGACATACAAATCATATAAACAACTCCACGGGGATTAAAGATTTGGTCATTTGGGAGAAGAAAGGATTTTTCTTTTCTGATTAGAGGGCAAGAGGCACAATGCCCACATGGGTAGGTGCCGTAAGGGGAACAATGTTTTTTGTTAGGCTTTTTCTGATACTCACTTTTGACTAGCTTATCTTTAAGAGAAGAAGCTCATCTAAAGGTAATTGAGGAAACGTCGGGTAGAAGTTGTTGAACCTTATAATCATCTGTAAGTATAGACCAGTGCTTTTAGATGATTTCTCTGATTTGTCTGTGTTGTTGAGAAAAACGCATAATTATGCGCATAGAATCAACATCCTTGTCACCCTTAGATTTGTGTTTAAATGAGAGATCTTCCCGTGGTTGTTGGACCGTTCTATTATAGGCTTTGCGCAAGCAGCCACGGCTGTAGCCCCGTTTAAGCCTGTTTTGGAGTTTCCCAGCTTCTGTTTTAAACAATACTTCATTAGAGCAATTTCTTCGTAAACGAAGATATTGCCCGTAGGGATTTGAATTTTTGAGAGGAATTGGATGAAAGCTATCTGCGTGTAACACTGTGTTTCCAGCAGTGGTTTTTCTGTACAAGGTGCTGCTCAAATTTCCTGTCTGATTCCGGTCTAACCGAACATCTAGAAGTGTGACGGACTTAACGTCGTGGGTCATAATGAATTTGAGGTTGTAGTTGTTAACGTTGAGAAAAAACTCAAAAACAGTATCTTCAGAACCTTCCCATATGATGAAGTTGTTGTTGATGTACCTGAGCCATGTAGAGACATGGCACAGGCACTCGACCTCACCACTGAAAAGGGACTGCTCCCACTCCCCCAGGTACAGATTGGTGTAGGATGGGGCACAACATGTCCCCATCGCTACGCTCTGCACCTGGAGGTAATTTGGAGCTGTCAAAAGAGAAGTCATTGTGATTGAGAATGTAATCCAATCCATTCAAAATGCAATCATTGAGCGCCCTATCGTATCTGGAAACTTGTTGTAATACCCTCTGTAAAGCTAATAATCCTTTCCCATGTGGGATTGAGCTGTACAGGGCCTCAACATCAATAGTGACCAATATGGAATCTTCGGATAATGTTAGTTGATTGATAGTCTGCAAGAAGTGGATTGTATCCTTAATGAATGATGGTAAAGCTACCACATAGGGTTGCAAGTATGAGTCAATAACCCTACTTAAGTTTTCAGAAATACTCCCATTACCCGAAACAAACGTCCTGTGGGACTAGTGGGATTTTTGTGAATTTTGGGCAAACTATAAAAAGTAGGTAACTTGGGGTACTTGGTTCTGATAAATTAATGTAGATCTTTGTTGATTGTCCCATGCTATGGGCATTATCAATAAGACTATAGAATTGTTGGTTGAATTTGTCTATGTGCCTAGAAGGGATAATTTTGTACCAATGCTTATTATCTAAGATTTTCTGGCACATTTGCTTGTATGCAGCGTTGTCCATTAAGACAACATTGCCGTCTTTGTCTGATGGTTTTATTATGAGCGCTTCATTATTGCATAGGGATTCTAGGGCTCGATTTTCATCTACAGACAAATTTTGTGGAATGTTTTTATTGCAAGGTATTTTAGCAATATCTTTAGGAGTTTGTTTTAGAAAAGTAGCCACACTGGGATTGGTATTTAATGGGGAAAATTTTGTAGAGGGTTTTTTAAATAAAGTGATGGGATTTAAGGTTGATTTATTAACTTCTTCAAACAGCTTATCTAGATATAACTGATCAATCAGATCGTCTGAATTACTCTCCTGAAAGAGGAGAGTTAAGTCACGTAATGCCTTAAATTCTCTCATGCTGTATTTCGACCAGTCTGTGGCATCTATGTCTTTATTGCTTGTTTCATATTGGCATTTTAGCATCAGTTTGTGAGCAAAAAGATGAAGGTCGGTCACAAGTTCAAAGATGTCAATATTCTGTTGAGGGCAAAAGCTCAAACCCTTCGAAAGTAGCTGGGTTTCCGCTTGAGTTATGGTATGTGAGGACAATTTGATAACGTTTAGTAGTTGTATTAGGTCTGAGTTACATATGGTTCCATTCCCTTTCCTCCCTTGTTGGCCTGAGGGGAGCATGCGCCCCGTGTAGAGTTTAAAGTTTTCTGAGCTACTATATGTTCAATGGGATTGGAGCGTCCGAAAGTGAAGAATCGGATTCTCCCATTGCTGCATTTAGAGACTGACCAACTCTCAATGAAGAGGAATAGTGTTCATTGGAGTTTGCATGATATGCATAGTCAGAATCGGTGTCTACAGTACGTTTTTTGTTGTCTTGTTCAAGAACCTCTATTATTCCTACTTCTTTTCTGGCGTCCACAACCTCAATTATTGGGACCCTGGATGTGAGTTAAAGGGGAGGAATTTGATTGGGCATTAGCATTCCATTTATTTAATGGGGGATAATCCTTGATTGTTTTTTTAAAAAGGTGCTATTACTAACCCATTTGTATGCTCTCCCTTCTGAGAAGGCAGTCTTATCTCTACAGAATTTGGTCTTTATCTTTTGTAGAATATTCTTATTAAATACCGGTAGATGTTCCTTTAGTTTAATCTGTAGCTTGGAATATAGTGCATGGTTTTTAAAGGGGACCAGCACCAATTCCAAAATGCTAATTTCTTTAGCTAATACGGCTATTTGTTTGGTATATTCTCTGGTAAGTATAGACATCATCTCTCGTGAGCAATTTTGCAGATTGCTCTTCCATTCCTTTTTACATTCCTTGCCTATATGTTCCAGATTTGGAAAAATCTGGATACGTAGCCCATATGGGTTAATTTTCTCCTTAATATAGTGATCAAAGGATTTGGTATGCCAAAAAAAGAGCAGACTTTTTTTTTCTAAAATTCTACTTAATTTTTGAACAAGGGAAGAGATCTGGATTTCAACCTAACAAACAGGTGGGGTTCTTGCGAGCCACAAGTGGACCAATGCCTCTAAGGAGTAAAACAACTATATTTAAAGCCGCAAACACTTCACCACGTTTCATTCCGTGTATTTGAATATAAATAAAATCAATTGTGCTCGCGCTAAAAATGTGAATTGAAAAAAATATGAATATATATAAACTGAGTATAAAATATAAACTAATTGTGCAGAAATATTAAACCATAATTAGTATGCTAATAAAAACATACATGTAAAAATATATATATATAATGTGCAATCCTTATATATAAAATTCACAAAGTGCAATCCTTATATAAAATGCTGAAAGTGCATCATGCATGAATATAGACCTAATTAAAAAGTGCAAATCCTGTGACAATCAAGTGTCCAAACAAAATACGATCAGCAGATTCAAACTGAAACAAAGAAGTGCAAGAAAACAGTGTCCATGAATTAAGTGTTCATCATGCTTCTCCTGAAAAGTGTCCAAATCACAACAAGCTGGATGTGTTCTCCCGTGATCCCCCACTTGTGCTTGCGCTCACCTCTATTCGTGTGACACGGTAGTTAAACAGTGTCAAAACACGCATTGGGCTGCCAGAACAGTTCTGCCCAGACATTGGAAGTCGACGAGCATGCCTTCCCTGAGGGATTGGGCAATTGAAGTGGACCAAATTAACAGCTTGGAACGAATGTTGTCGCAGGAAGCGGGCAAGGAGGAGCAATTCTCCAAGACCTGGACTTCATGGTCTATGTTTCGCTACTCCTCTGAATTTATTTCATGGGCCGCAGAGGAATCCACCGACGCATCTGTATAGCCACGGTGGAAAATTTCTCTCTTAATTTCTACTTCCCTTACTGCCTTGACCCTTCTACTCCAACTCTCTCCCTTTTTTCCCTTCTCCTTTCCCTTTAAATGTTTGCGTTACACGCTCACCTAAAGCATAATCTCTAGTCTCATGAGACCGGAACGGTGCCACACACAGAGCTTCCCCCTCAGAGAAAACGTGCTCAGCGCAGAAGTAAAAGCCCTAGCCTACTTGTAATGCGTGGGCACCACTCGTTGAGTAGATAGTGGTGCTCGCCTAATCTTACTAAGCCAGATTAGACGCCGTAGGTATAAAGGCTTATATACCATATCACTCAACCAAAGCTCACGAATTATCTAAACCATGAGATGGTACGACAACAGTGTTGCACGAATGTTTACGAATATACAAATATATATCTTTGTTATATGTTATTGAACGACTTATATGTATACTGTACATCTTTGAAATGATACTTTGCCTATCAATAAAATAAGATTGAATTAAAAAGTATTTCAGAGCCAGAAAAAAAAAAAAAACACGCATTGGGGCCACTCCTGGGCTCACTCAGGATGCAATGATGTATGTCCAATCCTCACAGGTAAAACATCATTCATAAAAGAGAAAAAGAAAGCTCCATGGTGTAATATAGTAAGGGATTTATTTAAAGTAAAAGAAGTTCTTCCAGGAGGGTACTCACAGTATGCAGGTGCTACAGTGCACCAAACTATACAGGTGTATTTCGTTTAGCAGCGGCTCGTATGGCGTGCGGTGTGGTGTATATTCCTCTCCTTCCCTGCTGACAGCTCCGTCCTACCCCTCCCCGTCGCGTATTCGGCACAGAGGAAGGCACGTGATCCCTGTGCCGAATACGCGTCGGGGGGGGGTAGGACGGAGCTGTCAGCAGGGAAGGAGAGGAATATACACCACACCGCACGCCATACGAGCCGCTGCTAAACGAAATACACCTGTATAGTTTGGTGCACTGTAGCACCTGCATACTGTGAGTACCCTCCTGGAAGAACTTCTTTTACTTTAAATAAATCCCTTACTATATTACACCATGGAGCTTTCTTTTTCTTTTTTATGAATGATATTTTACCTGTGAGGATTGGACATACATCATTGCATCCTGAGTGAGCCCAGGAGTGGCCCCAATGCGTGTTTTGACACTGTTTAACTACCGTGTCACACGAATAGAGGTGAGCGCAAGCACAAGTGGGGGATCACGGGAGAGCACATCCAGCTTGTTGTGATTTGGACACTTTTCAGGAGAAGCATGATGAACACTTAATTCATGGACACTGTTTTCTTGCACTTCTTTGTTTCAGTTTGAATCTGCTGATCGTATTTTGTTTGGACACTTGATTGTCACAGGATTTGCACTTATTAATTAGGTCTATATTCATGCATGATGCACTTTCAGCATTTTATATAAGGATTGCACTTTTTTGTGAATTTTATATATAAGGATTGCACATTATATATATATATTTTTACATGTATGTTTTTATTAGCATACTAATTATGGTTTAATATTTCTGGATTTCAACCTGATCCCCCTGTTCAAAATCAGTTTCATAGCCAGACATTAGATTTGCCCATTCTTTGCCTTGAAAGTTACTCATGTTTACAGAATACAGAAGGATATGTGATATTTCCTTGTCAAAAGAAGTTTATTGAGTATACAATATTATAAAGATACATAAAGTAAGTTTACAAGGATCTATAAAGTAAGCTCATTGTTTTACAGTAGGGTTTATATAGGTAAATATCATGAAATTTCAAATATTAAACATTGGGTTCACGTAAACCTAAATTAAAGATATATATCATTTCCTTAGTTACTTTTGTAGGTACTTAAATGATTTACACCTACTATACATATTGTTTACAGGTAGAGTGTATATAGGTCAAATAAATTCTGATAATGAGCTTTAATCATAAGGTGGAGAAAAGGAAAGAGAAAGAAGAAAAAGGGTAGAAAGGCAGAGGTATGGTCCACAAGGTTGTATATATGTGATATTTCAAGCAACAGGAAATTATAGCCAGTATTTTCACACACACAATTGTGATACACCTTAGCTCATATTTTAGCTCTCATGTGTTGAAAGGGGATGGGGTGTTTAACAACCAAAAAGAGTATATCATAGAAAAACACATATACAAGAGTCAAAGGAGCTGCACACCCCAAAAAACTAAAAACATGGAAAGGTTTCCACGGGGTGTTTAAGCAGCAAAATAAACTAAATGTATATTTGTAAAACTGATTATTTTTTTTATCGAAAAGGATTCAAATGTACAAAGAGTTTAAAATATGAGCTCTGGTTAATGACATAAAAGGCAGGGTATCCAAAATTGATGGTGACATTATACAACATAGGAACAATGTGTTATAAATTTGGTTACACCATAGGATGCATAAGAATACCCCAATGCATTTCGACCCCTACATTAGTGGTCTTCTTCAGGGGTTTTTTAGCATTCTAGAAAATACATTAAAAAAAAGAAGTTTTTACCATTTTTACTTTACATTTTGGCAACATACAGCAAGAGTAGAAGACTACTTCATGTATACTATCATATATGAACCACACATTGCTTTCTATCTATGATGATATATTTACCCTTCAAATAATGGACCTTGCATAACCAGACACTTCAAAACAGTTGCATTCAAGTGATCCTGGACCTCCGCGTGCCTCCTCAGTGTCCCCCCCCAGGTGAGCCCCCGGTCCACAGGGCTTGCAAGGAGCCAGGTATTTTGACCCCAGAAAAAGAGGGAGTGGGGGAGGGGGCACCTTTTATTTTCTAATTTGGGCGGTCAGAATGAGTAAACTAAAACAATTTTCATAAAAGTGCTTGATGTTGCTCCTAGCTGGCTACCGGTCCCACTTGATATGATAGATAAAGTAATTCCAATAGCTCTCCATTCAGTATGTTTAGTCAAGTACTCATTGTGTAATTATTTTAGAAAAAGGAAACTTTTCAGGTTTGCCCATGGATTAAATGATAAGCCCATTAAATCAAGTGATATATTCTGCTATCATGATTAAGGTGATTGTGCATAAAGGCTGAGCACATGGACTAGAATGAAAGTGACCATTGAGTTAAGGGGGTGACAAAATAGGTGTGTGCATTGTGAATGATTGAATGAATAATGTGGTGTGCTTTAAATAGAATGTGATATGTTTGTACTAGTGCTAGTGAAAGAAAAATCAAACAGACCAAACAAACAAAAACAATAACATGTAAAATAAAGCAAAAAGGTGCCAGTGTCTGGTGCTACAATAGGTGAGCAGAAATATTAAAGTGAAATAAGTACAGTGGAACCTTGGATTATGAGCATAATCCGTTCCAGGAGAATGCTTGTAATCCATAGAAGTCAATGGAAATGAAGATAATTAGTTCCGCATTGCATGCAATACCACATGTGGTCAGAGGTGGGGGGGGGTGCTGGAGAGCCTTGGAAATACTCGGGGACAGCTCGCCTGAACTGGGAAACCCTCGGGAATGGAGTTTTTCCGAGTGATTCCGAGTATTTCCGAACGGCTCTGAACCGTTCTGAGTGTCACCGGCGCCCCGGCACCTCTGGCCAAATGCGGTACTGCACATCCCATTAGCATAAATTCTACTCGTTTTGCAAGACATCACTCGCAAACCGAGTCAGGATTTTTAAAAAAATTTACTCGTCTTTCAAAACGCTTGTTAGCCGTGTTACTCGTTAACCAAGGTTCCACTGTATATTTAACCTTTAGTCTAAGGCCCCATGTACACGGGACGCTGCTAAACGTATGTTCAGAGGCAGTTGGACGCTTTTTTTCAACTGCCCCTGAACTCATTCAATGTTATCCTATGTGACCATGTACACAGTCTCCTTTATTGCCGTTTTTAGGCAGTTGCGTTTAACAGCATTTCTTTGAACGCAAAAAATTGTGTTCAGACGCCGAAGATTTCCACGTTTCAGATGCCAAATGTGGCTAAAGGCGGTACTGGCATTTAGACGCGTTTTCCTTTATAAGCGTTTTTTAAGGTACCCAATATTTTTGATCTGGAAAGATAAAAATATGATGGAAAACGATAAAAAAACATAAAAAAAAATAGTTTAAAATGTTTTAATTACTTGCGATGATTCATAGACCATATATAGCCCTTGATGCAATGCAATACACCACTAGCATTGCTGTATCCAGATTTTAATTGGAATTTGACCCATATGTTCAGAATTGACCAAGATGACCCCACCATTGAGCTTGACCCCCACTTGATATATTATAAAAAATGAAATTAACGTTTAAATTTGCATAAAATAGACAAAATATTTTTTTTTACAAAAAGTAATTAAAAAACAAAAATAATACCATATGCAGCTGAAAATAATCAAATAAATATATTAATAAATTAATATTTCATTATTAAAAATATTTTTTTAAAATTTCCAAAAAAATGTTATATATTATAAAAAATTGAATTAACGTTTAAATTTGCCTAAAATTGACAAATATTTTGTTTTAAAAAAATAAAGGAAAAACAAAAATAATACATCTGTACATCTATAGATATATATTATAAATATATGCACATACCTGATCGTCACCAACAGACGTTCCTCTGGTGACACACTCTTCCTCATGTTGGTGCCCATGTGTGTCAGACTGGGTCGTACTTTTTCTAGTAGAAGGTTAAATGTGGCAATGGACATGCGTGTGAAATTAAAAAATTTGTCGGGGTAGGTATGCAGCTGTACGTACATGTTGGAAAAATATCCTACCGACATTCACTGCGCAATCAATGGATGGGTCCAATAGCGACGAACTCTGACTCTGGACCTCTCACGCAATTTTCTACGTCATTCTAGCCTCATCAAGAGCAACGTCAGGAGCATTTCCTCACATATGCTCATTATGGGATCCATTGCAAAAAAAAGCACAGAAATAGAGGCAAATACAAGTAGACAGCTGCTCTCTCTGCTGCTGCTACTCACTCTGGTCAAAATGGCTGAAATAGTTAAATAACAATGGTTTTTGAGCTTGGGGAGGGTCTTAATGAGGTTATCTTAATAAACGCTTCTAGACGCAAACGCGGTAAAATGGCGCTAAACGCGGCATGCAAAACGGGCGTTTCTAAACGCCGGTTTCAAGTTTGTTCAGAGGAGTTTGCCCCAGCGTCCCGTGTACATGGGGCCTTAGAAGTGTAGTGCAAGATGCTAAACTTGGCACGGATATATGCGCTCATATGCAAGATTCAAGATTGAGTGTTGGGAAGCTAATCTATATGAAAAAATGAGTGCGAAGTGTAAGTGATAGTTAGTTGGATATCAATCCAGCCAGTGTATCCAAAACGGCACTTTCTGATCTACCTTCCTCTTGTGGTATGGACGTTGTCGCCAAAATGTAAAGTAAAAATGGTAAAAACTTTTTTTTAATGTATTTTCTAGAATGCTAAAACCCCCCCGAAGATGACCACGAATGTAGGGGTCGAAATACATCGGGCTATTCTCATGCATACTATGGTGTAAAGTAATTTGTAACACATTGGTCCTATGTTGTATAATGTCACCATCAATTTTGGCTATCCTGCCTTTTATGTCATTAAAGCGGAGTTCCACCCAAAAGTGGAACTTCCGCTCATCGGATTCCTCCCCCCCCTCCGGTGTCACATTTGGCACCTTTCAGGGGGGGGGGGGGTGCAGATACCTGTGTAAGACAGGTATCTGCACCCACTTCCGGGAATAGACTCCCATGGGAGTCACGCCCCCTCCTGCACTCACCCGCTGTCTCCTGGGAAAGACACAGGTCCCAGGAGATAGCGGGGACCATTGAGAAAGCGCAGCGCGACTCGCCCATGCACAGTAGGGAGTCAGGAAGTGAAGCCGCAACGCTTCACTTCCTGATTCCCTCACTGAGAATGGCGGCGGCAGCACCCGAGGACCGAGGGACGGTTCCAGCTCGGGTGCCGACATCGCTGGACCCCGGGACAGCTGAGTGACCTTATTTTAAAAGTCAGCAGCTGCAGTATTTGCAGCTGCTGACATCTAAAAAAAATTTTTCCCGGGACTCCCGCTTTAACCAGAGCTCATATTTTAAACTCTTTGTACATTCAGCAAAATTTTAAAATACTCAGACCAGCCTGTCTGGCACCAACAACCATGCCACGTTCAAAGTCACATAAAGTGACACTAAAGTAATTTTTTTTTTTTTTTTAAATAACAAACATGTCATACTTACCTCCACTGTGCAGCTAGTTTTGCACAGAGTGGCCCCGATCCTCGACTTCTGGGGTCCCTCGGCGGCTCTCTCGGCTCCTCCCCGTATTAGGAAACCCCCTGGGAGAAGCACTCTCCTGAGGGGGTTACCTTGCGGGCGCGCTCTCGAGTCCAGCATTCGGCGTCCATAGATGCGGAATGCAGGACTCGGAACCACTCCCGTCCCCCGGCGGCCACGTCACTGGATTTGATTGACAGCAGCGGGAGCCAATGGCTGCGCTGCTATCAATCTATCGAATCAACAGCCGAGAACCCCCTAGCCAAGACACGGCACGTCCCTGTGGGACAAGTTCGAGGGTTCAGGTAAGTAAAATGGGGGGGCTGGTCACTGAAAGGTGTTTTTTCACCTTAATGCATACGCTGCATTAAGGTGAAAAAACACTTACCTTTACAACCTTTAAATCCCCCTTCTTCCCCATTCTGATGCTCGGTTTTAACTTCAAATCATCTTCACCACATCTAGATGCCTAAATGAATTGAGTTGCTGCCATATGATTGGCTGATTACCAATTTGTGTTATCAAGCAATTAAATAGGTGTACCTAATAAAGTGGCTGGTGATTGTATGTTTACTGTTTACCTGCAAATCACTCCTATAATTTACAAAAATCTGCCACACTACACAAACAAGCAGGTGACACAGGGGTGTATTAAAAAAAAAATGAGAAGGTATTCGTCCTGTGAAACTACATATACATTTGTTCTGTGAGAATGGGAGGAAGAACGAATATTATTATGCCATTTCCTCTCCATGTTGATGCCCATGATGTTATTCTACATACTAAATAGAGTGAATCAGTTAAATACTGCATTATGGCCACTAGATGGAGCTGATAAATACTTTTTTACTACAATTTTCAGCTCTATCTACTGGCCATAATGCAGTATTTTTTTAATTCAATACATTCTGTATAAAGAATAACATTCCACCAAGAGAGAAAATGGCCTAATAACATTTGTCTTTGCTCCCATTCTTATAAAATAAATGTACACACAGTTTCATAGGATGACTAGTTCTGCAAATGTTTAATATTATAACATACATTTTATTAAATCTGCATTTTTCTTTAAAATAATATCTGGTGATCCTGCTTTGAAGATCTTTGTCTATAGAATCTATCTATCTATCTATCTATCTATCTATCTATCTATCTATCTATCTATCTATCTATCTATCTATCTATCTATCTATCTATCTATCTATCTATCTATCTATCTATCTATAGAAAGAGCACATATCGACAACAAGTGGCTGCAGAGAAGCTGCAGGAGATCAGCAACGCTTAGATGTAACAAAACGATAACGTACACACAATCGGATTTTCCGATGGGAATTGTGTGATGTCAGTCTGTTGGCGGAAAATCCGACCGTGTGTGTGCTCCATCGGACAAATGTTGGATGGCAGGTTTTAAAATTTTCCGTGGACAAATGACTGTTGTCGGATTTTTTTTCGATCGTGTGTACACAAGTCCGTCGGAAAAAAGTCCAAAGTACAAACACGCATGCTTGGAAGCAAGGACGAGCCAGAAGTAGTCGGTCTTGTAAACTAGCGCTCGTAAGGGAGAATTAATTTGTGACGTGGCAAATTATGAAATCTCGAAATGCAGCGCACAATTCTCTTCTTCTTTAATGGGATAATAATGAAGCTGCTTTGCTGGTGATACTGATGGAGTTATTGCAAACTAATTTTCTAAGGCTTTTTTTTCTAGTGATATCAAGAATAATATTATTATGCTTTTTTTTTTTTGTTACCACAACACCATTATCCTGTAGTTTTTAAGATCAAAGATAAAACTATGTTGGTGTCCCTTGTCAATTTTACATTGTATTTTTTTAAATGTAATTGCCTACTCCCAAACTGCCATTTGAAGTAAAACACATCCAAGTATTATTCTACACAATTTTTTTTTTATTGTGCATTAAAAAAAGAAAACAAATAAAATTAGACATGCTATCTGCCAATAGAACTTAACCAAAAAGTGCATTCTATGCATCCAAAAATATAGAAAATATACCAAATCAAATCATTATTATTCAACCAAAAAATAAAATAAAAGCCTCATGCATGTGTCCTACTTCTTAATATAGGGGGTCAACAATGCCAAGAGTTGGTGAAAGCGGGGGTCCGTCATCCGGAGATAATTCCGAAAATCATCTGGATTATTCTCCTGGAGCTCCCGCAGCAAAGGCATATGACATAATTGGTCACGATTAATAAAGTAACCAATTTTTGGTCCAAGAAATCCTCCTCCTCCTGTTTCTGGACTGGGCTTGGGTCAAAGCAATAACTCCAAGGCCAATAATAAATAATACGTTATCTCCTCCGATTCCGCAACATGGCTGGTTGACAAACTGACAAGCGCGAAATGAAAAGCACAACATGAAAAGTGCAAAATGAAAAGCTCAAAATAAAAAGCGCAAATCAACACTCACCAAACTTCTACTAACACGAAATTAGCAGGAGCCCACAGGGTGGTGCTAAAGAGCTGAAAAACAACGTAGTACGTCACTGTAGTACGTCACTACGTTCGTATTTGTTGGCCGACAATTCCTTGCCGTTTGTATGCAAGACAAGTTTGGGCCAACGTCCTTTAGACAAAAGTCCACGGTTTTGTTGGCCAATAATCCGATCGTGTGTACGAGGCTTAAAGGGGTTGTAAAGGTATTTTTTTTTTTAAATAACAAACATGTTATACATACCTTCACTGTGCAGCTCGTTTTGCACAGAGTGGCCCTGAACCTGGTCTTCTGGGGTCCCTCGGCGGCTGTTTCAGCTCCTCCCCACAAGGACTCAACACCTTAATGCGAGCTCCCTCGCATGGTGGTTAGTTCTTGCGGGCGCGCTCCCGCGATACAGCCGGCGGCTATAGCCGCTCACTGTATCACTCAGGCCCCGCCCCCGGCGCGCCGCGTCATTGGATGTGACTGACAGCAGCGCGAGCCAATGGCTGCGCTGCTTTAAATCCATCCACTGTAGCCAATCAGCGGCCAGGCTGAGCGGCGAAGAGGATGTCGGGAGCGAGCGCGGGACTTTCGAGGGGTCAGGTAAGTAAAACAGGGGGACTGGGGGCGGCGGTATTGTCGGAAGTTTTTTCCTTAATGCATAGAATGCATTAAGGTGAAAAAACGTTTACCTTTACAACCCCTCTAAGTGTTTTATTTTCTAAAAGAATAAAATTGCAGATTTATAATATGCAGCTTTAGAAAAATAAATGTCACCATATTAAGGTTTAGATCTCCTTTAATTTGTGGTCCAGCAGTTCATTCTCTTATGAAATTTCTCTACCCCTGGCTTGCTAACACACAGTAATTCAGTACCATCACCGCAGTCCAATTAGCTGGGAGATGATTCAGGAGGCAGTAAAGCTGAACCAGGAAAAATAGGGAGTGATCTTCATGGTTGTGTAAATCATAGGACTGGATGCACGGAATACAATTTTTATTTTTTTTGCATTTTTCTGTTTGCCTGGAGTCCCAGTATGATAGACTATGTTTACCAAAGTGTTTAATGTGTAGAGAGATTTAAATAATGATGGAGCCAAGGAGCAGTTAAAAAGTAAGTTATTCTGAAGGCTCCTTTTACACTTGCTATGGTAGAGTGGTGCCATGCGACTGAGCCATGTTTTTACAGCCCCGCAACCCCGCAGTCTCCCTTTAGTTGCAAAGGTAGCGGATCGGATGTATACATGTATACAGGATGCTGTGCATCGCAGCATGCCAAAAGTGACCCCCTGACCTTCCCGGTACTGCCCGCCAAATGCAACCCATTCAACGGAGTGGGGCCTCCCCACAACCACCTTGCAACTGCATGCACTGCATACGGTGGCAGAGCGGTGTTGTGGGTTTTGGAGTCAACATAGACAGGGAGGAGGCAACATAATGCCTCCCCACCACCTGTCAAATGCCTTCCTTAAAGCGTTCCGCTGCAGATCGCTCTTCAGAGGGCAAACTTTGGGTAAATGAGCCCATAGGGAGCAGATCACATTTTCTTAGGTTGGCTTCCCACCTATTCACTGAAACATAAAAAGGGAGTGAGGGAAGATAAATACTTGTTACCAGCCTCTTGGGAGCTACTGCATAACAGAGCCCCCAATGGGAGAGGGCGAAACAACACACGGAAATAAACAGTTGTGCTGCAATGCTGAAAAACAACATGCGGAGTCAGAATGACAGAGAGATGAGCTCATCAGTCTTCTGCTTCTCCTTTTATTGTCCAGTCACTGTAAAGCTGGCCATGCATGGATTGAGATTTGGCTGGGTCAGAGATTCGATCCATGTATGGGCAGGCTGATCAAATGACTTGGGTACAACCAGGCTGTTGGATTTTTCTACATAGAATTACTGCCAGCGGCTATAGCCACTAGCAATAATCATTGTGTTCTGCCAGCCGAAAAAGGATCCCTGCACGCACCAAGAGAACTCAATAGCGCCATGGATGGCATTCCCCTATCAACACTAACTGTGTTGATGGGGGTATCTAACAATTTCTTTCCTTCCACCCATGACGGAAAGAAAATCATTTATGGATTGCTTAAAGTAATATTAAAGGCTTCTTTTTTTTTCAAATAACATACATGTCATACTTACCTGCTCTGTGCAATGGTTTTGCACAGAGCAGCCCAGATTCTCCTTTTCTCGGGTCCCCTGCTGGCACTCCTGGACCCTCCCTCCTGCCGCGTGCCCCTATAGAGCAAGCAGCTTGCAATGGGGGTACCCAAGCAGGCTAGTTTCCGACCATTTACACACAAAGCCGCGGCTCAGCCCCCCTCTCTCCTTATTGGCTCACTGGCTGTGATTGACAACAGTGGGAGCCATTGGCTCTCAGGGAATGGGGAAGCAGAGTTGAGGTTCTTGTGCACATCGCTAGCTTGAGATGGGACACAGAGAAGGTTTTTTACCTTCATACATTAGAAAAAAATTCAGGTCTCCTTCCCTGCCAGAAAGGGCTTTTCTGTGTGGCAGAGTTGTGTAAAACTCAGGACCAGATAGACAATCATACAAACCCTTTGGCTGGTATATATATCATTAGCTGTTTGCAGGAGTTCAGCTTTAAATAAACTTTCTGCTTTACCCTCATGGGTACAGGTTCACTTTAGGTCATGGAAAAATAGGAGATATTTATGGACTTGTATTTTTTTTTCAGGGGGACGTTTTTAGCATTTAGCTAAGGAAAGCAGGAGAGCATTTTTAACATCTGGGTATGTGCGCTCAGTGTTTTTTTTTTCAGAAGTTTTAGGCTGGATTCACACCTATGCAGTTTAAGGCTCCATTCACACTAGCACGTTTTTTGATGCATTTTGCAGAAATGCACGGGAATTTTTTAACATGGGTTCCTATGGAACATGTTCACATCAATGCCTTTTTGTTTCTCTGCATTTTTGGAAAGGGTCAGGGACTTTTTTTCATGCAAAATGCAGCGTTTTGCATGTAATAGAATTCAATGGACAAGCATCAAAAACGCAAGTGCACCGTTTTTGCAGCGTTTTTGATGCGTTTTTGCCTTTTTTTGTTTTTTGTTTTTTTTGTTTTTTTTTTTTTTTTTTTTTTAAGACTGTAAAAAAAAACTGTAAAAATAAAAAACGCAAATCGCGGCAAAAACGCTGCTCAAAAACGTGGCAAGCATGAAAAAAAAAACCTCCAAAAACGCTCAAAAGCAACATGCATAGGTGTGAATCGAGCCTTAGTGCTTTTTGCATTTTGCAGATTTGCACTGCAGTCTATTTAACATGGTTTCCTATGGAACACGTTCTGTAGTTCAAATCTGCAAAATGCAAAAAGCACTAAAAATGCATAGGTGTGAATCCAGCCTTAAGCTCAATTCACATCTATGCATGTTGCTTTTGAGCGCTTCTGCAGTGCTTTTTGCGGTGCTTGCCGCGTTTTTGAACATGCGTTTTTGCAGCGTTTTGTTTTTTTTAAACTGTGGTGGCTTAGCAACCAGCTATATACAGTGTAAAAAAAAAAAAAAAAAAACGAAACACAAATCGCGGCTAAAAACGCGGTTAAAACACGGTACTTGCATTTTGGATGCGGGTCCATTGAATTCTATTACATGCAAAACGCTGCATTTTGCATGAAAAAAAAGTCCCCGACCCTTTCCAAAAACGCAGAGGCACAAAAATCCATTGATGTGAACATGTTCCATAGGAACCCATGTTAAAAAATTTCCGTGCATTTCTGCAAAATGCATCAAAAAACGCATTACTGTGAATCGGGCCTTAGAGACTGATAGTGAATAAAACACCACCAAATAAAGCTCCATTCACACCTATGCATGTTGCTTTTGAGCGTTTCTGCAGTGCTTTTTTACAATTTTTTTACAATTTTTTATGCCCTGTACACAGGGTCGGACATTGATCGGACATTCCGACAACAAAATCCTAGGATTTTTTCGGACGGATGTTGGCTCAAACTTGTCTTGCATACACACGGTCACAAAAGTTGTCGGAAAATCCGATCGTTCTGAACGCGGTGACGTAAAACACGTACGTCGGGACTATAAACGGGGCAGTAGCCAATAGCTTTCATCTCTTTATTTATTCTGAGCATGCATGGCACTTTGTCCATCGGATTTGTGTACACACGATCGGAATTTCCGACAACGGATTTTGTTGTCGGAAAATTTTATAGCAAGCTCTCAAACTTTGTGTGTCGGAAAATCTGATGGAAAATGTGTGATGGAGCCTACACACGGTCGGAATTTCCGACAATAAGGTCCTATCACACATTTTCTGTCAGAAAATCCGATCGTGTGTACGGGGCATTACTGTGATTTGCATTTTGGGTGTTTTATGCTTTTTTTTTTTAGGCAACTTTGTTGTTGGTCAGATTTAAAAATCACAAAACGCAAATCTTTGTAAAATCGCTGCAAAACTGTGGTAAAAACGCACTACATGCTTTTCTGCAGCTTCTACATTGAAGTCTATTGAACCAAAAAAGCAAAAAAAAAAAAGCAGTGTTTTACATTTTATAAAGCCCCGACCCTTTCCAAAAAAGCAGAGGCACAAAAGAAAGCAGAGGCACAACCTGTAAGGTTTGGTTCACATCTATGCAGTTTACTTTTGATCAGTTTCAGCAGTGCCTTTTGTGTTTCGGCACACGCATTTTTGACGCATTTTTCATTTTTTTTTTCATTTTTTATGCTTTATTTTATTTTAATTTTTTTTGGGCCAATTTGTTATTGGGTGGATTTAAAAAATCACCACAAAATCGTGGCTACATGCTTTTCTGCATCTTCTCCATTAAAGTCTATTAAACCAAAAGTGCCCCGTTTTGCGTTTAATAAAGTCCCTGACCCTTTCCAAAATGATGTGAACTTGTCACATAAGAAATCTTGTTAATTGGATTGCAGTGCGTTTCATTAAAAAACACACAGGTGTGCAGTGGTGTATTTAGGTTTTGTGCTGCCCTAGGCCTGACTAAATTCATGCACCCCTAATTTAAATATGACCCACCCTTCCTGTCAAGGCCACACCCCTTCATATTTAAGACCCACCCTATCATCTGTAAACCACACCCCTTCCAGACCCCCACCCCCTCCATCTCCCCGCTAGCAGCAAAAATCCCCTCTTTCAGCACAAATCCTCACCCTCATATAACCCCTTCCAGTACAAATCCCCCTTCTCAGCACAAATCCCCCCATCTCCCCCTCCCAGCATAAATATATTATAACCCCTTCCAGTACAAATCCCCCTTCTCAGCACATATCCCCCCATCTCCCCCTCCCAGCATAAATATATTATAACCCCTTCCAGTACAAATCCCCCTTCTCAGCACATATCCCCCCATCTCCCCCTCCCAGCATAAATACCCCCCTTAGCAAAAATCCTCCCCCTCCCAGCATAAATCCCCCCTTAGAAAAAAATCACCCCCCTCCCAGTATAAATCCCCCCTCCCAGAAAAAAATCCTCCTCCTCCCAGTATAAATCCTTCCCCATCTCCCCCTTCTAGCATTAATCCCCCTCTTAGCAAAAATCCTCCCCATCTCCCCCTCCCAGCATAAATACCCCCTCTTAGCAAAAATCCTCCCCCTCCCAGCATAAATCCCCCCTCTCAGAAAACATCCTCCCCCATCTCCCCTTCCAGCATAAATCGCCCTCAGCACACATATTCCCCCATCTCCCCCACCCAGCATAAATTCTCCCTCTTAGCAAAAATCCTCCCACATCTCCCCCTCCCAGCATAAATCCTTCCCCATCCCCCCCCTCCCAGCATAAATACCCCCCTTAGCAAAATTCCTCCCCCTCCCAGCATAAATCCCCCCTCTCAGAAAAAAATATTCCCCCTGCCAGCATAAATCCCCCCCCTAGCAAAAATCCTCCCCGACCTGCCCCTTCCAGTATAAATCCCCCTCTTAGCAAAATTCCTCCCCATCCCCCCTCCCAGCATAAATCCTTCCCCATCTCCCCCTCCCAGCATAAATACCCCCTCTTAGCAAAAATCCTCCCCCTCCCAGCATAAATCCTCACTCTCAGACAAAAATTCTCCCCCATCTCAAACCTCTGCCTCCTTCTCTGCCCTCCCAGTAAACCCCACCCCAACATAGCTGTTTCTCCTGTTCTGAAAGAGCAGCCCGCTCTGCTGGGACTTGTAGTGCCCTCTGCGGAGACAGTCTAGGGCACTACAAGTCCCAGCATACGAGGCTGCCATATCTCAGCCCCCACAGAGGGCACTACAAGTCCCAGCAGAGTGGGCTGCCACCAGTCCTCCAAACACAGCATTAGGAGACTGCACAGCCTTCCACCCCCTGACACTCACTCCTTGGCTGCCATACACTTCTCCCCACTCTCCCCTTACAATGGTGTCCTACCTGAGTCTGGGCGGCATGTCGCACTGCATGGTGGGGCAGATGGTGCGATTTCCCCTTCTCTGAAGACACGTCCCAGCTCCCAGACCCCGGTGTTCTGTCAAATTCTTCTGCCTGCAGCACACAAGGCTGCAGATCACTCCGCCACTAGTCGGGCACCTCAGTGGCTGTGGGCGGTGGTGGCTGGATCAATAGGCTGGGCATCGGCCGCCGATGCTGCGTGTGTGCATACATTAAAAATGTACTTGAACTTGGGGATACGCCACTGTGCGGGAGGCTTTATCTGTGTGGGAGGAGGCAGCGGGAGCCAGGAGTACGGTTCGGGGGGAGGTTTTCGTGCGGAGGGGCCTAGGCCAAGACACAGCACTGCAGAGTAGAAGGTTTTACATTTGTAACAGACGTAGTACTTGCACAGTGGAGAGCCAGCTATGGCTCCTCAGGAAGTCACATTCAGCTCCATATCCGAAACAGCAGCTCTGGGAGCCACAGTGGCGAGAAGAACCGGCTGTGGGAAGACAGAGCTGGACCTTCAGGCACTGGAAAATATTTTAAAAGGTCACCAGCTACGGTATTTGTAGCTGCTGACTTTTCATTTAACAACAAAGACAGAGGTTCCTCTTTAAACATCCACTCCAATTTTTGACCTTCCTCTTTCCTTGTCTTAACGAACCCACCCTTCGCTTCAACCCTGTGTGGTTACGCTTCATTAACTCTGAAAAGTCCTTTAACCACTTGAGATCTGCGCTATAGCTGAATGACGGCTACAGCGCAGACCTGCTTTGCCGGGACTACGTCCATTGATGTCGTCCCGTGCACAAGCGGCATGCGCACCCCCTGCAGGGGTCTATGAGACTCGCCTGATCACAGATCGGAGTAAGGGGTCGATCCCGACCCCTTCAAACTTGATCAGCTGTCAGCCAATGACAGCTGATCATGTGATGTCAACAGAGCCGGTAATCGGCTATTTTTTCTCCTCGCGCTAACAGCATGAGGAGGAAAATAAAGCCAGTCGCCGGCGGCCGTGAGAGGGACATCAGTCCCGATCACGGCGAGCTGCTGCATATCCTCAGTGCCCACCTGTTCCCCCTGCCAGTGCCACCTAGCAATAGGCAGCAGTGCCGCCTACCAGTGCCCACCAGCACCATCCATCAGTGCCCACAGTGCCCCCCGTCAGTGCCCACAGTGCCACCTATCAGTGCCCGCAATCAGTGCCTCAACAACAGTGCTGCACATCAGTGCTACCTATCAGTGCCCATCAGTGTCACCTACCAGTGCCCATCAGTGCCGCCCATCAGTGCCGCCTATCAGTGGTACCTATCAGTGCCACCCATCAGTGCCACCCATCAGTGGCCATCAGTGCCGCCTTATCTGTGCCCATCAGTACCGCCTTATCTGTCCCCATCAGTGCCGCCTTATCTGTGCCGCCTTATCTGTGCCTATCATTGCCGCCTTAACTGTGCCTATCATTGCCGCCTTAACTGTGCCTATCAGTGCCGCCTTATCTGTGCCTATCCGTGCCCATCAGTGCAGCCTATCAGTGCCCACCAGTGCCGCCTCATCAGCGCATATCAATGAAGGAGAAAAATTACCTGTTTGCAAAATTTTATAACAGACTATAAAACATGATTTTTTTTTCAAAATTTTCCATTTTTTTGTTTGTTTAGCAAAAAATAAAAATCCCAGCAGTGATTAAATACCACCAAAAGAAAGCTCTATTTGTGGGGAAAAAAATTATAAAATTTTCATTTGGGTACAGTGTTGTATGACCGCAAAATTGTCATTAAAAGTGCGTCAGCGCTGCAAGCTGAAAATTGGTCTGGGCAGGAGGGGGGTTTAAGTGCCCAGTAAGCAAGTGGTTAAAGCCATTGAGGCTCTGAAGATTCACTTTCTAAAGCTCGATTCACACTAATGCGTTTTTTGATGCATTTTGCATTTTGCAGAAATGCATGGAAATTTTTTAACATGGGTTCCTATGGAACATGTTCACATCAATTAATTTTTGTGCCTCTGCGTTTTTGGGAAGGGTCTTTTTTTTCATGCAAAATGCAGCGTTTTGCATGTAATAGAATTCAATGGACCCGCATCCAAAACGCAAGTACCGCGTTTTTGCCGCGATTTGCGTTTTGCGGGGTTTTTTTATTTCTTTTTTTTACACTGTATATAGCTAGTTGCTGAGCAACCAGAGTGTAAAAAAACCACTGTAGAAAAAAAACACAAAACGCGGCAAAAACGCATGTTCAAAAACGAGCACCGCAAAAAGCACTGCAGAAAAGCTCAAAAGCAACATGCATAGATGTGACTCGAGTCTGAAGCTGGCCATATACTGTTAATCCTCGTACACATGATTGGACTTTCCGACAACAAAACCATGGGATTTTGTCCGAAGGGTGTTCGCTTAAACTTGTCTTGCATACACACGGCCACACAAATGTTGGCCAACAATTATGAACATGACTTACTAGACGTACTATGTGGTTTTTCAGCTCTTTAGCGCCACCCTTTGGGCTCCTTCTGCTAATTTTGTGTTAGTAGAAGTTTGGTGAGTGTTGAGTCGCGCTTTTCTTTTCGCGTTTTTCATTTATCGCTTTTCATTTATCGCTTTTCTGTTCGTTTTTGAACGCCCGTTCGTCAACCAGACATGTTGCGGAATCGGAGGAGATAACATGTTATTTATTATTGGCCTTGAAGTTATTGCTTTGATATTATTTTTTTGGTTGAATAATGATTTGATTTGGTAAATTTTCTATATTTTTGGATGCATTGAATGCACTTTTTGGAAATTTTCTATTGGCAGATAGCATGTCCAAAAGCCCCATACACACTATCAGATTTTCTGCTGATTATTGTCTTCAGATTTACCAAAACCATATAATATGAGGTCAAACGTTAGGAGTTTCAATTTGTATGCAATCAGGCAGGCCCTCGCACTACATGGTTTTGGTAAATCTGAAGACAAAAATCAGCAGGAAATCCCATGGTGTGTATAGGGCTTAATTTTTTTTTTTTTAAATTCACAATAAAAAAATTGTGTAGAATAATACTTGGCTATGTGTTTTGCTTCAAATAGTTTGGGAGTAGGCATTGTAACTACAAAAAATACCATGTAAAATTGACAAGGGACACCAACATAGTTGTATCTTTGTATACTAGGGGATAATGGTGTTGTGGTAACTTGCACAAATAAAAAAATAAAAAAAACATAATAATATTATTATTGATATCACTAGAAAAAAAAGCCTTTGAAAATTCGTGAGTACGGGGCATTAGAATTTCAGCTGATTCAGAGTAGTCAATTGAAATTTTAACAATGGGTGGCCCTGCCGGTTTAATAAAAGACAATTACCCCATTAACCTTTGCCGAAGGAACCAGGCCAAATATTACCAGTTGAACAACACCTGCAGCCAGTCAGCTGTAGGCACTGCTTGGGTATTCTGACAGCCAGTGCTTACAGCTGTCAATACACACTATTTGAATAGATGGATGAATCTCTTAGATTTATTTTGAGCAGCTTGCAGGCTGCCAATTTTCAGCTTTCAGCGCTGTTGCAATTTGAATGACAATTGCGTGGTCATGCTACGCTGTACCCAAACAAATTTTTTATCATTTTGTTCCCACAAATAGAGCTTTCTTTTGGTGGTATTTGATCACCTCTGCGGTTTTTATTTTTTGCGCAACAAATAAAAAAAGACTGAAAATTTCGAAAAAAACAAATTTTTCTTTGTTTCTGCTAAATTTTTTTGTAAATAAGTACGTTTTCTCCTTTAATGACTGGCACTGATATGGCTGCACTGACGGGCACTGATACGGCGGCACTGATGGGCACCGATGAGGTGGAACTGATGGGCACTGATAGGCGGCACTGATGGGCACTGATAGGCGGCACTGATGGGCACTGATAGGTGGCACTGATGGGCACTGATAGGTGGCACTCATAGGCGGCACTGATGGGCACTCGTAGGTGGCATTGATTGGTACATATGGGTGGCACTGATGGGTACTTATGGGTGGCACTGTGTGGCACTGATGGGCACTGATAGGTGGCACCGATGGGCACTGACAGGTGGCACCGATGGGCAATGACAGGTGGCACTGATGAAACATATTGGGGGCATTGCTGGGCAGATCTGGAACATAATGGTGCCAATCAGTGCCCATTTGTGGGCACTGATTGGCACAGATTGGGCAAATTGGGCACATGTGGATGGCCATGGGGTACATACCTGGCCATCCACATGTTGCCCCTTCCCTGGTGGTCCTAGTGGCAATCCCTGGTGGTCCAGTGTGGTGATCTGAGGGGGGGCTGCGCTGATAAACAATCAGCGCAGACCCCCCCCTGTCAGGAGAACCGCCGATCGGCTCTCCTCTACTCACGTCTATCAGACGCGAGTGAGGAAAAGCCGATCAACGGCTCTTCCTATTGACAGCGTGATCAGCCGTGTCATATGACGTCCTCCCAGAGTTAAGCAACCGCCCTGCAACCGTCATTCGGCTATAGGCCGGTTGTTAAGTGGTTAACCATTGTTCCAGAAGTACATTTGTGAGGTTAGGCACTGATGTGGATGAGAAGGCCTGGCTCCCTTTCCCCTATCTAATTCATACCAAAGGTGTTCTATCAGGTTGAGGTCAGGACTCTGTGCAGGCCAGTCAAGTTCCTCCACCCCAAACTTGCTCACCTACACTATATTGCCAAAAGTATTGGGGCACCCCTCTAAATCATTAGGTGGAGGGGGGATTATGGTGTGGGTTTGGGCTTGACTCCTTAGTTCCAGTGAAGGGAACTCGTAAGGCGTCAGCATACCAAGACATTTTGGAGAATTTCATGCTCCCAACTTTGTGGGAACAGTTTGGGGATGGCCCCTACCTGTTCAAACATGACTGCACACCAGTACACAAAGCAAGGTCCATAAAGACATCGATGAGCGAGTTTGGTGTGGAGGAACTTGACTGGCCTGCACAGAGTCCTGACCTCAACCCGACAGAACACCTTTGGGATAAATTAGAGCGGAGACTGCGAGCCAGGCCTTCTAGTCTAACATCAGTGCCTGACCTCACAAATGTGCTTCTGGAAGAATGGTCAAACATTCCCATAGACACACTCCTAAACATTGTGGACAGTCTTCCCAGAAGAGCTGAAGCTGTTATAGCTGCAAAGCTGTTGAGGGCATGCGGTCTGGTATGATTCAGGAGGTGGGGCGCTCGCTCGTCCCCTCCCTTTCCTGATCTGCCGGGCTGCACGCTCAGATAAAGGTCTGGTATGGATTTTGGGGAGGAACCCATGCCATTTATTAAAAAAAATTTGGCATGGGGGGTGTCTCCTTCAAATTCATATCAGAAGGGCCTGGTATAGACAGGGGGGGGGAGAACCCCACACCGTTTTAATTTTGTGAATTTTGTTTTTTTTACATTCTGGAAGCCCGCTGACAGCTCTGTTGCTAAGTACGCGGCGGCCGGCTTCCCGACCCACTCCTTAGCAACCAGCTATATACAGCGAATGTAAAAAAAAAAAAGAAGACAAGAAATTGCAAAACACAAAATCGCTGAAAAAAGACAGTACTTGCGTTTTGGATGCAGGTCCATTGAAGTCTATTACATGCAAAACATTGCATTTTGCGGGAAAAAAGTCCTCGACCCTTTCCAAAAAAGCAGAGGCACAAAAATGCATTGATGTGAACGTGTTCCATAGGAACCCATGTTTAACCACTTCCCACCCGGCCACTGTACATATACGGCCGGGTGGGAGCTCCCTCCTGAGTGGACGTTCCCGAACGTCCTTCAGGAGCGGAATCACGTGTCCCCCGGACACGCCGTATCTCGGAATGGCAGGAGGGCACTGTGATTTGCCCTCCTGATCCACACGATGGCTGTGTCTAATTACAGCCATCGTAATGTAAACAGAGGGGGAGGAGTGGCACCTGACAGGGGATTGCGCCGCTGCGTGCCCGCGCAGTGGCGGGGTCCCGATCTGCTTGTGCCCCCCAGAGACAGGAGAGGTGTACAAGACAGGAGGGCTCTGTGATTGCCCTCCTGATCACGTGACGACTGTGTCCAATCACAGTTGTTATGTAATGTAAGAGCGGTTGTAACTGCTCTCATCTCTTCCTCTCCTCCCACAGAGCCTGTCACTGAGGAGAGGAAGAGAGATCTGTGCTGCAGCTGGGAGATCAGTGAGTTTTTAGCTGTTTGTCTGCTGTTTACCCACTGATCACCCAGATAGTGTCCCCAAAACACAGTGTCCCCAAAACAGTGAAAACACCTGTCATACAGTAAACATCTGCCCGTCAAGAACTGGCACATCTGCCCGTCAACAACTGGCACATCTGTCCATCAACAACTGGCACATCTGTCCGTCAACAACTGGCACATCTGTCCGTCAACAGCTGGCACATCAGCCGCCCGCCATCTGACACATCTGCCACCTGCCATCATCAGGCACATCTGCCCGCCATCATCAGGCATATCTGCCCGCCATCATCAGGTATATCTGCCTGCAGACATCAGGCACAGCCACCCAACATCTGGCACAGCTACCCAGCATCTGGCACATCTGCCGCCCGCCATCTGACACATTTGCCACCCGCCATCTGACACATCTGCCGCCCGCCAACATCAGGCACATCTGCTTGCCAAACATGTTTCTGCCTGCAACGTGAATTGACCTCGGCCTGTTAAATGACCATGCTTTTTTCCTGCCTCCTGAACTGATCATTTGCCCTGCCACTGTACAGCACAGGGGTCTCACATATGTGAGGGGCTCCAGAAAAGGTTTTCCGAGTGGAGAAAACGTTTTTCTCTGGGTTTTTAGTTTTCTCGGATTAGGGTCTGGAGACTCGGAGGCTTTGTAGAGATTTGGGTGGGAAGAAGCCTCTACCCCTGTCCTCAGGTCTTAGCTGACCAAGGCTCAATGTTATAGTGCTGCCTGTTGCCACCTGAACTGGCCATGCCTTTGCCTGCCACCAGAACTGGCCATGCCTCTGCCTGCCACCAGAACTGGCCATGCCTTTGCCTGTTACATGAACTGCCTGCTAAACCTTGGACTGTACTGAACCATTTTCATACTTTTCCATATCTGTCTGCTGCCTTGACAATTCTTGAACATTTCCTTTGGCTGTCTGGACAAATGCTTTAACTGCTCTGGAACGGTATTCCTGACTGCGAAAACCACAGGTGAGCCTTTTTTTTAACCCTTTGCTCAGCAGAATGTATTTTGGGGTGTAATTCTTGGTGTGTACATGCTATGTGTTAGATGGCTGAAGGTGCTATGTTGGGCCTATGTATGTGGCCAGGTAGTGGAAAAGTCTCACACATGGGGTATCGCCATACTCAGAGCGAGTAGCAGAATGTATTTTGGGGTGTCATTTTGGCTATGTACATGCTATGTGTTAGAAAGATCTTTTAAATTGACAACTTTGTGAGAAAAAAATAAGTTTTCATTTTCTTTCCACATTTTCCAAAAACTTTTGGAAAGAAATGACATGTTCAAAAGACTCATTATGCCTCATAGTACATACATTGGGGTGTTTTTTTTTCCAAAACGGGGTCATTTTGTGGGTAATTCCATTGTTCTGGTGCTCCAGGGCCTTAAAAAATGTGATAGGTACTCAGGAAAAGAAATGTGTAATTTATGCCTTTAGAACGCCTGATGGTGCTACATGGATGTTGGGCCTCTGTATGTGGCCAGGCTGTGGAAAAGTCTCACACATTTGGTTTCGCCATACTCAGAATGAGTAGCATAATCTATTTTGGGGTGTCATTTTGGCTATGTACATGCTATGTGTTAGAAAGATCTTCTAAATTGACAACTTTGTGAGAAAAAAATAAGTTTTCATTTTCTTTCCACATTTTCCAAAAACTTGTGGAAAGAAATGACATGTTCAAAAGACTCATTATGCCTCATAGAATATACATTGTGGTGTTTTCTTTCCAAAATAGGGTCATTTTGTGGGTAATTCCATTGTCCTGGTGCTCCAGGGCCTTCAAAAATGTGATAGGTACTCAGGAAATGAAATGTGTAGTTTATGCCTTTAGAACACCTGATGGTGCTACATGGATGTTGGGCCTCTGTATGTGGCCAGGCTGTGGAAAAGTCTCACACATGGGGTATCGCCATACTCGGGGCGAATAGCAGGATGTATTTTGGGGTGTAATTGCAATTACGCCTGCACCGTGTGTGAGAAATAACTTGTAAATATGACAATTTAGTGAAGAAAAAAAAATATATATATTTCTTAATTTTCCAAAGCGTTGTGGGGAAAAAATTGCAACTTCAAAAATTTCACTATGCCTCTTACTAAATACCTCAGACTGTCTTCTTTCCAAAAAGGGGTCATTTGGGGGGTATTTGTACTGTCCTGACATTTTAGGGCCTCAAGAAATGAGATAGGCCATCAGTGCATTAGGATTGATACATTTTCAATAATGCGTAGCATAGCTTGTAGACTCTATAGCTTTCACACAAACCAATGATCATACAATTATCAGGATTTTTTTTTACCAAAGACATGTAGCAGAATACATTTTGTCCTACATTTTCAACAAAATTTAAATTTTTTTTTTTTGTTTCTTTTAAAACAGAAAGTAGAAAATTTAGGGGTTTTTTTCAAAATATTCGCTCTTTTTTTGCTTATATCACAAAAAAAATAAAAAACAAAGTGGTGAATAAATATCACCAAAAGAAAGCTCTATTTTGTGTGAACAAAATGATAAAAAATTTCAGTTGGGTACAGTGAAGCATGACTGAGTAATAGTCATTCAAAATGTAAGAGCACTGAAAGCTCAATATTGGTGTGGGAAGGAAGGGGGTGAAAGTGCTCAGTATTGAGGTGGTTAAAATAAAATTCCTGCATTTCTGCAAAATGCAAAAAGCATCAAAAAACACATTAGTGTGAATCAAGCCTAAAATATTGAAAAGTACTATTATATTATATTATATTATATTACATTACATTAATAATATTAACAAGTTAAAGCTAATATTACATTTTGGTGGTTGGGTTTACATTACTTTAATGTGAAATTTAGAGTCTCTGAAGACTCCTCTGTGACAGTGACCTTGACCTGTAAAACACATTTTATGAACATATCCTGTATGATACAATTTAAAGCAGAGCATTGTATGATGTTATTCCCAAAGCTATTTAGCCTTTCTGCACTTTGACTTACAGCCTATTGATCAGAGGGCAGACCGTCCCAGCTCTATTATATAGTGCTAATGCTTTTCCTTTAGCGAATGAATTCCCATGTGTAGAGCACATGTGATATACTCCAGGACTCGGGTGTACACAGTAATCCTAAAAACGAAGAAAGCCGCCACAGAGATATGTATGAGCTGTTATGCGCTGAGTCATATTATAAACAAAATATCTTCTTTTCAGAGTTCAGCTCAGGCCAGTCCTTGTAAGGTTGTGTCACTTTTGAAATGCTAATTAACAGATTTAGTCTAGGTTCACATCTATGCGGCTGCGCTTGATGCGTTTTTCAGTAGATTTTGCGTATTTATACCAGCGTTTTTTATGCGTTTTTGCATGCAGTTTTCATGCATTTTGCGTTTTAAGTTTTTTTTTCTCTTGTGTTTTTAATACATTTCACTGCTTTTTTCATGACTGGGTAGGGGTACGATTTACCCGATACCCATTCACATGGGGGGGGGGGGGGCAGGATCTGGGGGCTCCCTTTAAAAGGTGGGCTTCCAGATTCCGATAAGCCCCCCGGCCGCTGACCCCGACAACCACTGGCTAGGGTTGTCGGGAAGAGGCCCTTGTCCTCATCAACATGGGGGTAAGGTGCTTGGGGTGGGGGGCATGCAGCCTGGTATGGTTCAGGAGGAGGGGGCGCTCGTTCTACCCTTCCATCTCCTGACCTGCCGGGCGGGATGCATTTTTTTTACATACGTTATGACTGATATATGCATATTATGTTTGGTATCTAATAAATAGTAATTTCACTCTGCTAAAAAAGTATAATGGTTTGCGTATTGTAAAACTCTATCCTCAACTACCTAACCCACATCTTCAACCTCTCCCTCTCCTCCGGCACCTTTCCTTCCCCGCTTAAACATGCACTGGTTACCCCCATACTCAAAAAACCCTCACTAGACCCCACCAGTTTGAATAACTTAAGACCTATCTCCCTTCTTCCGTTTGCCTCCAAGCTCATTGAACGCCTTGTTCATGACCAAATGAGTCGCTACCTCACGTACAACAACCTTCTTGACCCCATACAGTCTGGCTTCCGCCTACAACATTCTACTGAAACTGCCCTACTAAAACTCACCAATGACCTAATAACTGCCAAAACCAATGGCCAGTACTCCATACTCATACTTTTAGACCTCTCTGCTGCCTTTGACACAGTTGACCACCTGCTGCTCCTCAGCAAATTACACTCCCTTGGCCTCCGTGATTCTGCATTATCCTGGTTCTCCTCCTACCTATCTTAGCGCACTTTCAGTGTCACTTACAACTCCCTCTCCTCCGCTCCCCTTCCTCTTTCTGTTGGGGTACCCCATGGCTCCGTCCTTGGGCCTCTCCTTTTCTCACTCTATACCTCTTCCCTGGGCCAGTTGATAACCTCCCATGGCTTCCAATACCACCTCTATGCCGATCACACAGATCTATCTCTCCACTCCTCAACTCACCCCCACTATCTCCTCACGGATCTCAAACTTGCTGAATGACATATCGGTATGGATGTCACACCACTTCCTCAAACTTAATCTTTCTAAAACTGAGCTTGTTATATTTCCTCCTTCACGGTCCCCCTCCTGTGACTTCACCATTAATATCAACAACACGACCATTGGTCCCTCCACACATGCCAGGGTGTAATCCTTGACTCTGACCTCTCCTTCAGCCCCCATATCCAATCACTGGCTAAATCCTGCCGCCTTAACCTCCGCAACCCTTCCTGACTAATGACACCACAAAGCAACTTATTCACTCCTTGATTATTTCCCGCCTCGACTACTGCAACTCTCTCCTTAATGGCCTACCCTTAAGCAGGCTATCCCCCCTTCAGTCTATTATGAATGCTGCTGCTAGACTAATACACCTCACTAATCGATCCGTGACTGCTGCTCCTCTCTGCCAATCCCTTCACTGGCTTCCCCTACCCCACCGCGTAAAATTCAAAATGCTAACCATAACATACAAGGCCATTCACAACATCGCCCCCATCTACATCACCAACCTCATCTGCAGATATCGCCCATATCGCCCCCTCCGCTCCTCCCAGGACCTCCTGCTCTCTAGCTCCCTTGTTACCTCCTCTCATGCTCGCCTTCAGGACTTCTCCAGAGCCTCTCCCATCCTCTGGAATTCCCTGCCCCAGTATGTCCGATCAGCCCCTACCCTGTCCACCTTTAGGAGATCCCTGAAAACTCATTTATTCAGGGAAGCCTATCCCACACCCACATAACTGTCCCTGAGCCACCCCCATCAAATCATTCTTTGCAGCTATTACCTTTTGTACCACCACCCCCTCCCTTTAGAATGTAAGCTCTACGAGCAGGGCCCTCCTATACCTTTTGTATTGAACTGTACTGTAATTGTGTTGTCCCCCTTATACATTGTAAAGCGTTGCGTAAACTGTTGGCGCTATATAAATCTCGTATAATAATATAATAATAATAATAATAAAACCTTGTTCAGTGTAACTATAGATCTGCCCAGGATGGCTAATCTTTTTCATAAAATGCAAAATGTGGTAAAGGATCTGTTTTCTGACATATCTTATAAGCCATGTTGCACAAAGAAGTCACAACACACTTTGTTGTGCCATCATCCTATTGTGCATGTGTGCACCTACAGAGTCTAGTTCAGTGGTTCTCAACCTGGGGGTCGGACCCCCTCGGGGGTCAAATGACGATTTGCCAGGGGTCACCGAATCCTGGGCTGTTCCTGAAGCCTGCACTGCTCTCCCAGAATGGCTGTCCCTGTAGCCTGTGGCTGCCCATTCAGTTCAGAGCATGGCTGGGGGGAAGTGACTAGAGGTCAGCTGACTGGTGAGGAATGTGAAGTGGGAGGGGCTGAAGGAGACCCTATATCCTGATTTCGGCATAGGTGTCACTGCTGCAAGACACCACAAAGTCGGAGACACAGTGAGTAACACTACATGTGATTATTGTTGCCATTAAAAGTCCCCACTACAGTTCTCAGATCAGCAGATGACTTTGATCAAGAGCACCTAAGTTGGCTGATCAGAACTCCCCCCCAGCACTGCCACTCATTCCATCCCCCCCACCAAGGAGTAAGAGAAGGAAATAAAAATAGAGAATACATGGAAGGGAGAGGAAAATAGGGGGAGGAACAAAAAGAAAAAGAGAGAGAAAGAATAAGAGAACTAAAAAAAAAGACGGCGAGAGAGGGATGGGGGAAAAAAAACAAGAAATTAGGATAGAGAGAGATAAAAGGGAAAGAAAGGAAAACAAAAAGAAGGAGTGGGACATCCTAAGTGGAAGGGACTCAGGGAGCGCTAAATGTCCGTGGGTTAGGGACGCAAAATACTTGCCTTGCCTTGGGTGCTGACAACCCACGCTACGAAAATAATTTTACCGTTAGGGGTCCCCACAACTTGAGAAATTTTATTTAGGGGTCACGGCATTAGTAAGGTCGAGAACCACTGGTCTAGTTGGACAGGCACCTGACTTTTAGCACATAAATGTGGACTGACCTGAAGGGGCGCTGTGTTGGAGCATGTGTCCAAGATATTGATATTAAGGGTGTGTCCACTGTACACAATAATACCTTATGACACACCCCTCAGAACTTTTGATTGGGTGGGGTTAATTCTGAACTTCAGCCACTGATGTTGGACAAGAAGTTCTGGTTCGCAGTCTTCGCTCTAATTCATCCCAAAGGTGTTCTTTCGGGTTAAGATCAGTCAAGTTCCTTCACCCCAAACTCACTCATCCATGTCTTTATGGACCTTGCTTTGTGCACCGGTCCAAAGCATTTAGTGGAGGGGGGATTATGGTATGGGGTTGTTTTTCAGGGGTTGAGCTTGGCCCCTCAGTTCCAGTGAAGGGAACTCTTAAGCTCCCAACTTTGTGGGAACAGTTTGGGGATGGCCCCTTCCTGTTCCAACATGACTGCTCACCAGTGCACAAAGCAAGGTCCATAAAGACATGGATGAGCGAGTATGGGGTGGAGGACTGGCCTGCACAGAGTCCTGACCTCAACCTGATAGAACGCCTTTGGGATAAATTAGAGCACACCGTGGTCAGTTCTCTAGCTATGCTGGGAACTCAGTGTACTCTCCTTCAATGATCAGACTTGTCCTGACACATCCCCGCTGCAGAGCCATTCTCTGGGAAGCTCAGTGTGCTGCTGCTTCTCTTCCCCCAGCTCTTATGCAGCTGAGAACAGAGGTAATGTGATCACAGAAAGTATTCAGACCCCCTTAAATTTTTCACTCTTTGTTATATTGCAGCCATTTGCTAAAATCATTTTAAGTTCATTTTTTTCCCTCATTAATGTACACACAGCACCCCATATTGACAGAAAAACACAGAATTGTTGACATTTTTGTAGATTTATTAAAAAAGAAAAACTGAAATATCACATGGTCCTAAGTATTCAGACCCTTTGCTCAGTATTTAGTAGAAGCACCCTTTTACAGCCATGAGTCTTTTTGGGAAAGATGCAACAAGTTTTTCACACCTGGATTTGGGGATCCTCTGCCATTCTTCCTTGCAGATCCTCTCCAGTTCTGTCAGGTTGGATGGTAAACCTTGGTGGACAGCCATTTTTAGGTCTCTCCAGAGATGCTCAATTGGGTTTAAGTCAGGGCTCTGGCTGGGCCATTCAAGAACAGTCCCAGAGTTGTTGTGAAGCCACTCCTTCGTTATTTTAGCTGTGTGCTTAGGGTCATTGTCTTGTTGGAAGGTAAACCTTCGGTCCAGTCTGAGAGAAGGTTTTCGTCCAGGATATCCCTGCACTTGGCCGCATTCATCTTTCCCTCGATTGCAACCAGTCGTCCTGTCCCTGCAGCTGCAAAACACACCTACAGCATGATGCTGCCACCACCATGCTTCACTGTTGGGACTGTATTGGACATGTGATGAGCAGTGCCTGGTTTTCTCCACATATACCGCTTAGAATTGAGGCCACAAAGTTTTATCTTGGTCTCATCAGAGAATCCTATTTCTCACCATCTTGGAGTCCTTCAGGTGTTTTTTTTAGCAAACTCCATGCGGGCTTTCATGTGTCTTGCACTGAGGAGAGGCTTCTCTGCCATAAAGCCCCGACTGGTGGAGGGCTGCAGTGATGGTTGACTTTCTACAACTTTCTCCCATCTCCCGACTGCATCTCTGGAACTCAGCCACAGTGATCTTTGGGTTCTTTACCTCTCTCACCAAGGCTCTTCTCCCCCCGATAGCTCAGTTTGGCCAGACAGCCAGATCTGTGCCTTGCCACAATTCTGTCTCTGAGCTCTTCAGGCAGTTCCTTTGACCTCATGATTCTCATTTGCTCTGACATGCACTGTGAGCTATAAGGTCTTATATAGACAGGTGTGTGGCTTTCCTAATCAAGTCCAATCAGTATAATCAAACACAGCTGGACTCAAATGAAGGCGTAGAACCATGTCAAGGATGATCAGAAGAAATGGACAGCACCTGAGTTAAATATATGAGTGTCACAGCAAAGGGTCTGAATACTTAGGACCATGTGATATTTCAGTTGATGCGTTTTTAGTGCGTTTTTTATGTAGTCCAGTGCTTTTTTCCCCCTCTCTTTTTTCTTAACCTTAACCACTTGCTTACAGGGCACTTAAACCCCCCTCCTATCCAGACCAATTATCAGCTTTCAGCGCTGACGCACTTTGAATGACAATTGCGCGGTCATACAACACTGTACCCAAATGAAATTTTTATCCTTTTTTCACCACAAATAGAGCTTTCTTTTGATGGTATTTGATCACCTCTGCGGTTTTTACTTTTTGTTAAAAAAATGTAAAAAACTGAATTTAAAAAAAAAAAAAAATTTATTCTTTTATATTTTGTTATAAAAAATTTAAAACGGGTCATTTTTCTCCTTAATTGATGTACGCTGATGAGGCGGCAGTGATGGGCACTGATGGGTGGCAGTGATGGGCACTGATGGGTGGCAGTGATGGGCAGCACTGGCAGGTGGCACTGATTGGCACTACAGGTGGGCATTGGTAGGTGGCACTTGTGGGCATTGAGAGGTGGCACTTGTTGGCATTGGTAGGTGGCACTTGTGGGCATTGATAGGTGGCACTTGTTGGCATTGGTAGGTGGCACTTGTGGGCATTGATAGGTGGCACTTGTTGGCATTGGTAGGTGGCACTTGTGGGCATTGATAGGTGGCACTTGTGGGCATTGATAGGTGGCACTGGTGGGCACTGTTAGGTGGCACTGTGGGCACTGTTAGGTGGCACTTTTAGGTGGCACTGATGAGGCAGATGTTGTGCTTCCACTTCGGGACCGATGTCTGTGACATCTGAGCTGGTGATTGCCTTTTTTCTCTACTCGCCACCTTTTTTTCTACTCGCGCTTTTGTTTACATCATGTGATCAGCTGTCATTGGCTGACAGCTGATCACATGGTAAGGGGCCGTGACCGGCCCCTTACTTAGATCGGTGATCAGCCGAGTCTCAGCGCGAATTTAATCTCAGAATTCTGTAGAATTTGTTTTTTAAACTTACAATTCTGAATTTCAATCTCAGAATTCTGAGTTTCAAAGTCAGAATTCTGTTTTTTTTTTTATGATGGCCCCAGGGCTCTTCCATTCTTCCACCTTCCACCTATCAATGCCAACAAGGTGGCACTTGTTGGCATTGATAGGTGGCACTGGTGGGCACTGTTAGGTGGCACTGTGGGCACTGTTAGGTGGCACTTTTAGGTGACACTGATGAGGCAGATGTTGTGCTTCCACTTCGGGACCGATGTCTGTGACATCTGAGCCGGTGATCGGCTTTTTTTTCTACTCGCCACCTTTTTTTCTACTCGCGCTTTTGTTTACATCATGTGATCAGCTGTCATTGGCTGACAGCTGATCACTTGGTAAGGGGCCGGGACCGGCCCCTTACTTAGATCGATGATCAGCCGAGTCTCAGCGCGAATTTAATCTCAGAATTCTGTAGAATTTGTTTTTTAAACTTACAATTCTGAATTTCAATCTCAGAATTCTGAGTTTCAAAGTCAGAATTCTGTTTTTTTTTTATGATGGCCCCAGGGCTCTTCCATACCATACATTATAGCCTTTTATATCAACAAAAAAATCTTTATTTTACATAAATGATAGCTACAGATTTAATTCATGATACCAAGTTTGCAAAGCACACTAAGCTTCCTAATGCAAATAAAAACAGTTGGCTTAATAGAAATGGTTTTTATCTTTTTCTATGCCTGGTACACACCATACAAACTGAAGAGCTCGCAGAGGTCTCTGAACTAACTATGCAATGTTAGTACAGGAATCTCCATGCTGAGCTATTGTGTTCTGACAGGGGACTGCCCCCCCTTTCCCATGTTTTTCTAGCATGCCCGTCCTACAAAAGCCAAACGTTCGACTGGCTTGTTGGACGGGCTCCCATACACAATATCGGCTGGTTTCTTTCGGATATTCAGCCTGTGTGTACCAGGCTTGAAATAAAACTCTAGGCAAATCTTTTTTTTTTTTCATTTTAAATAGAATAAGGCCAGTTCACACCATAGAAACGCTGTCCGGATGCGTTCCAGGTGCTCTTCTGCATGCGTGTTTTTGATGCGTTCCAGTACATTTTTGATGCGTTTTTAATGCAGTCCAGTGCTTTTTTTCCCCCTCTCTTTTTTCTTAACCTTAAATAATGACAATTGTGTTGCAGTGCGTTTTTGGTGCATTTAGGTGAGTTCCAGTGCGTTCTAGTGTGTGTTTGATGCGTTTTACAGCGTTCCAGTACAGCCCAGTGCAGAAAAAATGCAGCATGTTCTACTTTTTTTTCTGGAACTGGAACACACTGGAACTGCAAGCACTGGTGTGAACTATGTCATTAAAAATCATATAACCTACTTTCCATGCGTTTTTGATGCAGAAAAAAAACGCACTGGATTGCATGTGATGTGAACTGGCCCTTAGAGAGGGTTATAACCCCAGACAGATTTTGTTTTGCCATCTGTGTCACATTGCCAAGATTTTCCTTCACTTCCTGTCCTGTAGCCAAACAGGAAGTGAAAGGAAATCCCTGCAAATTATGGGAATTCCTTGGAGCCCCGCAGGTCTACAGAACTACTGTTCCCATTGGAGGATTTCCTCTCTATTACTTTTCCGGGGAAAACCCAAATTTTTTTTATTTTCACTTTCAACATACCTCCCATCATTTTGAGATGGGAATGAGGGATACCTACTAACAAATGTATGTACACATAGGACACGCCCCCTACCACACCCTCTTAAAGGAGAATTAACCAAAAAAAAGGTTAATTAAATCCAGAAGGGCTTTTTTTTACCACTACTATTCCTTTAAATGTACAAACGCAGCAATTTAGAAATTGGATGAAAGGTTTAGCACTGGGAAACACTTTTTGAAAGATAAAAAGTGCATTTTATATACAACTATATAGATCAGACCAAAATGAGGGACAAATGAGGGTGAAAGAGGGACAGAGAGACATTGCTCCAAATCAGGAACAGTTGGGAGCTATGCTTTTTAACGACAATGCTAAACAGGACAAATAGAGAGGGAAAATCTCCCTAATGGGGGCACAGACAGCAATTAACCTCCTTAGCGGTAATCCCGAGTGTAGCCCGCGGTGGATTTTCAGTACCAAAAGCGGTAACCCCGAGCCACACTCGGGATCGCATCGCTGGATCCAGGCAAAGTTACTTGCCTTGTCCCCAGGATCCTGCTTTGTCTCCCCCGCTGTGTGCGTGAGCTGTGTACTCCACCGATCTATCACAGTGCCGGGCTCGGTTCCCTGCGAGCGTTGCAATGCATGGGGACGGAGCACGGCTCCAAATTCAAAAAGTAAAAAACACAATACATACAGTACACTGTAATGTTACAGATTACATTACTGTATCAAATCATTTCACCTCCCTTTTGTCCCCAGTGTTTTGTCCAATGCCCTGCATGCAGTTTTATATTATAAATACTGTTCTTTCTGCCTGGAAACTGGAGATTGTCCATAGCAACCAAAAAGTGTCCCTTTACATCAAGAGCAGTTTTTGACCAGCTAGAAAACAGCGATAGTAAATTAGAATCACTTGTAGAATTGAGCGATAGTGATTTGTGGGGGAATCCGTCAACAAACACTCAGACCCCTTTCACACTGGGGCGTTTTTCAGGCGCTTTAGCGTTACAAAAAGCGCCTGTAAAGCGCCTGAAATAAGCCTCATCTGCATTTCCAATGTGAAAGCCCGAGTGCTTTCACACTGGGGCGCTGCGCTGGCAGGGCGTCAAAAAAAGTCCTGCAAGCAGCTTCTTTGCAGCGCTTTCGTGTTTTTGCCACCGGGCTGGGTGCGCTGATGGCCCGAGCCCTTTCACACTGCCAGCGCCCGAAAAACGCCTGAAAAACGCCTCAGTGTGAAAAGGGTCTTAAGCGGCGCTTTACCAGCATTTTTCAGGTGTTGGCAGTGTGAAAGGGCTCAGGCTTTCACATTGGGATTGCAGATGAGGCTTCTTTCAGGCGCTTTTTTTAACGCTAAAGTGCCTGAAAAACGCCCCAGTGTGAAAGGGGTCTGAAAGTAATGACAGTGACAATTCTGCAACTGAGCAAATTTCAGTGTTTTTGATTTGATTACATTATTGAATATTTTTTTTTATATTATTACTTGTTATAATTATTTATAGTTATTTATTATATTATAATTTATGATTTCGTGTTTCAAACTTTATCATACTCGGGATATATACTAGACTCTGGTCTGGACAGATTTAAAGAGGAAGTAAACCCTGATGGGTTTTACTTCCTCTTTGTTTCCCTGCAAAGGTAAAGCATAATGGGCTACTATGCATCGCATAGTAGCCCATTATGTGTCACTTACCTGACACAGGAGCCTGCAATGTCACCGCTGTCCCCTCTTCCACGAAGCGTCCATCTTCCTTCCAGTTATCGTGGCTCCGGTGCTTTGATTGGCTGGAGCCGCGATGACATTACTCCCGCGCATGCGCGGGGGAGCCGCCACTAGCGGCACGATCGCCGTTAGAAACGACACGCTCAGTGCGCCTGCGCGCCTCTGTCTACGTTGCATGCGCCGTAGACATCGGTCCCTGTCTTTTGCAAATATCTCCTAAACCGTGTAGGTTTAGGAGATATTTCTTGCACCTACAGGTAAGCCTTAATCTAGGCTTACCTTTACGTAAAAGTGGTCTGTAAGGGTTTACAACCACTTTAAGGGTGTTATTCCTAAGAATTACAATATAAAACACCAAATTTCTATCCAAAACATTGTACTGCTTTGAGCATCAAAAATCTGACATAATCATACCGCCAGGGGGGTTAAGGATTTGACAAGCGTTGTAATCCCTCTCCACTCTATCCAAAACTAAAAAAACGTAAGTTTGGCCTTTAGTTATACTTTAAGAGTAGGAAGAAGGTGGTATGTTCCTCTTCTAGTATTTTCAGCAGTGTGTATAATCTGACCTCTCCTCCTTTTTCCACAGCTGAGTTGTTTTTGTGCAACAGAGATCTAATGCTGTTGATTGGAAATTATTACCTGTTGGCTGCATGGGGTATATAAAAAATTAGACATGTGCACAGCCAAAAAATTTGTTCATTTTCATTTTCGTTTCATTAGTTTATTCATTTTTTTTTCATTTTTCGGGTCATTCGTTATGATCGCGATTCGTAAATTTGTTCATTCGTAAATTCCTAAATGCGTTCGTTCGTACATTCGTACATTCATAAATTCGAACATTCGTTCATTCGTACATTTTTACATTTGTTTATTTGTAAATTCGTACATTCGTAAATTCGGAAAATCGTACATTTGTAAATTAGAAAATTTGTAAATTCGAAGTTTGAAAATCCAAAAACCCGAAAATTCAAAAGTCTGAAATAGTAACTAACTATTAAATTATAGATATTGTAATTTCCTTTCAAATTTGACTGTCAGTGAATGTAACAAATACGAATTTATCCGAAGTTACGAATTATACAAAACAAATGCTGCATGTAAACAAATGGAACGGAACAAATTAATAACAAATAATAATAAAACGTTGTTATTATTATTATTGCTATTTATTATTATTAATTCATTACGCTCCATTACATTTTTTCGGATCATTCATAACTTTGGATAAATTTGTATGTGTTATGTTCACTAACAGCCAAATTTTAAAGGAAATTACAATACCTATAATTTAAAAGTTACCAGTAATTACTAATAGTTAAGTTATTATTAGTTAACTATTATTTCAGATTTCCGAATTTTCGAATTCACTAATTTACTAATGTACGAATGCCCGAATTTACGAATATTCGGAAAAAAATTTTTAAACAAGTTTTCGTTCATTCGGATATTCCCGAATTAACGAATTTGTCGAAATTCGTTAAAAAACGAATTTGGAACGAAACGAATTGCACATGCCTATAAAAAATAATCCTATAAAATATGTCAGATTTACCTAATCGAGAATATGTTTTTAGCGGGTTCTCTTTAGGTAGAAATGATTCCTTGTGTCAGAAATAGCCCCATTAAATAGCAAAATTCCAATAATCTCTACTTTCTTTTTTGCAAATGTATTCCCACCACGACATGCTGAAATAGTGTGTGTGCTCCCGCTATACGCTGTATTAATAACTAACGCAATGTAATTTCTCTCTATCAGACAGCATGATAAACCCACTTTATCTTTTGCTCAATAACTACCTTTCATTCTACTCATTCTACTTTTTCATTCCAGCGCCATTTATCATCATAACAGATCACCTTATTTCAGCAAATCTTATTTCAATCTGCCTTTATTTTATTTTGTTTCACTCTCAGCTACTTCAATGTTATCTTTCTTGTTTAAATGTCTCTTTGTGTCAGAATGTTTCTTTCTTCTGACTCTCAAATCATAGCTGGGCTGACTTGACCATACAATATACAATTTTCTTATTCAATTTCCTTTAGATCTACCTTCAACTATGCAGTGAGAGGGCCTGTCTGATGGCATACAAATTGAAAGTGTTTAGGTTTGACCTCATATTATATGGTTTTGGTAAATCTGAAGGAAATACGAAAACTAGAAACGAATAAAGTGGACTTTAAAGGCACACGGGTAGACCATCTAAAAATAATTAGTTTGGTTTATTAAATGCAAAATTGATTGAACACAGTTATTACATATAAATGTATATAAAAATTCATGAACTTGTCATTGTATACAGTGGCGTCTCCAGCTTTCATATTTAGGGGGGGGACATGGGGGGACAGGGACAAAAGTAGGGGGGCAACTATAAAATGTAATTTTATATATATATATATATATATATATATATATATATATTATCCTGGGGCCCTTTACTACGATCCCACAACGGCCCTTTCACATGTTCTGCAGTGAGCTCCCTTCCTACTGTATTGGGGCCCCCCAGCGTGGCAGAAAACAAGAGATATATGTCACCAGCATACCAAGAAAATATAAGGGTCCAAAGCAGTGGGAGAACTATCAGGGTTGCAAAGGTTGTCTTGCCACCGGGCCCTGGTGTTCTGCCACTGTGGGGTTCCCCAGGCTCCTCTTGCTGTCCTGCCCCTGCTATTGACAGCGCTGGTCTGGCATCTCTTGGAATTTACAGGCTGGTTCTCCTGTCCTAAGGACGGGAGAAATCAGTCTGTTTTTTCAGTAACTGAGAGTCCTGGTGGAGTCCTTCTTGCAACTCTCTCCATGATGACATCACAGAGCTGGTGGATGTTAGAGACCTTGCGCTCCTCCACCTTCTGTTTGAGGATGCCCCACAGATGCTCGATAGGGTTTAGGTCTGGAGATATGCTTGGGCAGTCCATCAGCTTTACCCTCAGCTTCTTTAGCAAGGCAGTGGTAATCTTGGAGGTGTGTTTGGGGTTGTTATCATTTTGGAATCCTGCCCTGTGGCCCAGTCTCCGAAGAGAGGGGATCATGCTCTGCTTCAGTATGTCACAGTACATGTTGGCATTCATGGTTCCCTCAATGAACTGTAGCTACCCAGTTCCAGCAGAACTCATGCAGCCTCAGACCATGACACTCCCACCACCATGCTTGACTGTAGGCAAGACACACTTTTCTTTCACCTGGTTGCCGCCACACACGCTTGACACCATCTGAACCAAATAAGTTTATCTTGGTCTCATCAAACTACAGGACATGGTTCCAGTAATCCTTGTCCTTAGTCTGCTTGTCTTCAGCAAACTGTTTGTGGACTTTCTTGTGCATCATCTTTAGAAGAGGCTTCCTTCTGGGACGACAGCCATGCAGACCAATTTGATGCAGTGTGTGGCATATTGTCTGAGCACTGACAGACTGACCCCCCCACCCCTTCAACCTCTGCAGCAATGCTGGCAGCACTCATACATCTATTTACCGAAGACAACCTCTGGATATGACGATGAGCACGTGCACTCAACTTCTTTTGTTAACCATGGCGAGGTCTGTTCTGAGTGGAACCTGTCCTGTTAAACCGCTGTATAGTATTGGCCACTTTGCTGCAGCTCAGCTTTAGGGTCTTGGCGATCTCCTTATATCCTAGGCCATCTTTATGTAGAGCAACAATTCTTTTTTTCAGATCCTCAGAGAGTTATTTGCCATGAGGTGCCATGTTGAACTTCCAGTGACCAGTATGAGAGAGTGAGCACGATAACACCACATATAACACACCTGCTCCCCATTCACACCTGAGACCTTGTAACACTAACATGTCACATGACACCGGGGAGGAAAAATGACTAATTGGGCCCAAATTGGACATTTATACTTAGGGGTGTACTCACTTTTGTTGCCAGCGGTTTAGACAATAATGGCTGTGTGTTGAGTTATTTTGAGGGGACAGCAAATTTACACTGTTATACAAGCTGTGCACTCACTACTTTACATTGTAGCAAAGTGTCATTTCTTCAGTGTTGTCACATGAAAAGATATAATAACATATTTTTATATATATATATATATATATATATATATATCCCATAATAGACATGTAAATGATCTCCAGTCCTTATGGCGGTAAAAAAATTATTGATACCGAACCATTATGCACAATGTGTATATTATCAAAACAAAAGGGGGGGAGAGAAATGATCAAAATCCTGTGTATCAGTGAGCCAAAAAGGCCATCCAAGAATAAACACATAGTGCCCAGTACCTAAAACCATGTGTTATATTAACATACATAAACTTGTATATGCGGCCTTATAGGTGCACACTGAAACTATATGGGCTGAAAGGAAATGTTGCGTGTAACCAAACATATGAGGCATGATGTCAGTGGAGGAGGCGGGCATGAGGCCGGCAGAGGAGGCGGGCATGAGGTAGGCGGAGGAGGCAGGTACAGCTGGGGAGGTGGAGGAGGCGGTTATGAGGTCAGCAGAGGAGGCGGTTATGAGGTCAGGGGAGAAGTCGGGTACAGCTGGGGAGGTGGAGAAGGCGGGCCTAAGGTCAGCAGAGGAGGCGGGCATGAAATCAGTGAAGGAGGTGGGAACGGCTGGGGAGGTGGAGGAGGCGGGCATGAGGTCAGCAGAGGTGGCGGTTATGAGGTCAGGGGAGAAGTCGGGTAGAGCTGGGGAGGTGGAGAAGGCAGGCATAAGGTCAGCAGAGGAGGCGGGCATGAAATCAGTGAAGGAGGTGGGAACGGCTGGGGAGGTGGAGGAGGCGGGCATGAGGTCAGCAGAGGAGGCGGTTATGAGGTCAGGGGAGAAGTCGGGTACAGCTGGGGAGGTGGAGAAGGCAGGCATAAGGTCAGCAGAGGAGGCGGGCATAAGGTCAGCAGAGGAGGCGGGCATGAAATTGGTGAAGGAGGTGGGAAACGGCTGGGGAGGTCGAGGAGGCGGGCATGAGGTCAGCAGAGGAGGCGGGCATGAAATCGGTGAAGGAGGTGGGCACAGCTGGGGTGGCAGGGGAGGCGGGACTCTGAAAGTAGCTGTTGAGTCTGCTCTCTGATCCTGTCACCTGCACGGCCCTAGGCAAGACTAACGACTCTGTGGCTGCACCCCCCACCCCACCTCACCCCAGGCGGGAGAACAGAGTGTTAGTCTTGCCTAGGGCGCAAAATAGTTGAGCACTGGCCCTGTGTGAATTTAGAATGAATACAGTAGTGTATTTAGGTTTTGTGTTGCCCTAGACCTGACTAAACTCGTGCACCCCCTAATTTAAATATGACCCACCCCTTCTTGTCAAGGTCACACCCCTTGCTGTTTAAGACCCGCCCTGACATTTTTAAGTGGGGACACTAGTTCTGAGAGCCTGGGGGGAGGGCAATGGATTCTCTTAATTTGCATAGATTTTCTCTCACTTCCTGTTGGGCTACAGGGCAGGAAGTGAAGGGAAATCTCTGCAATAGGACAGGGATGGTAAAAAATAAACTGACAGGGGTAATAACCCTCCCTTATTCCATCCAAAATGAAAACAAAAAATGTTGCCAATAGTTCAACTTTAAGCACAAATTTCTGATAACTTTATGGAGAGGACTAAGAAGATATAACCATGCCAATGGTGCAGCAGAAAACATATAGCACAGTAAGGAAGGTTTGTGGTCCAGGATGACAGCACAGTTAAAATTAGAAGTGGCACAACCCCCCCCCCCCCCCCACAGTTGCGGGATGCTGACCTCCCGCATACCGGAAGCACTGCGGTCGCTTTATGGGGGCGCTAGACTAATTTGCCTCTCAGCCCAGTCCGTACCATAAGACTGGCGCTACTCTAACATTGTAGCGCAAGCCGGCGGGGACTCTTTCCGTGCTGCCCTCCTGCAAAGTGCTGCCCTAGGCCTGGGCCTTGTCAGCCTAGGCCAGGATACAGCGTTGAATGAATGGCAACCCAACACACATGACACAAGTTTCTGCACCGCATGCTGTGAAGTGTCCTTAGTAAGTCATGCCCTGTAATGCCGCGTACACACGAACTGACTTTTCGACCGGACTGGTCCGACGGTCTATCCGACGGACTTTCCTAACAAACGGACTTGCCTACACACGATCACACCAAAGTCCGACGGATTTGTACGTGATGACGTACGACCGGATTAAAATAAGGAAGTTGATAGCCAGTAGCCAATAGCTTCCCTAGCGTCGGTTTTAGTCCGTCGAACTAGCATACAGACGAACTGATTTTTCGACCAGACTTAAGTCCGTCGGAAAGATTTGAAACATGTTTTATTTCTAGGTCCGTCGGACTTTTGGGGAAAAAAAAGTCAGCTGGAGCCCACACATTATCGAATTGTCCGACGGAGTCTGGTCCGCCGGACCAAGTCTGCCGGAAAGTCCGCTCGTGTGTACGCGGCATAATACTTTTCAGAGTTACATCCTGCATTAGGAACCCCAGTGTTAACAGAAATATATGAAGGATACGATATTCGGTGTGTATTGGCATTAGTATATTTGTATTGCAGTTTCAGTTTATTATTTTTCTTTTAAGTATTATTGGGTTTTAACTATTTTATTTTATGCATTTCAGTTGTTGCTTGCCTATTTTGTTAAAAATATTAACCATGATTTGAGTTCATCAATGTACACCTTCTTGCACTGTTTTATAGTAAGTTTACTGATAAACAGCCACAAATATTAGCGGTACACATCATATCTGTCTATGCGGGTGAATTGGGGGTCATCAAGCGGTGCTGATCATGTGACCGTGCTTCTGGCTACAGACTGACATCTCTGAAAGCCCATCCTCAGATGACGATGTCACATTGGCTGTGACTAGCTGCCACATCTACTTCATGCCTTTCATTACTGGTCTACAAAGGCGTCATCTTAAATAAGCCTCACCCATCAATTCTACGTCGCCAGCTTTGCTGTACATTCCATCTGTCTGTATTTCTTTATTCATTTTCCTTCTACCATGCAGACTGCTTCACCTCGAATCCTGTCTTCTTTTGTACCCGATTATCACTTCACAATTCTGTACACATTCAGGGATTCCTGTGGCTTCTGCAGCACGGGGTGGGGGGCGTCACCAACCCCTATGACAATGCAGTTACAATATAACCACTTCATCATTTGGATTCAATTATCCATGAAAAAGCAACCCCAGGCAATAAATAAGATCAGTCAGTGACACTGGCTATCCGGGAACTAGCTATGCAGAAAGTCCACTCAGAGCATCTTTGATTCTGTCATTTTTATTGCTGTCTGAAACCTCACGGTGGAGATTGTGGCTTTCTTACATTTTGTTACAAAAAAGAACTAGGTGCATTCATTTTCAGCATGGAGCCTTTAGTGCAGGGGTCTCAAACTGGCGGCCCTCCAGCTGTTGCGGAACTACAAGTCCCATAATGCCTCTGCCTGTGGGAGTCATACTTGTAAATGTCACCCTTGCAATGCCTCATGGGACTTGTAGTTTCGCAACAGCTAAAGGGCCACCGGTTTGAGACCCCTGCTTTAGTGTGTTAACCACTTTAAGACCGGTCTCTTTTTTAGATGTGGTGTTTACAAGTTAAAAACATTTTTTTTTGCTAGAAAATTACTTAGAACCCCCAAACATTATACTTTATTTTTTTTCTAACATCCTAGAGAATAAAATGGCAGTCATTGCAATACTTTCTGTCACACCGTATTTGCGCAGCGGTCTTACAAGCGTACTTTAAAAAAAAAAAAAAAATCAACTTTTTTGAATTTAAAAATAAGACAACAGTAAAGGTAGCCCAATTTTTTTTCATATTGTGAAAGATAATGTTACGCTGAGAAAATTGATACCCAACATGTCACACTTCACAATTGAGCCCGCTCGCGACAAACTTTTACCCTTAAAAATCTCCACAGGCGACATTTAAAAAATTCTACCGGTTCCATGTTTTGCGTTACAGGGGAGGTTTAGGGCTAGAATTATTGCTCTCACTCTACCGATCGTGGCGATACCTCACATGTGTGGTTTGAATACTGTTTTCATATTGGGGCACTACTCATGTACGCGTTCGCTTCTACATGCGAGCTCGGCATGGCGGGGTGCATTTAATTTTTTTTTTTTTTCTTATTTATTTTACCTTTTACTTTTTATTTTTACACTGTTAAAAAAAAAAATGTGCCACTTTTATTCCTATTACAAGGGATACATTTTTTTTTTTAACAGTGTAAAAATAAAAAGTAAAAGGTAAAATAAATAAGAAAAAAAAAAAAATTAAATGCGCCCCGTCACGCCGAGCTCGCATGCAGAAGCGAACGCATACATGAGTAGTGCCCCCATATTAAAACAATATTCAAACCACACATGTGAGGTATCGCCACAAAAAAAAGCATGACAGGACCTCTTAAATATGAGATCTGGGGTCACAAAGACCTCACATCCCATATTTACACTAAAATGCAATAAAAAAACAAAAAAAATTTGTCATTTAAAAAAATAAAAAAAATAAATTGGCCCTTTAATAACTATGGGCGGAAGTGACATTTTGACGTCGCTTCCGCCCTGCAGTGTCTTGGAGACGGGTGGGGGCCATCTTCTCCTCACTTGTCTCCATGTCAGTCGAGGGACAGACACAGTCGCCTCCGCCGTTGCCGACGGTTCCGGTAAGCGGCGGAGGGCACCAGGGGGATGGGGGGCCCCTCTCCTACCACCGATAAAAGTGATCTTGCGGCGAATTCACCGCAGAGACCACTTTTATCTTGTAGCCAACCGCCGGCTGAACACGGGGATACCGGGGTTATGGCAGCTAGCTGCTGCCATAACAACGATATCCGTCCCCAAAGTAGGGACGTACATCGGCGTGCGGCGGTCGGCAAGTGGTTAAAGTTGAACCAAAGGAAATCAGTGCATAATAAACCTATTGGGGAGCTGTTTTACTTACCAAAACAGCAGTATTTTTGTCCATCCAGACTTAGGATTTACATAGCTCCACCACACAGCACAACCAACCTGGTCACCTGGCAGATCTTTGTTATAGTTACATAGCTCCCAACTGTCCCTGATTTCGAGGGACTGTCCCTGATTTGGAGCAATGTCCCTCTGTCCCTCATTTCTCCTCATTTGTCCCTCATTTTGGTCTGATCTATAAAGTTGTATATAAAATGCACTTTTTATCTTTCAAAAAGTGTTTCTCAGTGCTAAACCTTTCATCTAATTTCAAAATTGCTGCATTTGTCAATTTTAAAAGCCAATATAAAGGGATATTGGTGGTAAAAAAAAAGCACTTGTGCATTTAATTAACCCTTTTTTTTATATGTCCCCTTTAAGGGGTTTGGCAGGGGGCGTGTCCTATGCCCACATATGTTTGCTAGTAGGTGTCCCTCATTCCCATCTCAAAATGTTGGGAGCTATGTAGTTGCTACTGTACTATAGAGGAATCAGCCTGATAAGAATGATCATAAAAACAGCAATATCAGGGGGGCCCGTCCATTAGAGGCGCCCCCTCTCTCCAGGCCACCCCCTATAGCTAGTTATGCTATGCATAAATCTAAACATTGCCACCACAGCCACCCCCTATTCATGCGTCTGGCCCCTTTCAGGGCACCGGGTGCATTAAATTACAGTGGCCAGGTTTTTTTTTAAGCACCTGATTAGAGCCAGAGGCTCTAATAGGCTTCAAAATAGAATGGGCTTGGGTCGCAGAGGATGCGTCCGGAGCCCATCCAGGTGTGTTGCAACAGCGAATGAATATTTGCTGTTGCAACACTGATCCTCCTCCCGGCCAATCGGGAAGCGGGTCTGATACTGGCCATAGAAGGTGTGCACACCTGGATCTCAACAATAGAGTCTAGGACATAGAAGAATTATCCATCTACCAAAGCAACCACAAAAATATTTTACACCACTCAATAGATATTGTCACATTTGCTGCAAAATGTGTTAGTTGCCAAAACCAGCATCAGATAAAAAAAGGGAAATCATTAGAAACAACTGTATAATAGAAAGGTGCTTCATGCTGGCTTTCATAATAGGCAGTTATAAGAGGAGATAGTTAGTTTTTGACATTTAACCACTTCAGCCCCGGAAGATTTGGCTGCTGAATGACCGGGCCATTTTTTGCGATTCGCCACTGCGTCGCTTCAACTGACAATTCTCTCGGTCGTGCGGCGCTGCACCCAAACAAAATTGACGTCCTTTTTTTCCCACAAATAGATTTTGGTGGGAAGGGCCTGGTATGGAATTTTGGTGGACCCCCACGTAATTTTTTTAAAAATTTTGGTTCGGGGTTCCCCTGTGGGGAATTCCCATGCCGTTTTTATCAATGAACTTCTATGTGTATTGTCGGACCGGCAATGCATTAATAGCCGCAAGTAGTTTTAGATTACTTTTTTCCTTTGAAATGTCATTTTGCTGTCAGACTGTTCTAAACATGGGAAACATGCGCCCCTTTACAGGCATACTATAGACACCCCCCAGCTACGAAATTTAAAGGAATATTACACTTTTATTGTTTGACTTTAAGCATTATTAAAATCACTGCTCTTGAAAAAACGGCCGTTTTTAAAACTTTTTTTTGCATTGATCCATGTCCCCTGGGGCAGGACCCAGGTCCCCAAACACTTTTTATGACAATAACTTGCATATAAGCCTTTAAAATTAGCACTTTTGATTTCTCCCATAGACCTTTAAAGGGTGTTCCACGGCATTCGAATTTGCCGAGAACACCCCAAATTGTTCGCTGTTCGGCAAACTTGCGAACAGCCAATGTTCGAGTCGAACATGAGTTCGACTCTAACTCGAAGCTCATCCCTAGTGTTTACACACACGTCCCTGGTCCGCCTCTCGTGCCCGCGATCGTTGTGGCCGGCGGTCATCGCGACCGTCGGCCACGAGCATCCCCACCCCCGCAGTGCAGCGGGCGCGTGCGCGCCTGCTATCCCGATCCCGCGAAACGACGTATAGCTACGACGGCTCGCGGGATCGTGCCGACCTGCTGCAGTATAATGACAGGGGCTGGTCGGCAAGCGGTTAAAGAATGAGGTGTGCATATTGTAGTATGTACAGGTAGTGGAGAAGGTGTGTAGAGAATGGTGGAGGTGCACAGAGAGTGGGGGAGGTGCATAGGGAGAGTGCTGGAGGTGCGCAGGAACTTTGATGTAAAGGGGTACCCTGCAGACTTTGATGTAAGGGGGTACTCTGGTAACCAGAGACCCCCTTACATCAGAGTTTCCCTTTACACCAGAGTCTGCTGCATTCCCCCTTACATCAGGGTCTGCACAGTTCCATTTTAAATCAGGGTCGGCAGAGTTCTCCCTTGCAATTTTAAGGGGAACCCTGCAGACTCTGGTGTAGGGGGGAACTCTGTGCTGGCCTACATTAACCTGACCTTCATGTAAATGGAGAAATATGTTTTTTACCTTTTGTTATACCTTAAATTCATTGCTAACAGCGCTAGCTACACGTTTGTAGCTTAAAAATTGGTTGTGAGCAAATTTCATGAGTGTTGCCAGTAAAAAAGTGGTGCTGTCAGTAAATTCTTAATGTCCTGTCAGTAAATTTCACTTTGGGAGGTTGGCAACACTGCTCTGTTTTCACTTGGTGATCTGGCCAGTAACATACCTCCTGTATTATGCCCCGTACACACAGGCGGAATTTCCGTCAGAAAAATCTTGGATGGTTTTTCCAACGGAATTCCACTCAAGCTTGCCTTGCATACACACGGTCACACAAAAGTTCCTTGAACTTTCGACCATCAAGGATGCGGTGATGTACACATCACTACGACGAGCCGAGAAAATGAAGTTCAATGCTTCCGAGCATGCGTCGAATTGTTTTTGAGCATGTGAAGGAATTTTGCGCGTCGGAATTGCCACAGACAATCGGAATTTCCGATGGGAACTTTTTCCTTCTGAAAAATAGAGAACCTGCTCTCAATCTTTTGCTGGCGGAAATTCCGCCAGCAAAAGTCCGATGGAGCATACACACCGTCGGAATTTCCGACCAAAAGCTCACATCGGACTTTTGCTGGCGGAATTTTCGATCGTGTGTATGGGGCATTAGAGTGCCCCCACTCTGGGTGAATGAGCACAGGGGCACCTTTAGACACCAGCATTGTCAGTCTAGGGGGAGGGGAGTGTTAGATGTACTAACAGATTTAAATAAAATACCAAATTGAAGCCGAAGTTCAGCTAATTCTTTATTAGCAGTTACAGCAAACTGTTTTTTTTCCTTTTGGAATAAAGGGTTTACATACTGTAAATAAAAGCTGATCATTGTAGGTTACTCTGCTAGTGTAAATAGTTTGTCTCATCTCTAACTGATACATATGCTGGAGAGCTTAGTCTTTAGAAAAACAACAGACTTATTGGCCAGATAACCAGATGAAAAGAGAAGAAAGCCTGAAGAAGAAAATGAATGCAGCCATCACATCTAAGAAATGGTAAGCAGCAAAATAATAAATGTTTGCGTTTGGGTATGATATTACTTTAATGAAGGATAAATTGACAATGCAAACCCAATAGTAAAGAGGTATGCAATAAGCATAGAACAAATAATAACTAGCAATGCAACTTTTGTAGTAACAGTAGCAGCCTAGGAGTGTTTCCTACTGAAGGTGCTAGGAGGCAGCACAGTACAGAATTTGTACAGAATTAAGTATATGGGAGAATCACTGGGACTTAAATAGTATAGTACAGGTCACTCTAGTACAAATGCAGTTACTTGTGATTCCCTGGAAGTACCATACCTCCCAACATTTTGAGATGGGAATGAGGGACACCTACTAGCAAATGTATGTAGTCATAGGACACGCCCCCCTGTCACACCCCCTTAAAGGAGAATTAACCAAAAAAAAAAAGGTTAATTAAATCCACAAGGTTTTTTTTTACCACTACTATTCCTTTATATTGGCTTTTAAAATGTACAAATGCAGCAATTTAGAAATTGGGTGAAAGGTTTAGCACTGGGAAACACTTTTTCAAAGATAAAAAGTGCATTTTATATATAACTATATAGATCAGACCAAAATGAGGGACAAATGAGGGGGACAGAGGGACATTGCTCCAAATCAGGGACAGTTGGGATCTATGAAGTACCACCCCACTCACAAAGAGGTTGGCTGCTGCTGGTAGCCCAGGAGCTGGGCCACAGGGATCTCTGAACAAGGGAAAGGCAGGAGAAGTCTCTGGTCTCTATGCTCAGGTGTCCCCACTATATCTAGTTACATAGTTACATAGTAGGTGAGGTTGGAAAAAGACACAAGTCCATCAAGTCCAACCTATGTGTGTGATTATGTGTCAGTATTACATTATATATCCCTGTATGTTGCAGTCATTCAGGTGATTATCTAATAGTTTCTTAAAGCTATCAATGCTCCCCGCTGAGACCACCGCCTGTGGAAGGGAATTCCACATCCTTGCCGCTCTTACAGTAAAGAACCCTCTACGTAGTTTAAGGTTAAACCCCTCTTCCTCCAATCGTAATGAGTGGCCACGAGTCCTATTAAACTCTCTTCTGCGAAAAAGTTTTATCTCTATTGTGGGGTCACCAGTACATAGTCTGCCACAGTACACAGAACAGGGAAATGCAATTATTTTACTAAATATAAACTGCTAAATACCTTTTGTAATCAGCAATATATAGCAGTAGATAGAAGTTTTATGACTTTAAAGCTTGTAGGAGGGGTTTTCATTCTACTCTGACTGTCCTTTGAGGCTGCAGGACCCCTGACCCTCTGTCTGGATAGTGCTGATTGGCCCTGTGCCAATCACATCACCCTCCCAAGAAAAAAAAAAAACTCTAGCAACACACACTACTGAGAATGTGCAGAGCGCCTTCAAGGCTCTGTTCTATCAGGAGATGGATTGGGGACAGTAAAAGAAGGGGATGATCAGAGAAGACAGGATCAAACAGCCTTTTACACAATGCGCAGGATTAACCCCTTAGGTTCCACAGTGAGTATAACAAGCATGCTTTACTGCATATACAGACTGATTTTTCTGTTGTGGGTCTAGTAACACTTTAGTTTACCAGTGCCTTTATCTGCAAAAGTTGGTGATTCTTCAATACAAAATGCACCAATGGCAATTGGTTTTGCGGCACATTCTGAGTTTTCTAAAGAAACAGCACAGCAGTAACTGTTTCCTTTCGGACAGTCTCCCACTTTCTAACTGAATATACATACACCTCAGTGAGAGGTTGTCTAGGAGGGGGTAGATCAAATCCATTCGGCTATGGAGATAATTTTGGCTTCAGCTCTTCAGCACTGTAAATAAAATATTATTTTTAGACCTGAACCCATACCTCCCAACTGTCCCTGATTTGGAAGTCCCTCTGTCCCTCTTTCCTCCTCATTTGTCCCTCATTTTGGTCTGATCTATATAGTTGTATATAAAATTCACTTTTTATCTTTCAAAAAGTGTTTCCCAGTGCTAAACCTTTCATCCAAATTCTAAATTGCTGATTTTTTCAATTTTAAAAGCCAATATAAAGCAATAGTAGTGGTAAAAAAAAAAAAAGCACTTGTGGATATAATTAACCTTTTTTTTTATTATTTCCCCTTTAAGGGTGTGGCAGGGGGCGTGTCTTATGCCTACATACGTTTGCTAGTAGGTGTCCCTCATTCCCATCTTAAAATGTTGGGAGGTATGCAGAACCTAATAAAAAAATACAAAAACATGAACAAATTTATTCTCACGGCTGAAGAACACTTTTGGAGAATAGACATTGGGGTTGATTTACTAAAACTGGAGAGTGTGAAATCTGGTGCAGCTCTGCAGAGAAACCAATCAGCTTCTAACTTCACCTTGCCCAATTAAGCTTTGACAAAATAAAAACTGGAAGCTGATTGGTTTCTATGCAGAGCTGCACCAGATTTTGCACTCCCCAGTTTTAGTAAATCCACCCCATAGGGTTTAATCCAATCAGATTTCATCTTCAATTTTCTGGAAAAAAAATGTACAAAAATGGTTTCTATAGGCAACACCTTCAATTTATTTCCATTTTCTTTTCTCTAGCTGTATTAAATCAGAAAGACACTACTTAATCTTACCTAACCCTATACAAATATTCTGCATAACAGTAACCAATAATATATTAACTTGTTCAAGATAACTATACGTACGTCTTATCTAGGAAATTGATTGGATATAGTGTTAATGGGACTTTCCCTATGTGTGTATAAAGGTCTTGGAATTCTGCTCCTGTGATCTCTTCTGTCATTGATAGTAAATGGCGAGTAATAACCATAAAACTAAAAGACGCAAATGATATTTCTATTACTCTATTCTGTATGTGTTAATAATTCTCTAGATTTTTTTTCCCCAGATTTTGATATATACAGACTACTCCTCTACTGACCCATATTTCTTGAGACTAAATCACAGACGTAGATCTTCAAGACACAGAATACTAAGGTGTTTTTGGGGGGTCCATTCTTCCTGGAGAATAGGGGAGGGTGTCTCCAACTCATTAGGTTACCCTGCATTTTACAGACCATTGTAAAGTTCACCACTACACTTTCCAGTTAGTTATCACAAAAGGCCTATATAAACTGTTTCAATATTTTATAAAAAAAGATAATTAAAGGGGTTGTAAAGGCTCGTGTTTTTTTACCTTAAATCGGAGTTCCACCCAAAAATTGAACTTCCGCTTTAAGGGAGGTGACCCCCTGATATGCCACATTGGGCATGTTATTTTTTTTTTGGGGGGGGAGCTTCCTCCTCCTGGCACACCCTCGGCACCGGAAGGGAGATCACCTCTCCCCCCCCTCCCTCTCGGCAGTCATCTGGGACACGTCACAGGTCCCAGATGATTGCCCGGCCAGTCATGGCACGCGGCTCGCGCATGCGCAGTGGGTGCCCGGCTGTGAAGCCACAGCCGGGCGCCCACAGTGACAATGCCGGCACCGCAGAGAGGAGGGGGAGATGAGCGGGGCTTCGCTCCCCTGCATCGCTAGACCCTGGGACAGGTAAGTGTCTGATTATTAAAAGTCATCAGCTGCAGTATTTGTAGCTGTTGACTTTTAATTTTTTTTTTTTAAGCAGAACTCCGCTTTAATGCATCCTATGCATTAGGGTGAAAAAACACCTTGCAGTCACCGGCCCCCCCAGCCCCCCCGTTTTACTTACCTGAGCCCCGAATTTCTGTCGCCGCATCCCAGCTGTCCCTCTCTCAACGGGTTCCTGGCTCTTGATCAATCTGGATAGATTGATAGCAGTGCAGCCATTGGCTCCCGCTGCTGTAAATCAAATCCAATGACACAGGGGCGGGGCCGATTCCTGCATTCAGCCTCTATGGACGCCGAATGCTGGTCTCGGGAGCGCGCCCACAAGGTAACCCCCTCGGGAAATCGCTTCTCCAAAGGGGGTTATCTAATGCGGGGAGGAGCCACAAGAGCTGCTGAGGGACCCCAGAAATGGATGTTTGGGGCCACTCTGTGCAAAACGAGCTGCACAGTGGAGGTAAGTATGACGTGTTTGTTATTTAAAAAAAAAAACGATCCTTTAGTATCACTTTAACCACCTCAATACAGGGCATTTTCCCCCCTTCCTGCCCAAGCCATTTTTCAGCTTTCAGCGCATTTTGAATGACAATTGCGCGGTCATACAACACTGTACCCAAATGAAATTGTTATCATTTTTTCCCCACAAATAGAGCTTTCTTTTAGTGGTATTTGATCACCTCTGCGGTTTTTATTTTTTGCGCTATAAACAAAAGAAGAGTGACAAGTTTAAAAGAAAACACAATTTTTACCTTTTGCGATAATAAATATCCAATTTTTTTTTTCTTTAAAACAATTTTTTTCTTAGTTTAGGCCGATATGTATTCTTGTAAATATTTTTGGTAAAAAAATCGCAATAAGCGTATATAGATTGGTTTGCGCAAAAGTTATAGCGTCTACAAAATAGGGGATAGATTTATAACATTTTTATTTATTTATTTATTTATTTTACTAGTAATGGCGGCGATCTGTGATTTTTATCGTGACTGCGATATTGCGGGGGACATATTGGACACTTTTGACACATATTTGGGACCATTCACATTTATACAGCGATCCGTGCTAAAAAAATGCATTGATTACTGTATAAATGTGACAGGCAGGGAAGGGGTTAACACTAGGTGGTGATCGAGGGGTTAACTGTGTTTGCTAGGGAGTGTTTCTAACTGTAGGGGGTGGGGACTCACTAGGGGAGGAGACCGATCGGTGTTCCTCTGTACTGGGAACATACCATCGGTCTCCTCTCCTCTGACAGGACCGTGGATCTGTGTGTTTACACACAGATCCACGGTCCTGCTGTGTTACCGGTAATCGCGGGTGCCCGGCGGACATCGCGGCCGCCGGGCACGCGCACGGGGCGCCCCCTGGTGGGCTGGGAAAGTGAGGCCGTCATATGACGCCCGCCACGAGAGCTGCGCCGCTTGGCCGTCAATTGACGGCCGGCGGTCAGCAAGCAGTTAAAGGCAAGCCTTTTTTTTTTTTTTAAAAGAGTGGTGAGGGGTTAGAACCACTTTTACGCTTTTATTGCTGTCTGTGTCCACCAGGACAGGAATAGAAGGGAAATCTTCCAATGGGGCCACTTGTTCCTGTGACAACCGTTTAAGAAGGGATCTCCCTCCCACTCCCTGTTGACTCTGTAGCACCCTCCCAGATAGACTGCGAGGTATGGTTAGGTAAATATAGTTCTGTGGCTCTCTTGTAATCAGCAGAACAGTGTGGGGTTGATTTACTAAGACTGGAGAGTGTAAAATCTGGTGCCGCTCTACATGGTAGCCAATCAGCTTCTAACTTTAGCTTGTTCAATTAACCACTTAAGGATCAGGCCTATTTTTCAAACTTGTTGTTTACAAGTTAAAATCTGTATTTTATTTTTTTTTTGCTGGAAAATTACTTAGAACCCCCAAACATTATTATTTTATTTTTATTTTTTTCAGACACCCTAGAGAATAAAATGGCGGTCATTGCAATACTTTATGTCACACTGTATTTGCGCAACGGTCTTACAAACACAATTTGAAAAAAATAAAAATACACTTGTTTAAATTAAAAAATAAGAAAATAGTAAAGTTAGCCCAATTTTTTTTATATTGTGAAAGATAACGTTGAACCGAGTAACTTGATACCCAACATGTAATGCTTCAAAATTGTGCCTGCTCGTGGAATGGTGACAAAGTTTGACACCTAAAAATCTACATAGGCAACGTTTAAAAATGTCTACAGGCTACCAGTTTTGAGTTACAGAGGAGGTGTTTTTCTAGAACTATGATCGCAGCGATACCTCACATGTGTGGTTTGAACACCGTTTACATGCGGGCGTGACTTACGTATGCTCTCGCTTCTGCACGCGAGCAAGGCGAGACGGGGAACTTTTAATTTTTTTTTTTTATTATTTATTTTACTTTTTATTTTTTATTTTTACACTGTCCCTTTAAAAAAAAAAATTGGATCACTTTTATTCCTATTACAAAGAATGTAAACATCCCTTGTCATAGAAAAAAAGCATGACAGGACCTCTTTAATGTGAGATCTGGAGTCAAAAAGACCTCAGATCTCACATTTACACTTACATGCAATTAAAAAAAAATGTCCCTGTAAGGCCGTTGGGCGGAAGTGACGTTTGCCATCGCTTCCCTCACCCAACGTCATTGAGCCAAGTGGGGGCCATCATTCCCTCACTCGACTTAGTGCCTCTGAGGATAAGCGGTGGGGACGACCGGAATGTGGTGGGAGGGGGGTGGGCTCCTCTCCCGCCGCCGATAAAAGTGATCTCTCAGTGATTCCGTCGCAGAGATCACTTTTATCTGAAAGCGGACCGCCTGCCATTTCATAAAATACCGGGGTCATGGCAGCTATCTTCTGCTATAACAACGGTATTCAACGCCAAAGTACTGAAGTATAACGACAGCTGGCATTCCGGAAGTGGTTAAGCTTTGACAATAAAACCTGGTAGCCATTTCTAGGCAGAGTTGCACCAGATTTTGCACTGTATGGCTTTAGTAAATCAACCGCCAGTGTGATTGCTTTAGGATGCTCTGTGCTCTGCAGCCTGCAAGTTTAATTGCTTCCCTTGTTTTAAAGCGATTTCCAGATCATAGTGGGTGAGAGAGTCAAATAAGCAGCCTGAATATTTAGGCAGCTTCAGCCAACCCTGGGAAGGTGTGCCCAGGTGGTAGTTGGGGAGTGCATAAATAGTTTGGAGCTCCAGAGCGCAAGTTTTTTTCATCCTAACCACATAGCAGCTCGGAAGGCTGTTCTGTGTCTCTCTTGCTGCCATACCAAATAATCACCATATAACAGCTCGCTGCTATCCTATATCTTGTATTTGGCCTCTTTCCATCTAGATCTATTTGGGAGCATACAAGCTCTCCTGGTGGGTTGATGGATGACAACATCTGGCTTTTAAATTTATGTTGACTGGTGTACTTACGCTCTGTACCATCTTAGGCCATAACAAATATCCTACTTCTTTCTATAAAACCCCGAAGAAGGAAGAAGAATTTTTTTTTGAAACGCGTTGGAGCTACACCATTTGCAGCAGTGTTCGTCCAGCTGTAATATGCCTATACCATCATGCTAATATACGCATCTTTGTTATGTACCTATGGTGCTTTTTAATTGCACACCAGTCTTTTCTTGTTGTATATCACTTTTTTTAAATATGATAATAAATTTGTTTTTTTTTTATATATATTTTTGTCTATACATGACTTTACCTTCCTTCTTTGGGCCGCTATAATCCTATTATATTAGGTGATTTTTCTTGCGTATTTCTATTAGGGATGATGGCCCATGCCAAGATATAGTAAAATATTTACAAAAATGTGAGAGATACTGTACTGTGTGTGTATATATATATATATATATATATATATATATATATATATATACACACACACATATATATATATATATATATATATATATATACACATATATATATATATACACATATATATATATACACACACATATATATATATATATATATACATATATATATATATATATACATACATACATACATATATATATATACATACATATATATATACATACATATATATATACATACATACATATATATATACATACATACATACATATATACATACATATATATATACATACATACATATATATATACATACATATATATATATATATACATACATACATATATATATACATACATATATATATATATATACATACATACATATATATATACATACATATATATATACATACATACATATATACATACATATATATACATATATACATACATATATATATACATACATACATATATACATACATACATATATATACATACATATATATACATACATATATATATATACATACATTATATATATACATACATTATATATATATATATATATATATATATATACCCTGTTTCCCCAAAAATAAGACCTAGCGTGATTGTCGGTGATGGCTGCATTATAAGCCCTCCCCCCAAATAAGCCCTAGTTAAAGTCCTTGTAGGTCTTATTTTCAGGGTAGGGCTTATTTTCGGGGGAAACAGGGTAGGACTTATTTGGGGGGTAGGGCTTATATTGCAGTCATCACCGACAATCACGCTAGGTCTTATTTTCCGGGAAACAGGGTATATAAAATCAATGCATAAATTGCAGAGGTGCAGTGCTGGGACAAGTGTGGCTTCACAAGTATTTCCAAATGTATGCCACAACAAAAAAAAAAATGTAATCAGTTTTTTATACTGTCTAGTTGGAGAGTGTGACGGCACATTGTTAAAAAAAAAAAAAAAAAAAAAAAAAAAAACAGGCGTGCTGCATTTTTGGATGCCTTAGTCCAGGTATTTTACTTATCAAATAGGCAAGCCCTTGGACTTTGCTACCTCCCCAAACACTCAAATGCCAGTTTTGTTTTTAGTGTACTTACAAAAAAACCCACAATGGTTTAAAACGAAATTAAAAACTCATTTTCACACACCCAAATTCTACAGTTTGTCACATAACAAAAGAATTGTCATAACAACCCATGAAACAAAATTAGTCATAGATCCGTCTCTTATCCCACACAATTTTTTTTGCTATTTAAAAAAAGAAAAGAAAAATAAATGCCTTCTCAACACCCATGTGACAGATTCTTTGAAATGACCCCCTATTGTGCCTTGCAAGTCACCACAGCAACACAATGTTTGTCATAAGAGTGAGATAAGTGGAACATAATGATGGAGTTTTCAGTTTTTCATATTATGACTACCAATGAGGTTGATTGTTTTGCAGCCTGCTACATAAAATTCAGGGCATGTGTACACAAGATTGCAAGGAACTTCTGCTATGGGGTGACAGTTGTGTCATCAGTAAGTATGTATAAAATGCAGTAACCATAACCAAATCTCAGTTTACTGTGCATATATCAATGAAAAATGAATTCTAATAGAGTGATTTCCAGATTAGTTTTCTGCACTGAATTTGTTCAACAGCAATAAAATACTGGAAGTATTCCGTCTTTAACCACTTCAGCCCCAGAAGATTTGGCTGCAGAATGACCGGGCCATTTTTTGCGATTCGGCACTGCGTCGCTTTAACTGACAATTGCGCGGTCGTGCGCCGTTGCACCCAAACAAAATTGACGTCCTCTTTTTTTTCCACAAATAGAGCTTTCTTTTGGTGGCATTTGATCGCCTCTGCAGTTTTTATTTTTTGCGCTATAAACAAAAAAAGAGCTACAATTTTGAAAAAGAAAACAATATTTTGTACTTTTTGCTGTAATATCCTCATTTAAAAAAAAAAAAAAGCTAATTTTTTCTCAGTTTAGGCCGATATGTATTCTTCTACATATTTTTGGTAAAAAAAATTATATTGATTGGTTTGCGCAAAAGTTAAAGCGTCTACAAAATAGGGGATAGATCTTATAGCATTTTTATTATTATTATTATTTTTTTTTTTGCTACTAGTAATGGCGGCGATCTGTGATTTTTATCGTGGCTGCGACATTATGGCGGACACATTGGACACTTTTGACACATTTTTGGGGCATTGGCATTTATACAGCGATCAGTGCTATACAAATGCATTGATTACTGTAAAAATGTCACTGGCAGTGAAGGGGTTAACACCAGGGGGCGATCAAGGTGTTAACTGTGTTCCCTGGGAGGTGATTCTAACTGAAGGGGGAGGGGACTGACTAGAGGAAGTGACGGATCGTGGTTCCTAGCTAATAGGAACAAATGATCTGTCATTCCTCTCAGAACAAAACACTTCTGTGTTCTATCCCTCGTGCTCGCGATCGCTTGTGGCCAGCGGTCATCGCGACCGTCAGCCACGAGCATCGGCACCCCCGCTGTGCAGCGTGCGCGCGCCTGCTATCCACATCCCGCGTGCCGACGTATAGCTGCAACGGTTCGCAGGAACGTGCCGACCTGCCGCCGTATGACGGCGGCTGGTCGGCAAGCGGTTAAAGAATTCAGCCAAGACACTGTTTGCATCCAAATAAACTATTTATCATAAGCCTAAATTAAAAAAATATATTTTTTAAAGTATATAAGCCAAAACATTTATTTTTAGTCGTGGATAAAAAATTGTAAAAATATCTCTTTTTTTATGTATATTTTAGAGCACTCTGGGAATATAATCCAACTCTACTAAAGTCCCTGCAAATTGATAACATAACCCCCTCTGGCATTCTATTTTCAGTTATATAAAGTACCAACAGCACCCAACGGTTCAAACTAAATTACAAAAAGACATTTGATTTGTAATTTGGAGAAATAAAACAAAAAACGATTGCCAACTTTCATGCCCGGTGACAATCCTCCAATGTAGTAAAAGCCACATATTCAGGAATAGGATGCTGTATTCAATGGATAGATATAACAAAGTAGCTCATCCGTATGCATAAAGCATGGGTGCTCAACCTGTGGCCCTCCAGCTGTTGCGGAACTACAAGTCCCATGAGGCATTGCAAAGCTGATAGTTACAAGCATGACTCCCAAAGACAGAGGCATGATGGGAATTGGAGTTCGGCAACAGATGGAGGGTCACATGCTGAGCATTCATGGCTAAAAGTGTTACTAAACCCAGGACCCTGCATTCACTATATCTGGTCTCCCACAGTACACAGAACATGGAAATGAAATTATTTTAGTAAAAATACACTGCTAAATACCTTTTCACCTCAGCAGTATATAACAGTATTGTGACTTCTATCAGTGCCTGGTTAAAGCTTTTAGGAGGCGCTTTCATTCTCCTCTGACTGTCCTGTGAGGCTGCAGGACCCCTGACCCTCTATCTGGACAGTGCTGATTGGCCCTGTACTGATCACATGCACTCTCCCAAGAAGAAGAAAAAGCTCTCTAGCAATACCTACCAAACTGAGCATGTGCAGAGTGACTCCAAAGGCTCTGTCTTATCAGGAGATGGATTGGGGACCGTGGAAGAAGGGGAGGATCAAACAAGATAGGATCAACCCAGATAGCAAGGATAACTTGCCACAAATTTGTGGCAGTGTTGAATTGTAAGTCTGTTAAAGCGGGGGTCCACCTATCGTTTTTTTTTTTTTAGAGTTCATTCACAAACTTTTCTTCTCATGATTATCTACTCACATGTTCTGTGTAATAAGTCCGCCTGTGTCCGATTTCGTTGTAAAGAATAACTTATAAAATTCATTGAAGGCGGTTTCCATCTTCATTGTGGGCATTTGAAGCCCACAAGCATGTATTTCCTGGATGCGGTGAATGCTGTGCTCCCAGCATTCACCGAGATGTTGTGATGACGCTGTTGCACAATGCATGCTGGGAAGCCTGAGACTAGCTCCCAGGGGACTGTGGGAGGTCTGGGAGAGGCTAGAAACACGCCTACTCCCATGGGAGGAAAACCAGGAAGTGCAAAGAAGATTAGAAAAAAAAAGGTAATTACGGCGATTTAAATTTTTTTTTTTTTTTTTTACAAGAAAAGATTTAAATTTTTTTACACAGCATGTCAGCATCTAGGCAAGGAAGAGAATGCATAGACATAATGTTCAAAATTTGGGTGGAACCCCGCTTTAACTTGCTGCACATTTTCACTGGCGAGTTGTACACTTGCAGAGCACTTGAAGCACAAGTTCTAGTTCAGAGGTCTCCAAATTTCAAAGCAAGGGGCCAGTTTACTGCCCTTCAGGCTTTAGGGGGGCCAGTGGGAGTAGAAAATGCCCCGGCATCAGTGTACCATCATTGATTGTATAAGGAGGAATAGTGCCCCATTGTTGATATCAATGAGAAGAATAATGCCCAGTTGATGGTGTCAGTAGGGGGAATGGTGCCCCATCATTGGTGTCAGTTGGTGAAATATGGCCCAAGGGCCAGATAAAGGCAAGCAAATGGCCACATCCGGCTCCCAGGCCACAGTTTGGAGACCACTGTTCTAGATGACACTTCCAATTTGTAGCAAATTTGCGTGGCAAGTCTCAAGCAAGAGTAAAGTTGCAGTGGTGAGTCTACAGCAAGAGCTCTGCAAGTCTACAGCATGAAAATTCAGCCACAGTGACCCCTGTGGTGGGATGACTATTGCACAACATAACTGAACCAGAACGTGCAGCAGACTTGCAGAATGTTTGCAAAGAAAGTTGATCTGGAGTCATGCAATGCAGACTTGGTGCAATTGAGCAATAAACCTGAGAAGCCTGGCAAGTCTAGCAATAGCTTAGAAAGTAATTTTCAAACTTGCAGCACAATTGCTTGCTATCTGGGAAACAGCCTTTTACACGATGCACAGGATTAAACCCTTAGGTTCCACAGTGAGTATAAGAAGCATGCTTTTCTGCTTATACAGACTGATTTTACTGTTGTGGGTTTAGTAACACTTTAACTTTTGTGACTTCACCTGTGTGGAACGCACAGCATCACATTGTTCTCAAGGAGAGCTATGTATTGTTGCAGTCTTTCTTTGCGTCTATATACAGTATGTCACCTCTATCCCCTTGGGGAGACTTCCCTTCGCTTCCTGTCCTACAGACAAAACAGGAAGTAAGAGGAAATCTCATTAATGTTAGGGAAATCCCCTCCTAGACTACTGTCTCAAGAACAAGCATTCCTATTCGAAGCTTTGTCCATTATTCCTGTTCTGGTGTCAACTCCAAATTGTGTTTTCCCTCACTTTAAGGCCCCCAAAACAGTGGTCACAAGAATAAATAGCATGGACACTGAGCTTTGACCACTCTCCAAAACTTAAAGTGACATTAAACCTTCATTTTTTTTCTAAATTAAATAAGAAACATGTTATATTTACCTGCTCTGTGCAATGGTTTTGCACAGAGCAGCCCTGATCCTACTTTTCTGGGGTCCTCCGCTAGCTCTCCAGGCCCCTTCTCTTCGGCGAGTGCCCCATGGAAAGCCCTCTATCTCACTTGTTTATTTCACATTCATCCAAATGGTTCGGGTAGGGGTCCTCCAGGAGGGTTTCCTTTTTTCCTTTCTTTCCTTCCCCACCCCCCACTTTTTTTTTTTCTCTTTCCCCCTCCCCCTTATCTGTTCCATTGCAACTCCCGTCACATGCCTACACCTTCATCAATTTTTCACTCAGTTTTATACTTTCCCCCTTTTTTCACACAGGTATTCTCAATTCTATATCTGGCACTTCCCCCATCTATTTATCTCTATAGATTTATTCTTTATATCTGATTTTATTTGGACCTTTACAACATGAAGGTTGCCTACAATATCGGGCTGTCCACTTATTTAATTTAATACCCCTGTATTAAGTTTATGAAATTTTCCATATGTATTAGCTATAATGCACTTATAGCATTGTTCCTCGACACTTCAATCGCAGGTGCTGCTTCTCCGTCTCCCAGCCCTGTGCTGGAATATGGGAATTTCCATTAGTGTGACTCCTCGTAAGCCACGCATGAGCAGTCTGGGCTCCCCCTCTGATGTGTCGGCCGACTGGGGATTCCCAGTGGGATCAAGTTAAGGGGTTCTAGAGAACCATAGGATCAGGAGATACTGTACAACACAGTGTGATTGGTAACTATACATTATGATGTTTGCTATTATCGCTATATTTAAATATATTGATTCCAATATATGAAAACATTTTTTACAGGGAACAAATCCTCTGAAGAAGACCCAGTGGGGTCGAAACGCGTAGATAGACTGCATTAAGGTAAAAAACCTTGAGGCTTTAAAACCACTTCAACAAAAAAGTTTTACTTTAAAATGACCTTACACTATAAATTGCTGTTTTATAATATCTGTTTGTAATATCTATATGAAATGTTTGTTTTATACATTTAATACAGCATGACCCCAAGGTACAGAATTCTGAAGCACTAGGAGTTTTCAGAGAAGCGCAGCAGAAGCGTATTCCTTTCAGACTATCTCTGAGTGGAACTCCATAAGCTCCTCTGAACAGAGCAGGCTGGGGAAAGGGGGGGTTATCACTGCTTTACTTCTTCACTTGTGTGTGTGTGTGTGTGTGTAAATTTTAGCAACTTGTCTTTTGCAACCATAAGGCTCTTTTTCAAAAATGCACAGATTTGTGAAATGGAGCCGAGTTCTACTACCTGATAGCTGGAACTGGAAATATATTCAGAAACAATGTTTCATATTAACCGATATATAAAAAATAAAAATAATTTGAATGCTTTTTTTTTTTTTTAATGACCATGATAAAATACCACCCCCTGACTGTCATACGTATATATATGTCCTGGTCTGGAAGTGGTTACACCAGGATCCTGGTATCAAAATTTGCAGCCACGATGGGCTTTCCTGTAAAAGTGCTCCAAACAGCTCTACAGCTGCCTAATTACTTTTACAGTAAGGGGAAGCACATGTCGTACAATAAAAAAAAGTCACACAGATGTTAAAGGGTGGCAGGGGGTTCAAGAAGTTGACCATGTTTGCTTTCAAAGTGAAAATTCACTTTGCAAACAATACCCAATTTTTAGAAATTCAGGCTTTTGCATGCACATAATTGGATGGGTGAATTTGGCACAAGTTCACCGAATTTATAGTGATAATTGAGAATTGGAAGTGAACATGCCGAGATGTCTTTAGGCCTTGTTTACACTTGCAGTTGGAAAGCGATAAAAACAGCCGTGTTTATCATCGTTCCAACCAAAGGCAGTGGATAGGGTTGCACACATGCAGTCACCGTGATGCTTTACATTGTGGTGCAACAAAAATTATCCGCCCAGTCATGTTTGCCAGGCAGTATCATCCACTGATGGCACTGACATGGAGCAGTGGAAGACCAGAGAACGTCCACTCTGACAACAAAGTGGTTAAACCATACACACACACACATACTGCATATACATATAATGTGTGTATGTATATGTGTATATATATATATATATATATATATATATATATATATATATGTGTATATATATGTGTATATATATATATGTGTATATATATATATATATATATATATATATATATATATATATATATATATATATATATATATATATATATTATGGTTCCTACCAGTTTTGTCACACGAGAAGGGGTCTTTCTTCTTTATTGACTAACAGATAATATCCAAGTGCAAGACTGGTAGAGAATAATATAGAGGGGATGTACTTTAATGAAGAGAATACCCCGGAGAAATAAAAAGACTGTCAATAAGAGATGGTAAATAGAGTGCCGGCGAGCAAAATCCTCAAAAGGAGTATCTGATATAACCCCAAACCACATAACAAATTGATCATAAACTCAGATAGATACTCATTCCTAAAGTCACATAAATATAAATAAAGGAAAAATGTGCCCCGTCTGTCCCAGATGGAAAAAGAGGCACAGCATAGTAGTCCTTGATGCAAAAAGCACAGGATTCAGTCACATCTACAGAGAAGTGTAATGCTTTAGGACGGAACTCCAAACACTAACAGATGGGCCTGATTTCAGGGCTCCACGTTCTTTTTGCTAAACGCTTCACCCAGATCAGCAAAACTTGACAAACCCCAACGTAAGCAATTGCAGGTTGCATTGCAGCGCTTGTTAAAGAAAAGCATGCCTTAAAGAGGGACTCAAAATTTTTGTCCTGGTACAGTATATCATCCACCAGAACTTAAATAAGACACAGCAAGGTTCTTAGCAGGGACAGCCCACTTATTACAAAATCTTTCACCAGATATTGGTGTGTGAACCATGTAGGGGGCATAACACTTTGTCCTGATGCGCCCAGTCCTTACAGATCAGATCACCTTCAGTGTGAGGATGCAGCAGAAAGAATTTGAATGGTTTGGGTGCCTTCCATGACCCCAAAACCATTACCTTAGTCCAAGAAAGCTTTGCCACTGATATCTTTAGGTTTTTGGTGACCACCTCCATGAAGAGACTCACCATGGTCCTTTGAGAGTGGAAGATCACATGGGTCAGGGTGTCTTCCTAAAATGATTCCTCTGTGATACAGCGGACTTCATCCTTCAGAGTCAGAACCTTCTTCCATTTCCTTCACTTCCTCATCCAACCCCAGTGTAGGTGAGGAAATTGTGAGGAAACTCACAATTTAACTCCTGTAAGCATAGAGACCTAGACCATTTCTGGTTCCTGCACCTTGTTGATATCTGGCAATTGCTCGGATACTGTGGTACAGGCAGCAGGAAATGTCTTCTTTGACACAAAGGTACTCGATGAAGTAACCCCAGAATGAGTGAGAAACCAGATATTGCTTTGCTTTAGAACCAGAGTCAGTTTGGCGCCTCATAGTGTTAGTAAAGAGAAGACTGTCTCCAACAGCTGAGTGGTCCCAGGCCCCCTTGTACCAGATCTTCCATACCGTAGTGCCCACTAGAGTGTGCCTATTCATAGTACTGGATCAAAAGGAGCAGGTGGCCACAGTGTCCCACAACCTGAAGTCCAATGATTTCCCCCAGCCGATATCCAACCTTCCAGATGCAGAGTTTTTATAGCAACAGGCAAGCTCTCTCCTGAAAATCTTCCCTTTTGTAGAGTGCTAGTAGAACTCAGCAACTCATGTCCTTCCACACTGTATCTCACCATGTGAATGACACAAAGTTAAAATGGCTCCTCCACCTATGTTGTATGCTTGCCTAGCCATGCCTGTGCAGTAGCTCCAGCAGACAGGTTCGTGCCCATGCAGTGTGGGCACCCCCTGTGCATACATGGCTGTCTGTGACATTACAAGCCAGGTGATGTTTATGCATCTGGCTCCCAGGAGAATGCAAATACAGTCTCTGGAGCTGCCACAACTTCCATTTGCACCTGACTTCAATGCAAAGGATGCACCACAGGGAGTTAGAGGGGGAACCCCACTAACAGGGCATTTATAGTGTTTGATGCAGAGCTCAATCTTTGCCATCACTATGTCAATCTACCTTTAAGGGTATTTAGGGACTGGGCTCTGTCACAGCAGACCAAGGCCCTGGAGCTGTAGATCACCCTGCCAACTAACTCACACACTGCAACTGACTGCCATGGATGATTGCAGCACATGGGATCCAATGCCAAAGCAGCTTACAGGCCATCCCTGATCTTCATCCCAAGGTCAGGGTACTTTCATTCTTGGATATAAACATCTGTAGCAACCGATCCATAAAAACTGCCATTGCTATATCCAAACTTTCTAAAGAAAGGGCCAGTTTACTGTACTTCAGACTTTAGGGGGGGGGGCGGACTGTGCCCAGTGGGAGTAAACAATACCTCAAAGGTCTGTTCTTGGACCTCTTTCATTTTCAATCTACACCTCTTCCCTGGGTCAGCTGATAGCCTCTCATGGCTTTCAATATCATTTCTATGCTGATGACACGCAAATCTATCTCTCCACCCCTCAACTCACTCCATCAGTCTCCTCACGCATCAGTAACTTACTAACCGACATTCCTGTATGGATGTCACACCACTTCCTCAAACTCAACTTGTCCAAAACTGAGCTTATAATATTCCCTCCCCCACGTGCCTCTTCCCTTGACTTCTCTGTCAAGAGCAATGGCACAACCATCCACCCGTCCCCACATGTCAGCGTGCTAGGTGTTATCCTGGACTCTGAACTCTCCTTTCAGCCCCACATCCAATCACTTTCCAAAGCTTGCCGCCTCAACCTCCGCAACATCTCTAAACTACGTCCCTTTCTAACCAATGAAACCACAAAGCTCCTGATTCACTCCCTGGTTATCTCTCGCCTTGACTACTGCAACTCACTCCTCATTGGCTTACCTTTAAACAGACTATCCCCCCTGCAGTCCATCATGAATGCGGCTGCCAGACTTATCCACCTTACAAACCGCTCAGTGTCTGCTACCCCTCTCTGCCAATCCCTCCATTGGCTGCCACTCGCCCAACAAATTAAATTCAAAATACTAACAATAAGTTACAAAGCCATCCACAAATCTGCCCCCAGCTACATCACTAACCTAGTCTCAAAATACCAACCTAATCGCCCTCTTCGTTCCTCCCAAGACCTCCTGCTCTCTAGCTCCCTCATCACCTCCTCCCATATCCGCCTCCGGGACTTCTCCCGAGCCTCGCCCATCCTCTGGAATTCCCTACCCCAATCTGTCAGACTGTCTCCAAATTTATCCACTTTTAGGCGATCCCTGAAAACCTTCCTCTTCAGAGAAGCCTATCCTGCCTCCATCTAATAACTGCACTATTTTCTCCATTAGCTCATCCCCCACAGCTATTACCCTTTTGTATAACTTGACCCTCCCTCCTAGATTGTAAGCTCTAACGAGCAGGGCCCTCTGATTCCTCCTGTATTGAATTGTATTGTACTTGTATTGTCTGCCCTAATGTAAAGCGCTGCGTAAACTGTCGGCGCTATATAAATCCTGTATAATAATAATAATAATACCTGATCTCTGGTATTAGGGGGAAACTGGTTGGTGTAAGTGGGAGGAACAGTGCCCCATTTTTTGTTGTCAGTGGCAGGAATTATGCCCCTTTGTTGGTGTCAGTGGAAGGAATAGTGCCCCATTGTTGATATCAGTTGGTGCTAGTGAAAAGAATAGTGCTCTATTGTTGGTATCAGTGGCAGAAATTATGCCACATTGTTGATGCCAGTGGAAGGAATAGTGCCCTACTGTTGCTGTCAGTGGCAGGAATAATGCCTCAAGGGCCAAATAAAGGCAAGCAAGGGGCCGCATCCGACCCCAGGGCCACAGTTTGCAGACCACTATGCATTAGCAAAATCTGAGGCAATGCTGGAAGTGGGTGGGGTTATATGAGTCAAAGCTTTGCTACTTGCCAGTGTCTAATTACCTGGAGGTAAGGAATAACCCAGCAGTATAAGAATTAATCCTTCTTTATCCTGTAATGTACGATGAAGAAATTAAAAATTTACAGTAAAGTTTATCAAATACACTTGTGAAAAAAAATCAGAGGCAGAACATTATGTAAGCTGCTTGATTAGGCCAAAAAACAAAAGGCAGTATTGTTTTTTGTCCATCACTCCTTGAGGGATACCAAATGGTTCCTCAGACTTTGTGTCTCAGGTATTGGCCAATTTGGGCATTGGCACCACATTTTTAAGGCAGCAAGCAAAGGCCTACATGTAGAAACACAAGGCAGTAAAGACAGGGGCAGATGTTGACAAAAAAAGCACAGACATTTCACTTCCAAAAAAAATTTAACTTTTAGCTCTTTTTGGATTTGAGGGTGTCAATTCATTTTTTGTCAAAGGGAAGGATGGGAAGGAGAAGAAAAAGGAGAGGTGCATATATATGCATACACACACAGACATGTGTCTGAGCTTTAGGGTGCACACCCTAATGCAATAGGCTGCGCACACCTATGAAGGCAGGCTTGCGCCTCAAGCACAAATTGGGCCACATCCAAACACTGGTACATCTTTGACACCCAGTAGTCCATGGTCCACTTTATGAGAGAAAAGTAGAGATAAAAAAAGAAGAAAAGTACATAAAAAATATTGGTGCCAAGAGGGAAAATGTTAATGTGGGCCAGTCCCAGGCCATGAACAAGAGAAAGGGGGTTGTTTTTCCCAGATGGTATGGAAGTAGTGGAAGTGCAAAGCTGGCACACAGGCGATAAGTGTGTAGAGCAGTGTGTTTCAACTGGGGTCTGAGAGGTCCCCAGGGATTCTGCCACAATCTGCCGTTCATCACACGCAGATTAACGTTGGATCGCATCCCCGCATACCTGACAGGCTGCAGAGGAAAACAACTGACATCACTGTCCTGTGCCAATGCAAGACGGCCCTCCATCCCAGGTGCCTGTGTGTGACATCTCTTGGGGAGGACGAGAGAGGAGGGTGGGAATCAGCTCAAGAGATACGATCCATTCCAGCAGCTTCCCTGAGCTACTCTACATGAGGAAAACCACTACAGATCCCAGTACTGTACCCTTAAGTTTCCCCCTGCCCCCCCCCCCCCCTGTACTATACTGTTCCCTCCTAGCGCCCCTGAGCTGTCCTGTGCTCTCCTGCCTCCCCCCTTACTGTGATGTGCTCTCCTGGCCCCCCTATACTGTGCTGTTCCCTCCTGGCCCCCCTATACTGTGCTGTTCCCTCCTGGCCCCCCTGAACTGTACTGTGCTCTCTTGCCCCCTCCATACAGTGCTGTTCCCTCCTGCCCCCCTGAACTGTGTTGTGCTCTCCTGCCACCCCCTCCCCCATACTGTGCTCTCCTGCCCCCCCCAGACTGTGCTATGCTCTCCTAGCCCTAATGGCCCCCTATAATGTTCCCTCCCGGCCCCCCTGTATTGTGCTGTGCTCTCCTGGCCCCCCTAGACTGTTCCCCCTGGCCCCCCTGAACTGTGCTCTCTCCTGCCCCCGTATACTGTTCCCTCCTCCCCCCATACTGTTCTCTAATGGTCCCCTTGTACTGTTCCCTCCTGCCCCCTATACTGTTCTCTACTGGCCCCCTTATACTGTTCTCTCCTGGCCCCCTTGTACTGTGCTCTCTTGACCCCCCTATACTGTTCCCTTCTGTCCCCTCTAAACTGTGTTGTTCTCTCCTGGCCCCCCTAATGTACTTTTCCCTCTGGCTCCCCTGTACTGTGCTCCCCCGGCCCCCCTATACTGTTCCCTACTGCCCCCCCCATACTGTGCTCTAATTGTCCCCCTGTACTGTTCCCTCCTGTCCCCCTATGATATGCTCTCCTGGCCCCCCTATACTATTCTCTTCTGCCCCCCCCCCCAATACTGTTCTCTCCTGTCCCCCCTGTACTGTTCCCTCCTGTACTGGGCTCTCCTGCCCCCCATACTGTTTCCTCTTGCTCCCCGTCTACTGTTCTCTCCTGGCCCTCCTGTACTGTTCCCTCCTTGCCCCCCTACACTGTTCTCTCCTGGCCCCCCTGTACTGTTCCCTCCTGCCCCCCCCCATACTGTTCCCTTCTGGCCCCCCTGTACTGTTCCCTCCTGTACTATGCTCTCCTGCCCCCCCCCCATACTGTTCCCTCCTGCCACCCCTCCCCTCTACTGTTCTCTCCTGGCCCCCCTACACTGTTCCCTCCTGGCCCCCCTACACTGTTCCCTCCTGGCCCCCCTACACTATTCCCTCCTTGCCCACCTGTACTGTTCTCTCCTGGTCCCCCTGTACTGTTCTCTCCTGGTCCCCCTGTACTGTTCTCTCCTGGTCCCCCTGTACTGTGCTCTCCTGGTCCCCCTGTACTGTGCTCTCCTGGTCCCCCTGTACTGTGCTCTCCTGGTCCCCCTGTACTGTGCTCTCTTGTCCTCCCTATACTGTTCTCTCCTGGATCCCCTGTGCTCTGCCCTGCTGACCCCCCGTACAGTCCTTATCATAAGTTTGACCCAGAATTGAGCATCTGTTCAAAGAAGCAAGCACACGTTTCACATTAAAGAGGAACTGCATTCTGCTCACATAATTTGTAATAAAAACATCTTTGCTATTCTGAAGCTTCCCTCCAACCACTTTGCATATTATTCTATATATACTGTGATTCTGTACTTTCCAAATATGCTGCAGAAATAGAGTTGCCACATTTTCTTCAAACCAAAACCGAACACTTTAGCAGCGCATGACATGGCACCCCAACCGCGGCACGAAAGTAAAGGGATCGTGAGTAGGTCCTGCGATTTGCGCTGATTCGGGAATCATGGGCAGAATCGCGGCAATTCCGTCTGCAATCCGGAATGCGTAGGTGCGAATAGAGCCTGTGAGTCTTATGCACAGAATGCAGGGGACAGGAGTATGCAATGCATATTAGGAGTCATAAGTACAAAACAAAAAGAGCGCAGGAGTCAGTGTAACGCACAGTGTAGGGCTAAGAAGAGTGAAAAATTCCCCCTGCGAATAATACTCCCCCATGTTACCCTTTCATCAAAAACCACACTCCCTCTCCTGCAAAAAAACATCCAGCAATAGTCTTTATTCTCACCCTCCACCCACCATCAGCAAAAATCAATTCTCCCCCCTCCCAGAACACCCCCCACCCAAAGCAAATCTTCTTCCCCCTTCCACAGCACAAGTACCCCTCCACCATCCCCAAAATCCCCAGTCCCAACACAACCCCCCCTTTTTTCCCATCCCAACACTTATTCCCACCCCCTCCTATTACAAATCATCTTCCCCTACCAGCACAAATCCTCCTCCTCTCCCAATACCCCCATGGTCGCCGACAGGGGGTACCACAAGGCCTCCTGTAGGGGCTCCAGCACAGGGGGCCCAGACAGCAGGGGCATCGGAGCGGCGGGTGGAGGGGGGGTTAATTACAGAGGAGACAAAAGAGAAGGGAGAGAGAGGCGCCAGGTAGCCCCTGGTGTGGTAGTTTTTAATAAATGAAATGTTTAAAAGCAATCCACTCACACATGTCAGAGCAATAGGCATGTCAGTCTGTGAAGTCCGCTGCCAGCATTTTCCCGATCCACACTGCTGTATGTATCGGGGCGCTATCCTCTTCATGGGGAGGTGGAGGAAAAAGGAGGTGAAGGAGAGAGGAGAAGTAGGAAGGGGAGGGGGATTAAAGGAGGAGGAAGGGGCATGGGAAGGAAGAGGTGAAGGAGCACACCTCTCCTTTTTTTGCTGCTGATGGCCCTTCCCATTGCCTAGGCTGGTGGGAAAAGAGTTAAGTATGTGTGCACAGTTCTCGGCCTTTTTGGATCCAGACTATTCACCAGTAATATAAATATGGGAGAAGGCTGGGTTCGGGCTGGCTTTTTGGCATGCACTTGACTATATATTCTGTGAAGAAAGTCTGCTGTGCCTTGCAGTCCATCAGAGGCATCGGGGAACAGAACAGGAGGTTAACCAGCACCTGGAGAATGCCAACATGGTCTACTACCCTGCAGAGTTATGCCTAGGCGGCCATTCAGTTATAGTTAGAGATAGGATATGGACTCTGTTCATATTGAAGTGTTTTACTGAAGAGCTTTTAGGTAAAGTTGCATCAACTGTTCTGAGCCTGGTCTGAAGTTATTCAAAGGGTGCATGTTGGTTCTGGCGTATCAAAAGAACCAGCGTCTATAAAGCACAAAGGGGTATGAAGTAACACTACTACAAAAGGGTTAACTCGGCAAGACAAGGAAGAGGAGTGTAGTAGAGTAACCAAGCACGTTTAAGGCACAAAGCAACCAGTTGTTAAGTGTGGTACCTGGTATTGGTGTAGGGTTGCCACCTGTCCAGGATTCACCCAGACAGTTCGGGTTTGGAATCATGCGTTTGGGTTTCAGATCGCCTGAAACCCGGACACATTATTCAGACTGGACTAATATGGCTTCCCAGCAGGGTTGCTGGCTGCAATTGTGTAAGCTGAGAGTGTCTGTTACAGTCTCACACTGTCCGAAGCCAGTACTAATAATTACTCCTCCCCCTACACAGACAGGAGAGGAAAAAGGGTTTGATCTGCTCCTCTTCCTCCCGCCCCTACAACTGTCTGCACACACTCCAGCAGCCTCAGCTACATCTGGAAAAGAGGTGCTGACTGCCAAGGGGTGAAAGAGCTCACCACCCATCCTTCTCTGTAACTGAAGTCTCCCCCCTTCTCTCTCCTACCTCTGAGTGAGTACACTAAGGTAGATCAGGGTTCTCAGAGCACCCCTTACATCAGAGTTCCCCTTTACACCAGAGGCCACAGTGTATCCCCTTACATCAGAGTCCTCTCCGTACATCAGATTTCTCAGTGTCCCCCCTTGGATCAGGGTTCCCAGAGCATCCCTTATGTTAGAGTCCCCAGAGTTCTTCCTTACACCATAGTCTGCAGAGTCCCCCCCCCCCCTACAGTGTAAGGGAACTCTGCAAGTTCAGAAGTAAAAGGGGAACTCTGTGGACTCTGAAGTAAAGGGGGACTCTTGTTATTAACGTCATTTGATTAGAAATGTTATTTAATTGCAAAATATATGTATAGTTCATACTATAAAAAAAGATTGCTTTGCGCCACTAAAGTGTTTGGGTTGCCACGAATTGCCACAAATGCAGCACCCCCATTGCCATCAGTGCAGCACCCCCATTGCCAAGAATGCAGAACCCCCATTGCCAGGAATGCAGCACCCACCATTGCCAGGAATGCAGCACCCACCATGGCCAGGAATGCAGCACCCACCATTGCCAGAAATGCAGCACCCCCATTGCCAGAAATGCAGCACCCACCATTGCCAGGAATCCAGCACCCACCATTGCCAGAAATGCAGCACCCATGACTGCCAGGAATGCAGCACCCAGTATTGCCAGGAATGCAGAACCCCCATTGCCAGAAATGCAGCACCCAGTATTGCCAGGAATGCAGCACCCAGTATTGCCAGGAATGCAGCACCCATCATTGCCAGGAATGCAGCACCAACCATTACCAGGAATGCAGCACGCAGTATTGCCAGGAATGCAGCACGCAGTATTGCCAGGAATGCAGCACCCACCATTCCCAGGAATGCAGACTCACCATTGACATGTCAGAAACCATGAATCAGACTGAGACAGAAGTACAGTTAAATCTAATTGTTTAATAATAATTAAAAAAAAGTAAACAGAGTAAATGTAGTCAAAACCTAGCCAATGTTCAGGAACCGGAACAGACAGTCAGACAAGCCAAAACGTCAGGGAGCCAGAGATAAGCGTAGTAGAACAGCAAGCAGGATATGGAGCCAGAAGGAATGTCAGCCAAGTAAGTCTTTAACAGGAACACAGGAGAGTGTCTCTAGAGATGTGACCAAGGCGAAGGCAGAGATCATCTGGGCTGGGCGGCTTAAGTAGGCAGGACTGACAAGCAGGATATCATCAACAGGTGAGTCACTGTGGAGAAATAGAAGCTGGCAATTAGCCGACAGCTGAGCGGCCAACTCACGGAAGGAAGGGCTGAGCACAGCCCTGACAGTACCCCCTACTCCTCAATGACCCCTCCCCCTCGGAGGACTACCAGACTTGAGGGGAAAACGTCTATAGAAATTATGGAGGAGGATAGGGGCATGTACGTCCGAGGATGAGACCCAAGAGCGTTCCTCTGGACCGTACCCTTTCCAATGCACCAGGTACTGTATGCGCCCACGGAACCTACGGGAGTCAACAATGGACTGTACTTCATACTCCTCATGGTTCTCAACCAGTACAGGGTTAGGACAAGGCACCGAGGTGGTAAAGCGGTTGCCGACCAAAGGTTTTAATAAGGAGACATGAAATACTTTTGAGATACGCATATCAGAAGGAAGGTCTAATGCGTAAGCAACTGGGTTAATCCTGCGAAGAATACGTAAAGGCCCAATAAATCGAGGTGCGAACGTCAGAGAGGGAACACAGAGTCGGAGGTTAGAGATGACAGCCAGACCCTGTCCCCAACCTGGTAGGAAGGCGCAGGCAGGCACCTGCGGTCAGCATGGAGTCTGTACCTATCATTAGCATGTCGCAAAGCCTCCTGGATTTGTACCCAAGTGGAATGAAGACCATGGAGATGCTCCTCTAACACAGGAATACTCTCCGGAATAAATGAGTCAGGCAACATGGAAGGTTGGAAACCATAGTTCGCCATAAACGGGGACAATCGGGAAGCAGAACTCAAGACACTATTGTGAGGAAACTCCGCCCACGATAAGAGGTCTGACCAGTTGTTATGATGGTCAGAAATATAGCAATGTAGGAATTGCTCCAAAGACTGATTGGCTCGTTCTGCGGCCCCATTAGACTGCGGGTGATACGCAGAGGAGAAAGCGAGCTGAATTCCCAACTGTGCACAAAAGGCTCGCCAGAACCGGGACACAAACTGACTACCCCTGTCCGAGACAATCACCTTGAGTAGCCCATGTAAGCGAAAGATCTCCTGAGCCAAAATGGAAGCCAGTTCCTTAGAAGTGGGCAACTTCTTAAGTGGAATACAATGAGACATTTTCGAGAACCGGTCAACAACCTTAAGGATAACTGTGTTTAGCTGGGAGTTGGGTAACTCCACAATGAAATTCATAGACAGTGTCAGGTCTCTCACTTACCAGACCGGAGAGTCCACTTGGGCAGAGGGTAGGCTCCCTTACGTATCCGACTTGCGGCCCCTGGTAGAGCAGACAGGAAGCACACAAGTGCAAAGTGGTATGAGAGCCTGTGCAGGAGTCCGTATTTCGGAAGCTAGCAGTCTTCAGACAGCAGGTGATGGTTAGAGGCACAGGCAACGGATGCTGGGCAGGAGCTAAAGGCAGGTCAATGCACAGGCTGGGTTTGGCAGACGGGCAGCAGAGGTACAGGAGGAGCAGGCAGAAGCAAGGTCAAAACAAGCCGGGGTCAGATGCGGGCGGAGGTCAGAAGAATCCAAAGGCAAGCTGGGTCGTCAACAGATCAGGAACTCAGGAACTCAGGAACACAGGAACTAGGAACAGGAAACAGGAAACAGGAACTAGGCACAGAGCTGTTGATCAGGCAGCACTGATCAGAGATAACAGCAGACCTAAATAGGCTGATTGGCGCCAAACGCTGCGCTCGTGCCGATACGCACAGACGCCCGCGCACCCGCACGCGCCCGAGCGCGCCCCCGGACACCGGCGTGCACACCAGCACCACCATGCACAACGCGGCCAGCCAGTTTAGACGCGCCAGTGCCCCCAGAAGCACGCGCCCCAGCACGCACAGGAACGCGCGCACCGACGCCCAACCAGGTAACCTCTCTGACAGACAGGTGGGTGCAGGGCCTCTCTTCATTGGGTATGGGTTGTAGGAAGCACAATGGAAGGTGTCGTGGAGTCTTATTCTGAGTGCACACGGAACAGGCAGCTACGAAGGAGGTTACATATGCACATAGACTAGACCACCAGAATTGTTGGGAAATGGCCCAAAAGAGTTGATTCTTCCCAGGGTGGCCAGCAGCTTTGAGAGAATTGTAAGTCTGGAGCATGGCAGTACAGAGACTCTCTGAGACAAAGCAGCGGTCACAAGGTTTATCATTAGCATAAACCTGAGCAGCAAGATTTTTTTCACCCAAAGGAGAAGTGAGACTGGTGCGAACCATAGCCAGAATATGATCTGGAGAAATCACAGGAACCGGAACCAACTCCATCTTGGAAGTGGAGGAAAATTGTTGTGACAAAGCGTCAGCCCTTACATTCTTAGTACCGGGTAAGAATTAGACAATGTAATTGAAACTAGACAAGAAAAGAGCCCATTGCGCCCTTCTGGGAGAGAGGCATTTAGCCTCAGACAAGAATATGAGATTCTTATGGTCAGTAAGAATGAGAACCGGCACAGTGGTACCTTTGAGGAGATGTCTCCATTCTTCCAGGTCTAAAATGATCACTAACAGCTCTCTGTCACCAATATCATAATTGCACTCTGCAGGTGACAATTTCTTGGAAAAGTAGCCGCAAGGATGCATAGCGCTCTCAGAGGTACGACGTTGAGACAGAAGGGTGCCAACTCCAGTCTCAGAAGCATCAACCTCAAGGATAAAAGGTAACATAGGATCAGGATGTGCCAACACAGGAGCAGAAACAAAGGCAGCCTTGAGACTCTCCAAGGCCTTAATGTAATCTGGAGACCAACACTGTGGGTTACCGTCCTTTCTGGTCATATCAGTGAGGGGCTTGACCAGAGATGAGAAGTTACGAATAAACTTCCGATAATAGTTGGCAAAGCCAAGAAAACGCTGCAGAGGACATGAATCCATGGGTTGGGGCCACTGTAGGACTGCTGAAAGTTTCTCTGGGTCCCTCGAAAAACCAGTGGTGGAAATGACATAACCCAGGAATTTAACCTGTTCACGATGGAATCCGCACTTCTCCAATTTACAATAGAGATTGTTCTCTCTTAGTTTCTAAAGCACATGGCAGACATCTGTGTGTTGGCTCTCCAGGGACTTGGAAAATATGAGGATATAGTTGAGATAAACCACCACACATAACTGCAACAAATCCTGGAAAACTGCTGGGGCGTTACAAATGCCAAAAGGCATTACGAGGTACTCATAATGGCCTGTTCTGGTATTAAATGCAGTTTTCCACTCATCGCCCTCCTTAATCCTCACGAAATTGTATGCCTCTCTCAAATCAAGCTTTGTAAAAACCAGTGCTCCCTTGAGGCGGTCAAATAACTCCGTAAACAATGGAATCAGATTTTTAAATCGTGAAACAATTGAAACCCCTATAATCAATACAAGGTCTCGGTTCACCACTCTTCTTCTTCACAAAGAAGAAACCAGCACCAGCAGGAGACGAGGATTTGCGGATGAAACCTCGAGAAAGTGCGTCTGCAACATACTCCTCCATGGCCTTATCCTCCAAGACCGACAAATGGTAAACCCGGCCACGAGGGGGTAGGCACCAGGTTGAAGGTCAATTTCGCAATCATACGACTGGTATGGAGGCAAACTACCGGCTTGACCTTTGTCAAAGACATCGCTAAAATCGCAGTACTCCTCCGGCAGGGAGGAGAGAAGAGGTGCACAGGACCTTGGCTACCATCTGGAAGCATGTCTTACTGCATTGTGGCGACCAGGAGAGAACTTCAGCATGGAGCCAATCAAAAGCGGGGTTGTGCTTCTGTAACCAAGGATAACAAATAACCAGCAGAAACTTAGGTGAGGAAATAACTTGGAATTGGATTATCTCATGGTGAAGAGCCCTTATGGCCATGGACAACGGAACAGTCTCATAAGTCACAGGGGCAGGCTGTAGAGGTCTCCTGTCAAGAGCCTCAATGGCAAGTGGAGTGTCACGCAGCTGCAACCGAATCAAGTGCTTCAATACAAAGGCAGCATCGATGAACAGGCCTGCAGCCCCAGAGTTGATTAGAGCCTGTATCTCGACGGATGACTCAGCCCAAGAAAGGGTAACTGAAACAAGGGGCTTATCCCTCTGGATAACTGGGGACAAAACAACGCCACCTAAGGTCTGTCTGTGACAGGACCTCAAGGTTTGGGCATTCCCTGGACGGGTAGGACAAGACTTCAAAAAGTGACCTGCCTGGCCACAATCAGCACAATCTCTCCCTCTTTCTAAGGGTTCTCTCATCTGCAGAGAGACGTGTGAAGCCCAAGTGCATGGGTTCATTTTCACTGACCGACTCGGTACCAGGAGGCATGGGAGGTGAGGGAGGCAAGGGTGGGACTGCAAAGCTTGGAGACAAATTTACAGGTGGCTTCCGCAAGCGCTCCTTAAAAGAGAGTCTTTCTCTGAGTCTGGAGTCAATGAGGATGGCAAACGTGATGAACTTCTCCAGCTCAGTGGGTATATCTGCTGCTATCTCATCCTTGATGGTATCCGAGAGATCATGAGAAAAAGTAGCCACGGGGGCAGCATTGTTCCAAGCAACCTCTGCTGCCAGAGTACGGAATTCAATGGCGTAATCGGCAACAGTTCTTGTACTCTGCCAGATGGACATGAGGCACTTGGCAGCAGAAGCGTCAAATACCCTTTTAAAGAAAGCCACAAACTCAGGGTAACTCAAGACAACAGGTTTTTGCATCTCCCATAGAGGGTTTGCCCAGGCCAAGGCTCTCTCAGAAAGCAAAGATATCACAAAACCTACTCTGCTTCTGTCCGTGGGAAATACCTGGGGCAGCATCTCAAAGTATATCTCAATCTGGTTGAGAAACCCTCTGCATTGGACTGGATTGCCCCCAAATCGCTGGGGAAGCGGAGCGGAACCAGACATACCTCTTATAGAGGTAATACTCGAGGCGGGTGCCTGCACAGAGACAGCAGCAGGGACGGCCTGCAACACAGGTTGTAACGGAGCAGCTACAGTGGGAGATTCCAGATGAGCTGTGCGACTCAGGAGCGTTTGTAACGCCATGGCAAACTGATGCATGCGGTGATCCTGCTCATCCAATCTGGAAAAAATATTACCAACAAGTGGATTGACTGCATCTTCTGAATTCATGGCCTTCGCCTACTGTCAGAAACCATGAATCAGACTGAGACAGAAGTACAGTTAAATCTCACTTGTTTAATAATAATAAAAAAGGCAAACAGAGTAAACGTAGTTAAAACATAGCCAGATCTCAAGAACCGGAATGGATAGTCACACAAGCCAAAAATGTCAGGGAGCCAGAGAGGAGCATAGTAGAACAGCAAGCAGGATGTGGAGCCAGAAGGAATGTCAGCCAAGTAAGTCTTTAACAGGAACACAGGAGAGTGTCTCTAGAGATGTGACCAGGGCGAAGGCAGAGATCATCTGGGCTGGACGGCTTAAGTAGGCAGGACTGACGAGCAGGATATCATCAACAGGTGGGACACTGTGGAGAGATAGGAGCTGGCAATTAGCCGACAGCTGAGCGGCCAGCTCAGAGAAGGAAGGGCTGAGCACAGCCCTGACATGCCATCAGTGCAGCCTGATTGATGCACATCCATCTGCAGCCTCGGAGGGGACAGGGAGGGGGTGGGACGAGCGTCAAAAGATTACATACAGGAAAAACTCCTGTTTTCTCTGCAGCCTCTTTAATAGAAAGTCCCGTCTCCTTTGATGGACAGAACAGTCGTCCAATGGCAGCGCCAGAGACGGGACTTCCTATTACAGAGTCTGCTGTGTAAACAGGAAATACTCCTGTGTGTACAGCATTCATCCCGCCTCCTCCCTGTCCCCTCGAAGGCAGCCAGCAATATATCTTTTGTGGCCCCCTCACTGGGAGATTGTTGGGGGCCACAAAAGATATATATGTCCAGATAACCAGGCGGGCCGGACTTTGGATATGCCTGCAGTAAGGCAACCATACATTGTGCAATTTTCTTTTTTTAACCACGGGTGAAAATTGCTCATTCCTCCCCCCCCTCATCAACATAGTCAGTGTGGATGGGGCAATCCCTCCTGCTGTGCTATTGTATTCTGACAGCGGGAGGTTTCCCAGCCATCAGGATACAATAATCACTGCTGCCAAATATAGCTGACAGCAGTGATTGAATGAAAAACAGGCTGATTGTACTGAAATCGATCAATAGATTGATTTCAGTACAACCAGCTTGCCCATAGATGGACCGAAATTCGGCTGGTTCCTGTTGAACCGTCTGAATTTTGATCCATCTATGCCCAGCTTAAACCACAGTATTCCTTATCTGTAAGTGTTATTATCCTCTGGCTGTGCTTTGTGGAGCAAAGTTTTGTAAATCTCAGGAACAGATGGACAGAAGTACAAATCTTTTGGCAGTTTAAAGCTTTTCCTAAATATATTTTTCTATATCTGTGTATTTAGCTGTTTTCTAAAACCCTTAAAGAGCAATTCTAGATGAAAATCAATTCATTGAGCTATTAACCACTTCAGCTCCGGAAGGTTTACCCCCCTTCCTGACCAGGCCATTTTTTGCAATACAGCACTACATTACTTTAACTGACAATTCGTGCGATGCTGTACCCAAATTTATGTCCTTTTTTTCCCCAACAAATAGATCTTTTGGTGGTATTTGATCACCTCTGCGGTTTTTATTTTTTTCCGTAAACAAAAAAAGGCGGACAATTTTGAAAAATGAACAATATTTTTTACTTTCTGCTATAAAACATATCCAATAAAAAAATGTAAAAAATCGAATATCTTCATAAATTTAGGTCAATATGTATTCTGCTACATACTTTTGGTAAAAAAATCCCAATAAGCGTATATTGATTATAGTGTCTAAAAACTATGGGATATTTTTATGGAATTTCTTTTTTTAACTGGTAATGGCGGCGATTAGCGACTCATAGCGGGACATTGCGGCTGACAAATCGAACACCAAGTGACACTTTTGACATTGAACAGTGACACTAATACAGTGATCAAAGCTAAAATGCTGATTGGCTCTTAAACTAGAAAAATCTCCATAGGCGAGGTTTAAAAATACAGGTTACAAATTTTGAGTTACAGAGGAGGTCTTTTGCTAGTGTTATTGCTCTCGCTGTAACGATCACGGTGGAGACGAAAAGATCCTGGACTGCTGCACTCCGAAAAAAAACATCTTTATTGGGGAAGCAACTTCTATAGTTGCTTCCCCACTTTGCTGTATTTGTTTTGAAAGAATAAATCATATCTAAGGTTGGGTGTCCTATGTGAGTGGATGTTACTGCATTATATAAAACTATTTGTTTGGTTGTTTACATTTTAGAATGGGGTGCCTCGAGATTGTGCATACCTTTAAAAGGTGTCTTGACTGAAAGAAGGTTGGGAAACTGGTCTACAACATGGACCAATATGGGCTGATCATCCAGTTATCCAATAATTGACGTACAATCAATGTTCATTTTGGCAACAAATTTCGACTTAGTTTTGGTTTTATGCCGTGTACACAGGGGCGGACTTTTCGGCATCAAAAGTCCGACGGACTTTCGACGGACTTTTGACAAACTTCCGACGGACTTCTGAACAAACGGACTTGCCTACACACGATCACACCAAAGTCGGACGGATTTGTACGTGATGACGTACGACCGGACTAAAATAAGGAAGTTGATAGCCAGTAGCCAATAGCTGTCCTAGCGTCGGTTTTCGTCCGTCAGACTAGCATACAGACGAGCGGATTTTTGGACCGGACTCGAGTCCGTCGGAAAGATTTGAAACATGTTCCAAATCTAAAGTCCGTCTGATTTTCGACCAAAAAAGTCCACTGCAGGTCCGATGAAGCCCACACACGGTCGGATTGTCCGACGGATTCGTCCCGTCGGACCAGTCCGGTCGAAAAGTCCGCCCGTGTGTACATGGCATTAGTCATGCTATTTTAGGTTTAGTCCCATTTTAGTCATCTGCAGTTGTTTTAGTTGTATTTAGTTTACTAAAATGCCCTACAATTCATAAAATTACATAAAATCGTTTTATTTGACTAAAATCGAATGGGTTTAGTCATAGGCGTGCGCAGGGGATGTGCCGGGTGTGCCTGGGCACACCCTAATCACCCTGTGCAGCGCAGATTCCCCCTGCTGATATTTCACCAAAGCTTCTAAAAAATTGTAAAAAACAAATAAAATTGTAACAAATAATTCAAAAATAAAATAATAAAAATTAAAAAAAACTACTGACACCAACCTCTGCCCTATTGACACCATCCACTACCCTACTACATTTTAAAATGTTTACATATATTTAGAGTGTGTGTGTCTGTGTATATATATATATATATATATATATATATATATATATACAAATATATATACACACATACATATATATATATATATATACACATATATATATATACACATATATATATATATACACATATATATATATATATATATATATATATATATACATATATATATATATATATATATATATATATATATATATATACACATATACATATATATATATATATACACACATATATATATATATATATATATATATATATATATATATATATACACATATATATATATACACATATACATTTATATATATATATATATATACACATATACATATATATATATATACACATATACATATATATATATATATATACACATATACATATATATATATATATACACATATACATATATATATATATATACAGGCAAACGTGTGTTTGCGTTTTGGGGTGCACACACTAATGCAATAGGCTGTGCACACCTATGGGTTTAGTTAAATTGTAATGCATTATTTAAGCATTTCTCTAGAATTTCCAAACTTATTATATACTCCTGGAGTAAAAAATTCTAATATGTGTCTTATTTACGGTATTAAGGTTTGAACAAACTCACAGATACAGATTTAGCCACTCTGGCCTGTAATGCACACAGTGCTCTGGAGAGTGGTCTGAGGAGGTCTGTAATGCACTCAGTGCTCTGGATGGTGGTCTGAGGAGGTCTGTAATGCCCACAGTGCTCAGGATTGGGCATGTATTGCATGCAGTGCTCTGGACGGGCTGTAATCAGGGCTGGACTAGGACAAAAATTTGGCCCTGGACTTCATTCAGACCAGCCCACTTTAATTTTGCAAACACGCACAAAAACAGTATATAAACTATACGCAATTGCGCAACAAAACATAAGTAAAAACTATTGGGCATAGGACACAACATATATCTGTCCTCCAAGCTTTACAACATTTATTTTTCTGTATGAAAATGTGTTAACTGAAAATACACTCTAAAGCCTCGTACACGCGATCGGATTGTTCGCCAACAAAAACGTGGAATTTTGTCCGAAGGGCGTTGGCTCAAACTTGTCTTGCATACACACAGCCACACAATTGTTGGCCAACAAATACGAACGTAGTGACATACTACGTTGTTTTTCAACTCTTTAGCTCGAGCTTGTCGAAAATGTGATGGACTTTAGATTTAGAACATGTTTCAAATCTTTCCGAGGGACTCGAGTCCGGTCGAAAAATCCGTTCGTCTGTATGCTAGTCCGATGGACGAAAACAGACGCTAGGGCAGCTATTGGCTACTGGCTATGAACTTCCTTATTTTAGTCCGGTCGTACGTCATCACGGTTGAATCCATCGGACTTTGGTGTGATTATGTGTAGACAAGTCCGATTCAACAGAAGTCCGTCGGAAGTCCGTCGAAAAGTCCAACGTGATTCAGTCCATCGAAGGTCCGGTCATGTATACACAGCATTAGGCTTCATGTATACCACACTCCTTTGGACGCCTTTTCTATTTTCAGAGGAAAAGCAACTTTAAAAAACCAAGAAAGAACAGAACACGTTTGACTTTACTAGTACCAGAGAGGAACGGCCAGACATTTTAGTTTAAAAAGGTAAATATTTATTATAAAATATAATTAAAAGACAATCATAAAAACATGAAAAAAATACTCAAATTGGATGATACAAGCCATATAACTGGACTACAAAAGTAAATCAACCAAAAGGTCAACACGTTTCACATCTAACTGCTTCCTCAGGACCTCATTGTCTTGGTATATTGTGTGGCGCAGATACCATCATCTTTGGGTTGTACTCCTAGGGTGACATGTAAGTTGATGTAGTAGGCACAGTATGCTTTTGTGAATGATGATTCCCTGCTATACATTGATTATTGTGCTTTCTTCTCTTTTGGATAGGCCAATGTTCATGGCCACCAAGACAATGAGGTCCTAAGAAAGCGGTTAGATGTGAAACATGTTGACCTCTTTTGTAGTCCGATTATATGGCTTGCAACATCCAATTTAGAGTATTTTTTCATGTTTTTATGATTGTATTTGTATTGATATTTTGTAATAAATATTTACCTTTTCATACTAAAATGTCTGGCCGTTCCACTCGAGTACCAGTAAAGTCTAATATGTTCTGTTCTTTTCTTGGTTATGCCATTTATGGATGAGGTAACCTTCATATAGCCTATTTCCTTATTTTTTTCAGCTTAAAAAACATGTTCATGTGTCTAGTGTTAATGCATTCTATTGGCCAGAATATTGACGTGTGTCTTTATGCACATTTGTGCATTTTTTTAATTGATTAGACTATTTGACATTAGTACAGAAGCATTGCTTGATAAATAGCATTTTCAATTTTCCGACTGACTTCGTTTGCTGCCTGGAATTGCCCCTAAAGGTTATCTAAACCCAAGAACAAAAATGTATTATATTACCGCTTACCAGTACTTAGATGTGGTGGCTGCATTTGTTTTCCTTCTTTCACCCTGTGATCCTGCCAGTAATACACTTACTCCACTGTATGTACAGAGGAGCAACATTAGCACGCTAGACTGTTCCGATTTGGACTACAAACACATCCTTCACTCTTCATCATTGTAATGACTGGTAAGCTGCAATATATTATCCTTGGCTTAAAATACTTTTTATTATCCACTGCAGGCTTATCATTCCTCCTCAGTGACTTACAGAGGAAATAATTATCGTTCTTTTAAGACAAAAGTTACTAATAAATGAAGCTGCACATGGTAGCATGGAAAGTGTTCAGAACTGTAATTTGCACTATTGCTTTAGTGGAGCGATGGGAGAGAAGATGTATAGAATAGGGTAATCTATTACCAAAAAATGATTTTCAGGAGTGCTTAAAAGCTAAAAGGTTGGGAGATGGCCTAATGGAGCGGGGAAGAGTGATCTAGAAGAATGAGCAGGCAGGAATGAGATCTAATGCTAAAAAAATAATTCATTCTTAAAGGAAACCTGTTATGAGAGATACGGTGGCTACCACTGTTGACCTATCCTTTTGATAAGACTATTCATGTGGGCGTCATGCTAACCCTTTAGCTTTAGTAATAAGAGTCACTGACCCGAACAGGTATGTAGATAAGGAGATAGGACTTTCCTGATCTGTATACTTAGGCCAGTCATACATGGTTCGAATTTCGGCCGGTTCGGCAGGAACTGGCTGAGATTCGAACCATTAATGGGCAGGCTGAATGTACCAAGTTGACCGGCCGATCAACATGGGTACAACCAGCCTGCCGGATTCTCTTGTGCGGCTATAGCTGCTAGCGATTCTCTTGTGATTATCATTAGCGGCTGCTATAGCCGCTAGCAATAATCACTGTCTTCCCGTGGTTGCAGAAAAGAAATTCATTCTGTGTATGGCTGGCCTTATCTTGGTCAGTGAGGAGTATCAATTATTGGCACATACAGCCCAGCTTGGCAGCCAGGTAACCAGCAAATTCAGAAGAAGGTCAGCAGTGGCAGTCTCTGAGATCTTCTCAAAATAGGTATACTTTAAAAGTTAAATACAGTGGTACCTTGGATTATGAGCATAATTTGTTCCAGAAGAATGCTTGTAATCCAAAGCACTCGTATATCAAAGCGAGTTTCCCCATAGGAGTCAATGGAAACTCAGATAATTTGTTCCACAGTGACTGCTATTGTATGAATTAACGCATATGGCCAGAGGTGGGGGGCACTGGAGACATTCGGAAACACTCGGAGGCGGTTCGGAGCTGCTCGGATGCACTCGGAGATACTTGGAGATACTCGGGGAAGGAGTGTTTCTGAATGTCTGTGAATGTCTAAGTGTCACTGGCGCCCCTGCCCCTCTGGCCAAATGCAGTACTGCACACCACAGAGGCTTAAATCCTGCTCGTCCTGCGAGACAATGCTCGCAAACCGAGTCAGGATTTAAAAAAAAATAATAGCTCGTATTGCGAAATGCTTGTAAACCGCGTTACTCACAATCCGAGGTATTACTGTACACATTACTGTACACATAAAAACTCAGCCCACACCCCCTAGCCTCCTAACGTGATCTAAATTAGAACCCCCTTGCCTTGGTGCTTACTTTTCTCTCTATGATGCAGATGGTAGCCTATTCTGGTGTTTACATCTACAGCATGACTGTGCCTGGTCAGTAGCCATGAGGCCTGAATGGTCCTTTACTCATAGCATCCATAGTGTGGGAGTATGGCCCAATTCAAATCTATGGTGAGCTACTGCTTGGTCAGCGGCAGAGGATATTTTGGGTCCAAGGGTGTAAACACCAGAGGAAGCTGTCATGGAAATTTAAATAAACACCTGGGGGGTCCTAGGTTAGGGGGGGACGAGCGAGCACCTCCCCTTATGGACCACACCATATGGACTGGGGGGAACCCCACACTGTTTTAAAAAAAAAAAATTCTATTGCCGGCAATAGTAGTGTACTGCTATTTAAATGTCATTTCATGCATTTTTTTTTCTTTAAAAAATAAATTTTTGCTGCAGCATGTTCTATACATGCTACAGGTGCGCCACTTTACAGGCAGACCCCCCAGGCACTATATTTAAAGGAATTTTTCATTTTTATTATTGCACTTTAAGCATCATTAACCACTTCCCGTCAAATGATGGCAGAGCGGCTCTCATTCTAGGAGGAGTTCATATGACGGCGCCCAAAACTGGCGCTCTTGCACGCCTGCCAGTGTGTGGCAAGGAGAGCCGATCAGCAGCATCTGCTCGCAGGGGAGACCAGGACAGGTAATCAGGGCACTGATCATCAGTGCCCTGATTACAGTAAAGCCCCAACAGTGCCCATCAGTGACACCAATCAGTGCCCATCTGTCAGGGCTGGGCTCTCAGCCCTTCCTCCTCTGTGCTCAGGTTGCTCAGCTGTCGGTTAAACGGGTTGTAAAGGTATTTTTTTTTTTTTTTTAAATAACAAACATGTTATACTTACCTTCACTGTGCAGCTCGTTCTGCACAGAGTGGCCCCGAACCTGGTCTTCTGGGGTCCCTCGGCGGCTGTTTCAACTCCTCCCCACATGCATTCACCACCTTAATGCGAGCTCCCTCGCATGGTGGTGAGTGCTTGCGGGCGCGCTCCCGTGATACAGCCGGCGGCTATAGCCGCTCGCTGTATCACTCGGCCCTGCCCCCCGTCGCGCCGTGTCATCGGATGTGATTGACAGCAGCGCGAGCCAATGGCTGCGCTGCTTTCAATCCATCCACTGCAGCCAATCAGCGACCAGGCTGAGCTGCAATGAAGATGACGAGAACGAGCAGCGAAGATTCGAGGCGTCAGGTAAGTAAAACGGGGGGTCTGGGGGCGGCGGTATTGTCAAAAGTTTTTTCACCTTAATGCATAGAATGCATTAAGGTGAAAAATTTTTTACCTTTACAACCCCTTTAATTGCCAGTACTCATCGTTCCACAGTGGCTCACCTGTTGATCATCTCCTGCTCATCAGTCAAGCCCACAGCCAGCCACTTCTAGCTATATAAACTGCCTGGTTCATTTCATCAATTGCCTTTGCCTTGGTCAACATATCTAGAGACTCTCTGCTGTGTTCCTGTTGAAGATTTGCCTGGCCGACGTCCCTTCTGGGTCCTGATCCTGTCTGCTGCCTCTGACTACGCTGATCTCTGGGTTCCTGATTTCCTGGTTTGTTGTGACTACCCAATTTGGCTACCGAACCCTGTGTTTTGACTACGTTTACCAGTTGTACCATTTAATTAAAATGTGTGATATTTACTGCATTTTCTCTCTCCATCTGTTTCATGGTTCCTGACACCATCAGTGACACCAATCAGTGCCCATAAGTGACACCAATCAGTGCCCATTAGTGATGCCAGTCAGTGCTGCCTTTCAGTGCCTGCTCATCAGTACTGCCCATCAGTGCCACCCACCAGTGCAGCCCATCAGTGCCCACCAGTGCCGCCTATCAGTGCCCATCAGTGCTGCCTATCTGTGCTCATCAGTGCCACCTATCAGTACCCATCAGTGTAACATATTAGTGCCTCCTCATCAGTGCCACCTAATCAGTGCCGTTCAGTATTTTCAGCCTTTTTGTAAAAAATAAAAAACCCAGCAGAGATTAAATACCACCAAAATAAGGCTCTATTTGTGTGAAAAGAAAAATTATAAAAATTTCATTTGGGTATAGTCTTGCATGACCACGCAATTGTCATTCAAAGTGTGACAGCACTGAAAGCTGAGACTGCCCTGGGCAAGAAGGGGTGAAAATGCCCAGTAGGCAAGTGGTTAAAACCACAGCTCCTGTAAAAATTATCTTTTTAAAAAAATGTTTTGCATTGATCCATGTCCCCTGGGGCAGTACCCAGACCCCCATACACTTATTATGACCAATTACTTGCCTATAAGCCTTCAAAATGAGGACTTTTTTTTTTTTTCAAGTTCAGGTCTCATAGACTTTAATAGGGTTTGCCGTTCGGGTCAGAACTTTTTCTCTGTTCGGGAGTTCTGGTGCGAATCGAAAAGGGGAGGTGTTCAGCCCATCTCTGATGGTGACTATTCATTTGTTCTCTACCTAACTTTTTGGCCACTGCTTCCAGAATTCATTCAAAGTTCTTTTACTGCTTGCTAATAAAATGTAAATATCTATCTGAATGTCCATTTTCTAGCCACAGTCTAAGCAAATGGAAAACAAATGAGTTTAGGAAGGAAACTGGACAAAAAGGACAGATAGCAGAGTCAATATTATCAATAGGTTGGATTTCCTCACGTGCAAAGATGGCTGCACTAATGCTAACTGTCTGGTCACCCTTTACCCCATACCCCCCATTCTATCCTATTTCTATGATTCCCTTTTAGTTATTTTCCTATTTGTTTATCATTTCCCAGATACTGGTGGTAGAGTTGTAGTAAGTTGTTGTCTGTCCACATTTTTCACATTGCTTACTTGAAAAAATGTTGGGAAGCCACTGCTGTGCCCAGCTGACACACATACTTTTCAGTGCACACAACACTAACACACAGACTGCTGATAGAGTCACAAGGCAGGAAATGAATATACGCAGTTCAGAGCCATCCCTGTTTGTAGAAGGAAATGTATGATTCACTCAGTGAGAGTTCTGTGTATACAGTGTATAATAAGATCAGTGCGGATAAAGGGCATGCCACGGGCTACTTGAATAGACAATGTTTTTTTTATAAATAAATATTTAGGCATTTAAAGTTCTTCTAAAGGCAAAAGCTTTTTTTTTTTTTTAATTTAAAGCGGTAGTAAACTGCTACAGAAAAAAAAAAAAAACTTTCCCCTGTAAGACAATTGCATAATATGCTAATATGCATCACATACTAGCACATTATGAAATACTTACGGTACTTAAGAATGAAGCCCTCCAGGGCTTCCATCTTCCCCCGGTCTTCTTTCCGGGTTCGCGGACTACGGCTGTTTGAGTGGCTGCACCGACCAGGGTTGTCGGGAAGAGGCCCTTGTCCCATCAACATGACATATGTATTGATATACCATAACTAGTCGTCTTGTGTCATCATTACATTTGGAGCTTCACTATTATTATGTATTTATATATCTTAATCATGTCTCTATACAGGCAATTTTATTTATCCAGTCAGGCCCTGTAGCTCATTTATTGCCCCATCGTGGTGGTTTGTCCACGTTTTTATATCATTGTTCCTAATTTATCAATATTGGTAACATATTCATCCCATACCCCCTTTTTATACTCCACTGGCTGCCATGGCAGCGCAGTTAAGTACTACATTCTTATCTCCGTTTTTATCCTCTTTCTCCCACCCACATAATGGCTGCTGTTGTGGTGGAGACATTTTCTTCAATAAAATGGCCGCTAATATTTACCCTATTAGAATTACCGCTGTAGTCTACTTTTTCCTACCCATAAAATGGCCGCCGCTATGTTAGAGTCAATTTCTCCAACAAAATGGCCACAATTACACTTCCTTCCGAGTCTCAGTGACTCGGTGATCACAGCAAGCTCGGCGCGCGCCCTGAAGGCGCGTGCACAGGGGAGGCCATCATATGACGGCCTCCCAGGAATTCATGTCCGCGCTGTGGCCGTCATTCGGAAGCAAATAAGCGGAAGTTCCACTTTTGGAAAAGCAGTGATCTCTCTGCAGAAGCCCAACAGACTCACATCCGTGTCAGACCTATAACTCTGTAGTCTGCTAAACTCATGCTCCCTGCTGATTGGTGAGTTCTAGCTCTGACTACTGTTTGCACACAGAGCGAGGGTCTGTCTCTGCAGTATGATAGAAAGGGACAGGCTGTTTAGTTGGGCTTTAAAGTGGTTTTAAAGGCTGTAAACTTTCAGCGTTCAGCTCCCCCCTATACTTACCTGAGCCCGATCCAACGATGTGCATGAAAGCAGCGTCTCTCTCGGGTCTCTTCCTCCTCATTGGCTGAGACACAGCCATTGTCTCCTGATGTTGTCAATCACAGCCAGTGAGGAGGGAGCGGGGCAGAGCCGTGCTCTGTGTGACCTATGGACAAACACAGAAGTGGCTTGGGAGCGAGCATGCACGAGTGCCCCTAGAGCAAGCAGCTTGCTCTGGGGGCACTCAGCAGGAGGAGCCAGGAGCACCGGTGGGGGACCCGAAAAGAGGAGGTTTAGGGCTGTTCTATGCAAAACCATTGAGCATACAAGCTGAACCTTTAGTATCATTTTAGGTGCAGCATCGGGTATCGGCTCAACTATGCACCAATGGAGATTGGGCCGTTTCCAGCACCTCAGGTTTTTTTTTTAGATACTCGGAGTTCAGCAACTTAAATTGCTGTTTTAAATATTTTTCTGGATCTCAAAACCTTTAGCTATGTTTATGGTGGTTGTATACTACCTTATGTTTTCTACTTGTGATACTGACCTGGCATGGGTTCCACCAAACTTAAGGTTTAAGATCAACTTTAGATTGGAGATTTTATCATAGTTACACAGTTTTTTAGTTGGTAAGGTTAAATAGACACCAGTCCATCCAGTTCAACCTGAGTGCGTGTGCATGTGATTATGTCATTACCACTTTCCATATCCCTGTACATTATGTTCGCTAAGAAACACACCTAAACATTTTTGAATTTATCTACACACTGTGGAACTAATACAAGACTTACACGTCATAGACCTGTCATTTCATAGTCATTTAAAGTCCCACAACCCCTCTCTCTTTATCTATGTTAGGGATGGAGGCATGCACCCTTGAGGGCCCATTCTGTCACACGTAATTAAGTGTCAGAATTTTTCCTTGTATGCAACAATTTTCCTGCAACATTGTGGGTTCATACATAGGTTAGGTTCTTCTTTTCGTTATTTCCATTTTTCAATTTACTCTTATTTGCATTTCTAGAAACCCATTGATTTATCATAATCATTTCCACATTTTCCACAAGGTCCAGTATCCTTTGGGGGGGTCGGCCATTACTGTATGGTGGTGCTGCAGTCTCTCTAGAATTTTGGGAGCTGCGATGCGCACCGTGGGTCCGCCCCCTCCTTCTTCGCCTATGGTGGCTGAGTGCTCGGGTGGAAATCAACGTCACCCATCACTACAGGATGGGCTGACCCTTTAGTGGCACCCTGTTATACAGTATGTACAGTGGGGAAAATAATTATTTGATCCCCTGTAGATTTTGTAAGTTTGCCCACTTGGAAATGGAGGGTCTATAATTGTTATCATAGGTGTATTTTAAAAGAGAAGTATGGGATTTTTTTCCCCCATAATCATACTTATCTAGGTAAGTATGATTATGGGGGGAAAAAAAAAAAATCCCATACCTCTCTTTTAAAATACACCTATGTCCCCCGCCACCTCTGCACTGAGAACCGAGCCACTGAACACGATGGCTCGGTTCTCTCAGGTCTCCGAGCAGAGAGCTGCTGCCTGTCAATCAGCAGCTCTCCTGCTCTGCTCCTCCGACCTCATTTGAGCGATGAGCTGTGGAGGGACAAGGAGCGGCCGCCTCAGGCTCTCAGTGAGAGGCTGAGACGGCTATCAGTCTCAGGCTATCAGTCCACACCTGGTGGATCCAAACTCCCAGAGTTGGGATAACCCGGTGCCTGGACTGATATTGGTGACGTGGTCAAACGGGTCACAGGAGTGCAAAACGAATTGCACTCCTATGACCCATAGAAGAAATAGAGCCAAACAAGCTCAGGCTGGACTTCTTTAAATGATAGAGTCAGAATATCAACCAAAAATCCAGAAAAAACACATGATAAAAATGTTATAAATTGATTTGCAGTTCAGTGAGTAAAATACGTATTTGATCCAAAAGCAAAACAGGACTTAGTTCTTGGTGGAGAAACCCTTGTTGGCAAGCACAGAGGTAAGACATTTCTTGTAGTTGGTTACCAGGTTTGCACACATCTCAGGAGGGTTTTTGGTCCACTCATCTTTACAGATCTTCTCTAAATCCTTAAGGTTTCTTGGCTGTCGATTGGCAACTCAAAGTTTCAGCTACTCCATAAATTTTCTATAGGATTAACGTTTGGAGACTGGCAAGGCTATTCCATGACCTTAATGTGCTTCTTCTTGAGACATTCCTTTGTCGCCTTGGCCGTATGTTTTGGGTCATTGTCATGCTGGATGACCCATCCACAACCCATCTTCAGTGTTCTATTTGAGGGAAGAAGGTTCTCATTTAAGATTTTACAATAGATAGCCCCGTCTATTGGACCCTCAATGCAGCAAAGTTGCCCTGTATCTTTAGCAAAGAAACAATCCCAGAGCATAATGTTTTCCACCTCTGTGCTTGACTGTAGGACTTGTGTTGTTAGGGTCATAGTCAACATTAGTGATGGGCTATGGGTGTGTTCAGGTCGAACCCACCAGGAAGCCATCACTGCACACTGCCATAGGCAGTGAGGCATTTCCCAACCGGCAGCAGCACATACACATGTGATCTGACGAAGGAGCTGTGCATACTCCGAAACGCGTTACCACCCACCACCTCCACTTGATGTCACATCGGCCGTGTGCGTTCCAGCTTTATTCCAGAACCCGGGCCACCTCATCGCCTCTTCACCTCCTTGCCAATCCACGTCACCAGGGACTCTGACAACTGCAGGACGACTCTGTCTCTCCACCAGACAGACGAGGATTACAGCGATCTGCATGAGGATAAATCATTATATGCCTATGACCTTTTACTATCTTGTAAGTGTTTTTAATTCCATTGTGCCTGTAATAAATTGTTAACCACTTACTATCTTGTAAGTGTTTTTAATTAACATTGTGCCTGTAATAAATCTGTTAACCACTGCACTTAGAGGAGCCTTTCTCTTTCCTTAATGCATTGCACATACAGATGCTGCCTATGATTGGCGGTGTGCAGTGCCGGCTTCCTGGCGGATTTCATTCGAACACGCCGAGCCCAACATTAGCCAGCATTGTTCTTCCTCCAAACACGTTTACCACATGAGCACATACTGTAGCCAGTCTGTGGGAGCCAGAATTATTGTTGGTTGGTAGCAGTGTTGCCAACCTACCACATTGATTTACTGACACGACACCCAAAACTTACTGGCACTGTCAAGTTTTTACTGGCATATCTAAAAGTTACAAAATGACAGTTTTAAGTGCAAATTTCAGTATTTAGGCAACACACAAGTAAAATAGGCAATTAGCAAAGAGATTTAAGGTAGATATTAAGTCAAAAGCATATTTCTTATTTTATTTTCGATATAGTAAATATGTAGCTCAGGGACAGGAATCGAGAGGGCAAGAAATTAGAATGGGCGGCGCACAAACATAAAAATTGACTCCATCAGTGACACTGACAGCAGTGTGCAGCAGCACAGGTGGCACCTCACCAACATGACACATCCCCTCCTGGCATGGAGAGTCACAGTGACCCTCTCTCTCCATGCCAGGTGGTCCCTTCAGTCCACTCCCAGCACGTTTCGAACACACTATAGCAAGCACTTGGATGGTTTCGTCCTAGCGTCACAGCCATATTTTTTACTGGCAACCTTTTTCATTCACTGGCATTTACTGGCAGGAGAAAAGTGCCCATTTTTTTTACTGGCGGTTGGCAACACTGGTTGGTAGGGGATCAAATACTTATTATACTCACTGACCTGCAACTCAATTTATAACATTTGTATCATGTCTTTTTTTTTCTGGATTTTTGGTTAGTATTCTGTCTCTATCATTTAAAATACACCTATGATAAAAATGATAGACCCTTCATTTCTTTGTAAGCGTTCTTATAAAATCTACAGGGGATAAAATAATTAAGTTCCCCACCAGCATAATCAATCTTCCGATCTACGATAAAATCCAGAATAATCGGGTAACCTAAAAAAAAGGGGACGAAAAAACAGCATTTAGTAAATGTCATTAAGTGGAAGCGAGGTTTGAGCAGTGGCTACTGTATGGAACCTGAAATGTTACCAGTTCATAAACTGAGGCCTAATAACAGTTTTTCAGTTATAAGTACAAAACCTACATACAGCATGCTGTTCAGAGATCAATGACTAAATAGAGGACTCTAGCATGCCTTTTGCTGAGAGCATAGCACAGGAATGTAAGATCGCATATAGGCGGGTGCATCACACATGTCAGATCTTTGCAGCATTGCTGCACGCCCGAGTGATGTGAGGCTTAGCATGCCAGCAGATCAGCTGCAGAGCCCATTAGCTTGATTGCAGTCATTGTGAGTCCCTGCAATCCAGATGAGGCTATTAACCCATTCCGGCCTGCTGGTGTTCAGCAGCTGGATGCATTAGCAGGGGACAGGCAATCTCTGCCATTAGTAGGGACAGGAATAAACACTAATCCCATACACACACTAGGTGGGGCATCCTCTGTATCTATTGCACTGGAGCACACACACAGCATAAAAAAAAAAAAAAAAAATCTTTTTCCATCTCAGGAGGCTGGATCTCTCTCTCCTGTGCCCGGCCTCCTGTCTCCCTCCCTCTCTCTCTCTCACCCTCCCTCTCTCCTTTCTCTTTCTCTCTCTCTCTCTCTCTCTCTCTCTCTCTGCTCCAGCCTCCTTGTTTTCCTGCACAGCCCAGCCTCTTCTGCAAGCATTACCTTTGCAGTGTCTCCCTGTGCTGCATTACAGCCTCATCTGTATTCACTTATAACTAAGAAAGGTCTAAGGGAACCTTGGAGGCATTTGCTGCAATCCCCTCGCCTGATCCCTACGCTTTCCTCCCATTTATCCACTCTGCAGTTGCTCCTTCTGCAATGCTCTGCCTGGGGAGTATGCATTTGAAGATCTCTATGGCTCGCTGAAGAGTAGCCCACCCATAGCCCCCTTTCTCTCTCTCTCTCTACGCTGACAGGTAAGTGGCTGTTTAATCTGTTACCGGCGAATTAATCATTAAGCGTTGCCATCGATTATTGCCATTTTCATCCGCCTTAACCCTTCGCTTGCAGGGGCCTTCTCGGTAGTGAAGGAGTTGGGGAGCGGTGTCTGGTTCCACCGGTAGATCCCCCTTTAACTCCCACCCTCCTTTCGCCACCCTATTCTGCACATTGCAAGCTGTCAAGATAATCCAGCACACATCTGCCTGTGGCTGCAGTACACACACACACACACACACACACACACACACACACACACACTGTCATCTTGCTATTTCACCTTATTACAACAGACTCCTTCCTGGGCTCTTACTGTATTCTTAGCAGCTGTGCCGTCTCATTTCGAATTTGCTCCTGCCATTTTATCATGTCCCCCAGGCGTTCCGCCTTGTCACATTGTACCGTGCTCCTTTGGAGTACATACACACACACACCTACCTTACATGCAGACGATTGCATGTACACATACGTGCGTGTACACGCCCACTTAAAAAAAGCACCTACACAAAAGGTAGATCCTCAGAAATCGATATCGCCACTTCAAAATTGGCTGAGGCGTCTATACTGTCGTTGCGAAAGCCGGTAACTCACGGGGATGTCTTGGCGTCCGCGCCAACGAGCGATTTTTTTTTTTTCTTTTTTGCCGATTCGCAATTCTCTTGGCGTTTGCAAAATTTGATACTTTTTTCTGTACATCTAATAAAAAACTAAATGTGTATTGATTAAATACCGCATTTATTTGATAAATCCTCTAATGACAGATTCAGATTTAATCTATTTATAATAAATATATATAAGATTACAATAAATTTTAAAGATTATAATAAGATTCAGATTTAGGTCCCTCTGCGATTAGCGATCAATCATAAATGCAAATCTGCATATTTTGTATTTTTATTTTTTTCTACTAAATCCTTAAAAAAAAAAAATCAAACGCCAAACACCATCTATAAAGAAATAAATACAGCTTAGGTAGCCATGATCAATTTGCACACCTTATCCAGTCACTGGGTTAGACACGCGTGTGTGCGGACCTTCACACCCAAACACACATGCCTCCCCCAATGCACTGAAATCCCGATACACACCTGTACACTGAGACTCAAGCGTGTCTTACTGTACAACCAGCAACACACATAAGACACATTTTTTAATCTCGCCACCACTCCCTTTGCAATCTAGAGAGACTTCTTTTGTATACACTGGGTGTGACACATTGAAAATTATTTTCTTGCATAACACACACAACACTGTCTTTTTTTTTAATGTAATATGCCTTTCCTCATAATAGTTAATCATTCTGTCCTGTCATCCCTGTGTCATTAGCGTTAGTCGAAAATAAAGTATATAATTTTAATGATGGTCATCCACCATTCAGTGATCGGCGATAATCCTAAAGCTTGTCATGTAAAATAGAATCATCAATATTGGCACTGTTTAAATGAATAATAATGATATCAATAATACTCTTTTAATATTATGGCATTTGAAAATCGAATTGTCCTTTATATTCATCATGCTGGCAAAACTAGTGTCTAGTGATCAATATTCTGTATTTAGAACCTTGATGTCATTCCAATGTGAATGGCTGGCTCTAAACCTGATTGCACTGTCATTTTAATAGCATTAGCAATCATTCACTGTCTGATGCAAGGTCCCTTTCCATTATAGGACGTGGGATTTCAGTCAAAGTATGTGGGGGAAATGTATGTTTCACGTAGCAACCAATCGGAGCCCCGGCTTTCTACCGCCCGCTCCTGGTTCCGGAATGACAAGAATGAGAAATCTGGTTGCTATGGGCAGATCCTTTTATAAATCCGTGCAAATTCGTTTTTTGTTTTTTTTTTTAGTATTTTTGATATTGTTGCTTTTTTTTTTTTCATTCAAAAGTTTTTATTGTGATAAAGGTAACATACAGAAAAGAGTAGTTGTATACAGTGCAATACAACAGGATGGCCATACATTCATTTTTTTTTTTTTTTTTTATGTATTTGTTCTGTTATGTACATATGTTCATTTTTGTTCCATTTTTTTTTTTATAAAGTCTCAAGTAGTTGTTTTATAGTTTTAGGGCTTATTCACACGTGCACAGAGGGCTGTACACCATAGAAAACAAGCGTATTTGTAAAGCGCTATGTAAATTGACGGCGCTACAGTATATAAGTATAAAATACAACGGGATGGCCATACATTCATTCATTTTTTTATTTTTATTTTTTATTTATTAAGTCTGTTATGTACATATTTTCATTTTTGTTCCATTTTTTTGATAAAGTCTCAAGACAGGTTAGATTTTTAATACTAATCCAGTAGTTGTTTTATAGTTTTAGGGCTTATTCACACATGCACAGAGGGCTGTACACCATAGAAAACAAGCGTATTTGTAAAGCGCTACGTAAATTGACGGCGCTACAGTATATAAGTATAAAATACAACGGGATGGCCATACATTCATTCATTTTTTATTTTTATTTTTTTTATTTATTAAGTCTATTATGCACATATTTTCATTTTTGTTCCATTTTTTTGATAAAGTCTCAAGACAGGTTAGATTTTTAATACTAATCCAGTAGTTTTATAGTTTTAGGGCTTATTCACACGTGCACAGAGGGCCGTACACCATAGAAAGCAAGCATTTTTGTAAAGCGCTGCATAAATTGACGGCGCTACAGTATATAAGTATAAAATACAACGGATGGCCATACATTCATTATTTTTTTTTTTAATTTTATTTATTAAGTCTATTATGTACATATTTATATATACATATGGGCACAGACTGTCATAGATTTGTACAGGCGGCTGTGTGCAAACGCCTGTGATTCCCGGGTACAGAAATACATTTTTTTTTTTACAGTGAATGAGCCCTAAAGATTGTGATTTCTGGCAATGTTAAAAGAGAAGTGTGGTTTTGCTTTTTATTTCAGAATCGTACTTACCTAGGTGGATGCTGCATCTATCCCCCGTCAGCTCTAAAACTGAGAACCGAGCGATCAAAGACTGCCAATCACTCAGTTCTGAGGGCTCTCTGTTCTACCCCCCACGCTCACTGGAGCGCTGGGCTGTGGAGGGGATGGGAGCAGCTGGCTCAGGCTCTCAGCATCCCGCTGAGAGGCCAAGGTGGGTGCCGGTCCAGGCATGTGTGTGGATCCCCACCATATGGTCACGATCTTTGCCAAAGCCTGGACCAGCTCTGTGACATCAGCCGACAGCGGGCTTCAGCCCGCTGTCTGCTGAAAACAGGTCACAGGAGTGAAGAACGAACTGCACTCCTGGAAGCCACAGGAGAAGTACAGCCAAATGAGCTTTGGCTTTACTTCTCCTTTAAAGCAGAACTCCAGGAATTATTTGTATCGCATTTTTACATTGGTCAAGCTTGGCACCATGTAAGTATGCATTACTCATATCTGAAGGACCACTGGGGACACTGGAAATCACTGTATGAGTTGGCGCTACTACAGTTATAAGGGAGATCTTTTGGGTCCTGCTCAGGTTCTATGTAAACGGCTGCCCACAGGAGGGTTGCCTGTGTGGCACCAACACTGTTCATAGAACACCCTATACTTTTTCAATAAATACAAGGCATTATTTGATTGGATGAGGTAGAGGACGGGTGGTGAGGTCACCATAATTGACACAAACAGCATAGCGGTGCTGAACAGGTGACCCCCTGTGCTCAGTGTGCAGTGGGGCAACCGCTCACATGGAACCTGAGCATAACCCAGAAGATCATGGCTATCACTGTTGGCTTCATTCAGATGGCCAGAGAAGGCCGCCAGCAGGAATCAGTTGTAAACGTTGCCTGCACACACTGTGTGCTTGTACTCTGTAAAATGGTCAGTGCCACTGCTGTTTGCATGTAACCGCTCTTCTGAGTGGTTGCATGCAAATAGAGACTCTGACCAACCCAGTGTGTGTCCATGGTTGGCCCATCTGCTGAGTTTTGGTTGCACTCATAAGTGACAGTTGCTGCATCCAGAGGAGGGGTTTAGCCACATCAAACTATTTGCTGCTATTCGGCAGTCTGAATGTAGTCTGATACCACCGATTAATTTCCAGCTTCCCAGTGGGCCATCAGGTATGAGTAAAGCAGCCCATAGATGACTCTTTTTTTTTTATTCAACCAGAGGGTTGAATTAACACAATGACCCCATTTTCTCATCCACACATTTTGAGGTGGATGGAGAGATCCTCCCTGCTGATCTATTGTATTCTGACAGCAGGGAGACTTCCCCACCATCAGAATACAGTGATCAGGGTTGCAGGCTATAGACAGCAGCAGGGCCAGATTTAGACCTTGGGGGGCCTGGGAAGCTTTAGTTTCCTGGGGGGCCTCTTATGCCACATACACACGAGCGGACTTCTCGTCAGACTGAACTCCGACGGTCTTTCTGAAACTGACATGTCTACACACGATCACACCAAAGTCCGACCGTTTAGAACGTGATGACGTATGACGGGACTAGAAAAAGGAAGTTCATAGCCAGTAGCCAATAGCTGCCCTTGTGTCGTTTTCGGTCTGTCGGACTAGCATACAGACAAAGGTTTTTTCGATAGGAATCGAGTCCGTCGGAAAGATTTGAAACATGTTCTATTTCTAGGTCCGTCTGAATTTTCGACAGAAAAGGTCCGATGAAGCCCACACGCGATCGGAATGTCCATTGGAATTGTTCTGTCGGACATTTTCTGCCAGAAAGTCGGCTCGTGTGTACACAGCATAAGACCCCTTTCCCACCAGCAGACTGATCGGGTCCACCTGTCCGTTTTTCAGGTGGGCCTGATTGGACCACTCATTGTTCAATATGGGAAGGTGGATGTAAGCGGACATGTGTCTGTTTAAGCCGCCTACATCCGATCCGTGCGTCCCTGTTCACCGGTTCAGGTCCAAATTTGTGCCTGAATTCTTACCTAAATCTGGACAGAAGACGCCCAGGACCCTTTTTCAATGCGGACCCTGGCTGCCCCGGAGCTGTATGGACGGGCTCCATTGAGAGCCAGTCAAACTCTCCTGTAATGCGAATTGGATGCGCATATGTGTGAACGGAGCCTTACAGATGATGGCCAGCAAGATATTACTTACCAAGATACATTGTTACATAGTTGGTCCGGTTGAAAAAAGACCATCTAGTTCAACCAATAAAATATTTTTTTGTATTATTATTATGTATTTTATATTCATTTAAAGAGGAACTGCAGTCTGCTCACATAATTTGTAATCATTTTTAATTGTAAACATATTTGCCATTCCGAAGCTTCCCTCCAACTACTTTGCATATCATTTTCTATATACTTCGATTCTGTACTTGCCAAATATGCTGCAGAAATCTCCCTCCACTAAGTCTGGCTACAGCCATTTTAACTGTGGGCAGCTGAAGCTGCTGCCTGTTCACTTCCTGGATTTACACAGACACACAGAGGCACTCCTCCAGCTCTTCAGCTCTGATTGGCCCTCTTATGACTCATTCCCTCCTCCCTTCCTGGCAAACTCTCATGATAGTGAGAGAGAGAGGGCTGTGCATGATGTCATAAGCCTAGGCTTTTTACCAGACAAGAAACAGGAAGTGGGCTCTATAAGATATTTACTGGCAGAAAAAAAATGTTTTACTTTCCAAAGTTAAAACCACAAGGGCAGAAGATTTAATAGATGGAAAGTTGAAAAAATTACTGAAGGTCGGCTTTAATATTATTTATTTATATATTGTTTTATATTATTTTTGTATAGAAGGGGGGCCCTTCTCTGAGTGGGCCCAGGGCAGTTGACTCCTATGCCCCCTTATAAACCCATCATTGGCCAGCAGTGCTGATCAAGTGGCGGAAATCCGACAGGGTGGTTGTCGAGCAGTAGATTGACTTTTGTACAACCAGCCTGCCCATACATGGATCAAAATATGGCCGATTTCTGTTGAACTGGACAAATTTCGATCCATGGCCAGCTTAATCCATACTTACATGGTGCCAAGCCGGCCCAACATGAGCATGCAATGCAGACCATTCCTGGAGTTCAGCTTTAACAGAGAAGTCCAGCCTGAGCTTTTTAGGCTGGGCTTCTCCTATGGGTCACAGGAGTACAATTCGTTTTGCACTCCTGTGACCCGTATTCAGCAGAGAGCGGTCTAAAGTCCGCTCTCCGCTGACGTCTCCAAGATCAGTCGAGGCAGCAAGTCATCCCGACTTAGGAAGTCTGGATCCGCCAGCTGCCTTGACTGATGGCAGTCTCAGCGAGCCGCCGAGACAGCCGCTACCCGGCCCTCCACAGCTCAGCACTCCAATGAGCGAGGAGGAGCAGAGCAGGAGAGATGCTGACTGACAGGCAGCAGCTCTCCGCTCGGGGAGGTGGGAGAACCGAGCCATCGGTGATGTTCGGTGGCTCGGTTCTCAGTGAAGAGGCGGCGGAGGACAGATGCAGCATTGGTCTGATGCTGCATCCACCTAGCTAAGTATGATTATGCAAAAAAAACCCATACAGTAAAACCTTGGTTTGAGAGTAACTTGGAAGAGTTTTGCAAGACAAGCAAAATGGTTAAATACATTTTGACTTTATATACAAGCAATGTCTTGATATACAAGTAGCGTCATGTCACAACTGAGTATAAAAGAGAAGGGAGGTGACTCTAAGTGTAGCAATATGGTTACCTTTAATGAAGGTACAACATTTAGAAACTCACATGGTTGATGAATAAAAGAGGCACATCGAAGTATGCAGGCATCCGGGGTAAAGCTGTCCACATAGACTGTCCTCCACACTGCCTATTGACGTTGTCCCTTCCACGCTGCGCTCCACGAGCGGTTCAAGCCTCGCTTTCAGATCGCTGTACTGCAGGGTAGTCTTCTAGTCACGATTGCAGACTGACAGCAGTGAGAGCCAGTGGTGGGGAGGATGGTCTATGTGGACCACTTTACCCTGGATGCCTGTGCCATGATCCTCTTTTAATCATCAACCATGTGAGTTGCTAAATGTTGTACCTTCAATAAATTTAACCGCATTGCTACACTTAGAGGCGCCTCTCTTCTCTTTTATACCCTGGAGCTCCTGCTGGATTTTGCTTCTAATCCCCTTGTGGAGGCTTCCATTTGTGGATGGACATTTTATGGTTACACAACCTATTACATTGCTATAATCTTTTTATATGGACTATTAGCTGAAGGACTTATGAATAAATGACTATGAAACAGGGGCATAACTAGAAATCACAGGGCCCCATAGCAAAATGTTGTATGGGCCCACCCTCACCCAGGGGCGGGTCCAGAGTCTAGTCTCGGCAGGGGCACTGCCAGAAAAGAAGTTTTTTTGGGGGCAATTTATCAGGGAAATGGCTGATGTTGGCGCTTCAATCATCACGGCACCATGGTTATTATAGTGTCAGGATGATTGAAAACACATTATTTCTATTATTACATTGTTATAGAAAATGAAATAGTTCAACTCACCATAATGCAGAATCAGTGGGAGCCCCGAGTGTGTCACTTGCCACATCGCCTGCCACCAGATGCAGATTGTCACTTGTCACACGTTGCAGATTATCACATGCCACGTCACCTGCCACACATTGCGGATTGTCCACTTGCCACGTCACCTGCCACAAGTTACAGATTGTCCACTGTTACCTGCCACACATTGCTGATTGTCCACTTGCCACGTCACCTGCCACATCACCTGTCACACATTGCAGATTGTCCACTTGCCACGTCACCTGCCACAAGTTGTGGATTGTCACTTGCCACAAGTTGCAAATTGGCCACCTGCCACGTCACCTGCCACCCATTGCGGATTGTCACTTGCCACAAGTTGCGGCTTGTCCACTTGCCACGTCACCTGCCACACATTGCGGATTGTCACTTGCCACAAGTTGCGGCTTGTCCACTTGCCACGTCACCTGCCACACATTGCGGATTGTCACTTGCCACAAGTTGCGGATTGTCCACTTGCCACGTTTCCTGCCACACATTGCGGATTGTCCACTTGCCACCTCACCTGCCACAAGTTGCAGATAGTCACTTTCCTGCTAAGGTGGGGAATGGGGATGGTCACTTCCTGTGTCCCAGTCTGAGTCAGGCAGCAGAGAGATGATGTCATCTCTCTGCTGCCTGCACAGTGAGTGAGGGCGGAACTGCCAGGATGCAGGGCGAGCACCGGGCAGTGAGAGATGATGTCATCTCTCTGCTTCGCCACCTGCTGATTGGCCAGTCCACCCACCGAGCCTCCCAGCTGGCAGCTGCCCGTCCATCCCCCCCCCCCCGCCGAGCCACCCAGCTGAGTCTGCTCGCACAGTCAGTGTGACTGTACGAGCGCCGAGCCGTCGGGCAGCTCACCCGCCGCCCACTCACTTACAGTCCGACTCGCCGGGCCCTACTCGGCTGCGGGCCCCATAGCGCCCGTGTGGGTCGCTATGGAGGTAGTTCCACCACTGCTGTGAAATGAATCATTTGAGGTTCCATTATTTCTTATGGGAAAATTCTCTTTGATATACAAGTGCTTTGGATTACAACCATGTTTCCGGAACTAATTATGTGCGCAATCCAAGGTTTTACTGTACTTCTCTTTTAAACATTTTTCTAAAACCATCTACAAACTGTCTGTATAGTTTGCAGGAAGAATTGGTACACTCTGTACTGTATATCATTATCCATTTTGTGATTTTTGTTTCCTCGTCTGTGAATAGCTACCAGTCAGAAACATGTCAGAGGTTAGTCTAACATCTGCTGTTTGATCTTATTCTGCTATGCAGGCCCAGTAGCCTGCAGCTGAGGTCACAAAGACGGAGCACAATGAGAGCCATATTTAAATATCCCCTCCAGCATCAAAAAAAAAAAAAATAGCAATCCGCTGGTATTTAATATGACGCTGTCATCCTGACAGCGAAAGGCGTGATTCCTGTAAAAACAAGGAGGGTGGTGGCGGTGGCGGAGGGGGGTGCTTGAAGAAGTTCAAACTCTGATGATCTGAGTGGGCGGAAATTTAGATTAAGGGGGTGCAGCGATATCACAGACATATATTTAGGGAATGCAGCGGCTGAACGGCTTTCTTTGTGCTGTGGCTGTTCTTGCTCAATGTGTATGTTGAAAGACTTTTTCCACTCTGCAAATAAAAGAGCATTTTGACAAGATAAACTGCCCATCCGCCTATTCTCTGTGTTGCCGCAGGGGTCAGGAGTGTGCGGCTGGCAGTGGAACAGGTTGAAGGGGCAGGGTCTCCTACAAGTTTACTCTGTGTGTTTGTATAGATTGCAGAGCACAGATAGGGTGCATCTGTCACCAAACGCGGACGCAGAGTCATGCCAAAACGCAGTACGAGTTTGCATTAAATATTGTGTTATTGTGTGTTTATAGATTCTGGGAAGACGCATGTGGTTTTTCTGTTCTGTATGGAAACTGTCTTTTCACGCCATCCTAGAAACCTTGTATTGATCTATCCATGTAGCTATGTGAAGGTGTTATAGCTATTGTAACCCCCCCCCCCCCCCAAAAAAAAAAAAGAAAATACATTCTTCAGGGGATGTGCTACAAGACACTAGAGGTTTTTATTATTTTCACTTTGAATAATCCTAAGCCCTGGTTTACACCCGTGCGACTCCATTTGCGGCAATGAAACCGTTGAAGTCGCAGCGATTTTGAAAAAGGGTTCCTGCACTATTTCTGAGATTATAGCATAGCTCCCAACCGTCCCTGATTTCGAGGGACTGTCCCTGATTTGAAGCAATGTCCCTCTGTCCCTCTTTCCTCCTCATTTGTCCCTCATTTTGGTCTGATCTATATAGATGTATATAAAATGCACTTTGTATCTATCAAAAAGTGTTTCCCAGTGCTAAACCTTTCATCTGATTTCTAAATTGCTGCATTTGTAAATTCCAAAAGCCAATATAAAGGAATAGTAGTGGTAAAAAAAAGCACTTGTGGGTTTAACCAATCTTGTTTTTTTTGGACAATTCTCCTTTAAAGGGGCGTGGCAAGGGGCGTGCCCTATGCCAGCATACTTTTGCTGATAGGTGTCCCTCATTCCCATCTCAAAAAGTTGGGAGGTATGCTTATAGTGCGACTTACATTGATATCTGTTAAATGAAGTCGCACAGACGTCAGCAAGCCGCACATGAAATCGCACTGATAGTCGGCACGTAATTTTTTTGGGGGAGGAGCGGGTACCCTGTTTTTAGAGGCACCCAGCTCCCACTTCCTCCCCCGGCGCCGCGGTGCCGGAAGGAAGATCACATTTCCCCCCTGCTTCCCTGCAATCTTCTGGGACACGTCACAGGTCCCAGAAGACTGCCCGGCCATTCACAGCTGGGCGCCCACAGTTAGAATACCGGCGCCTCGAAGAGGAGAGCGGGAGAAGCGAGGCTTCCTGCACCCGCATCACTGGACCGTGGAACAGGTGCGTGTCTGACATTTAAAAGTCAGCAGCTACACTTTTTGTAGCTGCTGAATTTTAAATGGGTGGAGCTCCACGTTAAGGCCTCTTGCACACTGTACTGATGTATGAGCATCAGACATTCCTGGCAGAAAAAAACTTGAGGATGGGCTGTATATCTTGCAAGTATGCACACACATGCATAACAATTCTTCTAGCTTTATTTTAAAGCGGAAGTAAACCGCACCAAAAAAGAAAAAAAATATGGGCCCCTGGGCGGTTTAGGTCATGATGTGTAGTATGCACCGCATACTAGCACATTATGACAGGCTTACCTGAACATGAAGTCCTCCAGTGGTATGCTGTCACGGCGCTTCCAACTTCACCCGGTCTAACTTCCGGGTTCGTGGGCCCGTGGAACGCACACCGGAAGTGACGTCACCGGAAGGATGGAGGGCCAGACAAAAAGGCAAGAAACTAGGCTAGGCTGCCCTGCCTTCTCGTCTGGCTCTCCATGCTTCCAGTGATGTGACTTCCGGTTGGGCGTTCCACGCTGGTTAATGTGCCTTCCCGGGGCTCCTCCAGGCTCCTGAGCCGGCCATCCGTCTCTCCCAGCAGGTGGAACCTTTCACAATGGTCCTGCAGGTCAGATCTAGGAGCAATCTACACCACTACACTCTGCACCAGATGAGCTTTTTAATTTTATAATTCTTGTGAGTGTTTTTTATCCATTGCCATTAAAACTTTTAACTGGGATAAGGCAATTAGCTGGCACTTCCTTCCCTTTGTTCTTACAACTTAAAGTGTAAAATCACCTTTTCAGAAAAATTAGAAGGTGAGCTAACACCGTCCACCCTCCCCTCCACCAGGGCTGGACTGGGACAAAAATTTGGCCCTGGACTTCACCCAGACTGGTCCACTTTGACAGGTCTCTCCCATGCTGGCTTGCCACCCAAGCCCCCCCCCACTAGCCATTAGCCGTTCTACATTATTTCTCTTATAGGCAGTACCAGTGGGGAAGCTAGACATTATTTCACCCGGGGCAAAGAATCAGTTTGGTGCCCCCCCCCCATGGAACAAGATTAGGCAGGAAAGTGAGGCCGCCCTCCTTCCAGATCGTATGATGAGCTTCTAAGTGTTGACTCCTGAGCATCATGTCTGTATTCAGGCGCGCTGCATAACTAGCCAGGGAGAGGAGGTGAGCACTACGGGGGGGACAGAGGACTGGAGGGAGGCAGCGGTCCACTGTCACTGAAATCGGCCCACTGAGCCATCAGCCCACCAGGAAACTCCCTGTAGTCCCAATGGCCAGTACATGCCTGCCCTCCACCCCTGTTCCCCACTGTACTTACGTGCGTGATGTGCTATCAGTATCCACGCAGCTGTTGCAGAGGTCCGGGGGATCTAAAACCCCTGCTCTTCTCTCGCCTCTTACTTCAGAGCTTTCTAGATGGATCAGAGCGATTCTGATTGGTCAGCGCTGACACAGAGCAACGCTCTGATCGGTCTCGGAAACACTGCAGGAAGAAGAGGAGGGATTTCCAATCCCTGGACCGCTACACTGGCTGCATGGCACTGACAGCTAATCACTCACAGAGGCAAGTACAGTGGGGACTGGAGAATGGGAAGATTTTACTGAAAAGGTTTAGCTAAAACAAGCTAATCAAAGCGGTGTATCCCCTGAGAATGTGCATGCACACGAAACGTGTTGGGCGGAGCCTTACGTGCTGACGTTTCCGGATCCCGGATCGGCGCCCCCCTTAGTAAATATGGCCGCATCTGTTTGTTTGTGCAATGTGGAGGTCTATGCTCCTTTTAACAAACTCTTTTTTAATAAATACTACACCTTATACTTAGTCCTTGGGCTCCGTGTCGTGAGCATTTTTTACATAGGGCTCCACTCTGGATACATTTTGTCTATGCTGAACATCAAAGTAAGGAGGCTCTGTGAGGTGGATGTGACAGTGACAGATGTTCATTAGCATTCCAATGAGTGCATAGTGGTGGAGGTTTTATACATTGGATGCAGTACTTATCTGCTGCATTGAAAATCACCTATTTTGGAGGTCATAAGTTGATGTGGTTTGATATGCTGACATTCATTTAACTTTTTATAATGTATAATAGCACTCGCACTTTATGGTCACTCTATTGGCACTTCTAATACATTTTTTATTATAATCTTTTGGATTGATGCACATATTTATTTATTTATGCACTTTTGATTGTGTGAATTTTTAATAGGTCATAAATGCACTTTATGTTATGCACTAATACAGGGGTGGGGTTTCCATATACAATGTATACACAGAAACACGGTTTTTAAAAATTTAAACAAATAGTGTGCTGAGAAATCTGTCCACAAATTCAGTTCTTAGCAGACTACAACAATGATCCAGCCTTGGTAATCAGTCTGCCAATACTGCTGACAAAGTGGCCCATGCTAATACCAATGACTGGCAGAGTGACTACATTAACACCGTTGCTTTTTTTGTCTGTTGCTGATGCTTGCTGCATCTTTAGTACAGTTTCCAGTAAAATGAGGAATGATGGTAAACCCATATGAAGTGCACCTGGAATGCCCAATGCTAAAACTGCTGAGTATGGAAAGTGAATGTATGGGAGCAAGTGACCCTTCTGTAGCTGCATTCAGCTTACCATCCTCTATTATTATTGTAGGGGGGGAATTATTACTGCAAGCTGGTATCTGTGCTGAATGCAGGTGCCCGATAACATGCCACATACACATCATAGATACACTCACCAACCACTTTATTAGGTACACCTTGCTAGTACTGGGTTGGACCCCCTTTTGCCTTCAGAACTGCCCTAATTCTTGGTGGCATAGATTTAACAAGGTGTTGGAAACATTCCTCTGAGATTTTGGTCCATATTGAAATGATGGCATCACGCAGTTGCTGCAGATTTGTTGGCTGGACACCCAGGGCTTTTTTTCAGTGGGAACGTGGAGGAACGCAGTTCCGGCACCTCCTGCACTGAATGTTTGTAATGGCAAAGGGTGCTGGGGTGTGGCTGGGAGATATGTTGATGGGAGGAATCTACTGTTGAGGGAAGGGTCTATTGTTGTTGGCTGCTGGAGGGTCTATTGATGCTGGCTGCTGGGGGGGATCTATTGTTGCTCGGGTCCAATTGTTGCTGGGAGGGATCTACTGATGAGAGAGGGGTTTATTGTTGCTGGCTGCTGGAGGGTCTATTGATGCTGGCTGTTGGGAGATCTTTTGTTGCTGACAAGGGTCTATTGTTGCTGGGGTGGATCTGTTGTTACTAGGGTGGATCTTTTACTGGAAGGTCATTTTGTTGCAGGGGGGTCTATTGTTGAAAGGGAGCATCTATTGTTGAAAAAAGGGTGTATATCTTAATGCTTATTAATAAAATCTAGACAAATCACTTAGCACCACAAAATGATACTTGGTTCTGTATTCTCTAAAAAGGGCCGTACAAGAAGGTGGGATGGAACCAAGGGATGGTTCTCAGAGGTGGATAGGAGGGCGAAGACAAGGGGTGACTTGAAAAGGGGAGTTCCTGAACCTATTCTCTGAGAAAAAACGCCCTGTGCACATCCATTATGCAAATCTTACGTTTCACCACATCCCAAAGGTGCTCTATTGGATTGAGATCTGGTGACTGTGGAGGCCATTAGAGAAGGGCAGTGCAAGATCAGATTATGTGTATATGGGGTTTCTCAGCCAATGGGCAGGGTTTTCTTGAATCCCTTGGTCTGCTAGGAGAATCTATATATTTGAGTGGAGTCATATGATCGGGGTTCTGTGCCACCTGGATGGCTGTCTGGGTGGATGAGTGTTGTAATGCCCAGGCTGCTAGGCCGGAGCTGTGCCTATCCTGGGCACATCTGGCTGCTAGGCTGTCTGCGGCCCTATTCAGAAGCAAGAGAACAGCGTAGGGTTGGGATTGCGGCTTGCAGTCCAACCAGAAGTGCCGGTTCTGCCGGTTGGAGAACCTGTCGCGGTCGGAGGTAGAGGGGAAGCTGTCGCCACTAAGGGACCATCCACCTTATTACCAGGGACCACAGTGAGTAGCTGAAGCAAGTACCGGAGCAGAATTCTCACCAACCGGGTATAGTGAAGAATCGGGAAACTTTAGTGGGTATCAGGCCAGGGACCCAGCCAGTGGAGGGGACGCTTGCAGAGCAGCCTTGTGTGTCAAGCCAGGGACCAAGCAGGCCAGTAGGGGGAAGCTTGAGAAGTATCTGGAGTACCAAGCTAGGGACCCAGCAGAGAAGCGGGGGCGACGCTTGAGGAAGATACTAGAGTGAAGATTGGAGGAGCTCATGGGATTCAGTGGCAGTGAATCATATAGTCTAGTAAGAGAGACTGGGAGCTTAGTGGGCTGAAGAACTACAAGAAGTGATTGTAGTGGAAGTGAAGGAACTGCTACACCTTGTGTTAGAAACTGTTAAAGACTGTTGCCATAGGGGACAGCATTCCTACACATGCAAATGTTGCGTCTTGCTAAAGGCCTTTCCCTGCATGGCTGTCTTCCTGTTGAAGTCTCGGAGTCTGCCAATTAACATTAAAACTACCTAAGGGTGTCCTGGCCCTCACCCTCTCTCCCAAAGTTCTGTTAAGATAAATAAAAATATCTTTGCATTCAAGAAGTGTCTGGCGCCCAATGAATCTGCCTTGCATTACACCCACTGTGCCTTACAACCCACCACATACAGAAGGATGTCAGCGATCTCTGGCCCTGTAGGTCCCCATTAGGCTGGAGGAGGCCGGGGATCTTGCTACATGTACCACTTTGTGTTGGTCTATCACATAAAATCCCAATAAAATACATTTACAATTTTGGTTGTAACAGGACAAAATGTGGAAAATTTCAAGAGGTATGAATACTTTTTCAAGGCACTCTATCTGTAGTGTTTACTTATCTCTCTCCAAAGTCCTAAGTCCTGTGTCTTTCTGCTCTTTTGTTCCTCTGTTATCAGCATAACTTCTGACAAATTCTCCAACACCCAAAATAAAACCAGCCTGAAATTTGTGGGTGCTATAAATAGATTAGCAGAGAGCTTGTCTTGTCACAACACAGCTCTGCACATTCCTTTCTTTCTCTACCCATGTGGAGTGGGGGGGGTGTGCTTTTCCTCCAATCAGCTGTCACACAGTGTATGCCAAGAATCCACTCCTACTGCTGAATGAGGAAGTAAAAATTCAAACATGATGTTAGAATTCTAAAGAATATAGCAAGCTGAAGACTGCAGATCTGCATGTAAAACTTATGTAGGGAGATTTGTTTCATCTCTGTGTATCATCTGAGGCTGTTCACTTTACTGGGTATAGGAGAGGGTTTACATCCACTTTAAATCCCATTTCTTTCCCATTCTGATGCACGGTTTGAACTTCAGAAAGGCATCTTCACCACGTCTAGATGCCTAAATGCATTGAGTTGCTGCCATGTGATAGGCTGATTAGCAATTTGTGTTACCAGGCAATTGAACAGGTGTACCAAATAAAGTGGTCGGTGAGTGTATGTCGCAGGTCTGCACTGGTGTTCAAAGGATGGAATGAGTTCCCCCCACACTTCCATTTGCAGGTTTAACCAACTTGCAGGTAAAAGCACAGAAAAATCAAGTGTTATTAATGCCTTTTATCAGTATTCTCCTTTCCATTAATTTTTTAAAAAATTCAATTACGATCAATGTAATCAATTACTAGAAAATCAGACTACTTCAGGAAAAGTCAATTTCCTAGCGCAGCCCCCACATATTTCATGTCATAACCCTCTCCTCTTTAAAGGCTGGTACATTTGGTCAGTGTCAATGGCGTCGCTAGGTGGTGGCCATTGGGGCTATAGCCCCGAATCTGGGATTCCTAGCCCTGGATGTCTTAGCTGTTGCAGCCTTTGAGTATAATGAAAGGCTAGTCAGCAGCAGCGAGAGTCGTATTTTACCTTCTGTGTGATCTGAGCAGAGCGACACCGTCCTCTGCACTGTTACCGGCAGACTGTGGAGTGATATGCCTGAGGGCAGCAGCAGGAGACCCGCCGTGGTGCTGGGTCTCGCCTTGTATCCAGCTGACATGGCGACGCCCACTAATCTACTGCCTCCAGAGTCACACTGGGATTATGCCTAAGGGCAACAGAGCAGAAGAATGGCCTCTCTCTCTCTGTATTGTAAGGGGAGGCTCTCTGTGTTATATATGATAGATATATATATATATATATATATATATATATATAAATATAAATGTTATATACATGCATATGCCCACCCAAGCGTATGACTTTCTTTACTTCGCAGCTATGGGCTCTAGCCCCAAATCTTTTTTACACCTAGCAACACCCCTGGTCAGTGTGTACATCAGCCTTTCCGCAGAAGCCAGTCATTTTAATCGAACTGGCATGCTGAAAAGATCAACATCCAATCAACGCTGGCAGCCAAGGGCTGTGAGCGCTGGTCAGTGTGTTCCGGCGGGGGGGTCTGTCCTCCTTTCAGAACACGATAGCTCAGCAGGGGGGGGGTCGCTACACTAACATCGCTTAGTTAGTACAGTGGCCACTCCGTTTTTTTCATTCACTACACTAAGACACTAAGCTAAGCAGGGCAATAACTTCTCCGCAGGATGTGGAAACCTTGCAAGAAGATCTGAACAAATTAATGGGGTGGGCGACTACATGGCAAATGAGGTTTAATGTATAAAAATGTAACATAATGCATTTGGGTGGCAAAAATATGAATGCAATCTATACACTGGGGGGAGAACCCATGGGGGAATCTAGGATGGAAAAGGACCTGGGGGTCCTAGTAGATGATAGGTTCAGCAATGGCATGCAATGCCAACCTGCTGCTAACAAAGCAAACAGAATATTGGCATGCATTAAAAAGGGGATCTCCAGAGATAAAACGATAATTCTCCCGCTCTACAAGACTCTGGTCCGGCCGCACCTGGAGTATGCTGTCCAGTTCTGGGCACCAGTCCTCAGGAAGGATGCACTGAAAATGGAGCTATTACAAAGAAGGGCAACAAAGCTAAAAAAGGGTCTGCAGGATATTAGTTATGAGGAAAGGTTGCAAGCACTGAACTTATTCTCTCTGGAGAAGAGACGCTTTAGAGGGGATATGATTTCAATATACAAATACTGTACTGGTGACCCCACAATAGGGATAAAACTTTTTTGCGGAAGGGAGTTTTATAAGATATGCGGCCATTCATTAAAATTAGAAAAAAAGAGGTTTAACCTTAAACTACGTAGAGGGTTCTTTACTGTAAGAGCGGCAAGGATGTGGAATTCCCTTCCACAGGCGGTGGTCTCAGCGGGGAGCATTGATAGTTTCCAAAAAACTATTAGATAAGCATCTGAACGACCACAACATACATGGATATACAATGTTATACTGACATATAATCACACATAGGTTGGACTTGATGGACTTGTGTCTTTTTTCAACCTCACCTACTATGTAACTTCTAGTGTGTACCTAGCATAGGAGGGTCTAATTTCTGTCTGTGCTGGCCCCCCTCTACCCCTCCCTTCACTTCCCTACATAAACTTCTATGCCAGGGGAGAGGTGAAGGGGAATACTATGGAGTTTTACCTGAGTGACAGCTTTGAGTCTCCTGGGGTTGCTGACATCACATCCAAGATGGTGGTGCCCAGCAGCAGTCGCAAGATTTTTGGATGTCTACACAAGGGAAGCTTTTAAAGGAGATACAGTGGAACCTCGGATTACGAGCATAATCCGTTCCAGGAGTATGCTCGTAATCCAAAGTACTCACATATCAAAGCAAGTTTTCCCATTGAAGTCAATGGAAACGAAAATAATTTGTTCCGCATTGACTTCAATGGGATGCAATACCGCATGCGGCCAGAGGCGGGGGGGGGGCACCGGAGAGCCTCGGAGACGGCCGAAAAGGCCCGAGGACACTTCGGCTGACCTCGTCAAACCTCAGAAAGACTTCCTACCCGAGATTTGCCAAGGTCAGCCGCGCTGTACTCGGGCCTTTCCGTGCATTTCTAAACGTGACGTTTGGCTCTGCTCCAACGCCCCCCCCCACCTCAGGCAAAAAGCGGTACTGCACACCACTTTGGCCTGAATCGTGCTCATTTTGCGAGACAACACTCGCAAACCGAGTTACGATTTTTAAAAATACAGTGCTGATATTGCGAAACGCTCGTTAACAGCGATCGTTACTCGCAATCCGAGGTTCCACTGTAACAGGCATAAAATACTGTATATTAAATACACATATAATCTTGTGGGAATAGTTTTTTTTTTAAATGAAGGCGACAGGTGCTCTTTAAGGGAGTCTATAGTGATTTTCCTATTGAAGAGCCTTTTCTGGACTTGAATTGGAGCCAAAGTTTGTAACGGTGTTGAGGGACAATATCCTTTAGAGCGATCGATGCACCACTGCCTTGGCTGATGCCCAGAGCCAGATGTGGCCTGGAGCAGAAAGCTGCAGCTGTACTGTTGGCCAATATAGCATTATATTAGTGACTAATAAATTCATAATTTTAATGTACAGGTGCACTGCAGCTGTAAGAAAGGTTTAAAAAGGACATAGGACCCTATTTTGCCAATATAAAGTTAGATGAGAAAAGAAATAGTTTCCTTTGCAAAAGAGTTTTACCAAAATACAAAATTGAATCTAAAAAACAGATTACCGGACTAGGTGAGAGTTGGCAACCCGGGGTTGATAAATACTCACCTCCTGATTTTGTCGCCTCCCTTTTGGGGCCTTAACCAATCCTCTAACCTTATCACCTGTTTAACTCTCCATCCTCTCTTCCCTCTTTCTTTTCTGGATGACTAAAGCCTATTGAGCCTAGCGCAATAGAAACCGGCCGACACTTGGCCCATGTGTATGGCGGCCAGCTTCTCTCCAAGGCACATGACCAAAAAAGGCCTGCTGACCGCCTCCCACTCAGTGCTCTCAGCCAATGAGTGTTCTGGCGGGGGGGGCCGTCTCCCTGTCAGAACACAATAGAACATCAGGGGAGATTGCTGTACTAACATTGGATTGTTATAGAACAAAGAGAAACACCCCCTAAATGGGACTTTTACAGACCACCAACTCTGATGTAAGAATAAATATCTTTAATTTATTAAATGTAAATCTAGACAATGTAATCATGGATAAAAAGACGTGTAACGTCTACACAATACATACATGCATCAAACAAAAAACAAAACCCCGAACCAATCATAAAATACAAAATGACATACCGTATATACTCGAGTATAAGTCGAATTTTTCAGCACATTTTTTTGTGCTGAAAGTGCCCCCCTCGACTTATACTCGAGTCAATCACTTTTCTGCAGCAAAAAATGTCATTTTCCGAACCGAATATGGGGCCCCATATCTCAGGGCCACATGGTGCTAGGAACCCCAAATTTGGTGTGCAAACCCAGTTGAACTGGTACCATAACATATCCAAAGCTGGGGTTCCTAGCTCCAAGTGGCCCTGAGATACAGGGCCCCAAAACCGGTTCGGAAAATGTCATTTTCTGCTGCAGAAAAGTGCTTGACATTTTCTGAACTGATTTTTGGGGCCCTGTATCTCAAGGCCACTTGGTGCTAGTAACCCCAGCTTTGGAAATTTTATGGTGCTAGTTCCACTGGGTTTGCACACCAAATTTGGGGTTCTTAGCACTAAGTGGCCCCAAGATACAGGGCCCCAAAGTCGGTCATCTGTATCCATCTGCAGCAATGTCATTTCGGGACCCTTTGGGTTCAGAGACCCCAAATTTTGGCTGCAGCTAGGGGGCATCTAGGAACCCTTAACTACCGAGTTTGAAGTTCAGGGGACCTATGGCTGCAAATGGGCACAGTGAGACATGCAAATGGGCACAGTGATGCTGCAAATGGGCATTGTTGACCCTCTTTTCCACTTACAGTAGCTGTGCATTTCTCAACCTCGTCTTATACTCGGGTCAATACGTTTTTCCTAATTTTTTTGTGGTAAATTAGGGCCTCGACTTATACTCGAGTATATACGGTAAGTACTCTCCGATGGGTATTGTACCCTGATACCTGACGCGTTTCCAGTTTTTTACACCTTCATCAGGGGTAGAGAGTGGAGTATAGTCAAATATATTTTAGTTCAGTCAGTGCTTATGAAGGGTAATCAGGAACGGCGTGTCGCTAGAGCTTCAAATGTAGCTGCTTAGTGAGTGGATAATATCCAGAAGTCCCTGGTTTCATATGTCCTGTGGATACTAAGATCCTGCGTGGAGCTCCTCTGTGTCAGATGGCACTGTAGATCCTAGTATCCAGAGGACATATGAAACCAGGGACTTCTGGATATTATCCACTCACTAAGCAGCTACATTTGAAGCTCTAGCGACACGCCGTTCCTGATTACCCTTCATAAGCACTGACTGAACTAAATGATATTTGACTATACTCCACTCTCTACCCCTGATGAAGGTGTAAAAAACTGGAAACGCGTCAGGTATCAGGGTACAATACCCATCGGAGAATACTTATGTCATTTTGCATTTTATCATTGGTTCAGTGTTTTGTTTTTTGTTTGATGCATGTATGTATTGTGTAGACGTTACACGTCTTTTTATCCATGATTACATTGTCTAGATTTACATTTAATAAATTAAAGATATTTATTCTTACATCAGAGTTGGTGGTCTGTCAAAGTCCCATTTAGGGGGTACTTTTCTTTGTTCTATTGCACCCCAGGGATGGGACCACCACACTCTTTATCTGACATGGTAGAGGTCTCCTTCTCTTCTAACATTGGATTGTTAGTACAGCAGCTCCCACCTGAGCTGGCAGGTTTTTGTTTGTTCGTTCAACCCAAAAAAACTAGTGTGTATTAGGCTTCTTCTTGCACACTGCAGCTTGGAAAAGCTCAGTACAGCTTATTTTTTATACTGAGCTAAAATGCAGCCCATTAATTGTAATGTGCCTATGCACACAGATGTGTAAACAAGCACCATGTATGCTTCAGTAAAAAAAATAGAAATAGAAAAATCTGCATTTTTGATCAGTAATTTACGCCTCATGCGTGCATATGCGTAAGTGCTTAAAAATGCGCAAACGCATATGCACGGAAATACACGCAAGTACATAGCAACAAAAAAAAAAGCAACTGAAAAAAAAAGATGCTCAAACAGGAGTATCATGTGCAAGAGGCCTTAGGCTTTAGTCTTGATGTTGCTTGAAAACCACATAGTGGCATGTACCCCCTGATGGGTTTTACTTCCTCTTTTGCTCCCTGCAAAGCCTACAAATTTAAAGCATAATGGGCTAGTATGCATCCCATACTAGGCCATTATGTGACACCTACCTGCAAACAAATCCATCGCTGTCCATCGCTGTCCCCTGTGCAGGCACGTGTCCATCTTCGCCCCTCTTCCTTCCGGGGCCGCTCTGTGACTGGCCAGAGCCGCGTGACGTCACTCCCGCGCATGTGCGCCGGAGCCATCAATAACGGCACACGCTGGGGAAGAAACGGCACGGAGGTCCGTTTCTTCACACCGCATGCGCCAATTACATCATTTTTTTGTGAAGATTGCTGCTTGTTAGGATTTGAACTGAGCAGTTCAGGTGTGATTGACGTTGGTCAACTTACGACCACCGATGACTGGGAGGGGCGCCTGCATGGCACAGCACAGCTGCCGTCTTTGCTCAGTCTTAGATCATGTCGCCTATGTTTCAATACAGAACATATGGTGCACTTAGCAAAGTCAAGCTTGCTCTTTGACACCATCACCTTTCATCACAGTTGTCACTATGGGTTAATTACTATGCTAATGTAAAAAAAAAAACAAAAAAAAAACAACTAAAGCATAAATTATTATTATTTAAAGACACAATCACCTTTTATCAAAATTGTCACTATTTATTATTATTATTATTAATAATATTATACACGATTTATATGGCGCCAACAGTTTGAGCAGCGCTTTACAATGTAGAGGGGGGACACTATGGATTATTTATTGTGCTAATGTTTAAAAAAAAATAAAAGCATTAAAAATAACATTTTAAAGCAGGAACAGCACTGGAAGCCAATCAGTCTTTACTATACTGCACAGCACACAGGGGGCTGGCTGACTACAAAGGAGAGAATACAGGGTTACCCATCCCCAGATTATTATGAAATACAGTTGGATCCCCACAATAAATGATAAAGCACCACATGCCATTTACAGTATATAATACAAATCACATAATTACCAACTAGGAAATTTTTGAGGTGTCCGTATGTTATATTTCTTGCAATATCCAGTCATTTATCTAAAACCATACATCTTTTATTTGCAATGTTCCCACAAAATCCATTATTATAATGACTTTTAAAGGAGAAGTGTGGGAATAAAAAACAACCAAACATCTATACTCGCCTCCCTGCTGCGGCATCATCGAGAACTGAGCGATCACATGCCTGCCAATTGCTCAGTTCTTGGTTTGCTCTGAGCAGAGAGAGGTGTCGGTCAGTCACTGCTCTCTACTCTGCCCCTCCAGTGCTCACTGGCTGCACAGGGCTGGGAGAGGGCAGGGACGGGAGTGGCTGATCCAGCTGCCAACCAGGCATCTGGGTGGATGCCGACATTATTGTCAGGATCCTTTCAAAGCCTAAATCGGCTCGGTGACGTCAACCGACAGTGGATCGTCAGCTGACTCTAACAGAAGAGCACAAGTAAGTGCACCCCTGTGACCCACAACAGACGTATGACCAAAAAAAAGCTTTGGCTATACTCCTTTTTTTATGTTCATAAACATTAAATATTAAATTTTAGGAGAAATACAACAACCTCCAAATACATTACACCATCATGTAAATGGAAGATGAAAAACCATGAAATCAACAAATGACACGTACTCCTCTTTTAATAAAGATAAAAATATAAACAAAATAACAATATTTCATTTCCAAAGGAATATTCCCCCGCACATGCCATTGTGTTTACTGTTCTGAGATTTTACATCAAAAGACTATCACAGAGTAGAACACACATTTTACAGATGAATGGTGGCTATAACTTTAATGTGTTTCACAGATATACTCCGCTTCTTCAGACAGAAAAGAGAATAATCATCTTAAATGATATAAACGTATGTTAAGACATGAAATCTTATAGTACATTTTGTTATATACAATGTTCATGTTGCAATGTACTTTATTTAACTTATAGGAAATATGTGTTATAGCACCCTGTATGAACATAATCAGATCCCCGTGGGACTGCAGTGTATCAAATATGACAGACCACACAGGGTCCCCAAAGAGCCCCCCTCCTCTTTCTCACTTTCTCTGTATTATGTGGTTCTATGAAACAATAGAATCAACTAATTCTTCCCTTGGAACCAGGCCCCCACCCACCCTCGTCATGCTTCTCTAACACACATTTGAGAAAACATGCCCACCTTGGTCTGATCAGTGGTCTCCAAACTGTGGCCCAGGGGCCGGATGTGGCCTTTGAAGCACTGTTTCACCAGTTGACACCAAGGATGGAACACCATTCCCCTTACTGACACATCATCATTTGGGCACTGTTCTTCTCATTGATATCAACAATGGGGCACTATTCCTCCAATTGAAACCAATGATGGGGCAATGTTTACTCCCACGGATGCCGCAACATTTTCTACTCCCACTGGGTGCCGGAACTGCGTTCCCCCGCGTTCCCGCTGAAAAAAAGTCCTGTTCATAGGTCTTTCAGTTTATGGTCCATATAAAAAGATAGCAATGTGACCAGGTTGTGTAACCATAAAATGTCCATCCACAAATGGAAGCCTCCACAAGGGGATTAGAAGCAAAATCCAGCAGGAGCTACAAAGTATAAAAGAGAAGAGAGGCGCCTCTAAGTGTAGCAATATGTTGCTAAATGTTGTACCTTCATTAAATGTAACCATATTGCTACACTTAGAGGCGCCTCTCTTCTCTTTTATACTCAGTTGTGACATGACGCTACCTGTATATCAAGTCAAAATTTATTTAAAAATTTTGCTTGTCTTGCAAAACACTCTCAAACCAAGTTACTCTCAAACCAAGGTTTTATTGTACATAATTGAATTGATTTACTAAAGGTAAATTGGTTGTTCCCCATGCAAGGGAAGCTCAAAGGAGAAGTTCACCTTTCAAAACATGTTACACTCATATTCAGGGTGTAACATGTTACGAAGGAACTAGCCCCCGCACCTCCCTGATCTGACAGCTAGCGGGGATCTCCCCCCCCCCCCCCCCACTAGCTGTTACAATTTAAAAAAAACGTGGACGAGCAAAGCTCCACCCGCGTCACTCATTCTGTGTTCTGTGAATAGAAAACTACAAGATCCTGCAGCCTTTGTGGCTGTCGGCTTGTAGTTTTCAATGAACTACCATGGCGAGGTGATAATTCATTGATTCTCCCTGTCAGATTGTATCTGCTTGCCCGTACGGGATATACGGCACACAGATACACTGACAGATCTGAAGGAGACCTGTATGACACCAGCAATCTGCTGGTCGCTGGTGCAATGCTTTAGGCTCTGTTCACACCAAGGCGTTTTGTTTTCAGGCAGATTTTGCTTCAAATTGTGCCGCGATTTTGTACAGGTCAAAAAGTCACCAATGGAAAAAGCAGAGAACGCCTGTAATCTGCCAAAAAAGAAGCTCCTGTGCTTTTTTTTTTGAGCATTTTGCTTCAGATGAATATTAATTTTTAATGAATATTTTTTCTTTTAATATTAGGACACTTACACGTCTAGGGTTCCCGCAATGTCGACACACTAGACATTTCGGCTTCACAGCTGGTTCCTTACTGCGCATGCGCGAAGTGCACTGCGCTTCCTAACTGGCCTGACGGTGGAGGAAGGAGGGGGGGGGCGAACTTCTGAAGGGGAGGGGGCACTGTGGCGCAGTCTCCCGGAAGTGGAGAAGGGTACCTGGCAAAAATAGTTACCCATTCCCCCCTGAAAGGTGCCAAATGTGGCACTGGAGTGGGGGAGGAAGGAGATGAGCGGAGCGTGCACTTTTTGGTGGAACTCCGCTTTAATTTTGTACAATTTGTCATACGTCTCTATCTAGTCATAGTCTATACTGCAACATTGTGTCCGAGTTCACCCACTATAGTTAGGCGCGGTTCACACTGCCACGACGTGGGATCCAACTTGTGAGACCCGTGACATATGAAATCCCATGTTGGTCAATGACAGCTGTCTTAATTAGCACTACTGAAGTCACTTCGACTTTAGAAAAGGTTCCTTTACTACTCCAAAGCGACTTCTATCCGGCGTGTGCCCGTAGACTTTAATCAAAGTCACCTCCAAGTTAGATCCTTATTTATATTGATGTGATTTGGATCCAACATTACAGGAAGATTACCCAGGCATTCCCTGAAAGTTGCTTCAAAGTCACATCAAGTAGTACTCAAGTCGCCTGGCAAAGTCGCACTGTAAGTCGTGCGACTTTCAGGTTGCGGCACTGTGAACCTGAGCCTTGATCGGATGCTTTGCATCACTAGATGTTGATCCTTAATAATAGAGGCATCAAATGGGGTAGGCAAGACTGGGGAAAACAATCATAATATCCATTAGAAGGATCATATAAATACATTAGCTGGATTGTAAGTGGCATGAGCATGGGAACATTTCTTTGGAAATTAAATGTCTTTTTTTTTTCTTTTTTTTTTATATTTTCATTTAAATTTAGTTTTAATCATGGATTTTTATGTGATTACTACAAATACATATTTGGTTTTACAGAAAGGACTGGATATTTCCTTGAATATAATATACTGAAACCTCAAACATGCCCTCATTGATAATTTTGTGATTTGTATCTTCACTATCCAATCACAGGCTGGGGAGGTCACTGACCAAGCAGTACTGCTATAAAAGTAATAAAGTGGGTCAGACCCTTTCTGTGTTTCCTGACAATAATATCGGGATTAAAAAAACTTGCTGAACAAAATGACACTTTTGTTTGGTAGGATACTTCACACAGACATGTTTCAGCTATTTATTTAGATGTTTGCATTCACACCTACTTGAATTACTGTATTTCTATTTTGTTATGTAATTCCAAAAATTTGTATTAGTCCCATTTCGGGCCCCTTTCAGTCCTGCGGATCTGTATTTAGCCATCCGCTTGCTCAGCGGGGATCGCTCCGTTGATCCCCGCTGAGCCGGCAGATAACAAGTCCGTCTCTGCACACTGTGCAGGGACGGACCTGTCAGAGAGACCGCTCTCCTCTATAGGGGGGGATTGGATGATTACGGACCGCCTGTCCGTTTTCATCTGATCTGCCAGCCGGATTGAAAATAGGACATCCATCCATCTGGATTTTGCGGAGCGAATCGGATCGGGGCGGATCGAAGGTTAGCGGACATGTCACCGCTGACATCCGTCGCTCCATAGAGATGTATGGAGCGACTGTTCAGATCCGCCTGAAAAAACTGGCAGGCGGATTCTGAACGGTCCGCATAGGTGAAAAGGGCCTAAGATATACCGTATATACTCGAGTATAAGCCGAGTTTTTCAGCACAAAAAAATGTCCCCCTCGGCTTATACTCGAGTCAAGCACTTTTCTGCAGCAGAGAATGACATTTTCTGAACCAACTTTGGGGCCCCGTATCTTGGGGCCACTTGGTGCTAGGAACCCCAGTGGAACTAGAACTACAACATATCCAAAGCTGGGGATCCTAGCACCAAGTGGCCCCGAGATACAGGGCCCCAAAGTTGGTTCAGAAAATGTCTCTCTGCTGCAGCAAAGTGCTTGACATTTTCCGAAGCGACTTTGGGGCCCCGTATCTCGAGGCCACTTGGTGCTAGGAACCCCACCAAGTGGCCCTGAGATACAGGGCCCCAAAGTCGGTCAACTGTGTCCATGTGCAGCAATGTCATTTCGGGACCCTTTGGGTCCAGAGACCCCAAATTTTGGCTGCAGCTAGGGGGCATCTAGGAACCCTTAACTACAGAGTTTGAAGTTCGGGGGACCTATGGCTGCAAATGGGCACAGTGAGGCATGCAAATGGGCACAGTGAGGATGGGAATGGGCACAGTGAGGATGGGAATGGGCATTGTTGACCCTCTTTTCCACTTACAGTAGCTGCGCATTTCTCACCCTAGGCTTATACTCGAGTCAAAAATTTTTTGTGGTAAAATTAGGTGCCTCGGCTTATATTCGGGTCGGTTTATACTCGAGTATATACGGTATGTAGCACTAACTCTCAGTGGAGCTGCTGGTTTAAGCAGGCTGTTACCTTCACTCTCTATACCTCTGTTTCACCGGCACCGGGTCTAGGGTCCCATTGAGTTTACCTCTGGACGATGTAGACACCAAACACTTTGAGTATATTTTCCAATGCTTTAATGAACAGTAATAACGGAAGTAGCAGGAAAGAGGCAGAAGGAAAGTTGCAGGGAAGCTCAAATACCTTTCCTTAGTATTCTTTAGAACATTCTCTGGAATTGAGCACTTGTAGTTGAATGCGCTCCCCTTGTGGAATTTAATCTTTGCCCGCCTGGATAGGCCTCTCTCACTTGCCTAGCATCCAGTACGTAGCACGAACAAAAGTCTCTTCCACAGACTTGTTTGGAATAAAACCCGTACGATCCTCTGCCACAGGATGTATTGGTTTGCGATGCATGTCAGACACAGTACTTGAACCTTTAAGCCAACCCGGCAGTACTATGCAGTAAGATTACTTCAGGATACGTCCTCCAACCAAGTCACCAGGCCCCTCTCCAGACCAGCACTCTGCATGATCCTTCCATGACGGGTCCTCCCCTGGGATCTCCTCGGTTGTCCAGCTTCTTCACTCAGTATAGACAGCTCAGGACCATTCCTCTGCCGCTGTGGTAGGCCCCAGACAGGCTTCTGTGCCCACCCACATGCCGCAGCGACGTGGGCCTCCGGAGCGGAGGACCACGAGGTGGTACTCTTAACGCATACCTGTCTGCCAGGAGGGCCAGCAGGTGGCTGAAAACGAACCCCTAAACATGGCGTCTGTCCCATAAATACCCTCTCCCAGAATGCAACTCGGAGGACCACCTCCACCAAGTTGTGCCCGGGACAGAGGAGCACCCATACGCTTCAACACGTTGCCTTTCCAACACCAGCCCATGGTGACGACGACACCCATCGGCACAGTGTGGAACTACATGCAACTCAGCCAAGCTGGAACAGAGGCAAATCTAACTTCCTCTAACAAGTGACACACTAGATTTACCTATCAGCGGTAGATTGAAAATCTACCAGCGCTACAGGTATATTTAACACTATATTGTAAATGGCTTCAAGCGGAATGTTACTTAAAGTGGAAATAAACTGTATCAGAGCACCACAAACTGAATTCATTTTTAATATACAAAGAAAACTCACTTATCCATCCATGTCTCCATGCGTTATTTTGCTGAGAAGTCACTTTGAAAAATACCTCCTAGCATTTCTGCCCATCTTGAATAAGGGCAAATGACTCCTGGGATGCATGACATCATTTTGGCCTAGGCCAGAAATCAGGAAGCAACTGAAGAAGTAAAAAAAACAAAACAAAACAAAAAAAAAAACAACACAAGTAAATATGATATACCTTCCTATTTATTTACTAATACTAAGGATTAAAAATAGGTAATGTTGACTGAGAGAGTTTCGTTCTGCTTTAGGAAAACACATTGTGAACAGGCAGGCTTTTTAAGGTATTAAAATATTCTTACCTGCCTGTTTGCAATGTTCACAGTGTACAATTACAGCATCTCCAGAGATGATTGAATTCCTGCGCATACATGGGTGCAATATTAAAAAAATGGAAACCCAGAAGAAGACTGGGCAAAGATGTCAGTGATTGGTAAGGGAGCTCCTGAAAATGGCATCTCTGCAGTAGAGGTGAGTATAGTTCCACTTTATAAGTGAGGACTCACTTGTTGCATAGTCACCGTGGCCACTTGAGGTCCATGCTGAATGTAGTAAGAAATAAACTTCCAGTAATCTTCTCCCGTTTTGGCTTTCATTTCAGTTTTCATGTGTTATTTACGGTAGTGCCTTTTTCATTGTGTACTTTGCACACGGGTAGATGCATGTTTTTAAAATAAATTTGGTTAAAAAAAATTATTTAGGTTTGTTTCAAGGGGCTGAAAATGTGTGCAAAACACATCATACAGGCGTTTTCATGTATTACTATTGACTTCAATGGGTCCATAAAATGCATGAAAGTGGACAAAAAAATGGACCTGAGATATTTTTGAAAATGTGAACAGGCTTATTCTAGAACATTGCCTTATGCCGCGTACACACGACCGGACTTTCCGTCAGAGTAGACTCTGACGGTCTTTTCGACAGAGTTCCGCTGAAACGGACTTGCCTACACACGATCACACCAAAGTCCGTTCGTTTAGAACGCGATGACGTACGACTGCACTAGAAAAAGGAAGTTCAATAGCCAGTAGCCAATAGCTTCCCTTGCGTTGTTTTTGGTCCGTTGGACTAGCATACAGACGAACGGTTTTCCCGATAGGGATTAAGTCCATCGGAAAGATTTGAAACATGTTCTATTTCTAGGTCCGTCATAATTTTAGAAGGAAAAGGTCCGATGAAGCCCACACACGATCGGAATGACATCTGTCTGACCTTTTCTGCCGGAAAGTCCGGTCGTGTGTACCCGGCATAAGATCAGTGGACCCTAACCTTCTTCCTGACACCAGGGACCAGCCGTTTAGAAGTCAACATCTCCACGCACAGGGGGGTGATCGGCGTTGGTGTTTACTTGTGTGGTGGTTGCACAGACTGGGGGGGGGGGAGCGGTGAGGTAGGTGGGGGGGTTTAGTGGTTCATTGTGTGGTGGTTGAATGGGGGGGGGTGGCGCCTTTCACTTCGGGGAGGGGAGGATTGCAGCTTATCACCTTGGGGGGTATCACTGGTGGGTCTCACCAGTGCTGTGAGATCCTGTCCTCCCTCCCCTTCTCTTTCTACAGACTACAGAGAGGGAAGGGAGTAGTGGTGCTAGGAGAAGGGGAGCGGGAGCCCTCTGGTGGTTGGAGGGTGGCAGTGCAGGTTGTTTAGCGGCTTGCTCTGACTGCCATAAAACCCCTGCCACGCGGCCCGGCTTCCAGCAGACCACAGACCAGCACCGGTCCACGGCCCGGGGGCTGGGGACTCCTGTCTTAGATGACACGTGTTTTAGCCCATTTCAACTCGCAAAGGTGTCAATGGGGCCATTTACGCAGTCATTATCTGTTAGTATACTGTACTTTTTATTGTATATGTTTTCCTCTGTTGTCACAACTACTTTGCATTGCCCATAGCAAACAATTATCTGTACCTTTCATTTTAAAGTCACATTTAGTGTAGCAACCAATTAAATATGCCCTTTCATAGTCTTTCCTCTCCCCGAAACACGACATCCTCTAACTGCTATACACAACACATACAAATCTGCTTTCAGCCACATTTGATCATGAGTCTCATTATTTTTCAAGCAGGTTTAAAATAAAAGTCACGGCTGAAGGCCAGTATATGACATCCCACGTACTTCCAGGAATAGCAGGCTTCAGTCCTGATTATAGCTCCGGGAAGAGATTTTAGGCTGCTTCCGTACAGTTGCTTCTTCCAAGTTATAATTCAGTTACCTGTTAGAGTCTATTCATTATGGTAGTCAGATCGTAGGAGCTGAAAACGTTCTCTTGCCTCCAGCACCAGCGTTGCTAGTCCTACACTCTCCGTTCATTGGAAAATGTATACACAAATCTCCAGCTGTCTCCTTTTGCAGGATTCCCAACTACAATAGTCAAGACAAGTTCGGTGCTTGAAATAAATATTTAATTGGTAATCCGGCCAAAACTGGCATTTAAGTAAACTTTTGCTCTGGCCCTGTCCAATATGAGGTGGTTTCATTTTCACAGCAGTTATTGACCATTTTTTTGCATTATAAAAACTGCAGCAGATAAGGTGGGACTTCACTGTTTGGGTTCATAATGAGTAAAGTGGGGGAGCAGCCAGGGCCTCCCCTGGAGTTTTTAAACATGTACACATAGTGCAATCAACAGGAAGTGGCTTAACCCTTATGACTAAATATCAGGCAGTATCGACTGGTTTAATAGAAACCGTCTGACATTCTGCCCGTGTGTAAGGGGGGCCAGTCTGACAGAAGTCGACCGAACGTGCGGCTTCTGTCGAAGGCACATGACCAAAACAGGTCTGCTGATCAGCATCTTATTGTCGCTCTTAGCCAATGGCTGTCAAAACACAACAGCTCAGCGGGGAGATTGTTGTACTAACATCAGATAGTTGGTACAGGATCTCCTCCCGAGCTCTTCAATTTTTTTTTTTCGTTCAGCCCATTGGGTTGAATGAAAAACAAAAAAACTCATAGTGTGTACTAGGCTTTAGGCATAGGTGGCTGCGGGACAGCCCGGATTTAGACAATGAGGACTGGCAGGACTTATGGGATCACCCTTTGACATTTGGTTTTCTTTAGGTTCCTAAAGGGTTCACACTAATGCGATTTGGATGGGGGTTTCCCCCCCATCCAATTCACATGACGGGTAAATGTGACCGGCTCTCATTGGAGAAGACACCAGGGCGGCCGCGGTCCGCATTTGGAAAGGGTCCTGTGCGTCTTTGGCTCAGAATCAGGTGCGAATTCAGGCAGAAATTTGGACCTCATTCGCACCTGAATCGGTGAACCGGCACGCACTACTGTGAGCCGCGGCATGTGTGAACCCAGCCTAATACCTAGTACACACGATGAGAAAATCTAACTAAAAATACCGCTTTCAAAACAATCTTCCGATCATTAGTACACGACTCAGATGAGTCAGACTCATCCAATTCAAAAAATTGTCTACAGAGCCTATTTTACCCCCGACATGCTGCACAAATTGGATCCCTCGGTCTCTCAGGAGTGTTGGAGGTGTGATTACCATCCTGGAAATTTTTCCTATATTTTTTGGAACTGTTGCATATACTTCCATCATGGCATCTATACAAATTTGCTTGTTGGGCCTAGTGAAGGATTTGGTCCTTACTGTAGCAGAAAGGATCATAATAGGCCTTCCCCTGTTCTATGTTAGAAAAGCTATTACTATGTCCTGGAAGAAAACTACCCCTCCCTGCCCTTCCTTTTAGAAACATTTGGTAAATGCTAACTTACCGTGGTATAAAGACACTTATATTAATAGAGGGTTCCCGGAAAAATATAATAGAGTCTGGTTGAAATGGTTAGCAGACACTTCCACAGTGTCTATGTCTGTATCCTGTATTTAATGCTGGCCTCCAACTTTCCCGCACCTTTTGGCCCTAGATGAGGCAATTCCTTCTACCTCGGGATAGCCATCTAAATTGAGTAAGGTCTTTTTATTCCGCTATTACTCTGTATTTTTAGCATGAACCACACTTGTAACGTTTTAATGGGTTTGGATTTTGCACTGTCAACATACCTTGGGTTAAGTATTGCTCTTGGCCCCTGCGTGGGCTAGTCTGTTTTTGTGGCATTTTGTAATTTTGTAAAACACTAATAAAACAGAATAAAAGGTGGCTGAAAAGAGGCTAAAGATCAGCAGCACTGAGATGCAAAGAAAGGATTAAAAAAAGTGAAAACAGTATTTTATAGTCAAATAACAAAGAACAATTGTTTATATTATACAGTGCCTTAGCAAAATAAATGTCAAGCTAGTTAAAGTTGAGTATTTTATCTTCAGATTGGGCAAGCCTAAATGTCAGTATAGTTAGGGTTTGCTTCTACCTACATTTTCCCTTCTTTTGCTTCCTCCCCTAACTGTTCCATAATTACGTGTAACTTTCTCACTTCCTCTTTCCTCACCGAGGTGAGGATTACATAGAATTACAGTGTCCGCAGCCTCCTAGAAGATCGGGTGACACATCCCAGGAGACCTCAGGACAACCTTCCTGCAGGATGCTGATCTTGTACATGCACAGTGGTGATTTAGCTGGGGACCAGCTATGAATGATCAGGAGGTGACAGGAGGCTCCCAAATCCAAGATGGTGGCACGAAAGAAAGGAAACATTTCAAAGACTTGCTGTGAGTTTTTCAGGCGGACCTGTGCGGAAGGTCCATTCACCCCAAGGATTAGCAGATGGTCCATTTACCCCATGGATCAGCGGATGTAAACAGTCTTGTGTCCATTTACACCCACCTACTGTACCTCTGATTTGATCCAGTAAAAACAAATTGTAGGGGATCCATCCTTCGTGTAGGTGGATCAGAGGGCTGTTGGACAGCAGAGTCAGTTTAAACCCAGTCACCCAGAGAGCAGAGTGGGCTCTGTCCGTGTCCACTCTGCATAAACTACGTGGACATGGGCCTGTCATCTGCCCGCTGTGCTCCGATCAACAGGGGATCAGCGGACAAATCCCCTGCTGATCAGGACGGGAGTCTGCCCCATGTGAAAAGTGCCTTTGGGTGTGAGGAAGACAACACTGGAGTTTATGGACTGGTAAGTATGTGTTTTACAGTGGTTGAAGCTCCTGATTTTAGTTTTGGATAGCCAGGTGACCTTCCTCTGAATTGTACTTTGTACCTTTAGGCTCGGTTCACACAGGGGCAACACAACTCACAGCGTGACTTTGCAAGGCGACATGGAGGCGACTTCAGCGCGACTTTGAGCAACTTACAAGGTGACTTAAAGTTGCCTTCAGGACAGGCGACTTTGGCTGTGGCCAGTCACAGAATAAGCAGCTCTCTGGGAGGAAGGGGTTTGCCTGAGTAAAGTATTTTCTTTTCATGTAAAGTCGCTTCAATATAGATGGGAGATCCGACTTGAAGGCGACTTCCATTGAAATCTATGGGTACAAGTCGCCTAGAAGTAGTACAGGAACCTTTTCTGAAGTCGGAGCAACTTCAGTAGTGTACATTAAGACGGCTCTTATTAACTATAATGTAATTTCTGATGTGGAGCGACTTGAAGTCTGACAAGTCGGATCCCAAGTCGCGGTAGTGTGAACCGAGCTTTAAGCCCCAGTGGTTGTCTGTTCATAGAGAACTGATGATTTATAGCACTGATACTGCCTAAAATTGTGGACCATTATCCAGCTTACCTACAGCTGTTTTTAGGCATGTTCACCTTTATTAGAAAAGGATATGGGAACCTTGACCTCTACAGATTAGGCCTTGGGGAGCAATGAGATATTGTAACTATTCAGGTTATGGTGAGTTTGGCCAACAAGCCCCACACTAGCAATAATTTTCCACAGTTCAATGACTTCTTCAAAGTAAATGGTCAAAGCGCATCATGCCATTCAAATGTCACATTTTCACCAAAGATTTGTTTTGAGGTATACAGGATAATTTTAATAATAAAAATCCAACTGTTAGTAGGTCTATGATAACTGGCAACCTAATATTCTTCCAAAATCACCTGCATGAACCTACCCTGTCCATTGCAAATATTATGCCGCGTACACACGAGCGGACTTTACGGCAGACTTTGCCCGGCGGACGGGATTTGGTCGGACAATTCGATCGTGTGTGGGCTCCAGCGCACTTTGTTTTCTCAAAAGTTGGACGGACTTAGATTTGAAACATGTTTTAAATTAATCCGTCTAAATCGAGTCCGGTCGAAAAGTCCGCCGTCTGTATGCTAGTTCGACGGACATAAAGCCACGCTAGGGCAGCTATTGGCTACTGGCTATTAACTTCCTTGTTTTAGTCCGGTCGTACGTCATCACGTACGAATTTGACGGACTTTGGTGGATTGTGTGTAGGCAAGTCCATTCATTCAGAAAGTCCGTCGTAAAGTACGTCGAAAAGTCCGCCGGGCAAAGTCTGCCGTAAAGTCCGCTCGTGTGTACGCGGCATTAGCCATCCACGGGGCATAAGCCAAGCAACTGACAAAAGTTGAACACATTTTTTTATAGGCTGGGCACAGCTCACAGGCCTCATTTAATGGGAAACAGCTGCACCTGTTTTCGACGGTGCCCAAAAGGAGAACCTGTATAAAGCTACAGGATAAGGTATCCCTTTAACCAATTCAATACCGGGCTATAGTCATATGACGTCCGCAGATGGGATCTCCCATCCTGGGTGGGCGTCATATCACGTCCTCGGTTTCTCGCCGCTCCTGCAGGCCCCCAGGGGCCCGCAGAGCGGCGATCGGGGAGGAGATGTGTCCCTTGAACACAGCCCATCCCAGATCTGTGTAAAGAACCAATAAAGGATGGCTCTTTATCACATGACCGGCTGTGTCCAATCACAGCTGGTCACATGTACTGCCCACGCGAACGGCGCTCGTGCATGCCCCTAGTGCAGGCACAGAGCGGCGATCGGGGACGAGGCTTGTCATTCTGACACAGCTCAACCCCGATCGCAGTAAAGAGCCAATGAAATTAGCTCTTTACCATGTAAACGGCTGAGTCCAATCACAGCCGGTCACATAATGTCAACAAACCGCGGTAACGAGATGTTACCGGGTTCTCCTCCTCACACACGATCGTGTGTGAGAAGGAGATTGCGGTAACACCTCATTACCGCTCACAGTGTACACCAACACACACTGATTGCCCCCCTAATAAGGAGAACCTGTCACCACCCATCAGAGTTCCTGTCACCAGCCATCAAAGTACCTGTCACCAGCCATCAAAGTACCTGTCATCATCCATCAAAGTACCTGTCACAGCCCATCAAAGTACCTGTCACAGCTCATCTGAGTACCCGAGTACCTGTCACAGTATATCTGAGTACCCGAGTATCTGTCACAGTATATCCGAGTACCTGAGTACCTGTCACAGCCCATCTGAGTACCCGAGCACCTGAGTACCTGTCACGGTATATCTGAGTACCTGTCACAGCTCATCTGAGTACCCGAGTACCTGTCACAGCCCATCTGAGTACCCGAGTACCCATCACAGTATATCTGAGTACCCGAGTACCTGACTACCTGTCACAGTATATCTGAGTACCTGTCACAGCCCATCTGAGTAAATGTCACTGCCCATCTAAGTACCTGTCACCGCCCATCAGAGTACCCGAGTACCAGTCACCAGCCATCAGAGTACACAAGTACCTGTCACCAGGCCATCAGAGTAAACAAGTGCCTGTCACCAGGCCATCAGAGTACCCGAGTACCTGTCACCAGGCCATCAGAGTACCCAAGTACCTGTTACCAGCCCATCAGATTAACCGAGTACCTGTCTCCAGCCCATCAGAGTACCTATCTGCAGCCCATGCCTCAGAATATATACGTTGGGGTGTTTGCTTTCCAAAATGGGGTCATTTTGTGGGTAATTCCACTGTCCTGATGCTCAAGGACCTTCAAAAGTGTGATGGGTAGGAATAAAATGAGATGTGTAAAATGTGGCCACTAGCACTGTGTTTGTCTGTGCTCATGGACACAGACAAACACACAGGGATTTCTTCAGAATAACAAAAGGTAGGAATCTGCAATGAAGTTTGTTAAAATCCTTGTAATGAAGGCCTCTTGAACCCCTTGGGAAAGAGAGCCCTGACTGATGGGGGCATAACCAGGGCGGAGTAAGGTGACTATGGGGTCACTGTGGATTGGTGGTGGGACAGGATGGGGTTGGGCCTGAGCTCACTGGTGTGGCACCCCAGGGGATTCTGGGTCTTTTCGGAAGAAGCATAGATCCCCCAGAGGGGAATGTTTTTTTTCCTCAACAAAAGTGGAGTTACTCTTTATGGATAAAATGTACATGTATATGCTTCCTTGGACTGTACCTTTAATTCCAACATGTAATCATTTGGCATTTGCTCCAGTGGACATGTCACAGCGTTATGACTTGGAAGCCAATGACCTGCAGACACACAGGTCCTTTCATGCAGACAACCCTTACATTAATATTCTGTGATCATGGTATGAAGTAGGACTGTGTCTGTGGATTCTCAGTATCAGCCCAGGTGTAGCCCCAGGGTACTCCTGCCTGTAGATGTGCTAATGAATAGTCATTTATATGCTCTATTAAATATAGTTGATGGCGGCAACTTGCTGCTATAGAGTCATTTATGGAGGTGGCTGCCTCCCACCTCTCATATTGTCTCACTTCTTCATTCCTCTCTAGGCAGGTGTTCATCATGATGTAGTTAGGAACCCATCTGTTGCTGTGTAGACTGCATTGGTATGGATAATCCATTCTATCTCTCTATCTATTTATCTATGCTGTGTTTCATCTGTGCTACAATTTAGGTGTGTACACCAGATATATGATCATTCCATGTGCTGTATTCTCCAGTACAGTGAAAGTGTATGGACAAGAGAAATTAAATGTTTTCTGTAGATCCTGCAAATAAGTCCCCAGGCTGCATTTTAGGCCATTTCACCTGCTTTATTTATTAGATATTCCAGGACACCTGTGCGTGCCATGGCTTATCCAGGAACATTTTTCTCGTTACATAGGTAAAGCGGTAGTAAACCGCAGTTAAAGAACAAAAAATTTGCCTGCAAGGCAAAATGATAATGTTACATGATAGTTACATAGTTAGTCAGGTTGACAAAAGACACAAGTCCATCTAGTTCAACCATAAAAAAAATAAATACAAAATATCATACAATCCCATATACCCAATCCTATACCCACAGTTGATCCAGAGGAAGGCGAAAAAACCCAGAAAGGCAGGATCCAATTTGCTACAGCAGGGGAAAAAATTCCTTCCTGATCCCATAGAGTCAATCAGATCTTCCCTGGATCAACTTTACCTATAAATGTTAGTACCCAGTTATATTCTGTACATTTAGGAATGAATCCAGGCCTTTCTTAAAGCAATCTACTGAGCTGGCCAGAACCACTTCTGGAGGGAGTCTATTCCACATTTTCACAGCTCTTACTGTGAAGAAACCTTTCCGTATTTGGAGATGAAATCTCTTTTCCTCTAGACGTAAAGAGTGCCCCCTTGTCCTCAGTGTTGACCCTAAAGTGAATAACTCAACACCAAGTTTGCTATCTGGACCCCTTTTATATTTATACATGGTGATCAAATCCCCCCTTAATCTCCTCTTCTCAAGAGTGAATAAATTCAGTTCCTCTAATATTTCCTCATAGCTGAGCTCCTCCATGTCTCTTATCAGTTTGGTTACCCTTCTCTGCACTTTCTCCAGTTCCCCGATATCCTTTTTGTGAACTGGTGCCCAAAACTGAACTGCATATTCCAGATGAGGTCTTACTAATGATTTGTACAGGGGCAAAATGATATCTCCCTCTCTGGAGTCCATACCTCTCTTAATACAAGAAAGGACTTTTCTTGCTTTGGAAACCGTAGCTTGGCAGTGAATGTTATTATTGAGCTTATGATCTACCAAAACCCCCAGATCCTTCTCCAACATTGATTCCCATAGTTGTACCCCCCCTATCATGTAAGATGCATGCATATTCTTAGCCCCCAAGTGCATAACTTCACATTTATCAACATTAAACCTCATCTGCCACATAGTCGCCCAATTAGACAGTGCATTGAAGTCGGCTTGTAAATTGGAGACATCCTGTAAGGACGTTATTGCACTGCATAGCTTAGTGTCATCTGCAAAGACAGAATGTTACTTTTAATTCCAGACGCAATATAATTTATAAAGGTATTAAAAAGTAAAGAAAAAATTGTTTGCGCTGCGCTTGATATCAAAATAATATAATGAAAATGGTATCAAAGGTCACTCATATATAGATATCGAATACAACTTGCAAATTACCTATATATAGTGTGCACCTTAACCTCTATATTATGCATACATATCAAACAATAAGAGTGCAATGTGCATGTACACTCACGCCAAAGCAAATTCAATCAAGTGATATATCAGATAACATGCAATATCTTGCATCTAGTGTAGCATGCAAAAAATCTAATCGCATAAACATGAAATAGCATAAAAGTGCTCAGTGCTTTTTAAACGCAGTCAAAATAATCTGCGCTTAGTGATCTCTTCATAATAAAGTGTCCATAAAATGTCCAAATTAAAAGTGCATCTGTGTTCAACGAAATCCAACACATCCAGTGCAAATAAATCCGAGTGCTGCAATCAATCGTGATGAATCCTGGAAACCCCCCAAAGTGATTGTGCTCACCTCAGAGCGTGTGACACAGTGGCTAGCTATGTCAAATCACGCTTGGTAGCCACTCATTGGGCTCTGCAAGGTCATATAGATACGATCTCCACTCACTCTAGGTTGACAAGGCTCCATAGACATCCCTTCAGTCCTGTGACACAGTAATTAAACGGTGTCAAAATAAGCATTGGGGCCACTCCTAGGCTCACTCAGGATACAATGATGCAAAGACACTCCTCCCAGGTGAAACTGCTAGGCTCACTCAGGTTACAATGGTGCAAAAACACTCCTCTCAGGTAAAACCAAGATCCAAAATCATAGAAAAAACAAACAGAGGGACTCCATAGTGCAATATAGCCAGGACATTTATTAAAGAATAAGCCCTCCAAGAGGGTACTCACATTGGATGGGTGCTATAGTGCACCAGACTGTACAGGTAAAATAATAAGCAGCTGATCGTAAGCACATGCCATACCGCACGCCATACGATCAGCTGCTTATTATTTTACCTGTACCAGATTAAAGTGCTAGTAAACTGAGTTTACTAGCACTTTAATCTGGTTGAAAAAAGACATAAGTCCATCTAGTTCAACCAATAAAAAAAAAAAAAACACACACACACAAATAGAAAACCTCCATATATACTACTCGATGCCCATATGTAGAGTTTCCAGAGGAAGGCAAAAAACAAAATTCCAGAAAAGTATTGATCCAATTTGCTCCAGCAAAGGGGTAAGACACCCTTCCTGAATCTACAGAAAGCAATTGGATATTCCCTGGATCCACTACCCCTGTTGTCAATACCTATAAATATTAGTATACACAGTTATATTTTATGCATTTAGAAAAGAATCCAGGCCTTTTTTGTCAAACAATCTACTGAGCTGGCCAGAACCAGCTCTTGAGGGAATCTATTCCACATCTCTTACTGTTACATAGTTACATAGCTAGTCAGGTTGAGAAAAGACACAAGTCCATCTAGTTCAACCAATAAAAAAAACATACAATACCAGATACACAATCCTATACTCACAGTTGATCCAAGAGGAAGACGAAAAACCCCAGCAAAGCATGATCCAATTTGCTACAGCAGAGGAAAAATTCCTTCCTGATGCCTACCTTGGTGTCATCTGCAAAGACTGAAATGGTACTTTTAAAGCGGAGTTCCAACGTATAACAACATTTTTTTTTTTTCTAAATTCCTAAGTTCATGTAATCATAATGTACCACTCACTTTTTTGGTGCATAATATCCCCTGATGTCCGTTTTCGTCTCTAATAGCAACTTATATAATTTCTTTGTGCAAGTTCTCATCTTGCCTGTGGGCATGTGAAGTCCACAAGCAGACACTTCTGGGATACGGTGATGCTGAGCTACCAGCATGCACACCGCCCATTTCTGCACATGCGCATTGAGTCCACATGGCAGTGCCATAAGCTTCTGAAGTTGCCATCACAATGGGCGGAGTCATTGGAAATGCCTGCCCCATTGTGATGGTTTCGGGATCTCGCGATGATTAGCGGCAGCTAGCCACACTGACTCCTGGGAAGATTGATTCAATGCTCCCAGTAGTCAGTGCGCCGCCCCAGCAGACATTGCGCCGCCAGATCTGACGCCAATACCTGCGGGTGGCTAGGACAGGAAGCGCCACTTCAACAATCAATAACAAGGTAACCCTTAGGGAAAAAAAAAAAATTCTTTCCATTTGTCAATGTCTATAATGCCTGCTTGTGAATCAGCTTGATTTGTGAGAGTGTGGAACTCCGCTTTAATCCCAGACCCTTTATCATTTATAAAGGTATTAAAAAGTAAGGGTCCCAACACTGAACCTTGGGGTACACCACTAATAATCTTAGACCATTCAGAGTAAGAATCATTAACCACTACTCTCTGAATTCGGTCTTTTAGCCAGTTTTCTATCCATTTACAAACTGATCTTTCCAAACCTGTAGACTTTACCTTACACATTAGCCATGTGTTGGGAACTGTGTCAAACACTTTTGCAAAATCCAAGTATACAACATCCACAGCCACCCCTATGTCCAAGGTTTTACTTACCTCCTCATAAAAAGAAAGCTGGTTTGTTTGACAACTTCTGTCTTTCATGAATCCATGCTGTCTGTTGCTTAAAATATTTTTTCCAGCAAGATCTCACCTGTGTGGTCTTTTATTCAACTCTCCAGATCTTCCCAACTATAGAAATTAAACAAACAGATCTATATGTACTTGGTAAAGACTTTGATTCCTTTTTAAATATAGGCACCACATGCCAGTGGTACTATGCCAGTCATTAAAGAGTCCCAAAAATTATAGATAATGGCTTTGAAATGACAGATCTTAATTCTTTTAGGATCTGTGGGTGAATGCCATCTGGTCCAGGTCCTTTATCCACATTTATTTTGTCTAAATATTTCTGGACCATATCACTTTTGAGCCATTGTGGATCATTTGGGGCTGTGTCAATACCACCCCCATTATGGACTTGAGCTCCCCCATGCTCTTTTGTATACACAGAGCTAAGGAAAGTATTCAAGAAATTTGCCTTCTCTTCGTCCCCAGTCACCCACTCTAGATTATTTTGTAAAGGGCCTACATGCTCAGACCTGACCTTTTTATTATTAATATATTTGAATAATTTTTTTGGGCTTGTCCTACTATCTTTTGCAATCTTACATTCGTTTTAAATTTTTGCATCCTTGATTTCCTTTTTACATATTCTGTTATATTCTTTGTAACATTTAAACGATGATAGTGTTCCTTCATTTTTATATTTTTAAAAGCTCTTTTCGTATTATTTATAGCTGTGAGCCACATAGGTTTTATTTTTAACCTTTTAAACTTATTGCCCATGGAAATATACTTTGCAGTGAGTTTGCATATAGTCGCTTTGAAGAATTCCCATTTCTGTTCTGTGTTCATCAATGCCAATATTCCCTCCCAGTCATATGCCCCAGTCATATTCCGACAACAAAATCCTAGGATTTTTTCTGACGGATGTTGGCTCAAACTTGTCTTGCATACACACGGTCACACAAAGTTGTCGGAAAATCCGATCATTCTGAACGCTGTGACGTAAAACACGTACGTCGGGACTATAAACGGGGCAGTGGCCAATAGCTTTCATCTCTTTATTTATTCTGAGCATGCGTGGCACTTTGTCCGTCGGATTTGTGTACACACGATCAGAATTTTTATAAATCTATGTATAAAATTTTATATCCTGCTCTCAAACTTTGTATCAGAAAATCCGATGGAAAATGTCCGATGTAGCCCACACACGGTCGGAATTTCCGACAACACGCTCCGATCGGACATTTTCCAACGGAAAATCCGACCGTGTGTACGGGGCATAAGTCTTGGAGAGCTGCCCTCATCCTTGGAAAATGTCCTTTCTTAAAGTTAAGTATATTTATATTTCCTGTATGTGTTTGTTGCTTACAGCTAACATTAAACAAAATCATGTTATGGTCACTGCTACCCAAATGTTCCTTTATTAGTAATAAGCTCTGCATGGTTTGAGATTACCTAGTTTAACAGAGCATCATTCCTAGATGGGGCCTCTATGAATTGTACCTAAAATTGTCCTGTAATAGGTTGATAAATGTTTTCCCTTTTACTGTTCCAGCAGTACCATTACTTCAGTCAATTTCCAGGTAGTTAAAATCCCCCATTATTATCACCACCCCAGCCCTTGCAGCCCTTTCCATCTGTGCAAGGAGCTGAGTCTCTACCTCCTCATTAACATTGGGTGGCCTATAACAAACTCCAGTGAATAACTTTGAACTACGCACATCTATATGCAGTTCCACCCATAATGCTTCAGCCACATCACACTTTCCAACAACTAGGTCCTCTTTCACAACTCGCTTTGAGATCACTTCTCACAAAGAGACAGACACTGCCATCTTTCCTTTTTACCCTGTCTCTCCGAAAGAGTGCATAACCAGGAATATTAATATCCCAGCCATGTGAAGAATGAAGCCAAGATTCAGCAATACCGATTAAATCATAGCTCTCCTTGTGCACCAGAGCTTCCAACTCACTTATTTTGCTTGGCAGACTTCTGGCATTGATGAACAAACACTTTAATGCATTATTACTTTTTGCTCTTCTGTTTTGCATATCTTTTTTAGTAGTAAAAATAGCACTATAATTTCCAATGGTTGTTTGCAACATGAGATTCTTCTTGTCACTGGCCATAACCCTCCCCTCATCTATCACCATTCCACCCTCCATTAATGTCTGACCCCTAACTGACCTGTCTGCCCGATTGAATTCTAGTTCACCCTCCCCCCCTCAATCCTAGTTTAAATACTCCTCCAACCTTCCCATTAACCTCTCCCCCAGCACAACAGCAACTGTGAAGAGGCCTTTCCTTATTTGGAGGCCATCTCTTTTCCTCCAGACTTTAAAAGTGCCCCCTTGTCCTTTGTGATGACCTTAAAATGAATAACTCCACACTAAGTTCACTATATGGACCACATACAGTATCTCACAAAAGTGAGTACACCCCTCACATTTTTGTAAATATTTTATTATATCTTTTCATGTCACAACACTGATGAAGTTTCACTTTGCTACAATGTAAAGTAGTGAGTGTACAGCTTGTATAACAGCGTAAATTTTCTGTCCCCTCAAAATAACTCAACACACAGCCAATAATGTTTAAACCGCTGGCAAGGTTCCACTCAGAACAGGCCTCGCCATGGTCAACCAAAAAAGTTGAGTGCATGCGCTCAGCATTATATCCAGAGGTTGTCTTTGGGAAATTGACGTTTGAGTGCTGCCAGCATTGCTGCACAAGTTGAAGGGGTCAGCCTTTCAGTGCTCAGACCATACGCCACACACTGCATCAAATTGGTCTGCATGGCTGTGATCCCAGAAGGAAGCCTCTTCTAAAGTTGATGCACAAGTTTGCTGAAGACATGCAGACTAAGGACATGGATTACTGGAACCATGTCCTGTGGTCTGATGAGACCAAGATAAACATATTTGATTCAGATGGTGTCAAGTGTGTGTGGTGGCAACCAGGTGAGGAGTACAAAGACAAGTTTGTCTTGCCTACAGACAAACATGGTAGTGGGAGTGTCATAGTCTGGGGCTGCATGAGTGCTGCTGGCACTGGGATCTACAGTTTATTGAGGGAACCATGAATGCCAACATGTACTGTGACATACTAAAGCAGAGCATGATCCCCTCCCTTTGGAGACTGGGCCGCAGGGCAATATTCCAACATAACAACCCCAAAAACCTCCAAGACGACCATTGCCTTGCTAAAGAAGCTGAGGGTAAAGATGATGGACTGGCCAAGCATGTTTCCAGACCTAAACCCTATTGAGCATCTGTGGGGCATCCTCAAATGGAAGGTGGAGGGGCACAAGGTCTCTAACTTCCACCAGCTCAGTAATGTCATCATGGTGGAGTGGAAGAGGACTCCAGTGGCAACCTGTGAAGCTCTGGTGAAATCCATGCCCAAGAGTGTTAAGGCAATGCTGGAAAATAATGGTGGCCACACAAAATATTGACACTTTGGGCCCAATTCGGACATTTTCACTTAGGGGTGTAATCACTTTTGTTGAAAGCGGTTTAGACATTAATGGCTGTGTGTTGAGTTATTTTGAGGGGACAGCAAATTTACACTGTTATACAAGCTGTACATTCACTACTTTACATTGTAGCAAAGTGTAATTTCTTCAGTGTTGTCACATTAAAAGATAGAATAAAATATTTACAAACATGTGAGGGATGTACTCACTTTTGTGAGATACTGTATGTATTTATACATGTTGATCATATCCCCCCTTAATCTCCTCTTCCAAAGAGAGAATACATTCAGTTCCTCTAATCTTTCCACATAGCTGAGCTCCTCCATGCCTCTTATCAGTTTAGTTACCCTTCTCTGCACTTTCTCCAGTTCCGATATCCTTTTTGTGAACTGGTGCCCAAAACTGCATATTCCAGATGAGGTCTTACTAATGATTTGTACAGGGGCAATATCTCTCTCTCTCTCTGGAGTCTATCCTTTTTTTAATACAGGAAAGTATTTTGCTTCCTTTAGAAGCTGCAGCTTGGCAATGCATGCTATTATTAAGTGGAGTCTGGAATCTGGATATGCAGAGTAATATGTTGGAGGGAGTTCAGCGATCGCCCCAGAGTGTAAAATGCAGAGGGAGGCGCTTTACAGGCAGCGTGGTAGAACAGCCGAGGATGGTCAAGGTGCTGGATAGATTCTGTGCCGGCCCGGCTCCAGCAGAACTAGATGTTGGCTAAATATGCAGGAAAACCTGGTAGCACGGGGAATATAGGTGAAAAGGTAAGACTAAAGGGGATCTACAGGGACCCTGGCCTGCTCTAAAGGGGGATCTATGGGGACCCTGCTCTAAATGGTGATCTATGGGGACCCTGGCCTGCTCTGTTTTTTGATGGTTTTAATTTGAAATGTACTTTGGTGTCACTAAGGTCTGTACTTTGGAAAATGTCCACCATAGCCTTGGTCTGTGCCCATCTCTGCCGACAACAAAGCCTACTTATTCAATACTTTTTGGCATTGTGATGGTGTACTCGTTCTCTCTACTCTTTGTAGGTTAAATTATTGATCTGAGAATCCCAGCTTGTGATGCAGGACATAAATTCACAAACACATCCACTGCAGGTTCACTTTTACAAACAGAAAACTTGATGTAAAAAAAAAAAAAAGGTTTCTTATGACCATCAATCACATCCAAACCTGCCTTGGAAGTTTAAAGGTCATTATTGATACAGGAAAGAAAGGTAGAGGAAGTTATACAAGACAGTCTTCAGGAAGTATACTCCCAGTGACTCTGTAAGGTGCTTTGTGTATTTAGTCATTTCTTTAACTAATTGCCTGGATGGGCCTGTACGAAGCTACATAAATGAGAATGGCTAGGGTATGACTAGAGAACATGCATAAGGTACACTGCACCCATGGGGTCAAAGGGATCCAACATTACTTCTACTTTCTGTCATCTATCAGCTGTGTGCTAACATTACAATTTGTACAGGAAGAGTCAGTATTCTGAAAATGTCAACATTATTAATTGAATTTATTTCTATTGATGGAGAGGAATGGACATACTCTATTACCATAAATATACATTTCTTGTAATGTGAAAAGACCCTTGTGTAGGCTGTGCACGGGGGTCTGTAGAATATACTGTACATAGTTTCTCTACGGTTACGAAAAATATGCTGACCTAATCTACAAATGGTGTTTTAAAAGGTAGTAGTAATAAAATTACTAAATATGGCTGGATAGCATTTCACCTCCTATCCTTTTAGTGGTGTCATTAGCACATTGCAGTGGCATCAATTTTAAACCATACCCTAACATGCTAAGGTAATGTAGGTCCAATATACAAGTTTTGCAGTGCTTTACAACACAGTTGTGATGTGCTGCATTGCCAAAAATGGTGCATGTCCATTTTTTGGACATTTTGGTGCACTGCCAGCCCATTCATTTAAATTATCTGCCATAAAGCAACCCATGCTAACACGCATTAATGCAGGTGGGTAAATGCAATGCCCCAGGACATCTTTTTCCCTTTTCACCTCTCCTCCCCCTCTGCTGATAGGACAATGAAAGAGTAGCAACACACTGATAGGGTCTCTATTTTCTCCCATTGAATAAGCATGTTCACAGATAAAAGCAATATAGCCCTAATTAGCTGAGAGACATCCCACAATAAATATAGGTGCTGTCGCACAGGGCATTACAGTAGTCTGATCTAAGGACAGATTTTGGTACATATACTAGATACGTATAATTTAAAATACATTTAAAGAAGAAGTCCAGGCTGAGCTCGTTAGGCTGGGCTTCTCCTATGGGTCACAGGAGTGCAATTAGTTTTGCACTCCTGTAACCTGATTTCAGCAAAGCTCTCTGAAGTCCGCTCTCTGCTGACATCACTGAAATCAGTCCAGGCACCATGTCATCCCAACAATGAAGTCTGGATCTGCCAGGTGCCTGGACTGATGGCTGTCTCAGCCGCTCCCGCCCCCTCCACAGCTCAGCGCTCCAGTGAGCGAGGAGGAGCAGAGCAGGAGCTCTGCTGATTGACAGGCAGCAGCTCTCTGCTCGGGGAGCCAAGAGAACCGAGCCATTGGCGGTGTTCGATGGCTCGGTTCTCAGTGCAGAGACGGCGGGGGAGAGATGCAGCATCGGTCCGATGCTGCCTCCACCTAGGTAAGTATTAATCTGAAAAAAAATTAAAACCCATACTTCTCTTAATAATTTTTTTATGAATACATTCTTAGACTAAATTATGTTTTTTAGATATTTGCCTGAGGTGGTCCCACTGTATCTGTTGAATTTTTTATGAAGGTATCAGCACGAAGTTGGAATACCCCAAGGTGAACTGGAATGCCAAAAAACTGCAAAGTTGGCAGCACAGAGCCAGGAGCTATGGCAGAAATATGCTGCCCCTAGAGTACCCAAGATGTATAAAAAGACAGCAAGAAGATTGAGGCCAGCAGACCACCTATAAATAAAATATCACTGTTATTGGAGCAGAACAGAAACAACCAATGGACCACAATGAAAACATAGCACAGAGAAATGTATGTACTATATGGCACGTGTGTGTCAGAGAGCAGCATAAAACACAGTCTTTATGGTCCATTCATACCAGGTGAATTGGGCTGTGCTGGGCAGCCTTTACCAGAGCAGCGCTAATGCATAGACAAGACATTGTGCCTTGTTTATATAATTAAGTCAGCTCACACCACTGCACTGAAGTGGTCTGCACTGAAAAAAGTACACCATGCAGTATTTTTTTTTTTTTTTAGTGTAGTGTGTTGTGTTGCAGTACATCCCACCGCAGCTGCAGTGAATGGAACTAAATGAGTCAATAAGCATAAGCTTAGCTAGTGGACTGCATTGCTAAGATGAAAGCTTCTGCACACCAGGTGGATCACTGGTGTCCACATTAGGAAGGACATCCACAAGCTTGACATTGACAGCCCTTGTCTAGGACCACCCCTCAAATGCTTTTTATCCATAGGGCTTAGTCGCAGAGAGCATGACTAGGCCATATGGGTGAACCGCGTTAGAGGGGTGGTCCTAGACGAGTGCCGTCAATGTCAAGTTTGTGGATATCCTCCTTAATAAAAGTTAACACCAGTGATCCCTGTGTTTTGCTGCTTTCTTTTTTAAAGGGTAACTTTATTGTACACAAAAGAACAAAAACAAGGAAAATAAAGCGAACAGTGCTCAAATATCACTATACGCGATATACAACATGTCTGTTCATTATTTATAGATCAGTAGAGAAGTAACAATCACAATCTTAAACTCGATCAGATATAGAGAAATCAAAGTGTCAAAACATTGGCATACAGGAATAAATTTAGTCAAGAGGAAGTGAAGAAGGATCAACAGTAGACCCTTATCTCTGGATAATAACTTAGGTAGCAGGTGGTATAGTGCGGTCTGAACTCACCCATAGGTCCAAAATTTTACTAAATTTACGAGGGCAACCTCTGGCCTCACATGTTAATTTGTATAGTGGAAGAGCCTGGTTAATGAGGATAAGCCAAAATGTTATGGTGTGTGTGGGTGTGTGTGTGTGTGTGTGTGTGGGGGGGGGGGTGTCGAGGAATTCCATTGCATATTTATGGATTTTTTAGCATAGAACAGAATTAGACTTAGAAAAAGTTGTGTGTTTTAGGAAATTCATCATCTATATTACCAAAGACGCACCTTAAGGGGTTAACATATTAAATATGAACTAATAGAACTAATAAATACTGTGACCTCTGACCAAAATGTTCTGACCAGTGGACAACATAGCCATCAGCTGAGGAGCATCTGGAGCAGACAGCAGAGGGCAGTCTGTTCAGGCGAAAGGGGAAACATGGGGTATAAAAGAACCTATATAAAAATTTAGTCTGTGTAACTTTATCCCTAGAGGAGATAACCGCGAGGTCCTGTAGAGGGAGAATTTCCTGCCAGATTTCCTCCGTAAGTTCCGGTATATCTGAATGCCATCTAAGCTCTGTGAGATGATGTCTATCAGTTGAAGAATATAAAAGGGATGAATAATATATAGAAATCAGTTTAGAATGAGAGGGGTCTATCAACAGCAGTTCCAGGGGAGAGGGTTGTACAGAAATATTTGCGGAGACCAAATTGTGCTGCAGCAGTGCGGCTTTCTTCTTAGCACTTGGTCTGTGAGCGTAGATGGCTCACATAACTCCTGACACCTGAGATTGAAGACCAGCAAGGAGGAACTGCTTGGAGTGGAGAATTTTTATGTCCAAGCATCCAAATAGTAAGTGGACTATATTATTCAGTGCACCTCTGCATAAAGCACGCAATTCTTTTATCCAATAGGCCATTTGGGTTTTATTCTGTATGATAAAAGACAGTTATCCTGGTCAAAAACCAAAGTGATGGAGATCATACAAAAGGACCTCCTGAGTTATGTGAGCCTAAATATGCATAGCCCCCAATACAGCCTCAGTGGGCCTACAGAGTTTTTACATCATTCCTCAGAAATATTCTAAAGAATAGAGTGTGCATTTTATTATATCGGAAACCATAACTCAAAAACAAAAGCTTTTCTCTGAGTACTAATATGCTTTTTTTTATAGCTTTATAGACTCCTTGTCCTTCCGAAACTGCTTAGCCTAGAAGACAGCAATAAAGTGATGACAGCATAACTATCCTTACAGGCCTAATAAAACGGTGAAGAAATGTGTTATGTCAGATATGACAGTTTAGCTATTTTATGGAATTGCCTATGATTTTTTTTATTTCATAGTCTGCGTGACAACAGTGACAGCTTGAAATTCATTGGCTGATATACACAACACTTTCACTCTCCTTCCCCATACACAGCAGTCTTATTACTCTCCTTCCCCACCCTCTTTCCCCATACACAGCAGTCTTATTACATCTTTCCGATGATGAAAAAATGGTTAAAAAAAGTATCTATACTCCAAAATTAATTGTTGCTCTCGATTCTTGCTGCAGGTTATCACATAATCAAAGGCTTAGGAAAAACCATTTGGGTGACCAAAGGCTGGAAAATGGTCAACTGATTTTTTTGCCTTGTTAGCTAGCCTGATAAACACAGTAAACCAGCAACAAGATTATACTGCCGTCCCTTCCTAGTGTCTGCTCACAAAATTTGTTTATTTCCAGAATGGCCTTTGTGTTCCATATATTCATGCAAATTTTTAATGCAAGCAGCAACTAGACTTTTGCAGTCGCCATGCAGCATGCCCCTTTCTGCTTCCCTCACTCTATATTGGTTAGGGCACCTATGTCAAACACAAGGCCCGCGGGCTGAATCCGGTCCCCCAGGCCATTTAATATAAATATACAACTGGCTTTTTGGATGCAACCATAATGCTGATGCAGCCCACAATGAAATTCAGTTTGACACCCCTGGGTTACGGAGACAACCCATCATATTTTGCAACCAACAGCCATGCGAGTTTTACCCTGAAATCAATCTGGGAGTACCCATAGAGCCACTCAGGATCCAGGTCCAGGCTGTACATTGCTAGAGCTTTTACTGCCTACTGAATTTCTAACCTTTGGCAGCTGAACAACAGAGGTGGGGCTTAGCATTGGGAAGGCTATGACTTAATATTTTTGTTATAGGTGATATCTCTGGCAGGTGATGCAGGTTATCTGAGGCGTAGCATCTAAGTGACAACTTGGTCTTCTCCACAGCACCCTATAAGTAATGATGGACCTGGTAACATTAGAGGCCGACGGACTACTTTGTTGCAAATTTGACACTAGGTTAGAACCCTGAGAATTGCCCCACCAAAGGGTCAAAGGGATAGGATGGCTACACTAAAGAGACAGGAAGACATATGGTAGGTGGTGTCCAGGCAGAGGTCAGGGTAGGTGGCAGGCAGAAAGTAGTGAGTGTCCAGGCAAAGGCTGAGGCAATCAGCAGGCAAGAGAACAATTTGTGTCCAGGCAGAGGTTGAGAAGGTGGCAGTCTAAGGCATAATAGGAACAAGCAGCACCGGCAACATGGACTGGAGACACGAACAGAGTCAGGCAATCTAGGTCAACAGGAAATCAGAAACAACAGCAATCTAACACACAATGTAGCTGGCAAGAAGACACAGCACTGGCCACCTCAAAGGAAAGTATTTAAATACCCTCCATGGCCAGTGAGCATACCCAGCATCAGGGATGCATGCCAATGTTTGCTGACACACACTAAAGCACATGTGCACGCACATGCATGCAAATTGCTGTAGACACACAGGGCGGGCCATGCCCCAGCTGTAAAACATGGATCCTAGAGTTACGATATTTTAGCAAAAGCTGGAGCTCCATGTACAGTGTGGACCCAACATCCAAGTGGGCTCCAATTAAAAAACAGGAATGGATTTGTAGACTAAAGCTGGCCATAGACATTTCCAATCTCAGCCTGGTCAGCAGGGACCGGCCAAGACCATGTATGGGCAAAACTGATTGTACCCAAGTTGATTGAGCAATAAACCTGTCAGATTTTTTATGTGATTATTGCCAGTGGCTATAGCCACTAGCAATAATTACTGTGTGTTTTCCCGTGCCCCCTCTGCCGGGAGAACATAATAGCTCTGCTGCAGGGTTTCCTTTATCAACACTGTTGATCATCTATGGCCAGCCTAATAGAGGTACTAGAAGACACCACAAAGTGTTGGCCACCAAAGTTTAGCTTTGTTGTTACTTTAGAAAATTGAGTACTGTCTGTGATACTTTTTTTATTTGCACTAACATACAATTTTTCAGGACAAGCTTTCGGGGTATGTCCCCTTCTTCAAGGTCCAAGCAGTACTGCTTGGACCTTGAAGAAGGGGACATACCCCGAAAGCTTGTCCTGAAAAATTGTATGTTAGTGCAAAAAAAAAAAAAAGTATCATGTACAGTACTCAATTTTCTCTGTCACAATTGCACTAATACGGCTACAATCAAATCAAGTTGTTACTTTAGAAACTTTTTAGGTCACATGAGGTTCACTTTGACCCCAGGGCAAGCAAAGGACTATTGTAACCCCGTGACATAAGACCTCAGTGCAAGTCAAAAATGCTTAAAGCGGAACTAAACCCATGGATTTAATGGTTTCAAAGAACAGTAAAATTCCCGGCATGTCAGGAATGCTTACTGTCACATTTGTTTGTGCTCTCAACCAAACTGTCAAACCATGAAACGGCTGGTGTCATAACTAATCACATCTGTAGGGGCTAAGATGGCAGCTTCCTTGAGCAAAAAGGATAGGAGGGTTTAGTTCCGCTTTAGGAATATTTATCTGCTCAAGTTTCTAAAAGGTCATGGAATTATTTTGGTTTGGAATTGAATCTTCTGTTGCGCTAATCACGGAGGATGGGACTTGTCAGATCTTTTGTAGCGTTTGGCAAACATTTGGATGAATATAGCCATTAGTTAGAGTATTTGAAAGCCTTTCCCTTTTATAATGTATCCTAAATCAGTTATGCTACAATTCAGTGGGCAGGAAAGTTATTACCGTAGTGCAGGGAGCCACCCCTGGAGTGGTGGAAGGGTGTGTATTAGGTTTACGGAGTGCAGATTTAGGTGTATCCCATGACTGGTACCAGGTGTGCTCTTCATGTTTTAACCTGTGTAATGAGGGCGTCAAGGGGGCATTTCAGGGTGTGTGAAAAGTTCATTCCTGTGAATTCTTTATTATTATATAAAGAGCAATATACCTTCAGGCTTGTCAATTCTTGGTTATTATATAAAGTTCAAAATAACTGCATTAGGCAAAAAGCATCAAATTAAATTGTACTCCGAGGAGCTCGTACTACAGAATCTGTCAGTATGAGGCTGCATTAAGTATAATGAAATGTTACGGGGCTTATTTGATACCTTTTATAAAGAGCAACAGTATGTAGTAACCATGGCAACCAGCGTATATTGGGATTTTGCAGGTTTTAGTAGGCAGATTAGGAAAGCTGATTTCCGACCTGTGGCAAAAGGTTACCGCACTTCACTGCAATCGTTTCACTGTAGATAAGAAAAAATTTCTAACTGCAGGGGTGGAAAAAAAATGAAAGGATCTATCCAGCCAATGATGCTGACATAGGACCAGATTTCCCTGTTCTTGGGTCCCCCACTTAAAACTCCTGGCTCTTTCCTCCTGCCGAGTGCCCCCATAGCAAGCAGCTGGCTACTGTATGGGGGCACCTGATCAGGCTAACTCCCGAGCCGCTGCTCTGTGTGTCTATTCACACATGGAGCAGAGTTTGACCCTACCCCTGCTCTTTCCTCATTGGCTCACTGGCTGTGATTGACAGTAGCGGGAGCCAATGAGGAAGAGACCCGGGAGGGCCACTGCTCTCATGCACAACGCTGGATAGAGATGGAACTCAGGTAAGTATTGGTGGGGCTGCTGCACACACAAGGATTTGAAGCCTTTACAACCACTTTCAACAATACAGTCTACCTACTACACCGTTTGGGCTCTCCTGCCTCTCCTTTTATGTTTCCTTTATTCGGTGGATACTTGAGTCTTTTTTTTTTACCAGCACATCTGAGGAATACCACCCCAAGAAAATTTTGGGTTGTCGTCAGAGCAGGAATAGAGGGGAAATCTTATATTGGGGACAGTAGTTCTGGTGACCTTGGTGACTATCAGGGTTTCCCCCGCGTTGGAGGGATTTCCTCACATTTCCTGCTTTGGCTATAGGACAGGAACTGAAGGGAAATCTCCCCAATGGGACACAGATGGTAAAAATAAAATTGACAGGGGTTATAACCCTCCCTTAAGCCTAGAACACTTAGGCGGAATGTCGGGCGACATCGGTCGGTTCAATAAAAACCAGCCGACATTTGACCCATGTGTATGGCAGCCGGTCCAGCAGCTGGCTTCTGTTGTACGTGCATGCTGGAAAATCAGCGGCCGACCGACTACCGATCAACCTGCTGGGTTAAGAAAAAAACTTTGGTGTGTACTAGGCAAACATATGCCTTTAGTTCTACTTTAAAATGGTTCTAAAGGCAGCTTCCCACCCAGGGTCCGCTTAAACTCCCCGGAGCCAAATCTCAATCCAGCAATTTGCACAAAAGCAGTGGCTCTCCTGGCTCCCTTGTCATTGTCTCAGAGACAATAGCGGAAGCCATTGGCTGTCAATCTCAGCCAGTGAGAAGGAAGTGGGGGGCAAGGCCAAACCGCGATCTGTGTGTTTATGCTGGCTCGGGAGCGAGCACGCATGAGTGTCCCCATAGCAAGTGGTTTGCTATGGAGGCACTTGGCAGGGGGGAGAATTTCAGGAGCGCCGACAGGGGACCGAAGAAGAGGAGGATCGGGGCTGCTCTTTGTAAAATCATTGCACAGAGCAGGAAAGTATAACATGTTTGTTATTTTAAAAAAGGGGGGGGGGGGGGACGCTCCTGTATCGAATTGTATTGTCCTGGCTTCCTTTATAATGTAAAGCTCTGTGCAAACTGTTGGCACAATATAAATCCTGTATAATAATAATCATAAAGGGTTGTTCATGTACTACCAATACGTCTACTATACACACTAGATTTTAGAGATTCACCCTCCATGTTCTCCAGGCCAGTGACCTCTTGTTGGAGATAGAAGCTCTGTGTACTTTTCTGTTTTTTTCTTTAGTGTTTGCTGTGTCATTCATACAGTGATTGTAGTCCGTTTATGGCTTCCTGAAACTGATATATTATGTACTTTATAATTGGTTACATGTTCCTGCTTCTGCTTTCACTACAACACACAGTAGATGACTTCTGGCATAAAAAACACAGAAAAGCATCCCATGTAAAATCTCTATACTGCTTATAGCAATCTACCCGACTCTATGCAATTTAAAAGCAAAGCCACGGAACTCGTATGCCGCGTACACGCGATCGGGATTTCGGTTGGAAAAAGATATGATGGCTTTTCTGACGGGATTTCGCTCAAGCTTGCCTTGCATACCCACGGTCACACAAAAGTTCGCTGAACTTTTGACCGTCAAGAACGCGGTGACGTACAATACTAAGACGAGCTGAGAAAATGAAGTTCAATGCTTCCGAGCATGCGTCGAATTGTTTCCGAGCATGCGTAGGAATTTTGCGCGTCGGAATTGCTACAGACGATCGCATTTTCTGATAGGAACTTTTTCCGACCGAAAAATTGAGAACATACCCTCAATCTTTTGCTGGCTGAAATTTGGCCAGCCAAAGGCTCTCATCGGTCTTTTGCTGGCCGAATTTCCGATCGTGTGTACATGCACTAGGCCTTTTGTGCAGATTGCTGCTTGAAAACCCTCAGCTTTTTCAGGCATACAGGCATTTTATTTTACTGATCTAAATACAGCCTATTGTTTTCAATAGGCCTATACACACAGATGCATAAACATGTACAGAGTATTTAATCAGTAAAAAAAAAAAAAAAATACAGAAATCTGAATTTCTGGTCAGTATTTTTATGTGTATACTCTCAAATACGCATAAATACACGCAAATGCCATGCTTTCTGCTTGTGAGTGCATAAACACCAACACGTGCAAATGAAATATACAGTCCATCCTTGCGTTTTTCTGCCAGGAATGTCTGGTGCTAATACATCAGGTACAAGAGGTGTTATATATATTTAACTAAGGCCCCTTTCACATAAGCATCATCCATTCTGTCAAGTTTTTTTTCAAAGACAAAACTGAATCAGTTTACATCAGTTTGCACATCCGTCTTCAGTTCAGTTTACATCAGTTCAAATAAGTTCTGTTCCGTTTACTTCCGTTTCTGCATCCATTTTTCTTAGCTGTTGCAGAGACCAATCAGAGGTGACAAAAGTATAAACAAAAAATATTTCTTGTCTAAAACAGACAAACAGAACAAATATAAACAAATGGCATTTGTTTACATTTGTTCAGATCCATCTTCAGCTTCATGCACACTAGCGTTTTATAAGCAAAAAACGCTGGAAGAAATGCTGGATAAAAAAATCTGGTAATAGCTTTCTTTAGTAGCATTATAATAGCGTTTTAGGAGCGTTTAGGAGTGTTTTAGCAGTTCCCTTGGAAAAAAAAAAAAAGGAAAAAAAAGCATAAAAACCTCTATTAGTAGCGTTTAGAAGCATTTAGGAGAGTTCCTGATGGAAAAACGCTCAAAGAAACTCTACAAAAACAATTTTCTGCTCCTAGACGCTAAATCTCAAAAAATGCTAATAGCCTAAAGTAGTGTGAATGGATACATAGGATATTAGCTTCTAGGAGCAGAAAAAATGCTAATAACAGCTTCTAGGAGCTTAAAAAAACACTAGTGTGCATGGAGCCCAAACAGAAAAGACCCTTTCACATTATGGGTCCAATCAGGGACACCTGTCAGTTTTTCAGGCAGACCTGGACCCTTTGGACCAGCGGATGTAAATGGCCTTGTGTCTGTTTATACTTGCCTACCTCCAATGCGATTGGAGGGAATTCAGGTACAAATGGACAGTGGAGTCCGTTTACACCAACCACTCTATAAAGCAGAGTGGGCTCAGTTTGTGTCCGCTCTATATAAACTGAGCGGACATGGACCTGTCATCCACCCTCTCTGCTTAGACTATTAGTGGACCAGCAGACAGATTCCCTGCTGATCTAATTGGAATCTGACCCATCTGAAAGAGGGCAAAAGGACACAGCCTTGTTCCATTTAAAAAAACAGTTGAAAAAAACAAGAGCTGAACGGACATGGATGTAGGTTGATCTACCCACCCATAGACATATATTGTGGTTCTGTCTGGATCCTTCTGAAAAATTGAAAGACAGATCTAGACTGAACGTCCATGTGAAAGGGGCCTGTGATGGACCACCTGGTACCCTGCCTGGATGCTGCTGCCAAGATACAGCTTCCTCCACTCTGGAACCAGGAGCCAGATATTATAGCTGAGCATTGCTCCCAAGAACTAGACGACACTAGCTTAGGTGCAAACTGGAACTGACTTTACTGTAAATTCACACATAACATACCACACAAGATTAGGTAAGAGCTTGATCCCATTATCCTAAACAATGCAAACTGTAAACAATAATATCATTAGCACATCTAAGGAACAGCCAACATAAACAAACAGTAATATATTTAAATAGTAAGCTAAATTACCAACAGCGACAAGCCTAGGTGACTCAGGTCAGTGCCCACCCAGACAGTTCAGTACCAGTTCTCAAGAAAGATGGCCCAGGGCTATCCAAATCTCATTAACCAGCTTTCACTTGTGTAATCTGCACACTTGACAAGTCTTCATAAGACAAAACTCATACAATGTTCCAGCAGTCTGAAAAAGTGGAATTAATTTATCTTCATAGATCTCGAGGGATATTGTTGATAAATATTTCTCTGGAGTGGAGAAGCTTCTCCAAACCAGTCTGCAGAAGGGCCACCTTATCTCCTCTGACCATTAACCTGTACAAGAATAAGATTACACCTTTCCATTCACTCCAGAAGGGAAGCTTTATTGTCTTTATTCAGAGAATTAATCCAAGCCTCGCTCTCAGCGTTCATCTCGTTGTTGTCATCATTACAGAAAGATCTGCTGTCTCCATGGGATCAGAAGCTGAACTGACTTCTTTTTCCATGCTCTGACCGGGAGAAGCAGACAAAACCCCCAGTCTCCCCCATGGGCCATAATCAGTGGGTAGAAGGCTAGCCCAGGGGCGGACTGACCATTGAGCGACTCAGGCACTGCCCGAGGTCCCTGGGCCACTAGGGGGCCCCATCAGGGTTGCCAGCCTCAGTAAAACCAGGGACAGCATGTATAAAACTGTTTTTTTTTACATCTGTGTATACTGTGTGTACATGTATGTGTATACTGTGTGATTGTATACTGTGTGTGTTTATACTGTGTGGCCCCATAATCTCTGATTGCCTGGGGGCCCCATTTATCCTATTGCCCGGGGGCCCCATGAGTTTTCAGTCCGCCCCTGGGCTAGCCCCTAGTTTCCTCCAAAAGCCTCTGTCCCAGCCTAATACAATAATGTCAGCACTGGGTTTAGGGAACTCAGGTCAGAAGTGCTCAGGTGTGAATGGGGCCTCAGAATATCTAAACAGTGACTGCATCTGATTGGCTGCAGTTAGCCCCGGTTCACACTGGGACGACTTGTCAGGCGACCTAGGTCGCCTGACAAGTAGCGTCCCGTTCAGTACAATGGAACCGTTCTAAGGGGAGCGACGCAAGTCGCTCCGACTTAGAAAAAGGTTCCTGTACGACTTCGGGGGCGACTTGCATAGACTTCTATACAGAAGTCGTTTTGCAAGTCGCCCCGGCAGTCGCGTGCAGGTCGCCTCGGTGAGGTGACCTGCAAGTCGTGCCGCCTCTGGTGTGAACCGAGGCTTACTGTTCAGGGGAGAATGTCCTACCCAGATCCTTCAATTTCAGACTGAATTTTGTGGGGCCGGATGGTGTTGACGGTGCCAGCCATGTATCGAATTTTAGTCAATTCAGCAGGAATTGGCCAAAATTTGGGCTGTGTATGGCCAGCAAAGTCTAGCCAGTTAGATTGGGTTAGGAGCTGGGGAGAAGAAGATGCTTGGCTTATGGATCAGGAAGTGTACAGCAGACCTTGAATACGTGTTTTTGTTACATCTCCAATACAAAATTAATTTGACTTCCATCAGAAGACTAAGGGAGGTGGTCAGAGCATTACTAGAGATCAGGAAGGCTTGCATTTTTCCTGACATTCTATTAATATCTGCTTATAAAGCAGGGATAAATAGAGATAAGCTGGTGTTCTAAATGACTACCACATATGCTGTAATGGAGAGATCACTCAGTATTTACGGAATGGTGAACATGCCAACTCCCCCTCCCCCCCATGTATCAGGTGACTGGCGGCACTCTTCTGGACAGAACCAAACTGTTCATTGAATGAGCTGCACAATGATAGTAATTACTATAATTTGTCTTACGGTTACCATTGATACTGAAATGCACATATCATTGTAGCTTGTCCTGGCTATGTCAGCTTGCAAACCAGCCAAGTCCATCTCTACCACTAGAAAATAAGAGAAGGCTGGCATCTAATAAAGAGTCAATGGAGCCGTGTGCTGTTTGGCATGAAAATAGAAGGGTTTGATAACAAAGAAATACCATAGGAGGGGATGAGGAATTAGGTGCTTTGAATGAGATGAGAATTTTTAATGGTATGGTGGAGAAGCTATCGGGTCTAGTTAAAGGCACTAAGCCATAGAAACCAGAGCATTAATGGCTGTGTAAAAACTATGGAGATACAGTATCTCACAAAAGTGAGTACACCCCTCACATTTTTGTAAATATTTTATTCTGTCTTTTCATGTGACAACACTGAAGAAATGACACTTTGCTACAATGTAAAGTAGTGAGTGTACAGCTTGTATAACAGTGTAAATTTGATGTCCCCTCAAAATAACTCAACACACAGCCATTAATGTCTAAACCGCTGGCAACAAAAGTGAGTACACCCTTAAGTGAAAATGTCCAAATTGGGCTCAAAGTGTCAATATTTTGTGTGGCCACCATTATTTTCCAGCACTGCCTTAACCCTTTTGGGCATGGAGTTTAGCGGTTTAGACATTAATGGTTGTGTGTTGAACAGGATTTATATAGCGCCAACAGTTTGCACAGCGCTTTACAATGTGGGGGGCAGTACAATTACAATACAGTTCAATACAGAAGGGACAGAAGGGCCCTGCTCATGGAGCTTACAATCTAAAGGGAGGGTGAGGTGGTACAAAAGGTAATAGTTGCGGGGGATGATCTGATGGAGGTGGCTCGCGTGTAGTTCTTAGCTGGAGGTGGGATAGGCTTCCCTGAAAAAAAAAGAGTTTTCAGGGATTGCCTAAAGGCGGACAGGGTAGGGGCTGACCGGACATACTGGAGCAGGGAGTTCCAGAGGATGGGACAGGCTCTGGAGAAGACCTGGAGGCGAGCATGGGAGGAGGTAACAAGAGAGCTAGAGGGCAGGAGCTCCTTGGAGGAGCAGAGAGAACTGTTTGGGGCGATATCTGTAGATGAGGTGGTGATGTAGCTGGGGGCAAGGTTGTGGATGGACTATGGGCACAAGTCAGATAGAAGTCACCTTGAAGTATTACAGGAACCTTTTCTAAAGTCGGAGCGACTTCAGTAGTGTTAATTAAGGCAGCTCTCATTGACTAACATGAGATTTCACATGTCATACGACTTGGGGTCTCACAAGTCGAATCTCCCAAGTCGCGGCAGTGTGATCTGAGCCTTATCCCAAAGGAATCAGCTATAACTAATTATAAAGCATAAACTGGAGATTGGCTTCAATATATGTTTAGTGTATCTAAAACTGCTAGTACATTTAACACTACCACCCCCCAACTGACAATGCTGCTTTGCTTCTTACGCTCATTACTCCAGAGCAGTGTTTCTCAACTCCAGTCCTCAAGGCGCACCAACAGGTCATGTTTTCAGGATTTCCCTCAGATGAAACAGCTGTGGTAATTACTAAGGCAGTGAAACTGATCAAATCACATGTGCAAAATAGTGGAAATCCTGAAAACATGACCTGTTGGTGCGCCTTGAGGACTGGAGTTGAGAAACACTGCTCCAGAGCGTAGTCTCACTAATACAGGAGGTGTGTCACTGGCCTATACACCAGGTGAAAACAGAGGGGGGAAAAAGCCAAAGAAATAAAAACTGATGCAGTCACCACATTTAAATGATTGGCAAGCTGCAAAAGAATACATATGGTTTATTACCGCTGTAAGGGCTCAGTTCACCAAAAGAATATTTTAGGCCTGATTCACACCTATGCATTTTTAGTTCTTTTTGCATTTTGCACTACAGTCCATTTAACATGGTTTCCTATGTGCAAATCTGCAAAATGCAAAAAGCACTAAAAATGCATAGGTGTGAATCAAGCCTTAAGACGCTTACACACGATCGGATTTTCCGACGGGAAATGTGTGATGACAGGCTGCTGGTGGAAAATCTGACCGTTTGTATGCTCCATCAGACAATTGTCGGATTTTCAGCGGACAAATGTTGGATGGCAGGCTTTAAAAAATTTTCCGCAGACAAATGTCTGTTGTTTGATTTTCCGAGCGTGTGTACACAAGTCCGTCGGACAAAAGTCCAAAGTACAAACACGCATGCTTGGAAGCAAGGACGAGCCAGAAGCGGTCGGTCATGTAAACTAGCGTTCATAATGGAGAATTAACATTCGTGACGTGGCAAATTATGAAATCTCCAAATGCAGCGCAAAATTCTCTTCTTTAATGGGATAATAATGAATCTGCTTTGCTGGTGATACTGATGGAGTTATTGCAAACAAATGTTCTATTTTATTTTCTAGTGATATCAAGAATAATATTATTATGCTTGTTTTTTTTTTTTTTTGGTGCAAGTTACCACAACACCATTATCCTGTAGTTTTTAGGATCAAAGATACAACTATGTTGGTGTCCCTTGTTAATTTTACATTGTATTTTTTAAAATGTAACTGCCTACTCCCAAACTGTCATTTGAAGTAAAACACATAGCCAAGTATTATTCTACACATATTTTTTATTATGCATTAAAAAAGAAAACAAATAAAATTAGACATGCTATCTGCCAAAAGAACTTAACCAAAAAGTGCATTCTATGCATCCAAAAATATAGAAAATATATCAAATCAAATCATTATTCAACCAAAAAATAAAATAAAAGCCTCATGCATGTTTCCTGCTTCTTAATATAGGGGGTCAACAATGCCAAGAGTTTGTGAAAGCAGGGGTCCGTCATCCGGAGATAATTCCTAAAATCATCTGGATTATTCTCCTGGAGCTCCCGCAGCAAAGGCATATGACATAATTGGTCACGATTAATAAAGCAACCAGTTTTTGGTCCAAGAAATCCTCCTCCTCCTGTTCCTGGAATTGGGTCAGAGCAATAACTCCAAGGCCAATAATAAATAACACGTTCTCTCCACTGATTTTGCAACATGGCAGACGAACGGCCATTCAGAAACGAACTGAAAAGTGCGTAATGAAAAGTGCGAAATGAAAAGCGCGAATCGACACTCACCAAACTTCTACTAACATGAAATTAGCAGAAGGAGCACAAAGGGTGGCGCCTGACAATTGAACTTCCTCTTTTTCGGCTCGTAGTTCGTATAGTATGTTACTACGTTAGTGTTTTGTTGGCCGACAATTGTGTAGCGTTTGTATGCAAGACAAAATCCAGGCACACGCCTTTGGACAAAAGTCAGAGGTTTTGTCTGCAGAAATTCCGATCGTGTGCACTTTAGAGTCTGTTGGATGCTGCAGAGTTAAACCGTCTAACAGTTTCTTCCATGTCTTGGGACTGAATTGGTGAGAGCTTCACACCTGCTGTGGCCATTATTAGGACTCCCGCTCTCCCTGCTGAATTTTTTACTTATTTTATATTATGGAAAATTTAACAGGAGGAGCTGAAAGACACAAAGGTGGGTGGTATATACAATGACATTATATTGTAAGTCCATCTCTTTTACACTTCATGCCCCTTTGGCTAATGTCTACCTTTTTTTTTTCCTTAAAAAAAATGTAGATATGCTTTGATCTGCAGTGGTTCTTAGGTCCTGAACATACACAGAAAGCTTTGTGTTACAAAAAGCCCTTTGTAGCTTTATATGGCTGAAATTTGATGCAAATGATATTCTTTGCACAACCTGTACATCCAAAAACAAAATGCAGGCTCAGCTTTTCATATCATTTTCTAACAAATATGTTTCCATTATTTGCACGGTTCTGTACTGGAAGTGTTAAGAGGTGATTCAAACACTTTGTTGGCTGGGTAGCTTAATGGGTTGCCTACGTTACATGTAGGTTCAGGGAGCTACTGAGGTTTTGTCCAGGACAATGCATTTAACAATTCCATTTTAATTTTAGCTATCTTTTAAAGCAGTTGTCTCCAAACTATGGTATGTGGGCAGGATGTTGCCCTTTGCTTGCCTGTATCTGGCCCTTGGAGCAATATTTCTCTCACTGATATCAGGCGCTATTCTTTCCACTGGTGTCGACAATGGGGAATAATTCCTCCTATAACAATGGGAAATAATTCCTCCTATGACAATGGGGAATAATTCCTCCTATGACACCAAAAAATGGGCCACGATACCTCCTATGGATACCAATGATGGGGCACTATTCCTCCTACTGAAACCAATGATGGAGCACTATTCCTCCTACTGAAACCAATGATGGGGCACTATTCCTCCTACTGAAACCAATGATGGGGCACTATTCCGCCTACTGAAACCAATGATGGGGCACTATTCCTCCCACTTTTACCAATGATGGGGCATTATTCCTTCTACTAATACCAAGGATGGGGCACTATTCCTCCCACTGATACCATTATAGGGTACTATTCCTCCTACTGAAACCAATGATGAGGCACTATTCCTCCTACTGAAACCAATGATGGGGCACTATTCCTCCTACTGAAACCAATTATGGAGCACTATTCCTCCTAAAGAAGCCAATGATGGGACAATATTTATTTTACTGAAACCAATGATGGAGCACTATTCCTCCTACTAAAACCAATGATGGGGCACCATTCCGCCTACTGAAACAAATGATGGGACACTATTCCTCCCACTAATATAAAGAATGGGGCACTATTCCTCCCACTTTTATCATTGATGGGGCACTATTCCTTCCACTAGTACCAAGGATGGGGCACTATTCCTCCCACTAATACCATTATGGGGTACTATTCCTCCTACTGAAACCAATGATGGGTCACTGTTCACCTACTGAAACCAATGATGAGGCACTATTCCTCCTCCTACTGACCATAGGCGCTATATACTTTTACTCCCAACACCACCAAGCCTCCCACTGGCCACAATCCAATCACGTTAAAATTTGTAGATCACTGTTTTAAAGCAAAGCTGTGCTTTCCCCATTCCACAATGCATTGGAAAGTTACGCACTGCCCCATACCCAGAAATAATAAGCTTACCACTGTACCTGCTATACTGTAAATCTGTTACTTTGCTGCAGATATGCAACGCACGTGGTCATTTTCCTATAATGGCTAAATCGAGAAAAGTATCTACAACCTTTTACACAATCTGCTTATGGTCTCTTAATGTTTTTGTGCCATCAGTGGCCTCAGTATCTAAATATATTAATAAACTGGTCAAGTTATTATCCAGACAAGGACCTCTGGCTAAAAAACATATTAAATTATGGTTATGGTCTGGGTTTGCTTAGATGAGAAGGCCACAAGCTCTGGGGAAAGTTGTTGGTGATAGAACATGGGTATCTCTAACAGAGGTTCTAACCCTTTTCTGCTCTGTCTGAAACATTTTGGCTAGAGTTCCACTCTAAGCACACGTGTTCAACAAGCAGAGAGAAGACTTCTTGTCTGTGCCTTTAGGGACACTGACCTAATTCATTACATTTTCTTCAGCGTTTAAGGTTCATGCACAAGTCACATTCCAAATAAAGACATATGTAAATATGAAGTGTCATCATGGGATGTTCCTGTGTACAACATGGGAGCCAAGAAAATATGTGTGTGTATATTCTGTATATATTCAGCCCAATTTAAACTGTATTCAAGTTTTAAAAAAACTTATGTCTACTGTATATTTAGCTTGAAGAACTCCTATCACTTGTATATCAGCTTCCAAAACCACCACCAACCACTTCAGCTCTCATACCTGTATACACCTTACAAACTAGAGCTATTTCCACTATGAGCCTGTTTATTTGGCGATAACTTGTAATTACTTAAAGCGGAAGTAAACCCATCCATAAAACAGTTTCATTTCTGGCACGTGCCGGAAATGTAACACTCCCATTGGTTGTGCTCTCAACCAAACTGTCAAACCATCCAATGGCTGGTGTCATAACTGATCACATGTGGAGCATCATGGAAGTTGTAGATTAAACAGATAGGAGGGTTTACTTACACTTTAAAGCTGAAGTTAAAGTTACCTCCCTGCTTCCTCTCTCCTTCCAACAAAATGCCAATTAATTTTTTTATAATAAAACCTTGCCATTTTCATAGTAAGGGGGACATCATTGTATGAAAATCACTGTCCCCTGGAACTCCATATGCCAACCAAAAGGGAACCCAACCATGCTCTATGATCTCAATAGGAAATCAGGAAGATCTTCCCACACCAATGATCTTTGTAATCAAGCCCATATTGATTAAAATTTTAGAGAGGCACAGCCCTAGGTGGGGCTGAAGTGAGCTATATCTGGGTTTGATAAAGTTGCTTATGATTTGACGTCATCGTTGTGCAACTTCTGCTTTTCTTCCCGTTTTTATCACATACCTCTTTTTAAACCTAATGACATTATCACTGTGTTTCTGAGCTTTTCTATGCAATGCAGGTAGACCATGGATGGTGGGAGGAGCCACCAGGGTGCTGTACACTTATTAGTCCTCTCAAGAGCCCTCATCCCTTAAGCCGGCCATCGATGGAGCAATTTTCTTCTGTGGTTGCAGGAAAGCAAATCGCTGATTCCGCTGGAATCATATGACAAATAATCATATGACAAATCCAACAGACTGGTTGTACCCAAGTTGATTAATTCATCAACTTGGGTACAATCAGCCTGCCCATACATAGTTACATAGTAGGTGAGGTTGAAAAAAGACTCAAGTCCATCAAGTCCAACCTATGTGTGTGATTATATGTCAGTATTACATTGTATATCCCTCTATGTTGCGGTCGTTCAGGTGCTTATCTAATAGTTTCTTGAAACTATCAATGCCCCCCCGCTGAGACCACCGCCTGTGGAAGGGAATTCCACATCCTTGCCGCTCTTAGAGTAAAGACCCCCCAAACGTAGTTTAAGGTCAAACCTCTTTTCTTCTAATTTTAATGAGTGGCCACGAGTCTTGTTAAACTCCCTTCTGCAAAAAAGTTTAATCTCTATTGTGGGGTCACCAGTATGGTACAATTTTGGCCAGTCCCTGCTGAACCAGCCAAGAATCAAACTGTCTATGGGCGGCATTAGGCTGGCCATAGATTTTTGCAATTTTCATGGGTTGAAGGAAATAAAATCGTTTGATTACCCCATCAACACAGTCAGTGTTGATGGGGGAACCTTCCCACTGAGCTATTGTATTCTGAAAGTGGAAAGTATCCCTGCCACCAGAATACAAAGATCACTGCAGGTGGCTGCAGCCACCAGTAGTGATCGCACACAAAAAAAAAACAGGCTGGTTGTACTGAAGTCCATCGTATGAATGACTTCAGTACAAACAGCTTGCACACAGATGGATTGAAATTCTTCTGGTTCTGCTGAATTTCGATCGGTCTATGGCTGGCTTTATACAAGCAGTGGGCTGGCTCTTGAGAAAAGGTACCCAAATATTAAAACACTTTGATGTGCAGGTTCCAGTCTGGAGGAGTGGATGTTCTGTGGGCAGGTGCATTTGCACGGTAAAGGCCACTTGTGACGCTGAGCCTCCATTGTTGCAATAACGAATATCCAATCTGAGAAAGGGGCAGGCCAAGAACAGTAAGGCTGGAGAGGAAAGCATTAGATCAGTGATTCTCAATCAGGGTTCCTCCAGATGTTGCTGGGGGTTCCTTTAGCATTGAGCAATTTGCCTCTCAGATAAGTTCCCACTGACACCATTGATCTTTTTAGCTATCTGTAAGGAGTTCTTCCCAATGACCATAAGTGTAAGGCCTCCATCCACTGACCGACACACTATTGTATCCTGAGTTGTAGATTTAAATTTTTTAGCAGAGGTTCCCCGATACCGGAGAACTATTTCAAGGGTTCCTCTGTGTTGAAAAGGTTGAGAAAGGCTGCATTAGATGATGCTGGTCTTCCTCCAGCCAGGAAATGAGGCGGGCTCTATTTGACTTTCTGCAGCTTTTAATGCATACTGTCAGAACCTTACAGTGTGCATTGAAATCAAAGCAAGCATATTCAGTACAGCCTGTACAAAATTGAAGGCAAGGCAGTTCCACATTAATCTAGTTACAGCAGGGCCGTCTTTAATATTGATTGGACCCTGGGCAAGCATTTTCTTAGGGCGCCCCCCCATGCAAATTTTTTCTCTACCCCAACATTCCAAAAAGCAAAAACACATAAACGTATGTATTGAATTGTATTGTAACTGTACTGTCTGCCCTCATGTTGTAAAGCGCTGCACAAACTGTTGGCGCTATATAAATCCTGTATAATACTGATTGATGATGGGGAGGGGGGGGGGGGGGATAGAGGAGTCCAGGATGATGGGTGGAGGGGGGGGTAGCAGAGTGCAGGATAATGGGGGGGATAGGGGAGTCCAGGATGATTGAGGGGGGAATGGGAGAGTTCAAGATGATCCACAGCTCACCTTTGTACCCCCCTCCATCCACAGCTCACCTCTGTATTCCTCTCCATCCACAGCTCACCTCTGTACCCCCTCCATCCACAGCTCACCTCTGTACCCCCCTAATCCACAGCTCACCTCTGTATTCCTCTCCATCCACAGCTCACCTCTGTACCCCCTCCATCCACAGCTCACCTCTGTACCCCCTCCATCCACAGCTCACCTCTGTAACCCCCTAATCCACAGATCACCTCTGTACCCCCCTCCATCCACAGCTCACCTCTGTATTCCTCTCCATCCACAGCTCACCTCTGTACCCCCTCCATCCACAGCTCACCTCTGTACACCCCTCCATCCACAGCTCACCTCTGTATTCCTCTCCATCCACAGCTCATCTCTGTACCCCCCTAATCCACAGCTCACCTCTGTACCCCCCTCCATCCACAGCTCACCTCTGTACCCCCCTCCATCCACAGCTCACCTCTCTACCCCCTCCATCCACAGCTCACCTCTGTACCCCCCTCCATCCACAGCTCATCTCTGTACCCCCCTCCATCCACAGTTCACCTCTGTACCCCCCTCCATCCACAGCTCACCTCTGTACCCCCTCCATCCACAGCTCACCTCTGTACCCCCCTCCATCCACAGCTCATCTCTGTACCCCCCTCCATCCACAGTTCACCTCTGTACCCCCCTCCATCCGCAGCTCACCTCTGTACCCCCCTCCATCCGCAACTCACCTCTGTACCCCCCCCATCCACAGTTCAGCTCTGTACCCCCCTCCATCCACAGCTCACCTCTGTACCCCCCTCCATCCACAGCTCACCTCTGTACCCCCCTCCATCCACAGCTCACCTCTGTACCCCCCTCCATCCACAGCTCACCCCTGTACCCCCTCCATCCACAGCTCACCTCTGTACCCCCCTCCATCCACAGCTCATCTCTGTACCCCCCTCCATCCACAGTTCACCTCTGTACCCCCCTCCATCCACAGCTCACCTCTGCACCCCCCTCCATCCATCCACAGCTCACCTCTGCACCCCCCTCCATCCACAGCTCACCTCTGTACCCCCCTCCATCCACAGCTTACCTCTGTACCCCCCTCCATCCACAGTTCACCTCTGTACCCCCCTCCATCCACAGCTCACCTCTGTACCTCCCTCCATCCACAGCTCACCTCTGTACCCCCCTCCATCCACAGCTCTATCTTTTGCACTGTGTTAAAGACAGCCCTGAGTTACAGTATGTATGTGAAATGTTTAATGCTGTGGACTTTGACCTACTGACATGCAGCCCTGACAGAATGGAAAATAATAGCTAAATATATAATACTATAAGGATTTATGGATCTGTGAAGGAAATGAGAACAACGTCTGTGAATGCATATTTTCCATCCAATTTATTTCACATTGGTCACTCAGCAAGCAGATAAGCTCAGATAGCATGTGACATGGATGGTTTGCCCTCATGATTAGTTATTAGCAGTTATAAACATCCGCTTGTAGGAAAATGCTGCACATGTGATTTTTCACGCTGCAGATTCATGCATGCTCTGAGCTCTTTTTAGCTTTACAAATATGTTTATTTTAAAAGCATGAAAAAGTCTGTAGAGTGCTTGACTAAAGCAATGTAAAGTCACACGCAATCGCTAAATTGTTCAGCTGGGCCTAATGTGGCCATGCACACACAATTTTGATCATTTCAACCAACATTCAACTGTGAAAACCATCATATGGAACATGCAACCTACCACCATCTCTTCCATATTAATTCTCACATATAATATTTGTTAGTGGAAGGCTTCATTCATCCACTTGGCCTTTGAAAAAAAGTTGAATTTGAGAGAAAGTTTTCATGTGCAGGGCCAGCAAGACTGCTGAAGAGCGCCATTGTAGGACTATAGGCAAAAGGTTTTTTTGTTTTTTTTTAAGATTTGGATAGAGTAAGGGAGGGTTATAACCCCTGTAAGGTTTATGATATAGCTCCGCCCCTATATCTACCCACAGGACCTGTTTAGCTCTATAAAAGTCTGACTGAGAGCTACCTCCCCCATTCTCCTTTTTATCCTCAAAGATTAACACCTACAGGCAAACAGATCACCCACGAGTGGGGTGTCCGCAACTGGATCTTTTTGCCTCATCAATGAACTGCAAGGTGAGCCGGTTCCTCTCGCTCCCCCCTCATCCATTAGCGGAGGGGACGGGCGCCTTGACCCATCCTTGGGTTGTGCAACTAGCCTATGCCTTCCCTCCAATCTCTTTAATCCTGAAATTCCTGAGGAGATTGTTGACAGAGAATTTGACAGTCATCACAGTATTACCTTACTGGTCTCGCAGACCATGGTTCTCTCTGGCAATGGATCTCATTGTGTGCCCACCGATCACTCTGCCGGTGACTCCTCATCTCCTGACCCAAGGAGATATCCTACATCTGCAACCATCACGACTGGCAGCGGCCTGGAGATCGAAAGGCAGGGGATACAAGAGTTAGGATGTTCTCCAGAGGTTATTAGAAGTTTACAGAGTTCCAGAAAGGGGTCAACCAAAGTCATCTCCTCCAGAATATGGAATAGGTTCACAAGCTTTGCAGCTGTGAGGACAAAATGGAGATCTTGGGGGTTATTTCCTAAAGGCAACTCCACTTTGCACTACAAGTGCACTTGGAAGTGCAGTCGCTGTAGATCTGAGGGGGACATGCAAGGAAAATAAAAAACAGCGTTTTTGCTTGTACATGATTGGATGATAAAATCAGCAGAGCTTCTCCTCATTTCAGAGCTTCCCCTCAGATCTACAGCGACTGCACTTCCAAGTGCACTTGTAGTGCAAAGTGGATTTGCCTTTAGTAAATCAACCCCTTAGTTTTACCAGTAAACTGAGCTTATATAGTCAAATACAGTATTTGGAAGTCCATTTGACTGTTTTGATGTTGAATTTTAAAAGCATCGGCAAGGCTGCTGATCTCACAGGTTTGCTAATCTAACGGAACACTGCTGATTTTAAAATTCATCAAAATAGTTTGACAGGTTTCTAAATACTGTATTTATTATTATATTATATTATATTATATAAGCTCAGTTTACTGGTAAAAAATATGTGTGAAATGCCAGACTCCGGTGGGTGTATAAAGATGTCCGCTTGGCGACTTCAGACTGTAGGCTTACTACGGACGAGTGTGGGTGTACTAAGATGGCTGCGACGGAACGTCACTAAGGTTGCATTTTCTGATAGGTAGCAGCATCCTAATAGAACATCAGCTGTGGCTTTCTTGAGGAACCACAGCTGGCTTTTATTATACAGGATTTATAGCGCCAACCGTTTACACAGTGCTTTACAATATAAAAGGCAGACAATACAGTTATAATACATCTAAATACAAGAGGATTAAGAGGGCCCTGCTCAGAAGAGCTTACAATCTAATAGGGTGGGGCAGATGGTACAAAAGGTTGTAACTGTGGGGAATGAGCTGTTGGAAGTGGTAGGAGATTAGTTGGAGACGTGATAGGCTTTCCTGAAGAGAGGAGTTTTCAGGGATCGCCTGAAGGTAGCAAGAGTTAGACCCCTTTCACACTGGGGCGGTTTGCAGGCGGTATTGCGCTAAAAATACCGCCTGCAAACCGCCCCTAAACAGCCTCCGCTGTTTGTTCAGTGTGAAAGCCCGAGGGCTTTCACACTGAAGCGGTGCGCTGGCAGGACGGTGAAAAAAGTCCTGCAAACCGCTTCTTTGGAGCGGTGAAGGAGCGGTGTATTCACCGCTCCTAAACCGCTCCTGCCCATTGAAATCAATGGGACAGCGCGGCTATACCGCGGCAATACCCATTGATTTCAGCCGATTACAGCCGCGCTGTACGAGTGATTTTAACCCTTTTTCGGCCGCCAGCGGGGGTTAAAACCGCACCGCTAGCGGCCGAATACAGCTGCAAGAACGACGGTACAGCAGCGCTAAAAATAGCGCTGTTGTACTGCCGACGCCCCCACCGCCCCAGTGTGAAAGGGGCCTAAGGGATAGCCAGACAGGTGGAGGTAGCGAGTTCCAGAGGATGGGAGAGGCTCTGGAGAAATCCTGGAGACGAGCATGGGAGGAGGAGACGAGAGAGCTTGAGAGTAGGAGGTCTTGAGAAGAGCGGAGAGCACGCTTCCCACTGTGCATGCGTGACCTCATACAGCCGATTGTTAATCTCCCTGCAGCCCTCTGGGATATGTGAATTGTCCCGGAAGGCTGCGGGGGTTGGGCAAGGGAAGTCATACTTTTCTAGGTGAGGATTTCGGAAGTAGGAGCAGGTTACAATAGAAATTGGCATACACTGCTTCTCCCCCCAAAAAACAAACGTAGTTTATAGGCCAGGGGGAGGGAACGAACCAGTTGGACTTCACTTTTTGTGTGAATTTGCACTTTAATCTGGCATTTGTTCTGCACAGCTGATTGCCTTGCTAGCTAATTCGCTAAGGCTGGGTTCACATATGAGCCGCATGCGGCTCCCAGCAGGGGTCCGGTGCGTCCTGGTTCACCGTTTCAGGTCCGATTTCAGCTTTCAGCGTTTTTGGGCTGAATTTGGACCTGAAACGGACCAAAAGACGCACAGATCGCACTGGACCCGCGGCGGAGGTAGGTGAACTGGATCATTAGTGAGCCGGTCAAAATCTCCTGCTATTGCCAATTGGATGTGAATTCGCAATGGTGTGAACCCAGCCTAAAATTGCTGCTGTTATCTTCTGAAATGCCTTCAAGAGGATGGGTTTTACTTCCTCTTTTGCACCCCGCAAGGCCTGCAAATGAAAAGCATAATGGGCTAGTAGGGATGCACCGATACCATTTTTTTACAATAAGTACGAGTACCGATACTTTTTTTTTTTAGTACTCGCCGATACCAATTAATGATGCCTACTGCAACTGTTTTGTTTTCACTTCAGCTGTCAGCAATGGTACAAAGCATTGAAAAGTTATTTACAAATTACCGTGAATAGATTTTTTCTTTTTAATTTTGCGCTTTTTCAATGTGAAATGTGTAAATATATGTTAATAGACATGTGTAAAAATATTAACTAACAAACAAAAAATGTTCATTGTTTATCGTTTATAAAATAGAAGTGAACAAAAAAAAAAGAAGCAGGAAAATAATAATTAAAAGGAGGAGAATAGGGAGTTAATTAAAGGCTGATTAGAGTAAATTAGGGGTTAATAGGGAGTTAAACAGAGGAACATTTGTTCATCCCTTTGATCTGCAGATGAAGAAACAGAAAGATACAAAAAGAAACAATGTTTCTTTTAATTTTAGAGTTTCAGGGCTGAGCAATGTTGTTAATAAACAATTGCCGGCTGCTTTTTTTTTTTTTTGACAGCTCCAATTATCTTCTTTAACACTTCAGCTGTCAACAGGGGAGACCCACTGACAGCTCAAAGAACCGAGCCTGAAAGTATCGGTTTCAGGTATCGGTGCATTTGCATGAGTACTGATACTTGTGCAAATACTCGGCACCGATACCGATACTAGTATCGGTGCAACTCTATGGGCTAGTATGCATCGCATACTAGCCCATTATTCGACACTTACCTGCAAACGAAACCCGCGCTGTCCCCTGAGCAGGCTGCGTCCATCTTCGCCCCTCTTCCTTCCGGGGCCTTGTGCGCGGGAGCCGTCAGTCACAGCACACGCTGGGGGAAGAAACGGCACGGTGGTCCATTTCTTCACAGGGCATGCGCTGATAAAGACATCGGGGGACTACAAGCGAAATATCTCCTAAACGGCGCACGTTTAGGAGATATTTCCACTACCTATAGGTAAGCCTTATTCTAGGCTTACCTATAGGTAAAAGTCAACAAAAAGGGTTTACAACCACTTTCAATTTCCACCTGTGAAAAGACAAGCTACCATATATACTCGAGTATAAGCCGAGTTTTTCGGCACATTTTTTTGTGCTGAAAATGCCCCCCTCGGCTTATACTCGAGTTGAGCACTTTTCTGCAGCAGAGAATGACATTTTCCGAACCGACTTTGGGGCCCCGTATCTCGGGGCCACTTGGCGCTAGGAACCCCAAATTTGGTGTGCAAACCCAGTGGGACTAGCACTACAACATATCCAAGCTGGGGTTCCTAGCCCCAAGTGGCCCCGAGATACAGGGCCCCAAATTCAGTTCGGAAAATGTAATTCTCTGCTGCAGAAAAGTCCTTGATATTTTCCGAACCGAATTTGGGACCCCGTATCTCGAGGCCACTTAGTGCTAGGAACCCCTAACACTATGTTTTAGTGCTAGTTCCACTGGGTTTGCACACCAAATTTGGGGTTCCTAGCACCAAGTGGCCTCGAGATACGGGGCCCCAAATTCAGTCAACTGTGTCCATCTGCAGCAATGTCATTTCGGGACCCTTTGGGTCCAGAGACCCCAAATTTTGGCTGCAGCTAGGGAGCATCTAGGAACCCTTAACTACCGAGTTTGAAGTTCGGGGGACCTATGGCTGCAAATGGGCACAGTGAAGCTGCAAATGGGCATTGTTGACCCTCTTTTCCACTTACTGTAGCTGCGCATTTCTCACCCTAGGCTTATACTCGAGTCAATAAGTTTTCCCAGTTTTTTGTGGTAAAATTAGGTGCCTCGGCTTATATTCGGGCCGGCTTATACTCGAGTATATACAGTAGTCTATTTTAGCACAGGTTTTTATTGCCACACTGGGAAGATTTTTTTTCCTCACTTCCTATCTTGGAGAGAGCAGGAAAATCCCACTTATGACAGTTGCCTCCATTGGGAGATTTCCCCTTTAATCTCATCCCAGTGATGAAGTTTAGATATACTGAAATGTGATTGGCTGCTGTAGATCACTGCATTCATCACATCATTGTTCTGCACCGCTTTCAGAGATTAATCCCTGTTAATGTCCATTTCTTATTTCTTCAGCGGAGTATTTCGCCTTTTGATCATATCGTGGCCATTAGGCAGAATATTTCCAATCGCTAAATATCATCTCTTTCATTCCCCCTAGACAAAAAGCAGCAAGGTTGCTGGATTGACCTTTCCTTTACAAAACGCACAGTAGCTTTCTTAATTAATGTGAATCCCTTTAATGTGTTACTGTACCTTGTAGAAGTAGAAAGCCATTTGTTCAAGTACAGTGTTCCATTGCTGGATTTAAATGAAGAAGACCATTTAATGACCCGTCACTCATACAAACCTGTAAAGCCAACCAAGGTTCAAATCAGGCAGCCAGAAGTATCTGCTTATAACATTTCTCCTAAAAGACACAAAAAGAAACTTTTAGCTCCAAATAGGATTTTCTGGAACACCCTCATGCACCCCTCAATGCCATATGGGAGCCATATTGCCCTATGGCAGGGATATGCAATTTGCGGACCTCCAGCTGTTTCAGAACTACAAGTCCCATGAGGCATAGCAAGACTTTGACAGCCACAAGCATGACACCCAGAGGCAGAGGCATGATGGGACTTGTAGTTTTGCAACAGCTGGAGGTCCGCTAATTGCATATCCCTGCCCTATGGAGAGTTATGTAAATTTCATTCACCTATATTTCCATACAAAGGGTTCAAAGTTTGGGGCTTCCTTTACCTGCCTCTTTTCACAGCGCTAGTCTGAGTCTGCTGACTCACTGGCAGCAAACAGGGTGGTTAAAGAGTGGCATCATTTTTTTTAACCGCTTCAGCCCCAGAAGATTTTATCCCCTTCCTGACCAAAGCCCTTTTTGTGATTCGGCACTGCGTTGCATTAACTGATATTGCGCGGACAAGCAACGTTACACCAAAACAAAATTGACATGCTTTTTTTCCCACAAATAGAGCTTTCTTTTGATGATATTTGATCGCCTCTGCGGTTTTTATTTTTTGCGTTATAAACAAAAAAAGAGCGACAATTTTGAAAAAAAAAAAGCAATATTTTTTACTTTTTGCTTTAATAAATATCCCCAAAAAATATATAAAAAAAACAATTATTTTCCTCAGTTTAGGCCAATATGTATTCTACATTTTTTTTTTTTTACCAAAAATATCACAATAAGTGTATATTGATTGGTTTGCGCAAAAGTTATAGTGTCTACAAAATAGGGGATAGTTTTATGGCATTTTAATTGTTATTTTTTTTTTATTAGTAATGGCGGTGATCTGCAATTTGTATTGTGACTGTGACATTATGGCGGACACATCGGAGACTTCTGACATTCTTTTGGGACCATTGTCATTTATACAGCGATCTGTGCTATAAAAATGCATTGATTACTGTGTAAATGACACTGGCAGGGAAGGGGTTAAACACTAGGGGGTGATCAAGGGGTTAAACTGTGGGGGGATGGGCTACCACTGACATGACAGTGATCACTACCATCGATGACTGGGAGCGGTGATCTCTGTCATGTCACAAGGCAGTACGGGGAAATGCCTTTTTTACATCTACCCGTTCTGTGGCTATGTGACACGATCGCGGGACACTGGTGGGACCTGCGGACACAGTCACACTGTCCGCGTTGGGTGCCCACTAGCCCCACCAATTAAAAGGGGACGTACAGCTACGCCCATTTGCCCACCACTGCCATTGTGACAACGTATATCGCCGTGCATCGGTTGGCAAGTGGTTAAGAGTGGCAACATTTTTTTAATTTACCTTGCAGATAATTGGGCATTCGCATTGACCACAGCTTTAAAGTGGTTGTAAACCTCAGACATGAAATATGAACAAAGCATATCTCTCTATATGGTGTACTTGTCTCAATCCAGAACATTAAAGCCTCGTACACACGATCCAATTGTTGGCAGGGGATTGTCTGTTGACAGACTGTTGTCCTAAAATCTGACCGTTGGTATGCTTCTTTTGACAATTATTGTCCAACTTTCGGCCAACAAATGTTGGATGACATGTTAGTACATTTTTGGCAGACAACGGTTGGTTGTCAGATTTTCTGATGGTCAGTACACAAATCCGTAACACAAAAGTCGAATGTACAAACATACATGCTCGGAATCAATGCTCACCAAACACGAAATTAGCAGAAGGGGCCCAAAGGGTGGCGCTCAAGAGCTGAAATTCCTCGTAGTACGTCACTACGTTCGTGTTTGTTGGCCAACAATTGTGTGCCATTTGTATGCAAGACAAGATCCAGGCACACGCCCTGAAGACAAAAATATGACGCTCGGTTGGCCAACAATTGGATCGTGTGTATGAGGCTTAAGGGGTTGATTTACTAAAGGCAAGTGGCCTGTGCACTGTGCAAAGTGCAGTTTCTCCAGAGCTTAGTAAGTGAGGTAAAGCTTCACGTTGTAAAGGATACCCAATCACGTGCAAGGAAAAAAAAAAGAAAAAAAAAAAAAAGCATTTTTGCTTGCACATGATTGGATGGATGATGGAAGTCAGCATAGCTCTTTCTCATTTACTAAGCTCTGGAGCAACTGCTCTTGCAGAGTGCAACAGTCTATTTGCAAATTGCACAGTCTATTTGCCTTTAGTAAATTAACCTCTTAAGCCTTGTACAGAGTCATTTCTTTCTGCTGCCTAGTTCCTCTGCAAGAGTCACTTCTGACAAATTATCCTGACAGCAAAAGTAAAAAGGTGACAGAGGAGGGAGCTCCAGCACACAGCCTGTGGCTGACAGCCCCAGCTATGTTCCTGTGTGCTGTGTGAATGCATGTGTGTCCCTTCCTTCCAATCAGCTCTCAGAGTTCTCCTCACTGAGTGTAACTTTAGCCCCCTGCTTTTCAGACCTGAGAGGTCCTGTGCAAATTCTGCACTTTGAACACCTTTAGAGAAGAGAGGGCTGAAGGTAGATAGGTAGAACTTACTGTATGTAGGAGGATTTGATTAATCTCTGTATCACCTGAGGCCAGTCACTTCACTGTGTTTATGTAAGGGTTTACAACCAGGCCGGACTGGGACAAAAAATAGGCCCGGGGCATTTTAGACCGCGTAGCAGGGGCGGTTGGTGATGGGATATTCAATCATCTGCACTGTAATGTAAAGGGGCAAATGCCTGGTGTGCCCGATGGCCAGTCCGGGCCTGTTTACAATAACTTTAACTTATTTACTAAGCTATGGGAGCAATCACTACTCCCTTAGTAGATTTAAATGATTTAAAAAATGCTTTTTTTTGTTGGTAAGGCTGATATCTTATTTCAACAGTTGCTAAGCAAAGAAGCCAGTGACTGATCGCCACTCGCTTATAATCGTTTATACGGTGATAACGTGCAAGTGGTTGGCCCTGGATGTGGCAATAATGTGCAAATGACTGCCAGGGTTGCCAACCTCCCACAGCATTTTTTACTGACAAAACATGGGAAATTTACTGGCAGAGCACATTTTTTTTTTACTGACAACCTGAGAAATAACAGAACTCCTATTGAAAACTAACACAGTGAATATTTAACCACTTGCCGCCCGCCGTATAGCAAAATGAAGGCGGCAAAGTGGTTTAGTTATCCTGATCGGACGTCACGCATAGCGATCGGAGGTGCTGTGTTTCAGTCTGACACACCGCAACTCCGAACGTGGTATGAAGCCCCTGACAGAGGCTTCATACCATGTTATCAGCTGTGACCAATCACAGCTGATCATCGCGTGAACCAGGAAGTGCTGGTAAACGGCTCTCCTTGGTTCACGCCGACAGGGAGAGCCAATCAGCGGCTCTCCCTGTCAGAGGGGGGAGGTCAGTTCTGATAATCAGCACATTGATTATCAGCACAGCCCCCATCAAAAGGTGCCTCAGCAGCTGCAAATCAATGCCCATCACCTGCCAGCCTGTCCACCTCTACAAAGCCTGTCAGTGCCCATGAAAGTACAGATCAGTGCCCACAACAGTGCACAAAAAAGTGCCAATCAGTACCCCATCTGTCATGCCTGCCAGTGCCCCATCAAAGTGCCAATCAGTGCCACTCAGTAAAGCCTGTCACTAGCTCCTCATCAGTGTAGCCTATCCAGTGGCACCTATCAGTGCCCATCAGATCCGTCAGTGCTGCCTATCAGTGCCGCCTATCATTGCCCATAAGTTTTTTTTTTTTTCAAACTTGTCGCTCTTTTTTCGTTTATAGCACAGGAATTAAAAACCCCAGAGGTGATCAAATACCATCAAAAGAAAGCTCTATTTGTGGGAAGAAAACAATAAAAATTTAGTTTGGGTACAATGTAGCATGACCGCGCAATTGTCATTCAAAGTGCGACAGCGCTGAAAGCTAAAAATTGTCCTGGGCAGGAAGGGGGGAAAGTGCCCGGTATTGAAGTTGTTAAACTGTACAAACATGATATGGAAACATTGACAATGACACCATAACAATTATTAAAAAGCCAAAGCCACAAAGATGAGGGAATCACAAGCACATAAAATCACAACGCCCACTGTGGTAGGAAAGCTGACGTGTTTCAGGAGACAGGCTCCCTTCCTCAGAGCTTATATTTTGGAGTTTCCCCACTCAAGGAGAGCAGCATGGCCTGAGACACCCATTTTGTACAGTTGGATGTGAGATGGAGTGAGAGAGCGCTGAAGATTGAGGGGGGTATATACAGTACACATAGCTCCCAACTGTCCCTGATTTCTAGGGACTGTTCCTGATTTGGAGCAATGTCCCTCTGTCCCTCATTCCTCCTCATTTGTCCCTCATTTTGGTCTGATCTATATAAAACTGTATATAAAATGCACTTTTTATCCTTTCATCCGATTTCTAAATTGCTACATTTGAAAATTCCAAAAGCCAATTTAAATGAATAGTAGTGGTAAAAAAAGCACTTGTGGGTTTAACCAATCTTGTTTTTTTGTACAATTCTCCTTTAAGGGGGCGCGGCCAGGGGTGTGTCCTATGCCTGCATACTTTTGCTGATAGGTGTCCCTCATCCCCATCTCAAAAAGTTGGGAGGTATGAGTACATGCTGCAGCAAAAATGATCCCCGATGTCCCCAAGTAAATGGGGCAGCACCTCAACTGCCCTGCAACTAAATACGTGTGGTGTGTTGGTGCAAGGCTTTTGAGGGGTCAAAACAAGTGATGAGGAGGAGACATATCGCCTTCTCACCCCCTGTCAAATGCCCTCTGAAAAGGGATCCATTGCGGATCACTCTTCAGAAGGCTAAAGCAAGTGGAAAATGAGCCCTAACTGAACAATTTGGAGTTAAGCCCCATACACACTATTTGATTTTCTGCAGATTTTTTGCCTTCAGATTTACCAAAACCATATAATATGAGGTCAAACCTTAAAGTGGAGTTCCACCCACTTTTACAACTCCTCAGCATCCCTCACTAAACTGTACACTGTAAACAAATTGGATATTTTTTTATTTTTTTTCTCAGCACCTACTGTACATCTGCTGTATTCATTTTTCACTTCCTCCTCCCTGGCCGCGGCCCATCGCATCATTTCCTGTTTGCAATGCCTTCTGGGAAGGGGCGGCAACTTCCTCTGACACTGCTGTTGCTATGGAAACCTGACCTGAAACCTATTACACTGCTTGTGCTGCACTGAGCATGTGCGAGATCTGCAAGGATGAGACCCAGAAAGAAATACAGTCTGGCTTCAGATGCCCACACTTAAGATGGCCACGGCCTGCTGTAAGTCTATAAAATAACAAACTACTGCTATAAACTAACAAAACAGACCTTAGTTTACAGACTAACTTTACTAGAATACATTAAGCTTGTGTATTATAGGGGTATTTTTATTTAAAAAGTATCATTTCGGCCGGAACACCACTTTAAGAGTTTCAATTTGTATGCAATCCGGCAGGCCCTTGCACTATATCAGAGGTCTCAAACTGGCAGCGCTCCAGTTGTTGCAGGACTACAATTCCCATGAGGCATTGCAAGGCTGACAGTTACAAGCATGACAGGCATAAGCATGATGGGACTTGTAGTTTCGCAACAGCTGGAGGGCCACCAGTTTGAGACCCCTGCACTACATGGTTTTGGTACATCTGAAGACAAAAATCTGCAGAAAATCTAATAGTGTGTATGGGGTCTTAGATGCTAATTGGTTACTATGAACAGCTGCTCCAGTTTTAGTATTTTCCTCCCCTTTGTTATAAAATAAAATATTGAATTGCAGAACTTCTAAAGAATATTTAGATGGCATACTGTCTATTATGCTATACAATTATACTATTTATTGCATACACTTCTATTAGAAATGTATAATACCACCTCCGGCATAGCAACAACTACCAACAAATTATGGCTGTGCAATAGCCTGGTCATACTAAAGCAAACATAAGGCCATATTCACATTTGGTGCTTTTGTTTGCTCTGAGCAACATCAATACTTGCATAGGAATAACACATCAAAGCAAAGCCTAATTGCACATTCTGACCTCCTCCCAATTACATGAACTTTGAAGAATTATGTCAATATAGTGATTATTTCAACCATACAATGCACCCTCTTTATAGAAGGAGAATCAAGGCTCCATTACATTTACTCCTTATTAATAACTGTTTTACTATAAAGCTATTGCATAAATGAAACTCGGAAACATGGAAACCTTCTCTACTTAAAAGACACTCCAATAGGGCATTAACCTCTTCAGCCCCGGAAGATTTTACCCCCTTCCTGACCAGAGCACTTTTTACAATTCGGCACTGCGTCCCTTTAACTGACAATTGCGCGGTCATGCAATGCTGTACCCAAACAAAACGCAAAAGAATAGAGCTTTCTTTTGATGGTATTTGATCACCTCTGCGGTTTTAATTTTTTGCGCTATAAACAAAAAAAGAGCCACAGTTTTGGAAGAAAAAAAAAAAAAAACAATATTTTTTACTTTTTGCTATAATACATATCCCCCAAAATAAAAAAAAATGTCTTTATTAGTTAATATATTCTTCTACATATTTTTGGTAAAAAAAAAAAAAAAAAATCGCAATAAGCGTATATTGATTGGTTTGCGCAAAATTTATAGTGTCTACAAACTATGGGAAAGATTTATGGCATTTTTATGGCAGTTTTATTATTATTTTTTTTACTAGTAATGGCGGTGATCTGCGATTTTTAGCGGTATTGCGACAGACAGATCGGACACTTCACACATTTTTGGGACCATTGACATTTATACAGCGATCAGAGCTATAAATATGCACTTATTACTGTGTAAATGTCACTGGTAGGGAAGGGGTTAACACTAGGGGGTGATCAAGGGTTGTTCAAGGTGTTCCCTAGATGTGTTCTAACTGTATGGGGATGGGACTGACTGGGGGAGGAGACATATCATTGTTCCTACTTAGTAGGAACAAACGATATGTCTCCTCTCCCCTGACAAAACAGGGATTTGTGTGTTTACACACACAAATCCCTGTGCTTGGCTCTCGTGCACGTGATTGCACATGGCCTGCGGCGATTGCGCCTACCGGCCACGCGCATCTCGGGTCCCCACGCGCCCTCTGGTGGCTCTCAAAGGGGACCCCATACCCGTAAGCGGTTTCGCGCAGCGGTGCCATTGTGCCACTGTAAATCTACGTGAGCCGGTCGGGAACTGGTTAAGGACAGTTCATACGCTTTCACTGCTGTGTTTAAAAGTAATGAAGCTTTATGCACCATCCTTAAAAAAGGAGGAGCTGAATCTGACCGAAAGTAAAAAATGAGTTTAGGTTCACCGGCCAGCACATGCATTCCCCATAGAAAAAAATGTCTGAATGCCTTTCCTCCCCCTAGAAACTTGAAATGTATGCTTAGCAGGAACACAAGATCTCTATCTTATTTACTGTCAGATCGGCGATCTGCCTTGTTTACATAGGCAGATCGCCATTCTGCCTCTCTGGGGAACGAGCGCGGGTGGCCGGCGGACATCGGGTCCTCTGGGCCTGCTGATTGGCTCCCCCTCTGTCCAATCAGCGTGCGCGCCCCCAGTGTCTATTGCACAAAATGATGTACAGGTACGTCATTTTGAGCAATAGAGCCAATACAACTGCGGTCGGCAAAAGATTAATACAGGAGCGCACGTACAGGGGTCACCATTGTTACCCAGCCCCATGCCCCAGGGAGATCGTGCGGCCCCATTGGAAGCCTGGATAGGAGAGCGGCGACATGTAAAGGAACTGATCCCTCCATACAGTCACTGAATGCCCGTTTCTTTTCCTCTCCTTACCGCAGACATTCCGCGACTGCAGGAAGGAAATGGATGGCATTGGTTCCTCCACATGCCTCTCCCACCACCTACCTATCGCTGTCCTGCTGCCCGGGGCTGTGTGCTTCCCTGGTGCCCCCCTACCCCACGCATAGTGCTGCCAGCTTTTCCCCTTCCACCTTATGCCGGCTGCTGCAGGGGATTTGTCAGGATGGAGAGCGGGGAAGGAGCTCCTTCCTTGTCTTAATGAATTGGTACTGATCACTGACTCTGTTTTTTTTTTATTTTTTTATTCATAGCTGAGGCATAGTAAACTGTCTTTACTATGCTTCTGTTTATGAATGAACAGGAAGCTCTGTACAGAGCTATTCCTGTTGATTCATTCTGCATAGCCCCCAACTGTCCCTGATACGAAGGGACTGTCCCTGATTTGGAGCAATGTCCCTCTGTCCCTCATTCCTCCTCATTTTGGTCTGATCTATATAGTTGTATATAAAATGCACTTTTTATCTCTCAGAACGTTTTTCCAGTCCTAAACCATTCATCCAATTTCTAAATTTCTGCATTTGTAAATTTCAAAAGCCAATATAAAGGAATAGTAGTGGTTAAAAAAAAAGCCCTTGTGTGTTTAACTAATCATTTTTTGGTATAATTCTCCTCTAAAGGGGTGTGGCAGGGGGTGTGTCCTGTGACTACATATTTTTGCTATTAAGTGTCCCTCATTCCCATCTCACAAAGTTGGGAGGTATGATTCTGTGCAGCTGAGGCTGCAGAGAAAGACACTGATACATTTTTCCTCAGTCCTTTTCTCTGTCTCAAAAGTGAGACATCAGGGGTCTGTTTAGACCCCAGATATTTCACCAAAGCCCCCCAATGGGGGTCCTAAAAAATATGTAAAAAATTTAAAAAATTGTAAAAACAAAAAAAATCTAAAAAATTTAAAAAAGGTAAAAAAAATAATAAAAAAATAAAATTAAATAAAAAAAAATACTAACATCAGTGGTGTAACTACCAGGGTTGCAAAGGTCACACTTGCGACTGGGCTCTGGTGTTCCGCCACTGTGTGGGGACCCTAAGACAGCAGGGCGGTGGCCCGCTGCGGTACCGTAAGAAAGCATCCCACGATGGGAGGGAAGGGCCCTGGTCAGGGGTTCTTCATGGTTTCCTGCACCGAGGGCCCTGAAAATTCTAGTTATGCCTCTGCCTGTTGATCTGCCAGAAATCAAGTGAGCTCTCAACTTTCTGTTTGAGCTGACAATGCTGCCTGTGTTACATTAATATCCCAAGTAGTGTGGTCAACCCTGCCCAGTTTTGCACTGCTGTAATGTGTGTGTGATAGCTCTGAACCGATAGAAGTGGAAAGGTTGATTTCCGATGGATCTACCATTAGGTGATTTTTTTCTTCAAAGAAGCAGATCCGTGGTTGAAATATAATGTAGGTGAACTCTTCTGGTCCTAGGCTGCTATCTCTCTAACCATAACAATAGAAGCACTTGCCAGGTGGTAAATACTTAGATGTGTACTGAGGAGCGTCTGGTATAAAAGTTCATCTCACTTGAAGGTCTTTTTGGAATGGTTAAAAGCATAAAATACAGCTGACGCGTTTTCTAGCGAAATGCAGAGGAAAAACAGGGATGAGAAACTTAGAGATCAGTTAGTGAAAGCAGCACACTTTACAAACATTACACATTGTTAGGCACATATTTAACCCCCTTGATCACCCTAGATAATAACTCCTTTCCAGCAAGTGTCATTAGACCAGTGTCAGTTCCCCTCCCAGCGTCAGTTAATGTCAGATTGTTCGCCACAATATTGCAGTCCCTCTATAAGTCGTTGATCGCCTGCAGATGTTGAATGTGTAGTAGATGTGTAGTCTCGGGGACAAGCAGGGGAAAGTGGCTATGTTCACATACACAACGGGAGCATGGAGAACAAGTGTAGCCAACCTAGAACATGAAGTCTGAATATAGCAAAACGAAAGAGCTGAAACAAAGGAGGCAAGAGGCAGGAGATACATTTTAGTTATATTCAGATATAATGCGAGTTTAGTGTAACTTTACCTTTAGCACAAGTCTGGATCATTATCAAAATTTTGCCTAATACATAATCTATATTTAAAGAAGAACTCCAGGCAAACTTTTATTTTCCCATGCAGTGGGGCTGCGCCCGCACTGCATGGGTTTACTGCTCATTTTGTCCAGGGGAGCAAGCAAAAGCTACACTTACCCGATCCTTTGATCCTCTGGAAAACCATGCACCCCCCCCACGTCTAGCGGTGGACTGTTCCTGCCGTCCTCTCGTCCAGAGCCGCTCTATAGGTGTGATGATGTCAGGAACAGTCCATTCACAAGACCGCTAGCATGCGTGGGGAGGGCAGGAGCGGCGGGGACCAGTCTTGCGCTCGGAGGATTGGCGGATCAGGTAAGTATATCTCCGCTTTGCAATCCCCTAGACCAGGGGTCTCCAAACTTTTTAAACAAAGGGCTAGCTTATGGTCCTTCACTCTTTAGTAGGGCCGGATTGTGGCCAGCGAGGGCAGAAAATGTCCCAGGCCCGGCATCAGTGAGAATAAATATGGCCTCAGAGTTGGTGGTCAAGAGGAGAAGAAGTAGTGCCCCTATTAGTAGGAGCAATAGTATCCCATCAATGGTATCGGTGGAAGAAATAGTGCCCTATTGTTGGTTTCAGTGGGAGGAATAGTGCCCCAAGGGCCAGGTAAAGGCTGGCAAAGGCCCACATCTTGCCCTCAGGGCCGCAGTTTGGAGACCCCTGCCCTAGACAAAAACGAGCAGTTGATCCATGCAGTGCGGGCACAAGCTCACTGCATGGGGAAATACAAATGTTGCCCAGAGTTCTTCTTTAAGGCCAGCAAGGGGCTAGCCTATAGTAGCTGTGTAGTCTCTCTGATGTGAATGAAGGGTTGTAGGAAATTCACATGGCTATGTTGGTGGGAGTCTGGTGTATTGTAAAACTGGGACAGAAGATATTAACTAATAAATGTCCACATAAAGAGACACAGAATAAAGACAGAAATACTTTTACAGTCTCGCTGTATAACTATAACAAGAGCCTTTCCCAGAGATAAAGTTGTACAGAGACCACCGAGGCCAGAACAGAAATGTCGAAGAATATTTTTCTTGGAACGAGCAGAGAGACATTGATTATTGAATAATTCATTTGAGTATTAGGGGGGGCTGCTACAAACAGCCTTTGCAACCACTTTAAATTATGGAGGAAATAGAACATTCAATTTTGCCCAGAACCATTGTACATGCAGTTTTTCAGGATGAATAGCTATGCAAATTTATTATAGGGCCTGTAGGGACAGAACAAAGCTGACCCTACAGGCACCCAGGGCTGAACCGTGTATACAAAAACAGTCCGATCATATTTTTCAGTATGAGGGACATACTGTATATTTTACAATTATTCACAGATTAAAAAATTAATTAATGAATAATAAATAAATGTATACGTATTTCTTGGATATTACGGGGAGATATCTCTATCATTGACCTCGCATCATTGCAGGTAAGTTTGGTTCTGCTTATACTAGGCAACAGGGGGTATAATTTGTAACAATAAAAGTCCTCCACTGTGTAGGCCGGTCCCCTGAAGCCGCTTCCCTTCACTCCAAGGCCAGTCACAGCTCTTTGATGTCATCATATATAATGCAGGACCAGCAGTCCGCGGGCACGGTGACGCTGTACACGGTGGGCGCCCACTAGCCCCGCCAATTAAAGGGGACGTACAGGTATTACCATTGTGCCATTAAAATTCGGTCTAAATGTGTTCGTCCGAGCACTAATACACTGCCCAACAAGAAGTCTCTTGCCTTTGTGGCTGAAGAGATGAGCTCGGGCGTCTTATTTGGATATTTGTATATCTTTTGTGGCTCCCAATGAATCAGTGGGAGAATGTGTATATCAGACAAGCCATCTACCGGCTGTCAGATGGAAATGATCCGGCCACTATAAAGCTACCTGATTGCCTCCTAATTGCCTCCAAAGCTTCGCCATGTAACCCGGGCTGCGCGTGCCCAGTGGTGCTCCCGGGACCGGCATAGCGGGTGCCGCCAAGAAGATGGTAGGGAGCCAAGGAGAGGTGTATGATCTCCTCTCCTTCTTTATGAAGAGTATGGCTGGGGAAAATCTACTGCAGGGCAATCTGCACTGTATTAGATTCATTGGAGGACAGGAGAGACATTAGGGGTCTTTTAGACCTGGCTGATATTTATACTTACGAAATTGTCACTCATGGTCATTTGTACAGTATTATTAACCACTTGCCGCCGGCCATATAGCAATATGACGTTGGCAAAGTGGTTGCGATATCCTGACCCGGGGGTGTGCATCGTGGCGATCGTTGTTGCGGCGTGTCAGTCTGACACCCCGCAACTCCGATCTAGGTAAAGAGTCTCTGACGGCTCTTTACTACGTGATCAGCCGTGTCCAATCACGGCTGATCACGATGTAAACAGGAAGAGCCGTTGATTGGCTTTTCCTCACTTGCGTCTGACAGACGCGAGTAGAGGAGAGCCGATTGGCTGCTCTCCTGACAGGGAGGATCTGTGCTGATAGTTTATCAGTGCAGTCCCCCCTCGGATGCCCGCCCAGGACCACTAGGATGCCACCAGGACCACCAGGGATGGCCACCACACTGGACCACCAGGTATGCCACCCTAGACCACCAGGGAAATGCCAATCAGTGCCCAGGCAGCTGCCAATCAGTGTCCAGGCAGCTGCCAATCAGTGCCATTGAAAAATGCCTGCCAGTGATGCCTATCAGTGAAATCCAGTGCCAGCCATCAGTGCCCATCAATGCCCATCAGTGCAGGCTTTCAGTGCCCAGTGTCACCTATCAGTGCCCACCAGTGACACCTATGAGTGCCCATCAGTGCTGCCTATCAATGTCCGTCAGTGCCGCATATCAGTGCCACCTATCAATGCCACCTCATCAGTGCCACCTTATCAGTGCAGCTTATCAGTGCCCATCAGTGAAGGAGAAAACTTACTTATTTACAAAATTTTATAACAAAAACAAAGAAAAACTTTTTTTTTTTTCAAAATTTTCGGTCTTTTTATATTCGTTTAGCAAAAAATAAAAAACCGCAGAGGTGATCAAATACCACCAAAAGAAAGCTCTATTTGTGGGAACAAAATGATAAAACATTTAGTTTGGGTACAGTGTAGCATGACCGCGCAATTGTCATTTAAAAAGTGACAGCGCTGAAAGCTGAAAATTGGCCTGGGCAGGAAGGTGCGAAAGCTGCCCGGTATTGAAGTGGTTAATGTCTTTGTATTAAATGATTTAAATGTTCAACTTTTCCCATTAACATATTTTAATGGGCTTTTTGAGGACAAGACTACTTGGTATTAGTGTTCACTTCCACCTTCATCAACTCTTATCAGCCAGTTTATTTAGTCTGTTACAGACATTAACTTCAATCTCCCCAAACACGTCAAAATAAAGTCAAGGTCGTATTTTGCTTTTCAACACTTGTATGCAATAAAAATGAGCATAGTGAAGTATAAATAGGAAGCCTGCATACCGGTTTTGTCATGATTGGACTCTGTCCATCTATTGAAATGTTATTGGACTGGATATGCAGGTATCTCAGTGGAAGTTATGTTGTCCTATGTGTCCATGCATGTTTTTAGATGTTTATTAGCAGTGGAGTTTATGGGCTGTTTTCTGAACGCCATAAAATCGCGTTCAGGAGTCGTTTTTCTGACCACAAAAAACACCAAACGCTGATAAACGCTCAAAAACGTGGCTCACCAGTGTTTAACAGTTTTGATCCATTGAAAAAAATGAAAAAATAAATTTTTTTTTAAAAAACGCTAAAACACGCTAATGCAGAAAAACGCTAGTAAACGCTATTGCAAAAACGTTAAAAAACTTCGAAAGACTCACTGCAAAGCTACTGGCATTTAATGTTATTTTAACATCCAGTGTGCATGGAGCCTTAAAGCTGAAAAACTCCACGCCAGCAAAAACGTGTTTGCTGGCGTGCTGTAAATTGTGCTACATAAAGTGCAACAAGTCTGAATTTTTAAGCAAGGCACTGCAACCTACCTCAACACAATATTGCAATAAAAACAGTGCACATAGCAAAGAACTCTTTTCTATGAGTCTTTGTATTGGCATTGTGTTGATCGATGCAGATCCAATGCAGCTTAACCGCTTAAGGACCAGCCGCCACAGTTGTACTGCGGCAGGTTGGCTCTCCTGGGCGAATCGGCGTCATTGTACGTCGGCCACTTTAGGAGCTCTAGGGGGCACAAAGCCGGAGCCAATGCGCATGGCCGGCGGCCCGCGATGTCCGCCGGTCTCCCGCAATCGCTCCACAGAGGGGCAGAACGGGGATCTGTCATTGTAAACAGACAGATCCCCGTTCTGACAGGGGAGGAGAGACAGATCTGCTGTTCCTAGTAATTAGGAACAGCGATCTCTCTCCTCCTCCAGTCAGTCCCATTCCCCCACAGTTATGCCCTGTACACACGGTCGGACTTTCCGACGGAATATGTGCGATCGGAGGTTGTTGTCGGAAATTCCGACCGTGTGTGGGCTCCATCGGACTTTTTCCATCTGAATTTCCGACACACAAAGTTTGAAAGCATGCTATAAAATTTTCTGACAACAAAATCCGATCCTTTAAATTCAGATCGTGTGTACACAAATCTGACGGATTTGCCACACATGCTCAGAATAAATTAAGAGATGAAAGCTATTGGCTATTGCCCAGTTTATAGTCCCAACGTACGTGTTTTATGTCACCGCGTTCAGAACGATCAGATTTTCCGACAACTGTGACCGTGTGTATGCAAGACAAGTTTGAGCCAACATCCGTCAGAAAAAATCCATGGATTTTGTTGTCGGCATGTCCGATCAATGTCCGACTGTGTGTACAGGGCATTAGAAACACCTCCCCGGTAAAAAAAAAAATATATAATAATAAAAATGACATAAATCTAGCCCCTATTTTGTAGACACTACCATTTTTTTTGCGCAAACCAATCAATATACGCTTATTGCGATTTTTTTTTTAGCAAAAATATGTAGAATACATATTGGCCTAAACTGATGAAGAATTTTTTTTATTTAAATTGGGGATATTTATTATAGCAAAAAATAAAAAATATTGTTTTTTCTTCAAAATTGTCGATCTTTTTTTGTTTATAGCGCAAAAAAAAATAAAAATGCAGAGGTGATCAAATACCCCAAAAGAAAGCTCTATTTGTGAGGAAAAAAGGACATCAGTTTTGGTTGGGTACAATGTTGCACGACCGCGCAATTGTCAGTTAAAGTGACGCAGTGCCGAATCGCAAAAAATGGCCTGGTCATTAAGGGGGCAAATCCTTTCAGTCCTTAAGTGGTTAACCCCCCTGGCGGTATTCCCGAGTCTGGCTCGGGGTGGATTTTCAATACCAAAAGCGGTATCCCCGAGCCAGACTCGGGATCACATCGCAGGATCTATGTAGAGGTTACTTACCTTGTCCCCTGGATCCTGCGATATCTCCCCGCTGTGATCTGCGAGCCGCCATGTCTCGCTTGATTCACAGTGCCGAGCTCCGTTCCCTGCGAGCGTTGCGACGCACGGGGACGGAGTTCAGCACCAAATTCAAAAAGTAAAACACACAGTACAGATACAGTAATGTTACAGATTACAGTACTGTATCAAATAATTACACATCCCCTTTGTCCCTAGTGGTCTGCCCAGTGTCCTGCATGCAGTTTTATATTATAAAATCTGTGCTTTCTGCCTGGAAACTGGAGATTGTCCATAGCAACCAAAAGTGTCCCTTTACATCAAAAGTGGTTTTAGACCAGCTAGAAAACAGCGATAGTAAATTAGAATCACTCGCAGAATTGAGCGATAGTGATTTGTGGGGAAATCCGTCATCAAACACTGAAAAGTAATGACAGCGACAATTCTGCAACTGAGCAAATTTCAGTGTTTTTGATTTGATTACATTTATAATGTAATTATAATTATTTATAGTTATTTATTATATTATAATTTTTGATTTCGTTTTTCAAACTATCATACCCGGTATGTCTACTACTTGGACAGATTTAAGTGAATTATTCCTAAGAATTACAAGCCTACAATATAAAACGCCAAATTTCCATGCAAAATAATGGTACCGCTTTCAGCACCTAAAATCTGAAATAATCATACCGCCAGGGAGGTTAAAGGGGTTGTAAAGGTTTTTTGTTTTTTTTTTAAAATAACAAACATGTCATACTTACCTCCTCTGTGCAAGGGTTGTGCACAGAGCAACCCCGATCCTCCTTTTCTGGGGTCCCTCAGTGGCGCTCCCGGCTCCTCCTCTTTTCGAGTGCCCCCACGGAGAGTCGCTTTCCATGGGGGTACTCGTGTGGGCACGCTCCAGAGTCCTGCTGCTGTGTCTGTTGACACAGACAGCAAGACTCGGCCCCCCCCCCCCGGCTCCCATGTCACTGGATTTGATTGACAGTGATTTCAATCTATCCAATGAGGACCCGAGACATCGGCTGGAGCTGCTGTGCTCAACCCCGTCTATGGAACGATCGGGTTCAGGTAAGTAAAAGGGGGGCTCTGAGGGGTGCTGCACTACAGAAGGTTTTTAACCTGAATGCATAGAATGCATTAGGGTGAAAACCTCGAGGGTTTACAACCCCTTTAACGGGGATAGTGTGTACGAGCTCCAATTCTTCGAGTGTTTTTTGGTCTCCTGGATGAACTCACAGTTGGTTTTTCTTGCCATCTGTGTTCCATTGGGGAGATTTCCTTCACCTCCTGTCCTATAGCCAAAACAGGAAGTGAGAGGAAATCCCTGCAAATTAAGGGAATTCATTGAGGTCACCAGAACTAGTGCCCCCATTCATCTGTATTACGGTTCTAGGGACAACCCAAAATGTGGGATTTTTTTATACTTTCACTTTTGATGATAACAGTAAACAGGACAAATAGAAAATAATTTTTTCCAGGTCACAGCTCATGCACATTTCTTTTTCGATTTATATTTCTCGCACGATTTTCTCGTCATTGATTAGAAATTTGTTTGTTTTTCCAAAAGTTTCCAACCTGCCGGATCACTCAATTTTCGATGGTCGCATCAAAATCGGGCGTTGCTGCAGCCCACTAATGGTGCGAAATTTGAACGAAAATTCTTAGTTACGATCTTCGAAAGGAAATTCGCTCAGAATTCGACCCATGTATGGCCAGCTTGGTAGGTCCACGCTGCAGCTGGCAGGGAGTACTGAATTTGCTGAAAATTTCTACTTTAGTGCCCTGGATGCCTTGGAAATGAGCAAAGATGCCTAAGTTTACAAAACCATTTATTCTGATTAGCAGCTGTTCATGCTTTCTAGACATCATAAGTGCAAGGTATGGAAATCATGAAAATGTTGCATGCAAATTGACAAAAAATGGTTCTGTAAACTCTCAAACCAGTGTGTAAGAAGGTGCTCACAGGTTGGAGTTAGACTCTTTTGACTGTCCAGGTGGGACCACGTGCTGCCAATAAATAGGGGGAGGGCTCTGCTCAGCTGTACTGTAGCTGCTGACTTTTAATTCTAGCGCACTTACCTTCCCTCGAATCCAGCAGTGTCCGAGGCCGGACGCCGCGGACTAGGCTGAAGCCGCGGCCTCGCCTAAAAACTCCTGCCTGCAGCTCCTCAGGACCGGCGCAGTGTCCAAAAAAAAAAACTTGTTTTGAATCGTGAATCGAGTTTTTTTTTTAAACAAAATCGCAGATTTTAATTTTTTTTTGTGAAAATCGCCCAGCCCTAGGTGGAAACACTGACTGAGTTCTCCGTGGCACACTCAACCGGACGTGAGAGTGGGTACCTGTCAAAACGAGGTACCCGCTCCCCCTTCCTCCCGAAAGGTGCCAAATGTGGCGCTTCCCTTTTTGAGTAGAGCTCCCCTTTAATGATGTATTCATAATTACAGAGCTGCGTTTTTTTGTGTCTCTTATATCTGCCTAGAGTTCAGCTTCAATCCTCATCACCTTATTCACAAACCTAAGGCAGGTCATACACGGCGCAAATTTCTTTCCTGCAACCACGGGTTGCAGGAAAGAAATTTGCATGATTCCTCCATCAACACAGACAGTGCTGACAGGGGAATCTCTCCTGCCAAGCTATTATCTTCTCCCAGCGGGGGAAACTGTCCCCACCGGGAGAAGACAGTGATTATCACTAGAGGCTATAGCAGCCGCTTGCGATAATCACAAGCGAATCCGGCAGGATGGTTGTACCCTAGTTGATCGATCGATCATCTTGGTACATTCAGCCTACCCACTAGCGGGTTCGAATCTCAGGCGGTTCAGCAGGAAACGTGTTTGTCCGGTCTTATGGCCTGTACACACGATCCAAAAATCGGACGACAGAGCGTCTTTTTTTTTTTTTTTTGGCATGCTATTCGCATATCGAAAATGGAAAGGTTACTAAAGTTCCGAAAATTCTCGTAAGACAGAATAAAAAAAATTGGAAGTGATGTCATGTGGTGTAGTGTATTTCTATTGGATGAACTGTCTAAAGCTCTGTACTAACGATCCGATTAACGTACGATCACTTCGAAAGCGGTATTTTTCGCCCGATTTTCGGATCGTGTTTACAGGCCAATAGTTAAAAATTTTTTGGGGGAAAATGAACATCCTCCACCCTTTTTCGTCCTCTTTGTATCTCTATTGCTGCGTACACACGGTCGGACTTTACGGCAGACTTTGCCCGGCGGACTTTTCGACTGACTTTCTGAATGAACGGACTTGCCTACACACAATCCACCAAAGTCCGTCGAATTCGTACGTGATGACGTACACCGGACTAAAATAAGGAAGTTCACAGCCAGTAGCCAATAGCTGCCCTAACGTGGCTTTTTGTCCGTCGAACTAGCATACAGACGGCGGACTTTTCGACCGGACTTGAGTTTGACGGATAGATTTAAAACATGTTTCAAATCTAAGTCCGTCCAACTTTTGAGAAAACAAAGTCCGCTGGAGCCCACACACGATCGAATTGTCCGCCGAAATCCCGTCCGCCGGGCAAAGTTTGCCGTTAAGTCCGCTCGTGTGTACGCGGCATTAGTCACGTTGTTCACAATGAAGGCAAGCTGCTGAATTTGCACTTGTAGATGAACGAGGCTTTTCCTCTTTGGTTTCTGACCAGATTTACACTAAACATATTTTCTATAATAAACCCTTCATTAAAATTTGGCTGGCACGGCTGCTGGGCCTATGTGTCTGACACGCGAGGCTGATTTCCATTTTACTAATTACTCTGCGGCATCAAATGAAATAATTAGGTACATCTTGCTGTCGCTGTGATTTGTCAGATAGCTGAGTTTTCTACTTATGAGAAATTACACTTGTATTACGCTGATGGCCGGGCGACACAGATTATTATTTCCTTGACAGAAATAGGCAGCGCTTATAAAAGTTTGTGCTGTTCTATAGAATGACATATTAATTACATCCGAAAAGTTGGATGAACATGCAGCGCAAGCAGAAATAATGTATACAGTGCTTTGGAGGCCTATAATTACAAATGAAAGGCACACTGCAGTTGGACATGAAAAGTTTGCTTTAAAGGGGACCTGTCAGAAGAAAAATATAGATGCTGCCATTGCTGATCTGTTAGTGAAAGTGCATGCCCCGGAGGATTTCATCCCAGCATTTCTGTAGAGTGCGGGTCTCTGACCCAGAACTTGCTTGGTTATATTGGGTTTCACAGCACCTGCTTGTTCTAGGTAAGTAACTACGATGTCGGCACCCGAAGCCAATCTGTCCCTTTGGCTCTCGGGTGGAAAGCCGCCATCTTTGGTAAGGGAATCAGGAAGCCTGGTTCCCTACTGCGCATGCGTAATTCGCGCTGCATGATCCCACTGGCCCCTGCTGTCTTCTGGGACCTGTGTGTCTCCCAGAAGACAGCGAGGGGGACGGACATGGTGTAGATATCCGCGGATACCGCGACTATCTATGCCTGGATGTGGGTGCAAATACCTGGATTAGACAGGTATCTGCTCCACCCTCCCACCTGAAAGGTGCCAAATGTGACACCAGAGGGGGGGGGGGTGGGGATTCCGCAAAGCGGAAGTTCCATTTTGGGTGGAACTCCACTTTAAAGAGGAAGTAAAGTCTTCCTCTTTAATTGTACCTACAGGCAGGGCCGTTTTTAAGGCAGGGCAAAAGGGGCAGCTGCCCTGGGCCCTGTCATTGTGGTGGGGCCCAAAGCAGCTGCCTCATACTTGCCAACTATCCTGGTTTAAATTCCCACGTCCCTTGAGGTTTTAGTCCCGTGCTGTGTCCCAATATCTCAGTGTGAAGTGCTGCTACTAATGCTGCCCAGCTCTGCCCTTTTGTTGCGTACAAATGACTCATCTGCAGACTCTGTGTTTACATGTAAATTACCGGCATTCATATGTAAATAGCGGCGGCCGGTGGCATTGATATGTATATCATGCCCTCCTGAGGTCATATCCACAGTAATCCCGCAACTAATCTGTGATCCGTAATGTGTGCTGTAACCTCTAGCAACCAGTCAGTGAGCGGTAATAATACACTGTAGCCTCTGGCAACCAATCGCAATAGCTGCCTGATCTGATTCAGTAAACTGATTTTGAGTCTAGCTGCTATTTATTGTAGGTCTCAGAGCAGGTGGAGAGCGAAACTTGGGGGGCCCCAAGAAAAGTTTTGCTCAGGGTCCAATCAATATTAAAGACGGCCCTGCCTACAGGTACAATTGTGGCTGAGCCTTGCAGCTTCACAGCCTGGTTCCCTACTGCACATGTGCGAGTCGCCCTGCTCGTCCAGACTGGTCCCTGTCTTCCTGATGCCCCATCTCTCACAGCTTTTAATCTTTTTTTATGACGGATCGGTAAGTACAATTAAAGGCGGTTTTTAAAAATTGGCAAAAAATAGCTTTCTGTTTTCTGCATTGCATATTCCACAACAAATTTAATTAAAATGAATCTATTTTCTTTATTCACCATTTGCAACTTTTGTGCCTTTTTTTTTTTTTTTTTTTTTTTGTGTACCGTATTTTGCCACCATTATTTACACAGACGGAGGGAATTCAAAATTGCATTTACTCCAGAAATCTGGAGTTAAGGCTCCTTTACACTAATGGTGTGCAGTGGATCACTTTTCAGAGGGCGTTTGACAGGCGGCCAGGAGGTGTTATATCACCTCCTCACCACCTGTTTTAATCCGTAAAAATCTGCACCACGTGCTGCTATCATTTGCATTGCAAGCGGCTGTGGCACAGCCCTATTCCGTTGAAGGGTTCTGTTCAGTGGGCAATAAATGTCCACGGAATCTACACCTTTGTCTCCTGTCAACTTAAAGTGATTGTAAACCTAACTTTTTTTTTTTTTATAATAATAAACATATTCTACTTAGCTGCTCTGTGTAATGGTTTTGCATAGAGCAGCCCAGATCCTCCTTTTCTCTCAGGTCCCCTGCCAGCGTTCCTGGCTCCTCCTCTTCTTGGTGTGCCACCATAGAAAGCCACTTCCTATAGTGGCACATCTGTGGGGTCCATCACGAGCCGCATTGTCTGCGTCCATTGACACAGGCAGTGCGGCTCGGCCCCACCCCCACTCCCCTTTCACAGGATTTAATTGACTGCAGCAGGAGCCAATGGCTCCCCCTGTTGCCGCTCTGTCCTCTGAGGAGGGAGAAAACCGCTAATGTCGGGCACAGCGCTGGATGAGAATGGGCTCAGGTTAATATAAGAGGGGGCTGAGGGCGGAGCTGCACACAGAAGGTTTTTTACCTTAATGTATGGAATACCTTAAAGTGATTGTAAAGGAAAAATGTTTATTTTAAAAAATATAACAAACATGTTATACTTACCTGCTCTGTGCAGTGGTTTTGCACAGAGCAGCCCGGATCCTCCTCTTCTTGGGCCCACCCCCCCCTGGTGCTCTCGGCCCCTCCCCCTTGCTGAGTGCCCCCATAGCAAGCGGCACTTGTGTGCGCTCACTCCCGAGCTCTGCGTCCATAATGGACAGACAGAGAGCATGGCTCAGCCCCGCCCACGCTTACTGGCTGTAATTGACTGCATTGGGAGCCAATGGCTCTTGCTGCTGCTGTATCGTAGCCAATCAGGAGGGAGACCTTCAGCTTTTACAACCAATTTAAGGTAAAAAGCCTTCTACCTTTACAACCACTTCAAGGGCATGCAGTGGGGGGGGGGGGGGGGTAAAAACCCAGATCAGTTGTGTTTTTAACATGCCCCTCCTTCCTAACCACAAGTGTAAATCTAGCCTTACACACTATTAGATTTTCTGCAGATTTTTGTCTTCAGATTTACCACAACCATATAATATGAGGTCAAACCTTAAGAGTTTCAATTTGTATGCAATCAGGCCCTTGCGCTACATGGTTTTCTTAAATCTGAAGACAAAAATCTGCAGAAAATCTAAGAGTGTGTATGGGGTCTTACTCAGCTACATGTTAGCTGTGCACCAAGTTCATCTTTTGGAACATGTTACATGTTCCGCCCATATTTAGGGTGAACATATAAAATGCTCCAGCTATTGCCGCCAGTTCCCACCAATCCTCACCCTCAGTGTGACAGCCGGTGGGGAATCTTCTCCCCACAGCTACTGTCACTTTTTGAAAAGATTGCAGCTGTGCAGGTCTCTGCCCACACACCCATATCATTCATTCACAGTTTCCTGTGAATGAATGAACTACAAGTACTGTCAGCCATTACCAGCTGACAGCTTATAGTTTTCAATGAACTGCAAGGGCACTGATGAGCGCTCTTGTTGTTCATTCACAAGCAGACAGTCCTAATGGAGGTACGGGCATAAAGCTGCAGGGCCTGTCTGCAGAAGCCTGTCATTGCACTCTTGATCTACTGTTCACGGGTGCAATGCTTTCCAGACTCCTGCAGGAAAAAATAATAAATGCACTTTTTTTTTTCTGAAAAAATATGTACATTTATTATTTTTTTCTAGGAAGAAGGTGAACTTTAACACTTGTTTCACAGAGTTCTTATTTGTACCTGATCTTGTTATCAGTGACAAAGCCGGATTCAAAAAGCTGTTCAGACACTCTTATTATTAATAAATCTGGAGTCTGATAAGACCAACATAGAGCTGGTGTTATCACACTGCCACACTTCCTGGTTTATTATAGTAATAACAAAGTGAATATCGAATGTTTAAAGGTACAGGAGGGCTGTCAATAATGCCTGTTGCGGTGTAGTTGCCGCTAGTAACAAACATCCACCATATCACCCCGCTGCCTGACTCCCATATATCACTTCCAGAAACAATGAACAGTCATTTGCTTTGTTTTGTTTATTAAGGGGGTATAACTTGGTTGGGGAAAGGGGCACATGGGGTGCCCATAGAATAGACCATTTTTGCCATCATATTTAGAGATTTTATAGATTAGCACTTAATTTGAGCCTGAAGGAAGGATGCGTATGTGTAACAGCTACAGTCTTTTCCTGCATCACCATGCAGACTATTGCTCCTCCTCTGCATAACTCCTGCAGACTATTGCTTCCAGAACTTCCTCATCAATGACCGTGTAAAGATGAGAACACCACCCTTGACCGTCAAAGGGAGATGTTCCCAGGAATCCTCTCCTGCACAAACTTTATACTGTAACATATTTAATTTTCCTGTCACATCTTCTTCTGTAAGCAAGAGAACCCACTCTGAATACTTCCTCATGCTGACTCTGGTTGCTCGCCGCTACTAGGCCAGAGGCCTGCAGTGAGTCTCACCGGAGGGGTAATAGTAGTTTAAAAGCATGTTCTAGACGGTGGGCTACTGTTTCCAGCTAGCAAATCCTGTGCCCTCAGGCCACATCAATTTGACACTACTTCCCCACAGCCACTCCTCTGATCCAGGACTCCTCATCAATGACCGTGTAATGATGAGGACTTCACTAATGACCGTGTAAAAGTGAAGTTCCCTCACAGACTTCCCGGAACATCCAGCCCTCCACTGTGGTACACTCACCGACCTTTCACTGCCCCGAGTCTTTGATAGAGAACTTGACCGGACCGTACATTCCGATAGCTTCACCTGCCCCTCTGCTCTAGGAGTTCCTCATCAATGTGTAATAATGAGGACTTCACTAATGACCGTGTAAAAGTGAAGTTCCCTCACAGACTTCCTGGCACATCCAGCCCTCCACTGTGGTACACTCACGGACCTTTCTCTGCCCCGAGTCCTTGGTAGAGAACTTGACCGGACCGTACATTCTGACAGCTTCACCTGCCCCTCTCCTCCAGGAGTTCCTCATCAATGACCGTGTAATGATGAGGACTTCACTAATGACTGTGTAAAAGTGAAGTTCCCTCACAGCTCTCCCCGGGCCTCCTTCTGCGATCGGCGCACCACCCCCCCATATGGGGGTGCCCTCTAGCTGTCTAGTACTCCATTCTCCACTTCACCCGGCCGACAACTCCTCCCAGTTGCATGTTACCTCAGCTTATATGGGAGGCCTGCCCCCTGCCAATACCAGTTGGGGGTTGGTCAGGGCTCCCACATGAGCTGCCTGGCACTCCAGTTCTATGCCCAGCCCCTCTTCCAGAACATTCTCCCTGGAAGAAGGGAGGCGCCTCAGAACTAGAGCACAGGTGGCCACCCCCACCGCTACACTAACCACTCCTAGCCCCCAGATCAAAACAGACAGGCCCGGCTCAAAGCATAGGCCTGCCTAAATTTACCTGTCCCTAGTAAAAATCCCATACTAGCACCTACCTATTGGTAGAGGGTGCTACTTGCCCTATAAATAACAATTTGCCTATGGCTAAGTTTCCACTTGTGCGACTTGGGACTGCAAAGTCGCATTACAAGTCATACCCCATGATTTCCAATGGGTATCGTTCATATCTCGCGACTTCAAAGTAGTCCCTGCACTACTTTGATCTGACTTTAATGCGACTTGAGGTCCATAGACCTCAAGATTACACAGGCCTTGCTTCAAGTCGCATCAAAAGCGCGGCAAAATATCGACTTTGGGTTTGCAATAGTGGAAATCTAGCCCAACACCTATTATGAAAACACTTGTTTATTGATATTCTAAATTTTTTGCATATAATATAGAGTATTGGAATTAAATTTGTTTTCCAGACAATAAAAATTATAAACTAGTTATGTAAAAGGACTATTTTTTTAGCAGATATTTTAACTTGGTGTTTGATACATTCAAAGTGGTGTTTGTATATGTATATAAATGGGGTAGTGGCGCTCCGCTTAGTTGGGCGGGTGAATAATAGAAAATTACTATAGTAGTAGGGACCAGTAACCTGGCTCCAAGCCGGGTAGCCCCACAGTAAAAAAAGATACCCGACAGCAGTAAGGTAACAACACTCCCTATAGGGGATATACAGCAAAGGTGAGTATGCAAATTGAATAAAGATATAGAATGATGAAAAATAATATAATAAAATACTAGAATAATAAAAATTATTACAGCCTCCATGAACCTACCAACACTATCACTTATGGTGAGGAGGCTGTAATAATTTTTATTATTATATTATTTTTCATCATTCTATATCTTTATTCAATTTGCAGTGTTGTTACCTTACACCCGCCCAACTAAGCCTTAGGGAGCGCCACTACCCCATTTATATACATATTCATTTTAGAAGCACCTCTGGGGTGCTTCCTTAGGGGGGCCACATACCTACACATTGTCCTAAGCGCAGCCATCATACTTTATTCAAAGTGATGTTTGTACCCCGTACGTGTATCAGAGACTATGTACTCCACTTTTCATAGATATAAGAAAATGTTTTCCTGCTAAAACTTATCCCCAATCTTTGTGAGTTCTCCTCGCAGCGTTTTATTTTAGCGCTATACAAAGACGTCTCGTGAAATTATGAGAAAGGGTGGTGACTTATGACATAAAAGGGAAAAAAGGATATTTTTCATAAATAGAGTTCCTAGCATTTAGTCAATGTTTAACTAGTTGCCGACCAGCCACCGCGTTGTCCGCTGGCCACCCGCGCTCGCTCCTCAGAGAGCCAGAACGGGATTTGTCAATGTAAGCAGACAGATCCCCATTCTGACAGGGGAGTAGAGAAAGATCTGCTGTTCCTAGTGATCAGGAACAGCGATCTCTCTCCTTCTCTAGTCAGTACACTCCCCCCCACAGTTAAAAACACCTCCCTAGGGAACATTTAACCCCTTGATCGCCCCCTAGTGTTAACCCCTTCCCTGCCAGTGACATTTATACAGTAATCAGTGACTATTTTTAGATCTGATCGCTGTATATATGTCATTGGTCCCAAAAAAGTGTCAAAAGTGTCCAATCTGTTTGTCGCAATGTCGCAGTCCCGCTAAAAATCGCAGCTCACCGCCATTATTAGTAAAAAACTAATTTTTTTTTTTTTGGATATTTGTTATAGCAAAAAGTAAAAAATATTGTTTTTTTTTTCAAAATTGTCGCTCTTTTTTTGTTTATAGTGCAAAAAAAAAAACCTGTGAACAAGCTTTGGCTGTACTTACCCTTTTAAGGTGCAAATAACACTTGTACTTGTTTTCACATAAATGGGACAGTAGCTAATAAGCACTCCAATATCTGACACCCTAACAAATATTTTGGGCTTGTTTGCTAAATAGGTATTTTTTACTCTAGTTGATATTCCTATGGCATACTTACTCCTTACCCTTCGGGACAGGAATGTAGTGTTTCCTTTTCCCACACTATCTCCTCTGTCTGTTGGTGTACTATGATACTCATACCTTTGATCCTTACGCTTCAAGTTTTTATGATAACTTGCAGTATATGTAGAGGATACACAAATATATTTCTCAGCAGTCAGTCTCCCTTCCTTTTTATCATATGCCCCTGACTGTCCAACAGTTGTCCCATCGCTCAAGCCATTTCACTTCCTTAACCACTTAAGGACTGAGCCTCTTTTTGAGATGTAATAAAAACCATTTTTTTTTTTGCTAGAAAATTACTTAGAACCCCCAAACATTATATACTTTTTTTCTAACACCCTAGAGAATAAAATGGCGGTCGTTGCAATACTTTCTGTCACACCGTATTTGCGCAGCGGTCTTACAAACGCACTTTTTTTGGAAAAAATACACTTTTTTTAATTAAAAAATAAGACAACAGTAAAGTTAGCCCAGTTGTTTTTTTATATATAAATTGTGAAAGATAATGTTACGCCGAGTAAATTGATACCCAACATGTCACTCTTAAAAATTGTGCCTGCTTGTGGAATAGCGACAAAATTTTACCCTTAAAAATCTCCATAGGCGACCTTTAAAAAATTCTACAGGTTGCATGTTTTAAGTTACAGAGGAGGTCTAGTGCTAGAAATATTGCTCTCGCTCTACCGATCGCGGCGATACCTCACATGTGTGGTTTAAACACTGTTTTCATATGCAGGAGCTACTCAAGTATGCATTCGCTTCTGCACGCGAGCTCGGCGGGACAGGGCACGTTTAAAAAAAATGTTTTTTTGTTTCTTATTTATTTTACCTTTTATTTTTTATTTTTACACTGTTTTTAAAAAAAAAATGTGTCACTTTTATTCCTATTACAAGGAATGTAAACATCCCTTGTAATAGAAAAAAAGCACGACAGAACCTCTTAACCACTTGCCGCCCGCCATATAGCAAAATGACGGCAGCAAAGTGGTTTCAATAACCTGACCAGACGTCATATGACGTGTTCAGGATATTAAGCCGCTGCGCGCCTCCGGTGGCGCACATCGTGGCGATTGTTGTTGAGGTGTGTCAGTCTGACACAGCGCAACACCGATCCAGGTAAAGAGTCTCTGACGGAGGCTCTTTACCACGTGATCAGCCGTGTCCAATCACGGCTGATCACGATGTAAACAGAAAGAGCCGGTGATCGGCTTTTCCTCACTCGCATCTGTCAGACGCGAGTAGAGGAGAGCCGATCGGCTGCTCCTCTGACAGGGGGGGTCTGTGTTGATTGTTTATCAGTGCAGCCCCCCCGAGGATGCCCACACTGGACCACCAGGGACGCCACTAGGACCACCAAGGATGTCACCACCAGGTATGCCACCCTAGACCACCAGGGATGCCAATCAGTGCCCACAATGGATGCCAATCAGTGCCCACAATGGGCTTCACTGTTTGGCAGGCATTATTGTTTGGCACTGATTGGCATCCATCAGTACCATAAGTTACAGTACATCAGCGCCACCTATCAGTGCCCATCCATGCCCAGCCTGTCCTGCATATCTGTGCCGCCTATCAGTGCCCATCTGTGCCGCCCATCAGTGTCACCTATCAGTGTCGCCTATCAGTGTCGCCTATCAGTGTCGCCTATCAGTGTCGCCTATCAGTGTCGCCTATCAGTGTCGCCTATCAGTGTCGCCTATCAGTGTCGCCTATCAGTGTCGCCTATCAGTGTCGCCTATCAGTGCCACCTCATTGGTGCCATCAGTGCCCATCAGTGCCCGTCAGTACAGCCCCATCAGTGAAGGAGAAAACTTACTTATTTACAAAGTTTTGTAACTAAAACAAAAAAAAAAAAACACAATTTTTTTTTTCAAAATATTCAGTATTTTTTTTATTTGTTTAGCAGAAAATAAAAATCCCAGAGGTGATCAAATACCACCAAAAGAAAGCTCTATTTGTGGGACAGTTACAGTGTAGCATGACTGCGCAATTGTCATTCAAAGTGCGACAGAGCTGAAAGCTGAAAATTGGTCTGGGCAGGAAGGTGTATAAGTGCCCTGTATTGAAGTGGTTAAATATGAGGTCTGGGCTCAAAAAGACCTCAAATCTCATTTACACTAAAATGCAATAATAATAAAAAAATAAAATAAAAAATAAAAATTGTAATTTAAAAAAAAAAAAAAAAAGGCCCTTTAAGAGCTATGGGCGGAAGTGACATTTTGACGTCGCTTCCGCCCTGCAATGATATGGAGACGGGTGGGGGCCATCTTCCCCTCACTCGTCTCCATGCCCAGCAAGGGTAAAGATTCGATCGCCGAACCGCCGGCAGCGGCGGGGGGCACCGGAGCGCGGCAGGAGGGGGGTGGCCCTCTCCCGCTGCCGATAAAAGTGATCTTGTAGTGAATCCGCAGCAAAGACCACTCTTATCGGAAGGCGGACCACCGGCCGAAGAAGAGGATACCGGGGTTATGGCAGCTAGCTGCTGCCATAACAACGATATTCCGCTTCAAAGTAAGGACGTATATTGGCGTGCGGCGGTCTGGAAGGTTCGGGTAATTCAGAAGAGGTCAGTTGATTCCCTGCCTGAAATAACAAAGACCATTGATAACACACCAATAACTCTACTTCCCAAAGCTTCTTTCTTAGTGGTAATATTTGAATCTGATCTTTTTATTTATTCTGTATTTAAAGTGGAACTTTACACATGACAACTTGATAAAAAAGAATGCTCTTTAGCAAGGAACATACATTCCACATTAATAATTCTGCTACCAAAATTAGTGTGTGCTGTAAATTGCCTCCAGCATTGTTCCTGTTTCTTCTTGTTCTGGACTGCCATTTTGCTGAAGCCCAGAGCCCCTGAACAACAATAAATCTTTAGGCTGTCAGCAGATTGTCCTCTACAAATTCAACACAGTGCCTAAAAATGGAGAGCAATTAAGCGTGTGCAGAGCAGGGTGATACAAGGTATTACTGGATTTTACACAGTATAGTTAATGTTGTACATAGCTAAACCTGCAAAAGGGGCCAATCTGAAGTCATCTAGCAGGACTTCATTTTCTGACCAATTTTCCACTTTAAGTCAAGGAGAAAGATACATAGGTACATTGAAAAATATATAATATGTACAAAAAAAAAAACAGCAGCAAATCAAACGAAAGGTGCCAACATGACAAGGACAGGTTATGCTTTGTACAAAGGTAAAAACAGATGATACCCAATATCTCAAATACACAGAAAGGTTCTCACCGCACTGGTATAGATCCACACCAGGTGTAAACTAGAGTTGTCTCCGAGAATAAAGAGCCCCAGGTGCTGGCTAATGCTGAGTCATGTTGAAGTTAGATGAGAAAATCCGGACAGCCGCACTCCAGGAGATATAATTCAAAAACCATTTATTGTAAATTCAGGAGCATATGTAATACAAGACACTGTGGCAGAAAGTACAGGCAATCAGCTAACGCGTTTCGCACTTATGCTAAGTGCTTACTCATAGCTGACAATAAAAGGAATAAAACCACATTTATATTTTCTACTGGGAATCATGAGACTGTGTGTTAATGACAAAATCTAAACCAGGTGTGATCTGGCAGTGAAAAGTGTGTGCACCTGTCAATAAATAACCAGGGGTATAGATAAAAGATTCCTGTGAAAATATGTTAAATGTGTATAAGCAACGGAAAAAATCTTGTGAAAAATAATAAAATTGAAAAATAAGTAGTGAAAATAAAATTGAAAATAAACGATGAAGATGATTGAATGACAAGTGAAAAATAGTGAGTATAAGTGAAAGAATATTAGTGTGGAAAATGCTGAAAGGGAAATATATATATATATATATATATATATATATATATATATATATATATATATATATATATAATATATATATATATATATATATATTTGTGTATATATTTAATGTGTGAATTTAAAACGGTGTATGATGCAGTGATTTGTATATTAAAGAAGAGTGACAAAAATGGTAAATAAATACAAACGTATCGTAATATTGCTGGAAAATACATAAAAGTGGTAAACGATGGGTCCACAGACTGTGAGATATGTGTATAAAGGAGAAACGTTATGATAAAAATATGTACAATGTGAAGAGACAAGCCTTTAATCCATGAATAAGACGCTTGGTTATATGAGACATACAAATATGTGTCTCCTTTATCTCTCTCAATGAAACAATGTGTCTGAATAGAAGTGTAAGAATATACATATATATCCACATGTGAATTAAACAAATGTGTGGTCTTGAATCCCCACAATCTGTAGACACGTGGTCTCTCTCCTGAAAAGGAGAAAACAAATAGACAAATGCATGTATTAATGGAAAAGATCAGATACACATGATGAACGTAAAAATGAAAAAATAAAAAGTAAATATTTAAAACGTATCTTTCTGTGTGTACCCAAAAAGGAAAAGAGGGAGAGGGAACGGGAATAGGAAAGGGGAGAGGGAAGAAAACACTTCCACTAATTGCATTTATAGATATATGAATATATCCGTGCATAAAAATTTTTTGGTAATAATATGTCACCTCTTACTAAACAGCTCAATGTCAAGCCGTACGTGCATTTAAGTCCGACAGCTGACGAGACATAGAGTGTTTTAAGAGCACAAAAAATGTATATATATATATATATCTATATATCTATATATATCTATATATAGATATATAGATATATATATATACACGAGACCCATAAGGACCGCGCTTGTTAGGACAATATAGTTTCATATAGAAATGAATAGAAAAGAAATATTAGTTTATTTTATATATATATATATATATATATATATAAACCAAGCCAAGTATGTGTTGATGGAGTATATCATAACTCAAACTATAATGGAAGCTGTACAAATCCATTCAAAAACCATATGTGTCCTGAACCGGGATTTACAAACCATGGATATGCCATATAACATGTATTTATTAGTTGAACCAATATCATTTAAAAAACAGGCTCCGTGGAAAGAAAAAAAGGGAAAGGGGGAGGGGGGGGGAGGAGCTCCCACAGGATCGCTTGTCGTGCTGTGTAGAAGAAAATTGATAAAATCTGTAGAGTCCTTGAGACCTTTAGAACCATCCATGGCTCAATTGAGCCACGACGGGCCTCAAAGTTATCAATGTAAAACTATAGATGTAATCATGCTGACAAGTGTCCAAAAGCAGCGTCCGACCCAATATGTATGTGAAGCAGGGGCGGACTGACAACTCATGGGGCCCCTGGGCAATAGGAGATTATGGGGCCCCCGGGCAATAGGAGAAGAATATGGGGCCCCTGGGCAATAGAAGATTATGGGGCCCCCAGGCAATAGATTATGGAGCCACACAGTATGCACACACACACATACAGTATACACAGACACACAGTATACACACACACACATACAGTATATACACACACAGAATACACACACAGAATACACATACACACAAATTTTTACATACTGTCCCTGGTTTTATTGAGGCTGGCAACCCTGATGGGGCCCCTTAGTGGCATAGGGCCCTCGGGCAGTGCCCGAGTGCCTGAATGGTCAGTCCGCCCCCGATGTGAAGGCAACAATAGTTAAAGCTTTGTCGAAAACATTGCTATGTTTATGGACGTAGCGATCTATTGTTGTGATAAAAAGGCAAAAACGAAGCAAGACTAAAATTAGGAGTTGGATTTTAGGAAGTTAAGTAATTAGGAATTAGGAGAAGGAAGGAGAGGGGGAGAGAGAGGAGCGCCAAGGGGGCCTGATCAAGATGGCTGGCTATTAATCATATTGTAGAAGCCTTCTATAAAATCCTAAAATCTTAAGATGCTTGGAACCCTTCGTGGCAATATTAAACTGCAAAACCTGTCTCTTCATATGAATATAATAGTGTGGAGATGTAAATGTAGCCACATTAACGGGTAGACTTAGTACTACACCCTATGGTAAATATGTGTAGGACAAATAACAGTGAAAGCGGAGATCAAGCCAATACAGCGATGTGTCCACAGACTCAGCGATGTGTGTGAATTTTATGGTGTCCAATCTGGATAAAACAAAGGATCCTAAGATTGGACTTCCAGGTGGGGCAAAAGAGTAAAAAGAAAGAAAGAAACAGAGCGAGAAAACTGCCCACTAGTCATAGTAATAGGAAACATCCCATTCAAAGTTCATACCTAAGGGGATTCTAGTGTTCAAAGAAAAAATCCAAAAAAAGCTCTCATCTGCAAAGTAAATGGAATCTGTCCCCTCCTCTGACAGGTGTGACTATCTTCTCAACTCCTTGAATGAAAAGACTAGATACATCTTTTTGGTGTACAGAAATCCAGTGCTTGGCCACATTGGTTAACTTATCTTTTTCAATGTCATACAAATGATCATATAATCGATCTTTTTAAGCGTCGTGTTGTGCGGCCAACATACTGAATTTGACATTTATCACAAGTGATAACGTACACCAAAAATTGTGTATTACAATTAACCACTTCCCTACCCGCCCATAGTCATATGACGTCCGGGGATGGGATCTCCCATCCTGGGTGGGCGTCATATGACGTCCTGGGATTCCCGGCCGCCTAGGGGGCGCGCGCGCGCCCGCCGCGTTCCTCGGGACCCGGTGCGTGTGCCCGGCAGCCGCGATGTCCGCCGGGCACCCGCGATTGCCCGTTAACCGGGCCGGCATGTGGATCTGTGTGTGTAAACACACAGATCCACAGCCTGTCAGCTCTGAGGAGAGCGATCTGTGTTCCCAGAACGGAGGAACACTGATCGGTCTCCTCCCCTTGAGCGTCCCCTCCCCCTTCAGTTAGTAATCACTCCCTAGGAAACATATTAACCCCTCCCCGCCCCCTAGTGGTTAACCCCTTCACTACCTGTCACATTTACACAGTAATCAATGCAATTGTATAGCATTGATCGCTGTATAAATGTGAACGGTCCCAAAAATGTGTCAAAAGTGTCCGATGTGTCCGCCATAATGTCGCAGTCACGAAAAAAAATCGCGATCGCCGCTAAAAAAATAAATAATTTTTTTTTTTTTTTAAATGCCATAAATCTATTCCCTATTTTGTAGTCGCTATAACTTTTGCGCAAACCAATCAATATACGCTTATTGCGTTTTTTTTTTTACCAAAAATATGTAGAAGAATACGTATCGGCCGAAACTGAGGAAAAAATTTGTTTTTTTAAAAAAAAATTGGGATATTTATTATAGCAAAAAGTAAAAAATATTGTGTTTTTTTCAAAATTGTCGCTCTTCTTTTGTTTATAGCGCAAAAAATAAAAACCGCAGAGGCGATCAAATACCACCAAAAGAAAGCTCTATTTGTGGTGAAAAAAGGACATCAATTTTTTTTGGGTACAACGTCGCACGACCGCGCAATTGACGTTCAAAGTGCGACAGCGCTGAAAACTAAAATTTGGCCTGGGAAGGAAGGGGGTGAAATTGCCCTGTATTGAACCGGTTTTTAATAAAGGAGGAGAGATTAAAAGTTCTGCCAGTGGTGCAAGAGAATATGTTTTTTCCAGTTTTGATGTGACAACACATCTCAAATACACAGGCAGTCAAATGTCATGACCTAGTTATGTACAGAATTAGGAATATGTTAAAATAAAATGAGTACCATTTGCTTCCTCTCATTTTTTAAAAATATTTGACCTCTCAGCTGGGCAAAAAAATATTCCAAACCTAAAAAAATCAACCAACTAGGGCAGGGTTTTTTAACCAAGGTTCCATGGAAGTCTAGGGTTCCTCCAGAGGTTGCAAGGAGTTCCTTGAGCAATTTCTGCTACTCCCACTGATCTTACCGATGATCTTTTTAGCTATCTGTAAAGGGGGTCATTCTTCCTAATGACCACAAGTGTTATGCCCCGTACACACGAGCAGAATTTCCGTAAAAAAAAATTGTGATGGGAGCTTTTGGTTGTATATACCGACCATGTGTATGCTCCATCCAACTTTTTCTGTCTGAATTTCCGCCAGCAAAGGATTGAGAGCTGGTTCTTTATTTTTTCAATGGAAAAAGTTCTTGACGGAAATTCCGTTCGTCTGTATGCAATTCCGACGCGCAAAAAAACACGCATGCTCGGAAACAATTTGACGCATGCTCGGAAGCCATGAACTTCATTTTCTCGGCTAGTCGTAGTGTTGTACGTCACCGCGTACTTGATGGTCGAAAGTTCAAAGAACTTTTGTGTGACCGTGTGTATGCAAGGCAAGCTTGAGTGGAATTCCGTCGGAAAAACCACCCAAGATTTTTCCGACGGAAATTCCGCTAATGTGTACGGGGCATAAGAATCATTCTTCCCAATGACAATCACACTAATGTATCATGAGTTGCAGATTTAGTCATTTATAGCAGGGGCTCCCCGAGACCAGAAAATTATTTTAAGGGTTCCTCTGCATTGAAAAGGCTGTGTTGGCTGCATTCATTTGTTTTTAGGCTTTTTTTATTTTATTTTATTTTCACTTGTGTTCTTGCCAGTAACACTTCCTTTCCAACAATAATGATTTACTAAAATTCTAGTGTTAAAAAACATAATCTGTTTAACTAAAAATTTTAGTTTGCTATATGTCTCTTTCAGAAAGACACTTTTATAATGTTATTGCACGAAGCAGTTTCTCTTAAAGGGGTTGTAAACCCTTGTGTTTTTTCCTTAAAGTGGGGTTCCACCCAAAAAAAAAAAAAACTACATGAAAAATTAAAAAAAATAAAAATACAAAAAATCATTTGGATATTTTACTTACCTCTAAATGCCTGTTGCTAGGTGGTCCCTCGTAGTCTGCCTCTTCCAGTGCCTGGGCTGGTGACATCACTTCCCCCTCGGCACAGGAAGGGCTCGGCTCTGCTCCCTCCCTCCTGTCAATCATCTGGGACCCATTACAGGTCCCAGGTGACTGAGCGGCCAATCGCGGCGCCGCTCACGCATGCACAGTGGGTGCCAGGCTGTGAAGCCACAGCCCGGCGGCCACAGTTGCAATGCCGGCGCCGCTGAACGGAGGGGGAGACAAGCGGGGCTTCGAACCCCCGCATCGCTGGACCCAGGGACAGGTAAGTGTCCAATTAAAAGTCACCAGCTGCAGTATTTGTAGCTGCTGACTTTTAATTTTTTTTTTTACTGGACCTCGGGTGGAACTCCTCTTTAATGCATCCTATGCATTAAGGTGAAAAAACACCTGGCAATCACCGCCCCCCCCCCCCCGTATTACTTACCTGAGCCCCTTCATCTCCTTGGCGGGGACGCGCTGTCCCTCTCTCCACAGGGTCCCGGCTCTCGATTGGATAGATTGATAGCAGCACAGCCATTGACTCCCACTACTGTCAATCAAATCCAATGACGCGGGCGCCGGGCCGAGTCCAGCAATCGTGTTCGTGGACGCAAATGCTGGACTCGGGAGCGTGCCCACAAGGTAACCCCCTCGGGAGAGCGCTTCTCCTAGGGAGTTATCTGATGTAGGGAGGAGCCTCGAGAGCCTCCAAGGGACCCCAGAAGAGGAGGATCGGGGCCACTCTGCGCAAAACGAGCTGCACAGTGGAGGTAAGTATGATATGTTTGTTATTTTAAAAAAATAGCAAACGATCCTTTACAATCACTCTAAATTTGGCACTACATGTGCGAACAAATGCAAATTTAAAAGTGACGTTTGGCAATACTTCTCTTTTGGATCACACTGGAGTGCATTTAGTTTTGCTCTCCTGTAACCTTGAGGCTGGGTTCACACATATGCCAAGAAGCGGCTTACACCGCATCCAATTCGCAGAACATATGAAAATATGTTCAGTGGGTCTGGTTCACATATTGTGCGTTGAATCCGCACTCTGCATTGCACAAAAAAAATGTGTGCGTTTTCTAGGCAGTTCAGTGCGAATTTCAGGCACAAAATCCTCAATGGGAACGCATCTGATTTGCAGATGTGTTCTGTTGTGAACAGGAATTCTCTCCCCCTCCTCCTACACCTCCACCCCTCTCCCTGGTCAGCTGATCCGCAGCTACAACGGAGAGGAACCGCCGAATGAATCATTTTTATCTACGCAGGGAAACCGAAGCTGCAATTTGCACCGGACTAGTGTGAACCCAGCCTTAGTCTGCCAAAAGTGGGCTATTGCCCACTATATCAGGTGCATCACAGAGCTGCTCCAGGCTCTAGAAGGATCCCGACAAGATTGTCGGGATCCACTCAGCTGCCTCATTGACAGATGGCTTCGGCTCTCAGCAAGTGTTTGATATCCGAAGCCAGCTGTACCTGACCCCACTCCTGTCTAGTGCTCCTCCCCAAGCAGACAGAGAACTGAGCGATCAGGTGATTGAGGACAGCTGCAGCATCACACCAATGCTGCAGCACAGAGGTGAGCATGAAGGTTGGTTTTTTTAATGTACCCCATACATCTCCTTTAAAAATGTTACATTCAAACCATAAAAAGGGGCTAAAATGTTGTTTAAAAAATAATAAAATATATACCTAAAAATAATTCATGAATGAAAGCTACAAACGTAGTTTTCATTCTTATGGAAGAACTTCCCCCCCAACTGCCCCCCCCCCCCAAAAAAAACACTTATCCCTGTATGCAAATACAACGTAAATACTAGTTCACGGAACCCAGCATTCATTTCTTACAGTCAAAGTTCTTGAAATTAGATCTGGCACATGCGTAGACATGCTGTGAGTCAATGCCAGGTCTATGAGACCTTAGAGTTGGCACAGACCCATAGCGTGTCTGCGCATGCGAGGCATCTGGTGCACTGCCTCCTGGGATGTGTGATAGAGAAAGGTGGGAGGATGTTATTGAAATTGGTGAAGATCTGCTTTTTTCCCACACTCCAAAGATATGCTGGTAAGTTAATTGGATCCTGTCTAAATTGTCCCTAGTATGTATGAATGTGAGTTAGGGACCTTAGATTGTAAGCTCCTTGAGGGTAGGGACTGATGTAAATGTACAATGTATATGTAAATCGCTGCGTAAACTGACGGCGCTATACAAGTACCTGAAATAAATAAATAAATAAGTATAACTTAGGACAAAACTTTTTTTTTTTTTTTTTCTTAGTTTTGGACAGAGTGAAGAGGGCTTAGAACCCCTGTCAGTTTTTTTGCCGCCTATGCCCCTGTTAAGATTTGCTCTCTCTATTTTTAATGTTAATCATTATCATTGTAAGTGAAAGTAAAAGAAAAGCCCAAATTTTTGGTTGGCCCCAAGAGATTCCCTTAATTTCCAGGGATTTCCTCTCACTTCCTGTTTTGGCTATGGGACAGGAAGTGAGGGTGAATATCCCCAATGGGAAAAAGATAGCAAAAATAAACCTTACAGGTATTATAAACCCCCCCCCCCCCTTACTCTATGCAAAAAAAAAAAAAATCGCACATAGGGGGGGCAGCTTTTCTCAACTGTTACCCTAGAGCAGTGTTTCTCAACTCCAGTCCTCAAGGCGCCCCAACAGGTCATGTTTTCAGGCTCTCCGTTATTTTACACAGGTGATTTGATCAGTTTCACTGCCTTAGTAATTACCACAGCCATTTCATCTGAGGGAAATCCTGAAAACATGACCTGTTGGGGCGCCTTGAGGACTGGAGTTGAGAAACACTGCCCTAGAGGAACCTTTGAAATAATTTCCAGGTCTTGGGGAACCTCTGCCAAAATTAACTTTTCAGGGGGCAGTGGGAGGAATGCCATTTACATTGGCGGACAGAAGGAAGAAATGTACATTGGTGTCCTATCACTGGTTCTCCCAAGTGCTGTTTGACATGGAACCATGAAGGCACCATAAGATGGGTCAATCAGCCACAGCTCAGGGAACCCCTAACAACCTCTGAAGGAACCCTGGTTGAGAATCCCTGCATAGGGGTGAGCTCAGGCTGGTCCAGATCCTAGTCCGAACCCACCTGAGCGATCCTGGTAGGTATACTGTACATGCAGCCGCAGGGCGGGATTGCCTTGGCAGCTCACCATTGGTTTTGCTCAGTGATGGCTTCATGGCGGGGTAGCTCAGGTGGGTTCAGACTAGGATTTGAACACGCCTGAGCTCATCCAAGAGGCCGCGACTTTCACGCAACTTTGAATCTGACATGCCGGCGCGACTTCGTCGCAGCTTGCATACAACTTCTTTAACAGAAGTCCATGCAAGTCATATTGAAGTTGCACCAAAAGTAGTGCAGGAACCTTTTTCTAAATCGGAGTGACTCAAGTCGCTCCTATTAGAACGGTTTAATTGCCGCTAATGGGGTGCGACTTGTCACGCGACTTTGAACTCTTAAGTCGCGGCAGTGTGAACCAAGGCTCATTGCACTGAAAGAATGCCAGTCTCCCTGTGTAATCACCGGAGCTCCATGATGGCCAGGTTCTGTGGTCTACCAACAGAGTGGGCGATTGTCATACTGGCTATGCGGGTGGAGTGCCGCTGGTTATGCAGAGTTACCCTCTCCCAGTGTAATCAGTTTGAGAGATCAGGACATTTCTGGGCAATGCAAAGAAAGAGGGTCTCGCCTCAACTGTGCCACCAGCAGGACAGTGCCAGGGTAGGCTGCCCTTTCTGCCTTTGCCCTGATTGTACTGCATCTACAGAAGAGCAGCATTGCCACCCTAGGACGGGAAGTATGTCAGGACTACAAATTACCTCTCATCTTCTGACTTCCATAATATAGGGGAGGTGTTCTGAAGTTTAGAGGCAAACTAGGCAGGGCAAGAACTATGTTTTGGGATTTCAGGGCTGCATTGTCAGTTCACAATATGAATTTAGGAGCACTGGTACTTATACTTTAACAGATATAGCAAAATGTTTTGACAGGCATGCTTAAAGTGGTTGTAAACCTCAGACATGAAATATGAACAAAGCATATCCCTCTTCTAGACAGTAGTGTGTACTTGTCTCAATTGAGAGCACTAAGTGTCATTTTTGTCTGCCGCTTCATTCCTCTGCTATCAGCATGAATTACTTCTGACAAGTTTTCCTGACACCAAGAGAAGAATGGTGACAGGGGAGGGACCTCAAGCTGATTGACAGCCTCAGCTGATTCTGTGTGCTCCAATCAGCTCTCAGAGCTCTCCTCACTGAGCTCTGCAGAGTGTAACTTCAGCTCTCTGCTTTTTTTTTTCTGACAAACTTTGAGGCTCAATTCACATCTGTGCTTTCTGTGGTTTTTTTTTACCACGATTTTGCTGCAATTTGCAGTTTTTATGCTTTTTTTTGGGGGGGGGGGGGATTTGTTGTCGGGCAGATTTAAAAATGCAAAACGTGGCAAAATCGATAAAAACGCACTACATGCTTTTCTGAAGCTTCTCCATCTATTAAACCAAATTCACATCTGTGATTTCTGTGTTTTTTTTTTTACCACGATTTTGCTGCAATTTGCAGTTTTTATGCTTTTTTTTGGGGGGGGGGGGGGGATTTGTTGTCGGGCAGATTTAAAAATGCAAAACGTGGCAAAATCGATAAAAACGCACTACATGCTTTTCTGAAGCTTCTCCATCTATTAAACCAAAAAAAGCACCATTATGCATTTAACCACTTAAGGACCAGCCTCGTTTTGGAATTTAGGTGTTTACATGTTTAAAACAGGTTTTCCTGTCGCATCATGGCAGCATACACTTTGGGTTGTGACTCCGCCCCCACAACCTGATAGGACTACATAGCTATAAGTTGTAGAGATGGCCCCTGCCCAGTATTCTCTTATTTTTCCTCACCTGAAGGACTGAACATATCAGAAGCACCCCCTTACCGAATTCGCCCCAGCCAGGTTCTAGCCTCTCCTGGGTGGAAGTCCTTACCTGTACAGCCTCTAAACGAGCTAGATGGAAGGAGCCCCGCTCTGGTGATCTCGGGGGTATGTTGCGGTCTGGTATAAGCCTTAAACAGGCTTAGTTGTTGTGCAGCGGTCGCCATGCCTCTTTTTCTCACTTTTGGTCTTTTTCCCTCTATGCTGGGCTCTGTGGTCCCTCTGTGCCTCCCTACAGGCTTCCCGAGCGTCTCGGCACTTCCGCGCATGCGCAGTGCGCGCCGTCAGGGCGTCCTTTCGATTTTGCCAGTTTCCAAGATGGCGCCGGGCGCATCGCGCCGCTACTGCGCATGTGCGAGCGGGTCGTGACCTCGGCGGCCATGGCGGCAGATTTAAAAGCCCTGTTTGTCATTTCTGAGCTCTCCTTGCTCCCTGGAAGACTTCTGACTGCTGCTGTTTTGAATTTCTGCATTCCTAAAGCTACCCTCTCCCTCTGGGTAAGTGTCTAATACTTATGCACTGTTTTTTGGGACCTGGCTGCATGCTCTTACCTTCCTATACCTTTCTCAGGTATTCACCTTCTTCTCCTATGGAGGCCGCTGCCCCAGCAGATCACCACCAGCCTAATAGGTAAGGGGGGGGGATTCCAGCGGTAAGTAGAGAAGATTGAAAAAGAGAGCAGGACCGTACTAATGCTACCTAATTGGTCAGCCCTGTCAGGTCCGCAAGATCATCTAAATCAGGACGAAGAGAATCTTCGTACAGGAGAAGCCGCTCCGGCCATAGACGCAGCCGCTCACGCGGAAGAAGCCGCTCAGGCCGCAAGGGGAGTCGCAGACGGAGTCGATCCCACTCAAGGCATAGCCGTTCCCACCGCAGAAGATCCCCTGCACGAGGACACCAATCCTCTACGCACCCTTCCCGTCCAGCCGGGAACGCTTGCTGGGTATGTGGGGCCACGGCCCTCCCAGACAAACTAGCCTGCCGCAAGTGCATAGATGAAGCCACCAGGGAGAAAGAGCCGGATTCCATAGAACCCACTGGAGTCTCTACTCCCCAGGTCTCAACTCCTGATGTGGAGTTTACGGCCTATAGCACCTCACCCACCATTCCCAGTGCATCAAGAGAGCAAGACCTACCGTCGGATGATGAGGAGCCGGAAGCTTCAGCTGGCTTTGATTTCGCGCTCATAGAACCGTTCATCAGATCGGTTAAGGAAGCGATTAACTGGGAGGAGCTTGAGGAGACACAGCCTAAACAGAGAAAATATTTCCCAAACCTCAAGAAGGTTCCGGAGGCTTTCCCATTCATCGACGAGTTAGAAGAGCTCATTAAGGAGGAGTGGCAGAATCCGGAAAAGAAGTTCAGTCTGTCCAACAGACTCACCAAACTGTACCCTCTCAAGGAACCCAAAGTATCTCCTTTACTTTCTCCTCCAGTAGTGGATGCATCTTTGATGCGTCTAGCCAGGCACGTGACGCTCCCCATTGAAGATGCAGTAACGTTCAGAGACGTGCTTGTCAGGAAGGTGGATACAGACCTTAAGAGCTTACCTGTTCGCAGGAGGCGCCTGCAGGCCAGCGGTGGCATTAGCGGCGGTTGGGAAAGCTATCTCCAGCTGGTCCTCAGCTACAGCGAGGCTCGTCACTGAGGGCGCAGATCAAGAACAGATCACTAAGGCCTTACAAGAACTTAGCCTTGCGGGAGATTTCGTGGCGGAGGCTTCCGTAGATACCATCAGATCCACATCAAGGTCCATGTTAGCCTCTGTAATGGCCAGAAGGGCGCTATGGCTTAAACCTTGGTCGGCTGACCCCGCCTCAAAGTCAAACTGGTGCAGGATTCCATATGATGGGGTGAACCTCTTTGGAGCAAAGCTGGATACCGCAATCTCTAAAGTAACAGGCGGGAAGTCGGGTCTCATACCATCGGACAGAAGGCCGAAGCAACAAAGGCCACCTCCCTTTAAACGTAACCTTCCGGAAAGATATAGGGATGCGAAATCCTATAGACCCGGGAAGGAATACAGAAGGAGCTGGAAGAACCCCCAGACGTCCTTCCTTAAGTTCCAGAAACCCAAGACCCCTGCCTCCAATGACCAGAAGTCCTTTTGAAGGTTCGCCCGCCCAACCAGCGGTAGTGGGGGCCAGACTCACAAAGTTCAAGTTGGTCTGGGCGGGAATGATAAAAGACCCATGGACGGTGTCCACCATTCATTTCGGACACAGGTGGGCATTCAGAGGTCGTCCTCCAAGAGACCAATTCTGCTCAACCAGACTTCCTCCCTCTCAAGAGAAAAGACTATCCCTAGTCCAGTATATCCAAGAGTTGCTCCAGAAACAAGCAATAGTGGAGGTACCACCATCCCAAAGAGGCAAAGGTTTCTACTCCCCACTTTTCTTAGTGAAAAAGAAATCAGGGGACCTTCGTCCAGTCTTGGACCTAAAAAACCTCAACCGGTCGATACGGTTGGAAACATTCAAGATGGAAAGCCTTCAATCAATCCTCCAAGCAATAAACTTGGGAGATTGGATGCTGTCAATCGACCTCCAGGACGCGTATTTGCATATCCCTATCCATTCCGAGTTCCAAAAATTCCTCCGGTTTACCCTAAATCATCGGCACTTCCAATTCCGAAGCCTTCCGTTCGGGATCTCTACCGCACCCAGGACGTTTACAAAAGTCCTATTACCTGTAATAGCCCACCTGAGAGAAAACGGGCTGAGGGTCCACCATTACCTGGACGACATCCTACTTCTCTCAGACAGCCAGGACTCTCTTGTCCTTCACAGGGAAATCCTGGTCTCCACATTACAGTCCCTAGGGTGGCTGATAAATTGGAAGAAGAGCAACATCCATCCAACACAGAGAATGGTCTTTCTGGGGGCCGAATTGGACACAAGGGAGAATACGGTGGAACTTCCGGGGGAAAAAATCCCTCCTCTAATCCAAAAAGTGAAAAGGGCAATCTCCGCTACAATGCTCCCGGCCAGGACCTGTCTCAGTATCCTGGGCTCCCTAGCTTCCACCATTCCAATGGTCCAATGGGCGCAATGGAATTCGAGGCCTCTCCAGATCTCCTTCCTACGTCAGTGGAAGGGCACATCAATGTCCCAACCAATCCTCATCTCTCAGGAGGTAAAGCAATCGTTGATGTGGTGGGTACGTCCTCACAACTTGGGAAGATGCAGGCAGATAGTCACTCCCTATCAAGAAACCGTGACCTCAGATGCCAGTCTACAGGGATGGGGAGCCCACTATCAGGACCTTGCGGCTCAGGGTCGTTGGCCTTTCAGGGCACAGGATACAGTGTCGAACGTTCTGGAGATGAGAGCAGCGTTCCAGGCTCTCCTGGCCTTCAGTTCTCACTTGAGGAGGAAGCACGTCCTCCTAAGGATGGACAACAAGGTGGCCGTTGCCTACATCAACAGGCAGGGGGGCACCAGAAGCAGGTCCATGTTACAGGAGGTCCGTCCTGTTCTGGAATGGGCGCAGCTGAATCTACTGGACCTAAAGGCGGTTTATGTCCCGGGAGTCCAGAACACCTTAGCCGACTCACTAAGCAGAAATTTCCACTCCAACAACGAATGGTCTCTGAGTCCACAAGCCTATGCTCTCATATCCCGAACCTGGGGTCCTCCAGAGATAGACCTAGCAGCAACTCCGGAGAACACAAAGTGCCAGAGATTCCTATCAAGGACACCGTTTCCTTCGGCAGAGGGGACGGACTGCCTCCAACACCCCTGGAACTTTCACCTGGGGTACATTTTCCCCCCGACGCCTCTCATAGCGAGATTCCTCCTGAGGCTCAAGAAGTCAACAGCATTGGTGGTAGCAGTGATCCCTTTCTGGCCGAGGAGGCCATGGTTTACTACCCTCATGCAGCTGAACACGGCAGAGCCTCTGCCTCTCCCATTGACGTCAGACCTACTCTCCCAGGGACATCTTCTTCACCCGAACCCGGGGAAGCTACACTTGATGGCCTGGAGACTGAAAGGGCTAGGTACCTAGAGCAGGGCTGTTCCCAGAAGGTGGTGGATACCTTACTCCAGGCCAGAAAGCCTACTACCAACATCACGTACAGAAGAGTTTGGGAAAAATTTGTCTCCTTCTCCCACCAGCAAGGTTGGGACTCGTCCTCCCCGTCGGTGTCTCACATCTTGGAGTTCCTTCAATCAGGCCTAGAGAAAGGCCTTAGGTCAAGCACCCTGAAGGTCCAGGTATCGGCCCTGTCCGCCTTGACAGGAGTTAAATGGGCGCAAGAGCCTCTGGTGGTTCAGTTTCAGAGGGCCTGTCTAAAGCTGAGGCCCCCCAGAAAACCGTCATTCCCGGTCTGGGATCTCTCAATTGTTCTAGAGTCATTATCCAAGGAACCCTTTTTTCCAATGCAGAGCATATCCCTCTGGGATCTGACGCTGAAGGTTTCATTTTTAATAGCCATAACATCGGCGAAGCGAGTGTCAGAGATGCAAGCTCTAATGGTTAGCGAACCATACTTGGTTGTTCTTCCAGACAGGCTAGTCCTAAGGCCTTCGGATCGATTCATCCCCAAGGTGTCCTCATCCTTCCATTTTAATCAGGAGATTAATCTTCCAGCACTCAGCACGGATCAGGGAGACCCTCATCCACTAGATGTTAAGGGTACCGTTATAGAATACCTCTCAGCAACAAAATCCATCAGAAAGTCGGAAAACCTCCTAATTATCCCACATGGTTTCAGGAGAGGTCAAGCGGCATCCTCACGCACCATTGCTTCATGGCTAGTAAAGACCATCAAGAGATCTTACTCACTGAGTAACCATCAAGTACCTGAGGGCTTAAGGGCACACTCCACCAGGGCAGTGGCAACCTCCTGGGCGGCATATTGTAGAGTCTCGGCGGAGACGATTTGCAGAGCGGCTACCTGGTCCTCCAGGAACACCTTCATGTCTCATTACAAGGTGGATTCCGCCTGCTTATCCACGGTGGATTTCGGAAGATCCGTTATCCAGGCCAATTCCTCTATTATTTGATTAATAAACTTAGTTTGAATTCCCACCCAGTCTTTGCGAGTTACTCCCCAAAGTGTATGCTGCCATGATGCGACAGGAAAACGGAAAATTGTATACTCACCTTTCCGTAATTTTCCTTTCCTGTCGTATCTTCATGGCAGCATACAATCTCCCACCCGTCTAAGGTGAGATATATATATACGGAGAATACTGGGCAGGGGCCATCTCTACAACTTATAGCTATGTAGTCCTATCAGGTTGTGGGGGCGGAGTCACAACCCAAAGTGTATGCTGCCATGAAGATACGACAGGAAAGGAAAATTACGGAAAGGTGAGTATACAATTTTCCGTTTTTTTGCTAGAAAATTACTTAGAAGTTAGAACCCCCAAACATTATATATTGTTTTTTTTCTAACACCCTAGAGAATAAAATGGCGGTCATTGCAATACTTTTTTTCACACTGTATTTGCGCAGCGGTCTTAAAGCGCGCTTTTTTTGGAAAAAATTCACTTTTTTGAATAAAAAAATAAGACAACAGTAAAGTTAACCCAATTTTTTTTTATATTGTGAAAGATAATGTTACGCCGAGTAAATTGATACCCAACATGTCACGCTTCAAAATTGCGCCCGCTCGTGGAATGGTGTCAAACTTTTCAAAAATCTCCATAGGCGACGTTTAAAAAATTGTACAGGTTGCATGTTTTGCGTTACAGAGGAGGTCTAGGGCTAGAATTATTGCTCTCACTCTAACGATTGCGGCGATACCTCACATGTGTGGTTTGACCACCGTTTTCATATGTGGGCGATACTCACGTATGCGTTCGCTTCTGCACACGAGCTCGTCGGGACGGGGGGTTTTAAAAAAATTATTTTTTTATTTTTACTATTTATTTTACATGATTTTATTTCTTCTTACACTGTTTTTTAAAAAAAAAATGTGTCACTTTTTATTCCTATTACAAGACATGTAAACATCCCTTGTAATAGAAAAAAGCATGACAGGACCTCTTAAATATGAGATCTGGGGTCAAAAAGACCTCACATCTCATATTTACACTAAAAAGCAATAAAAAAAAAAAAAAAAAAGTCATTTAAAAAAATGACATTGAAAAAAATGTGCCTTTAAGATGTATGGGCGGAAGTGACGTTTCGACGTTGCTTCCGCCCTGCAGTGTCATGGAGACGAGTGGGCGCCGTCTTAGCCTCACTCGTCTCCAGGCACAGCTAGGGAAAGGACGCGATCGCCTCCGCCGCTACCAACGGCTCCTGTAAGCGGCAGAGGGCACCGGATCGCGGCGGGAGGGGGAGGCCCTCTCCCGCCACCGATAAAAGTGATCTTGCGGCGAATCCGCCACAGAGTCCACTATTATCAGAAAGCCGACTGCCGCACGAAAACGGGGATACCGGGTTATGGCAGCTAGTTGCTGCCATAACAACGATATCCACCACCAAACTTAGGACGTACATCAGCGTGCGGCGGTCGTCAAGTGGTTAAAAAAGTCCCTGACCCTTTCCAAAAACGCAGAGGCACAAAAATGCATTGATGTGAACCCATGTTAAAAATAAAAAAAAAAGGGCATTTCTTCAAATAGCATGAAAAAACGCATTTGGTGTGAACGAAGCCCTAAATATTCTGCACTTTGAACAGATGTAGAAAAGAGAAGACGGCTGATAAACAGGTACAACGTATGTAGGGAGATTTGTTTCATCTCTGTGTATCCCCTGAGGCCAGTCACTTCAATGGGTATATGTGAGGCTTCACAACTATGTTAACAGAACAAATCTGTTCAGCTGTTTCTGATCTTCCAAGGACAGTCCCTGATTTTGAAGTGCTGTCCTTGCAACTGTCACTAGCTGCCAATAAAGACTTTATTGTAAATCTCTTTTTTTTTTTTTTTTCGCATTTCGTTGAGCTTTTATCATTCAGTCCGATTCATTTAGCTGGAGGCTCAGCAGTAGTAACCTTGTAAATGATTTTACAATGTGTTCAGCTGCAGTTTAAATGCCTGCGCCGTCCTTGTGTCACACAGAAGCAGTGGCGGTGTGACTCCATGGTGTGCCCTAGAAGTCAGGCTGTGTTGTGTCGCAGACAAGGGATTGTTGTGCGGTTGTGTTTGTCACTGGTATGTGAAGGTCGCTGTAGGGGGTGGGGTCGGGAGGTAATACAGGTAAGATTTCGGCAAGTCCGGGTGGTGCTGACTTCTTACTGTCAGCAGCACCGCCCTCCAGAACCTGTTTCAGGATCACTATCTAGTTCCTGTACACTCCCCCCCCCCACCTCGCTTTTGCTGTGACAGTGCTTATACCTTCAATGCCAAGGGTACCCCCTTGTAGGCACTGAAGTCTGCTATGTGATCCCTACCCGCATGATAAGTGATCACCTGCCGGGAATGGTAAGGAAGCAAACACGCTAATGACTTTGTATTAACAGGGAAGTATTAACTGGTGACTAATGATTTGTTCTGTGCTTTTTCTGCAGCCCCAGAGACGAGCCCTGTGCAGTGCTGGAGCTGTAAGTATCATACGACGAAAGCGTGTCTTCTTCTCATCTCCTACATAACAATGCAATTCATATCACGGGGGGGAGATTTACTAAAACTGAAGGGAGCAAAATCTGCTACAGCTGTGCATAGAAACCAATCAGCTGCCAGGTTTTTGTTGTCTAACAATAAAACAAGCTGAAGTTAGAAGATGGTTGGTTACTGTGCACTAAGGATGAGCTCCGGCGTGTTCGCACACTCCACGTGCAGAGCCCGCCAGGAAGTCGGCACGGCGCTGCGCTAATCACCGGCAGTGAGACATTTCCCGATGCACGGCTGCAGAGATCGGGAAATGTCTCACTGAATGTGATTAGCGCAGCGCCGTGCCGACTTCCTGGCGGGCTCTGCACGTGGAGTGTGCGAACACGCCGGAGCTCATCCTTACTGTGCACAGCTGATCCAGTTTTAGTAAATCTGCCCCACACTGTGGCAGATGACATGATCACCACCTAGTACCACCCCCTTTGATATGACCACCACTTATGACCCCCTTTGACATGATCACCACCTAGTACAACCCCCTTTGACATGACCACCACCTGCAACCCCCTTTGACATGACTAGAGTTGCCACCTCATCCCTTTAAACCCGAACACATATGAATTACACAGGTTCTGAGGCTAATTAAATGCAGATAAGGCACCAAGTGAGTTTAATTACCACCTTAATTAGCCTCAGAACCTGTGTAATTCATATGTGTTCGGGTTTAAAGGGATGGGGTGGCAACCCTAGACATGACCACCACCTGCAACCCCCTTTGACATGACCACCACCTGCTACCCCCTTTGACATGACCACCACCTGCTACCCCCATTTGACATGACCACCACCTACAACCCCCATTTAACATGACCACCACCTACAACCCCCGTTTGACATGACCACCACCTACAAGCCCCGTTTGACATGACCACCACCTACAAGCCCCTTTGACATGATCACCACCTACCACCCCCTTTGACATGATCACCACCTAGTACAACCCCCTTTGACATGACCACCACTTACGACCCCCTTTGACTTAACTACCACCTGCAACTCCCTTTGACATGACCACCACCTGCAACCCCCTTTGACATGACCACCACCTGCAACCCCCTTTGACATGACCACCACCTGCAACCCCCTTTGACATGACCACCACCTGCAACCCCCTTTGACATGACCACCACCTGCAACCCCCTTTGACATGACCACCACCTGCAACCCCCTTTGACATGACCACCACCAGCAACCCCCTTTGACATGACCACCACCTGCAACCCCCTTTGACATGACCACCACCTGCAACCCCCTTTGACATGACCACCACCTGCAACCCCCTTTGACATGACCACCACCTGCAACCCCCTTTGACATGACCACCACCTGCAACCCCCTTTGACATGACCACCACCTGCAACCCCCTTTGACATGACCACCACCTGCAACCCCCTTTGACATGACCACCACCTGCAACCCCCTTTGACATGACCACCACCTGCAACCCCCTTTGACATGACCACCACCTGCAACCCCCTTTGACATGACCACCATCAGCAACCCCCTTTGACATGACCACCACCTGCAACCCCCTTTGACATGACCACCACCTGCAACCCCCTTTGACATGACCACCACCTGCAACCCCCTTTGACATGACCACCACCTGCAACCCCCTTTGACATGACCACCACCTGCAACCCCCTTTGACATGACCACCACCTTCAACCCACTTTGACATGACCACCACCTTCAACCCCCTTTGACATGACCACCACCTGCAACCCCCTTTGACATGACCACCACCTGCAACCCCCTTTGACATGACCACCACCTTCAACCCCCTTTGACATGACCACCACCTACAACCCCCCTTTGACATGACCACCAACTGCAACCCCCTTTGACATGACCACCACCTGCAACCCCCTTTGACATGACCACCACCTGCAACCCCCTTTGACATGACCACCACCTGCAACCCCCTTTGACATGACCACCACCTACAACCCCATTCTGATTGCAGCACAACACATTTACATAAATGTCGAAGATCTCTGTACAGTATTGGTGAAAACTGTTGCAAACAAAGTTGTAGTAGTAGTAGCTTGATTTTATAATCCTATATGTTGTTTTGGGAGAGAGGTGTACTGGTCCTGGAAGCCCCGCCCACGTGACATTTGAATCTTAGAAAATTATGCAGTATGTCATTTGAAAATATGGAAGAAAGATATTTTCTCTTATCATATTTCAATTATGTAACCTTTCCCAACCACGCCCAAGGATTTGTTTACACTAGCGGCAAGGAGTGTAAGTCCTCTGAAAAGCAATCTGAGCTGGGATCGCTTTTCAGAGGTGTTTTAACCCAATAAATTCTGCACTACCGTTCTGCAACCATGTGCATTGTGCATGGTTGTGGGATGGTAGCAGTGCAGCCCCAGTCACCTAAATGGCTAAGGTTCAGCGGCAGTATTGAACAAATGTGTCAAGGGGTATGATTTGCTGCTGCAGTTGCAAAGCATCGCAGCCAGAGAATATGTACACCCCTATCCTCTGCAGCTAAAGGGGGGGGGGGGGGGTGGTAAGTTCAACATGGTTTTAACGCCCCCCCAAACCACTGGTGTAAAGGAGAACCTAGTGTTTGTTGGTGTATCTATTGCTTTATTTTTAGGGCTTGCTTAGGGCTTTTTTTTAGGGCCAGTTCACATCAGAACAGTGGCAGTTGGTGGTTTACCCCATTGTGGTGGGTGGCAGGCTGCAGGCAGTGGCTCCATGTCCTCTTCTCCATGGTGGCTTTCAGCTCCTCCGTTCCACCTCCTAGGCATCCAATAGGATCTCCTGTCCTTCCAGCCAATCAGGGGACCGGTGTCAAAACCCGCTTCCTGATTGGCTGAGAGGAGGGTCAGTGTTACAACTGGGAATATTCATTCGCTGTTGTAACACACCTGGGTGGAATCGGAGCGCACTCTCTGCGACCCAAACCCACCCTTTATTGAAGCCTATTAGAGCCTCTGGCTCTAATCAGTGCTTCAAAAAACAGCCCCCCCCCCCCCCCCGCTGGCACCCATGCGCCCTTAGTGGGCGGGCCGCCCCTGCATCAGAACAAGGTGCGGGAAACCTGTGTTTCGTGCTAATTTCCTGCACCGCGTTTAAAATGCACTGCACTTGTGAGCTACAGCCCATGTCAGTGTTAACTGAAAGTGGTGTTAAAGGTTCGGCTTAAAAAAAAACAAAAAAAAAAACATGTACTTACCTGCCCTGTGCAGTGGTTTTGCATAGAGCAGCCCCAATCCTCCTCCTTATCGGGACTCCCGCTGGTGCTCCTAGCTCCTCCCCCTTGACCAGTGCCCTCATAGCAAGTCTCTTGCTATGAGGGCACTGATGCATTCTCTGCTCTATACGTCCATAAGACACATAGAGCTGCAACTTGGCCCCAGTTGCCAACTGGCCAATGGCTCCCGCAACTGTCTCAGCCAATGAGTAAAGAGGGAGTCCCAAGACAGCCGAGGCTCTCGTCATTGGATCGAGAGGGGGCTCTGGTGAGTACTGGGGGGGGGCTGTGAGGGGAACAGCACACAGGTGTTTTTTTTTTTTACCTTCACGCATTCTATGCAAAACAACCTGCAGGATTTACAACCACTTTTACAACATTCCAAATGCAGGCCGCAAACTCGGTGAATTTGCCTGCACGAGATTGCATGGTACAGCAGTACCATGCAATCTGGTTGCTGTGCATTTTTCAGCGGACACTTCACTTTTTCCTAAACGGACAAGTGAAAGCGACTCTTCAACCCCTTTACACTGGCACTTTAGGTAGGCCTTGATACCTGAACAGCTTCTGATCACGTGGCAGTGTGATTGGCTGCACAGTGCTGAGGTCATCAGGAGCCTGTCTTATTGGCTTACGATTCTCATTAACCGGTCACAGTCCTGGGGGCACTAATGGAGCCAGAACTGAACATCGACACATACATGCGGTGGTTGTGCATTAAGGCCCACCTGCTCTTCAACCTCATATATGCATATTGTTGTCATAAAGGGGTTAAGTACCCATACAGGATACAATCTCTGTTCTGTTTGTACAATCTCCTTAAACCCTTTCACTGCCAAAGACATTTTTTTATTTTATGAGCGCATAATAGAATACACATTTTGTATATGAAAACGTGATTAAAACCCCAAAACTATACTGTATATATTTTCTGAAAGCAGAGACCCCTTAGAATGAAATGGCTGTAGTTGAAATTTTTATGTCACATAACGTGCGATAATGTTATATACTATACTTTAGCATAGCTCCCAACTGTCCCTGATTTTGAGGGATTGTCCCTGATTTGGAGCAATGTCCCTCTTCCCCCCCTCACGTGTCCCTCAAATCTCTGCCCCCCCCCCCCCCAGCTCAAATTCTCTCTCTTCACCCATATGCCCCCAGCACAAATCCACCCCCCCAAAAAATAAATTTCACCCTCGTAGCACAGATCCTTTACCCTCCAAATTTCCCCTCTAATAGGGTGTACACACGGTCGGACTTTGTTCGGACATTCCGACAACAAAATCCTAGGATTTTTTCCGACGGATGTTGGCTCAAACTTGTCTTGCATACACACGGTCACACAAAGTTGTCGGAAAATCCGATCGTTCTGAACGCAGTGACGTAAAAAACGTACGTCGGGACTATAAACGGGGCAGTAGCCAATAGCTTTCATCTCAAAATCCTATTTATTCTGAGCATGCGTGGCACTTTGTCCGTCGGATTTGTGTACACACGATCGGAATTTCCGACAACGGATTTTGTTGTCGGAAAATTTTATCCCCTGCTCTCCAACTTTGTGTGTCGGAAAATCCGATGGAAAATGTCCGATAGAGCCCACACATGGTCGGAATTTCCGACAACACGCTCCGATCGGACATTTTCCATCAGAAAATCCGACCGTGTGTACGGGGCATAAGTCCCCCCTCCCCCACTCCAAATCCCCCCCTCCCAGAACAAACTCCCCTCCCTCAACCTAGCACAAATCCCCAAACAAATTTCCCCTCCTAGCACAAATACCCCCCCAAAAATGTTCTCCTCTACCATTTTACTCTGATATTACAAATCCTCCTCCCCCATCCCCCCACCCAACACAAATCTCCCCAAATCACCACTCCTAGCACACTTCCCTAAATTTGCCCTTCTAGAACAATTCTTTCCCCCTGCAGCCCCTTAAATTCCCATTCTCAACACAAATCCCCTGCCCCCAATCTCCTTGTGGTGTCCCCCCCACCTCACATGATACCACAGCGCCCATGGCAGCCGCCCCTCCTTCCCCCCCCCTTGTCCCGGCCCTGCTGAGAGCGCTGACCGGAGTGTTCTGGAGGGGGGGGGGCGTCCCCCTGTCAAAACACAATAGCTCAGCAGGGGAGATCGCTGTGCTAACATCAAATCGTTAGTACATCGGCTCCTCCCATGCTCTTCAGGGGTTTTTTTTGTGTTTTTTTTTCGTTCAGCCCGCTGGGTTGAAAAAAAATAATAGTGTGTATAAGGCTTAACACTATATAGCTGTTAAGCCGGCCATAGATGGATCGTATCTTGGCCCGAATTCAGCAGGCACCAGCTGAAATTCGATCCATCTATAGAAGGCAGGTTGTACTGAAGTTGATCCATCGATCGACTTCAGTACAACCAGCCTGCCAGATTTTTTGCATGTGATCAATGCCAGTGGCTATAGCTGCTAGCAGTAATCATTGTATTCTGCTGGTAGGGACAGCTCCCCCGTAATCCCCGCTGGCAGAACACAATAGCGCAGCGGGAGGGATTCCCCCATCAAGCCATTTTCTTTCCTTCCACCCATGGTGGGAGGAAAGTTAATTGTGCAATCTATGAGCTGCTTTAGTAAAGGTGAAGGAGATTGTAAAAAGATTGTACAATCAGATGGTAATGTGTCAGGCCTGCTGAACACTGATATTTCCGATCTGGGTAGACTGCAGGGGGTTGTATAAGCCATTGGCTTCCCATGAGTTGTTGAATGAACCAGCAAAGCTTCCTATTGGAATTCTTGTGTCTGTCCCCCCATCATACAGTCTCTATCTTCTTGCTGCATTCTCTTAGCCTTGTTGCTCTTTATGGAATCCCCATTGGGCACTTACACCTCCTTCCTGCCCAAGCCATTTTTCAGCTTTCATCGGTGTCGCACTTTGAATAACAATTGCGCGGTCGTGCTACACTGTACCCAAACACATTTTTTATAATTTTCTTCACACAAATAGAGCTTTCTTTTGGTGGTATTTTATCACTGCTGGATTTTTTATTTTTTTTACTAAAAAAAAAAAAGACCAAAAATTTTGAAAAAAACATTTTTTTTTACTTAGTTACAAAATTTACTGACAGAAACAAAGTAATTTTTTTCCTTCACTGATGTGCGCTGATGAGGCGGCACTGATAGACTGAACTGGTGGGCATTGATGAGGTGGCACTGATGAGGAGGCACTAATATGCCGCACTTATGGGCACTGATAGCTGGCACTGATATGTGGTACTGATAGGCGGCACTGATGGGCACTGTTAGGTGGCACTGATGGGCACTAATAGGCGGCACTGGTGGGCACTGATAGGTGGCACGGATAGGCGATACTGATGGGCAGTGATGGGCAACACTGATGGGCATTGATCGATAGCAGTGATGAGCATTGATGGGCAGTACTGATAGGCGGCACTGATAGCCAGCACTGACTGACATCGCTAATGGGCACTGATTGGTGGCACTTGTGGGCAGTGGCGGGCACTGATTGCTGCCATTGGTGGGCACTGATTGCTACCACTGGTGGGCAATGATTGGTGACACTGTTGGCACTATATTGTAATCAGGCCACTGATGATCAGCAGAGTTAATTTAGTCGACTAAAACGACTAAATGAATACTATTTTAGCCGACTAAAATACGACTAAAACTAACACAATTGAGATGACTAAAATACAACTAAAACTAAAAGCCATTTTAGTCCCAAACTAAAATGAGACTAAAACTAAAATGCCATTTTAGTCAAAAGACTATTGCCCCGTACACACGGTCGGACTTTGTTCGGACATTCCGACAACAAAATCCTAGGATTTTTTCCGTCAGATGTTGGCTCAAACTTGTCTTGCATACACACAGTCACACAAAGTTGTCGGAAAATCCGATCGTTCTAAACGCGGTGACGTAAAACACGTACGTCGGGACTATAAACGGGGCAGTGGCCAATAGCTTTCATCTCTTTATTTATTCTGAGCATGCGTGGCACTTTGTCCGTCGGATTTGTGTACACACGATCGGAATTTCCGACAACGGATTTTGTTGTCGGAAAATTTTATCTCCTGCTGTCCAACTTTGTGTGTCGGAAAATCCGATGGAAAATGTCCGATGGAGCCTACACACGGTCGGAATTTCCGACAACACGCTCCGATCGGACATTTTCCATCGGAAAATCCGACCGTGTGTACGGGGCATTAGACTAAAACTAAATTGCAATTACTGAAATGTACTGGAGATTTTAGTCGACTAAAACTAAAACAATTGCAGAAGACTAAAATGGGACTAAAACTAAAATGCCATTTTAATCCCAATGCCCTGTACACACGATAGGATTTTCCGACAACAAAATCCATGGATTTTTTCCGTCAGATGTTGGCTCAAACTTGTCTTGCATACACACGGTCACACAAAGTTGTCGGAAAATCCGATCGTTCTGAATGCGGTGACGTAAAACACGTACGTTGGGACTATAAACGGGGCAGTGGCCAATAGCTTTCATCTCTTTATTTATTCTGAGCATGGAACTTTGTGTGTCGGATTTGTGTACACACAATCGGAATTTCCAAAAACGGATTTTGTTGTCGGAAAATTTTATATCCTGCTCTCAAACTTTGTGTGTCGGAAAATCCGATGGAAAATGTGTGATGGAGCCCACACACGGTAGGAATTTCCGACAACAAGGTCCTATCACACATTTTCCATCGGAAAATCCGACCGTGTGTACAGGGGCATAAGACTAAAATTAACACTGATGATCGGTGCCCTGATTACATGTGTAGATGTCCCCCTGCGTGGAGATGCCGCTGATTGGCTCTCCTGGTCACACACTCTGTCAGTGTGAGGCGAGGAGCGCTGATTACCGGCATCTCTGTGTTTACATGTGACAGGCTTTGATTGGACACAGCCGATTACATGGTTAAAGAGCCGCAGACGCGGCTCTTTACAGAGATCGGGGTTGCGCCGTGTCCTAGAAACACTGAGCGGCCATGATCGTTGCGCTGTGCGCAAGAGCAGCCGTTCTGGGACGCCGTCATACGTCTTTTGACGGTGGGTGGGTGGCAACTAGTTAAACGCCTAATGGTTATTTTTTAATTATTTACTTTTACGGGAGTCAAAAGAAAGCTGGAATTCGTTTCTGAGAATAGAAGTATGTTAAAGTCAGAGGTCATGTGTTAGACCTGAAGGGAGAATGTTTCAGGATTATTATTCATGAGTGAAACTTTCAAGAGGAATTCCAGGTATGGATATCCTATACATAATGACATTGGTTCAGCTTGCACCAATGGAACTATGTATATACCATACCTGCCCGATGCCCCTGGAAGCTGATGATCAATGTAGGCAGTGTCTGCAGGAGCCGGACACTTCACCCGTGATCCACTGACTGCGGGTGCAATGGTCAGTAGGCTTCTTTACAAAAATAATAAAATGCACATTTATTTCTCTGCAAAAAAGTGCATTTATTTTTATAATTATTAATATTTTTTTTACAAAGGTGAATTTAGCCTTTAAAATATATCCACGAAGGTTCTCCTTCACCAGCTCATTATGTAGCTAGCAGTAGGTAGTCACTTGACTTGTTCCGTAGGGTTGAAGACTTTTCACCACTCAACCAAGTAGCTTCCATTTTAAAGTGAATATAAAGGAAAAATAAAGAAAAAACATTTCTCTACTTACCTGCTTTCTGAGCGGCCCGAACCTCCTCTCCTCGGGTCCCCCGCCAGCACTCCTGGCCCCTCCACTCTGTCCAGTGCCCCCCATGGAAAGCTGCTTCCCATGGGGGCACTTGTGCGAGCTCACTCCCGAACCCCGCTGTGTCAATAGAATCAGCCCCGCCCCCCCACTCCCAAGCCATTGGTTTTGATTGACAGCAGTGGGAGCCAAAGTCTCCTGGTGCTCCAGCAAAGCCAGTGAGACCCTGATGCAACGGGGGAGAAGAGCTGCAGACATGCACAGTGCTGGATCGAATGAGGGCTCTGGCTATAGTAAAAAATGTTTAGGCTTTAGATCACTTTAAGCTGGCCATACACTATACAATCTGATTGTGCATCATTTAGATCTGCTGACAATGATTTAGTGCAAATACCTGTTTGACTCGGTACAAATTGAATGGACTACATCATTTTTGGTAAATACGAAGGAGATACAGAGATTGTACAATCAGATTGCATAGCGTAGTGTGAGCTTTAAGCCTGGTACACACCATTAGTCTTTTTCCTGGTTGAACAAAAAAAAAAAAGCTGTCTGCTCCGGTTGGAGCCGTTATACTAACGATCCGATGAGGAGGGTGGCGGGGCCAAGCCGCGTTCTGTGTGTGAATGGACAGTGTCCAGTTATAGGAGCGTGGCTCGAGAGCAGGCTTGCTCGAGTGCCCCCATAGCAAGTGACTTACTATTGGGCGCACTTGGGGGGGGGGGGGGGAGCCAGGATCGCTGGTGTGGGGCCCAAAAAGAAGAGGATCAGGACTGCTCTGTGCAAAACCATTGAACAGAGCAGGTAATTATAAAATTTTTATTATGTAGAAAAAAAATAAGGCTTGATGAAGACTAGCATCAACTAACAGCACTTAAGCCTCGTACACACGATCGGATTTTCTGATGTGTGTGAAATGTGTGATGACAGGCTGTTGGCGGAAAATCCGACCGTTTGTACGCTTTCTGCTGACAAATGTTGGATGGCAGGTTTGAAAATTGTCCGCAGACTAATGTCTGTTGTCAGATTTTCGGAGCGTGTGTACACAAGTCCGTCGGACAAAAGTCCAAAGTACACACACGCATGCTCGGAAGCAAGGATGAGTCCTTGTAAACTAGCGTTCGTAATGGAGAATGGACATTCGTGAAGCAGCAAATTATGAAATCTCAAAATGCAGTGCACAATTCTCTTCTTTAATGGGATAATAATGAAGCTGCTTTGCTGGTGATACTAAGAGAAAGCACAAGGAGAGAGGCACCTCTGGGTGTAGAAGTAAAAAGCAATTTATTAAATCACATGTACAGGCAACTCACATGTATGAAGTCATCAATAGGCATGTAATAGTTATGAGTGCATCCATCGTGAGAAAAGTCATCAGATCTGTCATGGAGAGTCTTCCTGCTTGCCAAGCGTGTGACTGTGTGTGCTCAGAACACCGCAAGTTGGAAAAGCTGGCCGCGGTGGAGACAAAAACCAAAGCGAGGCCTGGAACGCAGATGGATGGCAGGCAAGGAGAGATGATGTCACTGGTAAGCGACGCGTTTCACGAGCGTACGGGCTGCAATGACGTGGCAGCCGCGCTCCTTCATCAATGCTCCTTGCATTGCTGGTGATACTGATGGAGTTTTTGCAAAGAAATTTTCAAAGGCTTTTTTTTCTAGTGATATCAAGAATAATATTATTATGCTTTTTTTTTTTCTTTTTTTTTGGGCAAGTTACCACACCACCATTATTACGTAGTTTTTAAGATCAAAGCTACAATTATGTTGGTGTCCCTTGTCAATTTTACATTGTATTTTGTTAAATGTAACTATCTACTCCCAAACTGTCATTTGAAGTAAAACACATAGCCAAGTATTATTCTACACAATTTTTTTTATTGTGGGTAAAAAAAAGAAAACATAAAATTAGACATGCTATCTGCCCATAGAACTTAACCAAAAAGTGCATTCTATGCATCCAAAAATATTGGAAAATATAACAAATCAAATCATTTTTATTCAAACAAAAAATAAAATAAAAGCCTCATGCATGTGTCCTGCTTCTTAATATAGGGGGTCAACAATGCCAAGAGTTGGTGAAAGCAGGGGTCCGTCATCCGGAGATAATTCCGAAAATCAAACGAATTATTCTCCTGGAGCTCCCGCAGCAAAGGCATATGACATAATTGGTCATGATTAAAAAAGCAACCAATTTTTGGTCCAAGAACTCCATCTCCTCCTGTACCTGGACTGGACTTGCGTCAAAGCAATAACTCCAAGGCCATTAATAAATAACACGTTATCTCCTCCGATTCTGCCACATGTCTGGTTGATGAACGGCCGTTCAGAAACTAACTGAAAAGCGTGAAATGAAAAGCGCGAATCAACACTCCCCAAACTTCTACTAACATGAAATTAGCAGAAGGAGTCCAAAGGGTGGCACTAAAGAGCTGAAAAACCACGTAGTATGTCAGTACATTTGTGTTTGCTGGCCGACAAGTCCTTGCCGTTTGTATGCAAGACAAAATCCAGGCACAAGCCTTCGGACAAAAGTCAGAGGTTTTGTCTACGGAAAATCCGATTGCGTGTACAAGGCTTAAGAGTGGCTCTCTTTGTCTCAATCAGAGATGTAGCTGCCAAGATCAGATCAAGGTCTACCCACACCATATTTTCATCATAGAGCTGCTTTTTTTTTTTTTTTACGGAAATCACAACTTATGCCCTGTACACACGAGCGGACCTTTCCGACAGACCGAATCCGGCGGACAATTCGACCGTGTGTGGGCTTCATTTGACCTTCAGCGGACTGTTTCCGTTGAAAATCTGACGGACTTTAGATTTGGAACATGTTTCAAATCTTTACGCCGGAACTCCGCCGGACCCAGTTCCTATCGAAAAATCCGCTCGTCTGTATGCTAGTCCGACGGACCAAAACGGACGCTAGGGCAACTATTTGCTACTGGCTATGAACTTCCTTATTTTAGTCCGGTCGTACGTCATCACGTACGAATCCGTCGGACTTTGGTGTGATCGTGTGTAGGCAAGTCCGATTCAACAATAGTCTGTCGAAAAGTCAGTCAGAAAGACTGTCAGACCTTTGTCGCCGAAAAGTCCGCCCGTATGTACACGGCATAACAGTATCTCTGTCAGAACCGGTTTTCACTTCTCTCAGTCCAGCGCAATCATACACATATAAGGGCTACAGGTGTACCTATTGGAAAATTTACCCTCACCTTTTGCTCTGTTGACAGCTATAACATTTTGAATTTCTTTCGTGCTGCATGACCAGTCCCAGAAAGCCGCCACCTTTCACTACCCAACCGGTCGCAGCTCTGACATATATAACATGGTGCCTGCAGTCCAGCATTTTACGTGAGCTTGCCGTTGGCCTGCTCACAACTTAAAGCGGTAGTAAAGACTTATTAAAAAATAAATAAATAAATCTTCTCCCTGCGAGACAAATTCTTAGCCTAAAACAAAGCTCTCCAGGGACATGCTGTTACCACTGACAGGGCTTCCATCTTCACCCAATCTTCCTTTCCGGGTTCATGGGCTGCGCACGTGCATCCTTTTCAGAGTGCAGTGCGCACGCTCCAGTGACGTCACTGGCTGCACAACTAGAGTATATATCCTAAACGGTGCACATTTAGGAGATATTCCCTGTATCTACAGATAAGCTTTATTATAAGCCTACCTGTAGGTACAAATGGAAAAAAAATAGTTCACTACCACTTTAAAGCGGGACAAAACTTATAAAATACTCCCCTCCTCATTCCAGCGATGCTAGGGTTAAATCCATCACCAGCCTCTGTCACCTTCTCCCTGGCTATTCAGCCTCTTGATTGTCCAGTCTGTAAGTGGGGAGGGGGTGGGGTGGAAGTGGGGGGTCGGGTGGTGCTGGGGGGGGAGAGTGTAGGGTTTTCACAGAGGGGATCACACGTACTGACTTTCTAAACCAGGCAATGTTTATTACTGGAGAGACGGTAGTAGAACGAGTATTTACAGCAGTAAGGCACGTAGTTTCACTCCAAGCATGGAGGCACAGCACAGTCACTTCTGATGTAAGCGGTAATTGTATTCGTCAGCACTATAGGCACTTTCCACTGACTAACACAATATAAACCCAAGCACACGGTGCGTACCTGTAGATGCCGCTATTCACACACATTACCCGGTACAACGGTGTTCCTTCAGCAGGTGGATATAGGTATCTGATCCGCTTGTCCCTCCCTCACAGCGAGGACACCGGATTTATTATCCGCAATGGGGAGTCTTTCACCTGACCAGGACTGTTGATACAGGACTCTGTAGGAACCCTGAGCTATCACTCACAGGCCGGAACACTCTCCCTATCTTCTCCTAACTCCCTGACAAGCGGGTTCTCTCTCCCTGTCTATGTACACACGTGAACTGACCTAAACGTGGCTGGGCTTCCTTATATAAAGTATCCACCCAAAAATGGCCGACCAAATCTCCCGAGATTTGCTTGTCTTATCAGGACACCAGGCTTCTCCAAAATGGTGCTGGAGACAATTATAGAGGCAAAACAGCTCTGAACATATGTACACATAAAACATCAAATAGGCTAGAAAGTGAGAAAATACACTTGCTAACCCACTACCTCTTGCAGCCAACTAGGTTGCCCTGCACTAAAGCTGCCTACAAGTCGATGAATGATGTTATCCTGCGCATGTACATGGGAGTCTGTCATTCCAGCACAGCCAAGGAGTGCATTCAATAGAAGACTTCGAACAGGCAAAACATGTCTGCAATAAAGAGTTGCCTGCCCGCAGTTTTTATTAATAAAGTTTAGTTCTGCTTTAGGCTTGGTTCACACTTGATTCGGCTGACAGCAGGTGTTCGGTGTGTTCCTGTTCTCTGTTTCAGGGACGACTCAGACCTGTAACATAGCCAAAGATGCACAGGACCCCTGTGCAATCCGCTCTGCAAGCCGCCCCGGAGATGTGTGAACCAGCTCCATTGAGAGCCGGTCACAGTTTCTTGTCATGCGAATTGGATGCCGGGAAACCCACATTCAATACGCAGTATGAACCCAGCCTGGAGAGCAAAGGAAAGTAAGTATATCACCATATTAATCATCCCCTGGGTAGGATATTCAGTTAACCCTTGCAGTGGAGAGTGGAACCCACTGCAAAGGTAATGTTTTTTATTACCTGCACCTCAACTTAAACCCCTCCCCACCAAAAAATCACAACATTGTGGCTATACATACACTTTAAATGCAAGCGCTTTAAGTATAACTTCAGTTTTGCGGGAGTAAACTTAAAAAAAAAAAAGATTTCGCCCTGCAAGGTAAAGGCATAATGTGCTAGCATGCAATGCATGCTAGCACATTATGAAAGACTTACCTTGAAACAAAGCCCTCCAGTGGCGCACTGTCACTGTGCAGAGGCTTCCATTTTCACTCGGTCTTCCTTCTGGGTTTGCGGGTTGCAGCCGCTTGACTGGCAGAGCCGCGATGACGTCACTCCTGCATATCCGTGCGGGAGTCACAGAGCTCTGAAGAACGAGGTATGCCATTCCTTCAGAGCACATGCACCTGTGAAGTAACAGGCTACTGCTCACTAGTATATCTCCTAAAGAGTGCATGTTTAGGAGATATTCATTTAACCGATTCAGATCCGCGCTATAGCCGAATGATGGCTACAGCGTGGACCTCCTTTGCTGGGAGGGTGTCAATAGACGTCCTCCCGTGCTCGAGCGGCCTGCGCGCCCCCTGCAGGGCACGCGCGGTGCACTCTGTGATCAGCTAGTCTATGAGACTCGCTGGATCACAGATCGGAGTAAGGGGTCGATCCCGACCCCTTACCATGTGATCAGCTGATCAGCCAATGACAGCTGATCATGTGATGTAAACAGAGCCGGTAATCGGCTATTTTTTCTCCTCACGCAAACAGAAAAAAAAAGCAGATCACCGGCGCCTGTCAGAGGGACATCGGTCCCGATTGTGGAAAGCCTCTGCAGAGTCATCTGTGCCCACCTGTGCCACCTGCCAGTGCCACCTACCAGTGCATAACAGTGCCGCCTACCAGTGCCCACCAGCACCACCTACCAGTGCCACACATCAGTGCCCACAGTGCCACCTATCAGTCCCCATAGTGCCAGCTATCAGTGTTACCAATCAGTGCCTCATCAACAGTGCTGCCCATCAGTGTCACCTACCAGTGCCCATCAGTGCCATCTATCAGTGGTACCTATAAGTGCCCATCAGGGCCCATCAGTGCCATCTTATCAGTGGCCATCAGTACTACCTTATCTGTCCCCATCAGTGCTGCCTTATCTGTGTCTATCAGTGCCGCCTTATCTGTGCCCATCAGTGCAGCCTATCAGTGCCCATCAGTGCCGCCTCATCAGTGCATATCAAAGCAGGAGAAAAATTAACTGTTTGCAAAATTTTATAACAAACTATGAAATATGATTTTTTTTTTTTCAAAATTTTCCGTCTTTTTTTGTTTGTTTAGCAAAAAATAAAAACCCCAGTGGTGATCAAAAACCACGAAAAGAAAGCTCTATTTGTGTGAAAAAAAATGATAAAAATTTAATTTGGGTCCAGTGTTGCATGACCGCGCAATTGTCATTCAATTGTCGAGTGACAGCGCTGAAAGCTGAAAATTGGTCTGGGCAGGAGGGGGGTTTAAGTGCCCAGTAAGCAAGTGGTTAACCTACAGGTAAGTTTTATTATAAGCTTACCTGTAGGTAAAAATAAAAATACTCAGTTTTCTACCACTTTAAGCAGGCCATACATGGTTTGTTTTTTTCGTTTGAATAGCCACCTGAACGAAAAAAAAAAAATGAACCGATTCCTCCATCCAAAAATTCTATGTGGATGAGGAAATCCTCTCCGTTGTGCTATTGTATTCTGACTGTGGGACTCCCCCCGGTGCCAGAATACACTAGTCAGCACTGCAGCAGATTGGCTGCATGTGCTGAATGAGCAAAAATTTACCAACAAGCTGATCAATCAGCTTCTCATGAACCGGAATGGCCATAAATGGATCAGAATTCGTCCAATTCCTGTGGAACTGACCAAATTTCGATCCATGTATGGCTAGCTTTATCTATACTTCTATATCTATATTTTACACTATTGAGATCTTAGCAAACATTATCACGCATTCTTTTTTTTTTGTTTGTTTCTGTTTTGGGGAAACTAATGTAGGGCTTACCATATCCTTTCTCAAACGGACTGCTAAGTGGGAGGAGCCTCCTACTGTGATGTATTAAGAAAAGCAATGGCCTCTGAATTTCTTTAGCTTGAGAACTCTTTGAAGATATGCACCAAAATGAAACTGCTATTGCAGGGAATGCCTTTAATTTCATATTAGCTCTGTGTTGACTTCATGAGAAGCAGGGGAGAGATTTCTGGAGCATTCTGTAAAGAAACAGTATGCAGATTGCCTTCAGGTTGGCATGGTTCCAGGAAGCAATTGTACAGTAAAATGGAAAAGTACATTTTAACTTAATTATATACCGCTACAGTATTGTTTAGCAATCGTATATGTTATATTAATTGTTTAAGAAAGTGTTTCAAAAACTCCAAGCAAAACTACCTCACTTGAGACCCAGGAAGATCGCTACCTCCTGGTTCAGCTTTTGGGGTGCCTGCTTGCAACTCTTTTATGCCCATAGTCTCTGACCATCACTTGTATCATGCCCATAGTCTCTGACCATCTCTTGTATCATGCCCATAGTCTCTGACCATCACTTGTATCATGCCCATAGTCTTTGACCATCTCTTGTATCATGCCCATAGTCCCTGACCATCTCTTGTATCATGCCCATAGTCTCTGACCATCTCTTGTATCATGCCCATAGTCCCTGACCATCTCTTGTATCATGCCCATAGTCTCTGGCCATCTCTTGTATCATTCCCATAGTCTCTGGCCATCTTGTGTATCATGACCATAGTCTCTGATCATCTCTTGTATCATGCCCATAGTCCCTGACCATCTCTTGTATCATGCCCATAGTCTCTGACCATCACTTGTATCATGCCCATAGTCTCTGACCATCTCTTGTATCATACCCATAGTCTCTGACCATCTCTTGTATCATGCCCATAGTCTCTGACCATCACTTGTATCATGCCCATAGTCCCTGACCATCTCTTGTATCATGCCCATAGTCTCTTACCATCTCTTGTATCATGCCCATAGTCCCTGACCATCTCTTGTATCATGCCCATAGTCTCTGACCATCTCTTGTATCATGCCCATAGTCTCTTACCATCTCTTGTATCATGCCCATAGTCCCTGACCATCTCTTGTATCATGCCCATAGTCTCTGGCCATCTCTTGTATCATTCCCATAGTCTCTGGCCATCTCGTGTATCATGACCATAGTCTCTGATCATCTCTTGTATCATGCCCATAGTCCCTGACCATCTCTTGTATCATGCCCATAGTCCCTGACCATCTCTTGTATCATGTCCATAGTCCCTGACCATCTCTTGTATCATGTCCATAGTCTTTGACAATCTCTTGTATCATGCCCACAGTCTCTGACATCTCTTGTATCATGCCTAGAGTCTCTGACCATTTCTTGTGATAATGCCCATAGTCTCTGACCATTTATTGTAATCATGTCCATAGTCTCTGATCATTTCTTGTATTATGTCCATAGTCTCTGACCATTTCTTGTATCATGTCCTTAGAAAGTGTTTCAAAAACTCCAAGCAAAACTACCTCACTTGAGACCCAGGAAGATCACTACCTCCTGGTTCAGCTTTTGGGGTGCCTGCCTGCAACTCTTTTATGCCCATAGTCTCTGACCATCTCTTGTATCATGCCCATAGTCTCTGACCATCTCTTCTATCATGCCCATAGTCTCTGACCATCTCTTGTATCATGCCCATAGTCCCTGACCATCTCTTGTATCATGTCCATAGTCCCTGACCATCACTTGTATCATGCCCATAGTCTCTGACCATCTCTTGTATCATGCCCATAGTCTCTGACCATCACTTGTATCATGCCCATAGTCTTTGACCATCTCTTGTATCATGCCCATAGTCTTTGACCATCTCTTGTATCATGCCCACAGTCTCTGACATCTCTTGTATCATGCCTATAGTCTCTGACCATTTCTTGTGATCATGCCCATAGTCTCTGACCATTTCTTGTAATCATGTCCATAGTCTCTGATCATTTCTTGTATCATGTCCATAGTCTCTGACAATTTCTTGTATCATGTCCATAGAAAGTGTTTCAAAAACTCCAAGCAAAACTACCTCACTTGAGACCCAGGAAGATCACTACCTCCTGGTTCAGCTTTTGGGTTGCCTGCCTGCAACTCTTTTATGCCCATAGCCTCTGACCATCTCTTGTATCATGCCCATAGTCTCTGACCATCTCTTGTATCATGCCCATAGTCTCTGACCATCTCTTGTATCATGCCTATAGTCTCTGACCATCTCTTGTATCATGCCCATAGTCTCTGACCATCTCTTGTATCATGCCCATAGTCCCTGACCATCTCTTGTATCATGCCCATAGTCCCTGACCATCTCTTGTATCATGTCCATAGTCTCTGACCATCTCTTGTATCAGGGCCTATAGTCTCTGACCATCTCTTGTATCATGCCCATAGTCTTTGACCATCTCTTGTATCATGCCCACAGTCTCTGACATCTCTTGTATCATGCCTATAGTCTCTGACCATCTCTTGTATCATGCCCATAGTCCCTGACCATCTCTTGTATCATGTCCTTAGTCTCTGACCATCTCTTGTATCATGCCCATAGTCTCTGACCATCTCGTGTATCATGCCCATAGTCTCTGACCATCTCGTGTATCATGCCCATAGTCTTTGACCATCTCCTGTAGCATGCCCATAGTCTCTGACCATTTCTTCTTTCTTGTCCATAATCTGACTATTTCTTGTATCATGTCAGCAGTCTCTAACCATCTCTTGTATCCTGCCCATAATCTCTGACCATCTCTTGTATCATCTCTGCAGTTTCTAACCATCTTTTGTATCATGCCCGCAGTCTCTGATCATCTGCTGCTTCATGTCCACAGTCTCTGACCATCTCTTGCATTATGTCAGCAGTCTCTGGCTATCACTTGTATCATGTCAGCAGTCTCCGACCATCTCTTGTATCATGTCTGCAGTCTTTAACCATCTTTTGTATCATGCAAATAGTCTCTGATCATTTCCTGCTTCATGTCCACAGTCTCTGACCATCTCTTGCATTATGTCAGCAGTCTCTGACCATCTCTTGTATCATGTCAAAAAGTCTCTAACCATCTCTTGTATCATGTCTGCATTCTCTGACCATGTCTGGTATCATGTCTGCAGTCTCTGGCCATCTCTTGTAACATGCCCGGTTGTATGTCTGCTGTCTTTGAGAGTGAACATTCACTTAATTTAATGTGCAGCCCTTCGGTGATGCTGGGGCTGCACTTGAGGTCCCCCATATCAAGAAAGTTGACGCCACTACTCTATACCATGGGCCTGTATTTTATGAAGGGGCAATAAAATACAGTAAGGAGTAATGCTGCGGAGTATATGCATAAGGAATCCTCTTTCCACTAAAAATAGGCCCCTTAGAAGCAGTTTATACATTTATTCAGGGAAATGTCTGCATGACATTACCATTGTGATTATGCAATCCAAAATTTCCCTTGCAATTCAGCACTGTATTGCACTGGATACAGAGCTAACCTTTTTATAGGAAACATGATATGACAATCTGGTGAGCAGTAAAATGAATGTCTTACAAATCCGACAGAATACTTTGGTAAATACTGAACCACAGCAGAGTAGAATACTTAACCCGTTCATGTTATAATTCTCAACAATTGTCTGCACAATACCAGCAAGGAAATTCTATTTCAATTATTTAATATAACTGTTTCATGCACTCAATTTTATATAATTAACATTATATGTAATGTTTATTGTTTGTGCAAAATACTTGCGCTATAATTGATTCTTTTATTGCAATCCAATTAATCTTAAACAAAGTTGGGAGGCTCTGTTGATTAAAAATTTAAAAAATGCAGTGATTAGTTAACGGAGAATTCCAGCCTAATGCCCCGTACACACGATCGGATTTTCCAACGACAAAACCGTGGATTTTTTTTCCGAAGGATCTTGGCTCCAACTTGTCTTGCATACACACGGTCACACAAATGTTGGCCAACAATTATGAACGTGGGAACGTGGTGACGTACAAGATGTACGACGAGCCGAGAAAAAGGAAGTTCAATAGCCAGTGTGGCTCCTTCTGCTTGATTCCGAGCATGCGTGAACTTTTGTGCGTCGGACTTGTGTACACACGATCAGAAATTCCGACAACACAGTTTTGTTGGCGGAAAATTTGAGGACTTCCAACCAGGATGCAACCAAAGAAAATTCCCAGCTGAACTTACCAACCAGCCTGCAATCACAGAATATTCCCAGTTCAACTTACCATACCAGCCTGCAACCAAAGAAAATTCCCAGCTCAACTTACCATGCAGCCTGCAACAAAAGACAATTCCCAGCTCAACTTACCAACCAGCCTGCAATGAAAGAAAATTCCCAGCTGAACTTACCAACCAGCCTGCAACCAAAGAAAATTCCCAGCTCAACTTTCCAATCAGCCTGCGACCAAAGAAAGTTCCCAGCTCAACTTTCCAACCAACCTGCAATCAAAGAAAATCCCCAGCTCAACTTTCCAACCAGCCTGCAAACAAAGACAATTCCCAGCTCAATTTACCAACCAGCCTGCAATGAAAGAAAATTCCTAGCTCAACATACCAACCAGCCTACAACCAAAGAAAATTCCCAGCTCAACTTACCAACCAGCCTGCAACCAAAGAAATTTCCCAGCTCAACCTTCCAACCAGCCTGCAACCAAATAAAATTCCCAGCTCAACTTACCAATCAGCCTGCTACCAAAGAAAATTCCCAGCTCAACTTACCAACCAGCCTGCAACCAAAGAAAATTCCCAGCTCAACTTACCAACCAGCCTGCAACCAAAGAAAATTCCCAGCTCAACTTACCAACCAGCCTGCAACCAAAGAAAATTCTTAGGTCAACTTACCAACCAGCCTACATCAAGTGTGTGGATGGAAGAATCAAGTCAGTTTTTTTTCATTCAAGCCACTGGATGAATGAATGAATAACATTAAGCAACCTATAGGCTGCTTTAGTCTTAGGCTGAAATTCTACTTTAAAGCTGAACTTCAGGATAAGCAAATAGAGTCAAGTGCACTCTTACTTGAATCTTGGCATGTTTTAGACATTTCTTTCAGATCTGTGCAGTAATCAAGTGTGAAACTGCATCTGTAATAAAGACCAGTCACTGCTGCTCTCTCTCCTTGTGCAGGGTGACTGGTCTTGTATCCGCCCCTTCCTGTAGTTTTCTACAGGCAGCCTGTAGTGATTGGACCTGTTGGGTCCCTCCTACAGTTCTTCTCTCTGCATAGGCTACGCACAGCACAGAGATGATGTCACTGCTACTTTTACATGGTAATATCTGCATTTGCAAACATTTTTTGGGAACACAAAGTGGATTTATAACTTCTGTGTCTATTGAGGAATATATTTAAATGGGAGTTTTTTTGTGCTTGAAGTTCAGCTTTAAGTAGTTTGATGAAGTCATTTGTATCAGTGAAATATCTAATACAATGCTATTCAGTATAGCCCAAGCATGCGTTGAATGGGTATAAAGCTCTAAAGGACATCTTACATGTTATAGCCTTCTCCTCTTCTGGGAATGTTTAAATACTGTCTGTGCTGATCCAACATCTCTCCCCTCACATCCCTACATAACCTTTTATGCAGCTGCTGAGGGAGGAATGAAGGGGAATACTACAGAGTGTTACTTGAATGACAGCTGTCAGTTTGCTAGGGCTGCTCACATCATATCCAAGATGGAAGCACCCAGCAGAAGTCTCTGGCTTTTGGATGTCTAAACAAGGGAGGTTTTTACAGACAAATAGGGGTTTATTTATTAAAGGCAAATAAACTGTGCACTTTGCAAAGTGCGGTTGAACCCTGCAAGTGCAGTTGCTCCAGATCTTTTAAGTGGTCCTAATATTTAAGTTCACACCCCTCATTTGAAATAAGCAAACCTCTGAAAAGCTTGATCAGTGGTTGGAGATGAACCATTAAAAATTTGTGAACCTCCGAATTTCTGAATTTCCATGCCCATAGGTTAGGCCCCTTTCAAACGGGGCGGATCCGCTAGCTGGACTCGGCTAGCTCAGCGGGGGATCGCTCTGTTGATCCCCGCTGAACAGGCGGATGACAGGTCCATCTCCGCTCACTGTGCAGGGACGGACCTGCCAGAGCCCCGCTGTTCTCTATGGGGAGATCGGATGAAAACGCACAGCCTGTCCATTTTCCACCGATCCGCAGGAGGAATGGCGAACGTATCACCATCTGTCTGTTTTGGGCGGCTCTTGTCAGATCGGATGGCAGGTGGGTGTCAGCGGACACATCTCCGCTGACATCTGCCTGCCTATAGAAATCAATGGGTGGCCCGCTCGGATCCGCCTGAAAAACGGACAGGGGGATGCTCGCAGGTCGATCATGTGAAAGGGGCCTAAATCTGAACCAGGCTCCAAAAAAGTTACAGAGCAGCAAATAATGCACAGCTGTGCAGAATGGTTTGGGAAGCTCCTGGCAGCCCTACCTAATGATGAGACCATAAATTATTTTAAAAATTCTTCCAGGGATAAAAAGATAAAAGAATGGGTTCTGGTGGCACTGACAGCCAACTAAGGGTGCATATGCAACATCAGAAGCAGAAACGGCCTTTGGAGCACCCTTGGGTCTCTTCCACACAGAAGCTTTTTTGGGAATCCAAACTCCTAAAAATAACACTGACATTTGGATTTGGTTTGGGAAATCATCGTTTATAAAATGAAAGGGGGTTGTAAACCTTCCTGTTTTTTCACCTTAATGCATCCTTTGCATTAAGGTGAAAAAACACCTGTCAGTGACCAGCCCCCCCCATTTTACTTACCTGAACCCTCGAACTTGACCCAGCGCGGACACGCTGTCTCTCTGACCGGGGTCCTCGGCTCTTGATTGGATAGATTGATAGCAGCACAGCCATTGGCTCCCGCTGCTGTCAATCAAATCCAATGACGTGAGCGACGGGGGGGCGGGGCCTAGTCCTGCATTCAGCCTCTATGGACACCAAATACTGGACTTGGGAGCGCAACCGCAAGGTAACCCCCTTGGGGAAGCGCTTCTCAGAGGGGGTTATCAGATGTGGGGAGGAGCCGCCGGGGGACCCCAGAAGGGCAGGTTCGGGGCCACTCTGTGCAAAACGAGCTGCACAGTGGAGGTAAGTATGATATGTTTGTTTTTTCAGTTTTTTTTTTTATTGACCTTTACAATCACTTTAAGTCCCAATCTAATCTCATCCGAATTTCAGGATCAACTCTCCTGCATATCAAATCAACAGAATACGTCAACTTATTTAAATCCCCTAATTTTGAATGAAAGGTATCCCTTTCCTCCCTTTAAATAAAAAATGCTTCAACCAAGATCCTTACTGTGATATAAAGCCTACGTCAGGTCATGTTATCTGGCTGCCAGAGCATTGTGAGTGTTTATAAGCATTAGGCCCCTTTCACACAGGGCAGATTCTGTTCTGATCAGCTCACAGATCCCCTGCTCACCAGAGCAGAGCGGGCGGATGACAGGTCCGTGACAAAGCTGCTCTGCTCTATGGGCGGCTGTGAGTAAACAGACTCCACTGTCTACTTACACCTGATTACCCTCCGATCCACCTAAATGCATGAGGACAGGTCCTCTTCCATTTTGTTTGGTGGACCGGATCAGACGCAGATGTAGGCGGTGTAAATGGATGCAAGTCCATAGCAATGCATGGACCTTCCGATCAGGACTGCCTGAAAAACAGACTGGTGAACCTGATCAGTATACTTGTATGAAAGAAGCCTAACAGACTGCAGTGAGCCTAATGTTTCCAATTAAACAAACCCTATATGGTATGGTTGTGCTGGGAAATGAGAATCAGCAAAGCAAAAAAGAGTATCTAATGAGCAAACATGGCCGCACCCTTGTACGTGAATAGTTACACATAAACTAGGATTTTTAAATGTTAACATGCAGTCAGAAGATGATTTACTTTAAGCTGATCTCTTTTACATATATATCTAAAAAATTCAAAATACTAGTTCCTTTTAAAGCAACAAAAGCAAATCTGTCCTTTCATGTCATTTTTTTTAATCTCCAAGACCTCTGAAGGATTGTGTAATGCCACATTCAGTAGAGTATCCACATCTACTTCTTAATTACTTCGTTTGAACTTAATGCAAAAGACAATTAGAGCAGACTAACCAAGTAGGACACCTCCTGCTACTCCACCAATCCAGCTCCCTAAAACTCAAAAAAGGCTAACAGAAGCCATGACTTATGCCGTGTACACATGACCGGACTTATCGACCGGACTGGTCCGACGGAACGAATCCGTCGGACAATCCGACCATGTGTGTGGGCTTCATCAGACCTTCAGCGGACTTTTTCTGTCGAGAATCAGATCGACTTTAGATTTGGAACATGTTTCAAATCTTTCCGACGGACTCGAGTCCGGTCGAAAAATCTGTTCGTCTGTATGCTAGTCCGACTGACAAAAAAGGACGCTAGGGCAGCTATTGGCTACTGGCTATGAACTTCCTTATTCTAGTCCCTTCGTACCACAGCACATTCAAACCAACGGACCTTCGAACGGACTTTAGTCCAATCGTGTGTGGGCAAGTCCGGTCGTCCGAAAGTCCGTCGTAACCCCGTCGAAAGTCCGTCGGACCTTTGATGCTGAAAAGTTTGCCCATGTGTACGCAGCTTTACTTTCACTGCAGAGGCTGCAGCTCTGTAATGCCACAAGCCAGTCATGTGACCAAATAGCTGGGGGCATTTGGTCAGACGATATCTGCTAAAGGGGAAGATTACTCAATCTTTGCGTACAGCAGAGTACACATGAGCATGTTTCTAGACCTTTGGTCATCTGACAAGACACTGTGAGCCATTTTTACACCAGGTTTTAGCTGTTGCACTGCGGCAACATGCAAACATGTGTGGTAGGCTCGTTGGTGCACTGTGGAGCAATTCATTCTTATGGGCATGCCAACCCACCTTGCCAACATACCTGCCTGTACAAAGCATAGCATAGTTTTTGGGAAAGAATCGGGATAACCCACCGAATCCAATGTAATACAGTGCCTTAAAAAAGTGCTTGAAATTGAAGTCCTTGAAATTTTCCACATTTTGTCATGTTGCAACCAAAAACGTAAATGTATTTTATTGGGATTATTTATTTTTTTACAAATAAATATGTAAAAAGTGTGGCGGGCATTTGTATTCGACCCCCCTGAGTCAATACAACCATCTTTCTAGGGTTGCACCAAGTAGTATCAGTGCTGATGCTAAGCATTTGCACAAGTATCGGTACTCATACAAATTCTCTGATGCTTAATCCGATACCTGTTGTATCGGATCAGGCATCCTCAAGCTCAGCAGGGGGGGTGGGCAGCCTTACAGGTGATCGGTGCAGCGATGAGGGCAGTTACAAGCCCCGATTTACCTGTATAGCTTTTTTGACAGCCGCTTCTCCTCCTTTATTGAAAGCTATACAGGGAGATCAGTGCATTTAACAGCCCCCAACGTGGCACTGATCACCCGGACTGTCCCCCTGTGTCCTCCTCCGGGTCCTACTCCCTCTCTCCGGGTCCCCTGTGTACTCCTCCGGTTCCCCCCTCGTCCCTGACCTGTCAGGATGGAGAGTGGAGGAAGGAGTCGCTAAATGTCATTTACTGGCTCCTTTCTTTTCTGAATGCACAGAGTCAGTGATCACTGACTCTGCCCTTTCATAACTGAGTATCGTAATCTGTGTTTATGATGCTTCAGTTTATGAAAGGAGAGGAGCCTCTGTCTCTTGTCCATTCATCTTCAGTGCAGCTGAGGCTCCAGAGAAAGGGACTGGGGAATCTGTGTCCTTAGTCTCTTTTCCTGTCTCAAAAGGAAGATGTAAGGGGTCAGTTTAGAGCCCTGATATCTCAACAAAGCCCCCAAACCCCCCACCCCCCCAACAGGGCTGATACAAAAAAAAAAGAATTGCAATAAATACATTTTTAAAGGTTGAATTGTAAAAATAATAAAGTAAAGTAAAAAAAAAAAAAAACACTGACAGCATCCACCCCCCCCACAAAAAAAAGAAAGCATCGTAAAAAAAGTAACAAAAATATATAAATTGTAGGAAAATAATAAAAAAAAAAAATTGTAAAAAATACTGACAGTCCACGCCTCATCAGTGCCACCTATCAGTGCTGCGTATTATTGCCACTGTCACACAACACTAAAAAAAAGTATCGGTAATTGGTATCGCTGAGTACAATGGAACCTCACATTGCGAGTTAACAAGCATTTCACAATACGAGCAATTATTTAAAAAAAAATCCTGACTCGGTTTGCGAGTGTTGTCTCGCAAAACGAGGAGGATTCAAGCCTCTGCGGTGTGCAGTACTGCATTTGGCCAGAGCTGCGGGGGCGCCGGTGACACTGTTCAGGGCTGTTTGGAAATACTCAGAAACACTTGGAAATACTCCATTTCCGAGTGTTTCCGAACCTTTTTGAGGGTTTCCGAGTGCAGCTGAGCGGTCTCTGAGTTTTTCCGAGTCTCTCTGGCGCCCCCCACCTCTGGGCACATGAGGTATTGCATGCAATAGACGTCAATGTGGAAAGAATTATCTCAGTTTCCATTGACTTCTATGGGGAAACTCGCTTTGATATGCGAGTGCTTTGTATTACAAGCATTCTCCTGGAACAGATTATGCTCGTAATCCAAGGTTCCACTGTACTTGAAAAAAAGTATCGGTACTTGTACTCTGTCTTAAAGTGGTATTGGTGCAACCCTACATCTTTCGCTGCAATTACAGCTGCAAGTCTTTTTGGGTATGTCTCTACCAGCTTTGCACATCTAGAGAGTGAAATTTTTGTCCATCCTTTGAAAAGTAGCTCAAGCTCTGTCAGATTGGACGGAGAGCATCTGTGAACAGCAATTTTCAAGTCTTGCCACAGATTCTCAATTGGATTTAGGTCTGGACTTTGACTTGACCATTCTAACACATGAATATGCTTTGATCTAAACCATTCCATTGTAGCTCTGGCTGTATGTTTAGGGTTGTTGTCCTGCTGGAAGGTGAACATCCGCCCCAGTCTCAAGTCTTTTGCAGATTGCAGCTTTTCTTCAAAGATTGCCCTGTATTTGGTTCCATCCATCTTCCTATCAACCAGCTTCCCTGCCCCTGCTGATGAAAAGCATCACACAACATGATGCTGCCACCACCATGTTTCACGGTGGGGGTGGTGTGTTCAGGGTGATGTGCAGTGTTAGTTTTCCACCACACATAGCATTTTGCTTTTAGGTCAAAAAGTTCAATTTTGGTCTCATCTGACCAGGGCACCTTCTTCCACATGTTTGCTGTGTCCCCCACATGGCTTCTCGCAAACTGCAAACAGGACTTCTTATGACTTTCTTTCAACAATGGCTTTCTTCTTGTCACTCTTCCATAAAGCCAGATTTGTGAAGTGTAGTTGTTCAGTGGACAGATTCTCCCACCTGAGCTGTGGATCTCTGCAGCTCCTCCAGAGTTACCATCTTGGCTGCTTCTCTGATTCATGGTTTCTTTGCCCGGCCTGTCAGTTTAGGTGGACCGCCATGTCTTGGTAGGTTTGTAGTTGTGCGATACTTTTTCCATTTTTAGATGATGGATTGAACAGTGCTCCATGAGATGTTCAAAGCTTGGCATATTTTTTTATAACCTAACCCTGCTTTAAACTTCTCCACAACTTTATTCCTGACCTGTCTGGTGTGTTCCTTGGCCTTCATGATATTGTTTGTTCATTAAGGTTCTCTATCAAACCTCTGAGGGCTTTACAAAACAGCTATATTTAAACTGAGATGAAACTACACACAGGTGGACTCTTTTTACTAATTAGGTGACTTCAGAAGGCAATTGGTTCCACTAGATTTTAGTTAGGGGTATCAGAGTAAACGGGGCTGAATACAAAATGCACGCCACATTTCTTTTAGATATTTATTTGCAAAAATAATTGAAAGCCATTTCATTTCCCTTCCACTTCACAACTATGTGCCACTTTGTGTTAGTCTATCACATAAAATCCCAATAAATAACATTTAAGATTTTGGTTGTAACATAACAAAATGTGGAAAATGTCAAGGGGTATGAATACTTTTTCAAGGCACTGTATACCAGTATCAAAATCTCAGGAAACCCACGATGAAAGTGGATTTTTAAAGTGGGTGGTCTCTCAGAAAAAAGATCACAAACAACTTATAAAATCAATCATTTTTGTTCTATAGAAATCTTAAAACAAATAGGATATACTGGGCCCTTTTCTGAAACGTAAGACACACTTTGGAACCTAGTCCCGTACAGGACATCAACCGCTCAATATATGATACTATTTAGAACAGTCTTTCTCAACCTTTTTACCCCAGAGGAACCCTTAAAATAATTGTCAGGTCTCAGGGAACACTTGCTAAAAAAAAATATTTATTGGTGGTCAGTGGGACAAATGTCCTTTACATTGGTGGCCAGTGGAAAGAATGCCCCTCTTAAAGTGGTGATCAGAACGCCACTATTACAGACAGCTAAAAACATCACTGGGTTCATACAGCTGGCTCTGCAGATACCATCACAATAGGTCAATCAGCCACAACTCAAGGAACCCCTGGAGGAACCCTTGCTGGGAATAGCTGATTTATAACAACACTGCTCATTTAAAACATTAATGCCCTGTACAAATGATAGGATTTTCCGACAACAAAATCAATGTTTTTTTTTCCGACGGATGTTGGCTCAAACGTGTCTTGCATTCACGCGGTCACACAAATCTTGTTGAAAATTCGAAAAGTCAAGAACGCGGTGACGTACAACACGTACGACGAGCTGAGAAAAATGAAGTTCAATAGCCAGTGCGGCTCTTCTGCTTGACACGGAGCATGCGTGGAACTTTGTGCGTCGGAATTGTGCACACACGATCGGAATTTATGACAACGGATTTTGTTGTCGGAAAATTTGAGATCCAGATCTTAAATTTTGTGTGACGGAAATTCCGATGGAAATGTCCGATGGAGCCTACACGCGGTTGGAATTTCCGACAACAAGCTCCTATCAAACATTTTCCGTCGGAAAATCCTATCGTGTGTACGGGGCATTAGAGTAAGGCACCAAATCTGTGGTTGTCTCACCTTGGTTCATAAAGTCTTGAGGAAAACACAAATACTGCATCAAATAATTCCCAATGCATTTCACCCAAAAAAGGGCTTCCTCAGGGGAAAAGGTTTTTTTTTTGCTCTGACAAATCCTCGTACGTCAGGAATACGCCCAACCATGCATAAGTCACATCAAATGCAGTGCGTTAACCAGACCACAAATAGGCTATCAAAGTGCAGCACAGCCACCTGGATAAAAAAAAACAAAACAGAAAAGGCATATACAGATGAGGCACATTTGACATATCTGTCAGATCAGCCTTTTTCAACATAGAGGAACCCTTAAAATAAGTTGCTGGTTTCAGGGAACCCCCTGCTAAAAATTACTATATCTACAACTCATTAAACATTGCTGTAATAGTCAGTGGGAAGAAAGTGCCATACAGATAGCTAAAAAGCTCATTGGTGTAAGTGCCAATTTATCTTGGAGGCAGAAATTGCCCATTGCTCAAGGAACCTCTAGCAACCTCTGGAGGAAAGCTAGGGTTCTATGGAACCTTGGTTGAGAAACCCCATGTAAGATCAAGCCACACATCCATGAAATAATTTGGTCACAAATCAGGCCCAATGGTGCCTACCCTCCCTATGTAAACCCAAAAATGTACTGTACGGTCCTTGCTCAATAGTTACAGATCTGCAGGGCCTCACCCCACAAAACACCATTAAGGGGGTGCCATTCGCCATTCTTGGCTGGTGGCAAAAAACGACCTTGCGTTGAATTACAACAAATAGTTCACACACCTTTTTGTGGTATGCGTTGGAGCCCCAACAGTGGTATTTCATGCCATCTGTTGGTGCTTTTTGATTTTCAGGTGAAGGAATGAGAAGCATAGCAGGAATGTCATATGTTTAGAAATATGGTTTTGGGTAATATACAGTCTTCTCAATATTTGAAAGCGATCAGCTTAGAACTATGCGGAGCGATGAGGGTTAATCTTGGTGTGGTGACGCAAACCTCTCTTTTCCCCAGCTGTGGCAGCATTACATTTACAGGAGATCTGCAAGGATTTATTTTATTAGACTGTTGTCACAGTAATTCCTCTCCCCTTCGCAACAGCCTCAACACTGGTCTGATCGGCGTTCTGTTATTACAAATGTTCATACACTCTCTGTAAGCTGCCTAGAAGTCCATATTCATCTTACGCCAGGAAAACAGAGAGGCAAAGGTGTAGTAAGCCAAGACGTGGAAAAAAAAAAAAGCAAAGAAAGGAGAGGAAAGGGAAGAAGGGGGCTGGGGCGCCTGATAAGAAGGAGAGAAGTGAATGGAAAAATGGTGGGTATTGTGAGATGATGGAGTTCAGAGGAGACACACAACCGCTAAAACAGGAGATAACAATTTGAGGGTGGGGGAAGCAGAAAGAGCTAATACAACAAGAAAGGGTGGTACACGGGCTGAGAGACTGTTCTCTCTCTATATATCTATAGGAGGTGTCAGGCCTAACAGCCTATGATGCTCTAACTGCAGCATGCATTAATCAGGCCTTGAAAGGGAGGGGGTCCTCTCCCTTCACACCCCCAGCCAGCCAAGCAGAGACATCTGTGTGGGTGTAGAGAGATTTTTTTTTTCTCTGCAAACTGGGGGTATGAGACAGCATAGGACAAACTCGGAGCATGAGAATGAGGACATTTCCTCCCAAATCCATCCTCTAGGGATAACCTGCTACTAAGGATGCTCACATGACGTCATCTAAGTAGTCCTTAAGGACCTGCTTTGAAAAGCTTTCAGGGATGAGTCATTCTGATTGCAGAAGACCGGCATATGCATCTACAATGTTGGATTTTTTATGCAATGTCCAGAGAAGTGCTAACTGTGGAATATTAATACAGGATGCTGGGCCTAGAACATATCATCACTGATATCTTGACCAGCTGGGTTACTCGTGAACCAGGACTTCTCTTGCTTACAAGGTAGGGCATGAGGGGTTAGCCTATTTTAGGTGAAATGGTTAAACTGCTTCACACACAAGGGGAAAAACCCCTACGAACCATAACAAGCACTACTGATCCTTGCAGATTGCTTCATCACTGCTTGTGAATATTGGCTTTCCATAGGTTACTGAACTCGATCCCTTGGATAGTATCTTACAGTTGAAGGTTTTAAATGGTTTTCCATTACGTCGGAGCAGACTCCGTTGACTTCTTATAAGATCGTGTGTTCACTGCATTGTACATTATAAGGACTAGATCAGACTGGGCTTGACTCCAATAGTTATCTTCTGAATATCTTCTCAAATAATTAGGGCATGATCAGGCAGTTTTGAGCTTGGGTATTATGTCAAGTAAACTCCCAGCTGTAACCTGGACCTGAAGATGTCATTCATTTTATACGGTGACCAATGATATGACATTATAACAAGTTTTGACAGCGAAGGCTTGCTACATGATGTCCACTGATAAGAATGTATATGTCTGGAAATGATTAGGCAATGCTATTTTGTTTCTTTTAAGAATGACGCAGCACTGAACTCAAATTATATCATTGATGAGTTTACCATCTGTTTTCTTTCAGCCTACACAAGCCTGAGGAGTTATAATGACCACGGAGGTGGGCTCTGACACTGAACTTACTCCCGGGCATGACGGGCCTGCTCAGGATGGGGTACATAATCCTGCTTTGCTCCCACATGATACCCCGCAAACGCCGGCAAATAGCGTAGACAGGCCGGGAGCCAGCGACAGCTTGCGAAGATCCGCAGAAGTGAGTATAAACGAGTTCTGCTGAAAGATGATACCCATGGCATGATACAATTTATTGGATAGTACTTGATAAGATCATTATATATTACACAGGTTATTAGTAGAAGTGTTATGAGCTATATATATAAATGTACAGAGTTATTAAAGGTTTATATTTACAGATGCTGGATTCAGGGGCATATCCCGTGGCCATCGGTTTGGCCTTGTGTTTTCCCCGATGCTTATGTTTTTCCTGCAAAGGGATATAAATGAACAATACTGCAGTGTCAGATACTGCAGTATGCTTTCTTCATTGCTCTGGGCACTCTGTGGCTGTGCCAAGTGCTTGTGTGTACTATACTATATCGCCTAAATGTTTAATATATTTTTATGTTTTCTTAAATATATGGGTACAAGAGGTAAGTTGGATGTAAATGGTCTTATCAGTGTATAGGTGGGGTGCAGCGTGGTGCAGGGGCAATAATTCACACAGACAGGTGCAGTGGAAAACCTGTATTGAAACAGTACGGCCAGAGTACGAACAAACCCAGTGAGAAGGCTACCCAAATGGGTGCACTCATGGTTTCCAGTCATGTGAAGAGAGCAGGTATCAGCTGAACTGACAGTCTGTTAAGAGAGCAGAAAGTGGCTTGGATGTCTCATTCTCAAGCGGGATGTCCAAAGGAGTTGCAACCCTACGCTTTCCGTCCTCGTCAGGAACCTCTCCCTAACACTAGTACTGTCCCTAACAGGCGGGGTACCTGTCCCTACTCTACCAACTCGCAAATGCGCACCAAACCCAGGAGCCAGGGCCCTAAATAGGCTCTGCCTGAACCAAGATGGCTTCTGGAATCACATGGTGCAGCAGCATCCAAAAGGATATCTTCCCTATTGGATGACACAGGAAACCATATAGGAACCTTGTTCCTCTTGACTGCCTCTGCAACAAGAGCACCTCCTGCAGTGGAGAAATTAGACTGCCTATGAGTAGGTTAGCAACTTTGTTCCCACTGTCTCTCGGGGTAGACAGACTCAAGTTAGGGTTTGTCATTAGCAGAGAAAGCCCACGCCGCTGTGTGGGTTATACTGACTGCAATGAGCTTCATTCTGCTTCCAGCACTGAATGGACAAAGGTAGTATTTCCAGCATCTCTGTAACTTAGCTTGTGTCTCCACAGAAAGAAATAAAAAGTTAAACCTGAACTCCAGACACAGTGACCTATACATTTTTTAATTTCTTAAAGTTGAACTCTTTACCACTTGCCGACCAGCGCACGCCGATATACGTCCTAACTTTGAGGACGGATATCGCTGTTATGGCAGCAGCTAGCCTCGTATTCGGTGGGAGGTTAGCTACAAGATAAAAGTGGTCTCTGCGGCGCCGCAAGATCACTTTTATCGGCGGCGGGAGAGGGGCGCACCCCCTTCCTCAAATTTCTTATTATTGAATTATCTTTGGTAATGCACTAGGTGTGCGCGCCTTCTATTTCTGTTTTGCTTGTAGTTCCTTTCGGCATCCACCCAGTTTTGGATACCATATATATCTTTCACACCACCATTTTATCTGACATCTGTTACTCCACACCTTGGAAGACCTATTAGCGCTGGAAGTGACTGTGTTTTTTGTACCCCCACTACACAGTGTCATAGACAAACATACACAGCTGAGGCTGTCAATCTAAACTAAAGGAAGGGGAAAGTGGGAACAAGAGACACCTGGAAGTGGTCAGTTAATTAAATGACCAATGGGTAATATTTGCATATGCAGACTGTTGCTGTAACCATAATTGCATAAAAAGAAAAGAAAGCACCCAGCACTAGTGTCCGGGTAAGGGGTTACTATAGCAACAATTGTTGGGTATTTTTTCCAAAATTACTGACTGTATTGCCAAAAAATTAAACAAATCTCTTTATTAAATAATTTACAATACGATTAAGCATATTGTACAACAACCTTGAATTAGAATAAAAAGTAGATTGAGCATAATTAGGTCCTATTGGGCCCAATTACTGCATGCATGATTGAATAACGAACCAGACAGAACGAACAAAAACAGTACATTAAACAAAAACAAATGACATACAACGAAGATCAACGTCCGGACGCTTAAGGATCTTGCTAATTGTTGACTGGTAATGATGAAAAAATAATGGGAATAATAATTGATGATTTATTTGATTAATTAGTGGGATATCAATGTCCCATACAAACCAAAAAATACCTGTCAGCAGCAAGAAAGATCCTTTGGGGATGGATAGGGATGGATGGTGGGGGGAGGGATGAATGGTGCTGCCTATTAGGGTCGCTTCACACTAGGACGACTTGTCAGGCGACCTAGTCGCCTGACAAGTAGCGTCCCGTTCTGTACAATGGAACCGTTCTAATCGGAGCGACGCAAGTCGCTCCGACTTAGAAAAAGGTTCCTGTACTACTTTGGGGGCGAATTGAGGCGACTTGCATAGACTTCTATATAGAAGTCGTTTTGCAAGTCGCCGCCCCTGTCGTGTCCAGGTCGCCTGAGGCAGTCGCGCTGCCTCAGTGTGAACCGGGGCTTACTGGGGTGTATACACCCTGAAACTGGGCTGCAAACTCCCGTAAGCTAAGCTAATTTATTAGGAGCAGTGGAAGTCCATAAGATGATGACCTGTCCCATAAAGTAGTATTAGATAAGTTGAGGATGTTAGTAGGCAACGTGCAATTGAAGGATGAATATCCACATAGATGATTTTGGTAAAAGTCACTGATAATGAAATAGTAAGTATAAGGTGAACTTATAAGTGAAAATAAGGAACTTTACCATTTGTTGCACCGGTTTATCCTCTGGGTTTTGATCTGGATTGATCATACATCAAACTGCCCTCTTCCTGAGGAGATGTGGTGGTAAGTACAGCTCCGAGTCCGATATCAAAAGCTGGAGGGACAGCGGGACTTATACATAATGCAACGCAAACTCTACCTCCTTCTCAGACCGATGCTGTATGCTGTAGAAGCCGCCCGCTGGCATTGATCTCCCGGCTTTAGATATTTCGCCTATGGGGCTTAAGTCCGCGGCCGATATGTAGAGGCGATCAGTCCTTACGAGTGCCGGGTGGGATGGATTAAACGGGCTAGCTTTAGTTACCGAACGCCAGCAGCTGCCTCCTCCTCATCCCGCACATCCAGTGCATAGCGCCCATTAAGGAGTCAGTGTTGATGACGTCAACGCGTTTCGCTATTGCCTATAGCGTAGCTTCATCTCGGACGATACTTTTTTTGAGGCTGTCAATCACCTGCTCTGTGCTGGAGGGGCGCATCCCCACAACCACAGGACCAGGGTTGTTGGGAAGAGTCCCTTGCCCTCAGCAAAATGGGGACAAGAGACTTTATCAGATGGGGCGCTCCCCAGCAAATGTTGAGGGCATGTGACTTGGTATGGATCAGGAGGGGGGCCACACGCTTCCCCACCCCTTTCCAGGCCTGTCAAGCTGCATAATAAGGGTCTGGTATGGATTTTGGAGGGGTGCACCCAAAATCCATACCAGGCCCCACGAGCCTGTTTTTTTGTTTTTTTTGTTTACATTTTGCTGTCAGTGGGGAATCTTCCTGCAGTCAGGTAACTGCCTGCCCCTACGAGGTATGGGCAGACAGCTATCCTGAGGGTCTGCAGAAGCCTGAGACTGCTGCAGGTGCAGTGCTCTGCAGGCTCCTTAGAAAGAAATTAAATAAAAGCACGTTTTTTACCTGCAAAAAAAGGTGCATTTATTTTTTTTTTTTCAATACTTATCTTTTAAGGACGCCGGCGAGTGCCGCTCCCTAACAACCAGCTATTCCCTGGTTGTTAAGGGCGCCAACAGGTGCCGGCTCAATAAAACCAGCAGCCCTGAGCTGAACTGTCACATTTAGCAATGGTAGAATACCACTGATACATTTTCCACTGCAGCCGGTCTGCGGTAAAATACCATGCAAAAGCATACATTAAAAACCACAAAATGCAAAAATTTAACTCATGCAGTATTTAAACATGTGTTTTTTTAGTTAAATACCGCATGAGTTATTTTAATTCAAATATTCATGTGGTTTTTAGCTCTTAGTGAATTAACCCCATTGATTCTTGGGGTCTACTGCCTTCTAACATCAGTAGAAAAAGTTTGGTTTATTAGTCCTCGATTTGACATGTCAAATCGCATGCCAAATGGGCGGCAATTTCCGGCAATGACGCCGCCTGAATCGGTCCGGCGCTGCGCCGATTCCCAAAACTAGTTCCTGTACTTCTTTTGGCGACTTCAGGGCGATTTGAATAGATATCTGTGCAGGAACTCCCACAGATGTCTGTAAAATCGCTCCAGAAGTCAGACTGCATTGCCGGTTTGAAACCGTGCGAGTTCAGCTGAACTTGTGCGATTTCTAACCCGCAGCAGTGTGAACCTGGGCTAAAGGGAGGGATTATCTAATGTTTTAATATGTGTATTTTTTATATGAATGGCAGTATTATTTAAGTGTTGTCTTCCCTTGTGTGAATAACAGAGTGAAGAGAGGTTTGATTCGGAAGACAGAACAACGCCCTCCCACACTCAACGATCGCCACAAAAAGTGTCTAGGAAACCGAAAAATGCACTCTGCAGAGTGACGCTTCTGGACTCCTCCCACTATGAGTGTGAGGTGGAGGTAAGAACTATGGAGGGACACTTTAAGACAAGTATGTATATGCAAGATATGGAGAGGAAATGGCAATTTTCTGATGCAGCAAAATCCAGCCTTCATCTAAGACCAGCAATACACTCTCATTACATACCTCCCAACTTTCTGAGATGGGAATGAGGGACACCTATTAGCAAAAGTATGTAGGCATAGGACACACCCCCTGCCACGCCCCCTTAAAGGAGAATTGTACAAAAAAATTATTGGTTAAACCCACTAAGTGCTTTTTTTTATCACTACTATTCCTTTAGATTGGCTTTTGGAAATTACAAATGCATTAATTTAGACATTGGATGAAAGGTTTAGCACTGGAAAACACTTTTTTGATAGATAAAAAGTGCATTTTATATACAATTATATAGATCAGACCAAAATAAGGGACAAATCAGGAGGAAAGAGGGACAGAGGGACTTTGTTCCAAATCAGAGACAGTCCCTCGAAATCAGGGACAGCTGGGAGGTATGTCATTAGCAATGTAGAGAATAACTAACATCAAAGCATTACTATAGGAATTACAAAGAAATGATAAATAGCATTTGAGAACTGCAGAGATTTTTTTTTAGTATGATTGGAAATCTCTGCACTTTATAAAGGTGGACTTTTCTGAAAAATGTATGTAACATCTGCAAGAATAAATTCCTGACATGTCACAATATACAGCAATATGTAAATATTTTTTCCAAAAAGCTGTCGCCTTTTGCTATAAAAGCCATTCTTGAGATCTGTTCAAGTGACTTTGCCTAGGCCGAGATGTAATTAGCCTGCTGCAGGCAGGAAGAAGAATTTTCTTAGTCTCCCGGTCCCAGTGATCGGACTGCAGCATTGTAACTTTGCAGCAAATCGCATTGGAAAGGTAAGTATAGCCCCTTTTTTTACTGGTATGTCTGTTCGACATTTTGACCCATCAGTGGCAGGGTCACTGTGAAGTGAATTCTAGGCAAACCAGTAAATCTATGGATAAAATAGGGAATATATAAGGAAACGGTTTTCCTTGCAAAGGATGTATATGCCTGTCCATTAATGCCTGAGATTTATACAGCTTTGCCAGACAATACAGATGGGCCGGTGGCCTGACTTTTATCTGCTGCAGTTAAAGTGATTGTAAACGATCACCTTGTAAAACCTTCCATTCAGTTTAAAATAGCAATTAAATGCAAAACATTTTTGTATAGATATATAAAAAAAAAATAAAAAAAACATTACAAATACCCTTTTCCCCTTTTTTGATAAGTGATCACATTCCCTCTGTTCTCAGCTGCAAGAGGCTGGGGTCACACCTATGCGAATTGGATGCGGATTCCAATTCGGAGAACATTTTAAAATCTATTACTTTCAATCAGTCTGGTTCACATATGTGCGTTGTATTCGCACTCCGCATTGCCCAAAAAACCTGTGCGTTTTCTAGGCAGTGCGGTGCGAATTGCAGGCACATATTCTTCTATGGGAACACATCTGATTCGCAGATGCGTTCCGTTGTGAACAGGCATTCTCTCCCCCCTCCTCACTACACCTCCCCTGCTCCCTGCTCAGCTGATCCGCAGCTACAACGGAGAGGAAGCGCTGAACAGCTGCTTTTTCTCTTCCCACAGAGAACGGAGCTGGAATTCGCACCGGACTGGTGTGAACCCAGCCTAAGAGCTGGGGGAGGAGAAGCAGCAGCACACTGAGCTTTCCAGTGACACGCTGTGCAGGGGGGAGGGGGGGGCGTGTCAGGACAAGTCTGATTAGAGCAGGCTGAGCTCTTAGCATAGCTAGAGAACTGACCATGATGCGCTGTCCTGCTTAGTGTGCTCAGTTTTTAATAGGAAAGCAGAGGGACTGGCATTAACACCAGCGATTTCACATAAAAGAAGCAATATAAAGAAATCAGGAGACTCTCATACAAGTACATGGTACAGCAGCCACATATCAGGAATATGAAGTGTTGGAGTAAAAAAGGCTTTAAGTAAAAAACCTTAGTCACCTCCCTGCCCCCAACCTGTAACAGATCAATGATAGGCACAGAAAATGGCTCTCTTCTCCTCTCTGTATGCTCCAAGTCAGTATATTTGCATGCAACATATCTGACTGACTCCTAGTACTGCTCCTCCTTCTTCTAAACAGAGTTTCACTGTATAGAGCAGGGGATATGCAATTAACAGGCCTCCAGCTGTTGCAAAACTACAAGTCCCATCATGCCTCTGCCTCTGGGTGTCATGCTTGTGGCTGTCAGAGTCTTGCTATGCCTCATGGGACTTGTAGTTCTGCAACAGCTGGAGATCCGCTAATTGCATATCCCTGGTATAGAGGATTACAGGAGGCTGGTACTAGGTCCAATTCAAATATTTAAAGATGAAGTTTAGGTTTGGGTTTTTTGCATAGTCACATTGGTGCAGCTTTGGCCAGTGTAAGTACGCATGTGCATACCTGGTCAATTCCTGTGGAATCTGGAAATCACAGTAGTAGGTGATTATTACTAGATTCTGGGTTCCGATTTCTCACTCGCTTTCGCGTTCTGATTTCTCAGTGAATGTAAAGGGTCCTCTGACTAGAAAAGGTGGAAAGGCAGGGGTGGTGATGTCACAATCTCCATTTTGTCCAATATGAATATGCTTTGCATTCATTGAGATAATCCAAAGTGTTCTCTAAATGGCACCAACGCCGAGTGAGAGCTTTGACGCAGTAGGGCAGCCATCTGGCACAAGACTCGGAAGCTAGTGGCGATCATTGTAGTAGCAGTACCTACTACAGTGATTTCCAGCTTCCACAGGGATTGGTTGGACCGATGTAACTGTGCAAAAAAAGAGCCATACCTAAACTTCAGCTTTAAACTGGCAGGCATTAAAAAAGATGATCAACTCCAGAGATAAAACGATAATTCTCCCGCTCTACAAGACTCTGGTCCGGCCGCACCTAGAGTATGCTGTCCAGTTCTGGGCACCAGTCCTCAGGAAGGATGTACTGGAAATGGAGCGAGTACAAAGAAGGGCAACAAAGCTAATAAAGGGTCTGGAGGATATTAGTTATGAGGAAAGGTTGCGAGCACTGAACTTAATCTCTCTGGAGAAGAGACGCTTGAGAGGGGATATGATTTAAATTTACAAATACTGTACTGGTGACCCCACAATAGGGATAAAACTTTTTTGCAGAAGGGAGTTTAACAAGATACGTGGCCACTCATTACAATTAGAAGAAAAGAGGTTTAACCTTAGACTACGTAGAGGGTTCTTTACTGTAAGAGCGGCAAGGATGTGGAATTCCCTTCCACAGGCGGTGGTCTCAGCTGGGGGCATCGATAGTTTCAAGAAACTATTAGATAAGCACCTGAACGACCGCAACATACAGGGATATACAATGAAATACTGACACATAATCACACACATAGGTTGGACTTGATGGACTTGTGTCTTTTTTCAACCCCACCTACTATGTAACTATGTAACTAGTCGCATTTTATGGAATACATAACTACATTAAAGCGGAGTTTCAACTGTTAAATTTTTTTTTTTTTTGGGTGAATATCGTTTGTTTCAAACTCTTGTTTATAGCACTCATGTTTCTATGATGAATCGCCGCTTGATTTCCGATTTCATAGAAGAAGATATCTTATATTCCTCTTTCCTGGCAATTTCCATATTGCTTGTGGGCATGTGAAGCCCACAAGATAATCTTCCGGGATCAGGTGCAGCTGAGCGACCAGCATGCACCGCCCGTACTCGCGCATGCGCAGTTTGTACGGCTCGCAGCGCCGTACACTTCTGACGTTGCCATCACAACGGGCGGCGGCGGCAGAAGTGCCCACCTGTTGTGATGGCAACAAATCCCTTGGCACTGCCCACTGACTCCTGGCAAATGATGACACACAATCTCCCTGGAGCACTAGCGAGCACAGGCGCCGAGGGAAATAACGTCAGGCGCCAGGGAGAGGAAGAGGCAGATTACAAGGCACTCCTTAGCAACAGACAGGAAAGAATGAGTAAAAAAAAATATTTTTTTTCCAAATGTTGTTGCTTAGCTTTATTGCTGCTGAGTACTGCAAAGTAAATTTTATGGGTGCTTTAACTAGTGTAGTATAGTTTAGGGTGAATTTCAGAGAAACCAGCATCGCAGTTAGAGCATTACTGACCATTCCCCTTTCAGAAGGCTGACTATGTGGTAATGTATATGACCTAACTTTAGTTTCCTGACTTTTCTCTTACAGAAACATGCGCGGGGCCAGGTCCTGTTTGATACTGTCTGTGGACACCTCAACCTCTTGGAGAAGGACTATTTTGGGTTGACATTCTGTGACACTGACAGCCAGAAGGTGAAGCAGTCACTGTCATGCTTGGTTTGCTGTTATGCTTTTACTGCAGTGCCCATTTTGTTGATTTTAGGACTGTTATATCATTTGTAGAAATGTTGCAAATCTAAGGTTTATCCATGCAGATAATCCCAGAAATAATCCGTCTACATCATGTATGAAGAACTTCAATAGAGTCACCAATATGGCCATCCACATTCCTCACTGTTATGCCCCGTACACACGGTCGGACATTGATCGGACATTCCGACAACAAAATCCTAGGACTTTTTCCGACGGATGTTGGCTCAAACTTGTCTTGCATACACACGATCACACAAAGTTGTCGGAAAATCCGATCGTTCTAAACGCGGTGACGTAAAACACGTACGTCGGGACTATAAACGGGGCAGTGGCCAATAGCTTTCATCTCTTTATTTATTCTGAGCATGCGTGGCACTTTGTGCGTCGGATTTGTGTACATACGATCGGAAATTCCGACAACGGATTTTGTTGTCGGAAAATTTTATAGCCTGCTCTCAAACTTTGTGTGTCGGAAAATCCAATGGAAAATGTGTGATGGAGCCTACACACGGTCGGAATTTCCGACAATAAGGTCCTATCACACATTTTCCATCGGAAAATCCGACCGTGTGTACGGGGCATAAGGCTGTTTATATCAAGATAACAAGCTTCCATTGAGAACCACATGGCATGGAAGTAACACCAAACTGCAAGTAGCTTTGTCACTCTTTTGCCCTAAACTTGTCACTTTCGTCTTTCAGAATTGGCTGGATCCCTCCAAGGAGATAAAAAAACAGATCAGAAGTGAGTGTGGAATATTGTCTCTGTCTCCATCTTTGTTTCTTTCTGGTCATTCATTTTCTTTTTCTCTATCAGTCCCTTTAACATTTTTAATCCACTGATATCATTGGTAATTTTGCCTTCTGTCTTAACAAACCTTCTTTTCTTGCTTCCCTCCCTTCCTTCTCTTTTTTTCCCATCTCCTCTCACTTGTATTCCTTTCTCTCTCTACTTTCTTTTATCTTCATGTTCTCATATTCTCTTCCTACCTCCCTTCTCTTCCTTCTCTGCCTTCCTTTTCTCCCTTCCATTCATTCCAGCGGCAGCTGGTGCTCAATATTTTTTTTTGGGGGGGGCTGGGGCGGCAAACAAACCTTCTGCGGGACGATCAGTCCGGCCTTACCTGCTCCTCGCTCCAGCTTGTACAGGCGTTGCTTCTCCTCCCGACCAAACAGGAAGTGGGTCCTGAGACCCGATTGGCCGGGAGTCCTAAGACTCGCTTCCTGATTGGCCAGGAGGAGAAGCAGGAAGACATTAGTGAATATTAATACGCTAATGTCACAGAACTGGGTGGGCTCAGGGCACACCCTTTTTTAAGCCAATTAGAGCCTCAAGCTCTAATCATGTGCTTCAAAGAAAAAAAAAACCCATTGAAATCCATGTTAGGGGCCGAGCACATGGATTAGGGGGGCGGCGCCCTCAATGGAGCGGCCGCCACTGCTTCATTCTGTTTTTCCTATTTGTTTTCTGCCTTCCTTTTCTCCCTCTCATTCCTTTTCTTTCCTCATATTCTTATCTCGATTTCCACATGCTTCTTTCACTTCCATTTTTCGTGTTTCCTTTCTGCCTCCCTTCTCTCTCTTTAAGGGGTTGATTTACTAAAGCAAATAAGACTGTACACTTTGAAAAGTGCAGTTGCACTCTGCAAGTGCAGTTGCTCCAGAGCCTAGTAAATCGAGCAGAAGCTCTGCTGACGTCCATCATCCAATCATGTGCAAGCAAAAATACTGTTTTTATTTTTATTTTCCTTGCATGTGATTGGGTACTCTTTGCAAATTGAAGCTTTACCTAATTTTCTAAGCTCTGGAGCAACTGCACTTTGCAAACTGCACAGCCTATTTGCCTTTAGTAAATCAACCCCTAATTCTCTCCCCCCATTCATCTCCCCCTTCCCTTTTTTTCTTTGCCTGCTTCTCTTCCTGTCCCTCACGTCTCTTTTTGTCCTCTCCTTCCTTTATCATCTCTTCTTTCCATTTGTCCTTCCCCATTTATTTTCTGTCCCACGCTCTGTTCTTTTTTCCTCATTCACTGCTTTCTTCTTATCCATTTTGTTCCTTCTCCCTTTATTATTCTTTCCCTACCTCCTACTGTATCCCTTCCCTTCCTTCTCTATCTCTTCCCTTCCTTCTCTATCCCTTCCCCTCCTTCTCTATCTCTTCCCTTCCTTCTCTATCTCTTCCCTTCCTTCTCTATCTCTTCCCTTCCTTCTCTATCTCTTCCCTTCCTTCTCTATCTCTTCCCTTCCTTCTCTATCTCTTCCCTTCCTTTTCTATCCCTTCCCCTCCTTCTCTATCTCTTCCCTTCCTTCTCTATCTCTTCCCTTCCTTTTCTATCCCTTCCCCTCCTTCTCTATCTCTTCCCTTCCTTCTCTATCTCTTCCCTTCCTTCTCTATTTCTTCCCTTCCTTCTCTATCTCTTCCCTTCCTTTTCTATCCCTTCCCTTCCTTCTCTATCTCTTCCCTTCCTTCTCTATCTCTTCCCTTCCTTCTCTATCTCTTCCCTTCCTTCTATATCCCTTCTCCCTTCCCTTGTTTCTCTATCTCTTCCCTTCCTTCTCTATCTCTTCCCTTCCTTCTCTCCCTTCTCTTCTGTCCTTCTCTCCTCTCCACCCTTCCTTCCAAATACCATTTCTGCCTATTGATTTCAGTCTTGTCTCTCTGTCTCCTCAGGTAGTCCCTGGTCATTTGGCTTCACAGTGAAATTTTACCCTCCTGACCCAGCACAGCTCACAGAGGACATTACAAGGTGTGAGGAACATAATGATGTGACTGTAATAGGACAGGGTGTACTTTTGGACTAGTTACCAAAATTAAAGAGTTGGATATGGTGGACATTAGTTTATCAAGGGTAATGTCTGGCAGGCTCATGCTATAGCTGTATTATTTCCCTATTAAATGCCATACAACTTACAAAATGGTGAACAGTCGCCAATGGTATTGGCTGAGAGTGGTTTGAGAATAACAACATATATACCACAAACTAATAGGCCTCTTACATGGTATAACCAGTAACAACAATAAGAGACACAAAGTAACCAGGTGAGGGTGCCTCAATGCTATTATGGTCTATTGTGGTAATAGTGAACCACGTGGCTCTCAATGGTTAAAGCCTATAGCATGCGCTAAGCAAACAGTATTTCAGAAATCATCATGTAAAAAAATACTATGCAGTACCTGAGATTGACCCATGTTCATTTATAAAGAGAGTCCGAGAACCTCTCCAAAAGAAATACTAAGAAAAAAGTGAAGGGGGGACAGGACTATTCCATAAGCCTCCTGATGTACAAGAGGGCAAAAGTTGTCCAGTTGATCAGGAACCAGGCGAAAGTCATTCTGTGTATGGCCAGAATTAAGGTGGAAGTCCATGCTAAAACTAAAATCCCTGCATCTATAGACACCCTTGATCTAACACTAACCTATCTAGCCCTGTAAAGAAAAAATGAGTATAAAATACCTTTTCTGAAGCCAATTCGACCCGATCTCCAGCGGCGGAAGCTCTGCAGAGGACAACGGCTGTGAAAAGAATGAGAAGTGACATCACCCATAGACTTACTATGGGGCTTCCATTGTCCGACGTGTGCCCTCTGCACCCTCCTCCACAGCAAAGCCGCGGCTGACAGCTCAGCGTGGGATTGGGTCGGATCAGCTTCAAAAAAGGTATGTATACTGTTTTTTTCTTTACAGGGCTATATAGGTTATTGTTAGATCGTGGGTCTATAGATGCAGGAATTTTAGTTTTAGCATGGACTTCCACTTTAAGCCTGGTATATACTGGAAGTTTTTGATTCCGTTTAACCCAACAGGCTAAACGAAAGAAAACGGAGAAGTTACCAATATTAATGCAGCGATCTCCCCTGCTGTGCCCTTGTATTCTCACAGGGGCATTGACCACCCCCCACCAGAACGCACTAAATAGCGCTCGCCACCCTTGGCGGCCAGTGCTGATCGGATGCGGGTTGAATGCTGGTTTTCCAGGATGCCCGTTCAACAGAAGACGGTCGTTGGACCAGCTTCTGTAGAACAGACAGCTGTACACATTGGCCAAAATTTCATTTCAGCCATGCATACAATGCTTTAGACTTGTTGGCCACCATAAAACAGGGAGCGATTCTGAAACAATAAAAGTACTGATCAAAAAGAATTGCTTGTTTTCATAATTTCAATTTAAAGCCTCGGCAACATTAATAAAAAATAAAGAAATTCTCTTTTTTTAAAAATAATAATAGAGCACCGCTATGAAGCCTTTTAGGCCAGCCATACACGGTTAGAATGTTGGCCAGTTCAGCAGGAACCGGCCAAGATTTGAACTGTTATTGGGCAGGCTGAATGTACCAAGTTGGGTACAACCAGCCTACCAGATTCTCTTGTGATTATGGTTAGCGGCTGCTACAGCCACTAGCGATAATCACTGTCTTCTCCCAGCGGGGACAGCTTCCCCTCGCCCTCACCGCCGGGTGAAGACAATGGCCCAGCAGGAGGGATAGCCGCATCGGCATTGTCTGTTGCTCCACGTATGGCCGACCTAACAGTGGTTCTTTTGCAGAAGATAATTAGATAGATAGGGATTGTACAATGGAAGTGAGATGATGTAAACTGATTACATTCAAATGTATGGTTCTTTTTTTAATGGTGTTTTTCTGTACACCCCAGGTATTATCTGTGCCTGCAGCTGCGTGCTGACATCATCAGTGGGCGTCTGCCCTGTTCTTTTGTTACACATGCTCTACTGGGGTCATATACCGTACAAGCGGAGCTTGGTGATTATGACCCTGAGGAGCATCATGAGAATTACGTGAGTGAGCTCCGTTTTTCACCCAATCAGACGAGGGAGCTGGAGGAGAGAGTGATGGAGCTGCACAAGACATACAGGTAAGATTAGAAGGCTATGCATACTAGCTCATTATGCCTTTGTCCGGCAGGTTTTTTTTTGTTTGTTTTTTTTCTAGGGTTTTACAATCACTTTAAAATTTACACAGTGTGGTATGCCAGCCACTAATAGAGGGGCTGGCAGTGACAATTGTAGGTTTTTTTTTTTTCAATAATAGCGGCGGGGGACGGGGCTGAATGGAGACAGAGAGAGGGAGATGACAGGCAGGAAGGAGGGGGTGAGAGAGGAGAGCTGAGAGCAGGGCAACGTATGGCGGAGGGAAGCACTCTGACCACGGTGTTCATGGCTCAGCCAGAGAACTGAGCGATCACATAGTTACAAGTTACATAGTTAGTCAGGTTGAAAAAAGACACAAGTCCATCAAGTTCAACCTTAAAAACAATAAATAAATGAAATAAAAAATATCATACAATCCAATATACCCAATTTTATACCCTCAGTTGATCCAGAGGAAGGCAAAAAACCCCAGCAGAGCATGCTCCAATTTGCTACAGCAGGGGAAAAATATCCTTCCTGATCCCCCGAGAGGCAATCGGATTTTCCCTGGATCAACTTTATTTATAAATGTTAGTACCCAGTTATATTATGTACATTTAGGAAAGAATCCAGGCCTTTCTTAAAGCAATCTACTGAGCTGGCCAGAACCACCTCTGGAGGGAGTCTATTCCACATTTTCACAGCTCTTACTGTGAAGAAACTTTTCTGTATTTGGAGATGAAATCTCTTTTCCTCTAGACGTAAAGAGTGTCTCCTTGTCCTCTGGGTTGACCGTAAAGAGAATAACTCAACACCAAGTTCACTATATGGACGCCTTATATATTTGAACATGTTGATCATATTCCCCCTTAATCTCCTCTTCTCAAGAGTGAATAAATTCAGTTCCTCTAATCATTCCTCATAGCTGAGCTCCTCCATGCCTCTTATCAGTTTGGTTGCACTTTCTCCAGTTCCCCGATATCCTTTTTGAGAACTGGTGCCCAAAACTGAACTGCATATTCCAGATGAGGTCTTACTAATGATTTGAACAGGGGCAAAATGATATCTCTCTCTCTGGAGTCCATACCTCTCTTAATACAAGAAAGGACTTTGCTCACTTTGGAAACCGCAGCTTGGCATTGCATGTTATTATTGAGCTTGTGATCTACCAAAACCCCCAGATCCTTCTTGACCATGGATTCCCCCAGTTGTACTCCCCTAGTATGTATGGTACATGCATATTCTTAGCCCCCAAGTGAATAACTTTACATTTCTCAACATTAAACCTCATCTGCCACATAGTCGCCCAACATGACTGCTGATCTCTCAGTTCTTGGTGCACTCTGAACAGAGAGCGGTGACTGACGGTCACTATGCATTTTAACGCATCACACAGCCCTTTATTTTATTTTATTTTATTTGAAGTGCACAAAGTCTCACTGCACAGCAGCACGGTGTGTTTTGTTGGTTGTGAGGTGACACGCGGTACCATCCAGTGAGGCAGTTATGCAGTATGTCACACCTCACTGCATCGCACCTCCGAGCTGTGTTGCAGTGACAACAGGGCAAATAGAAAACAGTTGCTTCTATGTGTCATAGCGGGAACTGATGTTCACTGCTCTAGTATGAACAGACCCTTACACACCACTGACCTCCGCACTGTGAAATGCATACCAATGACTTCTGCACTGTAAAATTCATACTACTGACCTCTGCACTGTGAAATAGGTACTACTGACCTCTGCACTGTGAAATAAGTACTATTGACCTCTGTACTGTGAAATAGGTACTACTGACCTCTGCACTGTGAAATAAGTACTACTGACCTCTGCACTGTGAAATACATACTACTCACCTCTGCACTGTGAAATAGGTACTACTGACCTCTGCACTGTGAAATAAGTACTACTGACCTCTGCACTGTGAAATACATACTACTGACCTCTGCACTGTGAAATACATACTACTGACCTCTGCACTGTGAAATAAGTACTACTGACCTCTGCACTGTGAAATAAGTACTACTGACCTCTGCACTGTGAAATACATACTACTGACCTCTGCACTGTGAAATAGGTACTACTGATCTCTGCACTGTGAAATAAGTACTACTGACCTCTGCACTGTGAAATAAGTACTACTGACCTCTGCACTGTGAAATAAGTACTACTGACCTCGGCACTGTGAAATACACATAGCTCCCAACTGTCCCTGATTTCGAGGAGCTGTCACTGATTTGGAGCAATGTCCCTCTGTCCCTCATTCCTGCTCATTTGTCCCTCATTTTGGTCTCATCTCTATAGTTGTATATAAAATGCACTTTTTATCTATCAAAAATTGTTTCCCAGTGCTAAACCTTTCATCCAGTTTCTAAATTTCTGCATTTGGGAATTTTAAAAGCCAATATAAAGGAATATTAGTGGTAAAAAAGCCCTTGTGGATTTAATTAACTTTTTTTTGGTTAATTCTCCTTTTACGGGTTGTGGCAGGGGGCGTGTCCTATGCCTACATACATTTGCTAGTAGGTGTCCCTCATTCCCAGCTCAAAATGTTGGGAGGTATGAATACATACTACTGACCTCTGCACTGTGAAATAAGTACTACTGACCTCTGCACTGTGAAATACATACTAATGACCTCTGCACTGTGAAATAAGTACTACTGACCTCTGCACTGTGAAATACATACTACTGACCTCTGCACTGTGAAATACATACTAATGACCTTTGCACTGTGAAATAAGCACTAATGATCGCTGCACTGTGAAATAAGTACTACTGACCTTTGCACTGTGAAATAAGCACTAATGACCGCTGCACTGTGAAATAAGTACTAATGACCTCTGCACTGTGAAATAAGTACTAAGGACCTCTGCACTGTGAAATGCAAACTACTGACCTCTGAACCCTGTAATACATATTACTGACCTCTGAACCCTGTAATACATATTACTGACCTCTGAACCCTGTATTACATATTACTGACCTCTGCACTCCATGTTACATACTACTGATCTCTGAATTCCGCAGTACTTGCTACTGTCCCCTAATCTTTTCCAATTTTCTTTTATAATGGGGAGGAAAAAAAAGTGCACTGCGCGCTGGTGACCTTTGATCTCTTCCAAGATGTTCAAGTAGATCTCCACCCCTCCAAGGTTGCCTATCCCTGGTTTTGATCATCAGGGTCACCAGGGCTGAATGTGAGGGAAAATCCAAAATTTTGAGTTGCCACTATAACAGGAATAGAGGAGAAATTTTCCAATGGGAACACTTCTTTGTGACAACTCTCTAAAGAGGAGGTTTTCCTCACATTTGAAAGATATCCTCCTACTTCTTGTTAGGACTACAGGACAGGAATTTACTGTTTGTAAAAAGACAATGGTTTTATCTCCCCCTTCTCTATTAAAAAAAAAGTTTTTAGATATACTTTAACCACTTGCCGACCATATAACTTACGTATACGGTGGCAAGGTGGCACTGCTGCGCCAGATCACTTACCTAGAATGTAATCTCTCACTTCCAGTAGAGGGCGCACATGTGTGCCACCGGCGGTCCGCTCCTGCTTTACACAGCGGGAGCCGATCTCCGTGTACCGCAGACACAATGTCCGCCGGCACCCGCCGATCATCCAGAAGAGACAGAACGGCGTTCTGCCTATGTCAAAGGCAGATCGCCGTTCTGATAGGAGGGAAGGCATGGATCCTGTGTCTCTGCAAAGCAGGGACTAGGATACACGTCTTCCCCTAGTAAAAGCGCCTCCCACAGTACACTAAAACACTGGCTAGGAACACAGTTAACCCTTTGATCACCCTTGATGTTTACCCCTTCCCAGCCAGTGTCATTAATACAGTGACAGTGCATATTTTTAGAAATATTACTGTATTCGGGTCACTGGTCCCCAAAAAGTCTCAAAAGTGTCAGTTAGTGTCCACTGCAATATCACAGCCTTGCTTTAAGTTAGTGATCACCGACATTACTAGTAAAAAATAAAAAAATAAAAATATCCCATAGTTTGTAGACGCTATAACTTTTGCGCAAAGCAGTCAATATACGCTTTTTGGGATTTTTTTTTACCAAAAATATGTAGCAGAATACATGTTGGTCTAAATTGATACAGAAATTAGATTTTTTTAAATTTTTTTTAATTGGAAATGTTTTATAGCAGAAAGTAAAAAATATTGTGGTTTTATTTATTTTTTAATTTTTTCAAAATTGTCGGTCTTTTTTTGTTTATAGTGCAAAAAAAAAAATTCAAATAGCACCAAAAGAAGGCTCTATTTGTGGGAAAAAAAGGACATAAATTTTATTTGGGTGCAGCGTTGCATGACCGCGCAATTGTCAGTTAGGCCCCTTTCACACTGGGGGGGGGGGGCGTTGTTGGCGGTAAAGCGCCGCTATTGTAAGCGGCGCTTTACCGTCGGTATGCGGCCGCTAGCGGGGCGGTTTTACCCCCCTGCTAGCGGCCGAGAAAGGGTTAATACCACCGCAAAGCGCCTCTGCAGAGGGGCTTTGCCGGCGGTATAGCCGCGCCGTCCCATTGATTTCAATGGGCAGGAGCGGTAAAGGAGCGGCATACACTCCGCTCCTTCACTGCTCCGAAGATGCTGCTGGCAGGACTTTTTTTACCGTCCTGCCAGCGCATCACTCCAGTATGAAAGCCCTCGGGGCTTTCACACTGGAATGAAAGCAGCGGCACTTTCGGGTCGGTTTGCAGGCGCTATTATTAGCGCAATAGCGCCTGCAAACCGCCCCAGTGTGAAAGGACCCTTAGAGTAACGCAGCGCGGTATCGCAAAAAAAAAAAATGGCCTGGTCAGGAAGGGTGTAAATCTTCTGGAGGTCAAATACTAAATGGGGTCCAGTCAAGGGCAAGCAGGGCAGATAGAAAATGTGAAGTAAAGAGTCCTCCCAACATCCCTAAACATTTGATCCCCAACAACAGCCCTCAGACAATGGTACTGATGGTTAAAACAATCAGAAGTGCAGGGTGGGGTGAGCAAATGAAGGGTCCTACCTTCACTGCTGCCCATATAAGTGCCCCTGATCATCCCTGATGATGTGATTGGTGGGCCTTGATATACATTTTTGTACAGCTACACAGGCAGTATGCCCAAGGCAATCTGCAATCTGTACCACAGAAATAAACACGATGATGACATAAGTGTGTGGGTGCTGTGCAATTTCTGAGAAATACAAGCACAGATCTTTACCCCAGGGGTGCAAAAAGACGATTTATCACTGCAACTGAGCATATGGGTAATTAAATGTGTATCAAACATAGCATTGCTGTTTTTATTCATCTGAAAAAGTCACAGGTTCATCAAGTTTAATTCTTTACAAATTTAAGAAGCGTTGGTCCAAAGGGAGATAAATAAATATGGTAAAATCTGCCATCATTGGAAAAAAAATAAAAAAACATTTAGAATAATTCCTTAGAATTCCCATGTCATTGTTTAATTACAGCTATAAATAATATTAGATGTTAATTCTATGAATGTTTTTAGTCACCAGATATCTAGGTGTAGCAACTCAAAATCAGGGCCACCTTACTGCACTTCTCCAAGCTGCACCCCACCAACACAGACAGTACATCTTCTATGTTTATGGTGAGATCATTCATGAGAGAGCTGCACTTGGAAGTACAGGGCCAGAGCAGAGTTAGTGTTCTCTGGGGAGTGGAGAGGATGGATTAGAATATGTAGAAATAAATTATTTAACCACCAATACAAGGCACTTATACACTTTCCTGCCCAGACCAATTTTCAGCTTTCAGCGCTGTCGCACTTTGAATGACAATTGCGCGGTCATACGACACTGTACCCAAACTAAATTTTTATCATTTTGTTCCCACAAATAGAGCTTTCTTTTGGTCATTTGATCACCTCTGGGATTTTTATTTTCTGCTAAACAAATTAAAAAAAGTCCAAAAATTTAGAAAAAAAATGTTTGTTTTTTTGTTTCTGTTACAAAACTTTGTAAACCTTGCATGCACACGGTCACACAAATGTTGGCCAAAAATTCAGAACGTGAGAATGCGGTGACGTACAAGACGTGCAACGAGCCGGGAAAAAGGAAGTTCAATAGCCAGTGTGGCTCCTTCTGCTTGATTCAGAGCATGCTTTTGTTTATATATATATATATATATATATATAAAATTTAATTTAGATTTCACACTTGATGTATAAGAGTAAAATAAATTTGTATATATCTACAACTATAGATACAGCAGCAGGTTATTATATTGTTGTGGGATAGAGAGCGTAGATCAATTGTGTATTACAACATTGTTACTATTTACTTTAGTTACTCTACTCCAGGGATCTCCAAACTACGGCCTTCCAGCTGTTGCGGAACTACACGACCCATGAGGCATTGTAAAACTCTGACATTCACAGACATGACTAGGGAATTGTAGTTCCTGAACAACTGGAGGGCCATAGTTTGGAGACCCCTGCGTCTACTTAGTCTTCTCCTCTTCCTTTAGAAAGTGAAACAAGAATATTGAAACTCCTTGCCATAGCTCTGGATTCACTCTTCCCTTGGAGTCGTAGGTGTACTTGCTCACCTTCAGGTGTTCCCACCCCCTCCGATGCAGTTTTTATAGTATATAATAAATTAAAAAAATAAAAACCATGGAAAATGTCCTCCCTGCCCAACATGGTTATGGGTCTGTGAGATCACACAACTCCAATGGCAAGACCTTGACATTCAAATTCTTCAAACTCAAGTGCTGAGGTTTTCCTTTCTGGAGAGACCATTGGGTTTAGGTCACATTGACCTGGGCTAAAACTAATATCTATCTATGTTTTTTCAAAACAGGGGAATGACGCCAGCTGAAGCTGAAATACATTTTCTAGAAAATGCCAAAAAACTATCAATGTATGGAGTGGATCTGCACCATGCTAAGGTAAATGCCATTGGGAAGACTTGGAAGGTGGAGAGTGGTTGAGCCAATCTCAAAGCGTACATGAGCCTTGTACACACTAGTAGGTTTTTTTCCGTTCAACCCAGCAGAGCTGAACGGAAAAAAAAGACAGCTCAGGAGGAGCCACTGTACTAACTATCCGATGTTAGTACAGTTATCTCCCCTGCTGTGCTATTGTGTTCTGACAGGGGGACATGCCCCCCCTCCCTACCAGAACTCAGGAGACGATCGGCAGACCTCTTTCAGGTATGCCCCATCAACAGAAGCCGGGCAAACGGTACATACGGGCCGAATGTCGCATGGTTTCTATTGGACCGGCCGATGCCGCCCGACATTCGGCCTGTGTGTACTAGACTTTAGAATCAGCATATAACGTAGAATCAGCATATATAACGTTTGCTGCCTGTGCCTGGCGATTGGCCGCTAAAGAACTGCTTAAGAACTGCAGGGTTCCTAAATGTACTATATGGTGCTGAGAATGGGGTTAATCACTAAAACATTGGCTATAGAATGGCTTGCACTAAATGTGTCTTTTTGTGGCAAATAATGTAATTTCAGGCTTGGTACTATATCTGAAAGAATTATCCAACGTATTTTTACACTACGTTTTTTCCCCCCCTCCCAGGATTCTGAAGGTATAGATATAATGCTAGGCGTCTGTGCCAATGGGCTTCTGATATACAGAGACCGTCTGAGAATAAACAGATTTGCCTGGCCCAAAATCTTAAAGATTTCTTACAAGAGGAGTAACTTCTATATCAAGATCCGGCCGGGTGAGGTAAGTGGTGTAAAAAGTACAATAGAGATTGCAAAAATAGAAATAGTTTTTCTTTAATTTGATTGATGAAGATGATGTATGAATACTGGAGGAAAAGCAAATAATGCTTTTGTCCAGTTAGATTTCACCAGTCATTTCCAGTTGGTTACACCTAATTTATCCTTTAATAAAAGTGGATGTAAACCCGAAAAAAATGTTTTTTAATTAAGGCTTGCACCTTGTACAGAATAGGATTTCATTTCATCTGTGCCCAGTCTGGCCACGAAGAGTTAATCCAGCTCTGAGCAATCCTCCTATCTATTCTCAGTGAGATAAAAACAGACAGACAGAGAAATAGGAGTCCATTTCTCTCCCTTTCTGTGAGTGACAGGTGATTTACATATCTCATGCAGGAGCCTGAGAGAGACATTCTGTGTACTTCAGATCCCCTCCTCCTTTCTTCTCCAGCTTTCCCAGGATTGGCTGCTCCACGCCTCAGCATGATTGGGCATGCTGAAGTCATGTGGTAACTTTTCTGGGTTTTGACTGGATGTTAGAGATCATAGCAGAAGTTCAGTGTAAGAAATACACAGAAGAAAATGCATGTTAACAAGGGGAGTGTAGAGGTGGGCGGGGAGTCTACTGACATCACGACTCCACCCACCGAGCTCCAGACAACAGACCCACCCACAGAATCTGCAGTTTTTCGGGTCTCATAACAGACAGAGGGGAGACATTTGACAGGTAAAGATACATGCAGGAGGCATGTATATCCTTATAGATAAGCACTATGGCAGTAGTTTACAAAGGATGATAGTGGGTTTACATCCACTTTAAGATTTCATAAAACAGCTGCATTATAATGGAACTTTTACAAGCAGCTATAAGGCGTCTAATTAGTATCCCACTTGTTCTTTGTTCTAGTATGAGCAGTTTGAGAGCACCATCGGGTTCAAACTACCAAATCATCGAGCCGCAAAACGCCTCTGGAAGGTTTGCATAGAGCATCACACATTCTTTAGGTGAGTTTATAGGATTTCACTAACATCAGTTCAGACAGTATTTTTTTATAGATTTACTAGATTTATACAGTACTATACTTTACAACAGACCACACCTACCTAATTCCAGAAAAAGATTGAGACTTTGGAACATAAATTGGAACTTGACCTGAAAAGGGAAGTTCCACTCAACCTCCTTCTTCCCCCCTCCCCTCTTATCAATGTGAATTTATTTTTTTGGTAGTGAGTGCCTATTTCTGACAGGTACCTACTTCCACTTCCGCTCTGTTAACCTAGGTTGGCGGACCCTCCCATCCTACAACCGACCCCCCCCCCCTACACACACACCCCTATCCCCCAACCTCCTGGGACACGTCACATGTCCCAGGAGACTGCAGAACATTGAGAAAGCACACCGCGTCCCACGCATGCGCAGTGAAAATTGGGCTGTGAAACACTAAGAAGTCACAGCCATCTTCCCACAAGCAAAATGGTGGTGCCTGGGGACCCATAGCCCAGTGAAGAACCGGCCTGGGTGATGACAGCACTGGATCCCTGGACAGGTAAGTGTCTCTATATTAAATGTCAGCAGCTACAGTATTTGTAGCTGCTGACTTGTAATCTTTTTATAACCGACCGGAGCTCCTCTTTAACGTTATAGTTAAAATTGAAACATATTTAATAGCAATGAAAGTATTTAGCTGCAAAATTATGTAAGGAAATGTAATTTATCAACTGGAGAACAGCTTAGGTGCCTATCATTTTAATCTTTAATACACAGACTAGTTTGACTTGCCTGCACTATTACTATTTACTACCGAATAAATATCCACAACTCGAGATAATAATCAGGATGCACAAAAACAGCTGAAATTTATGGATAAGCATTAGTAAAATAAAAAACAGCAAAAGGTTCTCTCTCCTCTGCTTCAATTAAGACTAAACCTTAGTACACAGGGGTCGGATGTTGGGTGGCATGGGTCGGTTCAATAGAAACCGGCCGACATTCGGCCCGTGTGTACTGCAGTCGGTCCGACAGAAGCCAGCCAATGGCTGAGTGCGCTGACCGGAGTGTTCTGGCGAGGGGGGCATCCCCCTGTCAGAACACAATAGAACAGCAGGGGAGATCGCTGTGCCATCATTGGATAGTTTGTACAGCGGCTCCTCCTCAGCTGTCAGTTTTTTTTCATTCAGCCCTGCTGTGTTGAAGAACAAAAATTACTAGCGTGTACTAGGTTTTAGGTTCATTTGGTTTCAATATGCAATAGTTTGTGTGTTAAAAGTGCACTGTGGTAAGAAAGCCCTTTCATTTTGAATGGGCTACCCAAGCACCTCAGCGCAGAATTAGAAGCGGAGTTCCACCCAAAAATGGAACTTCCGCTTTAAGTGCAGGTGACCCCCTGAGATGCCACATTTGGCATGTCATTTTTTTTGGGGGGGGGGTGATACCCTCTTTTTAGAGGCATCCAGCTCCCACTTCCTCCTGGGGCTCCACGGCACCGGAAGGAAGATCACCTCTCTCCCCTCCCTCCCTGCAATCTTTTGCACTCTCCAGTGTTAGTAAATAAACCCCAATGCATTGGTATGGGTTAGAATAAATGGTGGTTTGGGCATAAATGAGTACACAGAAGGTAGGTTCAGACACCGTCTGTTAGACAGTATAATCACTATGCCAAAGTAACTTAGAATAGAGTTCTATACCACTACACTAGGACTAACCCATGAATCCGCAGCGTCAGCAAAAAACAGTACAGCTAAGCATCTGCAATGTGAATGATAATACTGTGACTAGTCTAGATTGCACTCTAGGAGAATGGATAGGATATGGTGCAATGTCCTCTGAGGTGTACCTCTTAGCATGAGTAATAGATTAAGATCTTTGTGTAGCAGCTGAAAAGGGACAATCTTTATTCCTAACTCTTCTGCCAGCTAGTGTTGGGGCCCCAGTTGTATCATTGGTGCATGTGAGAATAGTACTAGTCAAGTCTGCAGGCAGCAATATGGCTATTACCGTGTTTCCCCGAAAGTAAGACAGTGTCTTACTTTCTTTTTATCCCTAAAAGCCCCACTATGTCTTACTTTCGGGGTATGTCTTATATTGGGAAAAAAATTTTTTTTATTCTTTATTGCAATATGTGTTTTTTTTGTTTTTTTTTTAATCAGCCCTGTTGGGGGGCTTTGGTGAGATATCAGGGGTCTTAACAGACCTCTGATATCTCCCCCTTGAGACAGAGAAAGAGACAGAGGATAGAGATTCCCCAGTCCCTTTCTCTGCAGCGTCAGCTGCACTGAGAATGAAAGGAGAGAAGACAGCGGCTTCTCTCCATTCATAAACTGACACATTGTAATCACAGGAGATTACAATGTTTCAGTTATGTGAATGGACAGAGTCAGCTGACTCTGTCTATTCACAAAGGAAGGAGGGGGAGGACGGAGGAACGGAGGGGGAGAACGGAGGGGGACAGAGAAGGAGGGGGGAACGGAGGGGACAGCGGGGAGGCACAGAGGAGGAAAGCGGAACGGAGGGGGAGAACGGAGGGGGACAGAGAAGGAGGGGGGAACGGAGGGGACAGCGGGGAGGCACAGAGGAGGATAGCGGAACGGAGGGGGAGAACGGAGGGGGACAGAGAAGGAGGGGGGAACGGAGGGGACAGCGGGGAGGCACAGAGGAGGAAAGCGGAACGGAGGGGGAGAACGGAGGGGGACAGAGACCCGCACCCCCAGCGGCCCGCACCCCCAGCCCCACTCTTTGTACCGCACGTCACTGGAGGCAAATCCCCCCGTGTTTCCCCGAAAGTAAGACATATGTCTTACTTTCGGGGTACGGCTTATATTAGCTGACCCCTCTGAAACTCCCGATACGTCTTACAATCGGGGGTGTCTTACTATCGGGGAAACACGGTAGATGGTTTTATGGTCAGTTCCTAAAGGGGTCAGTCTCTCTAGCAGCAGATAGTAAATCCTCACAGCAGCAGCTCACCAGTCCCAGTGATAATGCAGCTCACCATCTGGTCACACACAGCTATTAGTCCACTCTCTGCTCTGCACCCAGGTGACTCTGGCTGTTGGCACATCTAGACTCAGCACTCCATATGCGGCCATCATTATGCAGCAGCGGTGGTGCACAATAGACAGCAATGTGCACTTTCCAGGCTCCCTCGTGGCAAGAGGAAGCTATGTCTTGTACAGCCTAAAAAAAAATGCAGCTCTTTCCCCTCCTCCTGGCAATCTCCTCCTGGGAAATGCAGTTTAAAAGCTCTTGATTACAGTAGTCTCTCTCTTCTGGACTACAGTTCCCACAGTGCAGTGCTGCCTGACTCTATTGAACTCTTCCTGCTCAACAGCTCCCTCCTCTTGTTGCCATTACCCAGTTTAGCACCACAGGGCAGCGGCTACTGAGAGCAGTTGCAGTCAGTGTTTCTCTAACTCTCCATTCTTAGCCAAGCACCTGACTACACAGAGACATGGCTGTCTTGTGTAATACTAGCATGTTTACAACACAATGAGCAGGTTCTGTAATGCACAAATCATGTCTAAGGTCAGACAATAACACTACAACAAACCAGATTACAGTGTCAAAGTTGGCTCTGCAGTGTCATAAAACTACTGCTGCGTAAAAAAAATGCTGCTTACAAAAAGCAAAAATTAACCCCTTCTATCTCATACCCAGGCTGGTCTCTCCAGAGCCTGCCCCCAAGGGCTTCCTAGTGATGGGCTCCAAATTCCGATACAGCGGGCGTACGCAGGCGCAGACCCAGCAAGCAAGTGCTCTGATAGACCGGCCGGCTCCTAACTTCAAGAGATCCGCCAGCAAGCGATATACCCTGTCTCAGAGTGCCGAAGGGGGTACGTGCAACATGTACATATATGCAACATTTACAAATAAAGCGGTTCCTCGAAAAGGGCACAGAATTAATGCTTTTATCCAGCAAACCTAATTTCCTTCTTTTAGGTTGACGTTGTAGTTATTTTCACCCTAAAGGCACACTCCAGTAAAAATTGAGCATTAAGGTGACACTAAGCTCAGGATCACAGCAGAAGTAAAGCCTTTTTGGGCACTTATACCTACAGGTAAGCCTATAACAAAGCTTACCTGTAGTTACAGTGAATATCTCCTAAACCTGTACGGTTTAGGAGATATTCAGACTGCACGCACCCCACGTGCCGTCCCTTCGGAGCTCCGCGTGGGAGTCACGTCATCGCAGCACAGCCAATCAGACGGCTGGAGGACGCGAACCCGGAAAGAAGACCAGGTGAAGATGGAAGCGCCTGTCAGCGGTGACAGCGCAGCGCTGGGGGGCTTTGTTTTAAGGTAAGTATTTCATAATTTGCTAATATGCGATTCATACTAGCACATTATGCCTCTACCTTGCAGGGTTTAAAAAACAAAACATTTGGTGCGGTTTACTACCGTTTTAAGAAAAAAAATTCTGTATTCCCATCATAAAACAGAACTTTTTATTGCTCAAAGTGATCTGCAACCTCTCCCAAATTAGTCTTGCTGCAGTTCTTTGACTTTCTGGTAGAGGGTGGCAACGTTCGTTCTCCATGGTCCCTGTGCGTTGGAAAGCAGCCACCCTCTAGTGTTCATTCCCTAGAGCAGGGGTCTTCAAACTATGGCCCTCCAGTTGTTCAGGAACTACAATTCCCATCATGCCTAGTCATGTCTGTGACTGTCAGAGTTTTACAATGCCTCATGGGACGTGTAGTTCTGCAACAGCTGGAGGGCTGTAGTTTGAAGATCCCTACCCTAGAGACTACAAATGTACACGCGGATGCACACAGTGCTGGCACATATATATACTTCAATCCTCCCCTCAACCTAATCGCCATCCATTTATCTCCATCCCCCAGAACAACAGAGCACACATGAGTCTCAATTCAACGCATGCTCAATGAAAGAAGAATGACCCTTGCAATTATGGGCATGTGCATTGCTCATTTGAGTAGAATGAAAGCAAGAAATAATTTTTACTCAAAATAATTGCGGCGCTGTTATGTTGCCGATTTGTAAAAATGGTTTTATGAAAAAAGAGAATTATGGTTTAGTGTTACTTTATACCTTGTGATGGAGCATAGCTTACCTTCTGAGCAGTTTGACCCTTCATCCAGACACTGCTACGCTGCATCAGTCCCCTATTCTATTCTGTCTGTTATCTGGTGATCCTGGAACACACCTGCTGGAGATGCAGGAACACAATCAGTAAACCCAATGTAAAAAAATATGTTAGCACTAGGAAGTTTCACACAGCCACCAATCAGATTAAAACCTGCTTTGGAAGTTTGAATGTCACTGATGATGCAGGTAGAAAACAAAAATGAGAAAATTACATAGCACAGGCTATTGCCGTTCTACTGATCTTATTAAGAGGTGACACCCACTATGCAATACCTGACACCTCAGAAAAGAATCTATTAATATAAATGGCTCAATACACAGAAGCTTTCAGGCATTGGATAAAGTCACCTTGCAATTCATGTTGCTGAAATTAATGGAAATTGCAACTGTTAAGGTATGCAGTCCCTTGTTCTCCTGAAGGACCCTTCCATGGGTGGTTTAAGAAATATGTACTAAGGAAGTATTGGAAGCTGCCATTAATTACCTCCTCTATGGAAAATACTATCTTCCTAGCTGTCATGTTGATTCAATGCATTTGCTGACCTGGCTTTCTTGATTTGCATGTTTAATCTTTTGTTGATGCATCTGAAAGTATTGAGGCCAGAGAAGCCCAGACATCTAACATTTCTTGAAGTAGATCAGTAGTGGCAACCATCATATTCCTCTCAGTACAGGTTTTCTTCCAAACGTGCCCACCGGGTGTGATAATTGTGTGGGATCCCTTAAAGAGACACGGTCATTTACATATACAGGGCAAAATGACAGTGTCTGATAACAGCCTTTCACCTTGAAAATATACTCAATACTGTGCTCCTTTGCTACTTCCTTGCTACACAGATCTAACAGAGCAGAGCTTCGGGGCATATGGCCACCCAGCTCTCCCGCTTCATGTGACAGTGCTATGGCCTGAGCAGCCAGTTATCTGGCCTAAACAATGTCATGTGGGGAAGTACAGTAGCGTCATCCATCCGGGTAAGCTCTGGCATCATCTGACTATGGCAAACAGACAAACATTTCCCAGCACACTTACCAACTAGCCTGCAAACAAACCAAACTGACCATGTCTAACAATTCACATTAAAAACAGAGGGTTTCGCCGCCTACATTTGCGAAAATAAAAGTAGAAACCGTAGTGCCCACGTCAAGGTTCTTCTGTATATTGTGGTCCTAACTCTATAGTTTTGAGAGTCTCCAAGTTGGAGCACATAATGCAGTGTTTAAATTAAGGTTTTCCTAGAGGGAGCCTCCTCCTCAAAGGCACAGGGACAAATTGGACACCCAGCATTAGCACAATGACAGCTGAAGGTATCCAATGTGCCCCCACACCAAATCAGCAAACAACCTAAACAAAAAGATGGCAACTACCCCAGCCTGCAAACAAACCAAATTAACCCTGTCTAACAATTTACATTAAAAACGGAGGGCTTTGTTGCACACATTTGCAAATATACTGTATGTGGAAGACGCAGTGCCCATGTCAAGGAATCTTATATACTGCGGTCTCAACTATTATCTGACAATGGTGTTTATCCAGGGTGGACAAGATATGCGTGCTCAGATAAGGGTCTGGTATGGAATTTGGGGGGACCCCACAACATTTAGGTTTTTTTTGCGTGGGGTTCCCCTTAAAATCCATACCAGACCTAAGGGTCTAGTATGCATTTTGAGGGGGGGCATTGACTTTTTTCTTTTTACCAACAGGTTGTTTTTTTTTAGCAGTTAGCAGGGAAGCCCGATCCGCTCCTTAACAACCAGCAAAAATTCTCATTGTACTAATGCGCCACAACCATGCTGCTAATGCACCACAACCATATGCCAGTGCGGTTGCGGCGCATTACCATAAACTTGATTGGGAGGCGTTGACAGGCTTCAATCGCTTCTTGACTCAACTTGAAGCTTCAGTTTGGAATCGACGCCGGGGTAACGCTTCATGTTTTTATAATGTGAACAGCACTGCGTGCTGTCCATAGTATCATTTGCATAGGTATTGTAGGGGCCTTTTTAACGACCCCTCAAACGCCTGCTTTTAATGCCAGTGTGCACCTTACATCACTTTCGATTTCAATGCAAAACATGTTGTCGCTTTCACACCTGCAAATCATGTAGTGTTTCCATATTTTCCAACCCCTGTATTTTAAAATGTATAGGGACCTGATAAATTAGTTTTTTATACCTGTTCCTGATCTTATAGTCTAGATTTTAACTATCATAGCCATATAGATAAACTTATTCTGTGGCCAAATTTGGGTAGAAGCCAGTAGACTTAGCCAGTAGGCAATATGTTTTGGAATGTTGAAGGACACTTTTGCACACATTAGACAAAGTCAAAATTTCCACATCAGACAATTTCCCTGGTTGGAATCAAGCCAAAACACTAGCACTGCAAGGCTGCAGCTTTCCTTGGCCAATGTAGAATGCAGATAAAACAGTTACATGTTTAGAACATTAAGATTTTGACAAAATGAGGGATAACGCACTGGGCTATGAGAAACATCTATCTATTTATTAAGGGTTGCTCGAAGGGCTGGGTAATGAAACCTGGAAAATTTGTTTCATATATCAATCTGTGTTGATTATCAAAATCTGGCAATTGATTGGCTGCTATGGTCAAGAAATCCTTTCTTTTTTTCTCCTGTTTGAGTTCTTTTATATACTTCTCAGTTATTTCATTGTATATTACTGTAGGTTTTACTGTAGAATGGTACTCCTTTATAAATATAACCCATAGAAAGAATTACAACTATGAAATCCATTACTAACACATCTGCAATATCATTTTATATTTATATCTTCTTGCCTCATATTCATATACACCCACTCACTGCTCTTTAAAGGAATTTCTAAACAGAGTGCTCTAAATGAGAATCATGAATCCACCCCAGAGAAAAATCACAAGGCAACTCCGGGTGGAGAAGAAGAAGACGAAGACGAAGGAGAAGAGGAAGAAGTGACCACTCCAACCAAAATCAAAGAGCTTAAGGTAAGATGACTTCCATACTTCCATGTTTAAAGCATGCATCTCTTTATTCGTCTGCCAATTGCAAGTGTTTGAGAGCCAAAGTTGTCTATACAGGGATTACTTGCCAAGAAAGATAGGTTTAGATCCACCTTGTTATCTGCCCAGCTCAAACATACAAGGCTAATAGATACTTGCTTAGTTACTAAAGGGCTTGGGTGGCGGATGTGCATGTACAATTGCCTTATTTGTGCGTGTTCTTGTACTGGCTGCTTCTGGACAGCCTGGACATGTCTTTAGTTGTGTTCGGTCATTACTGATGCCCATATCTACTGTAGATCAGCCAACTGCATCAGGTTCAGACAGATTAATCTGCTTGTGTACTTAAAACCCAATGGAAGTGTTCAGAAGTCAGTTCATTGGCAATAGGTATTGATGCCTACTTTTACCATAATGTTAAAATAACTCCAACTAGCTCATATTCAGGAGAAGGAGAAGCACTCAAAAGAAGCAACCACATTAGCTAACCCAGGTGCCTTGTAAACTGTTGTTAAGGAACAATCTGGCCACTTAAGGTCCCATTGAAACCTAACGCATTCTGGTAACGTTAACCAGGTAATGTGTTGTTCACGAGTTACATTGCGTGAAGGTGGTTAATTAATTTTGAATAGGCTGCCATGGACCTCATTCCACTGAAAGTCGGACATGCCCAATTTTTTTTTTTTTTTAATGCAGCATGCCTCAATGCAGATATGGTTTCCATCTGTGTGCTATGCAACCTAAAAGTATTGGACTGCCCTTCAAAGTAAATCACAAAACACTGCAATGCTGTCAGGCTTTGCCATGCTTTGTGGTCAGCACAATGCCGTGTTAAAGGGCCCTTAAAATATCTGCTGGCTCATAGACCTCGCTAATTGAGTCCTGAGTTTTACATTAATTAGTCCATCCCTGAAATAACTCTTTTGACAATTAACTGTAACAATGATAGTAACCCATTCTAACCAGGTTGCTATCTAGCTAGCCAATGTAGGCAGAATTTATTTGTCATGCTACGTCTTTTAAATAATGTATTATTTGCTTGGATGATCCCAAACCATCATAGTCATGCCATCCTGATCTTGTGATCATATCATATGGTTGCACCCTGAAAATATGTTTCCAGGCAAGGATGGCAGATTAAAATAGTTCAATGTTCTTACATGGAGTATATGAGCTCTCGCATCAACCTCCATTTGGGAGTACCCATGTACAGTGCCCAAGCTACTTATTTAAGCATTTTGTCACGTTAGGAACAATGTCAGTGGGCTAGTTTCCATTGTGATAGAGCCTGCAGTAGTTGCAGCTCAGACTTCCTGATAGTAATGGTTCTGCAGGGTTTGTAATTTACACTTTTTACAGTATGTCTGAAAGTCTGTTTGTCTCGTGTCCGCATGTTTAAATAAAGTTTGTTGCTAATTAATTTGGCTTTCCCCATATATTTTATAGCCTTTGCTTCATTTAATTTTGTCTACCACCATGTTTTTTTACCATGCTTTAAATTCTGTCCTTGGATAAAAGTTCCCATGCTATGGGCATTGATCTTCAATTCCATGTAGCCATATGTGTCTGTTTGTACTGCTTTGTTTCTCACACTCACTCGCTTGCTTCTGTTTCCTGCCTATTGCTACCAGTCGGAGCAAGAGAGCACTCCCCGGCACAAGGAGGTACCCACTTATAACCAAACATCCATTTACCTATCCTGGCTCCCATCCACCTATCCTATAACCCAGCATCCAGCTAGCTCCCTTTGGTCTACCCCAATACCAACCTCTTTTCTTCATAGACGCCATCACCCTTGTCTTATAAACTATCCTATACTCTGTTCACCTGTTACCCCTCCTCCCAACCACACATATATAACTTCATCTAGAGTCACAGCAACCTAATAAAATACCAGGTAATTAAAAACCAAGCATGACATCTGACTATCATTACTGTAATGACCCTATTTGACACTGGACTCTGGAAACCATCCAGAGGAGGTGTATTGTTGTAAGTTGAGGTCTTTACATGCCTTAGAAAAAGGATGCTCAGCCTGTGGCCCACTACCTCAAAGCAGGGAAGCGTTTGACTAGGGTTGGCAACCCATTGATTGCAATCTAGGCTTGCTGACCCGCTATCCCAGGGCATCAGAGTGCAGTGAGTTGGCGTCATCAGCGGAGGGAACAGGAGCCACATAAGTCAATTCTTCCTCTGTAGCACCGGCTAAAGTGCACTCCGCCTCTAAACTTTTCTAGCAGCCTGGAGAGCGATGCCAGCAGCAGCTGCAAGAGGAAAAGAAGGTCAGTGTATTAGGCTGGGTTCACACTTATGCAAATTCGATGCGGGTTTCCCCGGATTGAATTTGCATTAAAGGAGAGTGTGACTGGCTCTCAATGGAGCCAGATCACACATCTCCAGGGCGGCCGCAGAGCGCACAGCAGAAGGGTCCTGTGCGTCTTTGTCTCCATTTCAGGTCTGAATTCAGGAAAAAATTTGGACCTGAAATGGTGAATGGGGACACATCGGACCCCCTGCTGTGCCCCGCACTGCACATAGTGTAAACTCAGCCTTAAACACATACACTGGGTATAATAGCTTTTGCAATGGGCATATTCCCACCTATAAAAGGGTTAAGAACTAGTAGGCTGTTGTCACACTGAGCTGTGGGTGCAGCGCAGTACACCTGCGACTTTCCTGTGGGATAGCTGCACTGAGCGATAGGCTTCTATGGCTCAGTGCAAAGCACAGCTAACCCCTGAGTAACCTGCAGCACATCAGGGGCCTCAGGACAGTAAGTGCTCATTTACATTTGTGGTTTGGGGGACAGTAAAACCCCATTGTTCATTGAGGCCCATGACTGGTTACCAAATTACTTAAGTGGTCCTCTGTCTTCAAAAGGTTGAGCACCCCTGCCTTAGAAGACGAACACATAAAGGAAACCAGTTCTGAAGATACATGTAAGCTGCCATTAAAGGGGTTGTAAACCCTTGTGTTTTTTCACCTTAATGCATCCTATGCATTAAGGTGAAAAAACACCTGGCAGTGACCAGCCCCCTAGCCCCTTTCTTTTACTTACCTTGGCGGGTGCGCGCTGTCCCTGACTCCATGGGGTCTTGGCTCTTGATTGGATAGATTGATAGCAGCGCAGCCATTGGCTCCCACTGCTGTCAATCAAATCCAATGACACGGGTGCCGGGGGGCGGGGCCGAGTCCGGCAATCGTGCCTATGGACGCAAATGCTGGACTCGGGAATGCGCCCGTAAGGTAACCCCCGGGAGAGCGCTTCTCCTAGGGGGCTATCTGATGTGGGGAGGAGCCGCGAGATCTGTCAAGGGACCCCAGAAGAGAATGTTCGGGCCACTCTGTGCAAAACTATCTGCACAGTGGAGGTAAGTATGACATGTTTGTTATTTAAAAAAAATAAAAAACGAGCCTTTACAATCACTTTGATCTCTCTGAAAATGCTATTTGCCTGGCCTTTATGACATTCCATAGATTCTGAGCCACTGAGCAAGAACAAATATGTAGATCAGGGGGTCCAAGCCAGTGTGACCCTGAAAGTGCTTAACCACTTTCACTTTCCGACCGGCTCACGTACATATACTGCGGCAGGTGGGCAGCCCTGCACGAACCACTGTACAGGTAGGTTGACGCCTTTAAGAGCCTTAGCAAGCGCGCCCGCTGCACGTGGCCGGCAGTCGCAATGCCCGTCAGCCACCCAAGATCGCGGGCACGAGAGCCAGAACGGGGATCTGTGTGTGTAAACACAGAAATCCCGGTTCTGTCAGGGGAGGAGAGACAGATCGTCTGCTCTTATAGATTAGGAACAGCGATCAATCTCCTCCTCCAGTGAGTCCCATCCCCCCACAGTTAGAAACACCTAGCAGGGAGCAGTTTTAGCCCCTTGATCGCCCCCTAGTGTTAACCCCTTTCCTGCCAGTGACATTTACACAGTAATAAAAATCGCTTATCGACGCCATTACTTGTAAAAAAAAAATAAAAATGCCATAAATCTATCCCCTATTTTGTAGACGCTATAACTTTTACGCAAACAATATACGCTTATTGCGATCTTTTTTTACCAAAAAATGTAGAAGAATATATTTCGTCCAAATTAAATTGAGGATATTTATTATATCAAAAAGTAAAAAAAATTGTTTTTTTTTTTTTTACAAAAATGTCACTTTTTTTTGTTTTTAATGCGAAAAAAACCCCGCAGAGGTGATCAAATACCACTAAAAGAAAGCTCTATATGTGGGGGAAAAAAAGGATGTAAATTTTGTTTGGGTACAGCGTCGCACGACCGCGCAATTGTCAGCTAAAGCGACACAGTGCCGTATCGCAAAAAATGGCCTGGTCATTAAGGGGGCAAATCCTTCCAGGGCTGAAGTGGTTAAATCAGAAACAGTCATGCAGCTGGTATTTTCAGAAGAAAGTTAGCAATGACAGCTATCATACAGGTTATCTTTATATGGTAAATCCACCCATAGCTAATATTTCTTATGTAGTGACTCTAAGTTACCCACAAGCCTGTTATGTTTCTCCTTGTTGGCGCCTCTTGAAAGGAAAAGTATAGCCTTGCTGCAGTGTTTTATTATTAATTCTATCAATGAGTGGTAATGTTTATTAACTTTATTTCTGTGTATAAAGCTAGCTGGGTTTCTTGCACTCTTATGCCCCGTACACACACGGTCGGACTTTGTTCGGACATCCTGACAACAAAATCCTAGGATTTTTTCCGACGGATGGTGGCTCAAACTTGTCTTGCATACACACGGTCACACAAAGTTGTCGGAAAATCCGATCGTTCTAAACACGGTGACGTAAAACACGTACATCGGCACTATAAACGGGGCAGCGGCCAATAGCTTTCATCTCTTTATTTATTCTGAGCATGCGTGGCACTTTGTCCGTCGGATTTGTGTACACACGATCGGAATTTCCGACAACGGATTTTGTTGTCGGAAAATTTTATAGCTTGCTCTCAAACTTTGTGTGTCGGAAAATCCGATGGAAAATGTGTGATGGAGCCCACACACGGTCGGAATTTCCGACAACAAGGTCCTATCACACATTTTCCGTCGGAAAATCCGACCGTGTGTACGGGGCATAATAGTATAATTGGAAAAATATATATAAAACTGCACTTGTGATATCAAATCATCAAATAAACAGCTGCACCACTAACGTGAGATATTATTACAGAATATGAATATATGCAAATAAAATGTGTTGCGCTAAAAAAAATGTAAAAAAATTCAGTGATTCCACAAGTCGCTAGCGTGACACTCTAATGATATAAAAAAAGGTGTACAAGTGTCTTGACCACTGCAGCCACCAACAAAGTACTCCACCTTGTGAATACTACCACCAATCAATGGATGTGCTCTTACCGTATAGCAATAACCACCTATTACGGGGGGGTCACAGAAAGCTCATGTGTCTCAGAAACTCAATCACCACATGATATTCAGCATACGGAAGACAAAGGAGATCACTTCAAACAGCCAATGGGTAAATCGACAATCCTCTTGTCTCAAACCATGGTACCAGATGGCATACCCCAACAAAGAGATGAAATGCCAAACATACAATTCCCATGCTTTCTGTGACCCCCCCTCCTAATAGGTGGTTATTGCTCTGTGGTGTGTTTTTTAAATATATTTGGGGTTTTTTAGCGCAACACATTTATTGTTAGCTCCTGCAGCCTGGCAGATAAAAATGTAGCACTGGCCTGTCTGTACATTAACGCCCCGTTAACTTGAATGGCAGAAGGAGCATCCCATTCAAATTTGTGGGATGTTAAGCTGGCCATACCCTGTAATCTAACAAAAATGTAGGAATTCCACTGTGCCTTGTGTATTCTAGATGCTGCCACAGGTGGCTGTCAGAATACCTGACCAACAGCTGTCCAGCTAAAAATGTTCTACCCGGCTTCATAAATTTTTTAATCGAAAGATGTTGGGTGGGTGGAGGCCGACAGGGTCATCCATGTAGTAAATGTCATCTGTTCATCAGGAACTGGCCCAAGTTCATATAGAGTATGGACAGCTTTAGGTTGCAGCTTAGCACTAGATGCAGGCATCACAGGAGGCTGGAGCCATCGCAAGAGGACCTACGTGGGGGTGGGATGATGGGAACTCTGTTTCATTGAAAGACACATGAAGTTATATGCTGTTAGGTTACAAGATAAAAACAAAAAAATTGTTGATCAGCCCAGAATAGCCCCTCCTACAACCAGCATGTTTTTTGCTATTGTCCTAGAAAGATGAAAACATTTTCTCCAGCTCTGCCAAAAAAAGTGTAACCTTATTTTGGTAGCATTTTTTTCTTCAGTTTTTTTCTTCAATCAAAATTCTTTCCCACATTGCTGCTTGAGCTGGTCTCTACAAGTGCAGCTATTCAGACTTCAACCTAACTTTGGAGTGCTGTACCCAAACCCATTGTAGGGGCAAGTGAGCTTCAGGCACTGGGTTTTGTGTTAGGTGCTTTACAAATCCCGCTCTGGTAGCAAATTGGCTTCAGAGCACTTTCTGGGTCCAGAGCCATTGGAATTACCTCAGTGTTTGCCCTGCCTCTAAAGACACTCTGTGAGTAGGCCGATCAGGTTGAGTACCAAGAGGTACCTCATTAATTGGACAGCTGAGCGCCTTTGAAATCCCCACTTTCCATCGGTCTTACTGAAGAATGGGTTAACCTTATGGGGCTAAGCGCTGATGTCATCTGCTGAATGGTGTGTTGTACACTGCAGGCATTACATTATTATTTGGCCTGATGGCCACTGATGGGTAGCATAGGAAAATCCATACTCTTAAGTTCCCTCACTGTTGTGTCTACAGGACAGGCAGTGATGGGGGTTTTAGAACTTCCCCACTTTATCGAAAAAATATAGCCTTTAGATATACTTCAACCTGATTACTACATACTTTCCATGATTACCTGCCCACCCCAGCATGTTCTCATACAAAACTTCCTAACAACTCTTTCCCTACCACCTAGACACCTTCCTTCCCACCTCTCCTACCTATCTGCACGTACTTTTTCATCTCAATACATCTTAAAATGAACCTGTACTCTACTTTAAAAATGTAAAAGTAGATGTTATGACAAAGAACATACACCCCAAGATGTTTACCTTCTCTTATCTAGCTAGACTTTGTTACTGGACCCTGGCTTTGATGACTTTACAGCTAAGCTCCACCAGTGCTCTGTCCAATGATCCAGCCAATGAGACTGTGTCATTGGACAGTGGAATGGCACATAGCCGTGCGTAGTCATGAGGTAAGTGTAAGTTACGTCCCACTAACGAAGTGAAACTATATAAGAGAGGTGGGCTGAATGCCCATTTCTGGCTACTAAAATTTAAAAAAAGACATCTTGTGGTGTTTGCTCTTGAGCTGGAATTTTCCTTTATCTTAATATGGAATACAGGTCCACTTTAAAGACCCTGTTGTTACACCTGAACGTCCGACCTTCCAGAACCCTGCACCTAGCTTATTCATTTTCAAACCACAGGTTTTCAGAATTACTGGAACCCCTTCACTGCCAGAGAGGTATGGGTCATACGGTAGAGTGAAGGGGTTGCAACAGGCTATTGACTTGTGTTTTTGTTATATCCCTCACGTAGTTCCTGGACAAGTCACAAGATGTCCTACTGAAGCACCAGGCCAGTATTAATGAGCTGAAAAGAACCTTGAAACAGCCAAACAGCAAACTTGTTCACAGAGAACGTGGGCGAGAAAAGAGGGTGCCGTCTTCACCTACCTCCACATCCCCCAAACTGGAGGTAAGTTTACTTTCACAGAGTTAATGGACCAGTCCATGTAAATGTTCTGTATACATGAATTCAATACTATAGGACACTGAGGCTTACTATTACACTAAGAAAGGCCAGAAGGGTGGGTCAAAGCACACAAGTGGGGCTGTAGGCTCACATTTACAGATTAAATTACTTGTAAACCCTAACATATAAGCCTGGTAAACACTATGAGTTTTTTTTTGGGTTGAATGAAAAAAAAACCTGTCAGCTGTACTAACCATCCGAAGTTAGATCAGCTGGTTTTCCAGCATGCCTGTCCGACAGAAGCCAGCCAAACAGCCAGCTTCTGTCGGACAGGGTGCGAGCAGTTTTTTTTTTTGAGCCGGCCAATGTCTCCCGACATTCGGCCTGTGTGTACAGGGCTTTAGATTGCCCAAGCACTAGGTATCAAAAACAATAGGCATTTTTCAAAAAAATACTGTTTTCTTCTTTTTCTTCAGTTCAGTTGATCTCCTATACCTTCTTTGCAGCCATTTTCTGTCTATCTACATGCGCTGTAGCGATGACTGCGTGGCAGTTCCCACTGTGGGTTTCCCGATAGTGACAACATGTTCACATAATATTGGTTAAAATGGCCACTTATTGGAAGACTATGCAACAGGGTGACAATGCAGAAGCACAAGCGATCTGCGTTTTGGGGCTCCAAAAGATAACTAAAGATATGTATAGACAGTGTAGCAACATTGATTTTACTACAGGTTTCCTGTAAGGTACACATCAGGGACAAACAAGCACTGAGCAAAAACCCTCCCAATATCACACCCTGGGTGACAGGAACATGGCTTACCACATGACATGCAGCTTTTACAGACTGGTACGCAGTAAACTGCCTGCTACTGGTGACCTATTCATAATTTATCCTTGTACTGAAGTGGATCTAAAGGCCCCTTTCACACAACTGTTCTGATCAGGTCTGCCTGTCAGTTTTTCAGGCGGTCCCGATTGAATGGTCCATTCACCCGTATGCACCTGGATGTAAATGAACACATGTCCTACCTCTGATCTGATTGGTCCACTAAAAGCAAAAAGAAGGGGATCTTTTCTCCTCTATGTAAGCGGATCAGATCGGAGGGTAGTCAGGTGTAAACAGACAGCAGAATCTGTTTACACACGGCCAACTATATAGCAGAGCGGCTCTGCAGAAACCGAGGAGACACGGACCAGTCATCCGCCTGCTCTGTTCAGATCAGCAGGGATCTGTCCGCCCGTGTGAAAGGGACCAAACTGAAAAACTGACCCTTTTTATTTAAATTCCTCTTGAAAAATAGCAGTGCACTTTCTGTGCCTTGGCACTCTTGTTCTGTAGCCTCATATCTGTATATCTGCAATGTAAGATTGTTATAAATGCTTCTGCCTGCTAATCTCACAAGATCTGGGGTGAGATTTGGTGATGTAAATACTGTGCTGCTCACGTTGTTTACTGGAGAGAAATCTGCTTTATAGGATTTCCCTGATGTTGCTTTATTCATTCTAAGGCTCCATGCATACTGGAGCTCATAAATGGCCATTTTTTGGAGTTTGGAGTTTTTTTTAAAAGCCCATAAACTCCACTCTATGTTATCCTATGTGTCCATGCACACATGGACGTTTTTGGACATTTATCAGCAGTGGAGTTTATGGGCTGTTTTCTGAACGCCATAAAATTGCGTTCAAGAGCAGTCCTGGAAACGCCAGACACGGGTAAAAGGTGTTAAATGAGGGTTAACGCTGTAGAAAGAGCGTTAAGCCTCATTAGACGTTTCTCTGCCCCTATTCAAAATCAATGGTTCCCTATGGGATCCCATTGATTTGAATAGAATTCGCACTAGAATTCGGATCATCATGATCATCATCATGACTTGTGTGCTGAGGATAAGGGGAGCTCCTGCCAAAATGAAAAAAAAAAATTGGCATAGGGTTCCCCCCTCGGATGATACCAGACCCTTCAGAAAAAACGGCGTGGGGCCCCCCCAAAATCCATACCAGACCCTTATCCGAGCATGCAGCCTGGCCGGTCTGGAAAGGGGGTGGAGGCGAGCGAGCGCCCCCCCCCCTCCTGAACCGTACCAGGCCGTATGGCCTCAACATGGGGGGTAGGTGCTCTGGGGCAGGGCCCCCCCACCCCAAAGCACCTTGTCCCCATGTTAATGAGGACATGGGCCTCTTCACGACAACCCTGGCAGTTGGTTGTCGGGGTCTGCGGGCTGGGGGGCTTATCGGAATCTGGGAGCCCCCTTTAATAAGGGGGCCCCCAGATCCCGGCCCCCCACCCTGTGTGAATGAGTATGAGGTACATTGTACCCCTACCCATTCACCTGGAAAAAAAAAAGTGTCAAAATGAAAACACACTACACAGGTTTTAAAAGTAATTTATTAGGCAGCTCCGGGGGTCTCTTCTGACTTCGGGGGTCTCTTCCGACTTCTCCACTCTCTTCTCCGCGCTCTCCGGTTCTTCTCCTGCTGTCCGGTGTCTTCTGCGGGGTTCTTCTGCTCTTTGGGCGCAGAGCCCCCCCGCCCCAAAGCACCTACCCCCCATGTTGAGGGCATGCGGCCTGGTACGGTTCAGGAGGGGGGGGGCGTGGGGTGCTCGCTCGTCACTACCCCCTTTCCAGACTGGCCGGGCTGCGTGCTCGGATAAGAGTCTGGTGTGGATTGTGGGGGGACTTCCACGCCATCTTCTCGGCGTAAGAGGTTCCCCTTAAAATACATAACAGACCGAAGGGTCTGGTATTGTCCGAGGGGGGAACCCCATGCTAATTTTTTTTTACATTTTGGCAGGGGCTCCCCTTCATCCTCAGCACACAAGTCGCACCGCAAGTCGGATCATGATTCTTCTTCTGGTGCGACTTCTATTCAAATCAATGGGATCCCATAGGGAACCATTGATTTTGAATAGAGGCAGAGAAACGCAGATAAAAGCTAGCGCCGCTAAACGTGCATTGACGGCAATGCAAAATGCTGATAAAATCACGTTTTTAAAGCAACTTTTTTGAGCGTCCTGTGTGCATGGAGCCTAAGGGTATTTACTTTTACTTGTAATACTCCTGTTGCTTCTTGAATAGCGTGTGATCAATCATCAGATCACCTGTCATCAGGGAAGCAGTTCTGACATGAGGAAGCATAGGGGAAAGATCAGCTGCAGGGAGTTTACAATCAATACTGGGGACTAGACTTTTGTCCTCTGATTCCTTTTTTTTCAGAGCTTCTACAATCAGTTGCTCTTTAATACACCTGTAGGCAGGTGCCTACTAGGGGCGCTTATCCTGTAGATAGTTACTGGGCTAGTTTTTGCATTTCCCAGGCTTTTTGGGTTCTGTCCTCCACCCTGTTCTGCATATAAAAATGGGGAATTGACTGCATGGGGAAGAAGTGAAAAGTCAGTCTGAGAAGATGTATCCTCCACGAACTGCCTGCATGGGAATCCACCTCACCAAGTACTACGTGGAATTATGTACTACTACCTGGAAAGGTATCCTTGGGCAGCCTGAAATGAGTCAGATAGGTAAAAACTGTATTTTGCACTATGAGACTGTAATGCTGCAAAAGTTTCAGTAAAGTGCTTTAACTGTTCTAAGCCTGGTCTGAAGTCATTTAAAGGAGTGCATAAAGGTACATGGTGTATCTAGAAGAACAGGGCCTTTAAAGCACAGATGGGATTGAAGGAATGGAGTGGAAGGCCACCACCAAGGGTTAACTCAACCAAAGAGTAAGCAGAAGAAATGTAGTTGCTACGGGTAAACATAAACTGGTGGGAGTGTAACAGCAGCCAGACAATGAGGAGCCGTCTCAGACATGGGTAACGGGGCCTCCGGTAGCAATGGGGTTGGTGTTCTGGGTCCTTCCCTAGCAATCAGTTACCCAAAAGTAGTTGGGATCGAACCCAAGGGTACAGAGACCCCAGATACCTGGACGGATGGTATAGGAGAGCTGAAGGAGTTAACAAATTGCACGCCTGACGTATACAGCAGGCCCAAATTTTGCCACAGGGAGTGAGGAGTAGGGCACAGGCTCAGCGGTGTCCTTCTTAAATGCTACATTCGGAAGGCTAAGGTGTGCAGTGGCATGGGAGAGGACGTTTCACAGGAACTCTGTATGTTACACGGCTGCATACAGTGTACGGCTCGCCTCCAAGCCAGGGTTCCGCCTTAATGTTGACTTCCACATTATTGCCCTGCCTGATCCCGGGCATTGATGAGCACTTACACAAAAAGAGGTACCCCCACGTGCACGGCGAGGAGGCCCCACCCCACACACTGTTCTGTGGAAGCTCAGCTGCCCATCTCGGACTGTGCAAGAATGTGCAACTGGTGGATACCATGGTTGGACCGCCGCTCTGGCAGTGTCTGACAATCAAGATAGTTCATTGAAACTAACAGCGATTAGCTGGGGCTCTCATATGCTAATACATGGTAATCTGTAACATGAACGCCCTGTTATTTATTACTTCTAAATTCCATGTTTCTTTAAAAGTGTTAAGATCCCAAATTATGTTTCCTTAAGCATGTCTAAAATGCTAAATAATCACTGTAGTTAGTTATCATTCCAGGTAGGAACAACACAGCAAAAGCGCCATTAATCGTGAATCCCAGAGAGACTTTTATTCTGAAGGTTCTGTCTGGAACATCTTAATTTGGCTTGATCAGATTTCTCTAAGTCTCCCCAAAGATTTATCAAAGAGATTACCTGGGGGCTGAAACTCTTGTGAAGGTCTGAGCAGCCTCTTCCTGTGTCCTGATTAGACCAAAGCAGTATACATTTTTTTTATTTATTTTTTTCCTACTTTCATTTCAGCCTGCTTTATTCTTAAGATATCACGCCTGATAATTTTTATCTCCTGTTAGTGTCTACCAAGCTTTAATGATGTCTGCAGCTCAGATCTTTCTTCTCTAGGGATGCTCTCCATCTGCCTTCATCCTTGGATTGGCTGATTTTATCAGACCTCATCTCTTAAGTTTAACATCAGCTATTAAATTGTGTTCATCCATTATATATTTTTTTTATTTCTTGCACTTTAGAAGTCATTCTAGGCTGGCATTCTTTGCTCCTTAAAGCAGTATTATACTAAAAAAAATGTAACCCCTTCATGACAAAGGTAAAACAAATCCTAATGCCTGAACACAATTTTGCAACTTTGACATGCGTTTGTTAAACTTAAAACTGTACATATAGTGTATCCAGGTGTATTATATCTTGTTTGTTTTCAGGACAAATTGGGGTTTCATTTGGTGGTAAATAGTAATGGATATCTCCTGATTTTTTTTTTTTTTTTGATTATTAGAAAAAATCTGTCCCAAAATAGTAAATACCATATACAGTCAGGTCCATAAATATTGGGACATCGACACAATTCTAATCTTTTTGGCTCTATACACCACCACAGTGGATTTGAAATGAAACGAACAAGATGTGCTTTAACTGCAGACTTTCAGCTTTACTTTGTGGGTATTTACATCCAAATCAGGTGAACGGTGTAGGAATTACAAAAGTTTGTATATGTGCCTCCCACTTTTTAAGGGACCAAAAGTAATAGGACAGATTAACAATCATCCTTTAAACTTTCAATTTGTAATACTTGGTTCCAAATCCTTTGCAGTCAATTACAGCCTGAAGTCTGGAATGCATAGACATCACCAGATGCTGGGTTTCATCCCTGGTGATGCTCTGCCAGGCCTCTACTGCAACTGTCTTCAGTTCCTGCTTGTTCTTGGGGCATTTTCCCTTCAGTTTTGTCTTCAGCAAGTGAAATGCATGCTCAATTGGATTCAGGTCAGGTGATTGACTTGGCCATTGCATAAAATTCCACTTCTTTCCCTTAAAAAACTCTTTGGTTGCTTTCACAGTATGCTTTGGGTCATTGTCCATCTGCACTGTGAAGCGCCGTCCAATGAGTTCTGAAGCATTTTGCTGAATATGAGCAGATAATATTGCCCCAAACACTTCAGAATTCATCCTGCTGCTTTTGTCAGCAGTCACATCATCAATAAATACAAGAGAACCAGTTCCATTGGCAGCTATACATGCCCACGCCATGATACTACCACTACCATGCTTCACTGATGAGATGGTATGCTTTGGATCATGAGCAGTTCCTTTCCTTCTCCATACTCTTCTCTTCCCATCACTCTGGTACAAGTTGATCTTGGTCTCATCTGTCCATAGGATGTTGTTCCAGAACTATGAAGGCTTTTTTAGATGATGTATGGCAAACTCTAATCTGGCCTTGCTGTTTTTGAGGCTCACCAATGGTTTACATCTTGTGGTGAACCCTCTGTATTCACTCTGATGATGTCTCCTCTTGATTATTGACTTTGACACACATACACCTACCTCCTGGAGAGTGTTCTTGATCCGGCAAACTGTTGCGAAGGGTGTTTTCTTCACCAGAGAAAGAATTCTTCGGTCATCCACCACTTTTTTTGGTGTTGCTGAGCTCACCGGTGCGTTCTTTCTTTTTAAGGATGTTCCAAACAGTTGCTTTGGCCACACCTAATGTTATTGCTATCTCTCTGATGGGTGTGTTTTGTTTTTTCAGCCTAATGATGGCTTGCTTAACTGATAGTGACAGATCTTCGGATCTCATATTGAGAGTTGACAGCGACAGATTCCAAATGCAAATAGCACACTTGAAATTAACTCTGGACCTTTTATCTGCTCCTTGTAAATGGGATAATGAGGGAATAACACACACCTGGCCATGGAACAGCTGAGCAGCAGCTTAGCAGCCAATTGCCCCATTACTTTTGGTCCCTTAAAAAGTAGGAGGCACATATACAAACTGTTGTAATTCTTACACCGTTCACCTGATTTGGATGTAAATACCCTCAAATTAAAGCTGAAAGTCTGCAGTTAAAGCACATCTTGTTTGTTTCATTTCAAATCCATTGTGGTGGTGTATAGAGCCAAAAAGATTATAATTGTGTCGATGTCCCAATATTTATGGACCTGACTGTATACTCGAGTATAAGCCAAATTTTTCAGCACATTTTTTTGTGCTGAAAATGCCCCCTTCGGCTTATACTCAATTCAAGCACTTTTCTACAGCAGAGAATGACATTTTCTGAACCGACTTTGGGGCCCCGTATCTGGGGCCACTTGGTGCAAGGAAACCCAAGAACTATGGGGTGCACTTCCAAGTGCACTTTCAGTGCAATTTCAAGTGCACTTTGCACATGTAGTTTGCACTTGTAGTGCAAAGTGGATTTGCCTTTCGTAAATACCCCCCATTGTGTATCTTTTTCTTCATTCAAGAGGAAAAAATACACAGGGGCGGGCTGTACAGTGACTGATTACTGTGAGAGCCAGTTAGAGGCTATGGCAGCAATCATGTGTTTGGGAACCAGACCTCCCGGTTCCCGATTGTCAGTATGTCAGTTTGTACTGTGCAGCACAAACACATATATGCATATATGTAGGGCCAGATTAAGAGCATCATGGGCCTGGTACTGAGGATTTTGGTGGGCCTTTTTTAGGAATAAATAAAATGAAAACCCAAACAATTTTTGTTAAAATAAATCATTAAAACAAAATTAAATAGAGATGGGGTAATGGCGGGTAAGAGAGAGGGGGGCTGAACGAGAAGAGGGGGGGTGAGAGAGAGGAGGCTAAAAGACGGGGGAGAGAGAGGGCGCCTCTGGGTAGCTTAAGTAGAGTAGTAATGTGGCTCTTGTAGCGTGCCATGGCAAACTGTGGGTGTGTCCAAAATGGGGTAAGAGTGGGAGGGGCTTAAAGGGGCATAGTTAGACAAAACAAAAGCATTCTTGTACTGTAAAAATGAAACGCTGCCATTACTTATGATTTTATGTACACTGAAAATAGAGAGCTAACACTCCAAACTGTAATCCTTTCTCTGTTACCTCTGGACATCCCCCTTCCCCCATCTGCTCACCTTTTGCAGTACAGACTGATGGCAGGCTCAGTGACAATGGTAGGCAGGGCATGTTTACATCCCCAAATTGGAAAATTTGCTAAATGGATCCTACTTTTCTGGGTTTTTTTCACCTTCCTCTGGATCAACTGTGGGTATATGATTGGGTATATGGGATTGTTTGATATTTTTTATTTTTTTTATTTTTTATTTTTTTAATGGTTAAACTAGATGGACTTGTGTCTTTTTTCAACCGGACTAACTATGTAATTCAGCATTGGTGAAAATATACCTATGAATATGCCCCGCGATTTACCTATCAGTACCACCTGCTGCCAGTGCTGAGACAAGGCCATCCAGTGCCCAAGGCAAAGATACCAAGCTGCACCCCCACACACACACCATAGGGAAAGGGTTGGCAAGTGGGTCATGGGGTAGGGGGGTAAGGTTGGGTGTATGAGGTGGAAGGTAGGTGCTGTGACCTAGAGGGTGAGAGATGCATGGCACAAAGGCAGTGTAATGAAACGGTGGGGGGAGATGGATAGGAGAGAAGTTCTGGAAGAGGTAAAAGATGAGTAGACTGGAGGTGTATAGGCATATTGGATGCTGTAACAGTGTAGAGGAGGTGAGTTGGTATGGGGGGGGGGGTTATGATGGCAGGGAGTCGCTGTGACTAGGAGAGGGGGTGGACTGTAATGAAAATGGAGTTGGAGGGAGGTGTTGTTATTATGGGACCTTGTCAATGTTACCACTAGCTTCCTCCAGAGGTAGAGTTGCCACCTCATCCATTTAAACCCAAACACATATGAATTACACAGGTTCTGAGGCTAATTAAATGCAGATAAGGCACCAACTGAGTTTAATAACCACCTTAATCAGCCACAGAACCTGTGTAATTAATATGTGTTCAGGTTTGAAGGGATGAGGTGGCACCATATCCAGAGATATATTTTGCTCAGCTGACTCCTGACTCAAGGAGCTCCTCCTCCAGATCCAGGGCTCCTGATTCCGCTTTTCGCCAAGATTGCCAGCAAATCCACTACCCTCTCCTGCAGTAATTGGTGCTTCTGGTCAGCTTGGACCAGTGGTAGAGCTTGTTGTTGTCCCACCTGCTGTGATATCACTACCACCTACACTGTGGCTAAAGTGCGGGAAAGGATTCAGTGTGTGTGTGTAGCAAACAGAATATTGGCATGCATTAAAAGGGGGATCAACGCAAGAGATAAAACGATAATTCTCCCACTCCACAAGACTCTGGTCCGGCCGCACCTGGAGTATGCTGTCCAGTTCTGGGCACCAGTCCTCAGGAAGGATGTACTGGAAATGGAGCGACTACAAAGAAGGGCAACAAAGCTAATAAAGGGTCTGGAGGATCTTAGTTATGAGGAAAGGCTACAAGCACTGAACTTATTCTCTCTGGAGAAGAGACGCTTGAGAAGGGATATGATTTCAATTTACAAATACTGTACTGGTGACCCCACAATAGGGATAAAACTTTTTTGCAGAAGAGAGTTTAATAAGACTCGTGGCCACTCATTACAATTAGAAGAAAAGAGGTTTAACCTTAAACTACGTAGAGGGTTCTTTACTGTAAGAGCGGCAAGGATGTGGAATTCCCTTCCACAGGCAGTGGTCTCAGCGGGGAACATTGATAGCTTCAAGAAACTATTAGATAATCACCTGAATGACCGCAACATACAGGGATATACAATGTAATACTGACACATAATCACACACATAGGTTGGACTTGATGGACTTGTGTCTTTTTTCAACCTCTCCTACTATGTAACTATGATGGAGGGGGAGGGGGGGGGTCGTTAAAGCCAGCCATACATGGATCGAAATTTGGCCAATTCAGCAGGGACTGGGCGAATTTAGATTCATGTTCAAGCTAGCTTGTTGTACACAAGTTGATCTATCGATCGTCTTGTGTGCAACCAGAATGTAGTGTTTTTCCCAAATGACCAGTGCCGCCAGCTATAGCCATCAGCACTGATCATCGTATTCTGATGGTAGGGAAGGCTCCCCGCCAGCAAAATATAAAAACACAGCAGGAGTAATTGTGTGATGGGGGAATCAGCTCTCTTTTTTTTCATTCAACACGTTGGTTGAATGAAAAAACAAGAGTAATGTCTGGCCTGCCTCACACTCACTATAAAGATTATCAATTTATTGGGTAGGAGGAAACTTTGACACAGCTGCAAGCACTTGGGGTGGGCGTGCATTATGGTCCATTTAATGCGTGCCCTCTGTTGTGTGCAATTGGTAAAGTGCTTTGCATTGTTTAATTTTTCCTTTTTTTAAAATCTAGTCAAAATTTATGAAAGATAGTTCATTGCACTTTATGTGCTGTTGTGACATGCGTTGTGCTGCAATAAAAATGCAGACATGTTTTCTCTGTTAAAAAAAAAAGACATGCTGCATTTTTACACATCACAGCTCATACATGGTGTGAACAGAGCACATACAGATTAATGTCGCGTACACACGGGCAGACTTTTCGACCAGACTGGTCCGACAGACTTTCGACGGACTTTCGACGGACTTCTGACGGACTTTCTAATGAACGGACTTGCCTACACACGATCACATCAAAGTCCGACGGATTCGTACGTGATGACGTACACCGGACTAAAATAAGGAAGTTGATAGCCAGTAGCCAATAGCTGCCCTAGCGTCGGTTTTTGTCCATTGGACCAGCATACAGACGAGCGGATTTCTGGGTCCGACTGAGTTACGACATAAAGATTTGAAGCATGTTCCAAATCTAAAGTCCGTCAGATTTGCGACTGGAAAAGTCAGATGAAGGTCTGGTGAAGCCCACACACGATCGGATTGTCCGCTGGATTTGGTCCGTCGGCGTCCGTCAGACCAGTCTGACCGTGTGTACGCCCCATAACAGTTTTCTCTCTGTACTTATGGTGAGTCTGCATCCTTCTTAACCTCCATGGCGGTATGATTATTTCAGATTTTAGGTGCTGAAAGCGGTACCATTATTTTTGCATGGAAATGTGGCGTTTTATATTGTAGGCCTGTAATTCTTAGGCATAACTCACTGAAATCTGTCTAAACAAGAGTCTAGTAGACAACCTGGGTATGATAAAGTTTGAAACACAAAATCATAAATTATAATATAATAAATAACTATAAATAATAACAAATAATAATATAATAGTAATAATACTTTTTATTCAATACATTTTAGTAAATAATATAAATCAAAAACACTGACATTTTTTTTGGCCAAACAAGAGTGCAATATTAGTAGTCATATTGCTTTTAGTAAACGTCTCGGGTATGGTAAATTTTAAAACAGGGTACAGCGCAAAGTCCGACGTCACAGTCAGGACAGTAGAACCGGGTTTCTTTTTTGACTTTCCTTCCTGTGTCGTCACGTTTAGAGCAGCAAACCACACACATCCTTGTGGGTGCTGCCTTCTTTTCCGTTGGTGGAATTGTGGTCCATAAAGTGTCGACCTGTCAGACGTTCCGGGTTCACAACGCCAGCAGCACGACGTCCAGATCTATTTACAGTGGTTGGTGTTTGGTGCTTCAGAAATATGAGTTCTGCAACTTTCCAAACGAAGTCTGCATGAATCACAGGCCTGTCACTCTTTTTTTTAGAAGAATGAAAGCATTCCACAGGCACTGTTCAAGAAGATGCCTGAAGATTTTTTTATAATATTTTTTTTGTTGCTTTCTCATAGCAGGGTAAAAAGTCATGGCCTGGTCAGCTCTGTCAACACCTCCCATTGTGTTGTTGTAGTCCATTACAAGTTGAGGTTTCATAACATCTTTTCCAACTTTTGTACGTACCATGACAGTAGAGGTGTTGTGAATGGTACTCATTAGGCACACATCTTTTTTATCTTTCCATCTTAGTGCCATCATTTTGCCTTTTTGCCAGGCAACTATTTCTCCTGCAGTGAGCTTTTTTTTGGCAAAGGTTGGCGGCATGTCACGCCGGTTAGCTCTAACAGTCCCGTATGCATCCGTCTTGTGTTGTAGAAGGAACTCATAGAGTTCTGGAGAAGTATAAAAATTATATGTGGTTACACAGTACCCCTGATTCAACAATGGCTCAATCAAAGTGAGAACAGAAGCAGTTGCCATTCCATATTGACTGAATCTGTCGTGGAATTTGGTCCCTTTCCCGGTGTAAAGGACCGAATTCCATATATAACCAGTGCTGGCTTCACAGAGCATGAATGATTTTATGCCGAATCGTGCTCTCTTAGACGCGATGTACTGTATCCAGCTAAGTCTTCCTTCGTAGGCCATAAGACTTTCGTCGATACGGACGTCTCTGGTTGGTATATAGGTCTGCTGGAAATTTTTCTGAATAATTTGATATAAGTCCCAAATTTTTTTCAGTTTTGGAGCTGGATGAGAAGTCTCATCAAATTCGTCATTATTTTGAAAATGCAGATATTTCATTATGAGTGAAAATTTGTATTCCGACATTATGGTGCCAAAAAAAGGAGTGGCTAATATTTTGTTGGTTGTCCAGTACCACTTTTGCAGGGCTTTCCCCACCACTCCCTGGAGAATAATTAGGCCCAGAAACTTCCAGATGTCCTCCTTGGTCACTGGTTCCCATTTTCTGCTCCTTGAAAACCTCTGCGGTATAGCAGCTTGTTGTTCCTGGTACCGATTGGTCTCTGTAACAATTATTTCTATGACTTCATCAGTCAAAAAGAGTTGGAGGTATCCCAAGGGGCTGTCATCTTCAACCTCCACTTTTATACCAGGCGCTCCAGTAAACGGGAATCTTGGGGGTGCTGTGTGCTCCGTACCGCAATCAATCGAGCACCAAGTCCGCACATCGCTGGGCAAAGTCGCAGGATCATCGCTGAAATCGCTTTCCGTGCCTGATGACGAACTTCCCCATGATTCGCTATCACTCACATCTGCAAGCGATTCTGTCTCGCTGTCGCTGTTTTCCAGCAGGTCCTATGTCGCTTTTGATGTTGAAGCGCGCTTTTTGGATGCCATGGTCGCTCTGCAGTTTCCAGACACAAAGTACAGTAAAACTGTAGGCAGGGGCACTGGACAAAGCACTGGGGGGCAATCTGAGGTCAATTTTTTTATATTTATTATATTTAGTAATGTAATCCAATAGGATTACAATGTATCAGTGTGTTTGTGTTATATACATTTAAATTTGCCGCCAGTTCCTCCCCCTGCGTCGCTACGCTCGCAGGGAACGGAAGCCAGGGCACACAGTGGATCGGGCGGAAGATCCGGCCGCCGAACACAGCGGGAGAACATCGCGGGATCCCGGAGACAAGGTGAGTCGCGTCTTCCGGGATCCAGCGATGCGATCCCGAGTCTGGCTCGGGGTTACCGCTTTTGGTACTAAAATCTCACCCCGAGCCAGACTCGGGAATACCGCCAGGGAGGTTAAAAAAAAAATATGTACAAAGCTTGCTAATAAAGTAAGGGAGGAATGCACTTAAAATTTGCTGGAAGATGTAAATATGTCATGATTTTTTTTTGCATATCTTTACTATGGTGATCATTCATTCTTGCTGCTGTCACCTTTTCAGCTAGAAGATGTTTGCACAAAAAAATAATAATTTACTTTGCAGTGTGGGAAAGTAACAACAATCAGCATTTGTGGCTCACCATGTACTGTAGAATGCTATTGCTCATAGAACAGATAGATCTGTTGATTGCATGAGAAGTAGACTGGGCACTGCACCCTCTCCCATCACTCATGGGGTGCCGCTTTGCTTGTGTCGGATGTTCTCCCCCATACGCACTGCCGATATACAGGGGGCGGAGCTAGTGTAATTCACTGATGGTACCCTCGGCCAATCAGAGTGTGTGCATCCTTCCTCACACTCCCTCCACCAGCAAAAGACAAGCGTGGGTGCCCAGCAAGAGAGACTGTCACCGTAGGGGCAGGAGTTAGGAGGAAATGGGCTTTTTGTGAAAGCTGTGGGGAAGGAACAAGAGTCAGCCTCTATGTTGTACTACACTACACTGTGTGGAACTCAGCTGGTGCACCACGATTTCGATTACCAATACTGCTTGCTGCCCGCGATTTACTTATCAATACGGCCCGCAATTTACATATCAATCGTGTACACGCACACAGAGCAAACAGCATTAATGACTCACTGGGCTGGGCCTATCTCAAGGTAGGGACCTGGAGCTACAGCTCCAATAGCCCTTTGTTAATCCGGCCCTGCATATATGCGGCCCCACTTCTGTGGTGGCTGCATTTGTTTGTTTTTCTTTAAACATTTTACCTCTGATTTCACCTGGTGAAAGTAGAAACATTGCCAAATCCCACTCCAAATCTCTTGAGAAAGGTAGTCAGAGGCCGCAGTACCTCAGGTGATATACAGCTATGAGGTTCAATGCACAGGAAGCACACTGCTATTTTTCTTGAGAAATTCTAAATCTTTTGGATTATTTCTTAGGCGCAAATAAAATTTGTGGATGTTCCATATACGATAGTAAATCTTGACTTTTTGAGTTCAGGTACACTTTAATAGTAATGGAAGGACTGATATATTTACCTTTTCTGTAGAAAATGTTACTCCAGGCTTCCCACGTGTACATAGTGTTATGATACTATACTATGTGGTTGTGCTTGTAAAATCAAACCTATATTTTAACTATAATTATACAGTCGTATTAAAATGCAACTATTCTGGTTTGATCCCTTCTCTAAATGACCCACTTTGTTTGAATTCTGTACAAAGCAGGAGGCGGAAGGTACCGGGAAAGAAGAGGAAGAGACAGATGCTGGTGCAGCCCAGGATTCTGAGGTCTTCATCGAGAAAAGCTTGGCTTCATCCCCAGAGGTGCCTCCACTTTCCTATTTTCCTGTGCACTTTAACCAACATTCAATTCTGAACTGCACAAGTATTTGGGTGACCTTAAACTCTCCAGTTCAGCTCACAACACGATTACTCATTCCTCACTCTATTTAGGATCAGACATTAAGGGCACTTCTCTTGGACCACCATCTTTTAGAAAGCCTGTTAGAAGCAGAAATAAAATCAATGACTCTGTCAAATCATGCTCCATTATTGGTTGTCTTAGGTTTGAAGGATCTCCCAGCGAGACAGATAATCTGGAGGCTAGATAAGTCTCTTTTACATGATCCTAGGGTGGCCAAAGATCTAGAGTCAGGCTTGGATCCCTTTTTTTTAAGGAGAATGATACAGAAAATATATTCCTGGTTGTGCTTTGGGAAGCACACAAGGCTTACATGAGAGGAAAATTAATAGCAGAGAGGGTTAAAAATGAAGAAAGTATGGCGAGCCCAGTTGCAAGTCCTTCTTCAGGATAACAAGGATTAGAGCAAATAAAGAAGCAAATAAAAATCAAACCATGGTGAGACTAGCAGATGAAAGGAAGGCCTTAAAAGCTTTGATATAACAAGATACTACGCGCGCATTTATTGGAATGGCAAAGCGCTTTTTTGAGATGGGAAGTAAACCAGCAAAACAGGAGGAATATTTGGGCAAGGAATACAGTTATTAGCTAAAATCAAGGATAGGAAAGGAGAGTTGAAATATTCCACAAGTGATATCATTAGGGGCACTTCCAATATCTGAATTGCTCTTTGAACACCTTCTTCTTAATGAGAATTGGGAAGAAAGAACTAAGCCCACCTATGCTTTAGTTCAGTGTGTAGGGCAATACTCAGGCAAAGAATGTTTTCATCTATTTGTAAAATTACATGAGAGCAGAACTTTTTATTATCTGTTTCACATATTAATACATATAAAAGTTCATTTTAAACAAACCTGTCAAACAAATGGCACACAGGTGCCATCTTAGACCTTCCTAAATTGCTTTTAATGGATAAGTGAATGTCTGTACTGCATTTTAACATCTTCCATCCAAAGAAAGTATTGTAAAGTTAAATAACTGATTAGAAGAACTGTAGACTACTGATGGAATAAAAGTTGCCTTTCTTTAGAATGTCAGTCCATGCAAAAGTGTTCAGCTAAACGTGAAGCCCGATGGATTGAGCCACTGGCAAGATTTTTATACCTCTTGAGGTCTCTGGCGGTGCAATCTTCCTGCCATGCCTACTGGCTTTTTTCCTGCCTAGATTGGAGCGCTCACTATTTCTACTCACTTTGGGTATGCTCCTGTTGATTTTCATTGGAGTCAAAGCATTGCGGCCATGGCAAAAACGTAATTCCACGGCTAGCAACCTATTCAACTGACTGGGGCCGCCCAGAACCACTCTGTAATTGCGTGCAATGCATGTGGTTATGGTAGTGCTGTCCTTTAAGGGTTAGAAAAGGCAGTGAGGAGACGACATATCGCCTCCCAGCCACCTGTCAACACTGTTTCAAAAGGGCAACAAGGGGCCTGTTTTTACTACATATATTCAGTCTACCATGAGTACTGTGGTGACAGGGTCTCCTAAACTGAATTCCACCCTAACTTAATGTGGAGAATGGTGGCTACCGTTAAGTTCAGCTGATGATCTCTTGCTGCTTATGCGATTGCTGTCTGCTATAACTATGTGCCAGCCCTACTCCATAGGTTATCTTCTCACACTCACAAAGACAATAAAGGGTAGTCTTTTAGGATCTAATCTCCAGAGTTAGGTATCATTTTTCACACAAGGGTCCCTAATAAGCCTGTACTCAAAATTAGTATATTTGTTGTTATACAATATCATGAAAATGGCAGTTCATGTACATTACGTGTGTTTTTATAAACACTGTATTTTACATTTGATTAGTAAAAGTAAATTTCTAGCCCAAAACTTTCTCTTTTTTTGTTTTGAATATACTAGGGAATAGTTAAAACCCCTGTCAGCTTTCTTTTTCTTGTTGTCTATGCCCCAAGCAAGAGCTTTCCCTTCACAATGGGTTAGACCTAACAGGACGTGAAAGGAAATATTTCCAAAGTGAGCGATAATCCCCCTGGACATCACCAGAACAGGCACCCCATTGAAAGATTTCCCTTCATCTTTTTTTTGTGGTGACAATTGTAATATTTTCTATTTCTTAACACTCTTGATTTTAGGGACAAAGGTCACCAGGACAAAAAGAAAGGGTGGATCCCATTCACATAGAGCAACATAAAATTGGCAGGGGTTCTCATCCTTCTTCCTTTTAGACAGTTGTCACAGGAATAATTTGAGTCAACATGGGAAAATTTGCCCTCAATTACTGTTCTGGTGGCAATTCAAAATTTTGCATATTTCTTCACTTTCAGTAGTGGTGACATAAGTAATTAAAGACAAATAGAGAAGTTGAATCTCTCTAGAGGGGATTCACAAAGCAAATAAAACTTGACAGGGTTACTAATCCTTCCCTACTCTATTCAAAATTGTTAAAAGTGATAATCACAAAGGCAGATATGTTAACTTTTATAAACAGCAAATAAAAACATAATCATTGAAATAATGATCTAGACTGTAGAAGAGAAATCCAGGGAAAACACTTGAGGAAAGCAATTATTGTAAAAACCATATTTGCTGTCGTCGTAAGTTTCCAGCTAACCCCTTTCGCTCTGGTCACCATGCAGGGCATGGAGCACTGGGTTTTTATAGAAAGGACAACAGAAAAGTCTCCTACACCACTTGAAGAGGTTCAAAAAAAGCAGTCTGTCCAGATTTCTGGACTGGAGTTGTCCTCCAAAAGGGAAGAACACCCCCAGAAAGACCACCCTCACAAGGATAGGGAGGAACGAGAAATGGTGGATATAACTGAGGAGAAATCAGTATCTATGATGAAGGGAGTGGAAAGAAGAAAAAGGCTACCACAGAGAGAAGAACGCCTAGTGATGGTCACCAGTGAATGGGATATCGTAGAAAGCAAAGCAAGAACAGCACCTGATGGTGCCCCTGCGGAAGATGGTAGGGAATGGGCTCTCAGGTTGGAAAATGGCAAAGCAACGTCCTGGGGAAAAGGTGAACCATCAGATTTGAGAGGGAAAAATGGAGTGGACAGAGAAGAGACCAGCACAAGAAGGATAGGGAGAGGATTAGTGGGATCAGCAGAAGGACACCAAGAAATGGGTAGAACCATTGTTGAGCTTGGGGAAAGCAGAAGCGTCATTTTGTGCGAAGATGAAGCTGATGACAGTGCTGAAGAAGGAGAATGGCACAATGAGGCCCACTGGGAGGACCAACCAAAATCTTTGATATGGTGTGAGAGTGCAGGATACCAAAAGAAAAACAAAAACCTGCAGAACATGGACATTTATGCGTCACCAAACAAACAACGTGGGAAGCATTTTGTTGCCTCAGATGACCAAAAGGAGCAAAGTCAGCTAGGGAAGACAATGTCAAAACTGTCCAGAGAGTACATCACTACTGACATTCTTATTCCAGATGACCATAATGAAGATTTAATAGAAGAGGAACATGGTAGGACCATTATCAGTACAGAAGAAGCAGGACCTTCTGGTCTGGCAAATGAACAGTTGTCCTCAACTGTACAAATGACAACTGAGAGGAGCACAGAGGACTTACCACTGGAAGATTGGGGTCCACCAGTGCTTCATTTTATGTTACCAACCATTATTCCACTACCAGTGGCTGCTCCCAGGGAGAGAGGTCACCAAGAATTAGCCACAGATAGTAATCCAACTGAAAGAATTCTTCTACAGCCAAATCACAGCCAGCATGATGCCCATTATTATGAAGGAAATGAAAGCCCTGCTGAATCCAAAACTGACACGCCTGGAGACCTCTCCTCTCCAGATTCGGGCTGTGAAATAACACTCACAGATGCGGCGGTAACTCCTGATGAGCATGTTTGTAGGGGGGAGGGAAAAGGCACCAAACCTGCTTTTTGTGGGCCCATTGTGATTTGCCTAGCACGCCAGACCTCTGTATGAGCCAACTGAGGGGGCATGATGTCGTAGTGGGATCTGTCTGCCTGTCTGTACCAAAATCCTCCCAACATTCGCTTCTGGCTGAAGTATCGTCTGGCTTAAAATACCCCGTCCCCCAAATATCAGGCTGAAAAGCATGGAAGCTAAAGAGGAGACGGGAGGGAGTTGCTGGAGGAGGGCTAAATGAAGTGGTGCAGCCACGGCTAAACTGGTAGCATCAGTAAAATACATCTCCTGCACTCCAGGAATGAGCGCTTCCAGTGACACTACTGTGAATCATTGGCTCTGGCAGCTAGTTCTTATTCATCTGGGAAAACCAATACTTGGCAGATATTCTGCAGTTCATGCCCCATGTTAAATACATGAGTGGACTGAAAAAAAAAATGTCTTGCGCTTTGCACCTCTATGGAAAAGAAAAGGTTACTAATCTCCATCCCACCTCCTCCCTACTCACTGCACTGAGGCTGCTGTGATCCTGCTTTTGTGCTCTGCATATGGACACTGATTCACTGGGCTGCATTAAAACTTGAAAGAGCTTGTACTGTCTTAAACCATGTTTGGTGGCAAGGCCAAGTTGAACTACTTGAAGAAACATATAGCTATATTCAGCTCTATTTCCAAAGATATTCAATTATTTTTTTTTAACTCTTATTTCCTTCTACTTACCTATGTCTCTTAACCCCTATCTCTTCCTGTTAGAACAGTTTGCCTAAAAACCATATCCATAGCATCTAGGTGGATTCCAGCTTGCATTTTGTATCCTAAACTTTATGGTCACCTGTCCATCACACCTACGTTATGGCCAAAGTATGTGGACATCTCTCTAAATTAGTTCAGGTGTGTCTAGGGAAAAGTACTCTTATGGATACAGCATACAAAGACATGTTAAAAAAAATGTGCACTGGATGTGAAAAGGAAGGCCCTTTTCTGTTCTAACATGACTGTGTCCTTGTACACAAACACAGGTATGTAAGCACATGGTTTCAACAATGGTCTCATGTGGAGGACTTTGAGTGGCCTGCACAGAGCCCCAACCTTAACCCTATTGAACTATTTTGGGATAAACTGAAACACCAATTGCGAACCAGGTTTTCTTGTAAAACATTAGGCTTTGACTTTACAAATCCTCTTTTGGTTGAATGGGCACGCATTCACATGGACACATTCCTAAATCTTTTAAGAAAAGAGGAGAGTGGAGGTTGCTATAGCCCCAAGAAGGTTGGGGGCAACTTAATATTTATGCCCATGATTTTGGAAAAGAATGTTCAACACCCTCATATACTGTAGGTGTGATGGTCAAGTATCCACAAACCTTTTAACATAGAGTGTAGGTTAAAGACAGCTGGAACCTCAGTGGCTGTGATAGAAAACAACTCTGCGATTCTCCAGATTTCATACAAGAGCTCCTTTGTCTCTTTTTCTTTCTTTTCCGCACATCCTATGTTATTTTTTTTCTCTAACTGTGACCAGAAAGTAGAATACACTCTTCACTGTTGCATTTCATAATAATTTAATACAGCCTAGTGAATCTGAGTCCACCTCTGCCTCGCTTGATGCTGTAGTGCCCAGCATCAGTCTCATGCATCGTGCTTCGGGTCTTGCTGTTTGCTCCTTGGGAATCCTTCACTCTAACCCTTCTCTCCTGCTCTAGACTCAACCTCTTGAACCAACATCCTGGGAGGAAAGGGATATCCCATGTGCCCTCAGAGAGGTCTCCCTGCCGGACCAGGGATATAGGAAATCCGGGACTGTCCATTTTCAGGTCAGGGCCATGAACGCCCTGATTTTGCCCTCTCAATTCCACTACTGCCTTGCAAAGAAATTCATGTCTGTGCATATTTATTTTAATGTAATACATTTTATATACAAATGATCTTCAGATAGTCACAGATTTATAGTTTTTTACGGCATCACTTCTGTGGATAGCTGTACATTGGACTTCTTTATAAAAAAATTGAGAGGAAGAAAAGTGTCTTTGATCATAGCAGCCAATAAGTATCCAGTTGACATTCGAACAAAGAAAAGCGGCTCCAGGTAGGTCCACTCATATACATACCCCACACATCTTCCAATTGGATGTTGACTTAGCTTGTAAGCTGTACTAAAAGCAACAAAGAACATCTGAATAGCCGCACTCCAATGCAATCCACTTTATTGCAGAAATAGAGACATATACATTAAGCTGTCATTGACACAGAGGGGACAAGAAGGTTGATGCGTTTCTCGATATCTGCACTTAGTCATATCCAGTTGACATTGGTTAGAAGGTCAAAACTTGGGTATGAATTGGTTGCTATGACCAACATAGCTGCTTTTCTTTTGTCCAAATCTAAATTTGTGTTGTCTGTACATGTGAACTTGTGATGATTAGGATGGTTTGCCCCATTGTGCATATAGCAATATAAACTGGATTTAGAAATCCTAGATGTACTGTATTTCTTCATCGTTTCTTTTGCTGATATAAGGTGTTAAATGTAATTGTTGTTCTAATTACCCCCGACATAAATCTATTAGGGCTGTATATAGATTTTGGAATGTTGACATTGATCAAGTGGTGATGAGCTGAGAATAAGTTCCCTATATCATTTTCTTAATTCTCAAATGGACTATTTCTTTAAGCAAACAATAAGATGAGAGGGGTGTTCTCAGCAACCTCAGTATAATTAAAGCAGTACATGTTTAGTTTTTCTACTTGTACTGTATGTATTTTCACAGAATATATCTAGTTTTCTAATTCATAGTTTTAAAATTGTATTCCAAACGCTTATGGAAGGGCAAAATCACGCATCTGTCTGAACTCATCTGAATTCACCTCTTCACCAGCCACTTATTTCACTGTGACTTTCCCATCATGGCTTTTTGAATTCCCCCAGAGAGTGAGCAGCAGGGAGACAGAGGAAGGGCGAACAGCAGGTGACGAGGAACAAGGAGCTGGCCTTCTAAAAGAAAACCAACTAAGCATTGAGAGGAAGTGTTCAAGCATAACCGTCAGCTCTACATCCAGTCTGGAAGCCGAGGTGGACTTCACAGTGATTGGAGATTACCACTCCAATGTAGGCTTCGAGGATTTCACCCGCAGCCTTCCTGAACTGCATCGAGACCAGGGTGATGGGGCTGGTGGCACAGAGAATAACCCTGCAACAGCTCCGCAGGAAGTACGTGATGAAGACAAGCAGGAGGAGGAAATAACAGAGGTACAACGCTATGGCACTGGAAACCGCCGCTTATCAATGTTGTATTTCTGAATACCACAACTTGGCTTCTCCAGTTTTCCATCCATCCCTAAGGGTTTAACCGCATGGAATGTATTGAAAAGTGCATGAAATCTCCAAGCACACTGGTCCATATTCCCCGTTCCACATTTGTTCTTGACCATCGTGTTTGTATTATACCATAACTATCCTGCGACCTCTGTTTGCATGCCCCTGTATTATCTGTTACCTTTGACTTGCATGCCGTTGACAGCCAACCACTGAGCCAGGTAATATATTGAATGTCATCTGCTTAGTCACATGGCATCATGAGTATATGTGTATGTACTTTGTATGCATATATGTCTTCATTTTATTAATAGTTATCCCGTGCATGTTTGTAATTCACATTGTGCGTGGCCTTAAAATGTTCTATGTATCATACAGATAGTACCCATAGCAGTCTGCTGTAATGTCCTCTCATGGTAATGAATTTTTTTGTTCCCACAGTCACACTGGACAGAGAAACATGTCATCAGCAGCGTGAGTACAGTTAGCAGCACAGATGGGGAGAAAATCACAAATATACAGATTACTTCCATGCAAACCACTCAGGTAAGCATATGCAATACATTCTATTAAGGTACACAAGTTCATTCTGCTAAAAACAGAAACACATAAGCAGTGCTGGGACAAGGCCATTTGGTGCCCAATGCGAAGATGGCAAACTGCGCCCCCCCCCCCCCGTTTTTAAGAAAGAATCAATGTTGTTTCAAAACAAGAATATACTTAAAACAATACAAATTCAATTAGGTTTAATGCGATAGAAACAGAGTTCACTCACACATTTTTAATTATATGTATTTTTATTGGAGGCACTTTGAAATAATAATGCAAAAATTGTCGCTCTTTTTTTATTTATAGCGTAAAAAATAAAAACCGCCGGGGTGATCAAATACCACCAAAAGAAAGCTCTATTTGTGGGGAAAAAAAAGGACATAAATTGTATTTGGGTGCAGCGTCGCATGACCGCGCAATTGTCAGTTAAAGCAGCGTGGCGCGGTATCGCAAAAAATGGCCTGATCATTAAAGGGGTAAAACCTTCTGGAGCTGAAGTGGTTAGCACATACCTAAGAGTAAATCCCTCCCCAGTATAATCTCACCCTCACCGTGTAAATCCCCCTAGTGTACTCTCTGCAGTGTAATACCCCCCCTCCCCTATAAATCCCCCAATCCCTTGCAGTGTATTCTCCCTTGCAGTAGAAGGTGAATTAGTGGAACCAAGTACCTTGATCCGGCACTGGGCTCTGGGACCCCAGTGGTAATGGGGACCCCGGGCAGTGTTCAAGTGCCCAAATGGTTAGTCCACCCCTGCCCCCCCAGCCTGTCCTGATCACCCCCCCCCCCCCCAGCTCTAATCTCATCTAATGACTGATCCCATTAAACTCATCATCAGAGTAGGTAGGCATGTCTGTAGGCTTTACCTGCCTTGGGTCACTGCAGCAGCTTCTGCACCATGGTGCCCAGGTCCTCAGTCTTGACATTCTGGAGCAGCTCCTGGTTCTTCTCTTATCCTGGGAACTAGAGAAGAAGGCACATCCTGGCAGAGCCTGATTGGTCCTGACATCCCCAGCATCCTTCCCTGGAGAGGAGGAGGGGGACTTGGAGATTGATAGGACCCTGATAGGACCCCGGGTCAGATGTGCTGCTGGGGCGGGAGAGCACACTCAGGAACACTCGGGAGCCGACCCAGGGAGAGACGAGCGGAGCTGAGGTGCCGGGGGAGGAGCCATGAATACCTTGGGGCGAGCGCCATACTCAGGTGCCGAGCTGAGGAGGGAGGGGCAGAGCTGAGGCACTGGGATTGAGCTGGAGGAGGAGCCAGAAATACTTGGGAGCAAGTTCCATACTCAGGAGCCGTGCTGGGAGGGAGGGGCGAAGCTGAGGCACTGGGGTAAGCCGGAGGAGGAGTCAGGAATACCCGGGAGGGAGCTCCACACTCGGAGCCGGGGGGGCGGAGACGAGGTGCCCGGGTGAGCCGAGGGAGGAGCCAGGAATACTTGGAGGCGAGCTACAGAATCGGAGTTGGACGGGAAGGGAGGGGCGGAGGTGCCGGTGTCTTGCCGAGAAAGTTCCCACAGCGGATAAGGACCCCCTGTACTGCGCAGGCGCAGCGCTTGCGCAGTACGAACGACTAAGGAGCCGCTGGAAATAGCCGAAGCTGAAAACCTTTAGTCAGCTGTACACGGCGCCTGCGCCCTGGGTCCAGGTTCAAGCCCCACCATTCAAGTGGACCTAGAGGTAGAATAAAAAAGTGCCTAGCGAAGCGAGGCCGTGCCCGAAGCGTGGCGAGCGAAGCGTGGCGAGCGAAGCGAGCCCGCGAGGGGCCCTCTTACAGGCACAGTACAGGGGGGTCCTTATCTGCCGAGGGGAACTTTCTTGGCAGAACACCGGAGTAACCTCTGGGTAGGAGCGAAATGAAATTAAGCAGCCAGGAGGGGAAGGGAGAAGGATCATAACCGCCCATTGGTCTCCTGATCCCGCCACCCTTCCTTGAGCGATCTGATTAGCTGCACTGACTCTGAGCTGCATCCTGGCCGGTGCCACCGCACACTCTGCACAAATGTTAAGTAATGTCAGTCCGCCCCTGTTTGGGAGATGTCATCTGGCGGAGAATAGAGAAGCCAGCGGCCATGGCTGCACCCTAGGTGGCAGTGCCTAGTTCGCCTAGCGGTAGCGCCAGCCCTGAGGACACTTCACTGCGCCCCCCCAACCCCCAATAAATTGTACCGCCCAGGGCATCCCCCCCCCCCTTGTACCAGCTCTGCACATAAGCTTCCAGATGGTCCCCTCTGTAGGTTATATAGGAGGAATGCATTTCTAACCCCCTCCCCATTTTAAGTTCTCTACAGTCAGTACACATGGAGAAAAATGTATACTGAGTATATAAATCTTGCATGCAATTATTATATATGTGAACTCAAGCAGCCTAACTTGTATAAAGACTGGCTTGCATAAAGGGTTACGGAACTTAACTTTATTCATGTTAGAGACTATTTGCATTTAAAGCGGAACTAAACCCACTGCAGGTCTGCAAAGCAATTGCCATAACGCCACTGTCATCTTCTGGAAAAAGAAAGGACCCTGAAACAGGGAAACCTTCCCTGTTTCAGGGTCCTTTCTTTTTCTGTATTAATTTGGGATGTTGGCAACATATTGAAGGTGACGCAATTCCCTTCTGTGGTTCATTTACTATATACTGTCATCTTCTGGGTTTTATTTCGGCCCAACGTTTTCTCTCTTTAAATATTGGGTGACTACTAATCATATACCTTCTGCATATCCAAGCTGGAATCATACTGCCCCGGCATACAACTCCATTATCGGCTTCTTGCAGATGTCATAAATGGCCCCATAGTGTACACTACACTGCACATCAAATTTTCTTCCTCCTCTTAGCATCTTTGTTTACAGTTTAGTTCTGCTTTATTAAGACAGTGGGGTTGATTTACTAAAACTGGAGAGTGCAAAATCTGGGGTAGCTCTGCATGGTAGCCAATCAGCTTTTAACTTCGGCTTGTTCAGTTAAGCTTTGGAAAAATAAACCTGGGAGCTGATTGGAGAATCCAGAGTTGCCCACGATTTTGTACTCTCCAGTTTTAGTAAATCAACCCCAGTGTCTGATTCAAATGAGCATTTTTTTTAGCAGCCAATGGGCTTTTAGTTTACTGTAGTGAAAGCAGTAAATAACTAGGTTACTTCCCTTTGCACCGTTTTGTTTGCCTGTTTAAAACAAACCTGTAATTTTGTCATTCCTAATAAAGTGTTGGCTTTATTAGAGGGTAGGCACATGCCTATTTTCTATACACCCCCCTGCCATTCTATTTGGCCAACCAAAGTCTTGCAATATCATTTTGCAAGTTTTCATAGACTATGATCCACTATAGACATGATTGACTATGTGCCTGCCTCTGTAAATTCTCACAGTAGCATCACTATTTTTTATATATATATATATATATATATATATATATATATATATATATATATATATATATATATATATATATAATGTTCTATAAATATATAAGGATGTGTTCGGTTTTGAAAAAGGGTATCAATATGACCCGAAACTGTTAACTTTTAACACTGTTGATTTTTTTGTATTGTTTTAATTTTTTCATTAAATTTATATGCAGGAATCCTTTTTTTTGTGTGTGTGTGTGTGTGTATATATATATATATACCGTATATGTGTGTGCGTGTGTATATTCACTTGACCTCTGGAAGATTTACCCCCCTTCATGACCAGTTAATTTTTTTGCAATACGGCACCGCGCTACTTTAACTGACAATTGCGTGATCATGCAACGCTGTGCCCAAATAAAGTTTATGTAAATTTTTCCCATAAATAGCTTTCTTTTGGTGGTATTTGATCACTACTGCTTTTTTAATTTGTTTGTGCTGTGAACAAAAGAAGACTAAATATTTTGAAAAAAATTTTTTTTACTTTCTGCTATAAAACATGTCCAATAAAAAAAAAATGGAAGAAAATCTCATTTCTTTATAAATTTATGCCAATATGTATTCTGCTACATATTTTTTGGTAAAAAAAATCCCAATAAGCGTATATTGATTGGTTTGCGCAAAATTTATAGTGTCTACAAAGTATGGTATATAGTATAATGGAATTTTTATTTACTTATTTATTTTTTATACTAGTGATGGCAGTAATCAGTGACCTTATAGCGGGACTGCGATATTGCAGTGGACAATCGGACACTAACTGACACTTTGTGGGAACCAGTGACACTAATTCAGTGATCATTGTTAAAATATGCACTGTCACTGTACTAATGACACTGTCTGGGAAGGGGTTAAACATCAGGGGCATTCAAAGGGATAACTGTGTGCCTAGCCAGTGTTTATGTGTGTACTGTGTTAGGTTATCTTACCAAGGGAAGTGATAAATTTTATTCCCTGCTGCGCAGGGAAACAAAATCTGGCACGTCCCCCCTGTCAGAACAGAGCTCTGGTTTCTTTACATATGCAGAGCTCCATTTTCTGTCTCTGCCTGACAATCAGTGGGTGTCGGCGGACATCCAGTGCCTGGCACCCGCAGATCGGCTTCTGCTGTGAGTAATCACAGCAGAAGCGGCCCGCCGGTGGCGGGTGTACGTGCCCCCCTAAGCGAAAGTGCAGAATCACGTATATATACACGTGATTCTGTGCAGGTGGGTCGCCCTGTAGCAGTATATCTGCTATAGGGTGGTCCTTAAGTGGACATAATATAAATATATAAATGTGTATATATAAGCAAAAAAGAATAAGCCAATGTATCTTTAGCCAAAACATCAGGCATAGATTTCACTATAGACAGCAAATCCTTATGACTCCTGAACCTTCAAATTGGTCCTTTAATTTGATGGGAGGGCTCAGGAGGCATATTCTTCAAAGAAAAACTTTCCTTCTGTGTTTGTCTGGGTTTCCTGCAAAATCATAATGTTCATCTTCCATCCAAAATATGATAATGTTTCTATCCCTTTCCCATTTTAACAATTCTTTATATTTTGGCAGGTGGATGAGAAGGAGCCTGTAGTCAGCAGTCATACTGTCACTTCACATACTGTACATCCAACACTGGTAAGTTTTTACACTGTAACACCAATGACTAGAACAACCCTTTACAATAAAACTTACCTGGTGTACTCAGCCGGTAACCATTGTGCACAAGGTGGCATATTTATGCTAGTACAGGGGTAGGCAACCTTTTGAGCACAGTGTGCCGAAAAATGATTTCAAAGAAATTGAGCGTGCCGATTTTATAACAAAAAAATGTCAACTTCAAACTCTCAATCATGAAAAGGATTTTTTATAAAGTAAATGCTGTAAACGATTTTAGTAGTGAGAAATGAACACCCTGCACTCAATTCCTGCAGCTTCACAACTCAGATCACTGTCCCCCCTGCAATTCTGCCCCACCACTGCACCCCCCTTCTCATCTACCCCACCACTGTACCCCCCTGCACATCTGCCCCACCACTGTACCCCCCTTCTCATCTACCCCACCACTGTACCCCCCTGCACATCTGCCCCACCACTGTACCCCCCTGCACATCTGCCCCACCACTGTACCCCCCTGCACATCTGCCCCACCACTGTACCCCCCTGCACATCTGCCCCACCACTGTACCCCCCTGCACATCTGCCCCACCACTGTACCCCCCTGCACATCTGCCCCACCACTGTACCCCCCTTCTCATCTGCCCCACCACTGTACCCCCCTTCTCATCTGCCCCACCACTGTAACCCCCCCTGCTCATCTGCCCCACCACTGTAACCCCCCTGCTCATCTGCTCTGCTCCACCACTGTACCCCCCTTCACATCTGCCCCACCACTGTACCCTCCTTCTTATCTGCCCACCACTGTAACCCTCTGCTTATCTGCCCCACTACTGTAACCCCCTTGCTCATCTGCTCTGCTCCACCACTGTACCCCCCTGCACATGTGCCCCACCACTGTACCCCCCTGCACATCTGCCCCACCACTGTACCCTCCTCATCTGCCTCACTACTGTACACCCCTTCTCATCTGCCCCACCACTGTACCCCCCTTCTCATCTGCCCCACCACAGTACCCCCTTTTCATCTGCCCCACCACTGTAACCCCCTTGCTCATCTGCCCCACCACTGTAACCCTCCTGCTCAACTGCTCCACCACTGTAACCCCTGTACATCTGCCCCACCACTGTACCACCCTGCTCCTCTGCCCCACCACAGTACTGCCTTGTTAATCTGCCCCACCAATGTACCCTCCTGCACATCTGTTCTACCACTGTAACCCCCTGCTCATCTGCCCCACCAATTTACCCCCTTTCTCATCTGCCCCACCACTGTAACCCTCCACTTATCTGCCCCACCACTGTACCACCCTGCTCTTCTGCCCAACCACTGAAACCCCCTGCTCATCTGCCCCACCAATGTTCCCTCTTTCTCAACTGCCCCACCACTGTACCTCCATGCTCATCTGCTCCACCACTGAATCATCTTCTCATCTGTCTTAACACTGAACTTATCTGCTAATTTGCCCCACCATTGTAACCTCCTTTTTTCATCTGCCCCATGACTGTACCTCCTGCACATCTGTCCCACCTCTGTTTCCCCTGCTCTTCTGCCCCACCACTGTAACCCACTGCTCATGTGTTCCACCGATGTACCTCTTGTCTCCTCTGCACATCTGCCCCACCTCTGTACCCCCTGCACACCTGCCTTACCTCTGTACCCCCTGCTCCTCTGCCCCACTGCTGTAACCCCCTGCTCATCTGTCCCACCAATGTACCTCCTTTCTCCTCTGCCCAACATTAAACCCCCCTTGCCCATCTATCCGACCAGTGTAACCCCCTGCTCATCTGCCCCATCGCTGTACCCCCCTGCTTTTCTGTCCGACCGCTGAACCCCCTTCCCATCCCTCCCACCACTGTACCTCCTGCACATCTGCCCCACCACTGTACCACCATTGTAACCCATCTCATCTGCCCCATCAATGTACCCCTTTTCTCATCTGCCCCACCCCTGTACCTCTCTGCACATCTGCTCCACCGCCCTATCCCCATGCTCTTTTGTCTCACTACTGAATCACCTTCTCATCTGTCCTAACACTGAACCCATCTGCTCATCTGCCACACCACTGTAACCCGCTTTCTCATCTGCCCCACCACTGTACCTCCTGCACATCTGTCCCACCACTGTTCCCCCTGCTCTCCTGCCCCACCACTGTAACCCCCTGCTCATCTACCCCACCAATACACCATATTTTACCCCATATCTGCCCCACTGCTTTACCCCCCTGCTTTTCTGCACCAACTCCTGCCCCACCACTGTAACCCCCTGCTCATCTACCCCACCAATTCAACATATTTCACCCCATATCTGCCCCACTGCTTTACCCCCCTGCTTTTCTGCACCAACTCCTGCCCCACCACTGTAACCCCCTGCTCATCTACCCCACCAATTCAACATATTTCACCCCATATCTGCCCCACTGCTTTACCCCCCTGCTTTTCTGCACCAACACTGAACCCCCTGCTCATCTGTCCCACTGCTGAACCCCCTTCTCATCTCTTCCACCACTGTATCTCCCTGGACATCTGCCCCACCGCTGTACCCTCCTGCTCTTCTGTCCCACCTCTGAGCCCCTCCTGCTCATTTTCCCCGCTGTACCCTCTTATCTATGATATGCATGATATGCAGAGTGGTGAAAGGAAGCAGAGATGAGACACATCTACCTGTCCTGGCACACTCATCCTGCTAATGCACCTCTCGCATCCAGCTCAAGTTCTTGTATGAGATGAATGGGATGTATGGGATGTCACATACAAGCATATGGAATGGATGCGCAATGATGAGCTCAGGTCCAGGGGCTTTTTTCCTGAAAGCAGTGGGCTTGTGTGCAGGATCATAAGTTGGGCCTCCTGCAGCTGAGAAAAAGTGGTTTAGTGTGATTTTCATTGCGCTGAACACTGGCTGTGGCTTAAAGGGACACAGAGTGCCGGGGCTCAGTAGTAAGTGACGCAAAGGTTCAGGAATAATTTCAACAAAGTTCCCAAAAGCTCAACAGTAATTCCACAAACTGTCACCTTATTGTTATTTTCTCAATCACAGTGAAATCTCTTCTTCCTGAGATTGGTAGTGGCAACCAAGCGAGTCATCTTCCTCCAGATGGTGGGCGGGGCTAGCAGGACTGTGATTGGCTTTAGCAGTGGCCAATGACAGTCCTCCTCCTCGTGAAAACAGGGAACCCCCCCCCCCAGCAGAACTGCACCCAATCTCTTCTTCCCCGTCACAAAAGCTGACGATCGCAGCTACAGCTAAGTTAGGGAACCAAACAATGTTTTCCATCTTTTACAATGTGTGGGGGCGCAGTGCTTCCCCCTCAGTGCAGTGTGGGGAATTCTGAAATTGGAATGCATTAGTGTCTCACTGACACTTCCCTGCGCTGCTCTGCTGATGGGGAGGGAGTCGAGTGCCGGCAAAAGCGGGTTTCGCGTTCCGCTTGCGGCACCACTGCCAGGGGTTGCCTACCCCTGTGCTAGTACATGCAAATGACATATTCTCCTGTCCAGACTGAATATTGAGCCTTTTAAAATTCAGGATGTGCAGCCTACCTGCTCAAGCATAACTGGAACCAGTATAAGAAATAATAGTTCCGCGCTTAGGAAGTAAAAGAACTGCAGCCCCACCAGCACAGAATAGCACCTAAGTGAAATTCTAATCAGACAGAGTACTAGATTGGGGTAATTGGCGCTGTTCAACTATATGTGCACTAAGTAATGTTCACAGATATATAAGTGTAAAAAGTTTTTTGTTTATTTTTTTACACTTATATATCTGTGAACATTACTTAGTGCACATATAGTTGAACAGCGCCAATCACCCCAATCTAGTACTCCATAACTGGAACCAGGCCATAAAACCGGTAAACCGTGTAAATGCACATGTAAAGTCACCAAGGCAATACAGCTAGTGCTTCCTTATGTGGTCCCAGGCTGGAGAGAAGGTCTGGTCAGGGTTTTTTTTTCAAAAATTATGTGAAAAAACACCAGCCACTCTTCACCAGATCCCTTCATCAGATTGCTGGCTTCAGCATACAGAAGCACAGTCTACCTTATACAATATTGATCCTTCCTAAAACCCCGTTCCTCCTGGCAGGAAGAAAAACAGAGATTTAAGTACTCCACACAGTGGAGTACTCCAGCCAGGCCACACCCCAACACATTTCGCTCTGCCCCTTGGAGCTTAATCATGAGGAATAATTAAGCTCCAAGGTGCTGCGCGAAGTGCATTGGAGGTGTGGCCTGTCTGGAGTCCGGGTTGAGGCTGCCATTCATCTTACTTCATGCACACAGGTCTGCTTCATGATGTGCGGGTTATGGATCTTTTGCTTTGACATTGCTGCAGCCTGGAGCTAGGATAAGCTCCCTGTCCCAGCCTGCACTCACAGCGGTCTAGTTGGACTCTACCTCTCTTCATGAGCGGCGCCTACATTTTGTCTTTTTTAGGCCACAATGAACGCCTGTAAAACGCAATTTAAATGCTCATTAATGCTATAGGTGCGTTAATGCGCTTTTAGGCTGCTTTAAAATTTAACGCAAGTGTGAAAGAGCCCTAACAGCTTCCCCAGCTATCTTCTGTTAGCTACATAACCAACCCCTCCTCCCTTTTGTAATAATGGTGAGAAGTGGGGTAATTGTAGTCCAAATCAGGAAAGCAGCCTAGGACAACAATGCTGCTGCTCCGCAGATAAACTACGGTGAGTGAGCATTTTAACCCCAACACAGAATGTGTATTTCTGGCAGGATTATCATTTAAAAAAATATAATACGCCTTTTAAAGGAAAACAAATGCAGCCACCGCTTTTAAAAACGGTATGGTGTAAAAGATCACATTTTTGTTTCTGGGTTTAGATACGCTTTCAAGGTTAGCTTTAAGTGTGTCTTAAACCCAGTGGTCAGATAGCATGCCAAAAAGCATGTCCTCCACTGGGTGTTTTGGTTCTTTTTGCTAACCCCCCCCCCCCCCCCTCCCAGAACACTATATTGATGTAGGGGTTGGCAGGAGAACCTGCTATCTGAAACACCTGGAAAAGACGGATAGCAGTAGTGCCCAGAGCTCTTCAAGAGAGTGAAGATTAAACTGATGATATATGGAAGTATGATGCTTCTACAGACTGGCTTGGTTTGATTTTCTACTTCAAGACCCAATGGGGGTTATTTACTAAAGGCAAATCCACTTTGCACTGCACATGCACTTGGAAGTGCAGTGGCTCTAAATCTAAGGGGTAGATCTGAAACGAGTGGAAGCACTGCTGATTTTATCATCCAATCATGTGCAAGCTAAAATGCTGTTTTTTATTTTCCTCGCATGTCCCCCTCGGATCTACAGTGACTGCACTTCCAAGTGCACTTGCAGTGCAAAGATGATTTTCCTTTAGTAAATAACCCCCAATGTCGCTTTATATCTCTTAGTAGCAAGAGATTAAATCACCACTCTAAAGCCCCGTACACATGATCGGACATTCCGACGGGAAATGTTGGATGTCAGGCTGTTGGCGGAAAATCCGACCATGTGTACACTCCATCGGACAATTGTTGTCGGATTTTCCGTCAACAAATGTTGGATAGCATGTCTTCAAATTTTCCGCCAACAAATGTGTGTTGTCGGATGTACACAAGTCCATCGGACAAAAATCGAAAGTACAAACACGCATGCTCGGAAGAAGAAGCGGTCGGTCTTGTAAATTAGCGTTCATAATGGAAAATTAACATTCGTGACGTGGCAAATTATGAAATCTCCAAATGCGGCACACAATTCTCTTCTTCTTTAATGGGATAATAATGAAGCTGCTTTGCTGGTTATACTGATGGAGTTATTGCAAAGAAATTTTCAAAGGCTTTTTTTTTCTAGTGATATCAAGAATAATATTATGGTTTTTGGGCAAGTTACCACAACACCATTATCCCGTAGTTTAAAAAATCAAAGATACAACTATGTTGGTGTCCCTTGTTAATTTTACATTGTATTTTTTAAAATGTAACTGCCTACTCCCAAACTGTCATTTGAAGTAAAACACATAGCCAAGTATTATTCTACATAATTTTTTTTATTGTGCATTAAAAAAAAAAAAAAATTAGCCATGCTATCTGCCAAGAAACCAGAAAGTGCATTCTATGCATTCAAAAATATAGAAAATATACCAAATCAAATCATTATTCAACCAAAAAAATGTCAAAGCAATAACTCCAAGGCCAATAATAAATAACGCATTATCTCCTCCGATTCCACAACATGTCTGGTTGATGAACGGCCGTTCAGAAACGAACTGAAAAGTGCTAAATGAAAAACGCGAAAAGAAAAGCGCGAATCAACACTCCCCAAACGTTTACTAACACGAAATTAGCAGAAGGAGCCCAAAGGGTGGCGCTAAAGAGCTGAAAAACCACATAGCACGTCACTATGTTGGTAATTGTTGGCCAACATTTGTGTGACCGTGTATATGCAAGACAAGTTTGAGCCAACACCCTTCGGACAAAATTCCACGGTTTTGTTGTTGGAAAGTCAGATTGTGTGTACGAGGCATAACACTAGCCTCTGGGTCACAATTATTTAGCATTTAAGCACTTACTGTGAAAACTAAAGATGGCCATATACTGAGCGAAATATGGCCAGTTCTACTAGATTTCTTATGTTCAACCTGCAAGCTGAACAAAATAAATCCATGGGTGTATGTCCAGATTTAATCTGATGTTAGATCTGCGTTATGCAGTGACATGCCAAGAAAACACTTTGGCATGTCTTAGAAAGGCCATACATTATACAATTTTCTTTCCTTCAACCTCCTGCTCCTGCATTGCTATTGTGTTCTGCTGGTGAGGATCCTTCCCCACTGGTATAATACTGGTATTACTGGTATAGCCGTCTGCAATGATCATGCGAAAAAAAAAAAATCCAACAGGCTGGTTGTACTGAAGTCAATCAATGGATTAACTTCAGGACAACCAGCCTGCCCATAGATGGGTCAAAATCCGTCCAGGTCCTGCTGAACCGGCCGCAATTTCAGTCCATCTACAGCTGGCTTTGAAGATTGTTGAAGTTGCTTTAAGTGCTGTTTGATGGTTCATGGTTATTGTTCTGGTTTTACAGACTACAAGATTCCCTTTTCTCGGTCTTAAAATCCTGCATCCTGTGTGTGGACATTTACCTAGCCAATACTGTAGAGAGGTTTCACGCTGTCATCTGTAAAATATGCAGAATGTTTTTCAAACGTCAGGTTTAGTGAATGCGTTCTTTGTATTTCAGGCTGAGGACAGTAGGACAGAGGCAGCTGTCGCAGACACAACACGAGCAGCAACATCTGCTGAAAGCTCCCAGGCACTGCAAGCAGATGTCACTCGCACCCATCATGTAAGTGTTACCCAAGAATTACACTGCTATAAAAGATTTAGCGCCAATGAGTCATTCAATTCACAGGTTATTTGCAGGCTGCTGCCTGTTTCACCAGATAAAGTTTGCCAAGAATTTATTTCAATCCTTCTTCAGGTTTCCCATACTGCCACCGCAGAAACATTGTCCTCCTCCACAACCACCCATGTGACTAAGGTGAGACTATGCGTTTTTTTTCAGGGTCAGGGTTTTGTGCAGGCCACTCCAGACTCCTCAAACCATGTCTTTATATAGCTGACCTTGGGCAGAGGGGCACAGTCAGGCTGGAACAGAAAAGTGCCTACCCCGAACTATTGATACAAGGTTGAAAGTACATGACTAGGTCAAAATAGATCTAAAATGATCAGACAAATATCATTTTGGAGTAAAAATGTGGCCATAGCGGCCATTTATTAACAAAACAACCAAAATATATGATAACAGAAACAGTAATGATAATAACGATGACCATAAAGGTTGCTGGTCTTTGGAGGCACAAAAAACAAACAGCAGGTTTGTATCTGTGTGACCACTTAAGACCCCTTTCACACTGGCACGCTGCTAAAACAGCCGCTAAAGCGCCGGTTGTTTTTGCGGTGCTTTAGCATTGCATTTGGGCGCTGGCGGGTCACTTTTTTTTTTTAAGGTCACGTGACAACGTGACCTTTACAAGACAAAGCCATATTTTGCGGTGCTTTTGAAACGCTTTTAAGGAGCTTTGGAAACGCTGCCTATTCAATGGTCAGGGTCGTTTTTCGAGCACTTTTTACAGCTCCCCAAACATGCCCAAGAAGGTGCTACTTGCAGGACTTTTTCTACCGCCCCGCAAGCGCACCGCACCAGCGTAAAATCACCTACTCAAATAATTGGGAGGAAGTTATTAGGTGCTTTTCAGGCGCTATTTTTAGCAGTAAAACGCCTGAAAACTGCCTCAGTGTGAAAGGGGTCTAAAGGACCCCAGCCGCACCACACTGGCTCAGGGCAAATCCCAACTCTCCACAGATACCTCCATGTTCCAACTTCCTAGTTGACCCACCATTAACTGGTATTCAACAGAGGACTCCATACCTTAGATGGGTCCCTAATATGAGATATCAGTCAATTTTTGAACACCTCCAAAGACCCCAACCGCCTGGCCATAACGACCAGCAAATAGAACTGATCCAAAGCAAAACGGGGAGTTTCTTCCTCGTCCGTTGCTTCCAACTACTTGAAGACTTTCAAATCACTCCTTGAAGATGCCCCACAGCCCCTCCTCTATCTACAAACTAGCCAATCCTGGTAAATAACCTCATATCTCCTGGTTCTAAAAAATATCCCTATATCTCCTTGATTCCCCTGTTCCCCTAGTCATGTTTTCCCTTTCGCCCATTTTTTTTTTTTGCTTTGGGCTTATCTTAAATCGGCTAAAAGGTTTGAGCCCCCATTCACACCGGTGCAGCTTTGAAATTGTGCTACTTCTGCGATTTGCACTGCCGATTTCATACAACAAAAGTCTATGCAAGTCGCAATGAAATCAGCTTTTTTCAAAGTAGCTGCGACATGAGTCGCGGCAATTTGAATAGTTCCATTGCCGACAATGGGGCGCGACTTGTCATGCGATTTGGAATTGCCAAATCGCACTGGTGTGAACAGGGGTTGAATGCTGGAGCACTACCACAATTATTTAATGGAAACACCTGAACTTAATATTTTGGATGGGTGTCCACATACTTTTTTCCATATTGGTATGTGTGATGGTCAGGAATCCACAAATGTTTGGCCATATAGTGCATACCTTATTTATAAAGGAAAAACATCAACATCAAAAACATGACAACAAAATGAAAATAACTTTGTATAACTATATAATGACTACTGTTTACATCACAGCATTATATATTGTACTTAACTTCTTTCCACTCTCTTTTTATTCCTTCATTCTTGTAACTGCAATCTAATTTCATCTTCTGTATGTGCAGACTGTAAAGGGTGGATTCTCTGAGACAAGGATAGAGAAGAGGATAATTATTACAGGGGATGAAGATGTGGATCAAGAGCAGGTGATGCATACCAACTAACATACCATAAAATAATTGCTGATGTTAAAGTGGTTAAAAAGGCAAAAGGGTTTTTTGTTTTGTTTTTTTAACTTTAAAGTGATACTAAAGTTTAGTGAGTTTTTTTTGTTACAAATAGCATGTTATACTTTCCTGCTCTGTGCAGTGTCTTTGCACAGAGCAGCCCAGATCCTCCTCTTCTCGGGTCCCTCTTTGGCTCTACTGACTCCTTCCTCCTGCCGAGTGCCCCCACAGCAAGCAGCTAGCTATGGTTGCTCCTGAGCCGAGACGCAGCTCCCTGTGTCCATTCAGACACGAGCTGCGGCCCCGCCCTGCCCCCTCTATCTCCTCGTTGGCTCACTGACTTTGACAGCAGCGGGAGCCAATGGCGCTTTTCTGCCGTCTCAGCCCAATCTCTCGTGCAACATCGCTAGATCGAGATGGGGCTCAGGTAAGTATTAGGGGGGCTGCTGCACACAGAAGGTTTTTTATCTTAATGCATAAAGTGCATTAGAGTCTTCTAAAGTCTTTAGAACTACTTTAACCACATGCCTACTGGGCACTTTCATCTCCTTCCTGCCCAGGCCAATTTTCAGCACTCAGCGCTGTCGCACTTTGAATGACAATCATTATCATTTTTTTGAGACAGATAGAGCTTTTTTTTGTGCTATTAAATCACCGCTGGGTTTTTTATTTTATTGCTAAACAAATGAAAAAAATACCGAAATGAAAAAAAAAAAAAAAAAGTTTCTTAGTTTCTGCTATAAAATTTTGTAAATAAGTAACTTCTCTCCTTCACTGATGTGTGCCAATGAGGCTGCACTGATAGACTGCACTGATGTGAATTAATAGTATGCACTGATGAGGAGGCACTGACAGGCAGCACTGATGGGCACTGTTGGAGCTGCCTGATGATCAGTGCCCTGATTATCAGTGTACATGTCCCCTGTGTGGATTGCCGCTTACTGGCTCTACTAAGGCGTAAACTGGCAAATCCTGTTTACGCTGTGATCAGCTGTGATTGGACACAGCTGGTCACATGGTAAAGAGCCGCTGTGAGTGGCTCTTTACCCGGATCTGTGATCAGCTGTGTGTTCACAGGTATATAATTTAGTATGCCCGTGTGAATGAGGTCTCAGTCTGGCACTGGAGTTCTCAACACTCTTGGTGCTTCTCTTTTGAGTTGAATGACAACCAGCACCATTCAACCCATTTCCTGTGAGTCCAGGTGGCCATGAACATGCCCCACTGAAGAGGAAGAACCTATGATCTCACTGGACTGGCAAAAAATGTTGCTTTATTAAAAGGTAAGTATCCAGTGCAGTCTTTCTCAACCTTTTTCACCCAGAAGAACCCCTAAAAAAAACTTTTAGATCTCAGGGAACCCTTGCTAAAACCAATTCATTGCAGGTCAATGGGAAAATACACCCTACAGTAAGGAGACTGCCACCCCAACAGTGGTGGTTAGAATGCCAGCCTCACAGACAGCTACAAGAGATAATTGGTATCATGTTGCTGGCTTTGCCAAATGGAGTTGGCCCTGGATCTATGAAGACATCATCAAATGGAAGGTTAATCGGCCACAAACCGAGGAACCCCTGGTAACCTCTGGAGGAATCCTATGGTTCCACAGAACCCAGGCTGAGAATGGTTAACCCAGTGCATTCTTTTTAAATAGTTGTGTGTGGGGGGGGGGGGTCCTCAGGAAAGTTCAGGCTATGAAAGGTAGTAATGGGCTTTAATTAAAAAAAAAGGAAAAATGTAAGAAAGACACAGATGAAACGTGTCCTTATGCATACAGTGCCTTGAAAAAGTATTCATTCCCTTTGAAATATTCCACATTTTGTCTTGTTACAACCAAAAACGTAAATGTATTTTTATTGGGATTTTATGTGATAGACCAACACAAAGTGGCACATAATTGTGAAGTGGAAGGAAAATGATAAATGGTTTTCAACATTTTTTACAAATAAATATGAGAAAAGTGTGGCGTGCATTTGTATTTAGCCCCCTTTACTCTGATACTGCTAACTAAAATCTAGTGGAACTAATTGCCTTCAGAAGTCACCTAATTAGTAAATAGAGTACACCTGTGTGTAATTTAATCTCAGTATAAATACAGCTGTTCTGTGAAGCCCTCAGATGTTTGTTAGAGAACCTTAGTGACCAAGCAGCATCATGAAGTCCAAGGAACACACGAGACAGGTCAGGGATAACGTTGTGGAGAATTTTAAAGCAGAGTTTGGTTATAAAAAAATATCCCAAGCTTTGAACATCTCATGAGCACTGTTCAATCCATCATCCGAAAATGGAAAGAGTATGGCACTACAAACTTCAAACCTATCAAGACATGGCCGTCCACCTAAACTGACAAGCCAGGCAAGGAGAGAATTAATCAGAGAAGCAGCCAAAGAGGCTCATGGTAACTCTGGAGGAACTGCAGCTCAGGTGGGAGAATCTGTCCAGAGGACAACTATTAGTCATACATTCTACAACTCTGGCCTTTATTGAACAGTGGCAAGAAGAAAGAGCCATTGTTGAAAGAAAGCCTTAAGAATTCCCGTTTGCGAGAAGCCATGTGGAGGACACAGCAAACGTGGAAGAAGGTGCTCTGGTCAGATGAGACCAAAATTGAACTTTTTGGCCTAAAAGCAAAACGCTATGTGTGACGGAAAACTAACACTGCACATTACCCTTAACACACCATCCCCACTGTGAAACATAGTGGTGGCAGCATCATGTTGTGGGGATGCTTTTCTTCAGCAGGGACAGGGAAGCTGATCAGAGTTGATGGGAAGATGGATGGAGTCAAATACAGGGCAATCTTAGAAGAAAACCTGTTAGAGCCTGCAAAAAGACTTGAGACTGGGGCGGAGATTCACCTTCCAGCAGGACAACGACCCTAAACATACAGCCAGAGCTACAATGGAATGGTTTAGTTTAAAGCAGGGGTGTTAAACTCAACTTCATCGTGGGCCGCATCAGCACCATGATTGTCCTCAGCGCATCCCCTCCCCTTACATTAGATGTCAAGAGCCACCCCACCATCAGAAGTTGAGTCCCCTACTCTCCCTAACATCACAGTGCACCCCCTTTCCTTATGCTGCTGCTGGGAAGAAGCTGGATGCGTTGCTTGAAAGTAGAAAGTAGGGGTCTGGAGAAGGACCAGAGGAGGGCTGGAGCTCTCCCGCAGCTGCAGGAGAGGTGTGAGGGCCACATGACATGGCCTGGATTGCCGGATTCGGCCCGTGGGCCTTGTGTTTGACACCTGTGGTTTAAAGCATACTTATGTGTTAGAATGGCCCAGTCAAAGTCCAGACCTAAATCCAACTGAGAATCTGTGGCAAGACTTGCTGTTCACAGATGCTCTCCATCCAATCTGACAGAGCTTGAGCTATTTTGCAAAGAAGAATGGGCAAAATTTCCACTCTAGATTTTCAAAGCTGGTAGAGACATCCCCAAAAAGACTTGCAGCTGTAATTGCAGGGAAAGGTGGTTCTACTAAGTATTGACTCAGGGGGGCTGAATACAAATGGACCCCACACTTTTTACATATTTATTTGTACAAGATTTTGAAAACCATTCATCATTTTCCTTCCACTTCACAATTATGTGCCACTTTGTTTTGGCCTATCACATAAAATCCCAATAGAATACATTTACATTTTTGGTTGTAACATGACAAAATGTGGAAAATTTCAAGGCACTGTATACGACAATACTTTATTTTTCCACTTCACCCAACCTCTTAATCCTCCTAGGCTCTGGCCATGGCTATAAAAGAGGCTAAGTTACAACACCCGGATATGCTGGTCACGAAAGCAGTGGTGTATTGTGAGACAGAGCCCTCCCCTGAGGAGCCTGAAGAGAAACAACAGGTACTCTAACTTTTGTTATAGTGAACTCTTGCATATTTTCTTTGTCAAGTTTTATTTTACACTCTTCTTTTATCCTCTTTTCTAGCAATCTTGACCTTGGACGTTGGATGTAAATTGTCCCTTTCATCTCCCTCTCTCTGTCCCTCCATCATAAAAATAAAGACTGACCCTCCCTTCCCCAAACCTACACCTCATGCCAGCTGCAAAATCTCCAAACCGGCAGGGGACATCCATGCAATCAGCATTCCATGGCAGAGAGAGAGAGAAACTGGTCATCCACCCGGAGCTGATTAGCCACCTCCTAAGAGTGAAGGAGGCACTGAGACACTCATTCTTCTGCATCTCCCCTTTGCTCGCTCCTCTTCTGAGAAGCATGCCTAGCAATGTGTGACTGCATGTGGCATCAGCAGGGCTAACCGGATAAGGACTGTTAGGGAATTTCAGCTCCGAGTAACCGAACGTCCTCTGAAGTATATCCTAAAACGTTGTTTCGGGTACTCCTGCAACAAAGGGGTTAATGATCAAAGCCTCCGCCTTCTCTATATAGAAAGCTAGTTACGTCTTATTCTTCTCCAATAACTTACAGCCAGATAATCACTGATATAGATGCGTAATGTTGTCTGAACCTGTCCTGTTAATCTCAGTCATAAACTGTTACCTTCGGCCAGGTAGAGTTCCACCTTCTGAATTCCTGTCCTGCAGCATAAGCACTATGGGAAACTAAAGTCAGCAAGCGGGTCTGGGCTCTGCCAGCTGAAAGTCCTACAGAAATTAACCCGTTTGTTGCCAGCTGTGGAGCTAGAAGATGTCCCTGCTAGTTGGGGGATAGGCTGAGCCATTTGTGTGAAAGGGTTAACTTCGCACAGGGGGAGGCCTGACCTACTGCAATGCTGTGCTCTCCCCCTGTCCCTACTCCTCCCTGTGCACCGTGATCACTGCTCTATAGCCAATAAAAAACAAAGTCAGTGTGATACGTTTCTTTACTTATTGGTGCATGCCATTCTAGATACAGTTTCCCTGAAACTGAGATTTAATTCTGATAATGATTTCCTGTATTAATAAGTGTCAATGTATTGCACAGCATTTTACAGAATGCACGGAACCATTTGCATCAGTTCCCTCCCCAGAAGAGCTTCCAATATGACATCACTATATCACTATCAATCATACAAGCTCACATACCTGCAGTGCCTTAAAAAGGATTCATACCCCCTGAAATTTTCCACATTTTGTCATGTTATAACCAAAAACATCACTGTATTTTATTGGGGGTTTATGTGAAAGACCAACACAAAGTGGCACATAATTGTGAAGTGAAAGGAAAATGATAAATGGTTTTCAACATTTTTTACAAATAAATATGTGAAAAGTGTGGTGTGCATTTATATTCAGCCCCCTTTACTCTGATACCCCTAACTAAAATCTAGTGGAACCAATTGCCTTCAGAAGTCACTTAATTAGTAAATACCTGTGTATAATTTAATCTCAATATAAATACAGCTGTTCTGTGAAGCCTTCAGAGTTTTTTTAGAGAATCTTAGTGAACAAACAGCATCATGAAGGCCAAGGAACACACCAGACAGGTCAGGGATAAAGTTGTGGAGAAGCAGGGTTAGGTTCTAAAAAAATATCCCGAGCTTTGAACATCTCACAGGGCACTGATCAATCCATCATCTGAACAGAGTATGGCACAACTGCAAACCTACCAAGACATGGCCGTCCACCTAAACTGACAGGCCGGGCAAGGAGAACATTCATCAGAGAAGCAGCCAAGAGGCCCATGGTAACTCTGGAGAAGCTGCAGAGATCCACAGCTCAGGTGAGAGAATCTGTCCACAGGACAACTATTAGTTGTGCACTCCACAAATCTGGCCTTTATGGAAGAGTGGCAAGAAGAAAGCCATTGTTGAAAGAAATATATAAGAAGTCCCATTTGCAATTTGTGAGAAGCCATGTGGGGGACACAGCAAACATGTGGAAGAAGGTACTTTAGTCAAATGAGACCAAATTGAACTTTTTGGCCCGAAAGCAAAATGCTATTTGTGGCAGAAAACTAAGAATGCACATCACCCTGAACACACCATCCCCACCGTGAAACATGGTGGTGGAAGCATCATGTTGTGGAGATGCTTTTTTACAGCATGGACAGGGAAGCTGGTCAGAGTTGATGGGAAGATGGATGGAGCCAAATACAGGCCAATCTTATAAGAAAACTTGTTATGCCCCGTACACACTGTCGGATTTTCCGACGGAAAATGTCTGATACGACCTTGTTGTCGGAAATTCCGACCGTGTGTAGGCTCCATCACACATTTTCCATCGGATTTTCCGACACACAAAGTTTGCCGTTGTCGGAATTTCCGATCGTGTGTACACAAATCCGACGGACAAAGTGCCATGCATGCTCAGAATAAATAAAGAGATGAAAGCTATTGGCCACTGCCCCGTTTATAGTCCCGATGTATGTGTTTTACGTCACCGCGTTCAGAATGATCGGATTTTCCGACAACTTTGTGTGACCGTGTGTATGCAAAACAAGTTTGAGCCAACATCCGTCTGAAAAAATCCTAGGATTTTGTTGTCGGAATGTCCGATCAATGTCCGACCGTGTGTACGGGGTATTAGAGTCTGTAAAAGATTTGAGACTGGGCCAGAGCTACAATGGAATGGTTTAGATCAAAGCATATTCATGTGTTATGGCCCAGTCAAAGTCCAGACCTAAATCCAATTGAGAATCTGTGCCAAGACTTTAAAAATGCTGTTCACAGACGCTTTCCATCCAATCTGACAGAGCTTGAGCTATTTTGCAAAGAAGAATGGGCAAAAATGTCCCTCTCTAGATGTGTAAAGCTGGTAGAGACATCCCCAAAAAGACTTGAAGCTGTAGTTGCAGCGAAAGGTGATTCTACAAAGTATTGACTCAGGGGGGCTGAATACAACACACGCCACACTTTTCACATATTTATTTGTAAAAAAATTTGAAAACCATTTATCGTTTTCCTTCCACTTCACAATTATGTGCCACTTTGTGTTGGTCTATCACATAAAATCCCAATAAAATACATTTACATTTTTTGGTTGTAACATGATAAAATGTGGAAAATTTCAAGGGGTGTGAATACTTTTTCAAGGCGCTGTATATAATCTTTGGACAACCAGTATGTTTTTAAAGTAAACCTGTCATTTAAATCTGTGGTGCCATTAGATGCCTGGAGTTACATTTAAAGGGAACATATCATGCATTTTCAGTTTTTATTGCTTCAAGTCATTTTTATGTAAAATTTCTCATTTTCTTACATGCTGGCTCTATATTTTTATTGTATCAAAAGCCCAACTCCATCATGGATGTAAAATAAAATTAAAAAAAAAAAAAACAGTGGTCAAGCATGTGTTAAAATGTAAAAAGCAGCTTTTGCTGCAATACAAATCTCCTCACTGGTGCTACCACCCACAGACTCCTAGGGGTTTATTTACTAAAGGCAAATCCACTTTGCACTACAAGTGCACATGGAAGTGCAGTCCCTGTAGATCTAAGGGGGACTTGCAAGGAAAATAAAAAACAGCATTTTAGCTTGTACATGATTGGATGATAAAATCAGCAGAGCTTCCCCTGATTTTAGATCTTCCCCTCAGATTTACAGTGACTGAACTTCCAAGTGTATTTTCAAGTGCACTTGTAGTGCAGAGTGGATTTGCCTTTAGTAAATCAACCCCCTAGTCTCTACTCTGCCATCCAGCAACTTTTCTTTCTGGGTTATATGACACCAAGGGGAGATTTACTAAAATTGGGGCATGCCAAAGCTGGTGCAGCTTTGCGAGGAAACCAATCAGCTTCCAGGTTTTATTGTCAAAGTGTAATTGAACAAGCAGTAGACAGAAGCTGATTGGCTACCATGCACAGCTGCACCAGATTCTGAGTGCTCTAGTTTTAGTAAGGCCTCATGCACACTATAAGCTAAAAAAAAAATGCCAGAAAAACACTGGATAAAAAATGCTGATAATAGCATTTTTGTGCCAGCTTCTAGTAGCATTTAGAACCAAAAACACCTGGTGCATAAAGCACGGTAAAACCTCCTCATGAATTTGACAGGCAGACCAAAATGTAGGTGTAAAAAATATATATTTTATTATAACAACATGATAAAATAATACAAATCAATGATGAACATCATATAGTATTAATGCAATTGTGAATATAAGATCATGATACATAATACCCAAAATAACGCATTCTGTATGTCTGGCACGTATTGCCCATGAATACTGGTGGGCTAGCTGTTGTATATACTGATGTAGACACCTTACATGTTTCTGACTAATTATATTCCTTCAGAAGTTTTTCTGTCAAATGGGTAGTAGTGGTTCTACAATATAAATATATCATATTAGTAAAATAGTAACATAAAAATGCATATAGAGCAAAGAAAAGTGCATTCATGTATCTATATATGGCATAAACAGATCATATGTCATACTTACAAAATTATAAAAAAGAACAGATATTACATATAACTGATGAGTAAGTGATCAGTTGTTTCCCAGAGAGGGCAGCGCAGATATGCACCAGATGGGACCACGAGGACCACGAGCAAATGAGCCCAAAACTGCACATACAGGGACCCCAGGTAATGCCAAACAGCCAGTCGGTCGTTGGAGAGTTTATTATGATGCTCATCTGTATAGATAAGCAGATCTAAAGAGTTGTTAATATAATGTACAGGTATGCAGGGACTCAGAGACATTTAGATTTTAATATAGTCATAAGCAAGGTACTTAGAGATAAAATCTGGCTAGTATCCAGTTGCATATCTCATGATTGAAATCAAAATGATCTGCCTGATAGTTCAGCATACCTTATTCTCCACAGTCAGCTCCAGTGCCACCTACTCCCAGTTGTGTGCTGCAGGAATGACTACACAGAAAGGAGCAGATATACCCAGCTGGAGGGCTTGATGATTCAATCCCCAATTGAATAATAGGGGACAGCTGATAAGGCACGATGGAAACGCTGGTGCCTAAATCTGGGTATCCAGCATCCATCATGGATACCTCGGCGTGGCCAACACCCCCCCCCAAAAAAAAGAGTGGTGCCGCGTCCCACGTCATCACGCCACCGACGCGTGTGCGGTCGCACTACCATGCTCCAGGGTGAAACGCAAGCGGGAAGGGAAATGGCGAGGACCCTGCGATTCCCTAAGGCCAGAAAGGAAGTCCATCCATGTCCCAAATGGGAGGAGGGGGTCGGCGTGAGTTGAACCCATGCAAGCCGGACAGTGCAGAGAGGGCCCAATCCTCCAGAAAAAAAAGAAAAGGGTGTCCACGCATGCACAGTCCAGGGACATGGAATCATCCATTACACATAGACATTGCACAGCATATGCAGAGGGTTGACCCCCTATGGTGGTAACAGATATGACAGTTATACACACTAAATTTCTTTTATACACACTGCCAGATTGGCAATGAACATAGGAAGCACACTATATATCCCATAGAATAGCCAATCTGAACAGGACAAAGAGCGTACAACACCAAAAAGAAAATTATAAATAAAAAAATATTGAATGAAAAACATAAAAAATAACAACAATATAACATAGAATGTATGAATAGATTGTGCAGAATAAACTATAGATCTAGTTCACATACACCTGATTGGAAGCCTGATAAATAAGATTTAAAATTAAACGTCTCATTGAGGCCTTGTGGCATGGTGGCTTTAAGATGGTAAATCCATCTTAGTTCACTCTTTAACAGCAATTTATTGAACCCCCTCTGGGATTTCGCATAGATATGATCTAATGCCAAAAATTAAATTTTTGGAGTAGTTTCCCTGTGAACCAGAGAACTATGTCTACCAAGTGGTAATTCTGAATCTTTTTTTATCAATGCTCGTTATATGTCAATAGATTATGCACCAGAATTCCAACTTAGTCTTGCCACCATAGTAACAGCCGCACATGATAATAGGTAAACTATTCCAGGGGTGCGGCAGTTAACATAACGTTTAGTTTTAAATCTCTCCCCATTTGGTATGGTAATACATTTACAGGCGTCCATAAATTGGCAATAGCCACAGTTCCCACAGGGGAAAGTACCCATAATCTTGCATTTTTTTTATCTCTCTCAGCAAAAGAGGCTAAAGTAAAATCCATACTTAAAAGATGCCAGTATTTACTAAAATTACCACTAATTTGCTTATGTTCCCTACAATATTTCGTTATGATTCTAGTAGTATTAGTTTCTAGAAAAAAGTAACTCATCCCGTGATCTATTTTTTGCTTTCTTATATGCTTTTTTGAGGATCTTATTAGAATACCCTCTTTTGCATAGTCTAGTGCTTAGTGTTTGAGCCTCCTTCTCAAATAGGGCATCACTCGAGCAGTTGCGTCTAGCCCGAACATATTGTCCATATGGGATAGAGGCTATCAAAGGTTCCGGATGGAAGCTAGAGGCCTCAAGTATGGTGTTTCCTGTCGTAGGTTTTCTAAATAGTTCACTAGACAGATGGTCGTTGGCGTGTTTATGTATAGCTACATCCAAAAATGCAATGGTGGATGAACTACAAGTTATGGTAAATTTGAGATTGAAGGTGTTATTCTGATTGATGTAATCAAGAAATTGGTTCAAAAGTGTAGTGGGGCTGTCCCATAAGATTAGAATATCATCAATATATCGGTACAGTGCGATCGCATGGTCCGTGTACATAGATGTTGTATCATCAAAAAACAAATCCCGCTCCCCCAGTTACAGGTTGGCTTAGGAGGGGGCGCAACATGTTCCCATGGCCTCCCCCTGTACCTGGAGGTAGTGGGAGCTGGAAAAGGTGAAATGGTTATGTTGTAAGATGAATTCCAAAGATGCCAGGACGATCTCGCTGTGTTGGCGCTCATAATGGCTTCTTCGGAACAGTAAGTTTTGGACGGCGGCTAGGCCTCTGTCGTGAGGTATAGAACTATATAGGGCCTCAATGTCAATGGCCACAAGAATAGTGCGGCCATTGACGTGGAGGCCCTCCAAAATCTGCAAATGGTGAATAGTGTCCTTTATGTAGGACGGTAGTCCAACCACAAAGGGTCTGGGTTTTGGGGGGGTGGCCGCGCTGTGCGCCCTGATGCCGAGGGATCCATGATAGACACTGGATGCCCAGACGCAGGCACAGCATTTCCATCTTGACTTATCAGCTGTCCCTTATTATTCAATTGGGGATTGAATCATCAAGCCCTCCAGATGGGTATATCTGCTCCTTCCTGTGTGGTAATTCCTGCAGCACACAACTGGGAGTAGGTTGCACTGGAGCTGACTGTGGAGACTAATAGTATGCTGAACTATGAGGCAGATCATTTTGATTTCATTCATGAGATATGCAACTGGATACTAGCCAGATTAAATCTCGAAGGCTTTACAGGTGCTATAGTGCTAAAAATGCAAAGCGACCTGCAATGCACCTGCAAAGCGACTCTCCTGTCACTCCAGTGTGAAAGCCCGAGGGCTTTTACACTGGAGTGGTGCGCTTGTGGGACGTTAAAAAAAGTCCTGCAAGCAGCATCTTTGAGGTGCTTTAGGAGCAGTGTATACACAGCTCCTAAAGCGCCCTGCCCATTGAAATCAATGGACAGCGCCTCGGCAGCGGCGCTTTGCGGGCGATTTTAACCCTTTATTCGGCCGCTAGCGGGGGTTAAGAGCGTCCCGCTAGTGGCTGAAAAGCGCCTCGAAAATTATGGTAAAGTGCCGCTAAAACTAGCAGGGTTTTGCCACCGACGCCCCCCGTGCCTCAGTGTGAAAGTGCCCTAAGTACCTTGCTTATGACTATATTACAATCTAGATGTCTCTTACCTGTACATTATATTAACAGCTCTTTATATCTGCTTATCTATACAGATGAGCATCATAAAAAACACTCCAATGACCGATTACTAACTGGCTGTTTGGCAATAAATGGTGGGAGCCTTTGCTCTGTTACCTGGGGTCCCTGTATGTGCAGTTTTGGGCTCATTTCCTCACAGTCCTTGTGGTTCCATCTGGTGCATATCTGCGCTGCCAAGGGAAACAACTGATCACTTACTCATTGGTTATATGCAATATCTGTTTTTTTATAATTTTGTAAGTATGACATATGATCTGTTTATGCCATATATAGATACATGAATGCACTTTTCTTTGCTCTATATGTACCGTATTTATCGGCGTATAACACGCACCCCAATTTAGGAGGGAATTTTAAGGAAAAAAAAACTTTTAGGAGGGAAGTTGAAGGGAAAAAAACTTACATTTAAATGCCCATCATTGCAGCCTTGTCAGTGCAGCCTTGCCAGTGCAGCCATGTCAGTGCAGCCATGTCAGTGCAGCCTTCCCCAGTGTCCATTGCAGCCTTGCCCCAGTCCAGCCTTGCCCCAGTGCAGCCTTGCCCCAGTGCAGCCTTGCAGCTCGCTGAGCTTCAAAATCGCCGACCGCGATTTGAAAATGGCGCCGCCGGTGCCGAAATACACAGAGCCAGTTCTCGGCTCTTCTCGGCGGCTCTCGTTCACTTTCGGCTCCACTCGGGATGGGTGTGACGGTGAGCTGAGCTATCCGAAACTAGCCGAGTACACTCGGCTAGGTTCGGGCGGCGCTCGAGTGAAACCGAAAGTGGCCGAGAAGAGCCGAGGACCGGCACTGTGTATTTCGGCGCCGGCGGCGCCATTTTCAAATTGCGGTCGGCGATTTTTTAGATCTGACAGGTCAGGATCGCAGGGGATCGGCGTATAACACGCACCCACGATTTTCCCCTGATTTTAAGGGGAAAAAGTGCGTGTTATACGCCGATAAATACGGTATTTCTATATTACTATGTTACTAATATGATATATTTATATTGAAGAGCTACTACTACCCATTTGACATAAAACCTCTGAAGAAGGACTATAATTAGTCAGAAACATGTAAGGTGTCTATGCCAATATGTACGACAGCTAGCCCACCAGTATCCTTGGGCAGTATGTGCCAGACATACAGAATGCATTAAAAAAAATAACAAAAATGCTGCACTGGGTTAGTGTAAGGAATACAGATATCCCATATTAAATAAACAGTGGAGGCAAAAAGTATTACCCAAAAGTGCAATACAATACTAATAATATGTAATAAAGTGCAAATGTGCAATACAGTAATTAGAAATAAGCAAATATGCAATTCATATGTGATTAAATGCAAAAAAGGGAATAAACAAAAAAAATGGAAAGACAAACGTATATTATAGTGCTAAAGAAATAAATACCATATGTGATCCAAGAAGTTAAAATGTCCACATGTGCAATCCTGTGCAATATAGAATAGACAAAAATGCATATAGGAAAAAATTAAACGCAGTAAACGCTAAAAAAAGTGCAATATGAGTGCAAACAAAGTTCTTAAGTGGCTGATATCCAAAATAAGTGACTTCAGGTGCAGAATGGAACATCGATCAGCTGGTTGACACCGTGATACCCATCACCTCTATAAGATTACCCCTGATGATGTCACATATGACGAAACAATCGCTGGGATGCTACGCACGCACTCTGCGCATGCGCAATTTGATTTTAAGGACCTGTAGGAATTTTTCTACTTGCAAGTACTACTCTGTGTTTACTCTGAACTGGAATCTGCTATCCAGCGTTTTTATGTAGCTGCTAAACCCCACCCCTCATTTTTACTAAATAAATACGCTTGAAAGAGACACTCTGCACTATTTGGGCCTTTTCTCTTCCTACATATCATCATCTGCTGCTGCTTATGCTGGCCGGCTGCCAACGGACAATCGGAGGGGGAAGTCACAGTACTCCATCGGTGGATCTCTGATTTCAAATAAGCGCTGTCTGACCTCCCTGAGAAGGAGGGTCGCACGCTTTTTGGTAAGCCTTTTTATCTTAAAGAGGTGATGGGTATCACGGCGTCAACCAGCTGATCAATGTTCCATGCTGCACCTGAAGTCACTTATTTTGGATATCAGCCACTTAAGAACTTTGATTGCACTCATATTGCACTTTTTTTTTTGTTTACTGCATTTAATTTTTTCCTATATGCATTTTTGTCTATTATATATTGCACAGGATTGCACATGTGGACTTAAATTTCAGTACCATTAGCGGTAACTCCGAGCCACACTCGGGATTGCATCTCAGGACCCTGGTACAGCATACTTACCTTGTCCCCAGGTTCCTGTGATGTCCCCCCCGCTGTGTTTGTGGGCCATGTCCTCCGCCCGAAGCTCCACGTTCCTGGCTCCGTTCCCTGCGAGCGTCGCATGGAGGCGGAGCCCGGCGGCAAATTCAAAAAGTACACAAAACATAACACATACAGTACACTGTAATCTTACTGTATCAAAACATTTAACATCCCTTTTGTCCCTAGTGCTTTGTCCAGTCACTGCATGCAGTTTTATATTATATATACTGTTCTTTCTGCCTGGAAACTTGAGATTGTCCATAGCAACCAAAAAGTGTCCCTACATAAAAAGTGGTTTTAGACCAGATAGAAAACAGCGATAGTAAATTAGAACACTTGCAGAATTGAGCGATAGTGAACCATGAGGAATTCCATTTTATTATTATTTTTTTATTTTTTATTTTCTTATAATCATTTATAGTTGCTTATCATATTATGATTTATGATTTTGTGTTTCAAACTTTATCATACCCGGGATATCTACTAGACTCTTGTTTGGACAGATTTAAATCGGAGTTCCACCCAAAAATTGAACTTCCGCTTTAAGTGTTGGTGACCCCCTGACATGCCACATTTGGCATGTAATATTTTGGGGGGGGGGGGGGGGGGCGGGTACCCTGTTTTGACAGGCACCCAGCTCCCACTTCCGGAAGGAAGATCACCTCTCCCCCCTCCCTCCCTGCAATCTTCTGGGACACGTCACAGATCCCAAAAGATTGCCCAGCCATTCACAGCGCACGGTGCCCACAGTTAGAATGCCAGTGCTGCGGAGAGGAGGGGGAGTGGAGCGAGGCTTCGTACGCCTGCATCACTATACCATGGGACAGGTGAGTGTCTAAAAATTAAAAGTCAGCAGCTACACTTGAAAAAAAACCCAGATTTAGTGGGTTTTAAGAGGTGTTTTTCCAGCTGCAAAAACGCTCTAACTCCGATAAAAGCTTAATAACGCTGAAAAACATGGTTACTTGGGGTTCATCAGCGTTTTTGAGCCATAAGCTTTGGTGGGAGTACAGTTTTGCTAAACAAAAGCTAAAATCTAGGGCTGCGTAAATTAACGATTAATTCCTCGATTAATCGTTAATTTTTTTGATCGGTAGGCTGCCTGCCCTGGGGCCGCTTTGGGCCAAGCTGTGGCTGCAGCGCAACGCTCCGCTCCCTCCTCCTCCACTATATGTCATACACAGTCTGCGGGCATCTCCCGCTGTGCGTCTCCGAGCTGAGTGTGAAAACTTTGGCCGCGCTGTTTGAAAAGCCCCGCCCTCCTCCTAGATCAGCTTGTGTGATAGACGCAGTGTTCTGTCTATCACACGAGCTGATCTAGGAGGAGGGCGGGACTTTTCTCACAGCGCTGCCAAAGTTTTCACACTCAGCTCCGAGACACACAGCGGGAGATGCCCACAGACTGTGTAATCCAGGCACAGACTACAGTGAGGCTGCGATTATGGGCACGGTGAGACTGCATTATGGGCACGGTGAGACTACATTATGGGCACGGTGAGACTGCATTATGAGCACGATGAGGCTGCCATTATAGGCACAGCGAGGCTGCGTTTATGGGCACGGTGAGACAGCATTATGGGCATGGTGAGACAACATTATGGGCACGGCGAGGCTGCGATTATAGGCACGGTGAGACAGCATTATGGGCACGGTGAGGCTGCGATTATGGGCACGGTGAGACTGCATTATGGCAATGGTGAGGCTGCAATTATGGGCACTGTAAGGCTGCGGTTATGGGCACGGCGAGGCTGCAATTATAGGCACAGTAAGGCTGAGATTATGGGCATGGTGAGGTTGAGTTTATGACGTGTGATGTCCTAGCCATGCCCCGCTATGTCCGGCTTCGGCCGTTGCCATAACAACGGTGATAATTCAGCTAAAAGGAGTTGGATCTGTATGTGCGTTATAATTAATCAAAATTAGTCGATTAATCGACTAAAAAAAAAACGATTAATCGAACACGAAAATTTTAATCAGTAACAGCCCTACTAAAAACCGCTGAAAAACTCTACTGCAAAAACGCTGCAAAACTCATTCTACAGCTACAGCTTTCTGCAGCTAACACTAGTGGTGTTTTTATAACCTCCAGTGTGCATGAGGCCTTAATCTCCCCCATAGTGTCATCCAACTCACTCTCTGTGAGCCCAGGCTGTCATGGACACACCTCTACAAAAAAGAAAATTACACAAAAGAGGGCGCACCAGCCTAGTGCATTATCCCTTGTAACATCTATTTAATAATCCAACTGAAACATACTCACAAACCATATGATGAACATATCGAAGAAAGTATCAGTTTCAAGGTTGCTCGATCCGCCCAGCATACTCAAAACCAAGGGAGGACATCCTTATAATCTTAGCTGGCTTACGCGTTTCGAGGGAAGAACCCTCTTCTTCCCTCGAAACATGTAAGAAGGCAGCAAGGTGGTCTGTGCTCTGGATCTGCACAATGCAGTGGATATATACAAGGAACTGGCACACATACTAATAGTGCTAAATTTGACCTCTGGTCATTAAAAGTTTAATACTGGATGTTCAGTAAGGGCCCTGTCATACCAGCAACTTTGTAGGAGATGTGTCGCAGCTACAGGTCTCCCTGAGTATGTTATCCAGCAATATGCTACAGATTTGCTGCTGTATGTTTAACAGAACACCTTTGAAGGACGGTGAATACAGTAAAACCTTGGATTGCGAGCATAATTTGTTCCAGAAACATGCTTGTAATCCAAAGCACTTGTATATCAAAGCAAATTTCCCCATAAGAAATAATGGAAACTGAAATGATTCGTTCCACAACCATTTATTCCTAAGTCTTTCAGTTTAAAGTCCATATAAAAAGATTATAGCAATGTGACCAGGTTGTGTAACCATAAAATGTCCATCCACAAATGGAAGCCTCCACAAGGGGATTAGAAGCAAAATCCAGCAGGAGCTACAGAGTATAAAAGAGAAGAGAGGCGCCCCTAAGTGTAGCAATATGTTGCTAAATGTTGTACCTTCATTAAATGTAACCATATTGCTATACTTAGAGGCGCCTCTCTTCTCTTTTATATTCAGTTGTGACATGACGCTACTTGTATATCAAGACATCGCATGTATATCAAGTAAAAATTTATTAAAAAATGTTGCTTGTCTTGCAAAACGCTCTCAAACCAAGTTACTCTCAATCCAAGGTTTTACTGTATTCTTTTTGTCCCTGATGTCCACTAACCGTAGTTTTCTATAGGGTTCTATGAGTCATGTGCCAAATGTCCCGGTGTCAGCAATCAGTGCTACCCTATCAGAGGCTTCTGAGAAGGCAAAGCCAGCACATCTGTAAAAGATGGGCACGATATGCAGTTATAACAGAAGGACTCATTCACACATGAGGACGCATGTGGCACTCCTCTGAAAAGTGATTCATTGGGGATCCCATTTCAGAAGGCGGTTAACAGGTGACTGGGAGGCGATATGTTATTTCTTTGTCACCTATATTAACCCCTAAAAAGCCTGCACCACAACCCCCCGTAATGGGTTGCATTAGGCAGCAATACTGTCTGACGAACATGACATGGGGTGGGGGGATAAGGATGGTAAAAGCGCGGATTAGATCTATAAATCTATTTTAATCACTCTCCAGCCAGCTGTATGATCAAGCCCTAAGGAAGATCTAGTCACCATCCTTCAAAACTTCTTTAAACACTGTCAGTGTACTGAGGACAACTTGTACTAATAATAATATCTTAGGCACACACAGGCTGAATAATATTTTCCTTTGAGTACGGATAGATCAGCACCATGTATACCTGGTAATACAGGTGCTGGTTTAACAGAATGGTACAGAGTTTTTACGGAGGCACCACAATTGGAAAATGCAGCCTTCATCATACATGGCAGCCATCTTGAAAGAATCACCTGGAGCCATAATGAGACTGCCTTACATGAAATGAAATTTGGCCGATTCCTGCTAATGTGGTCAAGCTGTGGGTGTCTCTGTCGTCAAAAATTGATGGCAGAACAGTGACTGCATCAAATCAGATGCAACCCCTGTTAGGCCGGCCATAGACAGAGCAAAATTCGGTCGGTTCAGCAGGAGCCAGAAGAATTTCGATCCATCTATGGGCAGGCTGGTTACACTGAAGTTGATCTATCGATCAACTTCAGTACAATCAGCCTGTTTGGTTTTTCTTGTGCAATCAAGGTACATTATGGCTTTACCTTGCAAGGCTTGCAGGTTGCAAAAAAAAAAAAAAAAACCGCACACAGAGCGGCCGCTTTAAAAATAATCAAATCAAAAAGCTCTTTTAAGATTTTTATGGACTTTATGTTTTGGATTCGGCACGTGTATGATTTTTAAGTATTGTCACATATGTGAATTGTAAAGGAAACTTTTTTATTAAAAAAAATAACAAACATGGTATACTTACCTGCTCTGTGCAGTGATTTTGTACAGAGCAGCCCCGATCCTCCTCTTCTTGGGTCCCCCGGCGACGTTCTGGGCCCCTCCCCCTTGCCGAGTGCTGTGGGGGCACTCATGCGTGCTCGCTTCCGAGCTGGCACATTTGGCATCTTTCAGGGGGGGAACGGGTACCTGCTTTTGACAGGTACCCTCCCCCACTTTTGGGAGACAGCACCGAGGCGCCATCCCTCAGACGTTTAGCCCCCCTCCTCCTTCCTCCACCGCCCGGCCAGTTAGAAAGCGCAGCGAGCTTTGCGCATGTGCAGTAGGGAACCGGCTGTGAAGCCAAAAGGCTTAACTGCTGGTTACCCTTACTACTAATGGCGGCGGCAGCACCTGAGAGCTGATTTGAAGATTGGCTGGGGGGCCGACATTGCGGGAACCCTGGACAAGTAAGTGTCCTAATATTAAAAGTCAGCAGCTACAGTATTTGTAGCTGCTGACTTTAATTTTTTTAGTGGGGGGCGGAACTCCTCTTTAAAATGGAACTTTAGTCATTTTTTCATCTTTCCATCTATTAAATCTTCTGCCCTTGTTATTTTAACTTTGGATAGTAAAACTTTTTTTTTTCTGCCAGTAAATACCTTATACAGCCCACTTCCTGTTTCTTGTCTGGTAAAAAGGCCTAGGTTTATGACATCATGCACAGGTCTCTCTCTCGTAAGAGTTTGCCCGGAAGGCAAGGGGATGAGTCATAAGAGGGCCAATGAGAGCTGCAGAGCCGGAGGTGTGCCTCTGTGAGTCTGTGTAAATCCACAAAGTGAACAGGCAGCAGCTTCAGCTGCCCACAGTTAAAATGGTTGCAGCCAGACTCAGTGGAGGGAGATTTCTGCGGCATATTTAGCAAGTACAGAATCACAGTATATATAAAATAGTATGCAAAGTGGTTGGGGGGAAGCTTCAGAATGGCAAAGATGTTTTTATTACAAATTATGTGAGCAGACTGCAATTCCTTTTTAAGGATCTAGTTATTAATTTTATGCACAATAGTGATGACATTTTCCGTTCATAATTTCTGATTAGTGTTCAATTTATTTATTTGTGGAGTCACATGAAATTTTTGTACTGTTTTTTGAGTATTTATATGGTCATATATAGCGCGGTTACACTCTATATTGTGCAGTAGGGATGGGCTCAGGCATGTTTGGATGGAACCCGCCAGGAAGCAGTCACTGCACACCGCCAATCATAGGCAGTGAGGCATTTCCCGACCAGCAGCTGCACATACACACGCTCAACGTAGCGAGAGTACAATATTTAGTGACAACAAATACACCATAAATTTAATTTGCGAAGTAAGAAGCGCGGCGTGCTTGAGCTGAGACGCACGCCGCGCTTCTTACATCGCATACCGAACGGCGGACTGGCCTCTGCCTCATCCCCCAGCTGCGCTGCTATCTGCTGTTCTTACATATACAAATTTATTGAAAAGGAGCTGTGGATATGCACTTCAGAGTGTAACAGTTTGAGGAATCTACTATTCACCATCCATGATTGAAATGAAGACCGATTAATTTCTGGAAACAGTTGATTGGAGCTGCATGTGGCTTGGAAGGTCCTAGCTAAATGAGGAAGGATCCCTCTATTATAAGCCTGGGGGTCACTTTGTGGCCAAAGATATCTGGTGAGCACATTTATATGTCACTTCAGGTGAAGCACTTTGGTTCCCTCAAGATTTAGGCACACTGCACTTTAGGAGGCACGGTGTTGGAGACATTTAGAAGAATTGAACCACTTTATTGTTTTATTCACATGTATATTTGATATTTGTGCCGGACTGTTTTACACTAAATTTATGGTGTATTTGTTGTCACTAAATATTGTACTCAGGCTACGTTGGGTGATATATATGTTTTTTGCGTCCAATTTTTCACTATATTATGCTTTTATTAGTTTTTACTAATTTTTGGTGCACCATTATAACAATTCCTAAAAAATCTTCTTTGACTTTAATATTGGCGCCGTTTGTCATTTTCTATTTTCATATACACACACTGCCTATGATTGGCAGCGTGCAATGCCGGTGTTCTGTCAAAATATCCATCTGTCAGAAACTCCAACTACTTAACTTCCGGTTTCTTTAAACCATCAGTAATTGGAGATTTTGACGAATTGCTGTTTGGACACAACGCCTGCAACCGAATACAGTTATATTATGAGCGGAGATTGGTACTCCGCACCGATACTAGCCAACAAAATGGCTGCCTCTGAGGTTAGCCGCAGTGCTGTCAAAACAGCTTTATCTTCCTGTACTGGACCGTTATATGATTGCCGTTGTTGTGTCCAAACAGCATTCGTCAAAATCTCCAATTACTGATGGTTTAAATAAACCGGAAGTGACGTGGTTGGAGTTTTTGACAGAACACCAGCTTCCTGCTGGGTTCGATCCGGACACGTCCGAGCCAATTACTATTGTACATAAAATGCACAACTGCACCAGATTCTGATTGCTCCAGTTTTAGTAAATCCCGCCATAGACTGACATAGAGATGCATTTACAGGCTGAAAACAAAATGCCAAACGCCTGTAGGAGCGGGATTTTTTTTTTTTTAAAGCCCTGTATGCAAGAGGCCTGATACAGTAACATGGACAGAAATACACTGCAACCGGGGATCCTGGGGTGTTTTCGCCAAATGCCTGTATTTATGTCTGCGTGCATAAAGCGTAATAGTATATATATACATATATTTCTACTGATACCTTAGAGACGGGTCATTTGTATGTGTGTGTCTATATCTATATACATATAGATATAGATATATATCTATATATATAAAGATAGCTAGTCTCTATATCTTCTTAAAACACTCTGGCCCCACTATTTCATATTCAGTGTCAGTGTAAGCTCTGAATGACAGGCTTTTATCTATGCCTTCCCTCACCAACACACAGCTACAAGGCACAGAGGAGAGGCGGAACCCGAAGTTTCTTTGCTCTGTTTCTAGGGGAAGGGTTATGCGGAACACAGGAAGTGGTTCTGCAGTTGCAGACAGGTGAGTGCTGTGTATTAACACCATGTGTGTTAGGGGAATGATCTGCACCCAGGTACAGGGCAGGGTTCAGGCAGCAGACTATCCTCTGAGTGTTCTGTATTAGTTCTAGAGAAAGAGGGAGGGAGGAGAGTGATCTACAGATGGAGCACTTCTCCAATGTCTGCTGTGTGTGATTGCTGTGGGGTGTTGTGTATGATGTGTTCTCTGCCATCTAATAGGCTCCATTCACAATGATTTATCACCAGCCTAATGCCCGGTACACACGATCCGATTATCGGACGAATGATCGTCTGGTTTTTTTGTTGCATGCTAATCTCACGTCGAATCTGATGAGTTTACTAAAGTCATGAAAATTCCCGTACGACAGCATAAAAATTTGGAAGTGATGTCATGTGTTGTAATGGATTTTTATTGCATTTTCGAACGATAGGTGTACTGATTAAACGAAAATCGTACGATCTGGCATCAGACGAAAAAAATTTCCGAGCATGTCTGATAGAATAATTTTGGATGAACTGTCCTGATCGGCTCTTGAAAGCTCTGTACTAACAATCTGATTATCGTACAATCGATTCGAATGCGGCATTTTTTGTACGATTTTCGGATCGTGTGTACGGGGCTTAAAGCTGGGCAAAGAGTTCATTTTTTTTTTTATCATTCTACTAGCAGTTTGCATGAAAAAAACTGACCAGATTTCCCTATTCATACATTTTACATAGCTCCCAACTGTCCCTGATTTGGAGCAATGTCACTCTGTCCCTCATCCCTCCTCATTTGTCCCTCATTTTGGTCTGATTTATATAGCTGTATATAAAATGCTCTTTTTAGCTATCAAAAAGTGTTTTCCAGCGCTAAACCTTTCATCTGATTCCTAAACTGCTGCATTTGTAAATTCCAAAAGCCAATATAAAGGAATAGTAGTGGCAAAAAAAAAAAGCTCTTGTGGGTTTAACCAATCTTGTTTTTTTGTACAATTCTCCTTTAAGGGGGCGTGTCTTATGCCTGCATACTTTTGCTGACAGGTGTCCCTCGTTCCCATCTCAAAAAGTTGGGAGGTATGTATTTAAAGCGGAGCTCCACCCAAAAGGGGAAGTTCCGCATTAAAGAAGAAATAAACCCTGGTGAGTTGTACTTCCTCATTTTTTCCCCCCTGCAAAGTAAAAGCATAATGGGCTAGTATGGGATATACTAGCCCATTATGTGCTACTTACCTGCAAACAAAGCCCGTGCCATCCCTGCTGGTGGCCATGTCCATCTTCTTCCTTCCGGGGCCGCGGACTCCGGCTTTGTGACTGGCCAGAGTTGCGTCATGGCACTTGCTAGTGAAGAAATGGCATGGAGGGCGGTTTCTTCACGACGTATGCGCCGATGACATCATGCAAGGTAAAAATCTAAACGGTGCACGTTTAGGAGATATTTACAGTACCTATCGGGAAGCCTTATTATAGGCTTCCCTATAGGTACAACTTCCGCATTGGAGGTATACAACCACTTTAAGGACTCGTCCCCTGCTCCTCTTGAACAATTGGCAGTTTTGAGGTGCAGGTACCCACTTCCACTCGGACACCACCTAGGCCAATGTTTCTCAACTTCAGTCCTCGGTACCCCCAACAGGTCATGTTTTCAGGCTTTTCTATTTTTTTGCACAAGTGATTTGATCAGTTTTACTGCCTTAGTAATTGCCACAGCCGTTTCATCTGAGGGAAATCCTGAAAACATGGCCTGTTGGGGGTACTCGAGGACTGGAGTTGAGAAAGATTGGCCTAGGCCAGTGGTTCTCAACCCCTGTCCTCAGGACACACTAACAGGCCAGGTTTTCAGGATTTCCCTCTGATGAAATGGCTGTGGCAATTACTAAGGCAGTAAAACTGATCAAATCACCTTTATGTATTACCTTGGGGGAGATACAGACTAGAATACTGCAATCACTGAGCAGCAAACTGTATCACCTGTGATGTATTTCAGTTATCTTTCAAACCTGATGGTAAGCAAGTTCAACCCGCCTGTACTTGTAGTCCCACCACTGCGCTCCTGGATGAATTCACTGTGATGCCTAGAGCTGCCACTTAAATTGGACAAGTGTGTAAACAGTATTTTATCCTCTATTCTAGCAAACCCAAAATAGTTGAATAAATAATGGCGCTTAAAATATCCGTGCTAAATGAAATAAAGAAATAGAAGTGATTTCAATAAAAAAAAACAGTGGATAAAATTAAATCGCCTGTGTTACAAATGTTCATATCACCTTATAACAAGTGAAAGACACTGATATCAAACGTAATAATTTTTAAACAATAATGCCGTGTACACACGACTGGACTTTTCGTTGGACTCAACCCCGAAGGACTTTTTGACGGAGTTCTGACGGAGTGGACTTGTCTACAACCGATCACACCAAAGTCCGACTGATTTGAACGTGATGACGTACGACGGGACTAGAATAAGGAAGTTCATAGCCAGTAGCCAATAGCTGCCCTTGTGTAATTTTTGGTCCGTCGGACTAGCATACAGACGAAAGGATTTTTCAATAGGATTCGAAACATGTTCTATTTCTAAAGTCCGTCAGATTTTTCGACAGAAAAGGTCCGATGAAGCCCAGACACGATCGAATTGTCCGACGGATTTGTTCCGTCGGACCTTTGCTGTCGAATAAGTCCGGTCGTGTGTACACGGCATAGTAAGTGATATTAATACATTTCTATCACCCTGTGACAAGTGAACACAAAAGCTAAACAAAAAAAAAAGGATTTCTTTTGGTGAACATATACTGTGTATTAAAAAGTCCATTAAACAGCGGGGGAAAAAACAATCCAATTAGGTGATTCCAGTGCACTGTTCTTCTATTCATCCACCACACCTCTGTGCAAGCGATTCCACTCCCCTCAAAGCTCGCACTCACCAGCTTGATTTGCCTCACACTCTCGTGTTTGGCTAAAATCGCCTTAAACCACACAAAAAGGGGTTAAAAATAATCTCTGAACTCTGGCCGTGTAAACCAAGGATCTCTCCACATGTAAATGATAAAAAAAGTGCTCCAATAGTGTGATAACAAAAAGTGCTCCAATAGTGTGATAACGTAAAACCAGTTTAATAAAATATTTTTTAATCTTCCACCATTACACTCACATAAATCAAATTCAAAGCAAGCAAAATACTGTCACAGCAGAGAACTTCCATGCAGTTTTAGAGCGATGTATTGCGGTCGCGGCGGACCCAAGGTGTGCGGTAGCTGATAATCTCACCCACTCCTCAGACCCGAGCTTCCACTTCCTGGTGCAGCGTATCACGTCACAGCGTATCGCATCACACGATGATTGTTGTACAGCCACGCCCCGACATGTTTCGTCACACAGACTTAATCATGGGATTGGCTGTACGGCACGGCAATCAATCCTTTTATTCACTTCATACCAATGGTGGGCGGAAATGAATCCCCTGCGCATGTACACTTCTTATGTCCCCATTCCCGCAATACACCGACATTACATCTTTATACAGCGGGTACATACACACAATATGAAAACAACAATATATAAAAAATCGTTAACATTATTATAGATACCCCCCGGCTGTTATGTCAAACCAGCATATCTGAAAACCCGCCATATATTCTATATCGGTACTCATTTCCTAATCTTCACTGAATGTGACATAACCTGCTCAAGTGGAGTGATCTGAAATAAACTAAAATGAATGGTTGAAAACATACATAATAAAAACACTTCTAATTAGCATCCTATCTTTACATACAATTGCTAGGGGCAGATGAGTCAGGGTCATATTGCTTAGTTTCCACTGGTCGGCCCCCCATATAATCCATCTACCTCCACCCCTCATCCTGACTAGATCTTCTAAAAAAATATAGTATATTACTAAAAATGGTATATAAACATGCAAGCCTGGTAACAGCAAACTGTGAGTATGTGATACACACATATATATATATATACACTCAAAGCCTATTACAGTAAACTAGAGCAGATCCATAACCTGACGAATCGATGAAATTGAATGAAAAATTATTAATAAAACAGTTAGTGCCGGTTCACACAGGGGCGACTTGTCAGGCGACCTAGCCGCCTGACAAGTCGCCTCCCGTTCTGTACAATGGAACCGTTCTAATAGGAGCGACGCAAAGGTTCCTGTACTACTTTGGGGGCGACTTGCATAGACTTCTATACAGAAGTTGTTTTGCAAGTCGCCGTGGAAGTCGTGTGCAGGTCGCCTTGGTGAGGCGACCTGCAAGTCGTGCCGCCCCTGTGTGAACCGGGGCTTAAGGTATACTTCAAAATTCAACCCTCTGGGAAAGAGACACCACTTCCAGGTGCAGGTAACGAGTAATCCAGCACTACAGATGGTCTCTCACCAGACACTCCCCTGCTGTCAGCTCAAGCAGATGTCACTCCTCTTCTGAATCCAGAGAGGACCCTGCTGCTGCAACCAATAGGAGCTGTCCATGTGACACGGGCATTGATGTGGACATCAGAAGAAGAATCCCCTTAGATGTAAACAGGAGAGAAAAGAAGGCTCAGGACTGCAGCTTCAGGTGACCCCAAGATTTAGGTAGTCCTTTTTTAAATGCAGGAATCAGTTTGAGGGTGGGTTATCCTCTAGATTGGTCTGCCCACAGCTCAGAGCAAAGCTCTGGAGAGATATTACACCTTACACCCTATCCCCTACACATTTAACCCTTACGGTGTGACCGCATGTTTGGGAGCGGGGCGTAAGGCACTGCAAGGGTGGTAGTTTTTTAAATTCCCAGAGTTGGGCTTTAAGGACGTTCTTACTGATCAAATAGGTAGGCTGCCATTGCTGACGTTTCCTTCTGAAATCACTGGACATCACTGGTAATCACTGGATTACCATGACATCACTGGATGTCATGGTAATCCAGTGGCTTCAATAGTTTGAGACTCTGATCTGAAACAAGCATTGCAGATCTGGAGTTGCAACATTTTTTCAGCTTCTCTGGCTGCATGCTTTTCTCAGGTCAGTGATTCAGATAGTACTAAAGCAAATATAGTCAGCCAGTTTCCTTGCTGTATTCCTTGCTTGCTGATGTATGCTGTTTTTTCCAAAATATATCCTTTCGCAAGTACAAGGAGCAAAGTATCGTAACTCATAACAACTGGATTTTACTCTCCTGAAAGCTGACCAATACAAGATGGTTTGGTGTCCATGATGCTGCACTTTGCTGCTTGCACTATTTTAACCACTTCAGCCCCGCAGATTTGGCTGCTGAATGACCAGGCCATTTGTTGTGATTCGGCACTGCGTCCCTTTAACTGACACTTGCGCAAAAGTTATAGCGTCTACAAAGTAGGGGATAGATTTATAGCATTTTTATTATTTTTTTTTTTTATTATTTACTAGTAATGGCCGCGATCTGCGATTTTTATCGGGACGGACATGGCAGACACATTGGACACTTTTGACACATTTTTGGGACCATTGGCATGTATACAGCGATCAGTGCTATAAAAATGCACTGATTACTGTAAAAATGTCACTGGCATGGAAGGGGTTAACACTAGGGGGCGATCAAGGGGTTAACTGTGTTCCCTGTGTGTGTTTCTAACTGAGGGGGAGGGGACAGGCCTAGGGGAAATGACGGATCGTGATTCCTAGCTATTAGGAACTCACGATCTGTCGCTCCTTACAGAACAGAACAGTGATTTGTGTGTTTACACACACACACGTCCCTGTTCTGCCTCACGTGCCCACAATGGCTCGTGGCTGGTGGTCATCGCAACCGTCGGCCACGAGCATTGGCACCCCCGCAGTGCAGCGGGTGCTATACCGCTTAAAGGAGCCGACGTACAGCTACGGCGGCTTGCGGGATTGTGCAGACCTGCCGCAGTATAATGACGGCGGCTGGTTGGCAAGAGGTTAATTAAAGAATTACAAAAATGTGTTTTTGATGTACACAGCATAATAGGACAACGGGCAACAGAAACATGAGTTTTGTACATATTGAAAATAATTTGGTTGAACTTAGGCCGAGGGCCTTACACAAATGATGGTCATGAAAAAATGGGGATAGAGATGAGAAGTGGGACAATCAGAAGTAAAGGGGGTGGAGGGTCTACACTGTCTCCAGAACAAGACAATGTTCTGAGGATCCCATAAATTCTGGGAAATATTCGGTCTAGTTCACTGTGCAAAATTAAGGTCTTTTATCTGTGTGTCCACTTAAAAGGTTCACTTTAACATTGGAAGAAAGAAACATCCTTCCTTAATTTTTATAGTAAAAGGTTAGAAAATGTATGAAAATTTGTGCTTAAAGCAGCTCTTCACCCTTCTTCAGAAAACGTCACCCCTCCTCCAGTCCTCTACATATATAGGTAGGTTTACATGACGTGCTCTGTGCTTCCTTTGCCTTCTGGGATATATAACAAGCATAACAGGCATTGACGTTCAGGTAACGAGGAGGGGGAGGGCCTACCGGCGCATCATCGGGAGGCATGGCGACCGAACCCGGAACAGCCGGCAGCCTGTCAATGATATTGAATCAAATATGGCAATGCGGGACCGAGCCATGTGGGTGAGTATCTGAAATAGGGCTGAAACAACGAATCGATTAATCGACAACTAATCGATTATGAAATTAATCGATTACTATTTTCATAATCGATTAATCGGCCAAGAACATAATGGGGTTAAAAAAAAACTAAAATGAGCCCTTTACGGTACAAAAAGAGCAAATAATCTCTACTGTAAATAAATTAAATAAATAAATTTAGTTAGTCTACCTGACCATGGTTTGGTTTCAACAGAACCCCTCATTTTCCACTTCTTGATTAGAGTTTGAACACTGCTGATTGGCATTCTCAATTTCTTGGATATCTTTTTATATCCCTTTCCTGTTTTATACAGTTCAACTACCTTTTCCCGCAGATCCTTTGACAATTCGATTTGACCCCACTAACAATTAGAAAATCGAACGAACGTTCTTAAAATGACATTTTTTGTCATTTGTCAGGGAAGACATTGTTTTTTTTTTTAAATAAAAAATAGATCTCTGAGTCTGATGATATTTACCAGATTCACCCTTTTAATAGTATATACAGTATATCTCTCCTCTAATAGTATATACAGTATATCTCTCCTCTAATAGTATATACAGTATATCTCTCCTCTAATAGTATATACAGTATATCTCTCCTCTAATAGTATATACAGTATATCTCTCCTCTAATAGTATATACAGTATATCTCTCCTCTAATAGTATGTACAGAATATCTCTTCTGTCTGTTATTCTCAGAGTGGATTAGATATTTTGCTCCCTAACCATATAGTTGGTTATTTATATTTACCACTGCATAGAGATATTTAAGAATAAATTGCCTTTTTTTAAAACTTTACATTATACACCACACTTTTTTTAAGGTTATTACCCGATTAATCGATTAATCGAAACAATAATCGGCCAACTAATCGATTATGACAATAATCGTTAGTTGCAGCCCTAATCTGAAATGTTCTAGACACACCACCAGGTAAGCAGTGGTTGTTAAAAAAAAAATATATATAATGGGTTATAATTTGGGAGGGGGAAGTGAAAATCTGCTCTAATGTTTATTGAGCCTTCAACTAGAAGAACTTGAGTGGCACGACCTTGTCTTGCATAGTAATTGACTTCATTTTTTTTGTTTTTTTGAAGAAATGGCAAACTCGTCCACAGAAATGGATCCTGATCTGGCCCGGCAGCTGTTCTTTGAAGGGGCCACACTTGTGATTTTGGGTGTTCCAGAAGGCACAGAATTTGGTATAGACTTAAACAGCTGGGAAGCTGGCCCTCGTTTCCGAGGGGTGAAGATGGTGCCCCCTGGACTTCACTTTATCCACTATAGTGTGAAGAGGCTGAGGGGAGCTGCTGGGGAAACTGGGCCACGCTCTGGCATTTTCTTCTTTCTGGAGCAGAGAGCCATCCACCTCCTGCAATTCAATGCTCAAAGAGAGGAGATGGATGCTACCTCCCAAGAGGAGGCTGAAAATCTACGGGAACAGCTTCCTTCCTTGGACCCATTCCTGGGGCCGTACCCTTATGACAGCCTGCGTCATTGGGTATCCTTAACCAGTCACATTACTAAAGAGGCCATGCTAAAGTATCAGCCTGCCTGTGGAACAATATGCTCTTTCCCAGAGGTCCTTCCTACTGAGAAGATGACCCACACAGAGGATCGTGCTAAACACAACTTGCCCAGGTAAATATGAAAACATGGGAGGTTATGGAGCTTGACCTAGCTGGGTCTATGGTCTGTTTTTTCATGCTCACTTAATCAGAATTGCTGTCTGAATACTGTTGGATATAGACTACTTGATCTTCACCTCTTTGGTCCAGCATTCAGGGGGGGCGGATCATTGTGATATTGACTTAAAGCGGAAGTAAACCCATCCATAAAACTGGCACATTTCTGGCACATGCCGGAAATGTAACACTCCCATTGGTTGTGCTCCCAACCAAACTGTCAAACCATCCAATGGCTGGTGTCATAACTGATCACATGTGCAGCATCATGGCAGTTGTAGATTAAACAGAGGCCAAGATGGCAGCTTCCTTGGCCAAAAAATGATATGTGGGTTTACTTACACTTTAATTTCTCATTATCTGTAGTAAGAGCTGTTTGTTATGTCTACCTATTGAGAATATGTTTTTTCTCTTGATAATCTGTACAAGGATTAAAGGTTAGGTTTAAATGTATTAAAAGTGTAAGCCTTACTATTTACACCACAAAATTGCCTGCTCATACCAACTCTGTGGTCTGCCACCATCCTGACCTACCTCTTGTAGACTGCTACCTTTGTTTGCTCCCAATGGCTAAAATCGATGGGTGAGTGAAAAAAGGTAGATATGTAAGGGGAAATCCCTAGAAAACAGTAAAAACTAAACAAGGGTTCTAATTTCCCACTGTATTGAAAACTGAAAAAAAATTAGCTCAAGTTTTGGCTGGACTTACATTTTTAAGTGCACATGTTGCTTTGCCTTGCATTCAGTTACTTTATTTTATATGTGTTTAGTTAAAATCAATAAACCTTTTGCTGCTGCTGAATAAAGTATTATATCGGGGGGCAGAGCCAACATTGAAACAGATTCTCAGCTGCTAAAAGCACTTTGGCATTTTCTCCTGGTTGCTGGCTATGTAGTAGAAGTAATTCAAGTGGCTTCATAGCACTTGCTGCAAAAGGTGCTGATCTCACCTGTGATGAATGAACCTGGAAGCACTCAGATTTGAACACTTCACGGTTCAAATTTGTCAATTTCGCGCCCCTCTGACCGGGAAAGAGCACAGTCTGTGACATTAGGGCCTGCTTAAAGAGAACCTGTCACCTGCACTTTGCTATCACATAAGAGTGTATCAGCCTTATTATGCCCCCCCCCCCTCATTTTTTGTACCATCAAAACTCCAGTATTGGGACCCATCCCAACTTTTTGGGATTGGCACCCTGGTGGTCTGTATCTGCTTTTTGGACACGTGAGATGCCATGTGCGATGGCCTTGCAATAATGGGATAATTGTTTCTGTTTGTTAGTTTAGAATGTTTACATATGACCTTGTTGCCACTCTGATTGTGCTTTTTGACCATCGATCTGCTGTACAGTATACTGTAGTTAGAGATGCACTGATATATTAGCTACTGGAAATTATCAGCTGAAAATAGGGTTATCAGTGTTTTGACGATAGAAAAAAAAAAAAAGGTGCCGATAATGGCATGCTGCCTTCCATGCAAAATTACGTCCCCGTTGACTTCTGTGCAAAATTGCGTCCCCGTTGACTTCTGTGCAAAATTGCGTCCCCGTTGACTTCTGTGCAAAATTGCGTCCCCGTTGACTTCTGTGCAAAATTGCGTCCTCGTTGACTTCTGTGCAAAATTACGCCCCCGTTGACCTCTGTTCAAAATTGCGTCCCTGTTGACTTCTGTGCAAAATTGCGTCCCCGTTGACTTCCGTGAAAAATTGTGTCCCCGTTGACTTCAGTGCAAAATTGCGTCCCGTTGACTTCAATGCAAAAACGCCCAACCACATTAATTAAATTAGAATATTTATTTATTTTTAAAAACTGTCGGTTTCGGTTGTGCACCCACGTGCATACATGTCGAAAACGACAATTGTATCACTACACGCATTTAAGTGCAAGGAATAATTCTAGGGCCATCTTTCAGTGTTAGTGTTAAAGTATGACTTATGGACAAATCTGGGTACTGTAGTTTTGTGCCATTTTCATGGGTGCATGTCATTTTCAGATTTGGCATATTCTGGTATCTATTTACTTGATGCAAGCTCATCTTTTTTACAAAAAATTGGGTATTATTTTGTGTTTGTGTGCACTAAACTTAATTTCAGTGTATTTTTTTCTGAAAATTTAAATTTAGTAAACCAAAAAGTGGTGCAATTTTATTGTGTGATATTATAAAATGGGGGGGGATTCTTTTTCTATAACCACTGTATGGCCTCCTTTTGCAACAGCATCGACCTGAAAGGATGTTTCATGGTTTGTTGTTTGAGCATTTTGCAGATGTGTATACAGTGAGGGGAAAAAAGTATTTGATCCCCTGCTGATTTTGTACGTTAGCCCACTGACCAAGAAATAATCAGTCTATAATTTTAATGATAGGTTTATTTTAACAGTGAGAGATAGAATAACAACAAAAAATCCAGAAAAAACGCATTTTTAAAAAGTTAAAAAATGTGCATTTTAATTAGTGGAATAAGGTATTTGACCCCTTCGCAAAACATGACTTAGTACTTGGTGGAGAAACCCTTGTTGGCAATCACAGAGGTCAGACGTTTCTTGTAGTTGGCCACCAGGTTTTCACAATTCTCAGGAGGGATTTTGTTCCACTCCTCTTTGCAGCTCCTCTCCAAGTCATTAAGGTTTTGAGGCGGACGTTTGGTAACTCGAACCTTCAGCTCCCTCCAAGTATTTTCTATGGGATTAAGGTCTGGAGACTGGCTAGGCCACTCCAGGATCTTAATGTGCTTTTTCTTGAGCCACTCCTTTGTTGCCTTGGTGGTATGTTTTGGGTCATTGTCATGCTGGAATACCCATCCACGACCAATTTTCAATGCCCATTGTCCCTTTGATGTGGTGAAGTTGTCCTGTCCCCTTAGCAGAAAAACACCCCCAAAGCATAATGTTTCCACCTCCATGTTTTTGGGTGGGGATGATGTTCTTGGGGCCATAGGCAGCATTCCTCCTCCTCCAAACACGGCGAGTTGAGTTGATGCCGAAGAGCTTGATTTTGGTCTCATCTGACCACAACACTTTCACCCAGATCTCCTCTGCATCATTCAGATGTTCATTAGCAAACTTCAGACAGTCCTGTACATGTTCTTTCTTGAGCAGGGGGACTTGTGGGCACTGCAGAATTTCAGTCATTCACGGCGTAATGTGTTACCAATTATTTTCTTGGTGACTATGGTCCCAGCTACCTTGAGATCATTGACAAGATTCTCCTGTGTAGTTCTGGGCTGATTCCTCACCGTTCCCATGATCATTGAAACTCCACGAGGTGAGATCTTGCATGGAGCCCCAGACCGAGGGAGATTGACAGGCATTTTGTGTTTCTTCCATTTGCGAATAATCGCACCAATTATTGTCACCCTCACACCAAGCTGCTTGGCGATGGTCTTGTAGCCCATTCTGGCCTTAGGTCTTCAATCTTGTCCCTGACATCCTTGGACAGCTCTTTGGTCTTGGCCATGGTGGAGAGATTGGAATCTGATTGCTTCTTTGGACAGTTGTATTTTATACAGGTAACAACTATTAGGAGCACTCCCTTTAGGAGCACTCTCTTAATCTCAGCTTGTTACCTCTATAGAAGACACCTGGGAACAGAAATCTTGCTGATTGATGGGGATCAAATACTTATTTCACTCATTAAAATGCAAATCAATTTAAAACTTTTTTGAAATGTGTTTTTATGGATATTTTTGTTGTTATTCTGTCTCTCACTGTTAAAATAAACCTCCCATTAAAATTATAGACTTTTTTTCCCTCACTGTATAGGATCATGTGATATATACTTGCACTGATACATTTGCTCAATGTTTAGATATGACAAGATGTGTCAGAACTATAAGGAGGGCATGTCAAGACTTCCACAGATGAAACAAAAAGAAGGAACACAGATCCGCTTTAGCACTCTTCCAGAGAAAATGTACCCAGCGAATGCTACTCCGGCTGAAGTCACACAGCACAGCATTGACCTGTCCTACGCTCTAGGTCAGCTGATGGATGAACACTACCCAGAAAAGCCTTTGGATATACTAGGTCAGTGAAAATGTTTTATGTGTGTATGCAGAGTTTGCCCTTTACACCTTTGCCCATTAGGTGTGCTGTTCGTGTCTCTTTTATTCACAGACTTGCATACATTCACCTGTTTAATTGCTGGCAAACCTGTTAAATCTAGTGGCCTTCCATGCAGCCCCCAGCTCAAGGGAATGCTCTTTAATAGATTGAAAAAGTCCATCAAATAAAAATAAAAAATAAATACTTGCATCCACTGAAACCTAAACCTACAGTGAACCCAGAGAAAGGCAAAAAAAAAACATATAAAGCATGGTCTGGTTTACTCTAACCGGGAAAATGACTATGATTGCTATGATTAATCACCATTAACAGTGCGAAACGCGTCAGTACCATCTGGACCTGTGTCTCTGATTGATGTATGGATCAAGCTTTATTTATTAAAGGCATTATTTTGAAGTGCAGCCGTCCTTTTTTCCATTTTTCTGCCATTTGACTTTGCTGAGCCGGCACCCTTCATCTCCTATATACTAGGACGGTGTGAACACAAGCGATGGAACCTGGAGCGGTAATTATCTTGATTTGGCAATAAAATTACTCTTGGAATCAATATTCTTTAATAGCCCTTATAAATAGTAAGACGTTTGGCCCCTTTCACACAGACCGCAAAGGGGTGGTAAAACTTACAATGGCAGCCAAAGGGGATGATACACATGCACTATGCAACGCAGTGATGCTTTGTGGCTGGGGCAAATTTAACTCCATTTGTCGAGTTTGACAAGTGACACCACCTGTCAAACTCACTCATTGAGGTCAATGGGTCTGCGCCACAACTGCGATCCAAAGACTTGGTGCATGGTAATTCAATACAAAATCCCCCTTGGGTTCGAAAAAAAAGAACAGCCTAAAAAAAGACACATTCAGGAGGTGGTCTCCTAAGGCCCCGTTCACACTTGGCAACTTGGAATCGCAGTTCTGTCCGCGATTCCCAATCACGTGGCAGTCTGTGTAAAGTTTGGGTGTTATTCATTTTAAAAGGCACTTCAAACGTGGTGCGATTTTGCCATGATTGCAGCAAAACGCGACTTTAAAAAAATTGCGTCAAGCTTGTCGCCCAACAAGGAGCAGGAGCTTCTTTTGGGTGACAAACCGGCATCGGGCAACCCATTGAAGTGAATAGGCTGTCCTATGCGTGATGCATGGAATCATGTAAAAATCACCCACACATAATTGCGAGCTCCCCCTACGCAAAGTGTGAATGGGGCCTCTATGACTGGTAGCCGCTGCTCTTGACACCCTCTGAAAAACAGTGCATCGTAGATTTCTTCACAGAGGGCTCATGTGAAAGGGGCACATATTATATTTATTTATTTTGGCAGTTTCTGTGGAAGGTCACATTTTCACAGCTCTTGCAGCAAATATATGAGCTTTTGCCCCTCTTTCTGATTTTCATGGCTTTTCCTTCTTTGAAGCCCCGCTGATCAGTTTCAGCATTGCTATTTACTCTTTAAGCCCAGTGAAATCAGTCCTTAGAAATCCAGTACTCTGAAGCAGCATGGCTAATCAGTGTTGGGGTGAGTTTGCGCCTAAACTTCAAAGGCAGAAAACCTTCTGTATTGGTAATACAGCATAAAGTCTAGCGATGCGTATCAACCAGTGTGATTTCTGCTCTCACACGTCTACAACCATATGAGCAATTAAAGGTGATTGCTGACTGGTTGCTATGGTTTACTGCACCTTGCATATCACCTCATTACAGCTTAAGATTCAAAAGACAGAAATAATTGCAGCTCTGTTTGTGTTATATATTATTATATGGCTAGTAGTAGTTTGTCACATTTAGCTGGACTTGTTCTGTAATTCTAGAGAAGATTCAAAGCTTCTGCAATGTTGAATGTCCTCAATATTACAGAACAAGTCCTGTTAAATGTGACCGACTACTAATAACTGTACCATGATCTTGATCAGGGGTTTTAAATAGGGATGCACCGATGTATCCGCCGCCGAAAGTTATCAGCTGAAAATAGGGTTATCAGCATTTTGGCAATAGAAAAAAAGGTGCCGATAATGGCTGCCAAAAAAACGTGTACGACTTTACCGATGCATTTTTCATAGGTCATGTGAGTCATAAACCACATCAAAGACGCAACACAGGTGCATTTTTGATGCATTTTTGCCGGGTTTTCAATGCATTTCAATGGGGAGGTGCGTTTTTTTTTTTTTTTTTTTTTTTTTTTTTTTTCTTTTTCTTAACTGACCAAATATGCACCAAAAATGCAGAAAGCAGGATCTTAAAGTGGAGTTCCACCCATTTAAAAGTCAGCAGCTACAACAAGTGTAGCTGTTGACTTTTAATAATCAGACGCTCACCTGTCCCACGGTCCAGCGATGTGGGTGTATGAAGCCTCGCTCCAGTCCCCCTCCTCTCCACAGCACCGGCATTCTAACTGTGGGCACTACAAATGCGTGAGCTGGGCGCGCACTGCAAATGCGTGAGCTGGGCGCGCACTGCGAATGCGTGAGCCGCGCTGCACACTGTGAATGGCTGGGCAATCTTCTGGGACCAGTGACGTGTCCCAGAAGATTGCAGGGAGGGAGGGGGCAGAGGTGATCTTCTTTCCGGCGCCAAGGGAGGAAGTGGGAGCTGGGTGCCTCTCTAGAAACAGGGTACCCGCTCCCACCCCCCCCCCCCCAAAAAAAAATGACATGCCAAATGTGGCATGTCAGGGGATCACCAGCACTTAAAGCTGAAGTTCCATTTTTTGGGTGGAACTCCGCTTTAAGGCTAGGTTCACATCTGTGCCGGTGGTGCAGTTGCAGGAATTTCAAAAATACCGGCAGCTGCAACCACCCACAAAGAGAAATGCGGAGCCTGTGGGTGGATGCCAATTATCCTAATGGCATGCTGCCCGCACTGGAAATTGAATCTCAGTTCCCGTGCGGACTGTGATTTTAAAAATAGTGCAAGGACTTATTTCCTGCTTGTTGCAGGGCAAGACCGCCTGGGCGGCCGCACAGGTTTGAAACCTGGCCTTCAAACTGCAGCGGAAGCGCAAGGGACCAGTGTGAAGACATACATAGAATTTAAAGGGATGCATTTCTCTTGAGCTTTTCTTGCGTTTTTTTTTTTTTTTTAACGCAAAAGCGCTTCAAAAACTGCTCAGTGTGAAAGTGGCCTATCACCCGAAAAGGTGCTGATAATGGCCGAAAATGAATTCATAGTCATTTAAATTCATAATATTAAAAAATGAAAATATAATACAATTATAAATAAAAAGTGTTTGTGTATGTGTAATAAGTGTGTGTGTATATGTGTATATATATATGTATGTATATATAATATATATACATTTTTAGAACTGCCCATTTCGGTTTTTGGAATTTTCATTTTGGTGGACCACTAGTATCAAACTCCATTTTATCGCAGGCCACATTAGCATGTTGTATCTGTTAGACTAGATGTCCAGAGCACTCCACTCCCCCTTACATCAGATTTCAAGACCCTCGCCACCATCAGAAGTTGAGAGTCCCCCACTATTCCTTACTTTGTGCTGCTGCCGGAAATCAGCCGGGAGTGGAGCTGGGAAGCAGAAAGTGCAGGGTTTGGAGGAGGGCCAGGGAAGGCCTGGAGTCAGCTGCCGGAGTCTGGTGAATGCTGAGACCAGGGGAGGCAGAGACAAGGGGGTGCTGATGCTACACAGAGGAGCACAGGATCTGGTGGAGGACTTCTGCGGTTGACTGCTGAGACGTGGTGGAGGCAGAGAGAAGGGGGTGCTGCAGGAGTGGTGCGGGGGCCACATAAAAAGGCCTGGCGGGCCGGATTCGGCCCACGGGCCTTGTGTTTGACAAAGGATATAAATAAATGAGAACTTCCACAAACGCATAGTATTTCATTAATCACTTGCCGACCAGCCGCCGCAGTTGTACTGCGGCAGAATGGCACGGCTGGGCGAAACGACGTTACATAACATCGCTCCGCCCTGTGGCCTCTAGGGGCGCGCCCCCGGACCCAATGCGAGTGCGCGGCGGTCATGATCACAACCGGGTTTCCTTGATCGCCGCTGACACACGGAGAACCGGGATCTGTGTGTAAACACACAGTTTCTGGTTCTCTGAGGGGAGAAGAGACAAATCGTCTGTTCATACAGAATATGAACAGCGATCTGTCATCTCCCCTACACAGCCCCCCCTTCAGTTAGAACACAGAGAGGGAACACAATTAACCCCTTGATCGCCCCCTAGTGTTAACCCCTTCCCTGCCAGTGACATTTTTACATTAATCCAATGCATTTTTATAGCACTGATCACTGTGTTAATGCCAATGGTCCCAAAAATGTGTCAAAATTGTCAGATGTGTCCGCCTTAATGTCGCAGTCCCGATAAAAATCGCAGATCGCCACCATTACTGAAAAAAAAAAATAATAATAATAAAAATGCCACAAAACTATTCCCTATTTTGTAGACGCTATAACTTTTGTGCAAATCAATAAATATACGCTTATTGCGATTTTGGTAAAAAAAAAAAAAAAAAAATATATGTAGAAGAATACATATTGGCCTAAACTGAGGAAAAAAATAGCTTTTTTATATATTTTTGGGGGATATTTATTATAGCAAAAAGTAAAAAATATTGTGTTTTTTTTTTTTTTCAAAATTGTCGCTCTTTTCTTGTTTTATAGTGCAAAAAATAAAAACCACAGAGGTGATCAAATACCACCAAAAGAAAGCTCTAATTGTGGGGAAAAAAAGGACGTCAGTTTTGTTTGGGTGCAATGTCGCAAGACCGCGCAATTGTCAGTTAAAGCGACGCAGTGCCGAATCGCAAAAAGTGCTCTGGTCAGGAAGGGGGTAAAATCTTCTTCTGGGGCTGAAGCGGTTAAATGTTTTTTTTGTTTTTTACGCAAGTAATGCAAGTTCCTAAATTTGACTTGGTATCAGCCTCTTGCATTCCCCTGTACAGCAATACTCAGACACAGAGAGAGGGGAATCCTAGGGGCCAGTCAGGTGTGCTGCATACAGTTGTGTGTACAATGAACATTGTGAGAACAGAGGGATGACCTCATCAGTTGGCCGTTGCTCTGTCAGAGTCAGTAGGCCGGACAAGTGGTATCATCCACCTTACTGTGCTGTGTAAACCTTAGGACTGGATGAACAGAAAAAAAACACCTTTTGGTAAGACCGCCTATACTGTATATTTAATTTGTGTATTTACAAATGAAGTTTAGCTTTAAATAACGTCATAAAAGTGCAGTTGAAGACATAAAGCTTCCTGTACTCTTTCCTCTCCAGAACTCTGCAATAATCTTCCCTTTTTTTTTCTTAAATATAAATATAATGTTCTGTTTTTATTTTTTCCTCAGCTGAACTGCAGTTTGCTTTTGTGTGTTTCCTCCTGGGGAATGTATATGAGGGGTTCGAGCAATGGAAGAGTTTGCTGAACCTTCTGTGTCGAGCAGAGACCTACGCTCTACAGCACCCAGACCTGTACAGTGAGCTCATCTCTATCCTGTATCACCAGTTGGCCCAGGTGCCCACAGACTTCTTCATAGACATTGTGTCCCAGAACAACTTCCTGACCAGCACTTTGCAGGTAAATGTGAACTTTATTATGGCATACCTGTAGGTGAAAGGCTGTCATTGCTGAAAACCTTCTGAAATGCCAAATCCTTGGCTGCCTCGGTACTGGCTTAGATTAAGCTTGCAATGCCAATTCCAAGCCTTTTTCTGACACTTTTGTTTACATGTAAAAATCAGTATTTTTTTTGCTAGAAAATTAGTTAGACCATTATATATATTTTTTTTTTAAGGTGGAGGGCCTAGAAAATGGTGGGTTTTGCAACATTTTATGCCACACAGTATTTGAGCAGTATTTTTTCAAATTATAAAATATTACGTGGAGTAAATAGATACCAAACGTGCCACGCTTTAAAATTGTACACGCCTGTGCAACAACGGCAACATATATTTTACTATCCATAGGCGACACTTTAAAAGCCTTTACAGGTTACCACTTTACATTTACACAGGAGGTGTTGTGTTAGAATTATTGCCCATGATCTGATGCTTGTGGTGTTACCTCACATGTGTGGATTGATTACTGTTTGCGTGCGTGCAGGATTGACTTTTGCCTTTATGCACAAGCATGGTGGGACGGGGGCACTTTTACTTTTTTTTTTTTTAATATTATTTATTTTTATTTTTTACACAGTCGCTTTAATTATATTTTTTTATCACTTATTGTTTTCAGAAGGAATGTAAACATCTCTTGTGACAGTAAAAGGGATGTGACAGGTACTCTTTATGGAGAGATCTGGGGTCTATAGGACCCCAAATCCCTCCTCTGCTTAAAGTAGAAGTCCAGCCTGGACTAGTTTTGGCTGGGCTTCTCCTCCTATGGGTCACAGAAGCGCACTTCGTTTTGCACTCCTGTGACCCGTTTTAGGCAGAGGGTGTTCTGAAATCCGCTCTCTACTGACGTCACACAGATTAGTCCAAGCACTGCGTCATCCCAACTCTGGGAGTCTGGATCCACCAGGTGACTGGACTGATAGCCGTCTAAGCCTCTCAGCGAGCCATTGAGGCGGCCGCTCCCCGCCCCTCCACAGCTCAGCGCTCCAGTGAGCATGGAGGAGCAGAGCAGGAGAGCTGCTGATTGACAGTCAGCAGCTCTCTGCTCAGGGAGCTGAGAGAACCGAGCCATCGGCAATGTTCGATGGCTCGGTTCTCAGTGTAGAGGCGCCGGGGGGCAGATGCTGCATCAGACCGATACTGCATCCACCCAGGTAAGTATGAATCTGCAGTAACCCCGATTCCCATACTACTTTTTTAAGAGCATTTTATCATACCAAGATTGGTATGCTGGTATGCTCAAATGCTTTTGATTTTAAAAAATAGCGCTGTTTACATCTGGGCAAGCGATGTGATGTCACTGCTTCCGGGTTACTATATCTTAGAGGCCAACAAAGCCTTTGCTGGGTTCTGTGGTCAGACGACGGAAGTACCAGCTGGTCTATCAGGACTCCTGGTGGGGCAGAAGATATCAGTACAGCCGCAGGGGGATGTCCCCTTCTGCTGCGTGTAAAAGCAATCCAGCGGCTAATTAGCCGCTAGGATTGCTTTTACTTGAGAGCCGACTGCCGGATCGAAAAAATGGTACCGGGATGATGCCTGGCATCATCCCGGTATAACCACTTCAAGTCTAGCTTCGTAAGGGTACATTGCTGGGCAGCAAATGGTTAAAGAGACACTGGGGGAGATTTACTAAAACTAGAGCAGCATCTGGTGCAGCTCTACATAGAAACCAATCAGCTTCCAGGTTTTATTGTCAAAGCTAAAATGAACAAGCTGAAGTTAGAAGCTGATTGGCTACCATGCACAGCTGCACCAGATTCTGAGTGCACCAGTTTTAGTAAATCTCCCCCACTATCACCTTGTCCTTTTTATGGAGCATGGTAGTGGCTTTGTAAAGGCCCCTTTCTGCTTCTTCTATTGCAATCGGCAACAATACCAATACTCAGTACTTCTGTACTAACTTAATACCCAGTATGACAATTTGTCATGTGTTAACAAGTATTCCATAAGTTCCCTTGAAAATGAAAGAGTGTCAATATAGCCCAGCATGATCAAAACCGCACCTGACCCTTTTTCAGGAACTGTGTCAAATTGAATTGAAAAAAAAAAATCACCAGATTTTGATTCATAAGCAACTGAATTTAAATAGAAAGCTCAACTTTATCTTCTTTATAAGTGAAGCTTTAAATTTTACTTATCCTCCCATTCCAACGCACTGTCCGAGAGTCCTACAAAGCGCGTTCTCCGATTAGCTCATCCACCTGTCTCTTCACCTCGGCCAACCAGAGAACATCTTGACTGCATTGATAAAAAATACAAGGCTGTTCTTGAATGGTTGTCATGCCTTAAGACCAAATCTGTTTGTTTCCAGACACAGAAGAGAAGTGCCAGGAAGACAGCATTGCTTACTTTATGTAGCACAAACTTCTGCAGTTTGTCACAGCCTCCACAGAGGCTGGACTGTTCTGTAGCAGTAAGCATTCATTTAAACCCAGTAAAATATTTTAAAGTGATGGGAAAGGTGGAATTCTGGTTTAAAGGATAAATTCACTTTTACAAAAAAAATAATAAATGCACATTTTTTTTGCAGGTTAAAATATGTGCATTTATTTTATTTTTGTTTGTTAGGAGCCTGTAAAGCATTGCACCCACTATCAGCAGATTGTGGGTGTAATGCCAGCTCCTGCAGACTGACTGTGTAGCTGTCTGCCCATACCTCCAATACGGGCAGGCAGTTACTGAATGACAACAAACTCAATGAACTACCTAGAGTGCTCATTAGCGACCTGGTATTTAATTGAAAACGACAAGCCTACAGCCGCAAAGGCTGTCGGTACTTGTAGTTCATTGATTCAAAGTGATCTGTCACGGGGGGGGGGGGGGGGGGGTCAGATGTTGAACATGTTACACCCTAAATATGTTCAGGAAGGTGATCTTATCCCTTTTAAAAATGACTTGGTATAGCATATGGGCCATCACATGTAGGCCAGCATTGCTGAACACCTACCTTCTCTTTTTAAAGTACTAATTACCAATGGTTTACCTCTTTCCAGGTTCTTTTCTCATTCCTATGTTCTCAGTCTACGAATAAAGACCTGAAGCGGAGAGCCATCCGATTCCGAGCCCATTTGACCAAGAAATTTCAGTGGGATTTTGAAGAGGATCCTCTGGACTGTGCTCCGGTTGTTGTCCAGCTCCCCGAGGGTTGGGAAAGTGAGATTACAGTACAAAATGCAACCTCGGAGGGAAACAACGAGACCACCCTCCCTTCATAGCCTGTAATACAGCAAACAAGACATGATACAAGACTGATGACTTGTTGTAAAGGTTCTCTGCAGTAAAGCAATATGTGGCTTCTGCTTAAATGTACAGATGGAGAGACCGCATACATAGAAACTGGTCAGAGCGGTAGACTGGGATCTTTGGCAGAGGTGTTTAACATGTGACTGGGGCCCCAATATCTGCTGTTATGGTTCCTAGTCAGTGGCATTATTGTATATTGGATACCACTTTTTTGGGATTGCTGCAAAATGGCACACCGACTTTTGATGTCCCCTTATTTGATAACTTTTATTGAATATGTTCCATTCTGTTCTTTATTTTGTGGCTAAACGATTGCATCCTGTCTAAACTATTCTTAAATGTCTGAAAATTCTGCACTTAATACCAAGCCGTGCAGCTTTCCCATATCCTGTAGTACAGTCACACAGGTGAGTGCACTTACCTGCAGTCATTAAAGTATATGTAAAAACCCACGCTCTTTGCATGTAATTTCAAAAAAATGTAATATGTTTAAATATGCAGCTTTCGTTAAAATAATATCTGTTGATTCTGCCATGAAAGTCCTTGTTCAGGCACTTCCTATTAAAGGGTGCCAACTATCTGTCCCTGTGTACTAAGGGCTCATGCACACGGGGCTGTAAAAAAAATGCCACTTTTACAGGCGTATTTTTTATTTTAGCCTGTAAAAGCATTTCTATGCTCACTTGGACATTTACAGGCATATTAGAAGAGGAGTGTTTACAGGCAGAAAAAACCCATCACCAGCGCATTCAGGAGAGAACATTTCAAAATGCTTGAATGCTCTAAATGTCTAAACGCTCTTAAACGCTAGACGCAGTTAGCACTTGTGCCGTCATTCCAATGGCCAGGATACATTTTATATTCTGGCCAATGAAATCCAGCACTCAAGTGCTTGATGCCTAAACACCATATGCAATATGCAAATTTTGGCACTTTTTTTAACCACTTGCCTACCAGGCCAATTCTGACATTTCTCTCCTACATGTAAAAATCATCATTTTTTTGCTATAAAATTACATAGAACCCCCAAACACTATATATATTTTTTTAGCAAAGAGAATACAATGGCGGTCATTGCAACTTTTTATCTCGCACGGTATTTGCGCAGCAATTTTTCGAATGCGTTTTTTTTTTTTTGAAAAAAAAAAGTTTTGTGCTTAAAAAAAAAAACAACACAGTAAAGTTAGCCCAATGTTTTTACATAATGTGAAAAATGAAGTTACGCCGAGTAAATAGATACCTAACGTGTCACGCTTCAAAATTGTACACGCTCGTGGAATGGCACCAAACTTCGCTACTTAAAAATCCCCTTAGGCGACACTTTAAAAAATTTTACCGGTTGCATGTTTTGAGTTAGAGGAGGTCTAGGACCAAAATGTATTGCTCTCGCTCTAACGTTCACGGCAATACCTCACACGTGTGGACTGAACACCGTTTTCATATGTAGGCAGGACTTACGTATGTGTTCGCTTCTGTGTGCGAGCTCATGGGGACAGGGGGCTTTTTTTTTTGTTAATTTTACTTTATTTATTTTAGCTTGACACTTTTTTTTTTCCCAAAAAATTTTTTTTGATCACTTTTATTTCTATTACAAGGAATGTAAACATCCCTTGTAATAGGAATATGGCATGACAGGTGCTCTTTACAGTGAGATATGGGGACAATAAGACCCCACATCTCACCACTAGGCTGGGAAGCCTGAAATAAAAAAAGCAAAAAAAAAACAATTACCACTTCCCAGCCGAAGCGGCACCGTTTTTTTTAATACAGAGGTCGAGCGTGACGTCATAACATCGCGACCGGCCTCCAAACGATCATAGAGACTCCGGCGACCATCTGGTCCTCTGGAAATCTCTATTCTGAACATCCGGGGCCGGCGGATCCTGTGTCCGACTTACCGATCGTAGCGGTGAGTCGGTAGAAGCACCGGAGGGTGGCGAGGGGGGGGGGGGGGCGTCCCCTCTCGCCTCCTGTAAGAACGATCAAGCGGCGGAACAGCCGCTATGATCATTCTTATGGTGCACAGATTCACCGGCTCTAAAAGACAATATCTGAATGAGCTACAGGCCTCATTCAGATATCCCAGCTCAAAGTTGAGGACGTCATTTGGCGTACAGCAGGCGGGAAGCGGTTAAGCGGCTTTTTCCTGCCAGGGGTAAAAGGCATTTGAAGGAGAAAATCAAACACCCCATGTGTATGAGGCCGTCTTGTGCTCCCTAAATTTTACCCTGTGGATGTTTCAACACATTATGCAGGTTTGGACCACTGTTACCATCAGGAAAACGACCTTTAGAAATGCCATGCAGCCATTGCTGCAGAAGATCAGCAGCATTGGGAAGCAATAACGGGTGAAAATAGTTTTTAATTAAATAAAATTGTAATTATGGTACATCATGCTTTATCAAACTAAATCTCGTTCAGTTGGAGTTTACAACTAATTTACCTGCATGTAACATGTGCAGTGAATCCGGAAAGTATTTACATCGCTTCACTTTTTCCACATTATGTTATGTTGTAGCCTTTTTCCAAAATAGATTAAATTCATTATTTTCCTAAAAATCCTACAAACAATTCCCCATAATGCCAACGTGAAAGAATTTTTTTTTTTTTTTTTAAATCTTTGCAAATTTATTAAAAATAAAAAAGGGGAATAAAATACACATGTACATAAGTATTCACAGCCTTTGCGCAATACTTTGTTGAAGCACCTTTGGCACCAATTACAGCCTCAAGTCTTTTGAGTATGAAGCTACAAGCTTGGCACACCTATTTTTGGGCAATTTCTCCCATTCTTCTTTGCAGGACCTCTCAAGCTCCATCAAGTTGGATGGGGAGCGTTGGGACACAGCCATTTTCAGATCTCTGCACAGATGTTCAATTGGGTTCAAGTCTGGGCTCTGGCTGGGCCACTTAAGGACATTCACAGAGTTGTCTCGTAGCCACTCCTTTGTTATCTTGGCTATGTGCTTAGGGTCGTTGTCCTGTTGACAGATGAAACTTCCCCCAGTGTGAGGTCCAGAGTGCTCTGGAGCAGGTTTTCATCAAGGAAGTCTCTGTACATTGCTGCATTCATCTTTCCCTCGATTTTGACTAGTCTCCCTGTTCCTGTCGCTGAAAAACATCCCCACAGCATGATGCTGCCACCACCATCCTTCACTGTAGGGATGATATTGCCCAGGTGATGAGCGGTGCCAGGTTTCCTCCAGACATGGCACTTGCCATTCAGGCAAAGAGTTCAATCTTTGTTTAATCAGACCAGAGAATTTTGTTTCTCATGGTCTGAGAGTCCTTCAGGTGCCTTTCGGCAAACTCCAGGTGGGCTGTCATGTGCCTTTTTACTGAGGAGTGGCTTCCGTCTGGCCACTCTACCATACAGGCCTGGTGGCGTGCTGCAGAGATGGTTGTTCTGGAAGGTTCTCCTCTCTCAACAGAGAAACGCGGGAGTTCTGTCAGAGTGACCAACGGGTTTTTGGTCACCTCCCTGACTAGGGCCCTTCTCCCCCGATTGGGCGGCCTGCTCTAGGAAGAGTCCTGGTGGTTCCAAACTTCTTCCACTTACGGATGATGGAGGCCACTGTGCTCATTGGGACCTTCAATGCTGCAGACATTTTTCTGTACCCTTCCCCAGATCTGTGCCTCCATACAATCCTGTCTCGGAGATCTAAAGACAATTCCTTGGACTTCAAAGCTTGGTTTGTGCTCTGACATGCACTGTTAACTGTGGGACCTTATATAAACAGGTGTGTGCCTTTCCAAATCATGTCTAATCAATTGAATTTACCACAGGTGGACTCCAATCAAGTTGTAGAAACATCTCAAGGATGATCGGTGGAAAAAGGATGCACCTGAGCTCAATTTTGAGTGTCATGGCAAAGGCTGTGAATACTTATGTACATGTGATGTGTTTTTATTTTTAATGAAGTTGCAAAGATTTTGAACAAATGTCTTTCATGTTGTCATTATGGGGAATTGTTTGTAGAGTTTTGAGGAAAATAATGAATTTATTCCATTTTGGAATAAGGCTGTAACATGAGCCCATTCCTATCAGTACACACTGATCCCATCACTCCCTCTTTGCTCCCCCCGCTCTGTTTCCTCCCACAGGACAGTGCTGGTGTTTGGTGAATATACCCCTTACTGTCTCATGTTGGGGGCAAGCAGAGACCCCTTAGCCCTGTGTAAGCTCCGGGTTGTGAATGGAAGTTTACACAATGGTTCCTCAACTTTGGCCGAGCAAATGAGGCTGTGAGGAGTCAAAGTATTGCAAGTATAAGCAGCCAGCGGTGCCAGCATTAACCACTTAAGGACCAAGCCTCTTTTTGGGATTTGTTGTTTACAAGTTAAAATCAGTTTGTTTTTTTTTTGCTATAAAAATTACTTAGAACCCCCAAACATTATACATTTTTTTAATAACACCCTAGAGAATAAAATGGTGGTTGTTGCAATACTTTCTGTCACACTGTATTTGCACAGCGGTCTTACAAGCGCACTCTTTTTGGTAAAAACACTTTTTTGAATTAAAAAATAAGACAATAAAGTTAGCCCATTTTTAAAAAAAATTTTTTTGTATATATTGTGAAAGATAATGTTATGCCAAGTAAATTGATACTCAACATGTCACGCTTCAAAATTGCGCCCGCTCGTGTTATGGAGACAAACTTTTACCCTTAAAAATCTCAAAAGGTGATGTTTAAAAAATTCTACAGGTTGCATGTTTTGAGTTACAGAGGAGGTCTAGGGCTAGAATTATTGCTCTCTTTCTACCGGTCATGGCGATACCTCACATGTTTGAATACCGTTTACATATGTGGGCGCTACTCGCGTATGTGCACGCGAGCTCGGCGGGACAGGGCACGTTTAAAACATTTTTTTTTTTCTTATTTATTTTACTTTTATTTTTTATTTGTACACTGTTCTTTAAAAAAAAAATGTGTCACTTTTATTCATATTACAAGGAATGTAACAGAAAAAAAGTATGACAGGTCCTCTTAAATATGAGATGTGGGGGTCAAAAAGACCTCAGATCTCATATTTACACTAAAATGCAATAAAAAAAAAAAAATGTCCCTTTAAGAGATATGGGCGGAAGTGACGTTTTGACGTCGCTTCCGCCCTGCAATGGTATGGAGACGGGTGGGCGCCATCTTCCCCTTCACTCGTCTCCATACCCGGCATGGAACAACATCCGATCACCTCCGCCGCTGCCGACAGCTCCGGTAAGGGGGGGGTCCCCTCTCCCGCCACCGATAAAATCTTGCGGCGAATCTGCCACAGAGACTATGATTATCGGAAACCGGACCGCCGGACGAAAAAGAGAATACCGGGGTTACGGTAGCTAGCTGCTGCCTTAACAACGATATTCCTCTTCAAACATAGGACTTACATCGTCGTGCGTCGGTCCGGAAGTGGTTAAAGTAGACCTGTTGCTTTACTGCATTGAAAATCAGCAAGGAAACTTTATCACCTAAATTGTGTTCTTTTGATTTGATTTTTCATTTACAATTTCCTGGGTGTCAGTGAAAAATCAAACACCACCACCATGGATGAGTGAGTTTGGGGTGGAGGAACTTGACTGGACTGCACAGAGTCCTGACCTCAACCCCATAGAACACCTTTGGGATGAATTAGAGTGAAGACTGTGAGCCAGGCCTCTTCATCCACATCAATGTCTGACCTCACAAATGCGCTTCTGGAAGAATGGTCAAACATTCCAATAGACACACTCCTAAACCTTGTGGACAGCCTTCCAAGAAGAGTTGAAGCTGTTATAGCTGCAAAGAGTGGGCCAACTCAATATTGAACCCTACGGACTAAGACTGGGATGCCATTAACCACTTCCCGACCGGCGCACGCCGATGTACGTCGGCAGAATGGCACGGCTGGGCAAATGGACTTACAGGTACATCCATTTGAATTCCCCGCCGTGCCATTGCGCGCCGCCGGCCTGGAGCTCCGTGAGTCGGGTTGCAGGTCCCGCGGACTTGATCGCCGCGGGGATACCCGCGATCGCCTCACGGAGAGGACGAACGGGGAGATGCTGATGTAAACAGCATCTCCCCGTTCTGCCTAGTGACAAGTGTCACTGATCACAGCTCCCTGTCATCGGGAGCAGTGATCAGAGTAGTGACACATACAGCCCATCCCCCCTACAGTTAGAATCACTCCCCTAGGACATACTTAACCCCTCCCTGCCCCCTAGTGGTTAACCCCTTCACTGCCAGTGTCATTTACACAGTAATCCGTGCATTTTTAATCGCACTGATCGCTGTATAAATGACAATGGTCCCAAAAATGTGTCAAAAATGTCCGACATGTCCGCCATAAGGTTGCAGTCACAATAAAAATCGCTGATCGCCGCCATTACTAGTAAAAAAAAAATCATTAATAAAAATGCCATAAAACTATCCCCTACTTTGTAAACGCTATAACTATTGCGCAAACCAATCAATATACGCTTATTGCGATTTTTTTTTATACCAAAAATATGTAGAAGAATACGATCGGCCTAAACTGAGGAAAAAAAATGTTTTTTTATATATTTTTGGGGGATATTTATTATAGCAAAATGTAAAAAATAATGCGTTTTTTTTCAAAATTGTCACTCTTATTTTGTTTATAGCGCAAAAAATAAAAATTGCAGAGGTGATAAAATACCACCAAAAGAAAGCTCTATTTGTGGGGAAAAAAAGGACGTCAATTTTGTTTGATAGCCAGATCGCACGACCGCGCAATTGTCACTTAAAGCGACGCGGTGCTGAATCGCAAAAAGTACTCTGGTCAGGAAGGGGGTAAAATCTTCCGGAGCTGAAGCGGTTAAAGATCATGTGCGTGTAAAGGCAGGTGTCCCAAAACTTTTGCTAATATAGTGTACTGTATGTCTTTGAGAGACAAAAATTTTTTGCTATAGGTGTAGATAAGGACATACAGTATAAAGGGTTCCTTTGATTTTTTTTTTTGTTACAGACCACCCTGCAAAGCCCCAAAAAAATCCCCATTGATGCTGCTAATGAAGCCCAGCGATGATGTGCATAGTACATAAGCAAAAAACATATTCCTGTGTTGGGAAGAAGAGTGTATAGGGAGTGGGGTACACAGGCTGCACATCACAAAACTCGGGGTACAGAGTTGTAGAAGAGGCTCTCAGCAATCACTATTTGAAGGTCTGAAATGACTATTTCCTAAATATGGCTCTGCTTTAAAGCCATTGCAGCAGCCCTGATGGCATGCAAGAATAAATGGTAATAAAAGAACCGAATAACAAACCCTTCCTGGGGAAAATGCTGCTCTGGTTTTTCTTCGGTGCTGCCCACTCAAAGTAGAACTAAAGGCAAAATGTTCGTGTTTTTTTTTGCTTTGAAAAGAGTAATGGAGGGTTAGAACTCCTGTCATTTTTGTTTTGCCAGTTGTGTCCAATTTGGGAGCTTTTCTCTTTAGTTCCTGTCCCATAGCCAAAGCAGGAAGTGAGAGGAAATCCCTGCAAATTCATTGGAGGGGGGCCCTAGTTCACTACAACTAGTGTCCCCATTGGAAGATTTGCCCTCTATTACTGTCCTGGGGACAACCCAAATTTAGAAGACAAAAGAGGAAGAGGAGGCGCCTGAAGGAAGTCCAAACAATTATAAAATTATATAAAAAATAATAAAAAGGAAATGGAAATGTCATTGGAGGGAGAGGAAGGGGGGGGGGATAAGGGGTCTGCATTCAGGGCTGCATCGCAGGGGAACAGAGACCATGTTCCCAAAAACTGAAAAGACAAAAGATGTAGAGGAGGCGCCCCTGGGTGCAGATTTTAAAACAAATTTAAATCCTCGGGACAGCCCCTATTGGGAACACTATAAGCCTGCTTTTAACTTCTTAAATGTGAGTGCATTGCAAATAAACTTGTGCATATTAAATTTGTTTTAAATTCTGCATCCAGGGGCGCCTCCTCTAACTCTTTTTTGTCTTTCCAGTTTTTGTATTTTTTATATAATTTTATAATTGTTTGGACTTCCTTCACTTACAATCAGTCAGATTGTAGACTTGATGCATCTCCGCGCATGAAACTGTTTGTGCATCCAGCGCATCCTATCTATGCTCATAGAGAATATGTACTGTTTTTAGTTTTGCGCCTTTTTACTTGTTGAACAACCCAAATTTAGGATTTTCTTTACCTTTCACTTTTGTTGATAACGGTAAACAGGATAAAAAAAAAAAAGGGTGAATCTTCCTAACAGGTGCACAGACAGCAATAAAAACCCGACCGGGGTTCTAATCCCTCTCCACTCCATCCAAAACCATAAAAAAAAAAAGTTTATTTTAACTAGAAGTCTATGTATTTGGTACTGATGGAGGATTACTAAATACTCAGGCCTTCAGGCAGTGTGGGCAGCACTGGAGGGAACCAGTATTAGCTGTTTTTGGGTGAGACCAGCTTTAAGCTAGCAGCAAGTATTCGGAAACAGAAACCAGGTCCACTGACACGTTACACCAACCTAGGAAAATCTTACTCCTTTTTTTTAATAATAAAGCAGGTTTGCTTAATTTACCTTAAAAGTTGACCAATACTGAAATATTAACTTAAAATGACCCTGAATTGTGGCCTTGCAGGGCAGGACAGCAGGTCCACTTTAACCTCTTACGGACCGCCGCACGCCAATATACGTCCTAACATTGAAGAGGAATATCGTTGCTATGGCAGCAGCTAGCTGCCATGACCCCGGTATCCTCTTCTTCGGATGGCGGTCCGCTTTCCGAAAATAGTGTTCTCTGCGGCGGATTCGGCATGAGATCATTTTTATCGGTGGCAGGAGAGGGGTTTTTTTAATTCAAAAAAGTGTATTTTTTCCAAAAAAAGTGCGCTTGTAAGACCACTGCGCAAATACGGAGTGACAGAAAGTATTGCAACGACCGCCATTTTATTCTCTAGGGTGTTAGAAAAAAAAATATATTGTTTGGGGGTTCTAAGTAATTTTCTAGCAAAAAAAATGTTTTTTAACGTGTAAACAACAAATCTCAAAAAGAGGCTCGGTCCTTGGTGAGCCCATTCCTATCAGCACATACAGTGACGTTCCCTGCACTCCCTCTTTGCCCCCCTGCTCTGTTTCCTACCACGGGACAGTGCTGGTGCTTGGTGAATGTCTATCTTACCTTATCTTATCGTATCTTTTATCTTATCTTATCTTTTATCTTATCTATCTTATTCATTCTAATATGGGGCAAGCAGAGAGCTCTCAGCCCTGTGCAAGCTTTAGGTTGTGTATTGCAGTTTACATAATGCTTCCTCACTAAACCCAGGACCCTACATTTACTATATCTGGTCTCCCACAGTACACAGAACATGGAAATGCAATTATTTTAGTAAATATAAACTGCTAAATACCTTTTCTCATCAGCATTATATATGAGTCTTTTGACTTCTATCAGTGTCTGGTTAAAGCTTGTAGGAGGAGTTTTCATTCTACTCTGACTGCCAGATGAGGCTGCAGGACCCCTGACCCTCTGTCTGAACAGTGCTGATTGGCCCTGTGCTGATCACATGCACTCCCAGAAAAAAAAAAATTCTAACAATACACACCAAACTGAGCATGTGCAGAGTGACACCAAAGGTTCTGTACTATCAGGAGATAGATTTGGGACAGTGGAAGAAGGGGAGAAGACAGGAAAAAAGAGCCTTTTTACACAATGCGGAGGATTAACCCCATCTGTGCCCCATTTGGGAGATTTCCTTCCAGTTCATGTCCCATAGCCAAAGCAGGAAGTTAGAGGAAATCCCTGCAAATTAGGCAAATCCACCGGGGGCCCCCAGGTCACCAGAACTAGTGTCCCCTTTGGAAGATTTCCCCTCTAGTACGGTCCCAAAAGTGTCCGATGTGTCCGCCATAATGTCGCAGTCCCGATAAAAATCGAAGATCGCCGCCATTACTAGTAAAAAAATAATAATAATAAAAATGCTATAAATCTATCCTCTATTTTGTAGACGCTGTAACTTTTGCGCAAACCAATCAATATACATTTATTGCGATTTTTTTTTACCAAAAATATGTAGAAGAATACATATCGGCCTAAACTGAGAAAAAATTTGCTTTTTTATAAAAAAAAAAATGGAGATATTTATTATAGCAAAAAGTACAAAATATTGCGTTTTTTTCAAAATTGACGATATTCTTTTGTTTATAGCGCAAAGAATAAAAACCGCAGTGGCGATCAAATACCACCAAAAGAAAGCTCTATTTGTGGAAAAAAAAGGACGTCAATTTTGTTTCAGTGCAGCGTCGCACGACCACGCAATTGTCAGTTAAAGGGACGCAGTGCCGAATCGCAAAAAATGGCCTGGTCATTCAGCAGCCAAATCTTCCGGGGCTGAAGTGGTTAAGGACCGCAATGACATAAAGAGCCATCTCCTACTTATTGCAGGCTTCATTCCCACAGGAGCTGTTGTCAGCACCCCTGAAACACAGAGCAGAACCATGTCATTTTGCATCCAAATATCAGTTTTGGTAAAAACTAGCCTTGTAAAGAATATCTGTAAATTGTACTGGAAAGACATTGTAAGGAATGTAAAGTTCTTTGCACATAATTGCTCTAAAGATCAGGACTAAGAAATTAAAAAATGTTTTTTTTTTCTTTTAGGTAAATGTGAAATAGCATATTAATATTATGTAGTTTTGTATCGAGCCAGCAGGTGGAGCTCTGCTCCTCATATGGCCATCTTATTTCAGTTCTGCTGAAAGACGTCAGTTGTTTATTGCCAGCCAAATGAGTGGGAGGGGTGAGGCATCCGTTATCAGACAGCTTAATACAAGGTTTCAACCAGACAAATCCTGCTTTTCTTGTGCTCCCGTCAGCTAATCCATAGTGCTCTGGGAATTCTTTATCCTGTATAAATGGTTATTTGTAAACCTGATGTTTAACTCCAGCAAAGCGTCTGTTTTGTTTTGGAAGAAAAACTGCGACACAGACTAAAAAATTATTTTTTTCTAGTAGGGTAATGCCCGGTACACACTATTAGTTTTTTCCATCCAACCCTGAGGGTTAAATGAAAACAACTGTCAACTGTGGTCGGAGCCGCTGTACTAATGATCCAACGTTAGTACAGCAATCCCCCCCCCCGGAGCTGTTGTGCTCTGACAGGCCAGAACACTCTGGTCAGTGATCGGAGGCCAGTTGGCTGCTGGTTTTCCAGCATGCTCATCCGACAGAAGCCGGCCGTTTGAACCGCGTCGGCCGGCATTCGGCCCATGTGTATGGGGCTCAAACCTACGTTCACACCGGCGATTTAGGCCCGTGCGAATTGCAGGGGCAGGAATCTTCTGATTTCTGCTGTTGTTGTGAGTGACTAGGTTCCGCCACCCACCATGGTCACTATACAGTGGAACCTTGGTTTACGAGTAACGCAGTTAACGAGCGTTTTGAAGGACGAGCAACTTTTCTTTTTAAATTCTGACTCGGTTTGTGAGTGTTGTCCCGCAAAACGAGCAGAATTCAAGCTAATGGGTGGTGCAGTACCGCATTTGGCGAGAGAACGGTTCGGAGACGTTCGGAAATATTCGGAATGACTTGGAAATACTTGGAAACACTCGGAAATACTCTGTTCCCGAGTGTTTCCGAGCCTTTCCAAGGCTTTCCGAGTTCAGCCGAGCTGTCTCCAAGTATTTCCGAGGCTCTCCGGTGCCCCCCCACATCTGGCCACATGCGGTATTGCATGTAATAAAAGTCAATGCGGAACGAATTATCTTCATTTCCATTGACTTCTATGGGGAAACTTGCTTTGATATGCGAGTGCTTTGGACTACAAGCATTCTCCTGGAATGGATTATGCTCGTAATCCAAGGTTCCACTGTAATGGCAAGTTGCCGGCCAGCCAGTTACCTGTGGTGATCGCTGCTGGATGCAAACAAAGTACGTCCAGCAGCGTTCACGGCAGATAATCGCATGCTCTGCGGCCGCTTGTGACCTGTCACTATAATGAACGGGTCCGGCGGCTTCACCTAGCCGCTCACAACAGCAGCAGGAATCAGACAGAGCAGTAAATACTGACAGAGGCTCTTCTTAAGAAAAACAGAAATGGAAGGCGTGAACACCTAGTGCATTACCAAAGATAATTTAATTGTTTTATATAAAAGTGGGTACTCACAAAATGCAACTGACAAAAGGCCATGAACAATGCATGGACAAGCACAGAACACGGGGTACAGCTAACGTGTTTCAGGGGCGCACCCCCTTCCTCAGAGCTAGGCTTTTCTTACCCTTCCCACTCTATCCAAAATCAAAACATGAAGTTTTGGCTTGTGATACACTCAAATAATAACTAAAATAAAATTGGCACATAAGCAGCATAGTTTTCTTTTTAGGTTATTGCTCTCTTAACACAATTTGTATAGCTGACAATATGTTTTATAACAAGAGCATAATCCTATCATGTAGTGACCTTCATTCTGCCAGAGAATGTGCTCCAGAAATTCTTAATCCTTGCTCCTGAATTATATATAGTCTGAAAAAAAAAAAACACATGTTATTTCTTTACCGATTCACCAGAGGGCGCTGGTGTGCCTAGAAAGTGAAAGCCTTTCTCATGACCTGAATAATGGAGCTGAAACATATCTACCCTATTTACAAAATAAAGTGGCATAATGTAACCCATTGTGTATTTAGGCCCCATAGCTCTTTTACAATTGAAAAAGGATTAACGGTAAAAAGACAGGCAGTTTTCAAATGCAGTAGCAGTATGGTAACAAGTGTGCTGAGAGGGCATTGATCACTAAGTGCCCAGTAAGCTGCACTTTTTAAGCAAGAGAAAACAACATAGTATTATGATCAGCTGTTTTTTATGCTTTTTTATCAACTTAAAGTGGTTGTAAACCCTTCCATATACCCAGTGAAGTGATTGGTCTCAGGTAATACACAGAGATGAAACAAATCATCCTACATAAGTTGTACCTGTCTATCTGCAGTCTTTTCTTCTCTACATCTGTTCAAAGTGCTGAATTTATAAAGCTTGTCTGAGCACTCACGCAGCACACAGGAACAGAAAGAACTGAGGCTGTCAATCAGCTAAAGCTCCCTCCCTGTCACCTTTTTTCTCTTGGTGTCAGGAAAACTTGTCAGAAGCGATTCATACTGATAGCAGAGGAATGGGATAGTAGACAAATATGACACTTAGGGGTTTATTTACTAAAGGCAAATCCACTTTGCAGTGCAAGTGCACTTGGAAGTGCAGTCTCTGTAGATCTGAGGGTGGCATGCAAGGAAAATAAAAAACAGCATTTTAGCTTGCGCATGATTAGAAATCAGCAGAGCTTCCCCTCATTTCAGATCTACAGCGACTGCACTTCCAAGTGCACTTGCAGTGCACTTGTTGTGCAAAGTGGATTTGCCTGTAGTAAATCAACCCCTTAGTGCTCCTGAGACAAGTACACACTATAGAGGAATATGCTTTGTTCAAATTTCATGTCTGAGGTTTACAACCACTTTAAAGAACATAAAGAATAGAAAATGAGACTATACACACCCAACTCTAACCTTTATATGGCTACTCCAGTAGATAAATTATAATGATGCATAAACTGACAGTAATTTTCTGCATATACACAATATGGCCAAAATTTTGTGGACACCTGACCACCACAACTGTATGTGCTTGTGGGACGCATTCCAAAACTGTTAGTAATATTATAAAGTTGCCTACCCCTTGCAGCTATAACAGTCTCCACTGGGAAGGTTTTCCAAAAGATTTTGGAGTGTTTTTGTAGAATTGTGTGCCATTAAGCCAGAGGAGCTGTTATCAGGTCAGGTACTGATGGTTGGATGAGCTTGCTGGACATCCTATTTCATGGACATTAATATGGAGTTGCCCCCCTCCCTCATCCTTTGCCGTTATTACAGCCTCCACTCTTCTGGTAGGGATTTACACAAAATTTTGGAAGTAGTCTGTGGGAACTTGTACTGATTTAGTCAAAAGAGCATGAGTGATTTTGTTGGATGAGAAGAAGACCTGGTTCTCAATTCATCCCCAAGGTGTTCAGTTGAGTTGAGGTCGGGGCTCTGAGCTTTACCTACCTTGGAAGTGTTATATCTCGATGTGATGGAGGTATGGAGAAAGATGTCCAGTGATGGATTGGCAAGGAGGTGAGCATGTTGCAGTGTTTACATCACATCTGGTCTATACCTTCTCTCGCTACAACCGATTTACTAAAACTAGAGAGTGCAAAATCCAGAGCAGCTCTGCAAGGTAGCTAGCTAATCAGCTTCTAACTTCAGCTTGTTAATTAAACTTTCACAATAAAACCTTGAAGCTGATTGGTTTCTTTGCAGAGCTGCACCAGATTTTGCACTCTCCAGTTTTAGTAAATCAACTCCTATGGCTGGTTGGACATGTCTTGCATCTACCCAACCAACCATACACAAATTTAAAATGTGCTGGACTCCACCACCTAGAAGAAAGCCAAAACAAGGAAGACCACTGACAACCTGGCATCTAAAACAGACCAGAAAGCCATCAAGGTCCCATGAGATGAGGTTAAATCAGCTGCAGCTGACAGAGTTTGATAGAAAGGACTTACTGCATGATGTGCCAAATTATGTGGGGGGAAGTCTAACTAGATCTCTGTGAAGGCCACTCGAGTTCTTCCACACTGGAATCATCATACCATGTTTTTATGGAGCTGGCTGTATGCACAAAGGCTTAGTCATGCTGGAACAGAAATGGCCTTCCCCAAACTGTTGCCACAAGGCTGGAAGAGCACAATTGTCTAAAATGTCTGTATGTTGTAGCTTTAACATTACCCTTGACTAGAAACACCTAAACTCAATCGCTTTTAGGGGTGTATTCGTGCTTTTGGCTATATAGCGAGTATGATGGCCAGCTGTACACAGGCTTTTGGCCATGCAGTATAGGAAAGCTGCCTGCCAGTAACACATTATTGCCTATTTTAAAAAAAATTCCAGACTGCCTTCTCTACCCACCAGTGCAGTCTTTCTGGGTCCTTATTGTCCCTGTATAGTTTACGAGTTCCTGTTGGTACATTAGTCTAATTCAGTGGTCTTCAAACTGTGGCCCTTTTCTTGCCTTTATCCAACCCTTGGGGCACTCTTCCTCCCAATGATTCGAGACACTATTCTGTCTACTCTTATGCAAAAACATTTGCACTTAGTGAAAAATATGTTTAAACCAGGAGGTATCCAAACTATTTAAATGAAGGGCCAGTTCACTATCTTTTAGACTTTAGTAGGGCTGGATTGCGGCCAGTGGGGGTAGAAACTATCCTGGATTCAGTGGGAATAAACAATGACACAGGCTTTGTGGTCAGTGGGAATATAGAAATGACATAGTGCCTGTGGTCAGTAGAAGAAATCAGTGATATCCTGTTGGAGGAATAGTGCCCCCAATATTGGTGTCAGTGGCAGGAATTATGCTCCATTCTTGGTGTCAGTGGGAAGAATAGTGCCCGAGGGGCCAGATAAAGGCTAGCAAAGGGCCGCAGTTTGGAGACCACCGGTTTAAACTATTTGAAAAAAAAGTGACCAGAATACATAAAAAAAAATGAGAAAGCCGCAATCCACAATGTATGAGGGTTCTTCAAAAAGTTTCCGCAATCTTTTTTGTCTCCAATCTGCGTGTATCCCTCCCCAATATTCTTGAGGCCCTCTGTGTCTATGGGGAACTATCAAACTTTAAGATTAATCTTGCTAGGTCCGTGGTGGTGTTGAACATAAGGATCCCTGACTCCGACGTTCAAAGTATGCTTCTTTTTTTTTTGCGTTTCAATGGAGTGATAAATTCATACAGTACTTGGGTATCAACATTACTCCTGACTTTGCAAATCTGTACACCGCAAACTTGCTGCCCATGCTCAATGGACTGAAAACTGAACTCCAACATTGGCATTCCCTGACTTTGACATGGTTCGGGCGCTGTAACACCTTAAAAATGTCTGTTCTCCCAAGGATATTGTATGTACCTCAAGCCCTGCCAATCCATGTTCCCTTGATATCATTCAAACAGCTCAGTTCGCTATTCAGGGACTTCATATGGTCCCATAAATCCCCAAGGATTAATTTGCATCTACTATCTCTGCCTAAGGGGAACGGGGTATTGGCATCCCCAACCTTTTCAAGCTTTACAGTGCGGTGCATCTCTTGAAGTTTGCTGATTGGCATTGTAATGCGGGCTCCAAGCAGTGGGTTGCCATGGCGATGCTCCCATCCTCCTATTGGGGTCACCATGGCTCATTTCCCTGTTCTTGAGGGACATGCGGAACCACCCCCTGATTGCCACCACACTTGCAGTGGTTAAGTCGATCTCCCACATCACAGACCTATTACCGTTACCCTCCCTTCCCTCTTACACCCATCATAGGAAACCCTGACGTCACTCCTGATCTTACAAGTAGAAATGTTTGGCGGTTGGACCAACTAGTAAAATCTCATCTAGTGGGCATATGGCCACAGGGTGGGCTCCCCTTCTTCGCAATCATTTCCAGGCTCTTGGATCCACCTTAGGATAACTTGAGCACTAACCAACTTTGACATTTTCTGCAGACTTTTCAGAATGCGCACTACACCCATCGTAATTTTAGTCCTGTTGAATCATTGTGCAGAAAGGGGGAACCCTCTACAAACACACTGTCTTTAGCTACCTGACAGACCCTGCAGATGAACTGGTCCCTACATTTGTTCGCCACTGGAAAGCTGATCTAGACATTTACTTTACATCACGACAAGTTAAAAAAAATTCTCCTCTTGGCTCACAAATCTTCCATAGCTAATCAATATCAGAAAGTCTCTCACGATGGTACAGAGTACCTTATGCACTCCACATCATGGATGGTGCTATCCCTGACACTTGGTGGTGCAACGTGGAGGTGGGCACGATATTCCATATTTCTTGGTCTTTTCCCATTCTGGGGCCTTTTTGGGAGGAGGTGAGGACCACCATAAATCACCATAAATCATTTGACCTCTGTTGATTTGATAGGAAATCCAGCTGCATGTTTACTTCACCTGGCGGAAAGACCCCTCCGGAAGTATAAAAAAACTCTTACTAGGTAGTTACTCAATGCAGCAAAGGCTTGCGTCCCTGCTTTATGGAGGCAACCCTGACCGCCAACCAGAGTCTTGTGGTACTCCAAAGTCAATGATATCCACTATATGGAAGAAGTGACAGCTACACTTCACAATTCTGAAGAACAATTCAGAGACAAGTGGAGGCCCTGGAGATACTTTACATGTATGTGAAGCATATCTGCAGGATATTGCCTGTTCTGAGTCCACTCTGAACTGAACCATGCAGAAGCCCAGATTCTCATGGAGGGTCTTCTGTTGCATTACACTTTTGGAGAGTGACCCATTTGCTTTTCTTTCCCCTTCCCCTCCTTTTTCTTATCTTTTGCCTTACTTTTGCTACCTATCTCTTCCAGATGTAAAATAAAAATCGGTAGACTTCTCAGAAGTTATGAGTCACACGATAATACCTGTTGATAAACTAATGATACATACACTAAGTGTTGGATATGTCAGCATACCTGTTTTTTTTTTTGTTTTTTTTAATGATTTCTGTATTTACTCAGGTTCATCAGCTTTAATTTCACTGACAGATTTTGGTATGATTTCTATTGGGCCTTGCAGCCCTGTGGTATCACTGATTTAGATCCTCTAGTATATGCAAAGCTGTGTACGTGCAGTCAGCAACCCTATACATTGGTCTCGTCTCTTTCCTGTCATTCTTATATGCTGATTATGTGTTGATTTATTGTATTCTTGATAAGACTGGAAGATTTTCATCAACAATGGGGCACCATTTCTTCTAATGACACCAACAACAGGGCACTGTTCCTCCCAATGATACCAACAAAGGGGCACCCCCCCCCCCAAATAAAAACAAAGGTGATGTTTTCTCCCACTGATGCCAGGAAAAATTCCACTCCTGTTGGCCACAGTCTGGCCCCCTAAAATCTGAAGGACAATTAAGTAGCCCACTGTTTAGAAAGTTTGGAGACCCCTGGTCTAATGTGTACTTACAGTTAACTCCCTCGGGTTTGTATGTCTAAAATAGAGCAGGCGGGTAAATTTCCCTTGCTCTTCTAGTCATTCGTTCTAGGTGTAGTGATGCAGAATAGGCAGACTGTCTCTTTCAGCCTTGACTTGCAATGTGTGGTTATGGTGTCTGGTCTTGTTAGTATGACGCAGAGATATCACTGAGAAAGTAAATGATGTGAAGTTGCCATACTATGCCTCTTTTATCGTCTCCCGTCTTGATTTCGCTCTGATGCTCTGTCTCTTTTCACAGCAGCTTTTCAGGAGTATAGCAGCACAGACACATCAAGACCATTATGGGGGGGGTACCTTTTAATTCTATTTTTCAGACTGCCAGTGATATGCTGCCTGTGTTGGTTATGACAATGCTAGTTAGACCCCACTGGGTGTTTAGCCCCGGGCATGAGACACTAGCGAATTAGGTGGGGGCCGCTGGCTTACAAAACTCTATGAGAGGCTGACAGCTGCTGTGGCTGCAGTGCTACCAATGTTTAGGACAGTAAGCACCCAGCAATGCAAGCAGTCTGCATTATTAAGCATTTGCCCTGGCACATACTGTCCTAAACAGTATAAAAACTTGGGGTCTTGTTTAGACTAAACAACCTCTCAGTCTCTCATACACATTTGCAGGCTGTCAGCAGTGGGGCTGGACAGTGCGCCCGTCCCTTCCACAAGAGACTTATTAACTGGCCACAAAATATCATTTTTTTTTCACAGTAAGATGTATCATTTTTATTCCATTACTACAAAAAAATAAAAATAAATTCTCCTATCTTTGATGTCCATGGATATATATATATATATATATATATATATATATATATATATATATATATATATATATATATATATATATACATACACACACACACATATATCCATATAGATATACAGTGCCTTGAAAAAGTAAAAAAGTATTCATACCCCTTGAAACTTTCTACATTTTGTCATGTTGCAACCAAAAACGTAAATTTTTTTTTTAGTTGGATTTTATGTGATAGACCAACACAAAGTGGCACTTAATTGTGAAGTGGAAGGAAAATTATAAATGTTTTTCAACATTTTTTTTTTACAAATAAATATGTGAAAAGTGTGGCGTGCATTAGTAGTCAGCCCCCCGGAGTCAATACTTTGTAGAACCACCTTTCGCTGCAATTACAGCTGCAAGTCTTTTTGGGGATGTCTCTATCAGCTTTGCACATCTAGAGAGATTGGATGGAAATTGAAATGTTCAAGCCTTGCCACAGATTCTCAATTGGATTTAGGTCTGGACTTTGACTGGGCCATTCTAACACATGAATATGCTTTGATCTAAAGTTTCTAAACCATTCCATTGTAGCTCTGGCTGTATGTTTAGGGTCGTTGTCCTGCTGGAAGTTAAACCTTCATCCCGAAATTCCAATGGAAAATGTCCGATGGCGCCTACACACGGTCAGAATTTCCGACAGCGAGCTCCCATCGAACATTTTCCGTCGGAAAATCCGACCGTGTGTATGGGGCATAACAGGTTTTTTTCTAAGATTGCCCTGTATTTGGCTGCATCCATCTTCCCATCAACTCTGACCTGCTTCCCTCTCCCTGCTGAAAAAAAGCACCCCCACAACATGATACTGCCACCACCATGTTTCACGGTGGGGATGGTGTGTTCAGGGTGATGTGCAGTGTAGTTTAGCACAACACATAGCATTTTGCTTTTAGGCCAAAAAGTTAAAATTTGGTCTCATCTGACCAGAGCACCACCTTCCACATTATTGCTGTGTCCCCCACATGGCTTCTGGCAAACTGCAAACGGGACTTCTTATGGCTTTCTTTCAACAGTGACTTTCTTCTTGCCTCTCTTCCATAAAGGCCAGATTTTAGTTGTCCTGTGGACAGATTCTCCCACTTAAGATGGGGATCTCTGCAGCTCCTCCAGAGTTACCATGGGCCTCTTGACTGCTTCTCTGATTAATGCTCTCCTTGCCTGGCCTGTCAGTTTAGGTGGACGGCCATTGCTAGGTTTGTAGTTGTGCCATACTCTTTCCATTTTTGGATGATGGATTGAAAAGTGAGATGTTCAAAGCTTGGGATATTTTTTTTTTAGGGCTGCGGAAATTAACGATTAATTCCTTGATTAATCGTAAATTTTTTTGATCGATCAAAATTCTTTTGTTCGGTACTCACCTCTCCGCCGGCTTCCGGGTCTTCAGGGAGTTCCGTTGGAGATCCGGAGACATCACGGACACCGCTGACAACGGACTCCTCCCCCCTTCCCCAAGTGCCTCCGTCTGCTAACGAAGGGAAGGGGGGAGGAGTCATCCGGACAGCCTGGACAGTGATGGTAAATATGGATGTGGTTAACTGGGATCATTCAGTGAGCTAAGTGTAGGCAAATTTGATAACCTCCGTTTTTAACATTGTTGTCCTTAGAGGCTGATAAGCTGTGATATTTTTGCCGTGTGGATCGGCTTCTGCTGTTGCCATGACGGCGGCGCTTGCTTTCGATTGACGTGTGACGTCCTAGCCATGCCCCGTTATGTCCGACTTCGGCCGTTGCCATAACAACAGTGCTATTTAAATAGACAGTAGGGTGATGCCGTAGCCCTGCCCTGCTGAGGAAGTTCTGAGGAAGTTCTGATTGAACGTAACGCGTACGGGGGAGGAGCTATGCATGACGTCACCCGCTGCTGCCCTACGGAACTTACACAATCTTTATATGAGTAGTTTGTGTTTGAACACAAAAATTAAATCTTATACTTAAGCGGTGAGCACTTAGATCTTTTCTTTCTACCCATGACCTGGCGTCCTTGCTGAGATCTAAGGAGACGTGAGAGAAGTTTATGGTCCATGTTAACCCTTTTTGATACCCGCTTGCATGACCACCTGTTTGCACAGGGGTCCATGCCATAAGGTGAGAGTGATTAGTTAGACCGGAGGTGGAGGGATTGTCACGCTACTGTGGACTGTTTCAGCACTGGTGGAATAACTTGTGGATTTGGCTGTTTATCGTTTGTCTGGACTGCTATTTCATCTCTCTAATTACCTTCAGATTTATTATTATTTGTTCTGTTACTGACTTACGTCAGTGCTACAGTTTGAATTCAAAACATATTTGTGTGAACTGTAAAGTTAAGTCATGGATTGTGGAAACTAACTAGTGTCAGGTGATTGCATATAGTGTATACCACATTTACCACTGACTAATGCAGAGTTGCAATGCAAGGAGATCAGCTAAAAGTAGTTGGATCTGTATGTGCGTTATAACTAATCGAAATTAGTCGATTAATCGCTTTAAAAAAAATTGATTAATCGAACACGAAAATTGTAATCAGTAACAGCCCTAATTTTTTTATAACCTAACCCTGCTTAAACTTCCTCACAACTTTATCCCTAACCTGTCTGGTTTGTTCCTTGGCCTTCGTGATGTTTGTTTATGAAGACTCTCTAACAAACCTCTGAGGGCCTCACAGAACAGCTGTATTTATACTGAGATTAAATCACATACAGGTGAACTCTATTTATTAATTAGGTGACTTCTGAAGGCAATTGGTTCCACTAGATTTTAGTTAGAGTATCAGAGTAAAGGGGGCTAAATACAAATGCATGCCACACTTTTCAGATATATTAATTTGTAAAAAAATTGGGAAACCATTTACCATTTTCCTTCCACAATGATGTACCACTTTGTATTGGTCTATCACAGGGGTCTCCATACCTTCTATGCAAAGGGCCAGTTTACTGTCCTTCAGACTTTAGGGGGGCCAGACTGTGACCATTGGGAGTATAAAATGTTCCGGCATCAGTGAGAGTAAACAATGCCCTATCTTTGGTGTCAGTGAGAGGAACTATGCCCCGTCGTTGGTGTTATTTGGGTCCATTGTTGGTGTTATTGGGAGGAACTGTGCCCCATCATTGATGTCTTCGGGAAGAATTATGCCCCTTCATTGGTATCAGTGAGGAAATTATGCCCCTTTATTGGTGTTAATGGGGGAATTATGTACCATTGATGGTGTCAGTGGATGAAATAGTGCTCCAAGGGCCAGATAAATGCATGGATTGTGCCCCATCATTGGTGTTATTGGGCCCCTTTGTTGGTGTTATTGGGAGGAACTGTGCCCCATCATTGGTGTCATTAGGAAGAATTATGCCCCTTCATTGGTGTCAATGGGGGAATCATGCCCATTCATTGGTGTCAATGGGGCAATTATGCACCATTGTTGGTGTCAGACCACTGGTCTATCACATAAAATCCCAATAAAATACATTTACGTTTTTGGTTGTAACATTACAAAATGTGGAAAATTTCAAGGGGTATGAATACTTTTTCAAGGCACTGTATACATGTATATATATATATATATATATATTTTGTACAGTTGGGAGTGCAGATTTTGTAAGTTTGCCTTTGCCCACTTGCAGCCGAGCAACCCGGGACAGTACAACACACGTCCACCTAGACAGCCATCCGGATGGCACAGAACCTCAATCACCTAACTCCTCCCAAATAAATAGGCTCCTCCAGTAGGCCAAGGGACCAAAGAACATCCCTGCCATTGCTGGGACACCCCATCCATTCATGTCTTAGCTTGTGACGTCTTATCTAACGTCACTAGCATAGTGCCACCCAGTGACAGAAGAGAAAGGGTGCAACAAGTCCAGATTTAGAGAGGAATCAATTGATCTCCTAACAATTGGCCAAGGCAACTATTGCCTGGCAACTAAATTTGATAGTAACCCTGCCTAAACATCAGGGTGCTACACAAATGTTATAAATTGAGTGGCAGTTCAGTGAGTAAAATAAGTATTTGATCCCCTACCAATCAACAATAATTCTGGCTCCCACAGACTAGCTACATGTGGTACAGGTCCTGTCAATTTAAAAAGGTGCGACAATTTGTTATGTGTATAAAAGACACCTGTCCACTAAATCTCTTTCTTCCATTCAAACCTCACAATTGGGGGTAAGACCAAAGAGCTGTCACAGGACGTCAGGGACAAGAATGTATACCTGCACAAGGCTGGAATGGGCTACAAGACTATTATCAAGAAGCTTGGTGAGAAGGAGACAACTGTTGGAGTGATTATTTGCAAATGGAAGAAATACAAAAAAACTATCAATTTCCTTCAGTCTGGAGTTCCAAGCAAGATTTTGCCTCATGGGGTAAGGATGATCATGAGAAAAGTGAGGGCTCTGCCCAGAACTAAACGGAAGAATCTTGTGAATGGTCTCAAGGCAGTTGGGACCACAGTCACTAAACAAACCATTGGTGACACAATATGCTGCCATGGATTGAAATTCTCCAGCGCCCACAAGGTCCCCCCCTCCTCAAGAAGGTACATGTACAGGTGTTTCTGAAGTTTGCCAATGAACATCTAAATGATTTAGAGAAGGAGTGGGAGAAAGTGCTGTGGTCAGATGAGACCAAAATTGAGCTCTTTGGCATTAACTCGACTCTGACTATGCTTAGGGAAATGCTGACTATGACCCTAAGAACACCATTCCTACAGTCAAGCCATGAGGTGGAAACATTATGCTTTGGGGCTGTTTCTCTTCTAAAGGTACAGGTATCTTGGATGGAAACCTTCTTCCCCCAGTCAGAACACTGAAGATGGGTCATGGATGGGTCTTCTAGGATGACAATGACCCAAAACATAACGCCAAGGCAACAAAGGAGCACATTAGGGTCATGGAGTGGCCTAGCCAGTCTCCAGACCTTAATCCTGTAGAAAATTTATGGAGGGAGATGAAAATTTGAGTTGCCAAGCGACAGCCAAGAAAACTTAAAGGGGTTATAAACCCTCAAGGTTTTTCACCTTAATGCATTTTATGCATTAAGGTGAAAAACCTCCTGTGATGCAGCACCCCTCAGAGCCCCCCTTTTACTTACCTGAACCCGGTCTTTCCAGTGACAGGGGTAAGCACACCAGCTCCAGCAGGTGTCTTGGGTCCTGATTGGATAGATTGATAGCAGCGCAGCCATATGCTCCCGCTGCTGTCAATCAAATCCAATGATGCGGGAGCCAGGGGCAGGGCCGAGTCCTGCTGTCTGTGTCAATGGACGCAGCAGCAGGACATGGGAGGGCACCCACACGAGGGCCCCGAGGGAGAGCGGCTCTCCAACGGGGCACTCAAGAAGAGGAGGAGCCAGGATCGCCGCTGAGGGATCCCAGAAGAAGAGGATCGGGGCCACTCTGTGCAAAACCAAATGCACAGAGGATGTAAGTATGACATGTTTGTTTGTTTTTTTAAACCTTTAAGGATTTAGAGAAGATCTGTGAAGAAGAGTGGACCAATCATCGTATCACGGGATCCAAAGCCAGCCTTGCCAGCTCCCTATCCTTACTCTGAGACAAGAAGCTGTCAGTGACAGCTCAGTCTGCGTGCTGTGGGTACCCAATTGTGCGCGTTCCCTTCACAAACGCATGCGCGAAAACAGATCTTGATGTCACATATATATTTAACGACAGCACTTCTTATGAATGCAGGAAGCACCCCAGGGTGTCACGGCACACCGGTTGAGAAAGCCTGGATTAGAGAATAGGAAGAAGAATCTAGTACATAGCTGATTGTCCTAGAATCCAGTCTTCTGATCCATTTAGATAATAAATGTAATTAGAAGGACATCCAGAAGGGAGTAAAGTTTTACCTTTATGGACCTGTCCTTAATCATAGCGCATTGGTGTCCCAGATAAAAATAATGACAGTATCTGTATTCTAACATACGTATCACAGCATCTCACATGTAATAAAGTGTGGTTCTGTATTATTTATCTAGGGCAACTCCCTATTATCTATTTGTCTCTCTGTCTCCTATCACTCTATATACCCATCTATCCTCATCATCCAAGCCTTATGCTCTCTCTTTCTCTCTCTCGCTCTACTCTCTCTTGCTCCACTGTCTATCTGCCTATTTGTTTATCTATCTATCTATCTATCTATCTATCTATCTATCTATCTATCTATCTATCTATCTATCTATCTATCTATCTATCTATCTATCTATCTATCTATCTATCAATCATGAAAGTGAGAGGCCCTGTCACTGTGAAAATATAGGAAAATGTCACATAAGATTTGCATTTAGGGTATGTAGCACCCTGGAGTTTAGGCAGGGTTGCTCCTCACAAATTTACTTGCCAGGGGTAGTTATCCTGGTTTATTGCTAGAGATCTATTAATTTCTCCCTAAGTTTGGCCTTGTTGCACCTTTCTCTTCTCTTCTTCTCTTCTAGGTGGCCGGGTACTTGGTGGTACTAGATACGAGAAGTACAACACAAAGTCAGCTTATGGGTGTATGGGGTGTCTCAGCCAGTGGGCGGGGGTAAAGCTTGAGAGGTATCTAGAGTGCCAACTAGGGACCCAGCAGAGAAGCTGTGGTGACGCTTGAGGAAGATACCACCGTGAAGATTGGAGGAGCTCAAAGGATTCAGTGGCAGTGAATCAGCGGGTCTAGTGAGAGACTGGGAGCTCAGTGTACTGAAGAACTACAAGGAGAGATTGTAGTGAAAGTGAAGGAACTTTTAAGCCTTGTGTTTGGAACTTTTAAAGACTGTTGCCATAGGAGGCAGCATTCCTACACATGCAGATGTGGCGTCTTGCTGGATACCTTTCCCTGCATGGCTGTCCTCCTATTGAAGTCTCGGAGTCTGCCAATTAATCGTGCAACTACCTAAGGGTGTCCTGGGTCTAACCCTCTCTCCCCCCAAAAAAAGGTTTGTTAAGAGAAGTAAACTTTCTTTTGCATCCAAGAAGTGTCTGGCGCCCAATAACTTCAACAACTATACACCCACCATGCCTCACAACCCACTACATACAGAAGGATGTCAGCTATCCCTGGCCCTGGAGGTTCTCATTGGATCAAAGGAGGCCTGGGACCTTGCTACAGGTAAATTAGATGTTCCAGCCTAGTGCTTCTGGGCAGAGGAAGCTGTGTTTTTGGCTTTCCCTGGATTCTGTAGTTCAGGATCGGAACTCTCAATCCTGTGTCCGGAGTTTATCAGGTGCCTGCAATCTGTGTGAGTACATGTGTGCAGGGTCATTATATACTCAGGTCTGAGGATAGCTCAGAGCTTCCAGTTTGGAGAACGCTCCAAGTGTGGGAAGCTCTCACCCAGTGGTCAGGGGGCCCCAGCCAGAAGTCAGGAGACAAAGGTTCTCACTGAGGGGTCAGGGGGCCCCAGCCAGGAGACAGAGGGTCTCATCAAGGGGTTGGAGGACCCCAGCCAGGAGACAGCAGGTCTCGTTCCAGGAGTCCGTTTGGCTCCTGTTGGGGTGTCAGGAGAACCCAAAATCATAAGCCAGAGGTGGGCCATGCAGTAGGTCAATGCAACTAAAGGCTAGAGAGCTGAGCATCCAAGAGAGCTGGACAACACAGTCAGAGAGACGGGTAAGAGGTGCAGCATGGTACTGCAGTTAAAGGTGAGTGAGCTTATGAGCCAGGTGGCTCTGCATTTTCCAGTATTTGTATTCTGCTGAAGCTGGAGAAGATCCCCTGCGTGGGCAACAATATGTTGGACTGTTGTTTTGCTTTCTGCCATTTTAATAAATGTGGGCTACTTAACCACTTAAGGCCCAGCAGACTCCCCCCCCCCCTTCTGACAAATGGTCATGCAATGCTGTACATAAATTAATTTAGGTCATTTTTTCCCCCACAAATAGAGCTTTCTTTCTTTTGGTGGTATTTTATGGCCAATGGGTTTTTTTTTTGTTTTTTTTGTGCTATTGACAATTTTGAAAAAGAAAAACAATTTTTCACTTTTTGCTATAAAACATATCCAATTTTTTTTTTAAATCAAATGTCTGCTATAAATTTAGGCCATAATGTATTCTGCTACATATTTTTGGTAAAGAAATCCCAATACGCGTATATTGATTGGTTTGCTCAAATATTATAACGGTTTACAAACTATGGTATAGATACACTGAAATTTTTATTCATTTATTTTATACTAGTAATGGCTGCGATCAGCAACCTATAGAAGGACTGTGATATTGCGGCGGACAATCGGACATTAACTAGCATTTTTGACACTTGGTGGGAACCAGTGACTCTAATACAGTGATCAGTGCTAAAAATATACACTCTCACAGTACTAGTGACACTGGCTGGGAAGGTGTAAGCATCTAGAGCAGGGATATGCAATTAGCAGACCTCCAGCTGTTGCAAAACTACAAGTCCCATCATGCCTCTGCCTCTGGGTGTCATGCTTTTGGCTGTCAGAGTTTTGCTATGCCTCATGGGACTTGTAGTTCTGCAACAGCTGGAGGTCCGCCAATTGCATATCCCTGATCTAGAGCGATCAAAGGGTTAAATGTGTGCCTAGCCAGTGTTTTTGTGTTTACTATATAGTGCTTTCACTAAAGCAGTGGTTCTCAACCTTCTAGTGCTGTGACCCCTTGATAAAATTTCCCAAGTTGTGGGGACCCCTAACAGGAAAATAATTTTCATAGCGTGGGTTGTCGGCACTCAAGGCAAGACAAGTAATTTGCGCCCCTAGCCCACGCACATTTAGCGATTCATGAGTCCCTTCCACTCGTACAGTATTAAAACCCCTTATGGTACATTTTAGGATGTACCACTCTTTCTCTTTGTTCTCCTTTCTTTCCCTTTTATCCCTCTCTATCCCTATTTCTTGTTTTTTTTTTCCCCATCCCTCTCTCTAGCCGTCTTGGGAGGAGTTCTGATCAGCCAAATTAGGTGCTCTTGATCAAGGTCATCTGCTGATCTGAGATTTGTAGTAGGGACTTTTAATGTCAACTATAATCACAGGTAGTGTTACTCACTGTGTTTCCGGCTTCACTGTGTCTCCGACTTTGTGGGGTCTCGCAGCAGTGACACCTATGCCGAAATCAGGAGATAGGGTCTCCTCCACCCCCTCCCACTTCACATTCCTCACCAGTCAGCTGACCTCTAGTCTCTGCCCCGACCCATGCCGTGAACTGAACGGGCGACTCCAAAGAGGCTGAGTGGGCGGCCGCGCGCTCCAGGAACAGCCCAGCTGGGCGGCTGCGAAAAGGCTGGCAGAGTGGTGTGGGCTTCAGGAACAGCCCAGGATTCGGTCACCCCTGGTAAATCGTCATTTCGACCCCCAAGGGGGTCCCGACCCCCAGGTTGAGAACCAGTGCACCAAGGGATGTGCTGGATTTTATTCCTTGCATTGCAGGGAAACAAAACCCAGCACATCCCCACTTACAGAACAAAGCTCTGCCATGTTTATATAGGCAGAGCTCTGTTCTGTCTTTCTCCTTGCCGGTCAGCGGGTGCCAGCAGTCATCCATTGGCCAGCACCCGCTGATCGGCTTGTACTCAGGAGTGCCAGATCACATACTAGGTACATGATCAGGCACAGGAGAGCCACTTTGCCGGCGTATAATGGTGTTATGCGGTCGGCAAGTGGTTAAACTCGTCTACCGTGAGAACTATCCCATGTCACTATGAAAATGTGGCAAGATTATCATGAGTATAACCTGCTTATTAAATGAAACTCAATATACTCATTTAGAAATCTAGTAAACTAAATTTTACCAAAAACAAACTGGATGAATATTTTCTATTATTTTAGAAGTAGACGAGATTGCCTGGAAATCAGTGAGACCCTCTGATGGGGTATTGGCAATCCATGCACACACTACAGGGGAACTTCGTTGTAATAAGGGGGTACATGCTGTAATAAAGTTGAGAAATACTGGTGTAATATGTCCATCCAGCACTGCGGCTTGATCTCATCTAATTTTAAAATGTCAATCTGTCTAATCTAATTTTAAACAGGCTATCTGTCTTCAAGACTTAACCAACAAGCATTATGTTTCTCTTGGGAGAGTTTGAAATTGGCAAGTGAAAATCCCTTTAGAAGAGGCTGTCTCTACAATGACATGCAGTATACTGAAACTGTACTCCAGCCAGGGCTCTGTGCTGAAAACTCGCTTCTGGTTTGACACATGTAAATGAATCCCAAAGTCTAACGCCGCCATTCTGATGAGTTGGATTACAAAAGGCGGGGCAGTCAAAAATCTCAATCAGTTTAGTATTTATTACAGTATATCTAATGACAAAACCTTTTCCTGGTGCCTCCATGCCAGCATACCTGTGACAAGCTCCGCCTTGACTCCGCCCTCAGGACCAGTGAATCTTATAAAAGAAAAGGATTAGTGCACTCCCAGCATTCTCCTTTTTTTCCTTATACCCCATGGTCAGTGAATGGTGGTCGAATGTCCTTACCTCTGCAGTCGGCAGCTTCCAGCTAGGTTCAAGCCTCTCCCAGGTGCAGTCCCTATTCTTGGGCAGCTAAATGTGCTAAAAAGATAGGGAGTCCCTTCTGTGGGTCTTTTGGGACAGCAGTCGTCTCTTAACCACTTCAATACCGGGCACTTAGACACCTTCCTGCCCAGGCCAATTTTCAGCTTTCAGCGCTGTCGCAATTTGAATGACAATTGCGCGGTCATGCTACACTGTACCCAAACACATTTTTTATCATTTTGTTCCCACAAATAGAACTTACTTTTGGTGGTATTTGATCACCTCTTTGGTTCTGTTAAAAATTTTTGTAAATAAGTATGTTTTCTTCTTCAATGACGGGCACTGATTTGGCTGCACTGACAGACACTGATAAGGCGGCACTGATGGGCACCGATGAGGTGACACTGATAAGGTGGCACTGACAGGCACTGATGATGGGCACTGATAGGTGGCACTGATGGACACTGATAGGTGGTACTGATGGGCACTGATAGGTGGCACTGGTATGCGGCACTGATGGGCACTCATAGGTGGCACTGATGGGCACTCATAGGCGGTACTTATGGGTGGCACTGATGGGTACTTATGGGTGGCATTGATAGGAGGCACAGATGGGCACTGATAGGTGGGCACTGATGGGCATGGATGGGCACTGATAGGTGGCACAGATGGACACTGAAGGGTGACACTGATTGGTGGCACTGATGACATTGATGGGTGGCATTGCTGGGCATCACTGCTTTATAATGGTGCCAGTCAGTGCCCATTTGTGAGCACTGATTGGCACAGATTGGGCACATTGGGCACATGTGGATGGCAATGGGGTACATACCTGGCCATCCACATGTTAGGAGCTTCCCTGGTGGTCCTGGCGGCTTCCCTGGTGATCTAGCGCGGGCATCCGAGGGGGGGCTGCGCTGATAAACAAACAATCAGCGCAGACCCCCCTGTCAGGAGAGCCGCCCATCGGCTCTCCTCTACTCACGTCTGTCAGACGCGAGTGAGGAAAAGCCAATCAACGGCTTTTCCTATTGACATCTTGATCAGCCGTGATTGGACACGGCTGATCACGTGGTAAAGAGCCTCCGCCGGAGGCTCTTTACCAAGATCAGTGTAGCATTGTGTCAGACTGACACACCGCTCCACCGATCGCCGCGATGCGCGCCCCCACGGGCGCGCGGCGGTATGTTATCCTGAAGGACGTCATATGACACCCAGTCAGGATAACTGAACCACCGCCCGGCTGTCAATCTGCTATAGACCGGGCGGGAAGTGGTTAAAGTGGTTGTAAACCCAAGAAAAAAAACAGTAAAAACCTGCAAGGCAAAGGCATAATGAGCTAGTATGCATAGCATACTAGCTCATTATGAATTACTTACCTGAGATCGAAGCCCCCGCAGCCGTCCTTATACCCTGCTCAAGCGGCCGACATCGCTTCCGGAGTTACTTCCAGGTATCGCGGCTCCGGCGCTGTAATTGGCCGGAGCCGCGATGTTGTCACTTCCGTGCATGCGCGCGGGAGCCGCCGGTAACGGCACACTCACTGAAGCAATGGCACATACGTGCTATTGCTTCAGTTTGCTTCAGTGCACATGTGCCGATGACGTCGGCACATGCAAATACAGGGGATATCTCCTAAACCGTTTAGGTTTAGGAGATATCCAGGGTAGCTACAGGTAAACCTAATTATAGGCTTATCTGTAGCAAAAAAGTGTGTTGTAAGGGTTTACAACCACTTTAACTAAGAGCTCCTATCTGCATGTGCTCAAGCCTGCAGCAGAGAAAGCAGCTATATCTATTTTTCACTAAAGCCTTATCCTTCTATTTCTCCCTCCTGCCATCCATTCTCTCTCACTTTCCTTTCCTTGCATTCCTCTGTCTCTTTTTCGCACTCTTTCCCCCCATCACCTCCGACTTGTTGTGGTATTGTACCTTAATTTCTGGTTGCTATAGTGCAGTGGTCATCAACCCTGTCCTCAGGGCCCACTAACAGGCCAGGTTTTATGTATTACTTTGGGGAGATGCAGACTAGAATACTGCAATCACTGAGCAGCAAATGATATCACCTGTGATGTAGTTCAGTTATCTTGCAAACCTGGCCTGTTAGTGGGCCCTGGGGATAGGCTTGATGACCACTGCTATAGTGGGTGGCGCGCACCTCACGCTGGCTTTTCCAAGTCCCTCAGCGTCTCCCTGTGCGCTCTGCGTCTGCACGGACATCAGGAACTGACTCGGCAGGCCGGGCTGAGTCGGGCGAGCTGCATAGGTCTTAGTGCGCGGTCCGTCCTGAGATCGCATCGGCCATCTTGAATAAGGGCACATTAAAAAATATGTTGCCCTTACTTGTCAAAATAATTTTTGAGAGGGTTGTAATTTCCACAGATATACCTCCCCTCTCCACTGTTTATTACTGGGGGCTTTCAGCATGGCTTCCTGTTGTCATCTGAGGAGCTTGCCTATGCTGGGAGCTCCTGGAGGGGACCCTGTTTTTTGGCAACGGTAAATGTAATTTCTTTCTTCTTTTTTTACTTTACTTGCTCCAGCTGAAATACCAGTCGCTAACTCCTTTATCTTTCTCTAGCTGCTTTTTCTGTCTGCTGTCTAAAATAAGCAGTATGCCCTCTCCAACATTTAAGGTAGGGACTGTCGTCTAGGTGAGTTAAAAAAAAAAAGAGAGCACTTATGCTGGTATGTTTATGTATTTCAGCCTTGTACACCAGAAGAAGTCCAAGCAGACATCAAGGCTTCATAAAGAAAGCTATGAAGGCCCCAACAAGGGCAGACCATCCAGATCAGGATACCATGCAAGCAGCAAGGGCTCATCCGTGAAAAGACATAGTTCTTCACATTCACCAACTCTCAAATCCCTAAAATGCAGAGCATGCAGGGTCATCCCATTACCAGTCGATTTGGTCTGCAAAAGCAGTTTTCGCCTAGGTTTACACTATTGCAACCTGAAAATCGCTCAATTTTTTGCCGCGATTTTGATGCGACTTGAAGCAATGCCTGTGATTTTTGAGGTCTATGGACAGCATCAAAGTGACACCAAGGTAGTGCAGGGACTGCTTTGAAGTCACTGCGACTTGAAGTTGACAGAAATGAACGGTACTCATTGTAAATAATGTGGTGCGACTTTTCATGCGACTTTGCAGTCCCAGGTCACATGACAAGTCGCACTAGTGGTTCCTGTGTCACAGGAGGAAAGTCAGACTTGATCCCCCAGAGCAGAAGAATTAGACGTACCCAGGGATTCAGGGATGCTTACTTGCACGCACCCATACTACAACTGTTACAGAAATACCTGAGATTTTCAGTCAACCAGGTCTCCCCTTCGGACTCTGCACTTCTCCCAGAGCCCTCACGAGGGCTCGGATCACTATCCAAGCTTCCTTACAAGAACTGGGTCTCAGATCTTATCACTAATGAGACGATATTCTCCTTTTATCAAAAGATCCAGCCCAGCTAGTGGAACACAGGAGGTCTGTTCTCTGGCCTACACTATCAAGATACGGTTGGATGGTAAATCATCAAAGGAGTCGTCTTTTCTCCAGTTCATTTATTTAGACGCCTTATTCAACACCGCAAAAGGGGTGGTGTTCCTGCCATCTCAGAAAATGTGGGCGATCAATCAGAAAATAAAGAGAGTGAGGACATGGTCCTACCTAACAGCCTCAAGCTAACTCAGCTTAATAGGAATTTAGTCTGTCTGTATCCAGAGGGAGATGCTTGTAAAGCCACATCCATTAAGGCATGTCTTCTGGACCACAGTTACCACAGACGCCAATGCAATAGGCTAGGAGTCACATTGCAATAGGCATTCAATGCGGCAGACATCATCGCAAATATCCAGGTGGCTTCATTGACAGCATTGCTCTCTCAGATCAAGGACAAATCAGTTCTGATTCGGATAGACAACAGAGCCGCAGTATCATACATACTTTACCAAGGCGGAACCCAAAAGAGTTCCTTACTAAGGGAAGTGGAACCCATCTTCATTTGGGCAGACAGGAATCTGAAGGACCTAAGAGTAGTCTATCTTCCAGCCCACTCAAACACAGAGGCAATCACCTATCCCAAAGATTCCTGAATCCCAACGAATGGTCCCTACATCTGAAGTTATTCAGTTGGATTGTGGGCCAGTGGGCCCTTCCCGAACTGCATCCTTTTGCTACAGCAAGCAATACCAAGCTGCAGAGGTTTATTTCACATCTACCTCACCCTTGGGCAGAAGCAATAGATGCCCTGTCAAACCCTTGAGCGTGCAATATAATTGAGGCCTCCTCCAGCCTCCTACCTCAAATTCTCTCGAGACTTGCAATATCAACAATAACGGTGATAACAGTCCTGCCATATTTGCAGGGAGACCCATGATTCCCTAGGGCAATGTATCTTGTCCAGTGTCCAGCCTCTGGTAAATATTGCTCTGCTACCCTTCCTTCTGGCTCAAGGCATCACACCCATCAGAATCCTCACAGACTGAACCTTCACATTAGGATGTTAAAGCACAGAGGCTTTAATCATTAGGATGTTCCTCCAGAGTTGTTTCAACTTTTCTCAAAGCATAGGAGTCTTCAACGAACAATACAATGACAAAGTTTTGAATAAGTTTGGGTCTTTCGTTAACGGCAAAAACTTCAATCCTGATGTGCCCTCTTCCTCCCAACTCGCTTCGACTTCCTGCAAGCAGGCCTTGACTTAGGATTAGTATTAAGCAACTTAAAGGTATAGATGGTGGCAATCTCTGCTGTGCCAACAAGAGATGGGCTGAAGATCCTTTAATAATCAAATTCTTCAAGGCAGTCAAGAAGATAAGCCCACCTGTTAAAACACATCTTTCCCACTTTGTGTCTCTCTATCGCTCTGGAGCCTTTATCCAGACATCCTTTTGCCCCATCTGATTCAGCGTCCTGGAATCTCACTTGGAAACTGTTCTTCTTCGTGGCGATGGCAGCAGACTGGGGAGTATCAGAGCTTCAGGCTCTGGGATCAGAAGACAATAATATTATTTTTTTGTACTTGGATAGAGTAGAACGTAGAACAGTACATGGATTCATCTCTAAGTTCTCCTTTTCCTCTACTATCGCCGAGCCTTGGGCCCTGCCAATCTTTTCAGATCCAATTTCGACCTTCTTCACAAAGACAATATTACTTCTGTACTAAGACAATATCTTCAAGCCACAACTCCTTTCAGACTTTCATCAAACCTTTTTGTAATACTCCAAAAAAAAAAACAGGGGCAAAGAAGCATTCCCTGGTGCAGAGGCCTCTGGGATGTGGCCCTATGGTCATTCGGGAACTGCAGTTCCCATCATGCCTATCAGAGCTTTACCATACCTCATTGGGCACGTGGTTCAGTGGCAGCTGGGGAGCCATAGTTTGCAGATACCTGCTCTGGTACAATAGCTTCATGGATTATCAAATTGATTAAGAAGGCATACAGGGCTAGGGGTCTATAACCCCCTCTTCAATTGGGCTGTATTCCACCCAGTTGTTTTCTGCTTCTTGGACAGCCAGAGCAGACATATCCATTGAAAAGATCTATAGGGTGACACCATGGTTATCCCAACATGCGTTTATGAAACGTTACGGAGTAGACCCGCCAGCTCTCTCATCTGTTGAAACTGGCAGACAGGCTATCAGGTCGGCATTTGCCTATTTTAAATCCTTTTTCAAATAATTATTTTACTATGTATCATCCCACCTATTTCAACTAATTATTTGTCACAGGTATGCTGCCATGAAGACACCGGGAAAACAAAAAATTGTATCATACTTACCATAATTTTCTTTTCCTGGTGCCTATCCATGGCAGAATACAATTCCACCCTCGATATGCTATATTACGTAGAATGCTGGGAGTGCACTAATCCTTTTCTTTTATAAGATTCACTGGTCCTGAGGGAGGAGCCAAGTCAGAGTTGTCACAGGTATGCTGCCACGGATAGGCACCAGGAAAAGAAAATTACGGTAAGTATGATACAATTTTCAGTTTTTGCTATTGGGAAGATTTTGCTTCATTTCCTGTCTGAAGACAAAACAGGAAATGAGAGGAAATCTCTCCTACAAAAGGCAAACTCCCTCAGACAGTTGTTACTAGATAGGTGTTCCCTATGGTAGAATTCCCCTCTATTCCCGTTCAAGTGTTCAACTCAAAATTTTAGGACTTTCACCGTCAATGTTGGTGGTGATGACCCCCACTGGCCAATGGGGTAACCCTGGTCAGCATGGACACAGACAGCAGTAATATCTCACTGTAATAATAAGCCATTACACCAAAGTTCAATCCAAATTATTTACTGGAGTTCAATTCCAGAAAGACCAATAGTTTGGGGACATGGGAGTCTCCTTTATCAGGATAATAGACATAACCATCTGTCTAAGGAGATTTCTTTTAACCCTGTGAAATATAAACAGACACAAAGGTGAGGGGCACTAGGACAGAAAGGTACAGCCAATAATGAAAACCTCACAGAGACTGTTATATCCCTTCCTCTGGTGCAGTCTATGTCCCCAGTGGAGAGGTTTCCCATCACTTCCTGTCCCTCTGACTCCTTGTCACTTGTAAGGCAGAAGCTGAACAATGGGGTAAGCAAATATTGTCTAAATATTGTGTATTCTTAGCTGCATCTTGGTGTGCTTTGAGTATTTCTTCTTAAACTGTAAGTAATCAAGTATAAAGCTTTGCCTCTGTGCAGGGGCTTCCTTTTAATAAAGATCAGTCAGGAACCTTTATGTGTAGCCCCTAGAGTACACCCCTCACATTTTTATAAATATTTTATTATATCTTTTCATGTGACAACACTGAAGAAATTATACTTTGCTACAATGTAAAGTAGTGAGTGTACAGCTTGTATAACAGTGTAAATTTGCTGTCCCCTCAAAATAACTCAACACACAGCCATTAATGTCTAAAGCGCTGGCAACAAAAGTGAGTACCCCCCTAAGTGAAAATGTCTAAATTGGGCCCAATTAGCCATTTTCCCTCCCCGGTGTTATGTGACTCGTTAGTGTTACAAGGTCTCAGGTGTGAATGGGGAGCAGGTGTGTTAAATTTGGTGTTATCGCTCTCACTCTCTCATACTGGTCACTGGAAGTTCAACATGGCACCTTATGGCAAATAACTCTCTGAGGATCTGAAAAAAAGAATTGTTGTTTTAAATAAAGATGGCCTAGGCTATAAGAAGATTACCAAGACCCTGAAACTGAGCTGCAGCACGGTGGCCAAGACCATACAGCGGTTTAACAGGACAGGTTCCACTCAGAACAGGCCTTGCCATGGTCCACCGAAGAAGTTGAGTGCACATGCTCAGCATCATAGCCAGGGGTTGTCTTTGGGAAATAGATGTATGAGTGCTGCCAGCATTGCTGCAAAGATCAAAGGGGTAGTGGGTCAGCCTGTCAGTGCACAGACCATATGCCGCACACTGAATCAAATTGGTCTGCATGGCTGTCGTCCCAGAAGGAGGCCTCTTCTAAAGATGATGCTCAAGAAAGCCCGCAAACAGTTTGCTGAAGACAAGCAGACTAAGGACATGGATTACTGGAACCATGTCCTGTGGTCTGATGAGACCAAGATAAACTTATTTGGTTTAGATGGTGTCAAGCGTGGGTGGCAGCAACCAGGTGAGGAGTACAAAGACACGTGTGTCTTGCATGCAGTCAAGCATGGTGGTGGGAGTGTCATGGTCTGGGGCTGCATGAGTGCTGCTGGCACTGGGGAGCTACAGTTCAATGAGGGAACCATGAATACCAACATGTAGTGTGACATACTGAAGCAGAGCATGATCCCCTCCCTTCACTGACTGGGCCGCAGGGCAGTATTCCAACATGACAACCCCAAACACACCTTCAAGGCGACCACTGCCTTGCTAAAGAAGCTGAGGGTAAAGGTGATGGACTGACCAAGCATGTCTCCAGACCTAAACCCTATTGAGCATCTGTGGGGCATCCTCAAACGGAAGGTGGAGGAGCGCAAGGTCTCTAACATCCACCAGCTGCATGATGTCGTCATGGAGGAGTGGAAGAGGACTCCCGTGACAACCTGTGAAGCTCTGGTGAACTCCATGCCCAAGAAGGTTAAGGCAGTGCTGGAAAATAATGGTGGCCACACAAATTTATTGACACTTTGGGCCCAATTTAGACATTTTCACTTAGGGGTGTACTCAGTTTTGTTGCCAGCAGTTTAGACATTAATGGCTGTGTGTTGAGTTATTTTGAGGGGACAGCAAATTTACACTGTTATACAAGCTGTACACTCACTACTTTACATTGTAGCGAAGTGTCATTTCTTCAGGGTTGTCACAAGAAAAGATATAAAAAAATATTTACAAAAATGTGAGGGGTGTACTCACTTTTGTGAGATACAGTATGTGTATGTATGAATGTGGGTTAGGGAGCTTAGATTGTAAGCTCCTTGAGGGCATGGACTGATGTGAATGTATACGTAGAAGCGCTACGTAAATGGACAATGTCATATAAGTACATGAAATGAAATAAATAAATAACATAACATAACATAACATATCCTGAAACATACCCACAGCAGCTGAGAGGAGAGCCAACAGCACTGCAGGGGGGCAACATGGGGGAAGCCCAAGCAGTAGGGGGAATCGGCAAGCACACCTGGCACACCCCCTGCGCAGGCCTATGCCTGCACCTATTCTCCGGGGAAAAAAAGGCCTGGTTACAAGCATGACTCCCAAAGGCTGAGGCATGATTGGGCTTGTAGTTCCGCAATAGCTGAAGGGACACATGTTGAGCACCCATGCTGTACTGCTTCAGTTCCGTATAGTCTGCAGACAGCTCCAGGAGGTCCAAGCAGGGGTGTCCAGATGAAAAGGATTGTCAATCCTCTTGACAGGCAAAACAATCGCTTCAATACTTGGAAACACTGATCTGAAAGATGCATTTAGATCACGAAAGTCTGGGTAAGGTTAGGCCTTAGTTTTATACTTGTTCTGGGTTAGTGACTCAAAGTATAGGACCAGCCTCGTTTTGGAATTTAGGTGTTTACATGTTTAAAACAATTTTTTTTTGCTAGAAAATTACTTAGAACCCCCAAATATTATATATTGTTTTTTTGTTCTAACACCCTAGAGAATAAAATGGCAGTCATTGCAATACTTTTTTTTAACACCGTATTTGCGCAGCGGTCTTACGTTTTTTTTTTGGAAAAAACTCACTTTTTTGAATAAAAAAATAAAACAGTAAAGTTAGCCCAATTTTTTTTTTTTATTGTGAAAGATAATGTTACGCAGAGTAAATTGATACCCAACATGTCACGCTTCAAAATTGCGCCCGCTCGTGGAATGGCGTCAAACTTTTACCCTCAAAAATCTCCATAGGCGACGTTTAAAAAATTCTACAGGTTGCATGTTTTGCGTTACAGAGGAGGTCTAGGGCTAGAATTATTGCTCTCGCTCTAACGATCGCGGCGATATCTCACATGTGTGGTTTGACCACCGTTTTCATATGCAGGTGCTACTCACGTATGCGTTCGCGTCTGCGCGCGAGCTTGTCGGGACGGGGCGTTTTAAAAAAAAAAATTATTTTTCTTATTTATTTTACATGATTTTATTTATTTTTACCCTATTTTTAAAAAAAAAAAAATTCTGTCACTTTTATTCCTATTACAAGGAATGTAAACATCCCTTGTAATAGAAAAAAACATGACAGGACCTCTTAAATTTGAGATCTGGGGTCAAAAAGACCTCAGATCTCATATTTACACTAAAATGCAATTAAAAAAAAGTCATTTAAAAAAATGACATTGAAAAAAATGTGCCTTTTAAGTTGTATGGGCGGAAGTGACGTTTTGACGTCGCTTCCGCCCTGCAGTGTCATGGAGACGGGTGGGCGCCATCTTCCCCTCACTCGTCTCCATGAACAGCTAGGGAAAGGACACGATCGCCTCCGGTAAACGGCGGAGGGCACCGGATCGCGGCGGGAATGGGGGGGGCCCTCTCCCGCCACCGATAAAAGTGATCTCGCGGCCAATCTGCCGCAGTGACCACTTTTATCTTGTAGCCGGCCGAAAACGGGGATACCGGGGTTATGGCAGCTGGCTGCTGCCATAACAACGATATCCGCCGCCAAAGTTAGGACGTATATGTACATGCGGCGGTCGGCGAGTGGTTAAAGCCAGAGGGCCAGCAATGATATCCGGGTCACTAGGCCCAGAACAGCAGGTCTGCAATGGCAGCCTAGGGGCATTTCTCCTTGACAGGCTTCCTATAGCAAAATCAGGCTTACCCAATATGACAGAGAAGTATTGCTCTTTTCATTAGTATATTAAGTCACGCTTGCATTGGTAGCCTGTATGTTTTGTGAATCATCCTAGTACGTAGTATTTGCCAGTTCCCTTTTATAAACACAGCGCTGCGTCCAATATAGTAAAAAGCCACATCTAATTTGGATGATGGCAGAAAGAGGCACACGCTATTTTCAGGCTCTGTCTTAAAAATAGGAAGCGTCTATTGTACATCGGCCAAGCCGACTCATACATTGAATGTACGGAGACATTGTAGACCTGCACACTCACTTCCCTCCCCCGGCTGTCCAGCTGAGAGCTGCCTTGAGGATGATTAATGTCCTGATCACCTCCCACTCCTCCCCCATGCTTGCTTCTACATTCTGCCAGCCAGGCTCCCAACAAACCTGTGACATCACTGAGAGCAGCTCTGTGACATCACACAGAGAAAATATCTGCTTTGATATATGTGTGTGATGTGCTCATTTGTGCCTACGTCTCGCTTTTCATTCTGGCAACTAATAATGAAGAGTGAAAAATACCAATACATACATAAAGCAATGGGAATAATGCAGTAACAGTTAGTCAATGTTGACAAATAGGGTCATTTTCAGGCATAAATCATTACATCTTGGGTCTATTTGTAACAATAAGGACATTGGGATTTATTTATTAAAGAAGGGAAAAAAAGTGATTAGGTACAAAGTGCAGCCAATCAAAATGCACATCCTGTCATTTTATAACGATGGAAGATGATTGCTGATTGGCAATCATCAAAGCTCCCATTTCGTTCCGTTTACAAAGGGCATTTACTAACTTCAGATTGGAACAATAGTGCATTATCCAGATGCACACATTAGATCTAATCATGGGATATTTGTTTGGTAAAGAGGGACGAGGGAGGGTGTTTGCTGAGTAAAGATGGCCGTAGATTACTTTGTTTTTATTCGATCAGCCAGCAGGCTGATAAAGAAAAGTGTCCTGATCGCTCCGCACCTCACCCAGCCGTATAGTTAGCAGATAAAAGCAGCCTCAGCTCACTCCATCAAGGCCACTAGAGATGTGCGCTGCCGATTCATTCATTCGTTTTAGTCTTCATTTCATTTGTGTTTTTTTTTCTCAGAAATTCGAAAATTTAGAAATTCGGAAATTCCAAAATTCAGAAATTCAAAGATTCGAAAATCCAAAAACAAGGAAAATCCGCCAATTAGAAAGAACGAAAATCCAAGAATCCAAAAAATTCGAAATAATAACTAACTAACTAACTAATAATAACTAACTATTAAATTATAGTTATTGGAATTTCCTTTCAAATTCGGCTGTTAGTGAACGTAAGGAATACGAATTATCCGAAATAAAGAATGTTGCATAAAAACAAATGGAACGGAACGAAATAATAATAAATAATAATAATATGTTATTATTATTATTTATTATTATTAATTTGTTATGTTCCATTCGGTAAGAAACGACATTCGTTATTACGGATAATTCATAACTTCGGATAAATTCGTATTCGTTACGTTCACAAACAGCCAGATTTGAAAGAAAATTCCAATACCTATAATTTAATAGTTAGTAATAGTTAAGTTATTATTAGTTAGTTATTTCAGATTTTTGAATTTTCGGGTATTTGGATTTTCGTTCTTTTGAATTTTTGGATTTCCAAATTTCTGAAATTTAGAATTTTCGAATTTCCAAATTTCAGAATTTCCGAAATTTAGAATTTTCGAATTTCTGAATTTTCGAATTTTCAAATTTTTGAATTTTCGGAATTTCGAATATTCTGAAAAATTCGAAAAATTTGGATATTTCTGAATTAACGATTTTGTCTAAATTCGTAAAAAAAAATTAAAAATTTGGAACTAAACGAATTGCACATGTCTAAAGGCCACACCCCCAACATGTTTTGCCCCGATCCCGGAGGAAATGCGTTGGGGGCATGGCCTTGATGGAGTGAGCTGAGGCTGCTTTTATCTGTTAACCATATGGCTGGGTGGGGTGTGCAGTGACCAGGACACCTCTCTTTCATCTCCTCTGCGTGTTTTGAGTCAGGATGGACTCCCCAGCCTGCACCCGCAATAAACAGCAGCATTCACCTCACAGGGCTTTGGGAGCCTGAGCGGGACCCCTTAGCAAAACCTAGGATCACACTAATAAAGAAAAAAACTGAACAGTTTCCCTCATCCACCAAGCAAGGTGAATGGAGGAATCTAACAATGGGGACTCCTTTACTGTCAGATTACACTGATTAGAGCTATAGCTGACTGGCCGCAGGCACCGATCGAATGAAAATTTACCAGCAGTGCCGTTTTAGAGGAGTCGGTCATTAGATTAACTCCTCTTGAATGGGAATGACTATAGATTGATCAAAGCTGAATTTTGATCACTCTATGGCCAGCTCAAAGGTGTGGACTGTATTTATTCTGGACCAGTAGGGGACTACTCTTCAGCATGGAATTGTCCCTGTGTCTGGAGATGATCAACAGGTCAGGATCTTCACTTCACTTTCTCATTTGTTTAAATCCCCTCTTATTTGTTATGCTGGGTTGTTCTCATCTTCACATTCTTCTCTGATGGCTTCAGGAAGCCAACTGGCTTCCTTGCAGCCTGCCCCTTGGTGACATGGCCGCCAGGTCAACTCTTCTGCTGTACTCCAAAGGGACCTGGGATGTCACTGGATGGAACATGGATATCTCAGGAGGCTATGGCAGTGGTACATTTCAATCTTGCCTAGGTGAGAATGGGGCACAGGCTAGGGCTGAATATCAATTAAAAATGGTAAAAAAAAAAGTTGACTTTCTAAGTTTGTGAAGGTGGGAAGGTTGTGAAGGCCAGGCTGGACCTCTCTCAGGGCTCCTAGGGGTGGAGTAAGTGTGTTTCATTCTCGTTGGTCAACAAGTCCAAAAAATTATGGAACTGCAGGATGCCAAGGGAAGCCCATCCAAGTATAGAAAATAGTTAAAGTGGTATAAAACCCAAAACCAAACATGTCAAATTTTACAGCTTGCAAATCTCTAGAAGTGGTGGTTTTCTTTTTTTTGTCTTTTTCTCTGTTTTCACATGGTGGTTTGGCCAGTAACACCCCCCCCCCCCCCCCCGTATTAGTGGTACACAACTCTGAATAAACACAGGAGGCACAGCAGACAGCAGCATTGTCAGTCTGGGGGGGGGGGGCTGTTTAATAGATTAGCAGATTTAAATATATTAACAAATTGAAGCCAAACTCCAGCTTACACTTTATAATCAGTTGCAGCAGACAATTGTTTTCCTTTCGATGTAAAGGTTGTGCATGAATAAATAAATAAAAATGTATAATTTTAACCATTTAAGGAACGGAAGGATTTGACCAGGCCATTTTAATGACCAGGCCATTTTTTGCGAAGCGGCACTGCGTCGCTTTAACTGACAATTGCGCGGTCGTGCAACGCTGTACCTAAATATAATTGACGTCCTTTTTTATGCCACAAAGCTTTCTTTTGGTTTTTATTTTTTGCACTCTAAACACAAAAAGACCGACAATTTTGAAAAAAAAAAAGCTATGTTTTTTAATTTCTCCTATAATAAATATCCCAAAAAATATATAAAAAACAAATTTTTTCCTCCGTTTAGGCCAATATGTATTCTTCTACATATTTTGGATTAAAAAAATAGCAATAAGCGAATATTGATTGGTTTGCGCAAACATTATAGTGTCTACAAAATACGGGGTAGATTTATGCCATTTTAATTTTTTTTACTAGTAATGGCGGTGATCTGGGATTTTTAGCGGGACTGCGACATCGCGCTGGACAGATTGGACACTTTTTACACTTTTTTGAGACCACTGACACTTATACAGCGATCAGTGCTATAAAAATGTACTGATTAATGTATGAATGTTACTGGCAGGGAAGGGGTTAACACCAGGGCAATCAAAGGGTTAAATGTGTTCCCTGGGAGGTTTTTCTAGCTGTATGGGGGCTGGGCTGACTGGAGGAGGAGAGAGATCACTGTTCCTAATCACTAGGAACAGACGATCACTCTCAGCTCCCCTGTCAGTACAGGGATCCACCATGTTTACACTGGCAGATTCCCGTTCTGTCTCTGTGTGGAGCTATCACGCGTGGCTGGCGGACATCGTGCCCGCCGGCCACGCACGCGGGCTCTGGGACTGTGCTGCGGGCGCGCATGCGCCTGCTATATCTGTTACACGAAGCGACGTACAATGAGGAGATTTGTGTAATAGAGCCAACCCACCACAGTATAACTGGGCTGCCAGTGTTAAGTGGTTTATCTCATCAATGTAAACTGATGCATTCTGCTGGAGAGCTTGGGCTTTTGAAAAACAGACTTGCTGGTAGATTACCAGATGTAAATAGAAGAAAGGAAGCCTAAAAAAAGGAAACAAATACAGCCATCACATCTAAGAATTGGTAAGCTCCAATATAATAAATGTTTGCTTTTGGGTGTAATACTGCTTTAGCCTGCTTGCCCATATACCCACTACATAACATTAATTAAAGGGAAACTAAAGCCTTTTAATTTTTTTATATAAATGAGAAATGTGTCAACTTAATACAGTGGAACCTCGGATTGAGAGTAACGTGGTTAACGAGTGTTTCGCAATACGAGCATTGCATTTTTAAAGATTGTAACTCGGTTTGTGAGTGTTGTCTCGCAAAACGAGCACAATTCAGGCCAAAGCGGTGTGCAGTACCGCTTTTCGCCTGAGGTGGGGGGGGCGCCAGAGCCGAGCAGAGCCAAACGTCACCGATCGGCGTTGTTTGGAAATGCACGGAAAGGCCCAAGGACAGCACGGCTCAGTGTCCTCGGGCCTTTTCGGCCATTTCCGAGGCTCTCCGGCGCCCCCCGCCTCTGGCCGCATGCGGTATTGCATCCCATTGAAGTCAATGAGGAACAAATTATTTTTGTTTCCATTGACTTCAATGAGAAAACTCGCTTTTGATATGCAAGCACTTTGGATTACGAGTATTCTCCTGGAACGGATTATGCTCGTAATCCGAGGTTCCACTGTATAAACAGTTATCAGTGTGCTTTCTGTGTATAATTTCTAATTATCTATGACCACGGAGTCAATCCCAAGCCTGGAGTCGAGCTTTAGAATGGTAAATGTATAAAGTGGCGGATGATGGGTGCAGTAATCTTTTGTTCTCAAATGCTCATGGGGTCACACTTATAAAGACGATTCACCGCCGGTGCGCCTGCTGTATCGAGTCAGGTTCTCTGCTAATCTGGATTTTCAAATCTTTAATGGGAAATACAAATCTCAGTAACATTTGACTCTGAAAAACGGAGAATGTTAGAACCACTGGTCTTGATCTAGTTTTAGACATTTACTATTTGAACGTAATGAAATATTGATTTTATCAGTGATTCTACATTGATTCCTACAGAATACCTGCTGTGTGTTCTCTTATTTTCTCACCACTGCAAATGGGATGGGATAGGATTTTGTTCTTCCCTCCTGCCTGTTCATAGATCCCGAACAGGCAAACAACAAACCAACATCAGAATAAAGCCATGATTACAATTCCTGCAGTTTTTCCAAGTCAGTGACTCAAAATAGTTCCAAAACCAAAGCAATACCATCAGGGCCGGGACAAGTGGTGGGCAGGAGGGGCGGCTTCCCTGGGCACTGTGGTATTATGTGAAGTGGGGGACACCACAAGGAGATGGGGGGGATTTGTGTTTGTAGGGGGCAGCAGGGGGTAAGTATTGTCCTAGGAGGGGGAATGGAGGGGGGGGTGCTAAGAGTGGTGGTTTGGGGGGGTTTATGTTGGGAGGGGGGAAGAACATTTGTGCCAGGAGCAAGGATTTGGAGGGAGTTTGTGCTGGGAGGGGGGATCTGAAGTGGGGGGGGGGGGGGGAGATGTGTACTAGGAGGAGAAATTTTAGGGGTAGGGGATTTGTGCTAGGAGGGGTGGTTTTATTTTTTTTGGAGGGGGGGACATTTGAGCTGGGGGATTCAGGGGATAGGGGGATAGGGCTGAGAGGAGGGGGAATTTATGCTTAGAGGGTAAGCATGCAGATTAGTGCTCAGTGTTTTTTGTGGGAGGGATTTTTTCTGACACATAATGCCCATACATTATGGGGGGGGGGGTGCAGTTTGTCATTTTCACCCTGGGCTCTAGATGACCTTGTCCTGACGCTGAATAGTATGAATACCATGGCAGCCAGGTGAGTAGCAATTTTAGAAGGAGAGGTCAGGAACAGCCTATATGTTTCTCTCCATACCGATATCCTATAAAATCCTCCTTTGCATTTGGCATTTCCACCTATATAATATAATAATGTAAACAACAAAAATGAGACAACGTCTGGGAATGGCTGGCAAATCTAGGCCCCCCAAATACGTCTATATTTCTTATCATTGCCCCCTTTAATAAAGAATTGCTCAGCTGTACTGCAGCGCTGTTTGGTTCATGCAGATTATAAGCCATTTTATTGTATGCTCATAGGGGCTCTATGTGTGTACAGATCACCAAAGGCAAACAGCAATATTTAGCAAAGTTGGCAGGCCTTAAAAGACACCCCAAAGTAATGGATCAAGAGAAAAAGATGAGAAATGCTACAAATTCTTTGCATTTAATGAATGCATGAGCAGACAAAAAGAAAACAGCCAATTACATCTTCAATGATTTCTATGTCTGTTTTCATTGCTTTTAATGTGTGTATGTCTCGTGTCTAATCGCATTGTGTGTATTAAGTCTTCTTATGCATGGCGCTTCCTTTTTTTGTGCTACTTTGATTACAATTGGCAGCGGCTACCAGCACAAGTTAATTAGCAGATAATTATTAATCAGGGTCTTGCTAGCTGGAAGGGATGATTAATCCAGTGGGCAAGCGGCTAAACAGTGTAGAAAGTGACACCGGCTATTCCTCAGGGATGAGACCTATTGGTCGAAACGTGTACAGTACAAGAGGAGCTCAGTAATCCATAGTCACCAATGTAGACTTCCTGCCATTATATACAGATGGCACACAAAAGGCTTTACACTGTGCTCAGTAGGAAGACTGCAGTGTCTACCAGTAGAGGCCGGTGTCCCATCCACTGTAAGGATTAGCATGTTGTTTCTGCAGCATTCCTGGCTGGGGGGGTTATACAATTGTGTTGAATAAAATAATAAGTTTATCACTGCAGTGTATGTATGTCTTGGAATGTAGGAGCTAACTGGATTTCTCGTAGGATCAATAGGTATTTTTCTCTTCTTATTGCGTTTTAACCGCTTCAGCCCCGGGAGATTTTACCCCTTTCCTGATCAGAGAACTTTTTGCCATTCAGCACTGCGTCGCTTTAACTGACAATTGCGTGGTCGTGCGACGTTGTACCCAAACAAAATTGACGTCCTTTTTTTCCCACAAATAGAGCTTTCTTTTGGTGGTATTTGATCACCTCTGCGGTTTTTATTTTTTGCACTATAAACAAAAAAAGAACGACAATTTTGAAAAAAACGCATTCTTTTTTACTTTTTGCTATAATAAATATCCCCCAAAAATATATATTAAAAAAAACTATTTTTTCCTAAGTTTAGGCCGATATGTATTCTTCTACATACTTTTGGTAAAAAAAAAAAAATCGCAATAAGCGTATATTGATTGGTTTGCGCAAAAGTTATAGCGTCTACAAAATAGGGGATAGTTTTATGGCATTTTTATTATTATTTTTTTTTTTATTAGTAATGGCAGCGATCTGCAATTTTTATCGTGACTCGTGACTGTGACATTATGGCGGACACGTCGGACAATTTTGACACATTTTTGGGACCATTGGCATTTTTACAGCGATTAGTGCTATAAAAATGCATTGATTACTGTAAAAGTGTCACTGGCAGTGAAGGGGGCGATCAAGGGGTTAATGTGTTCTCTAGTGTGTGTTCTAACTGAAGGGGGGAGGGGAATGTGTAGGGAAAGAGATAGATCGCTGTTCATACTCTGTATGAACAGACGATCTCTCACTTCTCCCCTCAGAGAACCGGAAACTGTGTGTTTACACACACAGATCCCGGTTCTCCGCGCGCCCCCGAGCGATCGCGGGAGCCCGGTGGTGATCGCGACCGCCGGGCACTCGCATCGGCTCCAGCGGCCCGCACGCGCCCCCTAGTGGCCACAGGGTGAAACGATGTTACATAACGTTGCTTCACCCAGCCGTGCCACTCTGAAGCAGTACAACTGCGGCAGATGGTCGGCAAGTGGTTAGAGAAGCAAAAGATGGATAAATGAACATATATTGGAGAAATGTTTTAAATATGTTTTCTTTTTTGATTTTGCCCAGGATTTTTAGATATGTTTCTTTGACAAGGTTTTTGTTGAGAAAATACAAATAAACCAGTAGGACAATATAGGAGTGCATATGGTCTGCCACATTGAATAATCACATGAAATATAATGCAGGCAATAACTGATCAACGCATTTTATGAAAGAATACATTCCACATTATCCAGGCTTAAGGGCAGGCTACAAACTCTTTTACTGTACTAATTTGTTATATCTTCTTACTGTCAGTGCTAATTAGAGATGGGCCAAATTCAGTTGAAAAATCAAAAGTCTCCATTTGGAAGGCTTATATACAAGTTATTGGTCGAAAAAGGGTATGGGGGCCCGGGTACTGCCATGGGGGGGCATCTACCAATGCAAAATAAAGGCACAGTGATTTTAATGATGCTTAAAGTGATACAATCAAAATTAAAAATTCCCCTAAATATAGTGCTTGGGGGGTTACCTTAGCCTGCCTGTAAAGTGCCACATTTGTACCATGTATAGAACCTGCTGAAGCAAAACTGACAGAAAAAAAAGACATTTAAATTTAATTTTCCCTGCATGCTTTCGTTATTTAGTAAACAAGGGCTTGGGGAGCCAGTCTGTATGATGAGGCCACATTTTAGTGCACTTGGAACAAGATTAGAGATTTCTTTGATAAATTCTGGTGTCTCTTTGGCAGACTTTGGATGGATATAACAAAGTTTTGCACCATAGTGAGCAAGCCTTATGTGAAGAAGCCAAATTATAGTACTCTCAGGCCAAGATTAACACATTTTTTTTTAGATAAAGTCTGGTGTCTCTTTCGAAGACTTTGGATAGAAGTAACAGGTGCGGAGAAATTGGGATTTGGGTGGTGCCTTAACACCATAACCCTATAGAGGTACTCTTGATGAAAGCAAAAATTGACCTTGCTGTAAAATTTTTTTTAAATTTGATACCCCTGTCAAACAGTTGTGGAAAAATTGTTCTTTGGGTGTTGGTGGTGCCTTCACCCCATAGCCTTCTAGAGGTAAAATAGAATGGAGTCATATATGTATATAAATATATAGTAAAGACCCACCAATCATTTGAAATAGTGATTGTCATGAAGTGCCAACCCTGGTATTGAAATATAAGAAAAGTAGGTAATAGATATAGGTCGTTGAACGGCCATCTCCAGACAAGTATACACAAAATTGAAAATATATAATTTTATTATTGAAAAAGGTTTACAAAGGCATACACATATATAAACAAGTGTAGCACTAACTCTCGGTGGAGCTGCTGGTTTAAGCGGGCTTGTTACCTTCACTCTCGACACCCCTGCTTCACCGGCACTGGGTCTAGGGTTCCGTTGAGTTTACCTCTGAACAATAAAAGCACCAACACTTGAATACGTTTTCAATGCTTTATTGAACCAAGTAACGAAGGAAGTAGTAGGAAAGAGGCAGGAGGGAAGCTACAGGGAAGCTCAAATACCTTTCTTTAGGATTCTTGAGAACGTCCTTTAAAGTTGAATATTGTAATCGGATGCAATCCCCTTGTGGGACACAATCTTTGCTCGCCTGGATAGGCCTCTCTCACTTGCCTAGCAGCCAGTATGTAGCATGAACAAAAGTCTCTGCCACAGACTTGCTTGAAATAAATTTGTACAATCCTCTGCCACAGGATGTATTAAACTTTGCAGGGAATGTCAGACACAGTACTTGGACCTCTAAGCCAACCCGGCAGTACTATGCTGTGAAACTACTTTAGGATACGTCCTCCAACCGAGTCACCAGGCCCCTCTCCAGACCAGCACTCTGCGTGATCCTTCCATGACGGGTCCTCCCCTGGGATCTTCTCGGTTGTCCAGCTTCTTCACTCTGGATAGACAGCTCAGGACCATTCCTCGGCATGTTTCTGGGCCCACCCACGCGCCGCAGCGGCGCGGCCTTCCGGAACGGAGAACCACGAGGTAGCACTCTAACGCATACCTGTCGGCCAGGAGGGCCAGCAGGTGGCTGAAAATGAACCCCAAAACATGGCGTCTGTCCCATAAATACCCTCTCCCAGAATGCAACTCGGAGGACCACCTCCACCGAGTAGTCTCCGGGACAGAGGAGCACCCATACGCTTCGACACGTTGCCTTTCCAACACTAGCCTATGGTAACAGCGACACCCACCGGCTCAGTGTGGAACCACACGCAACGTCAGCCAAGCTGGAACAGAGGCAAATCTAACTCCCCTAAGAGCAATTTATTAAATTTACCTATCAGTTGGTAGATCATAAATCTACCAGCGCTACATACTCCCCCCACTACAATAGACGCTGTCCCCAACGTCTGTCCAAAAACAATGATAATAACTCCCAAGCCTGGGAGCAGGTATTTGAGCTTAGAACTTGGATTAGATAGAGAAGAAGGAAAGACAGTGGAAAGACATTATGAGATTAACATCTACAAAACAATATGTTCACGTCCATAAACAAAACCATCCTATGACTGTACACAACCTCACTATCTATCTAGCTGAAAAGCCTCACAGCTTGATAGGGGATCAAATGGTTCCTGAAAAGAAAAACATGTTAAACACACACACATATATACTGTACAACTTCAGGAGCAAAGCCTCATTTAAAAATGAAACTCTCTTCCCATAATCTATTATCAAAATAATCTTTAGGAGTCCATCCCTGTATATAAAATTTTTTCACATGAAAGTAATCCAGCTAGCAAAAAGAAGTCCTTGGATTCAAAACACTGAGATGAATATCCAGACCTTGACCACGAAGATCTCTTTATACTGACACTAACTAACTAACTTCAGAGTTCTATTGTCCATAGTTACCAATAAAACCGGGGATCTGGCAAGGTCAGTGTTTTTCCCAGTTTATCCACTGTGGTAATGAAATATACAGCGTCATCTTTTCCGGGCCTGCAGATGACCACTTTGTCAGCATAGATGTGCCGACCGAAGTTCCAGTGCATAAAACATCCACTAAAGCGTTCATCCATTTTAACAGAACATCCAGTCTTTCGGAAAGGCTTTGGTACAGTGAAGTTCCCGGTTAACTTCAATCACTTGCATTACATCCTGGGGGACATAGGGGAACTCCAAGCCATACTCTGTAGCTACACGCTTGTTTAACATTCTCTGCAAACGGGCAAGCTTGGGCAAAGATCTGTTCTTTTCCATGCCAGGAGGCACACAGGAATCCAATGATTTGCTCACCATAGACCCAGCCGGTGTCTGTAGTGAATTAACAACTTTCAACCAAGTCTCATTTACAGTGCTGTGTGACTCCACATAGGGTGACGTCTTCCCAGAACTCAGGGCTGTCCATTCAGGGAAAGTCATAGCAGAGGCGACATCCTCGCCTTGTGACCACAACAGTTCTTGTGACATAGTCTCAAACAGGTCATCATCACCGGAAATATCCAACATGGATTCTATTTCCGAATCTCCCAACTCTTCCGCTGGCAGATATTTATTTACAGTCCCAGATACATTCCCCATCAGCTGCTCACCCATTCCTGTCGTGGACTTTTCTGGATCCAGTTCGGGTAGCCTCGGGGATAGGCCTCGGCCACGGCCACGGGAAGCCTTCACATATCCTACCTTCCTCTGTACAGGTATAACAGAGACAGGCATGGTGGACTCAGAACTCAAAGCAATGTCCACTGATGAGACAGCAACAGCAGTGTCTCTCTCCGGAACACTCTGGGCAACAACAGGCAAAGTGACCGCCTGCCGCTCTCTCTCCGTAGTAATAGCAGCTTCTACTATGGCGATACCTGTTGCCCAATCCATCCGATAAGCACGGGGCGACATGGTAGGTTGCTCCACCATAAACAAATACTCTTCACACTGCGGACATCGGCCAAATGGACGGAGATGTACGGCCAGTCCTTCACATTTATGGCAAATCATGCCCAGTCCCTCAATATCTCCTGAGGTATACAGAACAAACCTCCCCTGCGGCTTCAGATGAACACCGGTATCTGTAAGCAGGGTTCCGGTCAGCACAGTATTCAACGCGGTGCTTGCAGGGAACATTCTCGGTCCCATAATTGACTGCATCGCTGAAAAAGATATGGCCACACTCTGATCTTCTCAGCACGATCACGAGGCCTCTCTTCTTCTCTGGCGCCAAACACATACACGCGTCCCACGTGGTATCAAGTAGGGTAGACTCCTCCCAATTGTTCTTCTGATCACGTAGCTCCTGAGCTTTTACTGGTGCCTGCCGCCTACGCACTCAGAAATAAAGTCCTGCAACTTTTAACCTCTTCTCTTCCTGAAAAATGACAAAGTCCAGCTTTCACCGTAAACTCCCGGTGAAACACCTGTCTGGGTTGCGAGAATTGACGGTCAACAAATCCCGGACGACGCCCCCACATGTAGCACTAACTCCCGGTGGAGCTGCTGGTTTAAGCGGGCTTGTTACCTTCACTCTCGACACCCCTGCTTCACCGGCACCGGGTCTAGGGTTCCGTTGAGTTTACCTCTGGACAATAAAAGCACCAACACTTGAATACATTTTCAATGCTTTATTGAACCAAGTAACGAAGGAAGTAGCAGGAAAGAGGCAGGAGGGAAGCTACAGGGAAGCTCAAATACTTTTCTTTAGGATTCTTGAGAACGTCCTTTAAAGTTGAATATTGTAATCGGATGCAATCCCCTTGTGGGACACAATCTTTGCTCGCCTGCATAGGCCTCTCTCACTTGCCTAGCAGCCAGTACGTACCACGAACAAAAGTCTCTGCCACAGACTTGCTTGAAATAAATCTGTACAATCCTCTGCCACAGGATGTATTAAACTTTGCGGTGAATGTCAGACACAGTACTTGGACCTCTAAGCCAACCCGGCAGTACTATTCTGTGAAACTACTTTAGGATACGTCCTCCAACCGAGTCACCAGGCCCCTCTCCAGACCAGCACTCTGCGTGATCCTTCCATGATGGGTCCTCTCCTGGGATCTTCTCGGTTGTCCAGCTTCTTCACTCTGGATAGACAGCTCTGGACCATTCCTCGGCTGCTGTGGTAGGCCCCAGACATGCTCAGGAGGCGCGGGCCTCCTGAACGGAGGACCACGAGGTAGTACTCTAACGCATACCTGTCGGCCAGGAGGGCCAGCAGGTGGCTGAAAACGAATCCCAAAACATGGCGTCTGTCCCATAAATACCCACTCCCAGAATGCAACTCGGAGGACCACCTCCGCTGAGTTGTCTTCGGGACAGAGGAGCACCCATACGCTTCGACACGTTGCCTTTCCAACACTAGCCAATGGTAACAGTGACACCCACCGGCTTAGTGTAAAACCACACGCAACGTCAGCCAAGCTGGAACAGAGGCAAATCTAACTCCCCTAACAAGCAATTTACTAAATTTACCTATCAGTTGGTAGATCATAAATCTACCAGCGCTACACAAGGGACCAAATATCTTCCCTATAAAAACAGTAAAGTATGTACAGTAGGTACAATATATACAAGCAGTCAAAGCCGACATGTTTCACAGTAATATTGGTACATCCACTTCTTCAAAGCTGAATTGCTTCATACTTTAGTCAAAATCTCAAGGCCATCCTGACCATTCGAACTGAGGGTTGATTGAGAAGGAACACACCAAGCATAAACTCCACACATCAAAGGACAACAATCCTGATGTATACGACTGTAGTCATCACTTAAAGGAAAACTTTGCATACACAGTGAGTTATAAATCTTAAATAGAGAAGGCTATCATTCAAGGTGTTTGTGCACCCAAAATCATTTACTATCAACAGATGTCCAAAAGGTCCAATGACTTTAAAAAGATTTAATATAGTGTAGTACGTATAATGGACACCGGTAACGTCCAAGTGCCTCTAGTATAGGGAGCCCAAAAGATAAAACAGCTGAAGGAGACGCTCCTTTTGGTGTGTAGTGCAGTCGACATATAGTAGCTCTGGGTCTCCCGAGGATCCCTGTCAGGAAAGATTTTACTTGCTGGTGGCACTATAACTCCCAGATCTATGGGCCTCAGTTCCGGGGGCCACCAGCGGGTGTCTCCTGGCAGTCTGGAACCGACATCATCTCCTGCAATCAGCCATCACCTGAGACTGATTGTAGGAGGTGTACTTCTACCCGGCAGATGATTGCACTCATTGCCTTGGTATTGTTTCCTTGTGCCCTGACCTGTGTTTGCTACCTTGTATCCGGAATCCTGTTTCCTGTGATCTTGAACCCTGTATCTATTCCTGGACCCCTGCCCTGCAGACTAATACCTTCTGCCTTCTCTCCCTGTCTCCAGTTATTCTTCCCCTGTCTTGTCTTGCTCCCAACCCCATCTGCTTGATCTCCCGTGTATGACCATGGCTTGTTTACGATTGTGATTGTATCGTAAACCTGTATGCCCGTTACCCAGCCTGCTGAGCCGGTGACCGTTACCCAGCCTACTGGGCCAGTCCCCATTACCCAGCCTGTTGAGCCGCTGCCCGTTATCCAGCCTGCTGCTCCTGTGCCCGCTGTCCAGCCTGTTGCTCCAGTGCCCACTGTTCAGTCTGATGATCCAATGCCCGATGCCCTGCGTGATGATCTAGTTCCTGATACCCAGCCTGATGTTCCAGTACCCGCTGTCCGGCCTGATGTTCCAGTGTCCGCTACCTGGCCTGTCCAGCCTGATGTTCCAGTGCCCGCTGTCCGGCCTGATGTTCCAGTACCTGCTGTCCGGCCTGATGTTCCAGTATCCACTGTCTGGCTTGATGTTCCAATGCCCGCTGCCCAGCCTGATGTACTAGTGCCCACTGTCCAGCCTGATGATCCAATGCCCGATGCCCAGCTTGATGATCCAGTTCCCGATACCCAGCCTGATGATACAGTTCCTGATGACCCAGTGTCTGATGCCCAACCTGCTGATTCTGTGCCTGTTGCCCAGTCTGATGTGCATCTGCCCACTGCCAACTTAATGTGCCTCTGCCCTGCTGCCCAGCTGGATGTGCCTCTACCCGCTGCCCAGCTTGATGTGCCTCTACCCGCTGCCCAGCTTGATGTGCCTCTACCCAACTTGATGTGCCTCTGCCGGCTGCCCAGTTTAATGGGTAGCGGAACGGGCAACCAGGTGATGTTCGGGCCAATCTTTTGCTTGGTTTGAACTTTTCGCCCAACACTAGTGTTAATACTAGGAATAATACTGCTGGCTGTTACTGCTGGTTATAACACTGCTGACTGCGACTGCTGGTAAAAGTTATAGTGATGCTGACTATCATTGGCAGTAGATGTCTTCAGTCTCCATATTTTGCCCCCCTAATAGCTCTCTAGCCACTTCACTGTTCTTTTTGCCAACATCAATCCTGCCTTCACACTGTTTCCCCCAACGACACTCTCCCAAAAGCACTCTTCCCTCCAACAACTGTCAAGCCTCCATACTCTGCCACCCTTGTAACACTACACAATCCACAATCAGCTTCCTAACATATCTCCAGCCTCTAAACTCTGCCCCCCCTAATAACCTCCACACTCTTTCTGCCAACAATTTTCTAGCCTTGATATCCCCCCTAACAACCTTATAGTCTTAACACTCTCTCCCCTACTCTCCACCATCCGCACTTTGCCATTCTAATAACTCTCTAGCCTCAATATTCTTCTGCCCACAACTTGCAAGCCTCCATGTCCCTCAAAAGCTCTCCAGCTTTTACACTGTTCCCTTAACAACTCTCCCGCCTTTACACCGCCTTTACACTCCAGCTTTTACACTGTTCCCTTAACAACTCTCCCGCCTTTACACTCTGCACCCTGACAACTCTTTGGCCTCCACTCACTTTTACGTCAGACCTCCTTCTCAAACTTGTTCCACCCAACAACTCTTCATCCTACACACTCAGCTTTCTAGCATTTTGCTAGCCTCCACACTCTGCCCCCTAACAACTCTTCAGCTTTCACACTCTTCCCCCCAACAACTCTCTAGCCTCCAAACTTTGCCATCCTAAAAATTCTCTAGCCTCCATATTCTGCCAGACAGCAACTTGCAAGCCTCCATACTCTTCCCTCAAACAGCTCTCCACCTTCCACACTGTTCCCCCCCAGCAATTTCCTAGCCTTCACACTCTGCAATCCCTGACAACTTTTTAGCCTACACACTCTGTCCACTCAGACTTCCTCAGACTCCACACTGTTCCACCCAACAACTTTCCATCCTCAACACTTATCTTTCTAACATTTATGCAGCCTCCACACTTTGCCCTCTAACAGCTTTCACAGTCTTTCCCTCAACTCTGCATCCTCAACACTCTTCCCCCCAACAACTTTCCAGCCTAAAAAAACACTGTAGCCTGAATATTCTGTCCCCCAACCACTCCAAAGCCTCCATACTCTTCCCTCCAACAGCTATCCATTTTCCAAACTGTTCCCCCCCAGCAACTCCCCAGCTTTCACACTCTTCAGCCCCTGACAACTTTTTAGTCTCCACACTTTTTCCTCTCTGATGTCTTCAGACTTCACACTGTTCCACCCAACAACTCTCCATCTTCAATGCTTAACTTTCTATTATTTCTCCAGCCTCCACATTCAGCTAACAGCTTTCACAGTCTTCCCCTCAACAACTCTCCATCATCAAAACTATTCCCCCAACAACTCTCCAGGATCCACACTTTTCCATCCCAATAATCCTCCAGCCTCCATACTCCTCCAGGTTGACCTACTGATCTCTTTTTTCTTTATCTTCACATTGTGGATCCAAACAAATCTTCAAATCAGAAATTCAGAGTAAAAGCACCAGTTCTCACTTGACTCCTTGTTTCAGGTGAGTGACTCAAATTATTGAAGGCATGGGGGTCAGCATGACATCTAGGCAATTAGCGGTTATGCAAGCAGAGCTCAGCAATGGCAGCCTCCATACTGCTCTACAACCTTGGTTTCTTTTATTATGTGGTCTGAGGGGGGAGTTTATAATGGTTAAATTTGAGCAGCAGAGGGCAATTTATAACTCATGCTGTGAACTCATAGCAAACCTTTCTCATCATGTGGTTCCTGTTTCACACTACCTTACTGTGCAGCAAAATTGGTAAATCTCCCGTGTCATTTTTTTTTTTTTTTAATCAGAACAGGTAAGAATATTGACTTGTTTTTTAAAACGCAAAAGGTACAACATTGGAATAAGCGCCTGATTTAATCTCAGGACAAAGGGCAGCTAATACTGCAAACAGGGTAATTAAGTATGCTGCATCTCGCTCATGCTAATAGCATTTTCTTAGTTTCCCTTTGGGTGATGCCAACAGAAGTGTTTCACTGAGTCAGCTTTCCTTTATGATTCTTAAAGCCGGCCTTCAGTCATTTTTTTTGACTTTCCATCTATTAAATCTTCTGCCCTTGTTATTTTAACTTTGGATTGTAAAACATTTTTTTTATGCCAGTAAATACCTTTTACAGCCCACTTCCTGTTTCTTTTCTGGTAAAAAGTCTCATGAGAGTTTGCCAGGAAGGGCGGGGGGATGAGTCAAAAGAGGGCCAATGAGAGCTGCATAGCTGGAGGTGTGCCTCTGTGTAAATCCAGGAAGTGTACAGGCAGCAGCTTCAGCTGCCCACAATTAAAATGGTTGCAGCCAGACTCAGTGGAGGTAGATTTTTGCAGCATAATTGGCAAGTACAGAGTCACAGTATACAGTATCTCACAAAAGTGAGTACACCCCTCACATTTTTGTAAATATTTTATTATATCCTTTCATGTGACAACACTGAAGAAATGACACTTTGCCACAATGTAAAGTAGTGAGTGTACAGCTTGTATAATAGTGTAAATTTACTGCCCCCTCAAAATAAATCAACACACAGCCATTAATGTCTAAACCGCTGGCAACAAAAGTTAGTACACCCCTAAGTGAAAATGTCCAAATTGGGACAAAAGTGTCAATATTTTGTGTGGCCACCATTATTTTCCAGCACTGCCTTAACCCTCTTAGGCATGGAGTTCACCAAAGTTTCACAGGTTGCCACTGGAGTCCTCTTCCACTCCTCCATAACGACATCACGGAGCTGGTGGATGTTAGAGACCTTGCGCTCCTCCACTTTCCATTTGACGATGCCCCACTGATGCTCAATAGGGTTTAGGTCAGAAGACATGCTTGGCCAGTCCATCACCTTTACCCTCAGCTTCTTTAGCAAGGCAGTGGTCATCTTGGAGGTGTGTTTGGGGTCGTTATCATGTTGGAATCCTTCCCTGCGGTCCAGTCTCCAAGGGAGGGGATAATTCTCGGCTTCGGTATGTCACAGTACATGTTGACATTCACGGTTCCCTCAATGAACTGTAGCTCTCCAGTGCCAGTAGCACTCATGCTGCCCCAGACCATGACACTCTCACCACCTTGACTGTAGGCAAGACACATTTGTCTTTGTACTCCTCACCTGGTTGCCGCCACACACGCTTGACACCATCTGAACCAAATATGTTTATCTTGGTCTCATCAGACCACAGGACATGGTTCCAGTAATCAATGTCCTTAGTCTGCTTGTCTTCAGCAAACTGTTTGCGGGCTTTTTTGTACATTATCTTTAGAAGAGGCTTCCTTCTGGGACGACAGCCATGCAGACCAATTTGATGCAGTGTGCGGCGTATGGTCTGAGCATTGAGGGACGACCCCCACCCCTTCAACCTCTGCAGCAATGCTGGCAGCACTCATACATCTATTTCCCAAAGACCACCTCTGGATATAACGCTGAGTACGTGCACTCAACTTCTTTGGTCGACCATGGCAAGGCCTGTTCTGAGTGGAATCTGTCCTGTTAAACCGCTGTATGGTCTTGGCCACCATGCTGCAGCTCAGTTTTAGGGTCTTGGCAATCTTCTTATAGCCTAGGCCATCTTTATGTAGAGCAACAATTCTTTTTTCAGATCCTCAGAGAGTTCTTTGCCATGAGGTGCCATGTTGAACTTCCAGTGACCAGTATGAGAGAGTGAGAGCGATAACACCAAATTTAACACCCCTGCTCCCCATTCACACCTGAGACCTTGTAACACTAATGAGTCACATGACACAGGGGAGGGAAAATGGCTAATTGGGCCCAGTTTGGACATTTTCACTTAGGGGTGTACTCACTTTTGCTGCCAGCGGCTTAGACATTAATGGATGTGTGTTGAGTTATTTTGAGGGGACAGCAAATTTACACTGTTATACAAGCTGTACTCTCACTACTTTACATTGTAGCAAAGTGTCATTTCTTCAGTGTTGTCACATGAAAAGATATAATAAAATATTTCCAGAAATGTGAGGGGTGTACTCACTTTTGTGAGATACTGTATATAAAATAATATGCAAAGTGGTTGGAGGAAAGCTTCAGATTGTCAACGATGTTTTTATTACAAATTATGTGAGCAGACTGCAGTTCCTCTTTAATTTAGGTTCTGACAAAAGACTTCACTAATTGGATATTAGCAAATTAAGTTGTATGTGACTTTCATTTTAAAGTGCATGTAGGTTCTTTCCAAATATTACCATTACATTTTACAAGGATTTTTGGAAGTTTGTTTAACGCTCAACTTCAGCCTTACTTTCAGTTTTACACAGTTGTACAGACTCCTGTTCTGTATTGGAACTGCTTACTGATTTCACTGCACGCTGTGAACTTCTCACTGTGTGCATTAGAAGCTGCAGCAAGACAAAGAGAGACTACCTCTAAATCCCCATTCACACCTCAGTGTTTCATAGCTTGAAGCTCCAAAATGCTGGAGGAGAAAAAGTAATTTTTTCTCTATGGAGTAGTTCACATCTACACAAGTCGCCTGAAGCCAAACACTTGAAGCTCAAAAAAGTTCTGTTTTTTTTTTTTGTAGCTCGAATCGGGCATATTGGTGCATTTTTGAAGTGTTTTTTGTTTCATAGAAATGCATGGAAACGCTTGATTCGAGTGGTTTTGAGGACTTTAGTGTGTTTTGTCATTTATTTTTCTTTGCGCTTTTCTGCTCAAATACAATAATTTAAAGAAATGAATAAATAAATAAATACATACAATGCATAAATAAATAATAATAGTCATACATAAATAATAATAAAAATAAATAAATAAATGTAGCACGACCCCCTAGGGGACTGCTTGCATTTACCTGCTTATCTGCATCGCTATGACCCTGTGAACCTTCCAACACACCTGACACTCTGGGTTCAGACATCATTGCAACAGCTTTAAGTATAAAGAAAGCACTCAATTCATTTATACTATATTAGCATTTACTGGAATACTTCAGTTAAGGTATAATTATACAAAAGAGATGGTGGTTTAACTGAGTCTGAAATAGCAGCACAAGCTCAGCCGAATGACCATGGAATAACATGGATGGACATGGATGGTATGAGGGCCCTTTAAGTATCAATGACAGAATGTCCCTGTTGCAGATCTGGTGGTCTTCACCGGCAGTCTGAGCTTATTAACTGTATCCAATAGGGTGAAGTAAACAGAGTGGTAGTATATCTTGCACTGACTTAGTTAAAGAACTTATGTACAGTGATCAGATGATGGTGCAGTGAAGTGAATTCAAGGTAGAGCTGTCTGTGCACAGTGTCCCAATGAAACAAAGGAAAGGGTTGCAAAACTGAGCAATAGGCCTCTCACCAACGACCAGGACGATTCAACGCCTTCCCGCGTCCGTCTCCCGAATAGATGTTCTGGCTTTAGTTCCGCTTGTGATGATCACCTGTGGTGGAGCGCGAAGCGTGGGTCACTGCACTGTATGGATAGTGTTGATCAGATGTCCGATTAACAGCAAGCAGTGCTGGCTCCCTTCTTGGTCAGGTAGGAAGGCTCTGGACCGCATGGTAGGCCGTGACCTCACTCTTCCTGGAGAGGTCCTTCACACACAAGGCCACGGAGGAAGAGAGCGCAAGGTGGGTCTCTGGTCTCCTTTATGGTTCCTAGCAACCCTCTTGTTGTTAACAAAGATCCCTGGGATATGTAGTCAGAATGCATGGTCATGCAGGGGAACAGCCGTCTGATGAAACTACCAGTTCCATAATCCCTTTGGTTGGGCTCACAGATATGATGTCAGTCTCATTACGCTGGACACTAGAGGAATAATGTGGTACACAGATAGGGTAGGGAATAGCTGTTTGTGGCAATTATAGTCCATATTACTACTTTAAATGACCCTAACCCCAACCCTTAATATTAACCCCTAACCTAACAAAATAAATAAATAATAATAAGTAAATAAATAATAAAAATTTAGCGCTACCCCTGTAGGAGCCGCTGGTGAATAGGGATCCCCCACCTAGGTACACTGAATTTCCACAGCACAAGAGTCAGGAATAGGGATGAGCCGAACACCCCCCAGTTTGGTTCACACCAGAACCTGCGAACGGACCGAAAATTCGCGCAAACTTTAGAACTCCATTGAAGTCTATGGGACTCGATCGTTCGAAATCAAAAGTGCTAATTTTAATGGCTAATTTGCATGGTATTGTCCTAAAAAGGGTTTGGGGACCCGGGTCCTGCCCCAGGGGACATGTATCAATGCAAAAAAAAAGTTTCAAAAACGTCCGTTTTTTCGGGAGCAGTGATTTTAATGATGTCTAAAGTGAAAGAAAAAAGTGAAATATTCCTTTTAAATATCGTACCTGGGGGGTGTCTATAGTATGCCTCTAAAGTGGCGCGTGTTTCCCGTGCTTAGAACAGTCCCTGCACAAAATGACATTTTTAAAGGAATAAAAGTCATTTAACCACTTGCTTACCGGGCACTTAAACCCCCCTCCTATCCAGACCAATTTTCAGCTTTCAGCGCTGACGCACTATGAATGACAATTGCGCGGTCATACAACACTGTACCCAAATGAAATTTTTATCATTTTTTCCCCACAAATAGAGCTTTCTTTTGGTGGTATTTGATCACCTCTGTGATTTTTATTTTTTGTTAAAAAAATTTAAAAAGACAGAATTTTTAAAAAAAAAATAATTTTTTTTTTATATTTTGTTATAAAATTTTTTAAAAGGGTAATTTTTCTCCTTCATTGATGTACGCTGATGAGGCGGCACCAATGGGCACTGATAGGTGGCAGTGATGGGCACTGATTGGTGGCAATAATGGGCACTGATCTTGTACACTGCTAGGTGGCACTGATTGGCACCACTGGTGGGCATTGTTAGGTGGCAATGGTGGGCATTGATAGGTGGCACCTGTAGGCATTGATAGGTGGCACTTATGGGCATTGATACGTGGCACTGGTGGGCACTGTGGGCACTGTGATGTTGTAATGTAAGGTGGCACTGGCAGGGGGTACTGGTGGCATAATTAAGGCACAATTGAGGCATTATTGCCTCCTCCTCTTCGGGACCGATGTCCCTTGCTGCTGAGCCGGTGATCGGCTTTTTTTTCTCCTCGCACTGTTAGCGCGAGGAGAAAAAAAAAACGATCACAGAGCTTTTGTTTTGATCATGTGATCAGCTGTTATTGGCTGACAGCTGATCACATGGTAAGGGGCCGGGACCGGCCCCTTACTTGGATCAGTGATCACCTGAGTCTCAGTGACTCGGTGATCACAGCGCGCTCCACGCGCGCCCTGCAGGGCGCGCGCAGGGAACGTGCACAGGGGAGGCTGTCATATGACGGCCTCCCGAGAATGCAGGTCCGCGCTGTAGCCGTCATTCGGCTATAGCGCGGATAGCAAGCGGTTAAAACTGCTTGCGGCTTTAATGTAATGTCGGGTCCCGGCAATATGGATGAAAATCAGTGAGACAAATGTCATGGGTACCCCCCAGTCCATTAACAGGCCCTTTGGGTCTTGTATGGATATTAAGGGGAACACTGCACCCAAATTAAAAAAAGGAAAGGCGTGGGGCCCCCAGGCCCTATATACTCTGAACAGCAGTATACAGGCGGTGCAAACAAGACAGGGACTGTAGGTTTGTTGTTAAGTAGAATCTGTTTGTAATTTTGAACTGGTACATTTTTAAAGTGTAGTTCCAGCCAAAAAAATCTATTTTTAAGCTTTTTGTAAAACATAGGGAAGGGTTATCACCCCTGTGACATTTGTTTTGCTGTCTGTGCTCCTCTTCAGCAGATTTCACCTCACTTTCTGTCCCAATGACAATTTTTTTTTTGACAATTTGGGGTTTTTAGTGAAACAAGGATTGGTGATAAAGCATCAGTGGAGAGGAGACACGTTTTTCCCATATTAACTCTTACAGGTGAGAATTTCCCTTCCTAGAGGTAGATTTCATCTCACTTCCTGTTGTCTCCTTCCATTTGCAAGTAGGAGTTTTTTGTAAGTTGGATGTTTGAAAGTAGGGGCCTGCCCTATATACTCTGCAGAAATTGGGGCCTTAGGTGTTGGTGTTGCCCGCGAGGTAACCCCGTCAGGAGAGCGCTTCTCCAAGGGGGTTATCTAGTGCAGGGAGGAGCCGCAAGAGCCGCAGAGGGACCCCAGAAATGGATGTTCGGGGCCACTCTGTGCAAAACGAGCTGCACAGTGGTGGTAAGTATGACATGTTTGTTATTTTAAAAATTTTTAAAACAATCCTTTAATATCACTTTAAACCTAACATCAAAATGTAATACATCACAGCTTACTAATCATTAGATATGGTGGCTGCATCACCACATCTGTGGCTGTTTTCTTTTCTTAGGCTTTTCCCCTCTATTTTAACCTGGTGATTTGGCCAAGAACACACCTCCTATATTAGTGAGACACAACTCTAAAGGAATGAGCACAGGAGGCAGAGCAGACAGCAGCATTGTCAGTCTGGTGAGAGTGTTAGATGGACTAGCAGATTTAGATACACTAACAAATTGAAGCTAAATTCCAGCTCACACTTTATAATCAGTTACAAAACATATTCTTGCTGATGTGAATTTTGGTAAAACAGGGGAAATGTCCGCTTAAGGACCCCGGCTATAGTTTATATCGAGTAGAAAATGCAGGCTGCTCGCTTGACAATGTAGAAGTTTCACATAGTTCCATCTGTATATATATATATATATACGGTGAAACCAAAGTGAATGTGAAAGCTTCGCTCCATCAAGACTTGTATCCAAAAGGTATGTACTATACCATGGCAATCCTTACATGCATAGCTATTTATTGATAGATAGACATGTGCATGACGAAAAAGTGTGTTTAGTTTTGTTTAGTTTAGATTAGTTAATCTAGTTATTTAGTTTCGTTAAATTCAGTTGATTCATTCAATTCATATTCGGGATTCGTATTCGGAATTCGCTTTTTTGTCTCTTTCGATTTCTCTTTTCCAACTTAGATTTTTTCGATTCGAAGCGTTTGAATCGAAAAATTTTGAATCGGCCGAATCGAAAACTTTCGATTTTTTTATTTGAATGTGGCAAAGTGAACAAACAAAAGAAAAATCTTCATTCAAATGATTACAATGACTCTTTAAATCACCTTTGGCTTAACTAAACCAGCATTATTTCGAAATGGTACTCTAAAATAACACACACACAGGGGTTTTTTTACTAATGCTAGAGTGCAAAATCAGACTCACTTCTGCATAGGAACCAATCAGCTTCCAGGTTTTATTGCCAAAGCTCAATTGAACAAGCTGAAGTTAGAAGCCAATTGGTTTCTATGCAGAAGTGAGTCTGATTTTGCACTCTCCAGCTTTAGTAAATAAAACCCCACAGTCTTTGATTTCAGAAACGTGTTTACAGTTCGAATTCGGCTGAGATTTGATGTAAAATTCAATTTGAATTTCAATTAAAATTTCGGAAATTCGGACGAATTTGTCCAAATATTTTCTCAGAACGAAACGAACCACACATGTCTAGACCATGCGTTTCAGGGATCAGTGTCCTCTTCATCAGGGCTAATATTAAACATACTTGATAATAATTATTAAACTGTAATCATATAATTCTGTAAAAATGTATACCAAATATTTAAATTATATAAACATACTCATAAAAGTATGTGTACACCAACACACTGTATTTAAAATAAATATATACAGTATATCTACTTATACAGTATATACTTCCAAATATACGCATACATGCATGCATCCATATACACATAAAAAAACAAAAACAAACGATAAATCAAGAAAAAAGGAAAGCACATATTTTTGTAATATTTCTGATGTTCTTCTTTATATAAAATAATAATGAAGATATCTCATGTGTTTATTTCAGTGCTTAGTGGATTTCTGCAATAACCCAAATCTTTAGCTAAAACTGTGAATACAGACGCCCTATTCAGACTTTGCAATCATTGTAACACAGCACAGTAATTTAACGTAGACCTTTCAGTAACTTTCCAGCTCTGCATGAATACTTTCCTGATCCCGACATGACAATATACAGCAACAGTATCATTTTTCAAAAAGCTTTACTTCTAATCATGAAAAAGTTGTCCTTTAGCTCCATAAAAGGTGACTTTGTCTAAGCTGGGATGATGTTTTCACTGAATCCCTGGGATGTCCTGTGATTAGATTGGACATTATAACTTTGTAGCAAGTCACAAGGTGAAAGGCTGCAGCCTATGAGAGGTAATAAAGACTTGCTGGATGTATTAACCATTTGACCTCCGGAAGATTTACTCCCCTTCATGACCAGGCCATTTTTTTTGTTGCTATACGGCACTGTGTTACTTTAACTGACAATTGCGCAATCATGCATTGCTGTACATAAATTAAATTTATGTCCTTTTTTTTCCCTACAAATAGACCTTTTTTAGTGGTATTTGATCACCACTGTTTTTTTTTTTTTCTTCTTTTCCCTATGAGCAAAAAAAAGACCAACAATTAAAAAAAAAAAAAAAACAACATTTGTTACTTTCTGTTATAAAACATATCCAATAAAAAAAAATGAAAATACAATTTCTTCATAAATTTAGGCCAATATGTATTCTGCTACATATTTTTGGTAAAAAAAAAATCCCAATTATGCCCTGTCCGAAGGTTTCTCCGACGGAACTCCGACGGAATTCCATTCAAGCGGTCTTGCCTACACACGGTCAAACCAAAGTCCGACCAAAGTCCGACTGGCAAGAACGCGGTAACGTACAACACGTACGACGGGACTAGAAGAAGGAAGTTCAATAGCCAGTAGCCAATAGCTTCCGTCTCGTACTTGCTTAAGAGCATGCGTCGTTTCTTTGTCTGTCGGAACAGCATACAGACGATCGGTTTTCCCGATAGGAATTGGTTCTGTCGGAAATATTTAGAACATGTTCTATTTCTAGGTCCGTCAGGATTTTCTAAAAAAAAAAGTCCGATGAGGCCTACACTCGATCGGAATATACGATGAAAAGCTTCCGTCTGACTTTTTCTGTCGGACATTCCGCTCGTGTGTACGCGGCATAAGTGTATATTGAATGGTTTGCGCAACAATTATAGAATCTACAAACTATGGGATACATAATGGAATTTTTTTCAATTATTTTTTTATATTAGTAATGGTGGCGATCAGCGACTTATTTACTTTTAGCTTATTTCGAACATAAACTAAACTAAGTAATCATTCAGTAGTAGACAATCACAAAACAACTAGTTACAAGAAAAGAAAAGAAAAAACACTATAAAAAATGTTTTCGTTTACATATCGGATAAGGAGTGGGAAGAAGTACAAACGTATTTATTTCCACCCCTTCTCCATAATTAATATTAAAATATTCAGGGTCCCATCACTACTTATGCCCTGTACACACGGTCGGATTTTCCGACGGAAAATGTGTGATAGGACCTTGTTGTCGGAAATTCCGACTGTGTGTAGGCTCCATCACACATTTTCCATCGGATTTTCCGACACACAAAGTTTGAGAGCAGGATATAAAATTTTCCGACAACAAAATCCGTTGTCAGAAATTCCAATCGTGTGTACACAAATCAGACGGACAAAGTGCCACGCATGCTCAGAATAAATAAAGAGATGAAAGCTATTGGCCACTGCCCCGTTTATAGTCCTGACGTACGTGTTTTACGTCACTGCGTTTAGAACGATCGGATTTTCAGACAACTTTGTGTGACCGTGTGTATGCAAGACAAGTTTGAGCCAACATCCGTCTAAAAAAATCCATGGATTTTGTTGTCGGAATGTCCGAACAAAGTCCGATCGTGTGTACGGGGCATAAGAGTGGGACTACAATATTGCAAACAACTGGGAAAAAAAACACCACTGTTTTTTTTTTTTTCTTTTTTTTCCCTATAAACAAAAAAAGACCAAAAATTAAAAAAATAAAACAATATTTTTTACTTTCTGTTATAAAACATATCCAATAAAAAAAAATTAAAAATCAAATTCCTTCATAAAATTAGGCCAACATGTATTCTGCTACGTATTTTTGGTAAAGAAAAAATCCCAATAAGTGTATATTGAATGGTTTGCACAAAAGTTATAGTCTACAAACTATGGGATACATAATGGATTTTTTTTTTTTTTTTTATACTAGTAATGGTGGCGATCAGCGACTTAGTTACTTTTAGTTTATTTCGAACATAAACTAAAACAAGTAATCATTCAGTAGTAGACAATCACAAAACAACTAGTTACAAGAAAAGAAAAAAAAAACGATAAAAATTTTTTTAGTTTACATATCGGAAAAGGAGTGGGAAGAAGTAAAAACTTATTTAATTCCACCCCTTCTCCATAATTAGTAATAAAATATTCAGGATCCTATCGCTACTTAAAGTGGAACTACAATATTGCAAACAACTGCTAGAAAGACACTAACTGACACTTTGTGGGAACCAGTGGCACTAATACAGCGATCAGTGCTAATACTATACACTGTCACTGTACTAATGACACTGGCAGGGAAGGGGTTAAACATCTAGGGTGGTCCCTTGTCTCGCCCCTTTGACTTGAGCAATGGGACAAGACAGGGGTGCCCCTTATCTCCTTTGTTATTTATACTGACATTGGAGCCCCTACTTGTAACCATCAGAAATATATATTAAATATTTTAAAAATGGGGATTGTACCAAAAGTACTTTATTAGTTCCAAATGCTCCCGGTACAAATTCCACAGAGTTACTTGAATACATTAAAAAATATCATCTTGGGGTTTATATGGCTACACAAAAAATCAAGAATACAATATACAATATTAAGCAAAGAGAAAAAAAACATGAAGGTTTAGCAGCTCCAGATTTTGAAAGCTACTGTAAAGCAGTTTTGTTGATGCGAATTATCAATTGGACATATCACTTAAGAGAAAAGGGGTGGGTTAAAATTAAGAGTAGGTTGAGTGGGACACGGTTGGATAAGATGATTTGGATACCACAACATTATTATTTTTTTTCTAATGACACAAGTTCACTTACAACACAGGTAATTAGGGAGTGGGATGTAATGCATAAGCAAAAGAATTGGAATTATAACTCACCATTTATAAATAGTGTACTAAAGCGCTGATATGTGGAGTGAGTTTATAAAGTGAACTGTGTGCACAAATTGTATTGATAATTGCATAAGGAAATGTTTAAATGAATCCCCAGGGAATTGGGATGAATGTGAATGTATGGGCCAAAAAATCTCAAACTATGGGATATAGGTGAAAAAATAGGAAATAACCAAATAATTAAGCCGCACCCATATACAAGTGCTCTGATGCCACTACAATAAAATGAATCTAACAAAAAAATATAGTGCGCTACAATTAACTTCCTAATAAAATATGATGATAAACACTATCATGTAGTATAAAACATACCATGAGTATAACCAAATCAATGAGTGAACCACATGCCTGTTAATAAATAAAATAAGAAAATTCCTTAGATGCCTTCATATGGTAAAAAACACCCAAAGAAAATATATCAGAAAATTTTAAGAGGAATGTTAGATGATGAATCTGAACCCTTTAAAAATATCTTTTAAAAATATCGACAAGTGTTCTATATATGCTCAAAGGGAAAAAAACACACCACAAATACTATTGCTGGTTGCCTCAATCAACAGTCAATTAGGAACGTGGGTCTCTCCCCTGCATTTCTGATGCTCTCAGGTGATGGTTTTAATTTCCTCTCATTATGTGTTATGTTCATGTAGTCACAAGAAAAAAGAGAGAGATATCATTGCGCAGTGAACCACTTCTCAAGTGCCATCTATGTTCAAAACATATTCACTCACATGATCTGGCAAAATACAGCGCTCGTGAATCAATCAGAAAGTCGTGTTCTCCTTTCTCTCACCGCTTCAGTGTGTCTCGCACACAAGCAGGTTGGATAACGTCACTGGCTCCTCCCGACGCGTTGCGTCACATGTCACGTGACCTTGATAAAGTCAGGAGCCAGGACATCAGGACAAGTCTGATCATCGGAGGAGATGAGAGCAGGCTGAGTTCCCCGCAGGCTCGTCCATTAAAGGCGCACGGGTGCAGTCCCCCTTATCCATGCGTCCGGCCCCTTGCAGGATGCCAATGCATGAAATCTAATGGGGTTTTTTTTTTTCTGAAGCACGTGATTAAAGCCAGAGGCTCTAATAGGCTTCAAAATAGAGTGGTCTCGAGGCGCAGAGCACTGCGAACTGATCCCACCCAGTTGCGTGACAGTAGCGAATGAATATTCACTATTTTCACACTAAATCTCCTCCCCGCCAATCAGGAAGGCGGGTCTGAAACCTGTTTGGCCACTGAGGAGGAGGGGTGAGATGGAAGCCACCGAGCAGAGGAAAGGGAAGCCGCTGTGCCTGTGATGCCCGCGGAGGAGAGAAGGGGAAGCCACCGGGATGCCCAACGCCCATGATGCCCGCCATGGGGTAAGTGCTCCGGACCCGACCGACCGGACGTGCCTGTAGGTGCACTGTTTTCCACCCCCCCCCCTAAAAAAATTAGCACCAGCCGCCACTGGTTCCCAGCAATACTAGACATCAGACTACAGTGTGTTCTCCTGTCTAGTGTGGTCAGTTTTTAAAAGGAAAGCAGAGGGACTGGCAGGAACACCAGGGATTTTACACAAAAAATCAATACAAAGAGAACAGGATACTTTTTCATACAAGTACATGGTACAGCAGGCACATATGCACCACAAAGCGACACAGAGAATAATTTTTGCCTGTGGCCCTCAAATTATATAATTCTTCACTGTAAGTGCTGGATGTGAGGATTTATTCTAGTTTATGATCTAGATTTTTATGTATATTTTATATTATGTTGGTTGGTTTTAGGTTAACTATGTGTACTGATTTTTGGGTAATGTTAGAGAAAGTGGTGCAATTTACATATTGACAGTTTGATTTTTTTTAAATTATCTTTTCAATCAGTGTTATTTATTCCATGTAGTATTTTACTAGGATGGTATGGTTGATTACAGTACAGTATTCATTTTGTTTTATATGGTATTAATTGTTGTTATTGGTTATTTTATTATTTTTGTGCCTTGTTATTGTGATTTTTACATAGTTACATAGTTAGTAAGGTTGAATAAAGACACCAGTCCATCGAGCTCAACCTGAGCAAGTGTGGGTGCATGTCTACAATTATCCCTATATTTTTATTTAAGGTACCCATATAGCGCTGTGTCAATTTTTACGCAGCGTTCCACACATATATCGCACACTCACATCGATCCCTACCCTCAAGGAGCCCACAATCCAAGGTCCCTAACATTCATATACTAGGGCCAATTTTTTAACAGAAGCCAATTAACCTACCAGCATGTCTTTGGAGTGTGGGAGGAAACCGGAATACCCAGAGGAAACCCACACAGGCACAGAGAGAACATGCAAACTCCAGGCAGGTAGTGTCGTGGTTGGGATTTGAACCAGCGACCCTTCTTACTGCTAGGCGAAAGTGCTACTCACTACTCCACCATATCAGGAATATGGAATGGTAGGTTTAGATCTGTACAATATAAATACCACTTCTTGGTGCTCACTGCCTGCTACATGTGTTCCACACTTCTGGCTGTGTAGAATACCTCCTACCCGACTGCATGCTGTGGCTTCCTCAACCAGCTCATATATCACTATAGAACATATAAGCCATTGGGTGGAACTATTGTGCACTGGGGGAAATGGTGGGATGCTTTTCTTCAGCAGGGACAGGGAAGCTGGTCAGAGCTGATGGGATGATGGATGGAGCCAAACACAGGGAAATCTTAGAAGAAAACCTGTTAGAGTCTTCAAAAGACTTGAGACTGGGGTGGAGGTTCACCTTCCAGCAGGACAACAACCCTAAACATACAGCCAGAGCTACAATGGAATGGTTTAGATCAAAGCATATTCATGTGTTAGAATGGCCCATTCAAAATCCAGACCTAAATCCAGTTGAGAATCTGTGGCAAGACTTGAAAATTGCTGTTCACAGAGGCCATCCATCCAACCTGACAGAGCTTGAGCTATTTTGCAAAGAAGAATGGGCAAAATGTCACTCTCTAGATGTGCAAAGCTGGTAGAGACATCCCCAAAAAGACTTGCAGCTGTAATTGCAGTGAAAGGTGGTTCTACAAAGTATTGACTCAGGGGGGTTGAATACAAATGCACGCCACACTTTTCACATATTTATTTGTAAAAAAAAAACCTGAAAACCATTTATCATTTTCCTTCCACTTCACAATTATGTGCCACTTTGTGTTGGTCTATCACATAAAATCCCAATAAAATACATTTACATTTTTGGTTCGAGTGTGACAAAATGTTGAAAATGTCAAGGGGGTATGAATACTTTTTCAAAGCACTGTATCTGTCACATACCTGGTAGAAGCGGAGCTGACGAGAGGACTTCCCTTACACCACCTGTGTATTACCCCCTGGAGTTGGCGATAGGATGTAGCAGAACGAGAAGAGACACCTGTGGTAGGTCCTGACACCATGGATGGTCAGATGACAGTCTGAATACCACTGAGATGTTGAAGATCATAGGTGTCAAACTGGCAGCCCTCCAGCTGTTGCAGGATTACAAATCCCATGAGGCATTGCAAGGCTGACTGTTACAAGCATAACTTTCACAAGTTATCATGTTAGCATGATGGGACTTTTAGTTCCGCAACAGCTGGAGGGTCACCAGTCTGACACCCCTGTTGTAGATGCTCGGCTGGAACTTGTGGAGAATACTGTAACACAGATGAATACAGGAACCCACAAATGCAGGAATCAAAGCTGTGGTCAAGAAAAGCCAGAGTCAGCAACAACTGGATAGAAGGGGCACCGATTTGGAAGATGGAAGCAGGGTCAGGAGCTAGGCCGGAGTCAATAACAGATGGGCAGGAGAAGTACAAAAACAGAGGATGGAGGCAGAACATGAGCCAATGCAAGCAACAGGAGATCACAATCAAACGGAGTCAGGATTCATGCTCCCCATGACTAAGTTCCCTGGGCAGAGTGAAATGCGTTGGGGCGGTGGGCTGGTTGGAGCCCGGGCGGAGGCTGTCATACACCAACTTACGGAGTTTTGCAGAGATGTGTGGCTTCCAGGATTTTTGCTTTTTCCATTAGGAGTCCGGAGGTAAACCAGGTCAAAACACAGCATAATCAGTATGCAGATCTGATCAATGAAGCTGATGACCAACCAGCAATTCTCCTTAGATCTTTAATGCCTTAAAAGAACCACTTGGTGCCAAATGCCAGTGCCGTACTTGCATATTAATCCACCTTAATGCGCATGTTCATTATAGTCAATAAGCTGCACTGTGAGCATGTGTTCAGGTACAGCCATGTGCTAAATTTTCCTGACAATATCTTATACAGATATTTTAATTCTAAACAACAGGTAGATATAAAAGACAGTCATTTAATCCAGTCCTACATTACAACAATACCTTATCAAATGTATTTTTATTATATACTGTAGCTAATTGTCAGGAAGGGCATGCCAGCAGACAAGATGGTCTGGGCAGATTCCTGTTCAGGGCTCTTCACGTGCACTTACAAGATGTGCACGTGCTCATGCCTGGGTGCGTGCATTGGCATGCATAGAAGTGCGTATAGATTTGCGCAAGCATACATGTGTGCACGAGCACCCTGTGACGGATGTTGTAACCAAATGGGCTATTTAAACTGGGCCAGTGCTCAGGTTCAATGCTGTCATTTCTACAGCGTTCAGTGTGACCTGTGATTCTGCATCCAATTCCTGTTACCGTCCCGGCTTGTCCTGACTTCTCCTTGAACTTCCTCCTTCGTCCCTCGCCCCACACATCTGTACCTGATCTGCCTGCATGTGTTTGACCCAGCTTGTGTGACTCCGCTATTTCCTGCCTGATACCAGCCTACGCCTCGCCTGTCTGCTGTCACTGGTATCAGCCTGTTCCTGCTGCTCATCGGTTGCTACCCAGCTCACCCTCTGCATCGCGACAGAGAAGCGCTAGCACTGTGAACCAGTACAGACCAAGGAAGGTGAGCAGAGTTAGGAAATTGATGGTCTCATTATTATGGTATGCCTCCTTCATTGTCCAGTCATAGGCTGGGGGAGGGTTGGTGACCAAGCTGTAGTTCTTAACTGGAGAAATGTGTGCTCACTGACTGGACCAACGAACCCTGGCCTGGATGAGCAAAATCTTCTTGCAAATAAGACAGTTAAAATATATTTATTTCAAACGTGTTTTTAGTAGTTTTCCTGAGATGGTGCATACTGAGATAGCAGCAATGTTTTTTGGAGAGCAGCAGCTCCATGGTGTTCTGCCGTGAACACCCTACCAGTTCAAAGACTAATTAACAGGGATGTTTGCCAGTTCCAGTGATGCCTTCAAGCCTTTAGTTGGTACTCATGGGTTCTTCTCTACCTCATTGAGGATTCTTCTGCTTTGTGCCTTGGGAGTCATCTTGGCTGGGTGTCCACTTCTAGGAAGAGTAGCCACCATCTCCATTTATGGACAATTTGTTTAACTCTTGACTGATGGATACCTAAATACTTTGAGATTGCTTTGCATCCCTTTTCAGCCTTATGCATATCAACTACCATTGATTGTATGTGTCAGGAGCGTCTAGCACTCCTGCTCCTCATTCCAGCATCCTGGTTTTGGCTGTGGCATTCTCCTTGTCTGTCTCTCCACCTGCAGGGTGATTAATGTGGCCAGTCTCTGGGTGGAGACCAAACCTGATTTAAGCAAGCCAAACCTTGGCTTGTGATAACATGGAATGCTTGTGTTAACATGTGTAATACCTGATCAAGCCACCTGTCTGTCTGCCCTGCTCTGCTAGATTGGATTTCCCTGTGTATGACCTTGGATCGGATAACGACTATTCTCTGAAGTCTGCCTGCCTGTTACCTGGACTGTCATTGAACCACCCTGCCTGCCTGCCAACCACAAGTACTTGATCGTTTTGCTCAGTTTGGGCCTGCCCTGGCATGGTAGCCAGGCACTATAGCATTGTGTATAGGTCCTGGGGGCAACTGAGTACTGGTAGGCCTGCTTACCTTATGGGAAAGGGGGCTGTTGAAGGTGAAGAACTCAGCAGCCAGCTATAGTGTATGACCACCTGCGTTACAGTATGTCTTCAGAGAGCTCCTTTTTGCCAGGCATGGTTCACCTTCAGCGGGAGCTACTTACTTAACAGCAATCTTACAATGTGTGAGTGTCTTTATCAAAGTAGCTCTAAACCAAACTTCAAAACTCATTGGGTCATATGAGTAAACCCGTATTGTTGCCATCTCGTGCCATATTGTAATTTCTCCAACTCCAAGTACCTCATGTTATCCCATTTGGGGCTAGACCTGGTGAATCCCTCCCCTTGTTGTAATGCCCTAACTTTGTTCTACACTTTCTGCATCAAGTTGTACGTTGGAAATTGCTTGTTAGATTTAGAAAACCGTAATGCTTCCAGACCCTCCGCTACCTCTCCCCCAGTGGCAACCCGCAGAAGGTGTGACGTAGGGTCCACCAAGTTCAACACCTGAGTATTAGCAGGGCACCGAGCTCTGTGTTGTAGCTGGAAGGCCAGATAGTACCTGCTTCCTTAGGGCGCTGTAACTGTTCCAATTTTACCCTGGCTGTTGAGTTAAGCCAAATAAGAGACCTAAAAATTGAGTTAATAACTCGAAAGTTCTTCAATGGAACTACCATAGGGGAGTTGTAAAGTATATATAAAAGCTGTGGCATCAAGATCATTTTGATCCAGTTTATCCGGCCTACCGCTGACAGTTTCTATTTAGACCACACCCTCACCCGATCCCTGCAGCGATTTAGCAAAGGGGTCAGATTCAAGGTGATATACTCTAGTGGGTTAGGTGTAACCTGTATACCCAAATATCTAAATTCCATGGACACAGGCATATCTAGCAGAGTAGACAGCTGCGGGTCAGGTTTCCTATCTAATAGCATGAGAGACGACTTAATCCAGTTAATCACCAATTCTGAATAGTGGCCAAACGTTCGGACAACCTCCCCCAGGGACGACGACGTGTCTCCCAAAAGCAGCATGTTATCATCAGCATAAAGCATTAATTTTTCGTGGTGTTCACCATATGTTAGTATTAGAGCGGACGCGGGCTGTTAGCGGTTCTATAGCCAGCGTGAACAGTAGAGGGGACAAGGGGCATCCCTGTCTAGTGCCCCTAAATAGACTAAAGTAAGGAGACACATTTCCTGCCTCTCTAATGGCTGCCTTCGGAGAGCTATACAACAGCTGGACCCAAGCTATAAAATCCTTTCCGAACCCAAATTTATGCAGGATGGCCCATAGATAAGACCATTCAATACTGTCAAAGGCCTTATGGGCATCAAGAGAGAGAAACGCCCTGTCCCCCATATTATCGGACTTAGATTATAAATTGATAAATAGCCTGCATAGATTTATACCTATAGATTTCTGAGGCATGAACCCTGCTTGGTCTGAATAGATTATGGAAGACATTACCTTGTTAAATCTTAGGACCAGCACCTTAGCCAGTATTTTCACGTCCGATTGCAGAATTGCCTATACGAGCCTGAGTCTAAGGAATCCTTTCCGGGTTTCAACAGCAAAACTATAATGTCTTTGGACATAGAGGTAGGGAGACACCTGTTTTTTTTTATTTTGGCATCATTAAATACCCTTAACAGCTTAGGTAGTAACCGTTCACCATACTGCTTATACACCTCGGCAGGAATTCCATCCTCCCCCGGCTCTTTGGAGTTGGGGAACACTCTGGTCGCCACCTGTAGCTCCTCCAGTGTCAGAGGAGCATCCAGTAGTTGCCTGTCAGCATCAGACAGAGAAGGTAACTCTATCCCTTCTAAATTTGTTTGTAAAGAACTTTCTGTATAATTCTGCCGGGATCTGTATAGGTCAGAGTAGTATGAGTTAAGAGCCGCCATTATAGCGTCAGGAGAATTGGTTACTGTACAGGCGGCTACCCTTAAGGCACCAATGGATGGGGATGTTTGCTGCGAGTGGACAATTTTTGCCCACTCGCAGCAGTATGTGCACCCACCTCATAAAATGCAAGTTTTCTGAAGAAGCGTTTCCACTCAGCCGCCGTGGAGGTGAGTCGGCTAAGCGCAGCTTGAGCAGATAGCCACGCGTCCCTACGATCCTTCGTGGCGTTAATGACAAACTCGACCTCCAAATCATGTACCAATCTTTCCACCCCCTCGCTTTGTGTTTTGGAAGCACTTTTAAAATCGTTAATTTCCCTGATAAATAGACCCCTGAGGAAGGCCTTGAATGTATCCCATACCACCCCCTCATCGGGATGCCCCACCTGATCAAACCAAAAGTCAGTTATTTTTTGTGTAATCTGGGTCTGGGATGGAAGGAGATTGAGCCAAAAGGCATTAAGCTTCCAAGGGGCTCTAAGAAGTGTTGAGGGGGGACTAACCTCCAAACTAAGGACCAGTGAGCACTATTAGTGGTTTAATTGGTGTGTTCAATAAAGACACAAGAAATTAGAATTTTTATGTTATTAAGCACATTGTGGTTGTCTCTTACAAGAGGATCAGATCACATTTTATGTCAAATTACTGCAAAAAAAAAAAGTCAATTTCAAAAGGTTCACAGACTTTTTCTTGCTCAGTACATTTATTTATCGCAAGTGAAAGTTGAGACATTCACAGGTCTTGAAGCAAAAGAATGTGTTCGAAAATAACTGTTCATTGTGTCTGACATTTTGACAGGGCTCAGCCAATCTTCCTCAAGGCCTTGAGCCACGTTGCAACATTGGGCACAATAAATTGTTATTTTTTAACACATTCCCTGCTTCTTGACCTGTGAGCACCTCAACTTTAGCTTGTTGGTCTATTGATGCTTTGGACTTATCTTATCACATCTTATGTGTGCAGTGACTCTTACTGGGAAAAATGCATATAAATATATATACAGAGAGGCAGTGAGAGAGAGAGAGACCAATACGATATTCACACACACACACATATATATATATATATATATATATATATATATATATATATATATATATATATATATATATATATATATATACACACTATATTACCAAAAGTTTTGGGACACCTGCCTTTACACCAGGGGTTTCAAACTGGTGGCCCTCCAGCTTTTGCGGAACTACAAGTCCCATCATTCCTCTGCCTGAGGGAGTCATGCTTGTAACTGTCAGCCTTGCAATGCCTCATGGGACTTGTAGTTTCTCAACAGCTGGAGGGCCGCCAGTTTGAGACCCCTGCTTTACACGCACATGAACTTTAATGGCATCCCAGTCTTAGTCCCTAGGGTTCAATATTGAGCTGGCCCATCCTATGCAGCTATAACAGCTTCAATTCTTCTGGGAAGGCTGTCCACAAGGTTTAGGAGTGTGTCTATGGGAATGTTTGACCATTCTTCCAAAAGCACATTTGTGAAGTCAGGCACTGATGTTGAACCAGAAAGGTCTGGCTCGCAGTCTCCGCGATAATTCATCTCAAAGGTGTTCTATCCAGGTGAGGTCAGGACAGTCCTCCACCCCAAACTTGCTCATCCATGTCTTTATGGACCTTGCTTTGTGCACTGGTGCGCAGTCATGTTGGAACAGGAAGGGACCATCCCCAAACTGTTCGCACAAAGTTTGGAGCATGAAATTGTCCAAAATGTCTTGGTATGCCGACGCCTTAGGGCCAAGACCAACCCATGAAAAACAACCCCATACCCTAATCCTCCCTCCACCAATTGATTTGGATCAGTGCACAGAGCAAGGTCCATAAAGAGATGGATGAGCGAGTTTGGGGTGGAGGAACTTGACTGGCCTGCGCAGAGTCCTGGCCTCAACCCAATAGAACACCTTTGGGATGAATTAGAGCGGAGACTGCAAGCCAGACCTCTCCGTCCACATCAGTGCCTGACCTCACAAATGCGCTTCTGGAAGAATGGTCAAACATTCCCATAGACACACTCCTAAACCTTGTGGACAGCCTTCCCGGAAGAATTGAAACTGGTATAGCAGCAAATGGTGGGCCAACTGAGTATTGTACCCTACAGACTAAGACTGGGATGGCAATAAAGTCATGTGTATGTAAAGGCAATACAATATAGTATATTTACAATATAGTATATATATCATCTATGCATACACAAAGGCAAGTTTTTAGAAAGCAGTGAATGTGACATTCATCAAAAATTCACTGCAGCTGAATCTTCCTGGTGCACATGTTTAATATTACTGGGATTGATTACCCACTAATAAATATTCAATGAATATCACATCCACTGCTTTATAAATATGCCCCAAAGTGTTCCTCAGAGCTGGATAGCCATAAGAATTATACTTATTAATGTAGTATTAATTAGCTTTAGCATATAAGATCCTTTTTATAATTATGGGAAATTATAGCACAGTCGTGGCCAGGTAGAGATTTACATCTCTCAGAGTTAATTTCCTACCCAGAATCCCTTCTTTCTGCTTGTTCTGACACTTACGATTCCCTAAATACTTTTAAATCTCTTCATCAAGAACCATTCTCCTATACCGAAGGAAAAAAAGAGGATTATAGATTCCTTTGGGCATTTTTTGTCATAGGCAGCCTGGTGGCATCAGATATTCTTTGCATACAGCTTAAAAGTTATTCGCTATGATTTTCTGGCTATCATAAAATATGACATCATCAAACTGAATCTTTTCAGCCAAAGTAACAGCAGAGAATGCTACTGCGATTAAGTCATAGTAGACACCATTTAGCTTCTCATGAGCCTTAAACTCTGGTACACAAGATTTTTGCTTGTGTGTACTGGGCTTTAGGCTTCCCCTCCTCCACTTTTTTGGCTAGCCAGTAATTTGACATTAGGGCCTGCAGTGTTGCCCAACACAGTTCCCATGCAAAAACAAGAAAATTTGCTTTATGTCCTATCAATTCAGTTCACCAAGGAGCTAAAAAAAAGTAGGTGTTGCATTTTTGGGAATCACTGAAACATTTGAAGAAACATACTGAGAAAAGTATATCTTATATTTTTGCACAGCATTGAAAAAAAAATAGCACATATGGCATTTTTGTGCAGCACTGAATATAATAGCACCTTGCATTTTTGCACAGCACTTTAAAAAAAAGTACATGTTGCATTTTTGTGCACACTGATAAAAAAAGACACGTTTGCATGCTTGTGCAGCACTTAAAAAATAAGACATGTATTTTTATGGAGTACATGTCGCATATTTTTGGCACACACTAAAAAAAAAAAAAACCTGATCCATTTTTGTGCAGTGCTGAGAAAAAATACATGTTGCATATTTGCGCAGCACTGGAAAAAAAAGCATGTTGCTTTTTTTTTGCGCAGTGTTGGAAAAAAAAGGATGTTGCATTTTTATGCAGGTCTAAAAAAAAGGACATTTTGCATTTGTAGCACCTTCTAGGGTTGTTAGGCTGCTACAGTAGTCAGGTTTTCTGTAGTTTAGGTAAATTGCAGGTTTGGCTGGCAGCCAAGCCTGTTTGTTTGATCTGGGTTGGGAGTGACTCAGGCAGAGCTGGGTGACTCACAGGCAGCATCACTGAGACTGCCGACTTCTTTCCAGAACATGCTGGAATCTTCTGGAAAGGAAGTAGGAGAGGAGAGGTGGAGCTGTTCTGAGGGTCCTGTCTAATCCCCAACTAGGATTGGCAGGGGGCAGGCCCCCTCAAATACTCAGGGTCAGCCCAGCTAGGGAGGAGTTGGTATCGGGTGAAAGATGGAGATGGAGTGTTAGGCTGTTGGGGCATTTGAGGGAGCTCCCAAGTCTGGGGGGGGGGTGACCTTGGGCCAGGGCTCGGGTGTGGATGGGACTCTCTCACAACCCACAGAGGTGTCCTGAGAGAGGACAGCAGGAGAGCACTGCCGGGCAAGTCTCCAGGAGTTCCACAGAGGCAGCCAAGAGGGCTGGTGAGTGTTCACAAAGTCAGGAGGACTGGGAGGCATGCCTGAGAGGACTGGGTGCAAGCAGTCTGGGATGAGTGCAGAGCCAGTGGAGTGGACTGTGGTGGCATGGGCAATGGAGAGGGGCAGCTGCAGCCAGGAGGGGTGGCAGAGCCTGAAGATGTGGTGCTGGGAGCAGTAGCCACGTGAACAGCTAGCACTAGGACTACCTACATATTTGCTACACCAAAGGGGCCCATAGTCCCTGCCTGCAAAGGGCAATTGCTAAGGCCTGGCGAAGCCAGTGTCAGGCCTAATCCAAAGTGCTAGCTGGTCCTGGAAGTGAGGAATCAAGTGATGTGCTGAAGAGTGAGATCAGTAGTCAAGTGATGTGCTGGAGGAAGAGAAGTTGTATATACAGAGGGTGTATATAGTTTCAGTCCTTATATTGTGTTTTTGATCAACTGGGCATCTCATATGTACCCCATCCCCATCCAAGTTCTATTCCCCCTATAAAAAAATAAAAAAACGTGCTTGGACTGTTTCATGTCTTCTGGATGCTTGAGGATTGTGTGCCTGGTTGGGCAGAGTGACAGACGGACCACAACTACCAGCAGCCCTTACGAGGGTACCGCTACACACTTTTGTAGAGTGCTGAGAAAAAATACATGCTGCATATTTGCACAGCACTGAAAATGCATGTTGCATTTTTATTGTGCAAAAGGATGTTGCATTTTTATGAAGCTCTAAAAAAAAAGGACATGTTGCATTTTGCAGTGCTGAGAAAAAAAAACGCACATTGCATTTTTTTTGTATATAAAAAAAAAAAAAAGGACATTGCATTTTTGTGCAGCCTTAAAGGGTAAGTTCACCTTTGTATACTTTTTTTTTTCCAAATTCCAGGTCCTCTGTGCACCAATATAGCATTCATGTACTTTTTTCGCAAAAAATATCAAAGCTTTCCACTAAATCTACAGTCACTTACTTTTCTTGTCCTAATCCACGTTTCCAGACGTTTCCATTAGTAATGTCTTCTTCCTGATCAGACTTTAGGTCATGACACAGGAAGGAGTTGACCAGCTGACCTCATTAGCACACACCCTGCATCATCCACCCACCCACTCCCAGGTGCACGGTTTTTTAATTAAATGCAGTGATCACCCTTCTCACTAAATACACAATATACAATCAGATTGCATGGTGTATGGCCGTGTTTATACACCTTAAATTACTAGTTGCATTTCAGTGCCATTAATTGTTAACGGCACACCAAACACAGAAGCAAACACACATTTTGCCATGTAAAAAACGCAAATGCTGCAAAATGCACAGTAAAAAACCCACAACCTGCAAAACGCAAAAATGTCCCATTAACCACATGTAGTGCAGCCAATTGAAATCAACAGGCTGCCCTATGCGTGTCACAGGAAGAACGAGACACAAAATGTGCGCTCCATCGATGCTAGATGTGAATGGGGCCTGAAAGTGAAATTGGTGCGATAACACAAGAACAACGAGGCTCCATTCACATCTGTGTGTTTCCTTGCATTTCAGAAATGCGCTGCACCAAAAGTCTTAGTAAAAAAACGCACCAAGCTCCACTCTAGAAAATAGTTCTGAATCTTCTTTTGGGCGATTGCTATGTTTAGGGCAGCCCATTCAGGTGGATGGGCTGTCCTATGTGTGATGAGTAAAAATGTTCCAAAACGCCTCCCCCTTTGCTAAAAAAAAAAAAAATGCATGTGGGAATGTGAGTTCCTGCTATGCAGAGTTGTGAACGGGGCTTGACAGCTGAGTGTTTCTGTCCACTCCTTCCTATGTGCTTGTATAAAGATGACCATACACTATGCAATCTGATTATATATTTAGTGAGAAGGGTGATCACTGATTTATTGCATTTCATTTAAAAAACATGCACCTGGGAATGGGAGGGTGGATGAAGCAGGGTGTGTGCTGTTGAGGTCAGGGGGTCAACTCCTTCCTGTGACCTAAAGTCTGATCAGGAAGAAGGCATTACTAATGGAAACGTCTGGAAACGTGGATTAGGACAAGAAAAGTAAGTAACTGTAGATTTAATGGAAAGCTTTGATATTTTTGCAAAAAAAAGTACATGAATGCTATATTGGTGCATAGGGGAGCTGGAATTTAGAAAAAAAAAGAAAAGTGTGCAAAGGTGAACTTACCCTTTAAAATAATTAAAAAAAAGGACATGTTGCATTTTTTGAGCAGCCTTGGGGAAAAAAAGGATGTTGCCTTTTTGTGCAGCTCTAAAAAAAGAAAAAAGGACGTTACATTTTTGTGCAGCACCGCCGAAGTAGGACATGTATTTTTGTGCTGTACTCGAAAAAAAAAAATGAAAACATGTTGCATTTTTGTTGCAATGTTTGTGCAGCATTTAAAAAAATTGTAAACAAGCAGTGTGGGGGAAAAAAGTGCATGCTGCCTTTTTGCACAGCACTGAACAAACAGTGCAGCGCTAAAAATAAATAAATAAATAATTAGTGCACGTTGCATTATTGTGTACATTTTTTTAAGCTGAGAAAAATAGGACACATTTGTGTTGATTATCTAAAACTGGAGAGTTCATAATATGGTGCAGCTCTGCATAGAAGCCAATCAGCTTCCAGGTTTTTGTCAAAGCTTAATTGAACCAGCTGAAGTTAGAAGCTGATTGGCTACCATATACAGCTGCACCAGATTTTGCACTCTCTAGTTTTAGTAAATCAATCTCATTGCATTTTTGCACAGCTTGTTACAACTCCAATGGCAGCTCAGAGATATATATTTCTTAGGAGGTTACCTTTAGTGGAAACCACATGTCAAAATAATTAGTAGATCCAGAGAAGCAGAAGAAGCCGAATCTACTAATTATTGCTTTAGATGCAGAGAAGGCATTCAATAGAGTGCATTGGGGCCATCTATCAGAAACATTGACCAAATTTGGATTTAAAGGATATATATATATACATGCAGCTAAAATGTCTATATACTCAAATCCATCTGCTAGAATATTCACCTCTGGTAATATCTCCAAAAGCTTAAATCTAACTAATGGAACCAGACAAGGTTGCCCATTGTCACCAATCATTTTTTCTCTAGCTATTGAACCGTTAGCAGAATCAATACGCTCCAATAATACTATTAAGGGAATAAAAATAGGTTAAACTGAGCACAAAATAGGATTATTCGCGGACGATATAATTCTAGCCATATCTGACCCTGAATCTACTATTAACGAAATACAAAACACTTTAGACAACTTCGGGAAAATATCCTACTATAAAGTTAATAATAACAAATGTTTTGTACTTCCTATGAATATGACAAAAATGGAGACTATTAGGCTGAGAAGCAATAATACCTATAATTGGGATGAACCTAGCATCTCCTACCTAGGTTTACAACTTACCTTGCCAACAACTAAATTATATGCAGCCAACTTCCCAAAATTATTAGAGCAAATAACCAAAGACCTACATGGCATTCAGAAAATACAATTACCGTATATACTCGAGTATAAGCCGAGTTTTTCAGCACATTTGTTTGTGCTGAAAATGCCCCCCTCGGCTTATACTCGAGTCAAGCACTTTTCTGCAGCAGAGAATGTCATTTTCCAAACCGACTTTGGGGCCCCGTATCTCCAGAGTGCTAGGAACCCCAAATTTGGTGTGCAAACCCAGTGGAACCAGCACTACAACATATCCAAAGCTGGGGTTCCTAGCACCAAGTGGCCCCTATACTGGGCCCCAAATTTGGTTCGGAAAATGTCATTCTCTGCTGCAGAAAAGTGCTTGACATTCTCCGAACCGACTTTGGGGCCCCGTATCTTGGGGCCACTTGGTGCTAGGAACCCCATCTTTGGATATGTTGTAGTGCTAGTTCCACTGGGTTTGCACACCAAATTTTGGGTTCCTAGCTCCAAGTGGCCCCGAGATACGGGGCCCCAAGTTCGGTCAACTGTGTCAATCTGCAGCAATGTCATTTCAGGACCCTTTAGGTCCAGAGACCCCAAATTTTGGCTGCAGCTAGGGGGCATCTAGGAACCCTTAACTATCGAGTTTGAAGTTGGGGGGACCTATGGCTGCAAATGGGCACACTGAGGCATGCAAATGGGCACACTGAGGCATGCAAATGGGCACAGTAGGCTTATACTCGAGTTCAATACGTTTTCACAGTTTTTTGTGGTAAAATTAGGTGCCTCTGCTTATATTCGGGTTGGCTTATACTCGCGTATATACTGTATCCTGGGTGGGGAAAATAGCAGCATTCAAAATGCAAATATTACCGAACATCCTTTACTATTTTCGCTCCCTACCTATCACTTTAACTGCTAAAATATTCAACCAAATAAACATAAAACTAAAAAACTTTATATGGAACGGCAAGAAACCTAGAGTTGCCTTTTCAATACTTACCTCCAAACAGTAACAAAGGAGGAATGGGACTACCAGATATTCGGTATTACTATTATGTGGCAATCTTAGACCAAATGAAAACCTGGTTCTCCACTACAACTGATAAATTGTGGAGTAACATTGAAAAATAGATTACTAATGGCAATGATATGTATGCTTCATCTACAGCATATATGTTTTTGCCTAAAGTCATTTTGCCACAATTTGTCACTATTAGAACCACATTAATAGCATGGAAATATATACTATCTAAATCTAAAGATTTAGGGGAACTGACCAGTCTCCCTATTCCCTTGAGAGTACTTGACAATGGCAGTGCGTCCATAAAGGGCACAGGAGCGCCACCCCCTCTCCCCTGACACCTCTCATCATAGATAGATTCATGCATTGCATTAATCTATCTATGGTTGCCGCTACTGCCCCCTATTCAGGTGCCCGGCCCCTTGTCGGGCGCTGGGCACCTGACTTACAGCGGCGGGGTATTTTTTTGGAAGCGCCTGATTAGGGTCGTGTGCTCTAATAGGCATCCTGATTAGAGCCGTAGACTATAATAGGCTTCCAAAATGGTAAACAGCAGGTGCAATACTGTGCGTTCGCTGTTTAGTCAGTGTTATGTTAGGAAAGCGATTAAATCGCTTTCCTAACACTGACCCGCCTCTCAGCCAATCAGGTGCTCGGGTTTGGTTACCTGTCACCTGATTGGCTGAAACAACAAGTGCTGTGATTGGATGCCTGATAGAGAGGACCGGAGACATTGAGGAGCGTGGACGTGGAGGACGCCACCATGACCTGCTGTGAGACAGGTAAGTCCCAACTCCCGGGCGATGCACACTGGCAGCAATTGATGGGGCATAGCAGTGGCAATTGATTTGCACACTGGCAGCAATTGATGGGCACACTGGCAGCAATTGATGGGGCACACTGGCAGCAATTGATGGGCACACTGGCAGCAATTGATGGGCACACTGGCAGCAATTGATGGGGCACAGTAGCGGCAATTGATTGGCACACTGGCAGCAATTGATGGGGCACAGTAGCAGCAATTGATGGGCACAGTGGCAGCAATTGATGGGCACACTAGCAGAAATTGATGGGTACAGTAGCTGCATTTGATGGCACAGTGGCAGCAATTTATGGGTACAGTGGCTGCGTTTGATGGCACAGTGGCTGCGCTTGATGGGCCCAGTGGCTGCACTTGATGGGCACAGTGGCTGCATTTGATGGGCACAATGGCTGCAATTGATGTTTTTTTTTTCAGTTTGTTTGCGCCCCCAAAAATTTGGAGCACCAGCCGCCACTGGTACTTGAGTACTGCAAAGCTAGGATATCAGCAAAACAATGGATTACACAAGGATTTAATTATTATTACCATTTACTACTGATTCATAAAAACACGGTATTAAATAGAATAAGAAAATACGATCGTCTTAAGAATTTTAACCCTGACTCACATATTCACATTCCCTCAGTAATATGGAAATGTATCACTTATGCCCCATACACACAGTCGGATTTTCCGATGCAAAATGTGTGATAGGACCTTGTTGTCGGAAATTCCGACTGTGTGTGGGCTCCATCACACATTTTCCATCGGATTTTCCGACACACAAAGTTTGAGAGCAGGCTATAAAATTTTCCGACAACAAAATCTGTTGTCGGAATTTCCGATCGTGTGTACACAAATCTGACGCACAAAGTGCCACGCATGCTCAGAATAAATAAAGAGATGAAAGCTATTGGCTACTGCCCCGTTTATAGTCCCGACGTACGTGTTTTACGTCACCGCGTTCAGAATGATCGGATTTTCCGACAACTTTGTGTGACCATGTGTATGCAAGACAAGTTTGAGCCAACATCCGTCGGAAAAAATCCTAGGATTTTGTTGTCGGAATGTCCGATCAATGTCCGACCGTGTGTACGGGGCATAACAATCAACAACATAATATAAAAATATATCTCTATTTTACAAGCTCTTTTCGGAATTCCCAAAAAATATAAAAAATCTCCCAATATGATTAAATGGGAAAAAGAACTTTCACTAACCTTCACTGAGGAGCAATGGCACAACGCTATTTTATTCAATGGTAAAGCATCCTCATGTGTGGAGCACTGAGATATTGGCCAGAAAATATTAAATAGATGGTATCTGACACACATATAAAATCTCCAAAATGTATCCTTCCCCATCACTCACTTGGAGTGTAAAGAACAGATTGGGACCCTCTACCACATATTATGGAGCTGTAAAAACTTAAACTGTTTCTGGAGATCAGTTTCTTCCCTTGTTTCTACACTTACAGGAAATCGAATTCCTCTTACGCCAGCAATGGCTCTATTGGGAATTGACTTAAATATATACCCCAAAGAATTTCGGACAGTAGTGACAGAATCTTGATTGCCGTAAGACTAACTATCACCTCACTATGGAAATCTAATGATGCCCCCAACCTTTCTGGAGTCTTCATTGTTAGAGTAAACACACAAGCTCAATATGAGATGTTGATAGCTTTTAAAAACCTCTCTGTGGTTAAAATTGAGAAACTATGGCAAAATTGGATTTCACACCCTAGACTAGAGCTTCTAAATTCCTTAAAGATTCTAGTAAAACATTATAATGATAAAACTATTAAAATATAATATGAGGTTCCATACTGTTGATTACATTAAGTAACTGCTTCTAATTCCCCTACCTTTAACTAAATGATTTAGGAAAATTAGCATCTCTTAACCACTTAAGGACCGAGCCTCTTTCTGAGATTTGTTGTTTACAAATTAAAAACTGTTTTTTTTTGCTAGAAAATTACTTAGAACCCCCAAACATTATACATTTTTTTTCTAACACCCTAGAGAATAAAATGGCGGTCGTTGCAATACGTTCTGTCACACCGTATTTGCGCAGTGGTCTTACAAGCGCACTTTTTTGGAAAAAATACACTTTTTTGAATTTAAAAAATAAGACAACAGTAAAGTTAGCCCAATTTTTTTTTATATTGTGAAAGATAATGTTACGCCGAGTAAATTGTTACCCAACATGTCACACTTCAAAATTGCTCCCGCTCGTGGAATGGTGACAAACTTTTACCCTTAAAAATCTCCATAGGCGACGTTTAAAAAATTCTATAGGTTGCATGTTTTGAGTTACAGAGGAGGTCAAGGGCTAGAATTATTGCTCTCACTCTACCAATGACGGCGATACATCACATGTGTGGTTTGAATACCGTTTTCATATGCACTCACGTATGCGTTCACTTCTGCACGCGAGCTCAGCGGGATGGGGGCGCATTTAAAAAAAAAAATGTATTATTTATTTTACCTTTTATTTTTACACTGTTTTTTTTTTTTTTTTTTTAATGTGTCCCTTTTATGCCTATTACAAGGAATATAAACATCCCTTGTAATAGAAAAAAAGCATGACAGGACCTCTTAAATATGAGATCTGGGGTCAATAAGACCTCAGATCTCATATTTACACTAAAATGCAATAAAAAAAATACGGTAAATAAAAAATTTGTCATTTATATAAAAAAAAATTGCTCCTTTAAGAGCTATGGGCGGAAGTGACGTTTTGATGTTGCTTCCGCCCTGCAATGGTATGGAGACAGGTGGGGGCCATCTTCCCCTCCCTCGTGAAAGGATCCGATCGCCTCCGCCTCCTCCGGGGAAGCAATGGGGTAAACAGGGTACATAAAGCTAAAGAGAAATAGACATGATGCTTTTTTCCCCTTGTTATTATCTTTTTTGTTGGGAATTATCAGGTATGAATATAAATATTTTGTGTGATGTTATGTTATGTACTGTTAAACATATTGATAAATGTTGAGTAACCTTTCAGTTACTACTCCATATACTCGATTCATTTCCCTTACTGTTTTTATTTTTGTACTTACTGTTTTTATTTTTGTATTCTGGAAAAACCTAATAAAAAATTATTGTTTAAAAAAAAAAAATAGTAGATCCAGTGATATAGGCAGCTGAAGTTTGGCACCCCATCTGTCCTGCCAAACATGACAAGGATAATAAGGAGACTAAAGTTCGACTTTCGCAGGAAAAGTCAGGATTTACATAGAACGTCAGCTGCCAGATTTCTGGATCTGCTAAGATGCTGTTTTCATTGAAGGCAACCTCTGTGTTTGCGTTCTTTCATCATCTACTCAGTTTGAGTTATCCAGGTCTGTCACAATGTTGTTTTTATCTTCTCATCACTGCGCCAATTTACTTGCTAAAATCATTCATACTCTTCATGATATCCAGGTGAATTTTGGCATGTTTTTCAGTAGAGATGTTTCGTTTAGTAAAATAGTTAATAGAAAAAAATAATAAAAAATGGAAACTTGCTTTTTTTTGTGGTCATAAATGAAATTCTCCAGAGCTAGAAACATAAGCTCAAAACCTTTAAACCTAGCTTCAAGCAGGCCATAGACAAATAGCGGTACCCCTGAAAGGGCCACTGATTACATGTAATAAAAGCATAGTCACTGCACCTCTCCTGATGACCACCACACACAATGATGAAGACCAGGGTTCTTTCCCTGATTGTGCAGAGGCTGCCAGCACACACACAATAGCCTCTCCATGCACACTGACCCAGTAACTGTCTAGGGCAGTGATTCTTAACCTCAGTCCACAAGTACCCCCAACAGGCCATGTTTTGGGAATAGCTGTCCAAAATACCAAGCCATTGACTCTGATTCAAAGCACCTGTGCAAGATAAAGGAAAACCTGCAAACATGGCCTGTTGGGGGTACCTGAGGACTGAGGTTGAGAACCACTGGTCTAGGGGATGTCTTTTTAGGTTTTAATGCTAATGAAACTTGTAACTAAGAAGGGGTATAGGGCATGGGATACTCCAATAAGTGCAAGCTCCAGAGACTTCGCTGTCTTGAACATAGCACTTCTTGATCCCTGAGACTAGAAGGAATGGTGAAATCAGGGACGCTGGGCTGTACTCGGTAAAGCTACACTGGCCCTTATATCCTTAAAGCATCAACTTCACTGGGATCAGCAAGCAGGCTTTTACTCACCAGGCCACCAAATAGGTACCCAGGCTTAGCTTCCTGTTCCCTTCTAGTGAAGTGCTAGTAGACTGGATCCTCCATCGTAATGTCTCAGGGGTGTCTTTGTAGTTGCAGGTATGGGCCCCCGGCCCACGGCTCTGCCACAACCAGGATCCTGATGAGCATCAATGTAGATCAGCATCCAGGCCTTCAGAGATGGAAGTTTTCCCAGCTGGTTAATCTCTTATGCTAGGCCCCTAACAGGCTATTGGGCCCATCAGCATAGACAATCCAGCTGCAACACCTCAGGCCTCAGCCTGAGACAAGAGAGCAAGCACATGCCCTCCCCAAAAATGTATACTCTCCCTCATCATGCCCCAGTGACTTGAACCTCTTATTGGGATAGCTGGGGAAATATGAATATTCATTACTCAGTCTGGCAGGGAACTACCATAGCCAGTGGTGTCAGTGTCCCCTACTGGCAACAGTGAGAGATCACAACCCCACTGAGTTTAGGGAGAAACCAAGTGTACAACTATACAAATCAAAACTGGGCTGACTACCACCCTAAATTTTCATAATAATTAGCAACCTATCTAGGATGGTGCTACAGACATATGGTGGCAGTAAGATTTATGGGCAGGACACAACCACGTGCAAATTTTCTGCATAAATTACATTGACACGAATAACTGAAAAATACATTCTTCTCATTTAACAAATAATAGTCACTCATTGACAGCAACCTCAATATAAACCCTTTAAGTTGTTAAAGTGGGGTTCCACCCAAAAAAACAAAAATACCTGAAAAATTCTAAAAAAAACCCAAAAAAAAACATTTGGATATTGTTTTGTTTTTTTTTACTTACCTCTAAATGCCTGTTGCTAGGTGGTCCCTCGTAGTCTGCCTCTTCCTTTGCCTGGGCTGGTGACATCACTTCCCCCTCGGCATAGGAAGAGCTTGGCTCTGCTCCCTCCCTCCTGTCAATCATCTGGGACCCATTACAGGTCCCAGGTGATTGAGCGGCCAATCACGGCGCGCGGCGCCGCTCACGCATGCGCAGTGGGTGCCAGGCTGTGAAGCCACAGCCCAGCACCCACAGTTGAAATGCCGGCGCCGACGAGCGGAGGGGGGGGACGAGCGGGGCTTCGATCCCCCGCATCGCTGGACCCAGGGACAGGTAAGTGTCCAATTAAAAGTCAGCAGCTGCAGTATTTGTAGCTGCTGACTTTTAATTTTTTTTTTATTTTAATGGACCCCCTGGGTGGAACTTCTCTTTAAGGCACAAGGATGTGGCTAAGTACCTAGACCTTAACATGTTTCCAGCACTGAAAGGACCTGAGGGCAGTATTTTCTCCAAAAAATGAACACCCTTTTATTACTTATTTATTTGTTTCAGCAATAATCATGGTCCTATCTATCTATCTATCTATCTATCTATCTATCTATCTATCTATCTATCTATCTATCTATCTATCTATCTATCTATCTATCTATCTATCTATCTATCTATCTATCTATCTATCTATCTATCTATCTATGTTGTATCTGATATCCATATCTATCTCATATCTATCTCATATGTATATCTATATAATACTGGTATAATTTAGTACAGAAGCTGCCAGTCACTCAAACACGCCAAGTCTCAGTCTAGGGCAGGGTTTCATAACTAGGATTCCTCCAGTCCAGAGGTTGCTAGGCGTTACTGGAAGCAATTAGCAATTTATGCCCCTCAGATATATTCCCACTGACACCAATGATCTTTTTAGCTATCTGTAACGGGGTAATTCTTCCCAATGACTATAAGTGTAAGGAGCGTTCTTCCTATTGATCATCACACCAATGTATCATGAGTTAGAGATATAGTCATTTTTAGCAGGGGTTCCCTGAGGTCAGAATGTTATTTTAAAGCATTTGTAAACCCAACAATTCATATTCTTGATATGTGCCTGCTGTATCATATACATGTAAAAAACATCATATTCTCTTGCTTCCTCAAAAATCCCCGGTAATGCTGTCATTCACTCTGCTTTCCTATTAAAAATTGCTTTCTGTAACCATCAATTAATTTCTTACACCTCTCTGCTGGAATTTTGCACCTCTCTTCTTTCTCCAACTGCTCCAGGTCTCTCAGATTGGAAGGGTTCCTTTTCTCAACTGCTGTTTTGAGATCTCTCCACAGGTGCTCTATGGGATTTAGATCTGGACTCATTGCTGGCAAGTTCAGTACTCTCCAGCTCTTTGTATTAAATCATTTCTGGGTCCTTTTTGACATGTGCTTCGGGTCATTGTCCTGCTGTAAGACCTATGACCTCTGGCAGAGATCCAGCTTTCTGACACTGGGCCCTACATTATCAGAACATCTGTGAACCTCCACCATGTTTAACTGCAGGGACTGTATTCTTTTCTTTAAAGGCCTCATTTATTTTTCTGAGAACAGTAGAACGATGGGCTTTACAGTAGAATGATGGGCTTTACCAAAAAGTTGTAATTTTGTTTCATCTGTGTACAGCATATTCTCCCAAGAGGATTCTGGCTTCCTCGGGTAAGTTTTGGCAAACTCTTTGATTCATTTTTCTCTTTCTTTCACATCCAGGGAGATTTGCTACAATGCCATGGGCTGTAAACTTGTGAACAATGTTGCACACAGTGGACACCGGAACAATAAGATCTCTGGAGATGAGATGAACTTGTAACCTTGAGATTGTCCATGCTTTTCTACAATTCTTGTTCCCAAATCCTCAGACAATTCTTTTCTGCTCTTTCTCTTCTCCATGCTCCATGTGGCACACAGAGACACACAACAGAAAGGTTGAGTCAGTTTTTCCCCATTTTAACTGGTTGCCAGTGTGATTTCTATATTGTCAGCACCTAGTTATTGATACAGGTGATTTTAATTACAAATTACAGGAGCATCACAAACTTGGAATGCAATTATTTCTTACAATTTTGAGAAGGTGCCAATAATTTTGTCCAGTCCAATTTTGGAGTTTTGCGTGGAATGTGTCAGATTTGGCTTTTTGTTTCTCTGCGTTTTTGTGTCATACCAATACAAACACAAGAAATAAACACGAGAATGCCTAAACATTAGTAATTGCAACAATTTTCTGGGTGAAGTGGTGCATTATCTGACAGAAATGCAGGGATGCCAATATTTTTGGCAATGACTATATGTCAATATTTAGCTTTCTGTTTCTGGAGCAGTTGACTATAAATGGTATAAAGAATTAGGGCCCATAGATGTTTTAACCACTTGCCGACCAGCCGTCACAGTTGTACTGCGGCAGAATGGCACGGCTGGGCGAAGCGACGTTATGTTACGTCACCCTGTGGCCACTAGGGGCGCGCACACGCCACCCGCTGCTCTCTTCTGGAGCTGATGCGAGTGCCTGGTGCTCATGATCACAGCCAGGCTCCTGCGATCGCTGCTGACACACAGAGAACACACAGTTTCCGGTTCTCTGAGGGGAGAATAACAAATACAAAGTATGAACAGCGATCTGTCATCTTCCCCACACAGTCCCCCCCCCCTTCAGTTAGAACACACACTAGGGAACACAATTAACCCCTTGATTGCCCCTAGTGTTAACCCCTTCCCTGCCAGTGACATTTTTACAGTAATCAGTGCATTTTTATAGCACTGATCGCTGTATAAATGCCAATGGTCCCAAAAATGTGTTAAAATGTGTTAAAATTGTCCGATGTGTCCGCCATAATGTCGCAGTCCCGATAAAAATCGCAGATCGCAGCCATTACTAGTTTAAAAAAATGAATAATAAAAATGGCATAAAACTATCCCCTATTTTGTAGACGCTATAACTTTTGCGCAAACCAATCAGTATACACTTATTGCCATTTTTTTTTACCACAAATATATAGAATACATATCGGCCTAAACTGAGAAAAAAATGTTGTTTTTATATATTTTTCGGGGATATTTATTATAGCAAAAAGTAAAAAATATTGTGTTTTTTTCAAAATTGTCGCTCTTTTTTTGTTTATAGCGCAAAAAAAAAAAAAACAGAGGTGATCAAATACCACCAAAAGAAAGCTCTATTTGTGGGAAAAAAAGGACGTCAATTTTGTTTTGGTATAATGCCGCATAACCGCACAATTGTCAGTTAAAGTGACGCAGTGCCGAATCGCAAAAAGTGCTCTGGTCAGGAAGGGGGTAAAATCTTGAAGTGGTTAAAAAAATATTATTTTTTAAATTAATAATTATTATAAGTCTTTGACGTACCAGGCAAGTTATTAGAGGCATACATTCTACGGAAAATATCAAGGTCATACACTATTCAAGCTCTTGGGATACATTGGGCCAATATATTCACATGCAGTCCGGGGGCATTTATTTCTGTGGCCTCTATAATTGTCATCTGTGTAATCCTTTGCTTAGAATATACTCAATGCGTTTCCTATAACCAGGTGCACTTCTCAGTATCAATTATTGTCACTGACTCCCACACAAGATCTCTTTTTAGCCCAAGAGAATAGGTGTCCACCTTCCTTTAATTATATCTGTGGTTTAACAATTAGTCAAAAGAAAAAAATATCTAATAGCTTAACCTAATACATACAATTACTAACCTGTTATTTATCATTATCTCCAATAGAACATTCGATGTCTGGTTTTCCTGATATTACAGATGATTCAGATGCCAAGCATGGAGAGCCACCAGCGTGGCTGTTGTCAGAAAAACGAATCAGTTCAGTCGGTTCAGATCGCCACTATAGGCTCTTGGCCTGTGCAAGGGCTGAGTGTGATTGAGTGCCTCCCAATACGGAGCTAATACTCATCATTTATAGATTTTTGGATAAACATAGTGGTGTTTATGTGATGTTATTTTCTTCTCCTTAAAGCTAAAATCCAGGCAGATAAAACAATATTAAATAATCAATACATATGTTCCTTGGATCTAAAAAGAAATAAATGCAAATAATGTGGCAACAGCTCAGACAAAATCAGTAATTCTGCCCTCGCTCAACTGAAAAAACACAAAAAGAAGTAAGAGCTCAGTTCTTGACCTTTTAATCCTCACGGAGGTGCCAATACACCTATATGAAAAACTAATTTATATATATAAAAATAAGAATACTATCATTGATAGGTAATAAAAAAGGAAATTGTTTATTTTACGTTCTAAAGGATCAGTGTCCACTAATCAACTGAGCCATATTATCAAAGTTCCAATCCAAATGAAGCCAATCTCTTAAACTAGCAATTAAAGTGGAGTTCCACCCACTTTTACAACTCTTCAGCATCCCTCACTAAACTTTGCACTGTAAACAAATTGGATATTTTTAAATTTTTTTTTCTCAGCACTTACTATATATCTGCTGTATTCATTTTCACTTCCTCCTCCCTAGCCGCGGCCCATCACATCATTTCCTGTTTGCAATGCCTTCTGGGAAGGGGCGGCAACTTCCTCTGACACTGCCGTTGCTATGGAAACCTGACCTGAAACCTATTACACTGCTTGTGCTGCACTGAGCATGTGCGAGATCTGCAAGGATGAGATCCAGGAAGAAATGCAGTCTGGCTTCAGATGCCCAGACTTAAGATGGCAACGGCCTACTGTAAGTTTATAAAATAACAAACTACTGCTATAAACTAACAAAACAGACCTTAGTTTACAGACTAACTTTACTAGAATACATTAAGCTTGTGTATTATAGGGGTATTTTTATTTAAAAAGTATAATTTCGGCCGGAATACCACTTTAAAGCATTTGGAAAAATAGAAAATTACCACAGCAGAAGGCCCCCCCCCCACCCGTGTTGCAAGGGATAAATACTTGTTTCATCCAGGGGCAACATAAAGAAACAACTATACTTACCTTATTCCTCACTTCAAAAGGTTTCCTCCCAGGTGCCCTTAAAAGTAATTTTCTTTACCACTTTATTGGTTGCAGGCACTCCATCATCACGTACAATGCAAGACCAATGGTGGAGAACCCACCCTTAACCCACCACTTCATTGGTTGCAGGCACTCCATCATCACATACAATGCAGGACCAATGGTGGAGAACCCGCCCCTAACCCACCATTTCATTGGTTGCAGGCACTCCATCATCACGTACAATGCAGGACCAATGGTGGAGAACCCGCCCCTAACCCACCACTTCATTGGTTGCAGGCACTCCATCATCACATACAATGCAGGACCAATGGTGGAGAACCCGCCCTTAACCCACCACTTCATTGGTTGCAGGCACTCCATCATCACATACAATGCAGGACCAATGGTGGAGAACCCGCCCCTAACCCACCACTTCATTGGTTGCAGGCACTCCATCATCACGTACAATGCAGGACCAATGGTGGAGAACCCCCCCCCCTAACCCACCACTTCATTGGTTGCAGGCACTCCATCATCACATACAATGCAGGATCAATGGTGGAGAACCCGCCCCTAACCCACCACTTCATTGGTTGCAGGCACTCCATCATCACGTACAATGCAGGACCAATGGTGGAGAACCCGCCCCTAACCCACCACTTCATTGGTTGCAGGCACTCCATCATCACATACAATGCAGGACCAATGGTGGAGAACCCGCCCCTAACCCACCGCTTCATTGGTTGCAGGCACTCCATCATCACATACAATGCAGGATCAATGGTGGAGAACCCGCCCCTAACCCACCACTTTATTGGTTGCAGGCACTCCATCATCACATACATTGCAGGACCAATGGTGGAGAACCCCCCCCTAACCCACCACTTCATTGGTTGCAGGCACTCTATCATCACATACAATGCAGGATCAATGGTGGAGAACCCGCCCCTAACCCACCACTTCATTGGTTGCAGGCACTCCATCATCACGTACAATGCAGTATCAATGGTGGAGAACCCGCCCCTAACCCACCACTTCATTGGTTGCAGGCACTCCATCACAGTAATGAGTAAGCACAATTGTACTGTGTGAAATGCGTCTACAAGACTGTTTGGTGGTGTCCCCTGGTGTCACTTTGGTGACTAATAAACAGCATTTGGAATCTACCAATGTGCAGCCATTTCTTCTTCATTCCAACTCCATCATCATGTACAACATTGGATCAATGACAGAGAACCCATCAACCCATGAATTGATTGATTGCAGCCATTCCGTCATCACATTCAAGCAGAACCAATGGTTGAGAGCCTGCCAGCAATCCACCACTTCACTGGCTGCAGGCACTCCATTATCATGTATAATGCAAAATAAAACAAAAATGTGGTGCTAAAGTGAACAGGTAAACAATACGTGAATCCAAAAAGTTGGAAAAAGGTGAATAGAAAATTTAAGTGATGAATAAATGAATATATCCCCTTCTCGCTGAGCGTATGCAGATATGTGGCCTTGGATTTCGGGGGTTATACCGGGATGAAGCCCGCAGCTGCAGGCATCATCCCGGTACCGTTTTTTAGAGCTGGCGATCAACTATCCAGGGATAACAACCGATGTGGCTAAAAGCTGCTCGATTGTTATCCCGGGGGAGCGGGAGGGGACATCCCCCCTCCCGCCGCCTCCCCCCCGCTCTGACCGAGCTTCCTGTCCCACCGGGAGACCCGATCCTCGATCCGCCACTTCCGACGGCTAGAGAGAGACTGGCACAAAGCCGGAAACGGCTTTGTGCCAGTCTCCTGAATGTAAACCCGGAAGTGACGTCACAACATCACTTCCTGTTTACTTGGCTGCCAATGGCACCGGATTAAAAAAAATATACAGTATTCAAAATCGCCGTTTTCGGCGATCTGAATACTTTGAAGTGCATAGGAGGGATTGGAGGTCTTTTAGACCCCCGATCCCTCCATAAAGAGTACCTGTCACCACCTATTACTGTCACAAAGGATGTTTACATTCCTTGTGACAGCCATAAAAGTGATCAAATTATTTATTTATTTTTAAAAACACAATTTAATGATATAAAAATAAATAAGAAAAAACTAATTTTTTAAAGCGCCCCTGTCCCCGCGAGCTCGCGCTGCAAAGAAAACGCATACGGAAGTCACGCCCGCATATGTAAATGGTGTTCAAATCCCACATGTGAGGTATCGTCACGATCGTCAGAGCGAGAGCAATAATTCTAGCACTAGACCTCCTCTGTAACTCTAACCTGGTAACCGTAAAAAAAAAATTTAAAGCATCGCCTATGGAGATTTTTATGTACCGTAGTTTGTCACCATTCTACGAGTGCGTGCAATTATAAAGCGTGACATGTTTGGTATCTATTTACTCGGTGTAACATCATCTTTCACATTATACAAAAAAATTGGGCTAACTTTACTGTTTTGTTCTTTTTAAAGTGATGAAAGTGTCCCTTTTCCCAAAAAGTTGCGTTTAAAACACCACTGCACAGATACCGTGTGGCATAAAATATTGCAACAATCGCCATTTTATTCTCTAGGGTCTCTGCTAAAATATATATATATATATATATATATATATATATATATATATATATATAATATGTTTGGGGGTTCTAAGTAATTTTCTAGCAAAAAATATGGATTTTAACTTGTAAACACCAAATGTCAGAAATAGGTTTAGGCGTGAAAGGGGTAAACACAAACAGAACATAAAATGGTTCCAAAGTGAAAATGAAAACATCTAAGAGAAGTCCATTTAGAACCAAAATAAACGTGAAAAGTCTTTCTTGTGTGGTCCAAGATGGATCTTGAAGGTACAATCAAAGTGGTAAAGTATTATTAGATTGTAAGCTCTTCTGAGCAGGGCCCTCTTAATCCTATTGTATTGTATTGTAACTGTATTGTCTCCCTTTTATATTGTAAAGCGCTGCATAAACTGTTGGCGCTATATAAATCCTGAATAATAATAATAATAATTCACGCATACCAGATTCGGTGGACACACGTACCGTATAGCCTGTGGGTCAAACAGGCAGTCTTGAGGGAATGATCTCAATCAGGATCTCATACCACTGGAAAAATGGTAAAGATTCCCCCCGATGATGGACAGGGTATATCAGGCATCCAAAATTAGGCTCCACAGCATGCAATGAAACACATCATATGTTGTGCATGAAAAAAAATCTGTACATATTGTGATACTGTATGATGTTTAATGGTAAAAAAAAAGGGGGGGGGGGGGTTACACTCACAGCAAATCCAGTAAAACAAGCTTGTACATAAAATACGACATAAGCAATGATTCCAGGAGCGCCACTGCCAAAGACACTTTTAACCCTTTTTCGGCCGCAAGCGGGGGGGTTAAAAGCGCCCGCTAGCAGCCAAAAAGCGCAGCTGAAGTCGACGGTAAAGCGCCGCTAAAACGATGGTAAAATGTCACTAAAAATAACGGCGCTTTACCGCCGACACCCCCCGCCCCAGTGTGAAAGTGCCCTAAATGTGTTTCCTCAGCGTGTTCTAACTGTAGAGGGGATGGGCTGCCTGGGACATGATAGAGATCGCGGTTCCTGATCACTGGGAACAGCAGATCTCTGACATGTCCCCTGTCAGAACAGTGATCCGCCTTGTTTACAAAGGCAGATCCCCGTTCTGCCTCTGTGTACAGCGATCGCGGGCAGCCGCCAGACATCGAGTCTGCCAAACCCGCAAGCACGCTCCCCCAAAGCACAGCGGGCGTGCGCACTCGCAATCTCACATACCCGGAACGACGTATGGGTACGGGTGAAGTAGAGCCGACCTGCTGCAGTTTATGTGAGGTGGCTGGTCGGCAAGTGGTTAAAGAGTAACTCCACTTTTGTTGAGAAAAAAATATTCCCCTCTGATCTATGTGCATTGCAAGGATTTTAACAAACTTTGCTGCAGATTCCTATCTTTCTGTTTTTCTGAAGTAAATTGTTTGTTCACGGTGTCCATTTGTATAGGAGTGGTTTTAGAATTATCAATCAGCTGCTGCACTTGCAGGGCTCTAATAAGGAGATTGTCAGGGTCTGTATCCATTTAAGACAGGATTTCCCATTGGGAGTATCTCACCAAAATGTATGTTTTTGTTGCAGGGGATGCCAAAATCTGACTTGTATCTTAGTGCAGACTTCTGTGAGCCAATCACACCAGCAGGAAATGGCATTTTCAGGGGGAGTTTTGTACACCATCTTTGTAAAGAACGTCTCCAGGTAGCCATATTGCATTGCATTTTACGGAAAATTACAGTGCCACAGATTGAAAAGGAAAAGTAATTTTTAATAACATTCAATTGCAATATGACTTGTGTGGCAAATGTATATGCTATATTATTATTTTTTTTACACAAAAAAAGAGAGGAAAGTGCACCAAAAAGGAGCCACGTCCATAAATCATTGAGGATACAAAATAAGGTAGTACTGAGTATTACCAGGGAGGCGGACTTTTTAGGCTAAGAAACAGTGAAAAAGATATAGCAGTATAAAAAAATATAAATTTATTGAAAAATACAAATATCTAAAAAACAATGACAATTGTAACATATAGCATCTATGATTATTGTTCAGTGAGCCCTTGTATGTCTACGCGTTTCGCCGTTAGGCTTCCTCAGGACATGGCCAAGGTATTATTTTTTTTTATTATTACTTTTTTTTTGCTTCGTAGGGAGCAGATGGATGTTGGTACTGGTGTGCCAAAATGACCCCCAGGACGGTTCTGTGTATCTTTCATATTTTTCTATTGCTTACAAGTGACCCTAAGCTGTATTGGTCCTTGTGAATCAATAAAAGTGGCGCTAAATGACGGTATATATGCTATCTAGTGCATATTATAGTGATCTAGTGTTCTAGCAAACAATGTATATAAATAAATCAAGGGTAAAAAACATTCATGGAAAATCTCATCAGTGTAAAAAATAGAAATCGTGAAAATCCCTGTAAAAGTGTATCATACACACAGCAATATATATTGCAAAATGATATAAAACGTGAAATATAAATGATTTTAGTCCATAAAGATTCCACAGGCAGGACACCGTGCAGGAAAGGTGAGGTATCTGGAAACAATCCACCAATTCACTCAGTGTTAGTGATTCCTCTCCCCTTGAATTCAACACTCACCAGCTCAATATGCCTCACACTCTCGTGTTTTGGCAATAAGGCATAGGTATAAAGTTGGTCAATGGAAGGTCAAAGGATCCAGATTCTTTATTTATCCAAATGTCACCTCAATTCATAAAAAGAACTCAAAATAGTGTGATACCGTAAAACATATAAAATTTATTCAACTTAAAACTTCAATCATTAAACTCACAAGAAAAACTCTTGATTCAAGCCAAACTGACACTGCAAAGCAAATCCAAATCAAACTCAATCCTCCTCTGTGAAACGCCCAGCACCACTGTGGAAATGAGGGTCACGGCGGACCTCAAGAAGCAGCGTTGGATAAGTTCTCACCCCTCTCCGCTGACACTCTATTGATGTGGATCACCTGCTGGCAACCAAGCCCAGGGGGCAGCTCCTCTAATGCGTTTGAAGGCTCCCGCCGATGCACGGAGATCCGCAACCACGTCCCGTCCGTCACTAATTGTTACTGATAGGTGCCGTACAGCCACGCCCCGACATGTTTCGTCATATCAGACTTCCTCATGGGATGCGTAAATCGGCAGTGCAGGAGCTCGGTCACTCTGTGCTTACTCTAAAAGTGAAAGCAAGGGAGACGTGTCTAGCACAGTGTGTGCTGTGCTCTCTGCCTCCCTCTACAGTGCAGTACCCGGTATGGAGAGTGAAGGTACAGTGCTGCAGCTGACGATTTTTAAAAAGGCGATCTATATATGTTTGTTTATATGTGTGTGTGTGCATGTTTGGTTATGTGTGTGTGTGTTTTATATGTGTGTGCGTGTTTGTGTGCGTGCACGTGTGTGTTTTATATGTGTGTGTGCATTTATGTGTGTATGTTTATATGTGTGTGTGTACATGTTTATGTGTGTGTTTTATATGTGTGTGTGCATGTGTGTATGTTTATGTGTGTGTATTTATATGTGTATGTATATGTGTTTGTGTGTACCTGTGTGTTTACATGCGTGTGTATGTATACACATTACTTTTAATCTTGATGCCCTTATTCTTTACGATCAAAACTGATTTTTTTTTTTTTTTTTAGGGCGGGTATATAATACCAACAAGAACATACCATTCCTCTGAAAAGCAATGCAGGCTCAGATCGCTTTTCAGAGGCATTTGCCAGGCAGTGAAGAGGCGATGTGTTGCGCCTTGACTGGTAAAATGTTGAGAAACACTGATACAGAGAAACTGATCTCTCCATTTTACTCCTGCAGCTGCTGAATGCCTGCGGGAGGGAGAGGAGAAGTGGGGAAAATGAAAAGATCAGCTCCTCTATATGCAGCCGCCCCCCACCGCTCCTTCTATGCATCTTCTTTCTGCTGCCCCCCTCGTGTGCTCTCCAGCCCCCCTATACTTTTTCCTGGCCCTCCTGTGCTCTCTCCTGGCCCCTCCACTTGTCCCCACAGCTCCGCAGAGTCCCCCCCCTCCTGCCAGCTGCTGCAGGGTATCTGTCAGGATGAAGCCTTCTCTGAATGGAGAGTCAGTGATCGGTACCGGTCATGGACTCAGTCCATTCATAAATGAAACATAGTAAACTGTATTTAGTATGCTTCAGTTTGCGAATGAAGGGGGCAGCTCTATACAGAGCTTTTCTTGTTCATTCATTCTGTGCAGCTAAAGCTGTGTTCTCAATCTCCTTTCTCGGTCTCAAAGGTGAAACATCAGAGGTCTGCTTAGACCCCCTGATATCGCACCAAAGCCTCCTAATGGGACTCTTACAAAATTGTAAAAAAATATTTAAAATAAATAATATTGTAAAATAAATAAATAAATAAATGATAGAAATATAAAGTTAAAAAAACAAACAAACATGCCAGTGGAACAACTACCAGGGCCACAAACGTCACACTTGAATGGAAGATCCCTCAAATGGTTTTTTAGCAGCTAAGTAGGTATTCAAATCAAAATAACAATGACATGGTTAAAAATTAAATTCTTTATTTACATTTTGGTATCAAAAGAAAGGGATAAAGGGCATGATTTGCATGGGAGTTGTAAAAAGCAATTCAGATCCTTACATATAAAAACATCTCGTCAGTATGGAGAAACCGCATATAAACTCAGTACAAATTCAAAATACCATAAACTTATGTGGGGTTTCACATAATATCCCTACGCGTTTCGATCTGTGTGGATAAAGGTCTTCTTCAGGGTAATTTACTCTATGTGAAAGAGAAAACAGTTTAAATTAAGCTGTCTATAAGTAGATCAATTATTCTATATATTCATTTCATATTGCAGAATTAGATGTGCATATTCACCACTTCCTGATGAGAAAGCTTCATGCCATAATTGGATGGATTGCTGTTCTTCTAAAAATCTGAATCTGAATTTCTTTTACAACTCCCATGTAAATCATGCCCTTTATCCCTTTCTTTTGATACCATAATATAAATAAAGAATTTAATTTTTAACCATGTCATTGTTATTTCGATTTGAATACCTACTTTAGCTGCTAAAAAACCCTTTGAGGGATCTTCCATTTAATTATACAAATTGGGGTGTGCAGCTCCAACTCACACATATGCATTACCTATTCTATACAAACGTCACACTTGTGACCGGGCCTTGGCGTCTCCCCCACCGGACTCGGAGGGAAGGGTCCCAGCTGGGGGTCCTTCATGGTTTCTTGCACCGGGGGCCCTGAAGGTTCTAGTTACGCCACTGCATCATCCTATAAACTTGCTAGTGATGACATAAGGAGGACTATTACTGGTGACACGGGACAGTAAATGGCATCGTCGCAGAATAAAACAGGTCTGCATATGGTTGAAGAGAGACTTTGACAGCAGCGCACATCACTGTTCAGTCTGATCTATCACAGATCTGTCGTAGAGGACATGACAGGCCACCATATCATTTCGCTGTAGAGTAGAGAACGACATGAAATTTTGGTCCTTTAGGGCTAGAGCAGATTTCAGCTGACAGCAACCCCCCCTCCAGAGTGCTGTGAAGGTCACCACTGTGACAGAAAAACCTCTTCCCGTAACAGGCATTAGTATAGAGATCTAGGAGAAATCTAAACCACACTTCCCTGACTCCGGATTAGTGGAATAGAGGACTTATTCGATGTGATCAGGATAATATCATGGAATTGAACCCGCAGCTCTCAGGCATATGCCTGGAAGTAATCAGCCTGCAGATATCAGATTATACATATGCCTAAAAGGGCTCAGCTTCTAGCGGAGAAAACAAACAAATTAGCACAGATATTTCATCCAATCAAGGAATTATGTTATTTCAGTAAAGCCATAGATGGTACTCACAGAGCTAGATTACAATAATGTGCTCCCGCAGGATACTTTTACTCTGACGCCCACCGTGACCGCCGAATCTCTGTGGGTACACAGTTCCATGGGCATGAAATAAACAAGAGTGCTCTACGTGTAACAAAATAGCAGAATGGAACTAAATACATACTTGTAATACATATATGTTTACTGTTTTAGTCCCCAAAGGGTTGGTAACATTGGCCAGCCATAGGAGCGTAATAAGCAGCACACCAAACACCAAACACCTTAACATGGAACTATATAACTATTTATAATCTATGCACACCATGTACTCATTGGCATATACCAAATTTACTCTCTATGTAATGAGTTCTTACAATATTGTTTATACATTAAAGACCCTGAGCATTACAACCCATACAAAACTTATACTCATTGACTTACACTAAGTATACTTTTTTTTTTTTTGCATTGAGCCTTGAAAAATATTGCTTGTACATGTAGTACTTTGAACATATACCCCATTTTTTAAGTTCCTTCTACATCAGTTTGTCCCTTAACCTTTTTCTAAGGCATTCATAATGGGTCCCTTTTTTTATACTTATGGTACCTTAATTTTTTATTTTTAGGGGTGCCTCTCTCGACCCCAGTATATCGCTTTGGCTTATGCGCGCCCGGGTCGGGCGGGATGGGTGAACTGGTACATCCCCCTGTGGAGATTGCTGCTTACCAACATCTAGCTTTTACCACCTAAGAACAGCACCCGTACCTACTATACCACAACTGCCCACCATTCCATCTTGCCTTTTCTCGTGGTCCCTTTTTTAATAAAAATCTCCTTTTCAGAAGTAATCAATGAAACTCTTTCAAGTAGGTGATCAATGGATCATTCAAACCTTCAAACAGATATGCAGTGGTAGTTTTATTACAACATCTGACTCATGCACCATTTTTTTCAATTAATCCAGATGAACCCCTCTTTTCAACTATGCCCCTGAAGAAGGACCCAAAAAATATTAAATACCCCGAAACGTGTCGGGCTTGAAAAGAGTCTCTCTGTTTACCTCATCATTGTTTACTGTTTGAGGTTTATTATGTCTACTATGTATTACCATTATGCTACCTAGGATATCCACTCTGTTTTTAACAAATGTACTTCTTTACTAAATAAATATATATTCTTTTATATTGTACATTAGTCTACACTCCTATATTTTTTCTAACTCTGTGCAAGTGCCGGGAAAGTACACTTAGGGGAACCCGTTGTCTTATGTTAAGCAGCACACCAAGAGCACATACATAATAATAAAACAACATCAAAATACCCAATGCAACGGAGAAAGGGACACACTACAATGATGTCATCAAAGCTTGACAACTTTATTGATCGACAGCACACATGCAGCTGCCAGGTCTTTTACAATGCATTTTACCCATCTGGGCATTATGGTCTCATCAGAGTGCCCCTTTACATCGGGGACCCTAACAGAGTACTCCTTTACATCAGGGTCCCCATCAGAGTCCCTCTTACAGCAAAGTCATCATTAGAGTCCCCCTTACATTAGGGTCATGATCAGAGTCCCCCTTTACATCATTGTCCCCATCAGAGTCCCTCTTACGTCAGGGTCATGATCAGAGTCCCCCTTTACATCAGGGTTATCATCAGAGTCCCCCTTTACATCAGGGTTATCATCAGAGTCCCCTTTACATTAGGGTCCACATCAGCATCCCCCTTACATCAAGGTCCCCATCAGAGTCCCCCTTACATCAGGGTCCCCATCAGAGTCCCCCTTACATCAAGGTCCCCATCAGAGTCCCCTTTACATCAGGGTATCCATCAGAGTCCCCTTTACATCAGGGTCCCTCTTACATCAAGGTCCCCATCAGAATCCCCCTTACATCAGGTTCCCCATCAAAATCCCCCTTACATCAAGGTCATCATCAGTGTCCCCTTTACATCAGGGTCCCCATCAGAGTCCCCCTTACATCAAGGTCCCCATCAGAGTCCCCTTTACATCAGGGTCCCCCTTATGTCAAGGTACCCATCAGAATCCCATTTACATCAGGTTCCCCATCAAAATACCCCTTACATCACGGTCATCACCAGTGTCCCCTTTACATCAGGGTCCCCATCAGAGTCCCCCTTACATCAGTGTCATCACCAGAATACCCTTTACATCAGGGTCCACATCAGAGCCCCCCTTATGTCAGGGTCATAATCAGAGTCCCCCTTTACATCAGGGTTATTATCAGAGTCTCCTTTACATCAGGGTTATCATCAGAGTCCCCTTTACATTAGGGTCCACATCAGCGTCCCCCTTACATCAAGGTCCCCATCAGAGTCCCCCTTACATCAGGGTCATCATCAGTGTCCCCTTTACATCAGGGTCCCCATCAGAGTCCCCCTTACATGAAGGTCCCCATCAGAGTCCCCTTTACATCAGGGTACCCATCAGAGTCCCCTTTACATCAGGGTCCCCCTTACATCAAGGTCCCCATCAGAATCCCCCTTACATCAGGGTCATCATCAGTGTCCCCTTTACATCAGGGTCCCCATCAGAGTCCCCCTTACATCAAGGTCCCCATCAGAGTCCCCTTTACATCAGGGTACCCATCAGAGTCCCCTTTACATCAGGGCCCCCCTTACGTCAAGGTCCCCATCAGAATCCCCCTTACATCAGGTTCCCCATCAAAATCACCCTTACATCAGGGTCATCATATTTGGCTCCATCCATCTTCCCATCAACTCTGACCAGCTTCCCTGTTCCTGCTGAAGAAAAGCATCCTCACAACATGATGCTGCCACCACCATGTTTCACGGTAGGAACGGTCTGTTCAGGGTGATGTGCAGTGTTCGTTTTCCACCACAAATAGTGTTTTGCTTTTAGGCCAAAAAGTTACATTTTGGTCTCATCTGACCAGAGCACCTTCATCCACATGTTTGCTGTGTCCCCCACATGGCTTCTCGTAAACTGCAAACAGGACTTCTTATGGCTTTCTTTCAACAATGGTTTTCTTCTTGCCACTCTTCCATAAAGGTCAGATTTGTGGAGTGCACGACTAATAGTTGTCCTGTGGACAGATTCTCCCACCTGAGCTGTGGATCTCTGCAGCTCCTCCAGAGTTACCATGGGCCTCTTGGCTGCTTCTCTGATGAATTTTCTCCTTGCCCGGCCTGTCAGTTTAGGTGGACGGCCATGTCTTGGTAGGTTTGCAGTTGTACCATACTCTTTCCATTTTTGGATGATGGATTGAACAGTGCTCCGTGAGATGTTCAAAGCTTGAGATATTTTTTTTATAACCAAATCCTCCACAACGTCTGGTGTGTTCCTTGGCCTTCCTGATGCTGTTTGTTCACTAAGGTTCTCTAACAAACCATCAGACCACAGGACATGGTTCCAGTAATCCATGTCCTTAGTAGGCTAAGTTTTCAGCAAACTGTTTGCGGGCTGATGCAGTGTGCGGCATATGGTCTGAGCACTGACAGGCTGACCCCCCACCCCTTCAACCTCTGCAGCAATGCTGGCAGCACTCATACATCTTTTTCCCAAAGACAACCTCAGGATATGATGCTGAGCATGTGCACTCAACCTCTTTGGTCGACCATGGCGAGGCCTGTTCTGAGTGGAGGCTGTCATATTAAATCGCTGTATGGTCTTGATCAACGTGCTGCAGGCTCCCCATTAACACCTAGGACCTTGTAACACTAATGAGTCACATGACACGGGGGAGGTAAAATGGCTAATTAGGCCAATGCTCAATGCTCCTTTGTATATACAGAGCTGAAGAAAGTATTTAATTAATTTGCCTTCTCTTTGTCCCCAGTCACTCACTCTAGATTATTTTGTAGAGGGCCTACATGCCCAGACATGACCTTTTTTACTATTAATATTAATATATTTGAAGAATTTTTGGGGGTTTGTCTTACTATCTTTTGCAATCTGTCATTCATTTTGAATTTTTGCATCCTTGATTTCCTTTTTACATATTCTGTTATATTCTTTGCAACATTTAAAGGATGATAGTGTTCCTTCATTTGTATATTTGTAAAAGATATTTTCTTATTATTTATAGCTTTTTTAACTTTAGCTTTGAGTCACATAGGTTTTATTTTTAGCTTTTTAAACTTATTGTCCATGGGAATATAGTTTGCAGTGAGTTCGCATACAGTCTTTTTGAAGAATTCCCATTTCTGTTCTGTGTTCATCGATGACAATATTCCCTACCAGACTAAGTCTTGGAGAGCAGCCCTCATCCTTGAAAAATTTGCTTTCTTAACCACTTGCCGACCACCTCACGATGATATACATCGGCAGAATGGCACGGGCAGGCAGAATCACATACCTGTACGTGATCTGCCTCCCACGGGTGGGGGGTCCGATCGAACCCCCCCGGTGCCCAAGGCGGTCGGCTTTTGTCCAGCGGCGATCGGAGGTGAGGGGGAGGCCATCCATTCGTGGCCCCCCCTCGTGATCGCTGCCGGCCAATAGAATCATTCCTCTGCTGCTGTATGCTAAACAGTAGCAAAGGAAATGATGTCATCTCTCCTCGGCTCAGTATTTTCCGTTCCGGCGACGAGGAGAGAAAACATCGATGTGAGTGTAGAACACACACTCAGTAGAACATGCCAGGCACACAAAACACCCCCCTTTACCCCCCGATCCCCCCCCAATCACCCCCCAATCACCCCTCCCCCCCTGTCACACTGACACCAAGCAGTTTTTTTTGTTTGTTTTTTTTTTTCTGATTACTGCATGGTGTCAGTTTGTGACAGTTAGTGTGGTAGGGCAGTTAGTATTAGCCCCCTTTAGGTCTAGGATACCCCCCTAACCCCCCCTAATAAAGTTTTAACCCCTTGATCACCCCCTGTCGCCAGTGTCGCTAAGCGATCATTTTTCTGATTGCTGTATTAGTGTCACTGGTGACGCTAGTTAGGGAGGTAAATATTTAGGTTCGCCGTCAGCGTTTTATAGCGTCGGGGACCCCCATATACTACCTAATAAATGTTTTAACCCCTTGATTGCCCCCTAGTTAACCCTTTCACCACTGATCACTGTATAACCGTTACGGGTGACGCTGTTTAGTTCGTTTATTTTTTATAGTGTCAGGGCACCCGCCGTATATTACCGAATAAAGGTTTAGCCCCCTGATCGCCCGGCGGGGATATGCGTCGCCCCAGCAGCGTCAGATTAGCGCCAGTACCGCTAGCACGCAGCATGCGCCTCCCTTAGTGGTATAGTATCTGAATGGATCAATATCTGATCTGATCAGATCTATACTAGCGTCCCCAGCAGTTTAGGGTTCCCAAAAACGCAATGTTAGCGGGATCAGCCCAGATACCTGCTAGCACCTGCGTTTTGCCCCTCCGCCCGGCCCAGCCCACCCAAGTGCAGTATCGATCGATCACTGTCACTTACAGAACACTAAACGCATAACTGCAGCGTTCGCAGAGTCAGGCCTGATCCCTGCGATCGCTAACAGTTTTTTTTGGTAGCGTTTTGGTGAACTGGCAAGCACCAGCCCCAGGCAGTGTCAGGTTAGCGCCAGTACCGCTAACACCAACGCACGCACCGTACACCTCCCTTAGTGGTATAGTATCTGATCGGATCAATATCTGATCCGATCAGATCTATACTAGCGTCCCCAGCAGTTTAGGGTTCCCAAAAACGCAGTGTTAGCGGGATCAGCCCAGATACCTGCTAGCATCTGCGTTTTGCCCCTCCGCCCGGCCCAGCCCAGCCCATACAAGTGCAGTATCGATCGATCACTGACACTTACAAAACACTAAACGCATAACTGCAGCGTTCGCAGAGTCAGGCCTGATCCCTGCGATCGCTAACATTCACCAAAACGATCGCTATCGTTTTGGTGAACTGGCAAGCACCAGCGGCCTAGTACACCCCGGTCGTAGTCAAACCAGCACTGCAGTAATACTTGGTGACGTGGCGAGTCCCATAAGTGCAGTTCAAGCTGGTGAGGTGGCAAGCACAAGTAGTGTCCCGCTGCCACCAAGAAGAAGACAAACACAGGCCATCGTGCCCATAATGCCCTTCCTGCTGCATTCGCCAATCCTAATTGGGAACCCACCGCTTCTGCAGCGCCCGTACTTCCCCCATTCATATCCCCAACCAAATGCAGTCGGCTGCATGAGAGGCATTTTCTTTATGTCCTCCCGAGTACCCCTACCCAACGAACCCCCCCAAAAAAGATGTCGTGTCTGCAGCAAGCGCGGATATAGGCGTGACACCCGCTATTATTGTCCCTCCTGTCCTGACAATCCTGGTCTTTGCATTGGTGAATGTTTTGAACGCTACCATTCACTAGTTGAGTATTAGCATGGCATACAGCATTGCACAGACTAGGCACACTTTCACAGGGTCTCCCAAGATGCCATCGCATTTTGAGAGACCCGAACCTGGAACCAATTACAGTTATAAAAGTTAGTTACAAAAAAAGTGTAAAAAAAAAAATATATATATAAAATTTAAAAAAATAGTTGTCGTTTTATTGTTCTCTCTCTCTCTATTCTCTCTCTATTGTTCTGCTCTTTTTTACTGTATTCTATTCTGCAATGTTTTATTGTTATTATGTTTTATCATGTTTGCTTTTCAGGTATGCAATTTTTTATACTTTACCGTTTACTGTGTTTTATTGTTAACCATTTTTTTGTCTTCAGGTACGCCATTCACGACTTTGAGTGGTTATACCAGAATGATGCCTGCAGGTTTAGGTATCATCTTGGTATCATTCTTTTCAGCCAGCGGTCGGCTTTCATGTAAAAGCAATCCTATTGGCTAATTAGCCTCTAGACTGCTTTTACAAGCAGTGGGAGGGAATGCCCCCCCACCCCACCATTTTCTGTGTTTTTCTCTGGCTCTCCTGTCCCAACAGGGAACCTGAGAATGCAGCCGGTGATTCAGCCAGCTGACCATAGAGCTGATCAGAGACCAGAGTGGCTCCAAACAACTCTATGGCCTAAGAAACCGGAAGCTACGAGCATTTCATGACTTAGATTTCGCCGGATGTAAACAGCGCCATTGGGAAATTGGGAAAGCATTTTATCACATCGATCTTGGTGTGGTTAGATGCTTTGAGGGCAGAGGAGAGATCTAGGGTCTAATAGACCCCAAAAAAGAGTACCTGTCACTACCTATTGCTATCATAGGGGATATTTACATTCCCTCAGATAACAATAAAAATGATTAAAAAAAAAAATGAAAGGAACAGTTTAAAAATAAGATAAAAAAGCAAAAAAATAATAAGGAAAAAAAAAAAAAGCACCCCTGTCACCCCCTGCTCTCATGCTAAGGCGAACGCAAGCGTCGGTCTGTCGCCAAATGTAAACAGCAATTGCACCATGCATGTGAGGTATCACCGCAAAGGTCAGATCAAGGGCAGTAATTTTAGCAGTAGACCTCCTCTGTAAATCTAAAGTGGTAACCTGTAAAGGCTTTTAAAGGCTTTTAAAAATGAATTTATTTTGTTGCCACTGCACATTTGCGCGCAATGTAAAGCATGTCATGTTTGGTATCCATGTACTCGGCCTAAGATCATCTTTTTTATTTCATAAAACATTTGGGCAATATAGTGTGTTTTAGTGCATTAAAATTTTATAAAGTGTGTTTTTTCCCCAAAAAATGCATTTGAAAATACTGTGTGAAAAAAAAAAATGAAACACCCACCATTTTAATCTGTAGAGCATTTGCTGTAAAAATATATATATAATGCTTGGGGGTTCAAAGTAATTTTCTTGCAAAAAAAAAAAAATTTTTCATGTAAACAAAAAGTGTCAGAAAGGGCTTTGCCTTCAAGTGGTTAGAAGAGTGGGTGATGTGTGACATACGCTTCTAAATGTTGTGCATAAAATGCCAGGACAGTTCAAAACCCCCCCAAATGACCCCATTTTGGAAAGTAGACACCCCAAGCTATTTGCTGAGAGGTATAATGAGTATTTTGCAGACCTCACTTTTTGTCACAAAGTTTTGAAAATTGAAAAAAGAAAAAAAATTTTTTTTTTCTTGTCTTTCTTCATTTTCAAAAACAAATGAGAGCTGCAAAATACTCACCATGCCTCTCAGCAAATAGCTTGGGGTGTCTACTTTCCAAAATGGGGTCATTTGGGGGGGTTTGTGCCACCTGGGCATTCCATGGCCTCCGAAACTGTGATAGGCAGTGAAGAGTGAAATCAAAAATTTACACCCTTAGAAATCCTGAAGGCGGTGATTGGTTTTCGGGGCCCTGTACGCGGCTAGGCTCCCAAAAAGTCCCACACATGTGGTACCCCATACTCAGGAGAAGCAGCTAAATGTATTTTGGAGTGCAATTCCACATATGCCCATGGTCAGTGTGAGCAATATATCATTTAGTGACAACTTTGTGCAAAAAAAATAAAAAAATAAAAAAAATTTGTCACTTTCCCGCAACTTGTGTCAAAATATAAAATATTCCATGGCCTCAACATGCCTCTCAGCAAATAGCTTGGGGTGTCTACTTTCCAAAGTGGGGTCATTTGGGGGGGGGGGGTTGTGCCATCTGGGCATTTTATGGCCTTCCAAACTGTGATAGGTAGTGAGGAGTGAAATCAAAAATTTACGCCCTTAGAAATCCTGAAGGCGGTGATTGGTTTTCGGGGCCCTGTACGCGGCTAGGCTCCCAAAAAGTCCCACACATGTGGTATCCCCGTACTCAGAAGAAGCAGCTGAATGTATTTTGGGGTGCAATTCCACATATGCCCATGGCCTGTGTGAGCAATATATCATTTAGTGACAACTTTTTGTAATTTTTTATTTTTTTTTGTCATTATTCAATCACTTGGGACAAAAAAAAATAATATTCAATGGGCTCAACATGCCTCTCAGCAATTTCCTTGGGGTGTCTACTTTCCAAAATGGGGTAATTTGGGGGGGTTTTGTACTGCCCTGCCATTTTAGCACCTCAAGAAATGACATAGGCAGTCATAAACTAAAAGCTGTGTAAATTCCAGAAAATGTACCCTAGCTTGTAGACGCTATAACTTTTGCGCAAACCAATAAATATACACTTATTGACATTTTTTTTACCAAAGACATGTGGCTGAATACATTTTGGCCTAAATGTATGACTAAAATTGAGTTTATTGGATTTTTTTAATAACAAAAAGTAGAAAATATAATTTTTTTTCAAAACTTTCGGTCTTTTTCCATTTATAGCGCAAAAAATAAAAACCGCAGAGGTGATCAAATACCATCAAAAGAAAGCTCTATTTGTGGGAAGAAAAGGACGCAAATTTTGTTTGGGTACAGCACTGCATGACCGCGCAATTAGCAGTTAAAGCGATGCAGTGCCAAATTGTAAAAAGTGCTTTGGTCAGGAAGGGGGTAAATCCTTCCGGGGCTGAAGTGGTTAAAGTGTGTTTTTATCTTTCCGTGCATGTATGTGTTTGTTGCTTACAGCTAACATTAAATGAAATCATGTTATGGTCACTGCTACCCAGATGTTCTTTTATATGAATATTGGTGATAAGCTCTGCATTGTTTGAGATTACCAGGTCCAGCAGAGAATTATTCCTAGTTGGGGCCTCAAAAAACTGGACCACAAAATTGTCTTGTAATACGTTTAGAATTTTTTGCCCTTTAACTGTCCCAGAAGTGCCATTACTCCAGTCAATTTCCGGGTAGTTAAAATCCCCCATTATTATCACTGTCCCAGCCCTTGCAGCCCTTTCCATCTGTGCAAGGAGCTCAGTCTCCACCTCCTCATTAACACTGGGAGGTCTATAACAAACTCCAATGATAACCTTTGTAGGACGCACACAGTTCCAGACTCATCACACTCTCCATCAACTAGGTCCTCTTTCACCCTCGCTTTGAGATCACTTCTCACATAGAGACAGACACCACCACCCCTCCGTTTTACCTTGTCTTTCCAAAAGAGAGCATAGCCAGGAATATTAATAGCCCAGTCAGGTAAAAAATGAAGCCAAGATTCAGAAATATCAATTAAATCATAGTTCTCCTTGTGCACCAGAGCTCCCAACTCACCTATTTTGCTTGGCAGACTTCTGGCATTGGTGAACAAACACTTTAATCCATTGTCACATTTTGTACACGTATGTTGCATATTTTTTATTTTAGTACAAATAGTACCATTTCCAATGGTTGTTTGTAACATGGGAACCTTCAGATCATCTGCCATAGCCCTCCCCCCCATCTTTCCCCATTCCACCCACCAATAGGAGCTGACCCCTGTCTGACCTGTCTGCCCCATTATAATCTAATTCACCCTCCCCCCTCAATCCTAGTTTAAATACTCCTCCAGCCTTCCCATATACCTCTCCCCCAGCACAGCAGACCCTCTTCCATTTAGGGGCAAACCATTAGGCATGTGCAATTCGTTTCGTTCCGAATTCATTTTTTAACGAATTTCGACAAATTCGTTAATTCGGGAATATCCGAAATAACGAAAAACCCGTTTAACAAATTTTTTCCGAATATTCGTAAATTCGATAAAATTGGACATTCGTACATTCGTACATTCTTGCATTCGTACATTAGTAAATTAGTGAATTCGTAAATTTGTAAATTCAAAAATTCGGAAATCTGAAATAATAGTTAACTAATAATAACTTAACTATTAGTAATTACTAGTAACTTTTAATTTATAGGTATTGTAATTTTCTTTTAAATTTGGCTGTTAGTGAACGTAACACGTACAAATTTATCCGAAGTTATGAATGATCCGAAAAAACGGAATGGAACGTAATGAATTAATAATAATAAATAACAATAATAATAACAACGTTTTATTATTATTATTATTTATTATTAATTTGTTCCGTTCCATTTGTTTAGATGCAGCATTCGTTTTGGATAATTCGTAACTTCGGTTAAATTTGTATTTGTTACGTTCACTGACAGTCAAGTTTGAAAGGAAAATACAATACTTATAATTTAATAGTTAGTTACTATTTCAGATTTTTGAATTTTCGGGTTTTTGGATTTTCAAACTTCGAATTTACAAATTTCCGAATTTTCTAATTTACAAATGTACGATTTTACGAATGTATGAATTTACGAATGTACAAATGTAAAAATGTACGAATGTACGAATGAACGAATGTACGAATGAACGAATGTTCGAATTACGAATGTACAAATGAACGCATTTACGAATGAACGAATTTACGAATCGCGATCATAACGAATGACCCGAAAAACGAAAAAAATAAACTAATGAAACGAAAACGAAAATAAACAAATTTTTTTGGTTGTGCACATGTCTACAAACCATCTTTAGCATATAGGTTGGACCCCAATGAAAAGTCAGCCCAGTGCTCTAAAAACTCAAATCCCCCCTTACACCAGCTCTTTAGCCATGCATTCAGCTCTCTAATCTCCCCCTGCCTTTCCTGTGTTGCGCATTGGCACAGGCAATATTTTAGAGAATATCCCCTTGGAGGTCATTACCTTCAAATTGCAGCTTAGTTCTTTAAAATGCTCTTAAGGAGCCTCCACCTTCCATATAGTCTGTCATTGGTTCCAACGTGGACCAAGACAGCTGGGTCGTGCCCAGCCCCTCCCAGTAATTTATCAACCTGGTCCACCACATGTCGAACCCTTGCACCAGAGAGACAGCAAACCATTCGGTTGAGGTGATCCTGGCGACAAATTATTCTATCAGTCCTTCTGATTATAGAATTCCCTATTACTACCAACTGTCTAGGCCTACAGTGCCTTTAAAAAGTATTCATACCCCTTGAAATTGTCCACATTTTGTCATGTTACAACCACAAACGTAAACGTATTTTTTGGTATTTTATGTGATAGATCAACACAAAGTGGCACATAATTGTGAAGTGGAAGGAAAATGATAAATGTTTTTCAACATTTTTTGCAATTAATTATGTGAAAAGTGTGGCGTGCATTTGTATTCAGCCCCCCTGAGTCAATACTTTGTAGAACAACTGCTAGTGGGGTGCTTTTAACCCCAGAGAAGGGGTTAAAAACTCCTGTGTTGCGGCGCTTCCAAATCGCTTTTCAGGAAGCACTGCCCATTCATTCCAATGGGCAGGGCGTTTGGGAGCACTAAATACCACGCTCTCAAACCGCCTCAAGGATGCCGCTTGCAAGACTTTTCGGAAAGTCACAAGCACACCGCCCCAGTGTGAAAAGTCACACTTGAATGAATGGCAGTTTTCAGGCGCTTAGCAGAGACTATTCCCAGCGCTAAAGTGACTGAAAACCGCCCCCATGTGAAAGGGTCTTAGGGTGTTCAAACCAAGGGCTGGCCTTCCTTTTCTGTAAGCCCCTACCACTCCCTCTAACTACATTACCCCTTTTTCTACCTGATAATCCTAATGACATGTAGTCACTATGCCCTGTGAGTAGGCACTGCTGTGTCACACATTTCACAGAGCCTGCCTTCTGATCTTGGAAGCCAGACACAGAAAAGTACCGCTCAAAGTGAGTGATAAGTGAACCCCATCACAGCTCCTGTCTGCAGGTTCCTGCCTGTCTTGCCACCGTGATAATCCAGGAAATGAAGAAGAGATGGCCTCACACCACAGCAAAATACAGTGCGATGCTTTTATTCAAAGATAACAGTTCATGTAGCACAAGATACAAGGATGTTGATGCGTTTCACACAACACAATACCTAACCACTTTACCTCCGTAAGATTTTACCTTCATCACCAGAGCATTTTTGCTTTATGCCACTGTGCGACTTTACCTGTCTTTTGCGCAGTCATGCAACACTGTACACAATTTATATTTGTAGTCATGCCCCCGTAGGGGTTGCTGAAAGTTGTGGTACACCTGTCACCCTGCCCAGCTCAACGTCCATCTTACATTTACTCAGTAACACAGACCAGTCCATAGCTTGTTTGGTTTTGTTTTATTGAGGA